>OY283142.1:36622800-38037192 GCA_958299785.1 Medicago lupulina
TGGATTAGTTTTGAAATAGTAACCGACGAATGTGCTGAAAATAAATCATGCTGATTACTTTTGAAATAGTAAGCGACGAATATGTTGAAAATAAAAATCTTGCCGAATACTTTTGAAATAGTAACCGAGGAATGTGCTAAAAATAAAAATCTTGCCGATTACCTTTGAAATAGTAACCGATGAACATGCTGAAAATAAAAATCTTCCCGATTACTTTTGAAAAAGTAACCGACAAATATGCTGAAAATAAAAATCTTGCCGATTACTTTTGAAATAGTCACCGACGAATATGCTGAAAATAAAAATCTTGCCGATTACTTTTGAAATAGTCACCGACCAATATGCTGAAAATAAAAATCAAGCCGATTACTTTTGAAATAGTAACCGACGAATGTGCTGATAATAAATCATGCTGATTACTTTTGAAATAGTAAGCGACGAATATGTTGAAAATAAAAATCTTGCCGAATACTTTTGAAATAGTAACCGAGGAATGTGCTAAAAATAAAAATCTTGCCGATTACCTTTGAAATAGTAACCGATGAACATGCTGAAAATAAAAATCTTCCCGATTACTTTTGAAAAAGTAACCGACAAATATGCTGAAAATAAAAATCTTGCCGATTACTTTTGAAATAGTCACCGACCAATATGCTGAAAATAAAAATCATGCCGATTACTTTTGAAATAGTAACCGACGAATGTGCTGAAAATAAAGTCTTGCCGATTACTTTTAAAATAGTAACCGACAAATATGCTGAAAATAAAAATCTTGTGGATTAGTTTTGAAATAGTAACCGACGAATGTGCTGAAAATAAATCATGCTGATTACTTTTGAAATAGTAAGCGACGAATATGTTGAAAATAAAAATCTTGCCGAATACTTTTGAAATAGTAACCGAGGAATGTGCTAAAAATAAAAATCTTGCCGATCACCTTTGAAATAGTAACCGATGAACATGCTGAAAATAAAAATCTTCCCGATTACTTTTGAAAAAGTAACCGACAAATATGCTGAAAATAAAAATCTTGCCTATTACTTTTGAAATAGTCACCGACCAATATGCTGAAAATAAAAATCATGCCGATTACTTTTGAAATAGTAACCGACGAATGTGCTGAAAATAAATCATGCTGATTACTTTTGAAATAGTAAGCGATGAATATGTTGGAAATAAAAATCTTACCGATTACTTTTAAAAAAGTAACCAATGAATGTGCTGAAAATAAAGTCTTGCCGATTACTTTTTAATGAGTAACCGACGAATATGTTGAAAATAAAAATCTTGCCGATTACTTTTGAAATAGTAACCGACGAATGTGCTGAAAATAAAGTCTTGCCGATTACTTTTAAAATAGTAACCGACAAATATGCTGAAAATAAAAATCTTGCTGATTACTTTTGAAATAGTAACCGACGTACATGCTGAAAATAAAAATCTTGCCGATTACTATTGAAATAGTAACCGACGAATGTGCTAAAAATAAAGTCTTGCCGATTACTTTTGAAATAGTAACCGACGAATGTGCTGAAAATATAGTCATGCCGATTAATTCTAAAATAGTAACAGACAAATATGCTAAAAATAAAAATCTTGCCGATTACTTTTGAAATAGTAACCGACGAATGTGCTGAAAATAAATCTTGCCGATTACCTTTGAAATAGTAACCGACGAATATGCTGAATATAAAAATTTTGCGGATTACTTTTGAAATAGTAACCGACGAATGTGCAGAAAATAGATCATGCCGATTACTTTTGAAATAGTAACCGACGAATGTGTTGAATATAAAGTCTTGCCGATTACTTTTGAAATAGTAACCGGCAAATGTGCTGAAAATAAATCATGCCAATTACTATTGAAATAGTAACCGACAAATGTGCTGAAAATAAAAGTCTTGCCGATTACTTTTGAAATAGTAACCTGACGAATGTGCTGAAAATAAATCATGCCGATTACTTTTGAAATAGTCACCGACGAATATGCTGAAAATAAAAATCTTGCCGATTACTTTTGAAATAGTAACCGACGAATGTGCTGATAATAAATCATGCTGATTACCTTTGAAATAGTAAGCGACGAATATGTTGGAAATAAAGATCTTACCGATTACTTTTCAAAAAGTAACCAATGAATGTGCTGAAAATAAAGTCTTGCCGATTACTTTTGAAATAGTAAACGACGAATATGTTGAAAATAAAAATCTTGCCGAATACTTTTGAAATAGTAACCGACGAATGTGCTAAAAATAAAAATCTTGCCGATTACCTTTGAAATAGTAACCGATGAACATGCTGAAAATAAAAATCTTCCCGATTACTTTTGAAAAAGTAACCGACAAATATGCTGAAAATAAAAATCTTGTCGATTACTTTTGAAATAGTCACCGACCAATATGCTGAAAATAAAAATCATGCCGATTACTTTTGAAATAGTAACCGACGAATGTGCTGAAAATAAAGTCTTCCCGATTACTTTTAAAATAGTAACCGACAAATATGCTGAAAATAAAAATCTTGTGGATTAGTTTTGAAATAGTAACCGACGAATGTGCTGAAAATAAATCATGCTGATTACTTTTGAAATAGTAAGCGACGAATATGTTGAAAATAAAAATCTTGCCGAATACTTTTGAAATAGTAACCGAGGAATGTGCTAAAAATAAAAATCTTGCCGATTACCTTTGAAATAGTAACCGATGAACATGCTGAAAATAAAAATCTTCCCGATTACTTTTGAAAAAGTAACCGACAAATATGCTGAAAATAAAAATCTTGCCGATTACTTTTGAAATAGTCACCGACCAATATGCTGAAAATAAAAATCATGCCGATTACTTTTGAAATAGTAACCGACGAATGTGCTGAAAATAAAGTCTTGCCGATTACTTTTAAAATAGTAACCGACAAATATGCTGAAAATAAAAATGTTGTGGATTAGTTTTGAAATAGTAACCGACGAATGTGCTGAAAATAAATCATGCTGATTACTTTTGAAATAGTAAGCGACGAATATGTTGAAAATAAAAATCTTGCCGAATACTTTTGAAATAGTAACCGAGGAATGTGCTAAAAATAAAAATCTTGCCGATTACCTTTGAAATAGTAACCGATGAACATGCTGAAAATAAAAATCTTCCCGATTACTTTTGAAAAAGTAACCGACAAATATGCTGAAAATAAAAATCTTGCCGATTACTTTTGAAATAGTCACCGACGAATGTGCTGAAAATAATCATGCCGATTACTTTCGAAATAGTAAGCGACGAATATGTTGAAAATAAAAATCTTACCGATTACTTTTAAAATAGTAACCAACGAATGTACTGAAAATAAATCTTGCCGATTACTTTTGAAATAGTAACCGACGAATGTGCTGAAAATAAATCATGCCGATTACTTTGGAAATAGTAAGTGACGAATATGTTGAAAATAAAAATCTTACCGATTACTTTTGAAATAGTAACCAACGAATGTGCTGAAAATAAAGTCTTGCCGATAACTTTTGAAATAGTAACCGAATAATATGTGCTGAAAATAAATCTTGTCGATTAGTTTTGAAATAGTAACCGACGAATGTGCTGAAAATAAATCATGCTGATTACTTTTGAAATAGTAAGCGACGAATATGTTGAAAATAAAAATCTTGTCGATTACTTTTAAAATAGTAACCGACAAATATGCTAAAAATAAAAATCTTGCCGATTACTTTTGAAATAGGAACCGACGAATATGTTGAAAATAAGAATCTTGCCGATTACTTTTGAAATAGTAACCGACGAATATGCTGAAAATAAAAATCTTGCCGATTACTTTTGAAATAGTCACCGACCAATATGCTGAAAATAAAAATCAAGCCGATTACTTTTGAAATAGTAACCGACGAATGTGCTGATAATAAATCATGCTGATTACTTTTGAAATAGTAAGCGACGAATATGTTGGAAATAAAGATCTTACCGATTACTTTTAAAAAAGTAACCAATGAATGTGCTGAAAATAAAGTCTTGCCGATTACTTTTGAAATAGTAACCGACGAATATGTTGAAAATAAAAATCTTGCCGAATACTTTTGAAATAGTAACCGACGAATGTGCTAAAAATAAAAATCTTGCCGATTACCTTTGAAATAGTAACCGATGAACATGCTGAAAATAAAAATCTTCCCGATTACTTTTGAAAAAGTAACCGTCAAATATGCTGAAAATAAAAATCTTGCCGATTACTTTTGAAATAGTCACCGACCAATATGCTGAAAATAAAAATCATGCCGATTACTTTTGAAATAGTAACCGACGAATGTGCTGAAAATAAAGTCTTGCCGATTACTTTTAAAATAGTAACCGACAAATATGCTGAAAATAAAAATCTTGTCGATTAGTTTTGAAATAGTAACCGACGAATGTGCTGAAAATAAATCATGCTGATTACTTTTGAAATAGTAAGCGACGAATATGTTGAAAATAAAAATCTTGCCGAATACTTTTGAAATAGTAACCGAGGAATGTGCTAAAAATAAAAATCTTGCCGATTACCTTTGAAATAGTAACCGATGAACATGCTGAAAATAAAAATCTTCCCGATTACTTTTGAAAAAGTAACCGACAAATATGCTGAAAATAAAAATCTTGCCTATTACTTTTGAAATAGTCACCGACCAATATGCTGAAAATAAAAATCATGCCGATTACTTTTGAAATAGTAACCGACGAATGTGCTGAAAATAAATCATGCTGATTACTTTTGAAATAGTAAGCGATGAATATGTTGGAAATAAAAATCTTACCGATTACTTTTAAAAAAGTAACCAATGAATGTGCTGAAAATAAAGTCTTGCCGATTACTTTTTAATTAGTAACCGACGAATATGTTGAAAATAAAAATATTGCCGATTACTTTTGAAATAGTAACCGACGAATGTGCTGAAAATAAAGTCTTGCCGATTACTTTTAAAATAGTAACCGACAAATATGCTGAAAATAAAAATCTTGCTGATTACTTTTGAAATAGTAACCGACGTACATGCTGAAAATAAAAATCTTGCCGATTACTATTGAAATAGTAACCGACGAATGTGCTGAAAATAAAGTCTTGCCGATTACTTTTGAAATAGTAACCGACGAATGTGCTGAAAATATAGTCATGCCGATTAATTCTAAAATAGTAACAGACAAATATGCTAAAAATAAAAATCTTGCCGATTACTTTTGAAATAGTAACCGACGAATGTGCTGAAAATAAATCTTGCCGATTACCTTTGAAATAGTAACCGACGAATATGCTGAATATAAAAATTTTGCGGATTACTTTTGAAATAGTAACCGACGAATGTGCAGAAAATAGATCATGCCGATTACTTTTGAAATAGTAACCGACGAATGTGTTGAATATAAAGTCTTGCCGATTACTTTTGAAATAGTAACCGACAAATGTGCTGAAAATAAATCATGCCAATTACTATTGAAATAGTAACCGACAAATGTGCTGAAAATAAAAGTCTTGCCGATTACTTTTGAAATAGTAACCTGACGATTGTGCTGAAAATAAATCATGCCGATTACTTTTGAAATAGTCACCGACGAATATGCTGAAAATAAAAATCTTGCCGATTACTTTTGAAATAGTAACCGACGAATGTGCTGAAAATAATCATGCCGATTACTTTCGAAATAGTAAGCGACGAATATGTTGAAAATAAAAATCATGCCGATTACTTTTGAAATAGTAACCGACGAATGTGCTGAAAATAAAGTCTTGCCGATTACTTTTAAAATAGTAACCGACAAATATGCTGAAAATAAAAATCTTGTCGATTAGTTTTGAAATAGTAACCGACGAATGTGCTGAAAATAAATCATGCTGATTACTTTTGAAATAGTAAGCGACGAATATGTTGAAAATAAAAATCTTGCCGAATACTTTTGAAATAGTAACCGAGGAATGTGCTAAAAATAAAAATCTTGCCAATTACCTTTGAAATAGTAACCGATGAACATGCTGAAAATAAAAATCTTCCCGATTACTTTTGAAAAAGTAACCGACAAATATGCTGAAAATAAAAATCTTGCCTATTACTTTTGAAATAGTCACCGACCAATATGCTGAAAATAAAAATCATGCCGATTACTTTTGAAATAGTAACCGACGAATGTGCTGAAAATAAATCATGCTGATTACTTTTGAAATAGTAAGCGATGAATATGTTGGAAATAAAAATCTTACCGATTACTTTTAAAAAAGTAACCAATGAATGTGCTGAAAATAAAGTCTTGCCGATTACTTTTTAATTAGTAACCGACGAATATGTTGAAAATAAAAATCTTGCCGATTACTTTTGAAATAGTAACCGACGAATGTGCTGAAAATAAAGTCTTGCCGATTACTTTTAAAATAGTAACCGACAAATATGCTGAAAATAAAAATCTTGCTGATTACTTTTGAAATAGTAACCGATGTACATGCTGAAAATAAAAATCTTGCCGATTACTATTGAAATAGTAACCGACGAATGTGCTGAAAATAAAGTCTTGCCGATTACTTTTGAAATAGTAACCGACGAATGTGCTGAAAATATAGTCATGCCGATTAATTCTAAAATAGTAACAGACAAATATGCTAAAAATAAAAATCTTGCCGATTACTTTTGAAATAGTAACCGACGAATGTGCTGAAAATAAATCTTGCCGATTACCTTTGAAATAGTAACCGACGAATATGCTGAATATAAAAATTTTGCGGATTACTTTTGAAATAGTAACCGACGAATGTGCAGAAAATAGATCATGCCGATTACTTTTGAAATAGTAACCGACGAATGTGTTGAATATAAAGTCTTGCCGATTACTTTTGAAATAGTAACCGACAAATGTGCTGAAAATAAATCATGCCAATTACTATTGAAATAGTAACCGACAAATGTGCTGAAAATAAAAGTCTTGCCGATTACTTTTGAAATAGTAACCTGACGATTGTGCTGAAAATAAATCATGCCGATTACTTTTGAAATAGTCACCGACGAATATGCTGAAAATAAAAATCTTGCCGATTACTTTTGAAATAGTAACCGACGAATGTGCTGAAAATAATCATGCCGATTACTTTCGAAATAGTAAGCGACGAATATGTTGAAAATAAAAATCATGCCGATTACTTTTGAAATAGTAACCGACGAATGTGCTGAAAATAAAGTCTTGCCGATTACTTTTAAAATAGTAACCGACAAATATGCTGAAAATAAAAATCTTGTCGATTAGTTTTGAAATAGTAACCGACGAATGTGCTGAAAATAAATCATGCTGATTACTTTTGAAATAGTAAGCGACGAATATGTTGAAAATAAAAATCTTGCCGAATACTTTTGAAATAGTAACCGAGGAATGTGCTAAAAATAAAAATCTTGCCGATTACCTTTGAAATAGTAACCGATGAACATGCTGAAAATAAAAATCTTCCCGATTACTTTTGAAAAAGTAACTGACAAATATGCTGAAAATAAAAATCTTGCCTATTACTTTTGAAATAGTCACCGACCAATATGCTGAAAATAAAAATCATGCCGATTACTTTTGAAATAGTAACCGACGAATGTGCTGAAAATAAATCATGCTGATTACTTTTGAAATAGTAAGCGACGAATATGTTGAAAATAAAAATCTTGCCGAATACTTTTGAAATAGTAACCGAGGAATGTGCTAAAAATAAAAATCTTGCCGATTACCTTTGAAATAGTAACCGATGAACATGCTGAAAATAAAAATCTTCCCGATTACTTTTGAAAAAGTAACCGACAAATATGCTGAAAATAAAAATCTTGCCTATTACTTTTGAAATAGTCACCGACCAATATGCTGAAAATAAAAATCATGCCGATTACTTTTGAAATAGTAACCGACGAATGTGCTGAAAATAAATCATGCTGATTACTTTTGAAATAGTAAGCGATGAATATGTTGGAAATAAAAATCTTACCGATTACTTTTAAAAAAGTAACCAATGAATGTGCTGAAAATAAAGTCTTGCCGATTACTTTTTAATTAGTAACCGACGAATATGTTGAAAATAAAAATCTTGCCGATTACTTTTGAAATAGTAACCGACGAATGTGCTGAAAATAAAGTCTTGCCGATTACTTTTAAAATAGTAACCGACAAATATGCTGAAAATAAAAATCTTGCTGATTACTTTTGAAATAGTAACCGACGTACATGCTGAAAATAAAAATCTTGCCGATTACTATTGAAATAGTAACCGACGAATGTGCTGAAAATAAAGTCTTGCCGATTACTTTTGAAATAGTAACCGACGAATGTGCTGAAAATATAGTCATGCCGATTAATTCTAAAATAGTAACAGACAAATATGCTAAAAATAAAAATCTTGCCGATTACTTTTGAAATAGTAACTGACGAATGTGCTGAAAATAAATCTTGCCGATTACCTTTGAAATAGTAACCGACGAATATGCTGAAAATAAAAATTTTGCGGATTACTTTTGAAATAGTAACCGACGAATGTGCAGAAAATAGATCATGCCGATTACTTTTGAAATAGTAACCGACGAATGTGTTGAATATAAAGTCTTGCCGATTACTTTTGAAATAGTAACCGACAAATGTGCTGAAAATAAATCATGCCAATTACTATTGAAATAGTAACCGACAAATGTGCTGAAAATAAAAGTCTTGCCGATTACTTTTGAAATAGTAACCTGACGATTGTGCTGAAAATAAATCATGCCGATTACTTTTGAAATAGTCACCGACGAATATGCTGAAAATAAAAATCTTGCCGATTACTTTTGAAATAGTAACCGACGAATGTGCTGAAAATAATCATGCCGATTACTTTCGAAATAGTAAGCGACGAATATGTTGAAAATAAAAATCATGCCGATTACTTTTGAAATAGTAACCGACGAATGTGCTGAAAATAAAGTCTTGCCGATTACTTTTAAAATAGTAACCGACAAATATGCTGAAAATAAAAATCTTGTCGATTAGTTTTGAAATAGTAACCGACGAATGTGCTGAAAATAAATCATGCTGATTACTTTTGAAATAGTAAGCGACGAATATGTTGAAAATAAAAATCTTGCCGAATACTTTTGAAATAGTAACCGAGGAATGTGCTAAAAATAAAAATCTTGCCGATTACCTTTGAAATAGTAACCGATGAACATGCTGAAAATAAAAATCTTCCCGATTACTTTTGAAAAAGTAACCGACAAATATGCTGAAAATAAAAATCTTGCCTATTACTTTTGAAATAGTCACCGACCAATATGCTGAAAATAAAAATCATGCCGATTACTTTTGAAATAGTAACCGACGAATGTGCTGAAAATAAATCATGCTGATTACTTTTGAAATAGTAAGCGATGAATATGTTGGAAATAAAAATCTTACCGATTACTTTTAAAAAAGTAACCAATGAATGTGCTGAAAATAAAGTCTTGCCGATTACTTTTTAATTAGTAACCGACGAATATGTTGAAAATAAAAATCTTGCCGATTACTTTTGAAATAGTAACCGACGAATGTGCTGAAAATAAAGTCTTGCCGATTACTTTTAAAATAGTAACCGACAAATATGCTGAAAATAAAAATCTTGCTGATTACTTTTGAAATAGTAACCGATGTACATGCTGAAAATAAAAATCTTGCCGATTACTATTGAAATAGTAACCGACGAATGTGCTGAAAATAAAGTCTTGCCGATTACTTTTGAAATAGTAACCCACGAATGTGCTGAAAATATAGTCATGCCGATTAATTCTAAAATAGTAACAGACAAATATGCTAAAAATAAAAATCTTGCCGATTACTTTTGAAATAGTAACCGACGAATGTGCTGAAAATAAATCTTGCCGATTACCTTTGAAATAGTAACCGACGAATATGCTGAATATAAAAATTTTGCGGATTACTTTTGAAATAGTAACCGACGAATGTGCAGAAAATAGATCATGCCGATTACTTTTGAAATAGTAACCGACGAATGTGTTGAATATAAAGTCTTGCCGATTACTTTTGAAATAGTAACCGACAAATGTGCTGAAAATAAATCATGCCAATTACTATTGAAATAGTAACCGACAAATGTGCTGAAAATAAAAGTCTTGCCGATTACTTTTGAAATAGTAACCTGACGATTGTGCTGAAAATAAATCATGCCGATTACTTTTGAAATAGTCACCGACGAATATGCTGAAAATAAAAATCTTGCCGATTACTTTTGAAATAGTAACCGACGAATGTGCTGAAAATAATCATGCCGATTACTTTCGAAATAGTAAGCGACGAATATGTTGAAAATAAAAATCATGCCGATTACTTTTGAAATAGTAACCGACGAATGTGCTGAAAATAAAGTCTTGCCGATTACTTTTAAAATAGTAACCGACAAATATGCTGAAAATAAAAATCTTGTCGATTAGTTTTGAAATAGTAACCGACGAATGTGCTGAAAATAAATCATGCTGATTACTTTTGAAATAGTAAGCGACGAATATGTTGAAAATAAAAATCTTGCCGAATACTTTTGAAATAGTAACCGAGGAATGTGCTAAAAATAAAAATCTTGCCGATTACCTTTGAAATAGTAACCGATGAACATGCTGAAAATAAAAATCTTCCCGATTACTTTTGAAAAAGTAACTGACAAATATGCTGAAAATAAAAATCTTGCCTATTACTTTTGAAATAGTCACCGACCAATATGCTGAAAATAAAAATCATGCCGATTACTTTTGAAATAGTAACCGACGAATGTGCTGAAAATAAATCATGCTGATTACTTTTGAAATAGTAAGCGACGAATAT
This sequence comes from Medicago lupulina, assembly GCA_958299785.1. Classification (NCBI taxonomy): domain Eukaryota; kingdom Viridiplantae; phylum Streptophyta; class Magnoliopsida; order Fabales; family Fabaceae; genus Medicago; species Medicago lupulina. The sequence continues at coordinate 36,633,624 of OY283142.1, forward strand.
GTTGAAAATAAAAATCTTGCCGAATACTTTTGAAATAGTAACCGAGGAATGTGCTAAAAATAAAAATCTTGCCGATTACCTTTGAAATAGTAACCGATGAACATGCTGAAAATAAAAATCTTCCCGATTACTTTTGAAAAAGTAACCGACAAATATGCTGAAAATAAAAATCTTGCCTATTACTTTTGAAATAGTCACCGACCAATATGCTGAAAATAAAAATCATGCCGATTACTTTTGAAATAGTAACCGACGAATGTGCTGAAAATAAATCATGCTGATTACTTTTGAAATAGTAAGCGATGAATATGTTGGAAATAAAAATCTTACCGATTACTTTTAAAAAAGTAACCAATGAATGTGCTGAAAATAAAGTCTTGCCGATTACTTTTTAATTAGTAACCGACGAATATGTTGAAAATAAAAATCTTGCCGATTACTTTTGAAATAGTAACCGACGAATGTGCTGAAAATAAAGTCTTGCCGATTACTTTTAAAATAGTAACCGACAAATATGCTGAAAATAAAAATCTTGCTGATTACTTTTGAAATAGTAACCGACGTACATGCTGAAAATAAAAATCTTGCCGATTACTATTGAAATAGTAACCGACGAATGTGCTGAAAATAAAGTCTTGCCGATTACTTTTGAAATAGTAACCGACGAATGTGCTGAAAATATAGTCATGCCGATTAATTCTAAAATAGTAACAGACAAATATGCTAAAAATAAAAATCTTGCCGATTACTTTTGAAATAGTAACTGACGAATGTGCTGAAAATAAATCTTGCCGATTACCTTTGAAATAGTAACCGACGAATATGCTGAAAATAAAAATTTTGCGGATTACTTTTGAAATAGTAACCGACGAATGTGCAGAAAATAGATCATGCCGATTACTTTTGAAATAGTAACCGACGAATGTGTTGAATATAAAGTCTTGCCGATTACTTTTGAAATAGTAACCGACAAATGTGCTGAAAATAAATCATGCCAATTACTATTGAAATAGTAACCGACAAATGTGCTGAAAATAAAAGTCTTGCCGATTACTTTTGAAATAGTAACCTGACGATTGTGCTGAAAATAAATCATGCCGATTACTTTTGAAATAGTCACCGACGAATATGCTGAAAATAAAAATCTTGCCGATTACTTTTGAAATAGTAACCGACGAATGTGCTGAAAATAATCATGCCGATTACTTTCGAAATAGTAAGCGACGAATATGTTGAAAATAAAAATCATGCCGATTACTTTTGAAATAGTAACCGACGAATGTGCTGAAAATAAAGTCTTGCCGATTACTTTTAAAATAGTAACCGACAAATATGCTGAAAATAAAAATCTTGTCGATTAGTTTTGAAATAGTAACCGACGAATGTGCTGAAAATAAATCATGCTGATTACTTTTGAAATAGTAAGCGACGAATATGTTGAAAATAAAAATCTTGCCGAATACTTTTGAAATAGTAACCGAGGAATGTGCTAAAAATAAAAATCTTGCCGATTACCTTTGAAATAGTAACCGATGAACATGCTGAAAATAAAAATCTTCCCGATTACTTTTGAAAAAGTAACTGACAAATATGCTGAAAATAAAAATCTTGCCTATTACTTTTGAAATAGTCACCGACCAATATGCTGAAAATAAAAATCATGCCGATTACTTTTGAAATAGTAACCGACGAATGTGCTGAAAATAAATCATGCTGATTACTTTTGAAATAGTAAGCGACGAATATGTTGAAAATAAAAATCTTGCCGAATACTTTTGAAATAGTAACCGAGGAATGTGCTAAAAATAAAAATCTTGCCGATTACCTTTGAAATAGTAACCGATGAACATGCTGAAAATAAAAATCTTCCCGATTACTTTTGAAAAAGTAACCGACAAATATGCTGAAAATAAAAATCTTGCCTATTACTTTTGAAATAGTCACCGACCAATATGCTGAAACTAAAAATCATGCCGATTACTTTTGAAATAGTAACCGACGAATGTGCTGAAAATAAATCATGCTGATTACTTTTGAAATAGTAAGCGATGAATATGTTGGAAATAAAAATCTTACCGATTACTTTTAAAAAAGTAACCAATGAATGTGCTGAAAATAAAGTCTTGCCGATTACTTTTTAATTAGTAACCGACGAATATGTTGAAAATAAAAATCTTGCCGATTACTTTTGAAATAGTAACCGACGAATGTGCTGAAAATAAAGTCTTGCCGATTACTTTTAAAATAGTAACCGACAAATATGCTGAAAATAAAAATCTTGCTGATTACTTTTGAAATAGTAACCGACGTACATGCTGAAAATAAAAATCTTGCCGATTACTATTGAAATAGTAACCGACGAATGTGCTGAAAATAAAGTCTTGCCGATTACTTTTGAAATAGTAACCGACGAATGTGCTGAAAATATAGTCATGCCGATTAATTCTAAAATAGTAACAGACAAATATGCTAAAAATAAAAATCTTGCCGATTACTTTTGAAATAGTAACTGACGAATGTGCTGAAAATAAATCTTGCCGATTACCTTTGAAATAGTAACCGACGAATATGCTGAAAATAAAAATTTTGCGGATTACTTTTGAAATAGTAACCGACGAATGTGCAGAAAATAGATCATGCCGATTACTTTTGAAATAGTAACCGACGAATGTGTTGAATATAAAGTCTTGCCGATTACTTTTGAAATAGTAACCGACAAATGTGCTGAAAATAAATCATGCCAATTACTATTGAAATAGTAACCGACAAATGTGCTGAAAATAAAAGTCTTGCCGATTACTTTTGAAATAGTAACCTGACGATTGTGCTGAAAATAAATCATGCCGATTACTTTTGAAATAGTCACCGACGAATATGCTGAAAATAAAAATCTTGCCGATTACTTTTGAAATAGTAACCGACGAATGTGCTGAAAATAATCATGCCGATTACTTTCGAAATAGTAAGCGACGAATATGTTGAAAATAAAAATCATGCCGATTACTTTTGAAATAGTAACCGACGAATGTGCTGAAAATAAAGTCTTGCCGATTACTTTTAAAATAGTAACCGACAAATATGCTGAAAATAAAAATCTTGTCGATTAGTTTTGAAATAGTAACCGACGAATGTGCTGAAAATAAATCATGCTGATTACTTTTGAAATAGTAAGCGACGAATATGTTGAAAATAAAAATCTTGCCGAATACTTTTGAAATAGTAACCGAGGAATGTGCTAAAAATAAAAATCTTGCCGATTACCTTTGAAATAGTAACCGATGAACATGCTGAAAATAAAAATCTTCCCGATTACTTTTGAAAAAGTAACCGACAAATATGCTGAAAATAAAAATCTTGCCTATTACTTTTGAAATAGTCACCGACCAATATGCTGAAAATAAAAATCATGCCGATTACTTTTGAAATAGTAACCGACGAATGTGCTGAAAATAAATCATGCTGATTACTTTTGAAATAGTAAGCGATGAATATGTTGGAAATAAAAATCTTACCGATTACTTTTAAAAAAGTAACCAATGAATGTGCTGAAAATAAAGTCTTGCCGATTACTTTTTAATTAGTAACCGACGAATATGTTGAAAATAAAAATCTTGCCGATTACTTTTGAAATAGTAACCGACGAATGTGCCGAAAATAAAGTCTTGCCGATTACTTTTAAAATAGTAACCGACAAATATGCTGAAAATAAAAATCTTGCTGATTACTTTTGAAATAGTAACCGACGTACATGCTGAAAATAAAAATCTTGCCGATTACTATTGAAATAGTAACCGACGAATGTGCTGAAAATAAAGTCTTGCCGATTACTTTTGAAATAGTAACCGACGAATGTGCTGAAAATATAGTCATGCCGATTAATTCTAAAATAGTAACAGACAAATATGCTAAAAATAAAAATCTTGCCGATTACTTTTGAAATAGTAACCGACGAATGTGCTGAAAATAAATCTTGCCGATTACCTTTGAAATAGTAACCGACGAATATGCTGAATATAAAAATTTTGCGGATTACTTTTGAAATAGTAACCGACGAATGTGCAGAAAATAGATCATGCCGATTACTTTTGAAATAGTAACCGACGAATGTGTTGAATATAAAGTCTTGCCGATTACTTTTGAAATAGTAACCGACAAATGTGCTGAAAATAAATCATGCCAATTACTATTGAAATAGTAACCGACAAATGTGCTGAAAATAAAAGTCTTGCCGATTACTTTTGAAATAGTAACCTGACGATTGTGCTGAAAATAAATCATGCCGATTACTTTTGAAATAGTCACCGACGAATATGCTGAAAATAAAAATCTTGCCGATTACTTTTGAAATAGTAACCGACGAATGTGCTGAAAATAATCATGCCGATTACTTTCGAAATAGTAAGCGACGAATATGTTGAAAATAAAAATCTTACCGATTACTTTTAAAATAGTAACCAACGAATGTACTGAAAATAAATCTTGCCGATTACTTTTGAAATAGTAACCGACGAATGTGCTGAAAATAAATCATGCCGATTACTTTGGAAATAGTAAGTGACGAATATGTTGAAAATAAAAATCTTACCGATTACTTTTGAAATAGTAACCAACGAATGTGCTGAAAATAAAGTCTTGCCGATAACTTTTGAAATAGTAACCGAATAATATGTGCTGAAAATAAATCTTGTCGATTAGTTTTGAAATAGTAACCGACGAATGTGCTGAAAATAAATCATGCTGATTACTTTTGAAATAGTAAGCGATGAATATGTTGGAAATAAAAATCTTACCGATTACTTTTAAAAAAGTAACCAATGAATGTGCTGAAAATAAAGTCTTGCCGATTACTTTTGAAATAGTAACCGACGAATATGTTGAAAATAAAAATCTTGCCGATTACTTTGGAAATAGTAACCAACGAATGTGCTGAAAATAAAGTCTTGCCGATTACTTTTAAAATAGTAACCGACAAATATGCTGAAAATAAAAATCTTGCCGATTACTTTTGAAATAGTAACCGACGTATATGCTGAAAATAAAAATCTTGCCGATTACTTTTGAAATAGTAACCGACGTACATGCTGAAAATAAAAATCTTGCCGATTACTATTGAAATAGTAACCGACGAATGTGCTGAAAATAAAGTCTTGCCGATTACTTTTGAAATAGTAACCGACGAATGTGCTGAAAATAAATCATGCCGATTACTTTTGAAATAGTCAACGACGAATATGCTGAAAATAAAAATCTTGCCGATTACTTTTGAAATAGTAACCGACGAATGTGCTGAAAATAAATCATGCCGATTACTTTCGAAATAGTAAGCGACGAATATGTTGAAAATAAAAATCTTACCGATTACTTTTAAAATAGTAACCAACGAATGTACTGAAAATAAATCTTGCCGATTACTTTTGAAATAGTAACCGACGAATGTGCTGAAAATAAATCATGCCGATTACTTTGGAAATAGTAAGTGACGAATATGTTGAAAATAAAAATCTTACCGATTAATTTTGAAATAGTAACCAACGAATGTGCTGAAAATAAAGTCTTGCCGATAACTTTTGAAATAGTAACCGAATAATATGTGCTGAAAATAAATCTTGTCGATTAGTTTTAAAATAGTAACCGACGAATGTGCTGAAAATAAATCATGCTGATTACTTTTGAAATAGTAAGCGACGAATATGTTGAAAATAAAAATCTTGTCGATTACTTTTAAAATAGTAACCGACAAATATGCTAAAAATAAAAATCTTGCCGATTACTTTTGAAATAGGAACCGACGAATATGTTGAAAATGAAAATCTTGCCGATTACTTTTGAAATAGTAACCGGCGAATATGCTGAAAATAAAAATCTTGCCGATTACTTTTGAAATAGTCACCGACCAATATGCTGAAAATAAAAATCAAGCCGATTACTTTTGAAATAGTAACCGACGAATGTGCTGAAAATAAATCATGCTGATTACTTTTGAAATAGTAAGCGATGAATATGTTGGAAATAAAAATCTTACCAATTACTTTTAAAATAGTAACCGACGAATGTGCTGAAAAATAAAGTCTTGCCGATTACTTTTAAAATAGTAACCGACAAATATGCTGAAAATAAAAATCTTGCGGATTACTTTTGAAATAGTAACCGACGTACATGCTGAAAATAAAAATCTTGCCGATTACTATTGAAATAGTAACCGACGAATGTGCTGAAAATAACGTCTTGCCGATTACTTTTGAAATAGTAACCGACAAATGTGCTGAAAATATAGTCTTGCCGATTAATTCTAAAATAGTAACAGACAAATATGCTAAAAATAAAAATCTTGCCGATTACTTTTTAAATAGTAACCGACAAATGTGCTGAAAATAAATCATGCCAATTACTATTGAAATAGTAACCGACAAATGTGCTGAAAATAAAAGTCTTGCCGATTACTTTTGAAATAGTAACTTGACGAATGTGCTGAAAAGAAATCATGTCGATTACTTTTGAAATAGTCACCGACGAATATGCTGAAAATAAAAATCTTGCCGATTACTTTTGAAATAGTAACCGACGAATGTGCTGAAAATAAATCATGCCGATTACTTTCGAAATAGTAAGCGACGAATATGTTGAAAATAAAAATCTTACCGATTACTTTTAAAATAGTAACCAACGAATGTACTGAAAATAAATCATGCCGATTACCTTTGAAATAGTAACCGACGAATATGTTGAAAATAAAAATCTTGCCGATTACTTTTGAAATAGTAACCGACGAATGTGCTGAAAATAAAGTCTTGCCGATTACTTTTAAAATAGTAACCGACAAATATGCTGAAAATAAAAATCTTGCCGATTATTTTGAAATAGTAACCGACGTACATGCTGAAAATAAAAATCTTGCCGATTACTTTTGAAACAGTAACCTGACGAATGTGCTGAAAATAAATCATGCCAATTACTTTTGAAATAGTCACCGACGAATATGCTGAAAATAAAAATCTTGCCGATTCCTTTTGAAATAGTAACCGACGAATGTGCTGAAAATAAATCATGTCGATTACTTTCGAAATAGTAAGCGACGAATATGTTGAAAATAAAAATCTTACCGATTACTTTTAAAATAGTAACCAACGAATGTACTGAAAATAAATCTTGACGATTACTTTTGAAATAGTAACCGACGAATGTGCTGAAAATAAATCATGCCGATTACTTTTGAAATAGTAAGCGATGAATATGTTGAAAATAAAATTCTTACCGATTACTTTTGAAATAGTAACAACGAATATGCTGAAATTAAAGTCTTGCCGATTACTTTTGAAATATTAACCGACGAATATGTTGAAAATAAAAATCTTGTCGATTACTTTTAAAATAGTAACCGACAAATATGCTGAAAATAAAAATCTTGCCGATTACTTTTGAAAAAGTAACCGACAAATATGCTGAAAATTAAAATCTTGCCGATTACTTTTGAAATAGTCACCGACCAATATGCTAAAAATAAAAAACATGCCGATTACTTTTGAAATAGTAACCGACGAATGTGCTGAAAATAAATCATGCTGATTACTTTTGAAATAGTCACCGACGAATATACTGAAAATAAAAATCTTGCCGATTACTTTTGAAAAAGTATCCGACAAATATGCTGAAAATAAAAATCTTGCCGATTACTTTTGAAATAGTCACCGACCAATATGCTGAAAATAAAAAACATGCCGATTACTTTTGAAATAGTAACCGACGAATGTGCTGAAAATAAATCATGCTGATTACTTTTGAAATAGTAAGCGATGAATATGTTGGAAATAAAAATCTTACCGATTACTTTTAAAAAAGTAACCAATGAATGTGCTGAAAATAAAGTCTTGCCCATTACTTTTGAAATAGTAACCGACGAATATGTTGAAAATAAACATCTTGTCGATTACTTTTGAAATAGTAACCGACGAATGTGCTAAAAATAAAGTCTTGCCGATTACTTTTAAAATAGTAACCGACAAATATGCTGAAAATAAAAATCTTGTCGATTACTTTTGAAATAGTAACCGACGTACATGCTGAAAATAAAAATCTTGCCGATTACTATTGAAATAGTAACCGACGAATGTGCTGAAAATAAAGTCTTGCCGATTACTTTTGAAATAGTAACCGACAAATGTGCTGAAAATATAGTCTTGCCGATTAATTCTAAAATAGTAACAGACAAATATGCTAAAAATAAAAATCTTGCCGATTACTTTTTAAATAGTAACCGACAAATGTGCTGAAAATAAATCATGCCAATTACTATTGAAATAGTAACCGACAAATGTGCTGAAAATAAAAGTCTTGCCGATTACTTTTGAAATAGTAACGTGACGAATGTGCTGAAAATAAATCATGCCGATTACTTTTGAAATAGTCACCGACGAATATGCTGAAAATAAAAATCTTGCCGATTACTTTTGAAATAGTAACCGACGAATGTGCTGAAAATAAATCATGCCGATTACTTTCGAAATAGTAAGCAACGAATATCTAGAAAATAAAAATCTTACCGATTACTTTTAAAATAGTAACCAACGAATGTACTGAAAATAAATCATGCCGATTACCTTTGAAATAGTAACCGACGAATATGTTGAAAATAAAAATCTTACCGATTACTTTTGAAATAGTAACAAAGGAATATGCTGAAAATAAAGTCTTGCCGATTACTTTTGAAATAGTAACCGACGAATATGTTTAAAATAAAAATCTTGTCGATTACTTTTAAAATAGTAACCGACAAATATGTTGAAAATAAAAATCTTGCCGATTACTTTGGAAATAGTAACCGACGAATGTGCTGAAAATAAATCATGCCGATTACTTTTGAAATAGTAAGCGACGAATATGTTGAAAATAAAAATCTTCTCGATTACTTTTAAAATAGTAACCGACAAATATGCTAAAACTAAAAATCTTGCCGATTACTTTTGAAATAGGAACCGACGAATATGTTGAAAATAAAAATCTTGTCGATTACTTTTAAAATAATAACCGACAAATATGCTAAAAATAAAAATCTTGCCGATTACTTTTGAAATAGTAACCGACGAATGTGCAGAAAATAGATCATGCCGATTACTTTTGAAATAGAAACCGACGAATGTGTTGAAAATAAATCATGCCGATTATTTTTGAAATAGTAACCGACGAATGTGCTGAAAATAAATCATGCCGATTACTATTGAAATAGTAACCGACAAATGTGCTGAAAATAAAAAACTTGCCCATTACTTTTGAAATAGTAACCGATGAATATGTGCTGAAAATAAATCTTGCCGATTACTTTTGAAATAGTAACCGACGAATGTGCTGAAAATAAATCATGCCGATTACTTTTGAAATAGGAACCGACGAATATGTTGAAAATAAAAATCTTGCCGATTACTTTTGAAAAAGTAACCGACAAATATGCTGAAAATAAAAATCTTGCCGATTACTTTTTAAATAGTAACCGACAAATGTGCTGAAAATAAATCATGCCAAGTACTATTGAAATAGTAACCGACAAATGTGCTGAAAATAAAAGTCTTGCCGATTACTTTTGAAATAGTAACTTGACGAATGTGCTGAAAATAAATCATGTCGAATACTTTTGAAATAGTCACCGACGAATATGCTGAAAATAAAAATCTTGCCGATTACTTTTGAAATAGTAACCGACGAATGTGCTGAAAATAAATCATGCCCATTACTTTCGAAATAGTAAGCGACGAATATGTTGAAAATAAAAATCTTACCGATTACTTTTAAAATAGTAACCAACGAATGTACTGAAAATAAATCATGCCGATTACCTTTGAAATAGTAACCGACGAATAAGTTGAAAATAAAAATCTTACCGATTACTTTTGAAATAGTAACAAAGGAATATGCTGAAAATAAAGTCTTGCCGATTACTTTTGAAATAGTAACCGACGAATATGTTGAAAATAAAAATCTTGTCGATTACTTTTAAAATAGTAACCGACAAATATGTTGAAAATAAAAATCTTGCCGATTACTTTTGAAAAAGTAACCGACGAATGTGCTGAAAATAAATCATGCCGATTACATTCGAAATAGTAAGCGACGAATATGTTGAAAATAAAATTCTTACCGATTACTTTTAAAATAGTAACCAACGAATGTACTGAAAATAAAGTCTTGCCGATTACTTTTAAAATAGTAACCGACAAATATGTTGAAAATAAAAATCTTGCCGATTACTTTTGAAATAGTAACCGACGAATGTGCTGAAAATAAATCATGCCGATTACTTTTGAAATAGTAAGCGACGAATATGTTGAAAATAAAAATCTTCTCGATTACTTTTAAAATAGTAACCGACAAATATGCTAAAACTAAAAATCTTGCCGATTACTTTTGAAATAGGAACCGACGAATATGTTGAAAATAAAAATCTTGTCGATTACTTTTAAAATAATAACCGACAAATATGCTAAAAATAAAAATCTTGCCGATTACTTTTGAAATAGTAACCGACGAATGTGCAGAAAATAGATCATGCCGATTACTTTTGAAATAGAAACCGACGAATGAGTTGAAAATAAATCATGCCGATTATTTTTGAAATAGTAACCGACGAATGTGCTGAAAATAAATCATGCCGATTACTATTGAAATAGTAACCGACAAATGTGCTGAAAATAAAAAACTTGCCCATTACTTTTGAAATAGTAACCGATGAATATGTGCTGAAAATAAATCATGCCGATTACTTTTGAAATAGTAAGCGATGAATATGTTGAAAATAAAAATCTTCTCGATTAATTTTAAAATAGTAACCGACAAATATGCTAAAACTAAAAATCTTGCCGATTACTTTTGAAATAGGAACCGACGAATATGTTGAAAATAAAAGTCTTGCCGATTACTTTTAAAATAGTAACCAACAAATATGCTAAAAATAAAAATCTTGTCGATTACTTTTGAAATAGTAACCGACGAATGTGCTGAAAATAAATCATGCCGATTACTTTCGAAATAGTAAGCGACGAATATGTTGAAAATAAAAATCTTCTCGATTAATTTTAAAATAGTAACCGACAAATATGCTAAAACTAAAATTCTTGCCGATTACTTTTGAAATAGGAACCGACGAATATGTTGAAAATAAAAATCTTGCCGATTACTTTTAAAATAGTAACCAACAAATATGCTAAAAATAAAAATCTTGCCGATTACTTTTGAAAAAGTAACCGACAAATATGCTGAAAATAAAAATCTTGCCGATTACTTTTTAAATAGTAACCGACAAATGTGCTGAAAATAAATCATGCCAAGTACTATTGAAATAGTAACCGACAAATGTGCTGAAAATAAAAGTCTTGCCGATTACTTTTGAAATAGTAACTTGACGAATGTGCTGAAAATAAATCATGTCGAATACTTTTGAAATAGTCACCGACGAATATGCTGAAAATAAAAATCTTGCCGATTACTTTTGAAATAGTAACCGACGAATGTGCTGAAAATAAATCATGCCGATTACTTTCGAAATAGTAAGCGACGAATATGTTGAAAATAAAAATCTTACCGATTACTTTTAAAATAGTAACCAACGAATGTAATGAAAATAAATCATGCCGATTACCTTTGAAATAGTAACCGACGAATATGTTGAAAATAAAAATCTTACCGATTACTTTTGAAATAGTAACAAAGGAATATGCTGAAAATAAAGTCTTGCCGATTACTTTTGAAATAGTAACCGACGAATATGTTGAAAATAAAAATCTTGTCGATTACTTTTAAAATAGTAACCGACAAATATGTTGAAAATAAAAATCTTGCCGATTACTTTTGAAAAAGTAACCGACGAATGTGCTGAAAATAAATCATGCCGATTACATTCGAAATAGTAAGCGACGAATATGTTGAAAATAAAATTCTTACCGATTACTTTTAAAATAGTAACCAACGAATGTACTGAAAATAAAGTCTTGCCGATTACTTTTGAAATAGTAAGCGACGAATATGTTGAAAATAAAAATCTTCTCGATTACTTTTAAAATAGTAAACGACAAATATGCTAAAACTAAAAATCTTGCCGATTACTTTTGAAATAGGAACCGACGAATATGTTGAAAATAAAAATCTTGTCGATTACTTTTAAAATAATAACCGACAAATATGCTAAAAATAAAAATCTTGCCGATTACTTTTGAAATAGTAACCGACGAATGTGCAGAAAATAGATCATGCCGATTACTTTTGAAATAGTAACCTACGAATGTGCTGAAAATAAATCATGCCGATTACTATTGAAATAGTAACCGACAAATGTGCTGAAAATAAAAAACTTGCCCATTACTTTTGATATAGTAACCGATGAATATGTGCTGAAAATAAATCTTGCCGATTACTTTTGAAATAGTAACCGACGAATGTGCTGAAAATAAATCATGCCGATTACTTTTGAAATAGTAAGCGACGAATATGTTGAAAATAAAAATCTTCTCGATTAATTTTAAAATAGTAACCGACAAATATGCTAAAACTAAAAATCTTGCCGATTACTTTTGAAATAGGAACCGACGAATATGTTGAAAATAAAAATCTTGCCGATTACTTTTGAAAAAGTAACCAACAAATATGCTGAAAATAAAAATCTTGCCGATTACTTTTTAAATAGTAACCGACAAATGTGCTGAAAATAAATCATGCCAAGTACTATTGAAATAGTAACCGACAAATGTGCTGAAAATAAAAGTCTTGCCGATTACTTTTGAAATAGTAACTTGACGAATGTGCTGAAAATAAATCATGTCGAATACTTTTGAAATAGTCACCGACGAATATGCTGAAAATAAAAATCTTGCCGATTACTTTTGAAATAGTAACCGACGAATGTGCTGAAAATAAATTATGCCCATTACTTTCGAAATAGTAAGCGACGAATATGTTGAAAATAAAAATCTTACCGATTACTTTTAAAATAGTAACCAACGAATGTACTGAAAATAAATCATGCCGATTACCTTTGAAATAGTAACCGACGAATAAGTTGAAAATAAAAATCTTACCGATTACTTTTGAAATAGTAACAAAGGAATATGCTGAAAATAAAGTCTTGCCGATTACTTTTGAAATAGTAACCGACGAATATGTTGAAAATAAAAATCTTGTCGATTACTTTTAAAATAGTAACCGACAAATATGTTGAAAATAAAAATCTTGCCGATTACTTTTGAAAAAGTAACCGACGAATGTGCTGAAAATAAATCATGCCGATTACATTCGAAATAGTAAGCGACGAATATGTTGAAAATAAAATTCTTACCGATTACTTTTAAAATAGTAACCAACGAATGTACTGAAAATAAAGTCTTGCCGATTACTTTTAAAATAGTAACCGACAAATATGTTGAAAATAAAAATCTTGCCGATTACTTTTGAAATAGTAACCGACGAATGTGCTGAAAATAAATCATGCCGATTACTTTTGAAATAGTAAGCGACGAATATGTTGAAAATAAAAATCTTCTCGATTACTTTTAAAATAGTAACCGACAAATATGCTAAAACTAAAAATCTTGCCGATTACTTTTGAAATAGGAACCGACGAATATGTTGAAAATAAAAATCTTGTCGATTACTTTTAAAATAATAACCGACAAATATGCTAAAAATAAAAATCTTGCCGATTACTTTTGAAATAGTAACCGACGAATGTGCAGAAAATAGATCATGCCGATTACTTTTGAAATAGAAACCGACGAATGAGTTGAAAATAAATCATGCCGATTATTTTTGAAATAGTAACCGACGAATGTGCTGAAAATAAATCATGCCGATTACTATTGAAATAGTAACCGACAAATGTGCTGAAAATAAAAAACTTGCCCATTACTTTTGAAATAGTAACCGATGAATATGTGCTGAAAATAAATCATGCCGATTACTTTTGAAATAGTAAGCGATGAATATGTTGAAAATAAAAATCTTCTCGATTAATTTTAAAATAGTAACCGACAAATATGCTAAAACTAAAAATCTTGCCGATTACTTTTGAAATAGGAACCGACGAATATGTTGAAAATAAAAGTCTTGCCGATTACTTTTAAAATAGTAACCAACAAATATGCTAAAAATAAAAATCTTGTCGATTACTTTTGAAATAGTAACCGACGAATGTGCTGAAAATAAATCATGCCGATTACTTTCGAAATAGTAAGCGACGAATATGTTGAAAATAAAAATCTTCTCGATTAATTTTAAAATAGTAACCGACAAATATGCTAAAACTAAAATTCTTGCCGATTACTTTTGAAATAGGAACCGACGAATATGTTGAAAATAAAAATCTTGCCGATTACTTTTAAAATAGTAACCAACAAATATGCTAAAAATAAAAATCTTGCCGATTACTTTTGAAAAAGTAACCGACAAATATGCTGAAAATAAAAATCTTGCCGATTACTTTTTAAATAGTAACCGACAAATGTGCTGAAAATAAATCATGCCAAGTACTATTGAAATAGTAACCGACAAATGTGCTGAAAATAAAAGTCTTGCCGATTACTTTTGAAATAGTAACTTGACGAATGTGCTGAAAATAAATCATGTCGAATACTTTTGAAATAGTCACCGACGAATATGCTGAAAATAAAAATCTTGCCGATTACTTTTGAAATAGTAACCGACGAATGTGCTGAAAATAAATCATGCCGATTACTTTCGAAATAGTAAGCGACGAATATGTTGAAAATAAAAATCTTACCGATTACTTTTAAAATAGTAACCAACGAATGTAATGAAAATAAATCATGCCGATTACCTTTGAAATAGTAACCGACGAATATGTTGAAAATAAAAATCTTACCGATTACTTTTGAAATAGTAACAAAGGAATATGCTGAAAATAAAGTCTTGCCGATTACTTTTGAAATAGTAACCGACGAATATGTTGAAAATAAAAATCTTGTCGATTACTTTTAAAATAGTAACCGACAAATATGTTGAAAATAAAAATCTTGCCGATTACTTTTGAAAAAGTAACCGACGAATGTGCTGAAAATAAATCATGCCGATTACATTCGAAATAGTAAGCGACGAATATGTTGAAAATAAAATTCTTACCGATTACTTTTAAAATAGTAACCAACGAATGTACTGAAAATAAAGTCTTGCCGATTACTTTTGAAATAGTAAGCGACGAATATGTTGAAAATAAAAATCTTCTCGATTACTTTTAAAATAGTAAACGACAAATATGCTAAAACTAAAAATCTTGCCGATTACTTTTGAAATAGGAACCGACGAATATGTTGAAAATAAAAATCTTGTCGATTACTTTTAAAATAATAACCGACAAATATGCTAAAAATAAAAATCTTGCCGATTACTTTTGAAATAGTAACCGACGAATGTGCAGAAAATAGATCATGCCGATTACTTTTGAAATAGTAACCTACGAATGTGCTGAAAATAAATCATGCCGATTACTATTGAAATAGTAACCGACAAATGTGCTGAAAATAAAAAACTTGCCCATTACTTTTGATATAGTAACCGATGAATATGTGCTGAAAATAAATCTTGCCGATTACTTTTGAAATAGTAACCGACGAATGTGCTGAAAATAAATCATGCCGATTACTTTTGAAATAGTAAGCGACGAATATGTTGAAAATAAAAATCTTCTCGATTAATTTTAAAATAGTAACCGACAAATATGCTAAAACTAAAAATCTTGCCGATTACTTTTGAAATAGGAACCGACGAATATGTTGAAAATAAAAATCTTGCCGATTACTTTTAAAATAGTAACCAACAAATATGCTAAAAATAAAAATCTTGACGATTACTTTTGAAAAAGTAACCGACAAATATGCTGAAAATAAAAATCTTGCCGATTACTTTTTAAATAGTAACCGACAAATGTGCTGAAAATAAATCATGCCAATTACTATTAATATAGTAACCGACAAATGTGCTGAAAATAAAAGTCTTGCCGATTACTTTTGAAATAGTAACTTGACGAATGTGCTGAAAAGAAATCATGTCGATTACTTTTGAAATAGTCACCGACGAATATGCTGAAAATAAAAATCTTGCCGATTACTTTTGAAATAGTAACCGACGAATGTGCTGAAAATAAATCATGCCGATTACTTTCGAAATAGTAAGCGACGAATATGTTGAAAATAAAAATCTTACCGATTACTTTTAAAATAGTAACCAACGAATGTACTGAAAATAAATCATGCCGATTACCTTTGAAATAGTAACCGACGAATATGTTGAAAATAAAAATCTTACCGATTACTTTTGAAATAGTAACAAAGGAATATGCTGAAAATAAAGTATTGCCGATTATTTTTGAAATAGTAACCGACGAATGTGCTGAAAATAAATCATGCCGATTACTATTGAAATAGTAACCGACAAATGTGCTGAAAATAAAAAACTTGCCCATTACTTTTGAAATAGTAACCGACGAATGTGCTGAAAATAAATCATGCCGATTACTTTCGAAATAGTAAGCGACGAATATGTTGAAAATAAAAATCTTACCGATTACTTTTAAAATAGTAACCAACGAATGTACTGAAAATAAATCATGCCGATTACCTTTGAAATAGTAACCGACGAATATGTTGAAAATAAAAATCTTACCGATTACTTTTGAAATAGTAACAAAGGAATATGCTGAAAATAAAGTCTTGCCGATTACTTTTGAAATAGTAACCGACGAATATGTTGAAAATAAAAATCTTGTCGATTACTTTTAAAATAGTAACCGACAAATATGTTGAAAATAAAAATCTTGCCGATTACTTTTGAAAAAGTAACCGACGAATGTGCTGAAAATAAATCATGCCGATTACATTCGAAATAGTAAGCGACGAATATGTTGAAAATAAAATTCTTACCGATTACTTTTAAAATAGTAACCAACGAATGTACTGAAAATAAATCATGCCGATTACCTTTGAAATAGTAACCGACGAATATGTTGAAAATAAAAATCTTACCGATTACTTTTGAAATAGTAACAAAGGAATATGCTGAAAATAAAGTCTTGCCGATTACTTTTGAAATAGTAACCGACGAATATGTTGAAAATAAAAATCTTGTCGATTACTTTTAAAATAATAACCGACAAATATGCTAAAAATAAAAATCTTGCCGATTACTTTTGAAATAGTAACCGACGAATGTGCAGAAAATAGATCATGCCGATTACTTTTGAAATAGTAACCGACGAATGTGTTGAAAATAAATCATGCCGATTATTTTTGAAATAGTAACCTACGAATGTGCTGAAAATAAATCATGCCGATTACTATTGAAATAGTAACCGACAAATGTGCTGAAAATAAAAAACTTGCCCATTACTTTTGATATAGTAACCGATGAATATGTGCTGAAAATAAATCTTGCCGATTACTTTTAAAATAGTAACCGACAAATATGTTGAAAATAAAAATCTTGCCGATTACTTTTGAAAAAGTAACCGACGAATGTGCTGAAAATAAATCATGCCGATTACATTCGAAATAGTAAGCGACGAATATGTTGAAAATAAAATTCTTACCGATTACTTTTAAAATAGTAACCAACGAATGTACTGAAAATAAAGTCTTGCCGATTACTTTTGAAATAGTAAGCGACGAATATGTTGAAAATAAAAATCTTCTCGATTACTTTTAAAATAGTAAACGACAAATATGCTAAAACTAAAAATCTTGCCGATTACTTTTGAAATAGGAACCGACGAATATGTTGAAAATAAAAATCTTGTCGATTACTTTTAAAATAATAACCGACAAATATGCTAAAAATAAAAATCTTGCCGATTACTTTTGAAATAGTAACCGACGAATGTGCAGAAAATAGATCATGCCGATTACTTTTGAAATAGTAACCGACGAATGTGTTGAAAATAAATCATGCCGATTATTTTTGAAATAGTAACCTACGAATGTGCTGAAAATAAATCATGCCGATTACTATTGAAATAGTAACCGACAAATGTGCTGAAAATAAAAAACTTGCCCATTACTTTTGATATAGTAACCGATGAATATGTGCTGAAAATAAATCTTGCCGATTACTTTTGAAATAGTAACCGACGAATGTGCTGAAAATAAATCATGCCGATTACTTTTGAAATAGTAAGCGATGAATATGTTGAAAATAAAAATCTTCTCGATTAATTTTAAAATAGTAACCGACAAATATGCTAAAACTAAAAATCTTGCCGATTACTTTTGAAATAGGAACCGACGAATATGTTGAAAATAAAAATCTTGCCGATTACTTTTAAAATAGTAACCAACAAATATGCTAAAAATAAAAATCTTGCCGATTACTTTTGAAAAGGTAACCGACAAATATGCTGAAAATAAAAATCTTGCCGATTACTTTTTAAATAGTAACCGACAAATGTGCTGAAAATAAATCATGCCAATTACTATTGAAATAGTAACCGACAAATGTGCTGAAAATAAAAGTCTTGCCGATTACTTTTGAAATAGTAACTTGACGAATGTGCTGAAAAGAAATCATGTCGATTACTTTTGAAATAGTCACCGACGAATATGCTGAAAATAAAAATCTTGCCGATTACTTTTGAAATAGTAACCGACGAATGTGCTGAAAATAAATCATGCCGATTACTTTCGAAATAGTAAGCGACGAATATGTTGAAAATAAAAATCTTACCGATTACTTTTAAAATAGTAACCAAATAAAGTACTGAAAATAAATCATGCCGATTACCTTTGAAATAGTAACCGACGAATATGTTGAAAATAAAAATCTTACCGATTACTTTTGAAATAGTAACAAAGGAATATGCTGAAAATAAAGTCTTGCCGATTACTTTTGAAATAGTAACCGACGAATATGTTGAAAATAAAAATCTTGTCGATTACTTTTAAAATAGTAACCGACAAATATGTTGAAAATAAAAATCTTGCCGATTACTTTTGAAAAAGTAACCGACGAATGTGCTGAAAATAAATCATGCCGATTACATTCGAAATAGTAAGCGACGAATATGTTGAAAATAAAAATCTTACCGATTACTTTTAAAATAGTAACCAACGAATGTCTTGAAAATAAAGTCTTGCCGATTACTTTTGAAATAGTAAGCGACGAATATGTTGAAAATAAAAATCTTCTCGATTACTTTTAAAATAGTAAACGACAAATATGCTAAAACTAAAAATCTTGCCGATTACTTTTGAAATAGGAACCGACGAATATGTTGAAAATAAAAATCTTGTCGATTACTTTTAAAATAATAACCGACAAATATGCTAAAAATAAAAATCTTGCCGATTACTTTTGAAATAGTAACCGACGAATGTGCAGAAAATAGATCATGCCGATTACTTTTGAAATAGTAACCAACGAATGTGTTGAAAATAAATCATGCCGATTATTTTTGAAATAGTAACCTACGAATGTGCTGAAAATAAATCATGCCGATTACTATTGAAATAGTAACCGACAAATGTGCTGAAAATAAAAAACTTGCCCATTACTTTTGAAATAGTAACCGATGAATATGTGCTGAAAATAAATCATGCCGATTACTTTTGAAATAGTAACCGACTAATGTGCTGAAAATAAATCATGCCGATTACTTTTGAAATAGTAAGCGACGAATATGTTGAAAATAAAAATCTTCTCGATTAATTTTAAAATAGTAACCGACAAATATGCTAAAACTAAAAATCTTGCCGATTACTTTTGAAATAGGAACCGACGAATATGTTGAAAATAAAAATCTTGCCGATTACTTTTAAAATAGTAACCAACAAATATGCTAAAAATAAAAATCTTGCCGATTACTTTTGAAAAAGTAACCGACAAATATGCTGAAAATAAAAATCTTGCCGATTACTTTTTAAATAGTAACCGACAAATGTGCTGAAAATAAATCATGCCAATTACTATTGAAATAGTAACCGACAAATGTGCTGAAAATAAAAGTCTTGCCGATTACTTTTGAAATAGTAACTTGACGAATGTGCTGAAAAGAAATCATGTCGATTACTTTTGAAATAGTCACCGACGAATATGCTGAAAATAAAAATCTTGCCGATTACTTTTGAAATAGTAACCGACGAATGTGCTGAAAATAAATCATGCCGATTACTTTCGAAATAGTAAGCGACGAATATGTTGAAAATAAAAATCTTACCGATTACTTTTAAAATAGTAACCAACGAATGTACTGAAAATAAATCATGCCGATTACCTTTGAAATAGTAACCGACGAATATGTTGAAAATAAAAATCTTACCGATTACTTTTGAAATAGTAACAAAGGAATATGCTGAAAATAAAGTCTTGCCGATTACTTTTGAATTAGTAACCGACGAATATGTTTAAAATAAAAATCTTGTCGATTACTTTTAAAATAGTAACCGACAAATATGTTGAAAATAAAAATCTTGCCGATTACTTTGGAAATAGTAACCGACGAATGTGCTGAAAATAAATCATGCCGATTACTTTTGAAATAGTAAGCGACGAATATGTTGAAAATAAAAATCTTCTCGATTACTTTTAAAATAGTAACCGACAAATATGCTAAAACTAAAAATCTTGCCGATTACTTTTGAAATAGGAACTGACGAATATGTTGAAAATAAAAATCTTGTCGATTACATTTAAAATAATAACCGACAAATATGCTAAAAATAAAAATCTTGCCGATTACTTTTGAAATAGTAACCGACGAATGTGCAGAAAATAGATCATGCCGATTACTTTTGAAATAGAAACCGACGAATGTGTTGAAAATAAATCATGCCGATTATTTTTGAAATAGTAACCGACGAATGTGCTGAAAATAAATCATGCCGATTACTATTGAAATAGTAACCGACAAATGTGCTGAAAATAAAAAACTTGCCCATTACTTTTGAAATAGTAACCGATGAATATGTGCTGAAAATAAATCTTGCCGATTACTTTTGAAATAGTAACCGACGAATGTGCTGAAAATAAATCATGCCGATTACTTTTGAAATAGTAAGCGACGAATATGTTGAAAATAAAAATCTTTTCGATTAATTTTAAAATAGTAACCGACAAATATGCTAAAACTAAAAATCTTGCCGATTACTTTTGAAACAGGAACCGACGAATATGTTGAAAATAAAAATCTTGCCGATTACTTTTAAAATAGTAACCAACAAATATGCTAAAAATAAAAATCTTGCCGATTACTTTTGAAAAAGTAACCGACAAATATGCTGAAAATAAAAATCTTGCCGATTACTTTTTAAATAGTAACCGACAAATGTGCTGAAAATAAATCATGCCAATTACTATTGAAATAGTAACCGACAAATGTGCTGAAAATAAAAGTCTTGCCGATTACTTTTGAAATAGTAACTTGACGAATGTGCTGAAAATAAATCATGTCGAATACTTTTGAAATAGTCACCGACGAATATGCTGAAAATAAAAATCTTGCCGATTACTTTTGAAATAGTAACCGACGAATGTGCTGAAAATAAATCATGCCGATTACTTTCGAAATAGTAAGCGACGAATATGTTGAAAATAAAAATCTTACCGATTACTTTTAAAATAGTAACCAACGAATGTACTGAAAATAAATCATGCCGATTACCTTTGAAATAGTAACCGACGAATATGTTGAAAATAAAAATCTTACCGATTACTTTTGAAATAGTAACAAAGGAATATGCTGAAAATAAAGTCTTGCCGATTACTTTTGAAATAGTAACCGACGAATATGTTTAAAATAAAAATCTTGTCGATTACTTTTAAAATAGTAACCGACAAATATGTTGAAAATAAAAATCTTGCCGATTACTTTGGAAATAGTAACCGACGAATGTGCTGAAAATAAATCATGCCGATTACTTTTGAAATAGTAAGCGACGAATATGTTGAAAATAAAAATCTTCTCGATTACTTTTAAAATAGTAACCGACAAATATGCTAAAACTAAAAATCTTGCCGATTACTTTTGAAATAGGAACCGACGAATATGTTGAAAATAAAAATCTTGTCGATTACATTTAAAATAATAACCGACAAATATGCTAAAAATAAAAATCTTGCCGATTACTTTTGAAATAGTAACCGACGAATGTGCAGAAAATAGATCATGCCGATTACTTTTGAAATAGAAACCGACGAATGTGTTGAAAATAAATCATGCCGATTATTTTTGAAATAGTAACCGACGAATGTGCTGAAAATAAATCATGCCGATTACTATTGAAATAGTAACCGACAAATGTGCTGAAAATAAAAAACTTGCCCATTACTTTTGAAATAGTAACCGATGAATATGTGCTGAAAATAAATCTTGCCGATTACTTTTGAAATTGTAACCGACGAATGTGCTGAAAATAAATCATGCCGATTACTTTTGAAATAGTAAGCGACGAATATGTTGAAAATAAAAATCTTTTCGATTAATTTTAAAATAGTAACCGACAAATATGCTAAAACTAAAAATCTTGCCGATTACTTTTGAAACAGGAACCGACGAATATGTTGAAAATAAAAATCTTGCCGATTACTTTTAAAATAGTAACCAACAAATATGCTAAAAATAAAAATCTTGCCGATTACTTTTGAAAAAGTAACCGACAAATATGCTGAAAATAAAAATCTTGCCGATTACTTTTTAAATAGTAACCGACAAATGTGCTGAAAATAAATCATGCCAATTACTATTGAAATAGTAACCGACAAATGTGCTGAAAATAAAAGTCTTGCCGATTACTTTTGAAATAGTAACTTGACGAATGTGCTGAAAATAAATCATGTCGAATACTTTTGAAATAGTCACCGACGAATATGCTGAAAATAAAAATCTTGCCGATTACTTTTGAAATAGTAACCGACGAATGTGCTGAAAATAAATCATGCCGATTACTTTCGAAATAGTAAGCGACGAATATGTTGAAAATAAAAATCTTACCGATTACTTTTAAAATAGTAACCAACGAATGTACTGAAAATAAATCATGCCGATTACCTTTGAAATAGTAACCGACGAATATGTTGAAAATAAAAATCTTACCGATTACTTTTGAAATAGTAACAAAGGAATATGCTGAAAATAAAGTCTTGCCGATTACTTTTGAAATAGTAACCGACGAATATGTTGAAAATAAAAATCTTGTCGATTACTTTTAAAATAGTAACTGACAAATATGTTGAAAATAAAAATCTTGCCGATTACTTTTGAAAAAGTAACCGACGAATGTGCTGAAAATAAATCATGCCGATTACATTCGAAATAGTAAGCGACGAATATGTTGAAAATAAAAATCTTACCGATTACTTTTAAAATAGTAACCAACGAATGTACTGAAAATAAAGTCTTGCCGATTACTTTTGAAATAGTAACCGACGAATGTGCAGAAAATAGATCATGCCGATTACTTTTGAAATAGTAACCGACGAATGTGTTGAAAATAAATCATGCCGATTACTTTTGAAATAGTAACCGACGAATGTGCTGAAAATAAATCATGCCGATTACTTTCGAAATAGTAAGCAACGAATATGTTGAAAATAAAAATATTACCGATTACTTTTAAAATAGTAACCAACGAATGTACTGAAAATAAATCATGCCTATTACCTTTGAAATAGTAACCGACGAATATGTTGAAAATAAAAATCTTATCGATTACTTTTGAAATAGTAACCAACGAATATGCTGAAAATAAAGTCTTGCCCATTACTTTTGAAATAGTAACCTGACGAATGTGCTGAAAATAAATCATGCCGATTACTTTTGAAATAGTCACCGACGAATATGCTGAAAATAAAAATCTTGCCGATTACTTTTGAAATAGTAACCGACGAATGTGCTGAAAATAAATCATGCCGATTACTTTCGAAATAGTAAGCAACGAATATGTTGAAAAAAAAAATCTTACCGATTACTTTTAAAATAGTAACCAACGAATGTACTGAAAATAAATCATGCCGATTACCTTTGAAATAGTAACCGACGAATATGTTGAAAATAAAAATCTTACCGATTACTTTTGAAATAGTAACAAAGGAATATGCTGAAAATAAAGTCTTGCCGATTACTTTTGAAATAGTAACCGACGAATATGTTGAAAATAAAAATCTTGTCGATTACTTTTAAAATAGTAACCGACAAATATGTTGAAAATAAAAATCTTGCCGATTACTTTTGAAAAAGTAACCGACGAATGTGCTGAAAATAAATCATGCCGATTACATTCGAAATAGTAAGCGACGAATATGTTGAAAATAAAAATCTTACCGATTACTTTTAAAATAGTAACCAACGAATGTACTGAAAATAAAGTCTTGCCGATTACTTTTGAAATAGTAACCGACGAATGTGCAGAAAATAGATCATGCCGATTACTTTTGAAATAGTAACCGACGAATGTGTTGAAAATAAATCATGCCGATTACTTTTGAAATAGTAACCGACGAATGTGCTGAAAATAAATCATGCCGATTACTTTCGAAATAGTAAGCAACGAATATGTTGAAAATAAAAATATTACCGATTACTTTTAAAATAGTAACCAACGAATGTACTGAAAATAAATCATGCCGATTACCTTTGAAATAGTAACCGACGAATATGTTGAAAATAAAAATCTTATCGATTACTTTTGAAATAGTAACCAACAAATATGCTGAAAATAAAGTCTTGCCCATTACTTTTGAAATAGTAACCTGACGAATGTGCTGAAAATAAATCATGCCGATTACTTTTGAAATAGTCACCGACGAATATGCTGAAAATAAAAATCTTGCCGATTACTTTTGAAATAGTAACCGACGAATGTGCTGAAAATAAATCATGCCGATTACTTTCGAAATAGTAAGCAACGAATATGTTGAAAAAAAAAATCTTACCGATTACTTTTAAAATAGTAACCAACGAATGTACTGAAAATAAATCATGCCGATTACTTTTGAAATAGGAACCGACGAATATGTTGAAAATAAAAATCTTGTCGATTACTTTTAAAATAGTAACCGACAAATATGCTGAAAATAAAAATCTTGCCGATTACTTTTGAAATAGTAACCGACGAATGTGCAGAAAATAGATCATGCCGATTACTTTTTAAATAGTAACCGACGAATGTGTTGAAAATAAATCATGCCGATTACTTTTGAAATAGTAACCGACGAATGTCCTGAAAATAAATCATGCCGATTACTTTCGAAATAGTAAGCAACGAATATGTTGAAAATAAAAATCTTACCGATTACTTTTAAAATAGTAACCAACGAATGTACTGAAAATAAATCATGCCGATTACCTTTGAAATAGTAACCGACGAATATGTTGAAAATAAAAATCTTATCGATTACTTTTGAAATAGTAACCAACGAATATGCTGAAAATAAAGTCTTGCCCATTACTTTTGAAATAGTAACCGACGAATGTGCAGAAAATAGATCATGCCGATTACTTTTGAAATAGTAACCGACGAATGTGCTGAAAATAAATCATGCCGATTACTTTCGAAATAGTAAGCGACGAATATGTTGAAAATAAAAATCTTACCGATTACTTTTAAAATAGTAACCAACGAATGTACTGAAAATAAAGTCTTGCCGATTACTTTTGAAATAGTAACCGACGAATGTGCAGAAAATAGATCATGCCGATTACTTTTGAAATAGTAACCGACGAATGTGTTGAAAATAAATCATGCCGATTACTTTTGAAATAGTAACCGACGAATGTGCTGAAAATAAATCATGCCGATTACTTTCGAAATAGTAAGCAACGAATATGTTGAAAATAAAAATATTACCGATTACTTTTAAAATAGTAACCAACGAATGTACTGAAAATAAATCATGCCGATTACCTTTGAAATAGTAACCGACGAATATGTTGAAAATAAAAATCTTATCGATTACTTTTGAAATAGTAACCAACGAATATGCTGAAAATAAAGTCTTGCCCATTACTTTTGAAATAGTAACCTGACGAATGTGCTGAAAATAAATCATGCCGATTACTTTTGAAATAGTCACCGACGAATATGCTGAAAATAAAAATCTTGCCGATTACTTTTGAAATAGTAACCGACGAATGTGCTGAAAATAAATCATGCCGATTACTTTCGAAATAGTAAGCAACGAATATGTTGAAAAAAAAAATCTTACCGATTACTTTTAAAATAGTAACCAACGAATGTACTGAAAATAAATCATGCCGATTACCTTTGAAATAGTAACCGACGAATATGTTGAAAATAAAAATCTTACCGATTACTTTTGAAATAGTAACAAAGGAATATGCTGAAAATAAAGTCTTGCCGATTACTTTTGAAATAGTAACCGACGAATATGTTGAAAATAAAAATCTTGTCGATTACTTTTAAAATAGTAACCGACAAATATGTTGAAAATAAAAATCTTGCCGATTACTTTTGAAAAAGTAACCGACGAATGTGCTGAAAATAAATCATGCCGATTACATTCGAAATAGTAAGCGACGAATATGTTGAAAATAAAAATCTTACCGATTACTTTTAAAATAGTAACCAACGAATGTACTGAAAATAAAGTCTTGCCGATTACTTTTGAAATAGTAACCGACGAATGTGCAGAAAATAGATCATGCCGATTACTTTTGAAATAGTAACCGACGAATGTGTTGAAAATAAATCATGCCGATTACTTTTGAAATAGTAACCGACGAATGTGCTGAAAATAAATCATGCCGATTACTTTCGAAATAGTAAGCAACGAATATGTTGAAAATAAAAATATTACCCATTACTTTTAAAATAGTAACCAACGAATGTACTGAAAATAAATCATGCCGATTACCTTTGAAATAGTAACCGACGAATATGTTGAAAATAAAAATCTTATCGATTACTTTTGAAATAGTAACCAACGAATATGCTGAAAATAAAGTCTTGCCCATTACTTTTGAAATAGTAACCTGACGAATGTGCTGAAAATAAATCATGCCGATTACTTTTGAAATAGTCACCGACGAATATGCTGAAAATAAAAATCTTGCCGATTACTTTTGAAATAGTAACCGACGAATGTGCTGAAAATAAATCATGCCGATTACTTTCGAAATAGTAAGCAACGAATATGTTGAAAAAAAAAATCTTACCGATTACTTTTAAAATAGTAACCAACGAATGTACTGAAAATAAATCATGCCGATTACTTTTGAAATAGGAACCGACGAATATGTTGAAAATAAAAATCTTGTCGATTACTTTTAAAATAGTAACCGACAAATATGCTGAAAATAAAAATCTTGCCGATTACTTTTGAAATAGTAACCGACGAATGTGCAGAAAATAGATCATGCCGATTACTTTTTAAATAGTAACCGACGAATGTGTCGAAAATAAATCATGCCGATTACTTTTGAAATAGTAACCGACGAATGTCCTGAAAATAAATCATGCCGATTACTTTCGAAATAGTAAGCAACGAATATGTTGAAAATAAAAATCTTACCGATTACTTTTAAAATAGTAACCAACGAATGTACTGAAAATAAATCATGCCGATTACCTTTGAAATAGTAACCGACGAATATGTTGAAAATAAAAATCTTATCGATTACTTTTGAAATAGTAACCAACGAATATGCTGAAAATAAAGTCTTGCCCATTACTTTTGAAATAGTAACCGACGAATGTGCAGAAAATAGATCATGCCGATTACTTTTGAAATAGTAACCGACGAATGTGCTGAAAATAAATCATGCCGATTACTTTCGAAATAGTAAGCAACGAATATGTTTAAAATAAAAATCTTACCGATTACTTTTAAAATAGTAAACAACGAATGTACTGAAAATAAAGTCTTGCCGATTACTTTTGAAATAGGAACCGACGAATATGTTGAAAATAAAAATCTTGTCGATTACTTTTAAAATAGTAACCGACAAATATGCTGAAAATAAAAATCTTGCCGATTACTTTTGAAATAGTAACCGACGAATGTGCAGAAAATAGATCATGCCGATTACTTTTGACATAGTAACCGACGAATGTGTTGAAAATAAATCATGCCGATTACTTTTGAAATAGTAACCGACGAATGTGTTGAAAATAGATCATGCCGATTACTTTTGACATAGTAACCGACGAATGTGTTGAAAATAAATCATGCCGATTACCTTTGAAATAGTAACCGACGAATATGTTGAAAATAAAAATCTTACCGATTACTTTTGAAATAGTAACCAACGAATATGCTGAAAATAAAGTCTTGCCGATTACTTTTGAAATAGTAAACGACGAATATGTTGAAAATAAAAATCTTGTCGATTACTTTTAAAATAGTAACCGACAAATATGTTGAAAATAAAAATCTTGCCGATTACTTTTGAAATAGTCACCGACGAATATGCTGAAAATAAAAATCTTGCCGATTACTTTTGAAATAGTAACCGACGAATGTACTGAAAATAAATCATGCCGATTACTTTCGAAATAGTAAGCGACGAATATGTTGAAAATAAAAATCTTACTGATTACTTTTAAAATAGTAACCAACGAATGTACTGAAAATAAAGTCTTGCCGATTACGTTTGAAATAGTAACCGACGAATGTGCAGAAAATAGATCATGCCGATTACTTTTGAAATAGTAACCGACGAATGTGTTGAAAATAAATCATGCCGATTACTTTTGAAATAGTAACCGACGAATGTGCTGAAAATAAATCATGCCGATTACTTTCGAAATAGTAAGCAACGAATATGTTGAAAATAAAAATATTACCGATTACTTTTAAAATAGTAACCAACGAATGTACTGAAAATAAATCATGCCGATTACCTTTGAAATAGTAACCGACGAATATGTTGAAAATAAAAATCTTATCGATTACTTTTGAAATAGTAACCAACGAATATGCTGAAAATAAAGTCTTGCCCATTACTTTTGAAATAGTAACCGACGAAGGTGCTGAAAATAAATCATGCCGATTACTTTCGAAATAGTAAGCAACGAATATGTTGAAAATAAAAATATTACCGATTACTTTTAAAATAGTAACCAACGAATGTACTGAAAATAAATCATGCCGATTACCTTTGAAATAGTAACCGACGAATATGTTGAAAATAAAAATCTTATCGATTACTTTTGAAAAAGTAACCAACGAATATGCTGAAAATAAAGTCTTGCCCATTACTTTTGAAATAGTAACCTGACGAATGTGCTGAAAATAAATCATGCCGATTACTTTTGAAATAGTCACCGACGAATATGCTGAAAATAAAAATCTTGCCGATTACTTTTGAAATAGTAACCGACGAATGTGCTGAAAATAAATCATGCCGATTACTTTCGAAATAGTAAGCAACGAATATGTTGAAAAAAAAAATCTTACCGATTACTTTTAAAATAGTAACCAACGAATGTACTGAAAATAAATCATGCCAATTACTTTTGAAATAGGAACCGACGAATATGTTGAAAATAAAAATCTTGTCGATTACTTTTAAAATAGTAACCGACAAATATGCTGAAAATAAAAATCTTGCCGATTACTTTTGAAATAGTAACCGACGAATGTGCAGAAAATAGATCATGCCGATTACTTTTGAAATAGTAACCGACGAATGTGTTGAAAATAAATCATGCCGATTACTTTTGAAATAGTAACCGACGAATGTGCTGAAAATAAATCATGCCGATTACTTTCGAAATAGTAAGCAACGAATATGTTGAAAATAAAAATCTTACCGATTACTTTTAAAATAGTAACCAACGAATGTACTGAAAATAAATCATGCCGATTACCTTTGAAATAGTAACCGACGAATATGTTGAAAATAAAAATCTTACCGATTACTTTTGAAATAGTAACCAACGAATATGCTGAAAATAAAGTCTTGCCGATTACTTTTAAAATAGTAACCAACGAATGTACTGAAAAAAATCATGCCGATTACTTTTGAAATAGGAACCGACGAATATGTTGAAAATAAAAATCTTGTCGATTACTTTTAAAATAGTAACCGACAAATATGCTGAAAATAAAAATCTTGCCGATTACTTTTGAAATAGTAACCGACGAATGTGCAGAAAATAGATCATGCCGATTACCTTTGAAATAGTAACCGACGAATATGTTGAAAATAAAAATCTTACCGATTACTTTTGAAATAGTAACCAACGAATATGCTGAAAATAAAGTCTTGCCGATTACTTTTGAAATATTAAACGACGAATATGTTGAAAATAAAAATCTTGTCGATTACTTTTAAAATAGTAACCGACAAATATGTTTAAAATAAAAATCTTGCCGATTACTTTTGAAATAGTCACCGACGAATATGCTGAAGATAAAAATCTTGCCGATTACTTTTGAAATAGTAACCGACGAATGTGCTGAAAATAAATCATGCCAATTACTTTCGAAATAGTAAGCGACGAATATGTTGAAAATAAAAATCTTACCGATTACTTTTAAAATAGTAAACAACGAATGTACTGAAAATAAAGTCTTGCCGATTACTTTTGAAATAGGAACCGACGAATATGTTGAAAATAAAAATCTTGTCAATTACTTTTAAAATAGTAACCGACAAATATGCTGAAAATAAAAATCTTGCCGATTACTTTTGAAATAGTAACCGACGAATGTGCAGAAAATAGATCATGCCGATTACTTTTGAAATAGTAACCGACGAATGTGTTGAAAATAAATCATGCCGATTACTTTTGAAATAGTAACCGACGAATGTGCTGAAAATAAATCATGCCGATTACTATTGAAATAGTTACCGACGAATGTGCTGAAAATAAAAATCTTGCCGATTACTTTTGAAATAGTAACCGACGAATGTGCAGAAAATAGATCATGCCGATTACTTTTGAAATAGTAACCGACGAATGTGTTGAAAATAAATCATGCCGATTACTTTTGAAATAGTAACCGACTAATGTCCTGAAAATAAATCATTCCGATTACTTTCGAAATAGTAAGCAACGAATATGTTGAAAATAAAAATCTTACCGATTACTTTTAAAATAGTAACCAACGAATGTACTGAAAATAAATCATGCCGATTACCTTTGAAATAGTAACCGACGAATATGTTGAAAATAAAAATCTTACCGATTACTTTTGAAATAGTAACCAACGAATATGCTGAAAATAAAGTCTTGCCGATTACTTTTGAAATAGTAAACGACGAATATGTTGAAAATAAAAATCTTGTCGATTACTTTTAAAATAGTAACCGACAAATATGCTGAAAATAAAAATCTTGCCGATTACTTTTGAAATAGTAACCGACGAATGTGAAGAAAATAGATCATGCCGATTACTTTTGAAATAGTAACCGACGAATGTGCTGAAAATAAATCATGCCGATTACTTTCGAAATAGTAAGCGACGAATATGTTGAAAATAAAAATCTTACCGATTACTTTTAAAATAGCAAACAACGAATGTACTGAAAATAAAGTCTTGCCGATTACTTTTGAAATAGGAACCGACGAATATGTTGAAAATAAAAATCTTACCGATTACTTTTGAAATAGTAACCAACGAATATGCTGAAAATAAAGTCTTGCCGATTACTTTTGAAATAGTAAACGACGAATATGTTGAAAATAAAAATCTTGTCGATTACTTTTAAAATAGTAACCGACAAATATGTTGAAAATAAAAATCTTGCCGATTACTTTTGAAATAGTCACCGACGAATATGCTGAAAATAAAAATCTTGCCGATTACTTTTGAAATAGTAACCGACGAATGTGCTGAAAATAAATCATGCCGATTACTTTCGAAATAGTAAGCGACGAATATGTTGAAAATAAAAATCTTACCGATTACTTTTAAAATAGTAACCAACGAATGTACTGAAAATAAAGTCTTGCCGATTACTTTTGAAATAGTAACCGACGAATGTGCAGAAAATAGATCATGCCGATTACTTTTGAAATAGTAACCGACGAATGTGTTGAAAATAAATCATGCCGATTACTTTTGAAATAGTAACCGACGAATGTGCTGAAAATAAATCATGCCGATTACTTTCGAAATAGTAAGCAACGAATATGTTGAAAATAAAAATATTACCGATTACTTTTAAAATAGTAACCAACGAATGTACTGAAAATAAATCATGCCGATTACCTTTGAAATAGTAACCGACGAATATGTTGAAAATAAAAATCTTACCGATTACTTTTAAAATAGTAAACAACGAATGTACTGAAAATAAAGTCTTGCCGATTACTTTTGAAATATTAAACGACGAATATGTTGAAAATAAAAATCTTGTCGATTACTTTTAAAATAGTAACCGACAAATACGTTGAAAATAAAAATCTTGCCGATTACTTTTGAAATAGTCACCGACGAATATGCTGAAGATAAAAATCTTGCCGATTACTTTTGAAATAGTAACCGACGAATGTGCTGAAAATAAATCATGCCGATTACTTTCGAAATAGTAAGCGACGAATATGTTGAAAATAAAAATCTTACCGATTACTTTTAAAATAGTAAACAACGAATGTACTGAAAATAAAGTCTTGCCGATTACTTTTGAAATAGGAACCGACGAATATGTTGAAAATAAAAATCTTGTCAATTACTTTTAAAATAGTAACCGACAAATATGCTGAAAATAAAAATCTTGCCGATTACTTTTGAAATAGTAACCGACGAATGTGCAGAAAATAGATCATGCCGATTACTTTTGAAATAGTAACCGACGAATGTGTTGAAAATAAATCATGCCGATTACTTTTGAAATAGTAACCGACGAATGTGCTGAAAATAAATCATGCCGATTACTATTGAAATAGTTACCGACGAATGTGCTGAAAATAAAAATCTTGCCGATTACTTTTGAAATAGTAACCGACGAATGTGCAGAAAATAGATCATGCCGATTACTTTTGAAATAGTAACCGACGAATGTGTTGAAAATAAATCATGCCGATTACTTTTGAAATAGTAACCGACTAATGTCCTGAAAATAAATCATTCCGATTACTTTCGAAATAGTAAGCAACGAATATGTTGAAAATAAAAATCTTACCGATTACTTTTAAAATAGTAACCAACGAATGTACTGAAAATAAATCATGCCGATTACCTTTGAAATAGTAACCGACGAATATGTTGAAAATAAAAATCTTACCGATTACTTTTGAAATAGTAACCAACGAATATGCTGAAAATAAAGTCTTGCCGATTACTTTTGAAATAGTAAACGACGAATATGTTGAAAATAAAAATCTTGTCGATTACTTTTAAAATAGTAACCGACAAATATGCTGAAAATAAAAATCTTGCCGATTACTTTTGAAATAGTAACCGACGAATGTGCAGAAAATAGATCATGCCGATTACTTTTGAAATAGTAACCGACGAATGTGTTGAAAATAAATCATGCCGATTACTTTTGAAATAGTAACCGACTAATGTCCTGAAAATAAATCATTCCGATTACTTTCGAAATAGTAAGCAACGAATATGTTGAAAATAAAAATCTTACCGATTACTTTTAAAATAGTAACCAACGAATGTACTGAAAATAAATCATGCCGATTACCTTTGAAATAGTAACCGACGAATATGTTGAAAATAAAAATCTTACCGATTACTTTTGAAATAGTAACCAACGAATATGCTGAAAATAAAGTCTTGCCGATTACTTTTGAAATAGTAAACGACGAATATGTTGAAAATAAAAATCTTGTCGATTACTTTTAAAATAGTAACCGACAAATATGCTGAAAATAAAAATCTTGCCGATTACTTTTGAAATAGTAACCGACGAATGTGCAGAAAATAGATCATGCCGATTACTTTTGAAATAGTAACCGACGAATGTGCTGAAAATAAATCATGCCGATTACTTTCGAAATAGTAAGCGACGAATATGTTGAAAATAAAAATCTTACCGATTACTTTTAAAATAGCAAACAACGAATGTACTGAAAATAAAGTCTTGCCGATTACTTTTGAAATAGGAACCGACGAATATGTTGAAAATAAAAATCTTACCGATTACTTTTGAAATAGTAACCAACGAATATGCTGAAAATAAAGTCTTGCCGATTACTTTTGAAATAGTAAACGACGAATATGTTGAAAATAAAAATCTTGTCGATTACTTTTAAAATAGTAACCGACAAATATGTTGAAAATAAAAATCTTGCCGATTACTTTTGAAATAGTCACCGACGAATATGCTGAAAATAAAAATCTTGCCGATTACTTTTGAAATAGTAACCGACGAATGTGCTGAAAATAAATCATGCCGATTACTTTCGAAATAGTAAGCGACGAATATGTTGAAAATAAAAATCTTACCGATTACTTTTAAAATAGTAACCAACGAATGTACTGAAAATAAAGTCTTGCCGATTACTTTTGAAATAGTAACCGACGAATGTGCAGAAAATAGATCATGCCGATTACTTTTGAAATAGTAACCGACGAATGTGTTGAAAATAAATCATGCCGATTACTTTTGAAATAGTAACCGACGAATGTGCTGAAAATAAATCATGCCGATTACTTTCGAAATAGTAAGCAACGAATATGTTGAAAATAAAAATATTACCGATTACTTTTAAAATAGTAACCAACGAATGTACTGAAAATAAATCATGCCGATTACCTTTGAAATAGTAACCGACGAATATGTTGAAAATAAAAATCTTACCGATTACTTTTAAAATAGTAAACAACGAATGTACTGAAAATAAAGTCTTGCCGATTACTTTTGAAATATTAAACGACGAATATGTTGAAAATAAAAATCTTGTCGATTACTTTTAAAATAGTAACCGACAAATATGTTGAAAATAAAAATCTTGCCGATTACTTTTGAAATAGTCACCGACGAATATGCTGAAGATAAAAATCTTGCCGATTACTTTTGAAATAGTAACCGACGAATGTGCTGAAAATAAATCATGCCGATTACTTTCGAAATAGTAAGCGACGAATATGTTGAAAATAAAAATCTTACCGATTACTTTTAAAATAGTAAACAACGAATGTACTGAAAATAAAGTCTTGCCGATTACTTTTGAAATAGGAACCGACGAATATGTTGAAAATAAAAATCTTGTCAATTACTTTTAAAATAGTAACCGACAAATATGCTGAAAATAAAAATCTTGCCGATTACTTTTGAAATAGTAACCGACGAATGTGCAGAAAATAGATCATGCCGATTACTTTTGAAATAGTAACCGACGAATGTGTTGAAAATAAATCATGCCGATTACTTTTGAAATAGTAACCGACGAATGTGCTGAAAATAAATCATGCCGATTACTATTGAAATAGTTACCGACGAATGTGCTGAAAATAAAAATCTTGCCGATTACTTTTGAAATAGTAACCGACGAATGTGCTGAAAATAAATCATGCCGATTACTTTCGAAATAGTAAGCGACGAATATGTTGAAAATAAAAATCTTACCGATTACTTTTAAAATAGTAACCAACGAATGTACTGAAAATAAAGTCTTGCCGATTACTTTTGAAATAGTAACCGACGAATGTGCAGAAAATAGATCATGCCGATTACTTTTGAAATAGTAACCGACGAATGTGTTGAAAATAAATCATGCCGATTACTTTTGAAATAGTAACCGACGAATGTGCTGAAAATAAATCATGCCGATTACTTTCGAAATAGTAAGCAACGAATATGTTGAAAATAAAAATATTACCGATTACTTTTAAAATAGTAACCAACGAATGTACTGAAAATAAATCATGCCGATTACCTTTGAAATAGTAACCGACGAATATGTTGAAAATAAAAATCTTACCGATTACTTTTAAAATAGTAAACAACGAATGTACTGAAAATAAAGTCTTGCCGATTACTTTTGAAATATTAAATGACGAATATGTTGAAAATAAAAATCTTGTCGATTACTTTTAAAATAGTAACCGACAAATATGTTGAAAATAAAAATCTTGCCGATTACTTTTGAAATAGTCACCGACGAATATGCTGAAGATAAAAATCTTGCCGATTACTTTTGAAATAGTAACCGACGAATGTGCTGAAAATAAATCATGCCGATTACTTTCGAAATAGTAAGCGACGAATATGTTGAAAATAAAAATCTTACCGATTACTTTTAAAATAGTAAACAACGAATGTACTGAAAATAAAGTCTTGCCGATTACTTTTGAAATAGGAACCGACGAATATGTTGAAAATAAAAATCTTGTCAATTACTTTTAAAATAGTAACCGACAAATATGCTGAAAATAAAAATCTTGCCGATTACTTTTGAAATAGTAACCGACGAATGTGCAGAAAATAGATCATGCCGATTACTTTTGAAATAGTAACCGACGAATGTGTTGAAAATAAATCATGCCGATTACTTTTGAAATAGTAACCGACGAATGTGCTGAAAATAAATCATGCCGATTACTATTGAAATAGTTACCGACGAATGTGCTGAAAATAAAAATCTTGCCGATTACTTTTGAAATAGTAACCGACGAATGTGCAGAAAATAGATCATGCCGATTACTTTTGAAATAGTAACCGACGAATGTGTTGAAAATAAATCATGCCGATTACTTTTGAAATAGTAACCGACTAATGTCCTGAAAATAAATCATTCCGATTACTTTCGAAATAGTAAGCAACGAATATGTTGAAAATAAAAATCTTACCGATTACTTTTAAAATAGTAACCAACGAATGTACTGAAAATAAATCATGCCGATTACCTTTGAAATAGTAACCGACGAATATGTTGAAAATAAAAATCTTACCGATTACTTTTGAAATAGTAACCAACGAATATGCTGAAAATAAAGTCTTGCCGATTACTTTTGAAATAGTAAACGACGAATATGTTGAAAATAAAAATCTTGTCGATTACTTTTAAAATAGTAACCGACAAATATGCTGAAAATAAAAATCTTGCCGATTACTTTTGAAATAGTAACCGACGAATGTGCAGAAAATAGATCATGCCGATTACTTTTGAAATAGTAACCGACGAATGTGCAGAAAATAGATCATGCCGATTACTTTTGAAATAGTAACCGACGAATGTGTTGAAAATAAATCATGCCGATTACTTTTGAAATAGTAACCGACGAATGTGCTGAAAATAAATCATGCCGATTACTTTCGAAATAGTAAGCAACGAATATGTTGAAAATAAAAATATTACCGATTACTTTTAAAATAGTAACCAACGAATGTACTGAAAATAAATCATGCCGATTACCTTTGAAATAGTAACCGACGAATATGTTGAAAATAAAAATCTTACCGATTACTTTTAAAATAGTAAACAACGAATGTACTGAAAATAAAGTCTTGCCGATTACTTTTGAAATATTAAACGACGAATATGTTGAAAATAAAAATCTTGTCGATTACTTTTAAAATAGTAACCGACAAATATGTTGAAAATAAAAATCTTGCCGATTACTTTTGAAATAGTCACCGACGAATATGCTGAAGATAAAAATCTTGCCGATTACTTTTGAAATAGTAACCGACGAATGTGCTGAAAATAAATCATGCCGATTACTTTCGAAATAGTAAGCGACGAATATGTTGAAAATAAAAATCTTACCGATTACTTTTAAAATAGTAAACAACGAATGTACTGAAAATAAAGTCTTGCCGATTACTTTTGAAATAGGAACCGACGAATATGTTGAAAATAAAAATCTTGTCAATTACTTTTAAAATAGTAACCGACAAATATGCTGAAAATAAAAATCTTGCCGATTACTTTTGAAATAGTAACCGACGAATGTGCAGAAAATAGATCATGCCGATTACTTTTGAAATAGTAACCGACGAATGTGTTGAAAATAAATCATGCCGATTACTTTTGAAATAGTAACCGACGAATGTGCTGAAAATAAATCATGCCGATTACTATTGAAATAGTTACCGACGAATGTGCTGAAAATAAAAATCTTGCCGATTACTTTTGAAATAGTAACCGACGAATGTGCAGAAAATAGATCATGCCGATTACTTTTGAAATAGTAACCGACGAATGTGTTGAAAATAAATCATGCCGATTACTTTTGAAATAGTAACCGACTAATGTCCTGAAAATAAATCATTCCGATTACTTTCGAAATAGTAAGCAACGAATATGTTGAAAATAAAAATCTTACCGATTACTTTTAAAATAGTAACCAACGAATGTACTGAAAATAAATCATGCCGATTACCTTTGAAATAGTAACCGACGAATATGTTGAAAATAAAAATCTTACCGATTACTTTTGAAATAGTAACCAACGAATATGCTGAAAATAAAGTCTTGCCGATTACTTTTGAAATAGTAAACGACGAATATGTTGAAAATAAAAATCTTGTCGATTACTTTTAAAATAGTAACCGACAAATATGCTGAAAATAAAAATCTTGCCGATTACTTTTGAAATAGTAACCGACGAATGTGCAGAAAATAGATCATGCCGATTACTTTTGAAATAGTAACCGACGAATGTGTTGAAAATAAATCATGCCGATTACTTTTGAAATAGTAACCGACTAATGTCCTGAAAATAAATCATTCCGATTACTTTCGAAATAGTAAGCAACGAATATGTTGAAACTAAAAATCTTACCGATTACTTTTAAAATAGTAACCAACGAATGTACTGAAAATAAATCATACCGATTACCTTTGAAATAGTAACCGACGAATATGTTGAAAATAAAAATCTTACCGATTACTTTTGAAATAGTAACCAACGAATATGCTGAAAATAAAGTCTTGCCGATTACTTTTGAAATAGTAAACGACGAATATGTTGAAAATAAAAATCTTGTCGATTACTTTTAAAATAGTAACCGACAAATATGTTGAAAATAAAAATCTTGCCGATTACTTTTGAAATAGTCACCGACGAATATGCTGAAAATAAAAATCTTGCCGATTACTTTTGAAATAGTAACCGACGAATGTGCTGAAAATAAATCATGCCGATTACTTTCGAAATAGTAAGCGACGAATATGTTGAAAATAAAAATCTTACCGATTACTTTTAAAATAGTAACCAACGAATGTACTGAAAATAAAGTCTTGCCGATTACTTTTGAAATAGTAACCGACGAATGTGCAGAAAATAGATCATGCCGATTACTTTTGAAATAGTAACCGACGAATGTGTTGAAAATAAATCATGCCGATTACTTTTGAAATAGTAACCGACGAATGTGCTGAAAATAAATCATGCCGATTACTTTCGAAATAGTAAGCAACGAATATGTTGAAAATAAAAATATTACCGATTACTTTTAAAATAGTAACCAACGAATGTACTGAAAATAAATCATGCCGATTACCTTTGAAATAGTAACCGACGAATATGTTGAAAATAAAAATCTTACCGATTACTTTTAAAATAGTAAACAACGAATGTACTGAAAATAAAGTCTTGCCGATTACTTTTGAAATATTAAACGACGAATATGTTGAAAATAAAAATCTTGTCGATTACTTTTAAAATAGTAACCGACAAATATGTTGAAAATAAAAATCTTGCCGATTACTTTTGAAATAGTCACCGACGAATATGCTGAAGATAAAAATCTTGCCGATTACTTTTGAAATAGTAACCGACGAATGTGCTGAAAATAAATCATGCCGATTACTTTCGAAATAGTAAGCGACGAATATGTTGAAAATAAAAATCTTACCGATTACTTTTAAAATAGTAAACAACGAATGTACTGAAAATAAAGTCTTGCCGATTACTTTTGAAATAGGAACCGACGAATATGTTGAAAATAAAAATCTTGTCAATTACTTTTAAAATAGTAACCGACAAATATGCTGAAAATAAAAATCTTGCCGATTACTTTTGAAATAGTAACCGACGAATGTGCAGAAAATAGATCATGCCGATTACTTTTGAAATAGTAACCGACGAATGTGTTGAAAATAAATCATGCCGATTACTTTTGAAATAGTAACCGACGAATGTGCTGAAAATAAATCATGCCGATTACTATTGAAATAGTTACCGACGAATGTGCTGAAAATAAAAATCTTGCCGATTACTTTTGAAATAGTAACCGACGAATGTGCAGAAAATAGATCATGCCGATTACTTTTGAAATAGTAACCGACGAATGTGTTGAAAATAAATCATGCCGATTACTTTTGAAATAGTAACCGACTAATGTCCTGAAAATAAATCATTCCGATTACTTTCGAAATAGTAAGCAACGAATATGTTGAAAATAAAAATCTTACCGATTACTTTTAAAATAGTAACCAACGAATGTACTGAAAATAAATCATGCCGATTACCTTTGAAATAGTAACCGACGAATATGTTGAAAATAAAAATCTTACCGATTACTTTTGAAATAGTAACCAACGAATATGCTGAAAATAAAGTCTTGCCGATTACTTTTGAAATAGTAAACGACGAATATGTTGAAAATAAAAATCTTGTCGATTACTTTTAAAATAGTAACCGACAAATATGCTGAAAATAAAAATCTTGCCGATTACTTTTGAAATAGTAACCGACGAATGTGCAGAAAATAGATCATGCCGATTACTTTTGAAATAGTAACCGACGAATGTGTTGAAAATAAATCATGCCGATTACTTTTGAAGTAGTAACCGACTAATGTCCTGAAAATAAATCATTCCGATTACTTTCGAAATAGTAAGCAACGAATATGTTGAAACTAAAAATCTTACCGATTACTTTTAAAATAGTAACCAACGAATGTACTGAAAATAAATCATACCGATTACCTTTGAAATAGTAACCGACGAATATGTTGAAAATAAAAATCTTACCGATTACTTTTGAAATAGTAACCAACGAATATGCTGAAAATAAAGTCTTGCCGATTACTTTTGAAATAGTAAACGACGAATATGTTGAAAATAAAAATCTTGTCGATTACTTTTAAAATAGTAACCGACAAATATGTTGAAAATAAAAATCTTGCCGATTACTTTTGAAATAGTCACCGACGAATATGCTGAAAATAAAAATCTTGCCGATTACTTTTGAAATAGTAACCGACGAATGTGCTCAAAATAAATCATGCCGATTACTTTCGAAATAGTAAGCGACGAATATGTTGAAAATAAAAATCTTACCGATTACTTTTAAAATAGTAACCAACGAATGTACTGAAAATAAAGTCTTGCCGATTACTTTTGAAATAGTAACCGACGAATGTGCAGAAAATAGATCATGCCGATTACTTTTGAAATAGTAACCGACGAATGTGTTGAAAATAAATCATGCCGATTACTTTTGAAATAGTAACCGACGAATGTGCTGAAAATAAATCATGCCGATTACTTTCGAAATAGTAAGCAACGAATATGTTGAAAATAAAAATATTACCGATTACTTTTAAAATAGTAACCAACGAATGTACTGAAAATAAATCATGCCGATTACCTTTGAAATAGTAACCGACGAATATGTTGAAAATAAAAATCTTATCGATTACTTTTGAAAAAGTAACCAACGAATATGCTGAAAATAAAGTCTTGCCCATTACTTTTGAAATAGTAACCTGACGAATGTGCTGAAAATAAATCATGCCGATTACTTTTGAAATAGTAACCGACGAATGTGCTGAAAATAAATCATGCCGATTACTATTGAAATAGTTACCGACGAATGTGCTGAAAATAAAAATCTTGCCGATTACTTTTGAAAAAGTAACCGACAAATATGCTGAAAATAAAAATCTTGCCGATTACTTTTGAAATAGTAACCGACGAATGTGCTGAAAATAAATCATGCCGATTACTTTCGAAATAGTAAGCGACGAATATGTTGAAAATAAAAATCTTACCGATTACTTTTAAAATAGTAACCAACGAATGTACTGAAAATAAAGTCTTGCCGATTACTTTTGAAATAGTAACCGACGAATGTGCAGAAAATAGATCATGCCGATTACTTTTGAAATAGTAACCGACGAATGTGTTGAAAATAAATCATGCCGATTACTTTTGAAATAGTAACCGACGAATGTGCTGAAAATAAATCATGCCGATTACTTTCGAAATAGTAAGCAACGAATATGTTGAAAATAAAAATCTTACCGATTACTTTTAAAATAGTAACCAACGAATGTACTGAAAATAAATCATGCCGATTACCTTTGAAATAGTAACCGACGAATATGTTGAAAATAAAAATCTTATCGATTACTTTTGAAATAGTAACCAACGAATATGCTGAAAATAAAGTCTTGCCCATTACTTTTGAAATAGTAACCTGACGAATGTGCTGAAAATAAATCATGCCGATTACTTTTGAAATAGTCACCGACGAATATGCTGAAAATAAAAATCTTGCCGATTACTTTTGAGATAGTAACCGACGAATGTGCTGAAATTAAATCATGCCGATTACTTTCGAAATAGTAAGCAACGAATATGTTGAAAATAAAAATCTTACCGATTACTTTTAAAATAGTAACCAATGAATGTACTGAAAATAAATCATGCCGATTACTTTTGAAATAGGAACCGACGAATATGTTGAAAATAAAAATCTTGTCGATTACTTTTAAAATAGTAACCGACAAATATGCTGAAAATAAAAATCTTGCCGATTACTTTTGAAATAGTAACCGACGAATGTGTTGAAAATAAATCATGCCGATTACTTTTGAAATAGTAACCGACTAATGTCCTGAAAATAAATCATTCCGATTACTTTCGAAATAGTAAGCAACGAATATGTTGAAAATAAAAATCTTACCGATTACTTTTAAAATAGTAACCAACGAATGTACTGAAAATAAATCATGCCGATTACCTTTGAAATAGTAACCGACGAATATGTTGAAAATAAAAATCTTACCGATTACTTTTGAAATAGTAACCAACGAATATGCTGAAAATAAAGTCTTGCCGATTACTTTTGAAATAGTAAACGACGAATATGTTGAAAATAAAAATCTTGTCGATTACTTTTAAAATAGTAACCGACAAATATGCTGAAAATAAAAATCTTGCCGATTACTTTTGAAATAGTAACCGACGAATGTGCAGAAAATAGATCATGCCGATTACTTTTGAAATAGTAACCGACGAATGTGTTGAAAATAAATCATGCCGATTACTTTTGAAATAGTAACCGACTAATGTCCTGAAAATAAATCATTCCGATTACTTTCGAAATAGTAAGCAACGAATATGTTGAAAATAAAAATCTTACCGATTACTTTTAAAATAGTAACCAACGAATGTACTGAAAATAAATCATGCCGATTACCTTTGAAATAGTAACCGACGAATATGTTGAAAATAAAAATCTTACCGATTACTTTTGAAATAGTAACCAACGAATATGCTGAAAATAAAGTCTTGCCGATTACTTTTGAAATAGTAAACGACGAATATGTTGAAAATAAAAATCTTGTCGATTACTTTTAAAATAGTAACCGACAAATATGTTGAAAATAAAAATCTTGCCGATTACTTTTGAAATAGTCACCGACGAATATGCTGAAAATAAAAATCTTGCCGATTACTTTTGAAATAGTAACCGACGAATGTGCTGAAAATAAATCATGCCGATTACTTTCGAAATAGTAAGCGACGAATATGTTGAAAATAAAAATCTTACCGATTACTTTTAAAATAGTAACCAACGAATGTACTGAAATTAAAGTCTTGCCGATTACTTTTGAAATAGTAACCGACGAATGTGCAGAAAATAGATCATGCCGATTACTTTTGAAATAGTAACCGACGAATGTGTTGAAAATAAATCATGCCGATTACTTTTGAAATAGTAACCGACGAATGTGCTGAAAATAAATCATGCCGATTACTTTCGAAATAGTAAGCAACGAATATGTTGAAAATAAAAATATTACCGATTACTTTTAAAATAGTAACCAACGAATGTACTGAAAATAAATCATGCCGATTACCTTTGAAATAGTAACCGACGAATATGTTGAAAATAAAAATCTTACCGATTACTTTTAAAATAGTAAACAACGAATGTACTGAAAATAAAGTCTTGCCGATTACTTTTGAAATATTAAACGACGAATATGTTGAAAATAAAAATC
Source organism: Medicago lupulina (assembly GCA_958299785.1). Lineage (NCBI taxonomy): Eukaryota > Viridiplantae > Streptophyta > Magnoliopsida > Fabales > Fabaceae > Medicago > Medicago lupulina. The sequence goes on from OY283142.1 coordinate 36,677,710, forward strand.
TTGTCGATTACTTTTAAAATAGTAACCGACAAATATGTTGAAAATAAAAATCTTGCCGATTACTTTTGAAATAGTCACCGACGAATATGCTGAAGATAAAAATCTTGCCGATTACTTTTGAAATAGTAACCGACGAATGTGCTGAAAATAAATCATGCCGATTACTTTCGAAATAGTAAGCGACGAATATGTTGAAAATAAAAATCTTACCGATTACTTTTAAAATAGTAAACAACGAATGTACTGAAAATAAAGTCTTGCCGATTACTTTTGAAATAGGAACCGACGAATATGTTGAAAATAAAAATCTTGTCAATTACTTTTAAAATAGTAACCGACAAATATGCTGAAAATAAAAATCTTGCCGATTACTTTTGAAATAGTAACCGACGAATGTGCAGAAAATAGATCATGCCGATTACTTTTGAAATAGTAACCGACGAATGTGTTGAAAATAAATCATGCCGATTACTTTTGAAATAGTAACCGACGAATGTGCTGAAAATAAATCATGCCGATTACTATTGAAATAGTTACCGACGAATGTGCTGAAAATAAAAATCTTGCCGATTACTTTTGAAATAGTAACCGACGAATGTGCAGAAAATAGATCATGCCGATTACTTTTGAAATAGTAACCGACGAATGTGTTGAAAATAAATCATGCCGATTACTTTTGAAATAGTAACCGACTAATGTCCTGAAAATAAATCATTTCGATTACTTTCGAAATAGTAAGCAACGAATATGTTGAAAATAAAAATCTTACCGATTACTTTTAAAATAGTAACCAACGAATGTACTGAAAATAAATCATGCCGATTACCTTTGAAATAGTAACCGACGAATATGTTGAAAATAAAAATCTTACCGATTACTTTTGAAATAGTAACCAACGAATATGCTGAAAATAAAGTCTTGCCGATTACTTTTGAAATAGTAAACGACGAATATGTTGAAAATAAAAATCTTGTCGATTACTTTTAAAATAGTAACCGACAAATATGTTGAAAATAAAAATCTTGCCGATTACTTTTGAAATAGTCACCGACGAATATGCTGAAAATAAAAATCTTGCCGATTACTTTTGAAATAGTAACCGACGAATGTGCTGAAAATAAATCATGCCGATTACTTTCGAAATAGTAAGCGACGAATATGTTGAAAATAAAAATCTTACCGATTACTTTTAAAATAGTAACCAACGAATGTACTGAAAATAAAGTCTTGCCAATTACTTTTGAAATAGTAACCGACGAATGTGCAGAAAATAGATCATGCCGATTACTTTTGAAATAGTAACCGACGAATGTGCTGAAAATAAATCATGCCGATTACTTTCCAAAATAGTAACCGACGAATGTGCTGAAAATAAATCATGCCGATTACTTTCGAAATAGTAAGCAACGAATATGTTGAAAATAAAAATATTACCGATTACTTTTAAAATAGTAACCAACGAATGTACTGAAAATAAATCATGTCGATTACCTTTGAAATAGTAACCGACGAATATGTTGAAAATAAAAATCTTACCGATTACTTTTAAAATAGTAAACAACGAATGTACTGAAAATAAAGTCTTGCCGATTACTTTTGAAATATTAAACGACGAATATGTTGAAAATAAAAATCTTGTCGATTACTTTTAAAATAGTAACCGACAAATATGTTGAAAATAAAAATCTTGCCGATTACTTTTGAAATAGTCACCGACGAATATGCTGAAGATAAAAATCTTGCCGATTACTTTTGAAATAGTAACCGACGAATGTGCTGAAAATAAATCATGCCGATTACTTTCGAAATAGTAAGCGACGAATATGTTGAAAATAAAAATCTTACCGATTACTTTTAAAATAGTAAACAACGAATGTACTGAAAATAAAGTCTTGCCGATTACTTTTGAAATAGGAACCGACGAATATGTTGAAAATAAAAATCTTGTCAATTACTTTTAAAATAGTAACCGACAAATATGCTGAAAATAAAAATCTTGCCGATTACTTTTGAAATAGTAACCGACGAATGTGCAGAAAATAGATCATGCCGATTACTTTTGAAATAGTAACCGACGAATGTGTTGAAAATAAATCATGCCGATTACTTTTGAAATAGTAACCGACGAATGTGCTGAAAATAAATCATGCCGATTACTATTGAAATAGTTACCGACGAATGTGCTGAAAATAAAAATCTTGCCGATTACTTTTGAAATAGTAACCGACGAATGTGCAGAAAATAGATCATGCCGATTACTTTTGAAATAGTAACCGACGAATGTGTTGAAAATAAATCATGCCGATTACTTTTGAAATAGTAACCGACTAATGTCCTGAAAATAAATCATTCCGATTACTTTCGAAATAGTAAGCAACGAATATGTTGAAAATAAAAATCTTACCGATTACTTTTAAAATAGTAACCAACGAATGTACTGAAAATAAATCATGCCGATTACCTTTGAAATAGTAACCGACGAATATGTTGAAAATAAAAATCTTACCGATTACTTTTGAAATAGTAACCAACGAATATGCTGAAAATAAAGTCTTGCCGATTACTTTTGAAATAGTAAACGACGAATATGTTGAAAATAAAAATCTTGTCGATTACTTTTAAAATAGTAACCGACAAATATGTTGAAAATAAAAATCTTGCCGATTACTTTTGAAATAGTCACCGACGAATATGCTGAAAATAAAAATCTTGCCGATTACTTTTGAAATAGTAACCGACGAATGTGCTGAAAATAAATCATGCCGATTACTTTCGAAATAGTAAGCGACGAATATGTTGAAAATAAAAATCTTACCGATTACTTTTAAAATAGTAACCAACGAATGTACTGAAAATAAAGTCTTGCCAATTACTTTTGAAATAGTAACCGACGAATGTGCAGAAAATAGATCATGCCGATTACTTTTGAAATAGTAACCGACGAATGTGTTGAAAATAAATCATGCCGATTACTTTTGAAATAGTAACCGACGAATGTGCTGAAAATAAATCATGCCGATTACTTTCGAAATAGTAACCGACGAATGTGCTGAAAATAAATCATGCCGATTACTTTCGAAATAGTAAGCAACGAATATGTTGAAAATATAAATATTACCGATTACTTTTAAAATAGTAACCAACGAATGTACTGAAAATAAATCATGCCGATTACCTTTGAAATAGTAACCGACGAATATGTTGAAAATAAAAATCTTACCGATTACTTTTAAAATAGTAAACAACGAATGTACTGAAAATAAAGTCTTGCCGATTACTTTTGAAATATTAAACGACGAATATGTTGAAAATAAAAATCTTGTCGATTACTTTTAAAATAGTAACCGACAAATATGTTGAAAATAAAAATCTTGCCGATTACTTTTGAAATAGTCACCGACGAATATGCTGAAGATAAAAATCTTGCCGATTACTTTTGAAATAGTAACCGACGAATGTGCTGAAAATAAATCATGCCGATTACTTTCGAAATAGTAAGCGACGAATATGTTGAAAATAAAAATCTTACCGATTACTTTTAAAATAGTAAACAACGAATGTACTGAAAATAAAGTCTTGCCGATTACTTTTGAAATAGGAACCGACGAATATGTTGAAAATAAAAATCTTGTCAATTACTTTTAAAATAGTAACCGACAAATATGCTGAAAATAAAAATCTTGCCGATTACTTTTGAAATAGTAACCGACGAATGTGCAGAAAATAGATCATGCCGATTACTTTTGAAATAGTAACCGACGAATGTGTTGAAAATAAATCATGCCGATTACTTTTGAAATAGTAACCGACGAATGTGCTGAAAATAAATCATGCCGATTACTATTGAAATAGTTACCGACGAATGTGCTGAAAATAAAAATCTTGCCGATTACTTTTGAAATAGTAACCGACGAATGTGCAGAAAATAGATCATGCCGATTACTTTTGAAATAGTAACCGACGAATGTGTTGAAAATAAATCATGCCGATTACTTTTGAAATAGTAACCGACTAATGTCCTGAAAATAAATCATTCCGATTACTTTCGAAATAGTAAGCAACGAATATGTTGAAAATAAAAATCTTACCGATTACTTTTAAAATTGTAACCAACGAATGTACTGAAAATAAATCATGCCGATTACCTTTGAAATAGTAACCGACGAATATGTTGAAAATAAAAATCTTACCGATTACTTTTGAAATAGTAACCAACGAATATGCTGAAAATAAAGTCTTGCCGATTACTTTTGAAATAGTAAACGACGAATATGTTGAAAATAAAAATCTTGTCGATTACTTTTAAAATAGTAACCGACAAATATGTTGAAAATAAAAATCTTGCCGATTACTTTTGAAATAGTCACCGACGAATATGCTGAAAATAAAAATCTTGCCGATTACTTTTGAAATAGTAACCGACGAATGTGCTGAAAATAAATCATGCCGATTACTTTCGAAATAGTAAGCGACGAATATGTTGAAAATAAAAATCTTACCGATTACTTTTAAAATAGTAACCAACGAATGTACTGAAAATAAAGTCTTGCCAATTACTTTTGAAATAGTAACCGACGAATGTGCAGAAAATAGATCATGCCGATTACTTTTGAAATAGTAACCGACGAATGTGTTGAAAATAAATCATGCCGATTACTTTTGAAATAGTAACCGACGAATGTGCTGAAAATAAATCATGCCGATTACTTTCGAAATAGTAACCGACGAATGTGCTGAAAATAAATCATGCCGATTACTTTCGAAATAGTAAGCAACGAATATGTTGAAAATAAAAATATTACCGATTACTTTTAAAATAGTAACCAACGAATGTACTGAAAATAAATCATGCCGATTACCTTTGAAATAGTAACCGACGAATATGTTGAAAATAAAAATCTTACCGATTACTTTTAAAATAGTAAACAACGAATGTACTGAAAATAAAGTCTTGCCGATTACTTTTGAAATATTAAACGACGAATATGTTGAAAATAAAAATCTTGTCGATTACTTTTAAAATAGTAACCGACAAATATGTTGAAAATAAAAATCTTGCCGATTACTTTTGAAATAGTCACCGACGAATATGCTGAAGATAAAAATCTTGCCGATTACTTTTGAAATAGTAACCGACGAATGTGCTGAAAATAAATCATGCCGATTACTTTCGAAATAGTAAGCGACGAATATGTTGAAAATAAAAATCTTACCGATTACTTTTAAAATAGTAAACAACGAATGTACTGAAAATAAAGTCTTGCCGATTACTTTTGAAATAGGAACCGACGAATATGTTGAAAATAAAAATCTTGTCAATTACTTTTAAAATAGTAACCGACAAATATGCTGAAAATAAAAATCTTGCCGATTACTTTTGAAATAGTAACCGACGAATGTGCAGAAAATAGATCATGCCGATTACTTTTGAAATAGTAACCGACGAATGTGTTGAAAATAAATCATGCCGATTACTTTTGAAATAGTAACCGACGAATGTGCTGAAAATAAATCATGCCGATTACTATTGAAATAGTTACCGACGAATGTGCTGAAAATAAAAATCTTGCCGATTACTTTTGAAATAGTAACCGACGAATGTGCAGAAAATAGATCATGCCGATTACTTTTGAAATAGTAACCGACGAATGTGTTGAAAATAAATCATGCCGATTACTTTTGAAATAGTAACCGACTAATGTCCTGAAAATAAATCATTCCGATTACTTTCGCAATAGTAAGCAACGAATATGTTGAAAATAAAAATCTTACCGATTACTTTTAAAATAGTAACCAACGAATGTACTGAAAATAAATCATGCCGATTACCTTTGAAATAGTAACCGACGAATATGTTGAAAATAAAAATCTTACCGATTACTTTTGAAATAGTAACCAACGAATATGCTGAAAATAAAGTCTTGCCGATTACTTTTGAAATAGTAAACGACGAATATGTTGAAAATAAAAATCTTGTCGATTACTTTTAAAATAGTAACCGACAAATATGTTGAAAATAAAAATCTTGCCGATTACTTTTGAAATAGTCACCGACGAATATGCTGAAAATAAAAATCTTGCCGATTACTTTTGAAATAGTAACCGACGAATGTGCTGAAAATAAATCATGCCGATTACTTTCGAAATAGTAAGCGACGAATATGTTGAAAATAAAAATCTTACCGATTACTTTTAAAATAGTAACCAACGAATGTACTGAAAATAAAGTCTTGCCAATTACTTTTGAAATAGTAACCGACGAATGTGCAGAAAATAGATCATGCCGATTACTTTTGAAATAGTAACCGACGAATGTGTTGAAAATAAATCATGCCGATTACTTTTGAAATAGTAACCGACGAATGTGCTGAAAATAAATCATGCCGATTACTTTCGAAATAGTAACCGACGAATGTGCTGAAAATAAATCATGCCGATTACTTTCGAAATAGTAAGCAACGAATATGTTGAAAATAAAAATATTACCGATTACTTTTAAAATAGTAACCAACGAATGTACTGAAAATAAATCATGCCGATTACCTTTGAAATAGTAACCGACGAATATGTTGAAAATAAAAATCTTACCGATTACTTTTAAAATAGTAAACAACGAATGTACTGAAAATAAAGTCTTGCCGATTACTTTTGAAATATTAAACGACGAATATGTTGAAAATAAAAATCTTGTCGATTACTTTTAAAATAGTAACCGACAAATATGTTGAAAATAAAAATCTTGCCGATTACTTTTGAAATAGTCACCGACGAATATGCTGAAGATAAAAATCTTGCCGATTACTTTTGAAATAGTAACCGACGAATGTGCTGAAAATAAATCATGCCGATTACTTTCGAAATAGTAAGCGACGAATATGTTGAAAATAAAAATCTTACCGATTACTTTTAAAATAGTAAACAACGAATGTACTGAAAATAAAGTCTTGCCGATTACTTTTGAAATAGGAACCGACGAATATGTTGAAAATAAAAATCTTGTCAATTACTTTTAAAATAGTAACCGACAAATATGCTGAAAATAAAAATCTTGCCGATTACTTTTGAAATAGTAACCGACGAATGTGCAGAAAATAGATCATGCCGATTACTTTTGAAATAGTAACCGACGAATGTGTTGAAAATAAATCATGCCGATTACTTTTGAAATAGTAACCGACGAATGTGCTGAAAATAAATCATGCCGATTACTATTGAAATAGTTACCGACGAATGTGCTGAAAATAAAAATCTTGCCGATTACTTTTGAAATAGTAACCGACGAATGTGCAGAAAATAGATCATGCCGATTACTTTTGAAATAGTAACCGACGAATGTGTTGAAAATAAATCATGCCGATTACTTTTGAAATAGTAACCGACTAATGTCCTGAAAATAAATCATTCCGATTACTTTCGCAATAGTAAGCAACGAATATGTTGAAAATAAAAATCTTACCGATTACTTTTAAAATAGTAACCAACGAATGTACTGAAAATAAATCATGCCGATTACCTTTGAAATAGTAACCGACGAATATGTTGAAAATAAAAATCTTACCGATTACTTTTGAAATAGTAACCAACGAATATGCTGAAAATAAAGTCTTGCCGATTACTTTTGAAATAGTAAACGACGAATATGTTGAAAATAAAAATCTTGTCGATTACTTTTAAAATAGTAACCGACAAATATGTTGAAAATAAAAATCTTGCCGATTACTTTTGAAATAGTCACCGACGAATATGCTGAAAATAAAAATCTTGCCGATTACTTTTGAAATAGTAACCGACGAATGTGCTGAAAATAAATCATGCCGATTACTTTCGAAATAGTAAGCGACGAATATGTTGAAAATAAAAATCTTACCGATTACTTTTAAAATAGTAACCAACGAATGTACTGAAAATAAAGTCTTGCCAATTACTTTTGAAATAGTAACCGACGAATGTGCAGAAAATAGATCATGCCGATTACTTTTGAAATAGTAACCGACGAATGTGTTGAAAATAAATCATGCCGATTACTTTTGAAATAGTAACCGACGAATGTGCTGAAAATAAATCATGCCGATTACTTTCGAAATAGTAACCGACGAATGTGCTGAAAATAAATCATGCCGATTACTTTCGAAATAGTAAGCAACGAATATGTTGAAAATAAAAATATTACCGATTACTTTTAAAATAGTAACCAACGAATGTACTGAAAATAAATCATGCCGATTACCTTTGAAATAGTAACCGACGAATATGTTGAAAATAAAAATCTTACCGATTACTTTTAAAATAGTAAACAACGAATGTACTGAAAATAAAGTCTTGCCGATTACTTTTGAAATATTAAACGACGAATATGTTGAAAATAAAAATCTTGTCGATTACTTTTAAAATAGTAACCGACAAATATGTTGAAAATAAAAATCTTGCCGATTACTTTTGAAATAGTCACCGACGAATATGCTGAAGATAAAAATCTTGCCGATTACTTTTGAAATAGTAACCGACGAATGTGCTGAAAATAAATCATGCCGATTACTTTCGAAATAGTAAGCGACGAATATGTTGAAAATAAAAATCTTACCGATTACTTTTAAAATAGTAAACAACGAATGTACTGAAAATAAAGTCTTGCCGATTACTTTTGAAATAGGAACCGACGAATATGTTGAAAATAAAAATCTTGTCAATTACTTTTAAAATAGTAACCGACAAATATGCTGAAAATAAAAATCTTGCCGATTACTTTTGAAATAGTAACCGACGAATGTGCAGAAAATAGATCATGCCGATTACTTTTGAAATAGTAACCGACGAATGTGTTGAAAATAAATCATGCCGATTACTTTTGAAATAGTAACCGACGAATGTGCTGAAAATAAATCATGCCGATTACTATTGAAATAGTTACCGACGAATGTGCTGAAAATAAAAATCTTGCCGATTACTTTTGAAATAGTAACCGACGAATGTGCAGAAAATAGATCATGCCGATTACTTTTGAAATAGTAACCGACGAATGTGTTGAAAATAAATCATGCCGATTACTTTTGAAATAGTAACTGACTAATGTCCTGAAAATAAATCATTCCGATTACTTTCGAAATAGTAAGCAACGAATATGTTGAAAATAAAAATCTTACCGATTACTTTTAAAATAGTAACCAACGAATGTACTGAAAATAAATCATGCCGATTACCTTTGAAATAGTAACCGACGAATATGTTGAAAATAAAAATCTTACCGATTACTTTTGAAATAGTAACCAACGAATATGCTGAAAATAAAGTCTTGCCGATTACTTTTGAAATAGTAAACGACGAATATGTTGAAAATAAAAATCTTGTCGATTACTTTTAAAAGAGTAACCGACAAATATGCTGAAAATAAAAATCTTGCCGATTACTTTTGAAATAGTAACCGACGAATGTGCAGAAAATAGATCATGCCGATTACTTTTGAAATAGTAACCGACGAATGTGTTGAAAATAAATCATGCCGATTACTTTTGAAATAGTAACCGACTAATGTCCTGAAAATAAATCATTCCGATTACTTTCGAAATAGTAAGCAACGAATATGTTGAAAATAAAAATCTTACCGATTACTTTTAAAATAGTAACCAACGAATGTACTGAAAATAAATCATGCCGATTACCTTTGAAATAGTAACCGACGAATATGTTGAAAATAAAAATCTTACCGATTACTTTTGAAATAGTAACCAACGAATATGCTGAAAATAAAGTCTTGCCGATTACTTTTGAAATAGTAAACGACGAATATGTTGAAAATAAAAATCTTGTCGATTACTTTTAAAATAGTAACCGACAAATATGTTGAAAATAAAAATCTTGCCGATTACTTTTGAAATAGTCACCGACGAATATGCTGAAAATAAAAATCTTGCCGATTACTTTTGAAATAGTAACCGACGAATGTGCTGAAAATAAATCATGCCGATTACTTTCGAAATAGTAAGCGACGAATATGTTGAAAATAAAAATCTTACCGATTACTTTTAAAATAGTAACCAACGAATGTACTGAAAATAAAGTCTTGCCGATTACTTTTGAAATAGTAACCGACGAATGTGCAGAAAATAGATCATGCCGATTACTTTTGAAATAGTAACCGACGAATGTGTTGAAAATAAATCATGCCGATTACTTTTGAAATAGTAACCGACGAATGTGCTGAAAATAAATCATGCCGATTACTTTCGAAATAGTAAGCAACGAATATGTTGAAAATAAAAATATTACCGATTACTTTTAAAATAGTAACCAACGAATGTACTGAAAATAAATCATGCCGATTACCTTTGAAATAGTAACCGACGAATATGTTGAAAATAAAAATCTTATCGATTACTTTTGAAAAAGTAACCAACGAATATGCTGAAAATAAAGTCTTGCCCATTACTTTTGAAATAGTAACCTGACGAATGTGCTGAAAATAAATCATGCCGATTACTTTTGAAATAGTAACCGACGAATGTGCTGAAAATAAATCATGCCGATTACTATTGAAATAGTTACCGACGAATGTGCTGAAAATAAAAATCTTGCCGATTACTTTTGAAAAAGTAACCGACAAATATGCTGAAAATAAAAATCTTGCCGATTACTTTTGAAATAGTAACCGACGAATGTGCTGAAAATAAATCATGCCGATTACTTTCGAAATAGTAAGCGACGAATATGTTGAAAATAAAAATCTTACCGATTACTTTTAAAATAGTAACCAACGAATGTACTGAAAATAAAGTCTTGCCGATTACTTTTGAAATAGTAACCGACGAATGTGCAGAAAATAGATCATGCCGATTACTTTTGAAATAGTAACCGACGAATGTGTTGAAAATAAATCATGCCGATTACTTTTGAAATAGTAACCGACGAATGTGCTGAAAATAAATCATGCCGATTACTTTCGAAATAGTAAGCAACGAATATGTTGAAAATAAAAATCTTACCGATTACTTTTAAAATAGTAACCAACGAATGTACTGAAAATAAATCATGCCGATTACCTTTGAAATAGTAACCGACGAATATGTTGAAAATAAAAATCTTATCGATTACTTTTGAAATAGTAACCAACGAATATGCTGAAAATAAAGTCTTGCCCATTACTTTTGAAATAGTAACCTGACGAATGTGCTGAAAATAAATCATGCCGATTACTTTTGAAATAGTCACCGACGAATATGCTGAAAATAAAAATCTTGCCGATTACTTTTGAGATAGTAACCGACGAATGTGCTGAAATTAAATCATGCCGATTACTTTCGAAATAGTAAGCAACGAATATGTTGAAAATAAAAATCTTACCGATTACTTTTAAAATAGTAACCAATGAATGTACTGAAAATAAATCATGCCGATTACTTTTGAAATAGGAACCGACGAATATGTTGAAAATAAAAATCTTGTCGATTACTTTTAAAATAGTAACCGACAAATATGCTGAAAATAAAAATCTTGCCGATTACTTTTGAAATAGTAACCGACGAATGTGTTGAAAATAAATCATGCCGATTACTTTTGAAATAGTAACCGACTAATGTCCTGAAAATAAATCATTCCGATTACTTTCGAAATAGTAAGCAACGAATATGTTGAAAATAAAAATCTTACCGATTACTTTTAAAATAGTAACCAACGAATGTACTGAAAATAAATCATGCCGATTACCTTTGAAATAGTAACCGACGAATATGTTGAAAATAAAAATCTTACCGATTACTTTTGAAATAGTAACCAACGAATATGCTGAAAATAAAGTCTTGCCGATTACTTTTGAAATAGTAAACGACGAATATGTTGAAAATAAAAATCTTGTCGATTACTTTTAAAATAGTAACCGACAAATATGCTGAAAATAAAAATCTTGCCGATTACTTTTGAAATAGTAACTGACTAATGTCCTGAAAATAAATCATTCCGATTACTTTCGAAATAGTAAGCAACGAATATGTTGAAAATAAAAATCTTACCGATTACTTTTAAAATAGTAACCAACGAATGTACTGAAAATAAATCATGCCGATTACCTTTGAAATAGTAACCGACGAATATGTTGAAAATAAAAATCTTACCGATTACTTTTGAAATAGTAACCAACGAATATGCTGAAAATAAAGTCTTGCCGATTACTTTTGAAATAGTAAACGACGAATATGTTGAAAATAAAAATCTTGTCGATTACTTTTAAAAGAGTAACCGACAAATATGCTGAAAATAAAAATCTTGCCGATTACTTTTGAAATAGTAACCGACGAATGTGCAGAAAATAGATCATGCCGATTACTTTTGAAATAGTAACCGACGAATGTGTTGAAAATAAATCATGCCGATTACTTTTGAAATAGTAACCGACTAATGTCCTGAAAATAAATCATTCCGATTACTTTCGAAATAGTAAGCAACGAATATGTTGAAAATAAAAATCTTACCGATTACTTTTAAAATAGTAACCAACGAATGTACTGAAAATAAATCATGCCGATTACCTTTGAAATAGTAACCGACGAATATGTTGAAAATAAAAATCTTACCGATTACTTTTGAAATAGTAACCAACGAATATGCTGAAAATAAAGTCTTGCCGATTACTTTTGAAATAGTAAACGACGAATATGTTGAAAATAAAAATCTTGTCGATTACTTTTAAAATAGTAACCGACAAATATGTTGAAAATAAAAATCTTGCCGATTACTTTTGAAATAGTCACCGACGAATATGCTGAAAATAAAAATCTTGCCGATTACTTTTGAAATAGTAACCGACGAATGTGCTGAAAATAAATCATGCCGATTACTTTCGAAATAGTAAGCGACGAATATGTTGAAAATAAAAATCTTACCGATTACTTTTAAAATAGTAACCAACGAATGTACTGAAAATAAAGTCTTGCCGATTACTTTTGAAATAGTAACCGACGAATGTGCAGAAAATAGATCATGCCGATTACTTTTGAAATAGTAACCGACGAATGTGTTGAAAATAAATCATGCCGATTACTTTTGAAATAGTAACCGACGAATGTGCTGAAAATAAATCATGCCGATTACTTTCGAAATAGTAAGCAACGAATATGTTGAAAATAAAAATATTACCGATTACTTTTAAAATAGTAACCAACGAATGTACTGAAAATAAATCATGCCGATTACCTTTGAAATAGTAACCGACGAATATGTTGAAAATAAAAATCTTACCGATTACTTTTAAAATAGTAAACAACGAATGTACTGAAAATAAAGTCTTGCCGATTACTTTTGAAATATTAAACGACGAATATGTTGAAAATAAAAATCTTGTCGATTACTTTTAAAATAGTAACCGACAAATATGTTGAAAATAAAAATCTTGCCGATTACTTTTGAAATAGTCACCGACGAATATGCTGAAGATAAAAATCTTGCCGATTACTTTTGAAATAGTAACCGACGAATGTGCTGAAAATAAATCATGCCGATTACTTTCGAAATAGTAAGCGACGAATATGTTGAAAATAAAAATCTTACCGATTACTTTTAAAATAGTAAACAACGAATGTACTGAAAATAAAGTCTTGCCGATTACTTTTGAAATAGGAACCGACGAATATGTTGAAAATAAAAATCTTGTCAATTACTTTTAAAATAGTAACCGACAAATATGCTGAAAATAAAAATCTTGCCGATTACTTTTGAAATAGTAACCGACGAATGTGCAGAAAATAGATCATGCCGATTACTTTTGAAATAGTAACCGACGAATGTGTTGAAAATAAATCATGCCGATTACTTTTGAAATAGTAACCGACGAATGTGCTGAAAATAAATCATGCCGATTACTATTGAAATAGTTACCGACGAATGTGCTGAAAATAAAAATCTTGCCGATTACTTTTGAAATAGTAACCGACGAATGTGCAGAAAATAGATCATGCCGATTACTTTTGAAATAGTAACCGACGAATGTGTTGAAAATAAATCATGCCGATTACTTTTGAAATAGTAACCGACTAATGTCCTGAAAATAAATCATTCCGATTACTTTCGAAATAGTAAGCAACGAATATGTTGAAAATAAAAATCTTACCGATTACTTTTAAAATAGTAACCAACGAATGTACTGAAAATAAATCATGCCGATTACCTTTGAAATAGTAACCGACGAATATGTTGAAAATAAAAATCTTACCGATTACTTTTGAAATAGTAACCAACGAATATGCTGAAAATAAAGTCTTGCCGATTACTTTTGAAATAGTAAACGACGAATATGTTGAAAATAAAAATCTTGTCGATTACTTTTAAAATAGTAACCGACAAATATGTTGAAAATAAAAATCTTGCCGATTACTTTTGAAATAGTCACCGACGAATATGCTGAAAATAAAAATCTTGCCGATTACTTTTGAAATAGTAACCGACGAATGTGCTGAAAATAAATCATGCCGATTACTTTCGAAATAGTAAGCGACGAATATGTTGAAAATAAAAATCTTACCGATTACTTTTAAAATAGTAACCAACGAATGTACTGAAAATAAAGTCTTGCCAATTACTTTTGAAATAGTAACCGACGAATGTGCAGAAAATAGATCATGCCGATTACTTTTGAAATAGTAACCGACGAATGTGTTGAAAATAAATCATGCCGATTACTTTTGAAATAGTAACCGACGAATGTGCTGAAAATAAATCATGCCGATTACTTTCGAAATAGTAACCGACGAATGTGCTGAAAATAAATCATGCCGATTACTTTCGAAATAGTAAGCAACGAATATGTTGAAAATAAAAATATTACCGATTACTTTTAAAATAGTAACCAACGAATGTACTGAAAATAAATCATGCCGATTACCTTTGAAATAGTAACCGACGAATATGTTGAAAATAAAAATCTTGTCAAGTACTTTTAAAATAGTAACCGACAAATATGCTGAAAATAAAAATCTTGCCGATTACTTTTGAAATAGTAACCGACGAATGTGCAGAAAATAGATCATGCCGATTACTTTTGAAATAGTAACCGACGAATGTGTTGAAAATAAATCATGCCGATTACTTTTGAAATAGTAACCGACGAATGTGCTGAAAATAAATCATGCCGATTACTATTGAAATAGTTACCGACGAATGTGCTGAAAATAAAAATCTTGCCGATTACTTTTGAAATAGTAACCGACGAATGTGCAGAAAATAGATCATGCCGATTACTTTTGAAATAGTAACTGACTAATGTCCTGAAAATAAATCATTCCGATTACTTTCGAAATAGTAAGCAACGAATATGTTGAAAATAAAAATCTTACCGATTACTTTTAAAATAGTAACCAACGAATGTACTGAAAATAAATCATGCCGATTACCTTTGAAATAGTAACCGACGAATATGTTGAAAATAAAAATCTTACCGATTACTTTTGAAATAGTAACCAACGAATATGCTGAAAATAAAGTCTTGCCGATTACTTTTGAAATAGTAAACGACGAATATGTTGAAAATAAAAATCTTGTCGATTACTTTTAAAATAGTAACCGACAAATATGCTGAAAATAAAAATCTTGCCGATTACTTTTGAAATAGTAACCGACGAATGTGCAGAAAATAGATCATGCCGATTACTTTTGAAATAGTAACCGACGAATGTGTTGAAAATAAATCATGCCGATTACTTTTGAAATAGTAACCGACGAATGTGCTGAAAATAAATCATGCCGATTACTATTGAAATAGTTACCGACGAATGTGCTGAAAATAAAAATCTTGCCGATTACTTTTGAAATAGTAACCGACGAATGTGCAGAAAATAGATCATGCCGATTACTTTTGAAATAGTAACCGACGAATGTGTTGAAAATAAATCATGCCGATTACTTTTGAAATAGTAACCGACTAATGTCCTGAAAATAAATCATTCCGATTACTTTCGAAATAGTAAGCAACGAATATGTTGAAAATAAAAATCTTACCGATTACTTTTAAAATAGTAACCAACGAATGTACTGAAAATAAATCATGCCGATTACCTTTGAAATAGTAACCGACGAATATGTTGAAAATAAAAATCTTACCGATTACTTTTGAAATAGTAACCAACGAATATGCTGAAAATAAAGTCTTGCCGATTACTTTTGAAATAGTAAACGACGAATATGTTGAAAATAAAAATCTTGTCGATTACTTTTAAAATAGTAACCGACAAATATGTTGAAAATAAAAATCTTGCCGATTACTTTTGAAATAGTCACCGACGAATATGCTGAAAATAAAAATCTTGCCGATTACTTTTGAAATAGTAACCGACGAATGTGCTGAAAATAAATCATGCCGATTACTTTCGAAATAGTAAGCGACGAATATGTTGAAAATAAAAATCTTACCGATTACTTTTAAAATAGTAACCAACGAATGTACTGAAAATAAAGTCTTGCCAATTACTTTTGAAATAGTAACCGACGAATGTGCAGAAAATAGATCATGCCGATTACTTTTGAAATAGTAACCGACGAATGTGTTGAAAATAAATCATGCCGATTACTTTTGAAATAGTAACCGACGAATGTGCTGAAAATAAATCATGCCGATTACTTTCGAAATAGTAACCGACGAATGTGCTGAAAATAAATCATGCCGATTACTTTCGAAATAGTAAGCAACGAATATGTTGAAAATAAAAATATTACCGATTACTTTTAAAATAGTAACCAACGAATGTACTGAAAATAAATCATGCCGATTACCTTTGAAATAGTAACCGACGAATATGTTGAAAATAAAAATCTTGTCAAGTACTTTTAAAATAGTAACCGACAAATATGCTGAAAATAAAAATCTTGCCGATTACTTTTGAAATAGTAACCGACGAATGTGCAGAAAATAGATCATGCCGATTACTTTTGAAATAGTAACCGACGAATGTGTTGAAAATAAATCATGCCGATTACTTTTGAAATAGTAACCGACGAATGTGCTGAAAATAAATCATGCCGATTACTATTGAAATAGTTACCGACGAATGTGCTGAAAATAAAAATCTTGCCGATTACTTTTGAAATAGTAACCGACGAATGTGCAGAAAATAGATCATGCCGATTACTTTTGAAATAGTAACTGACTAATGTCCTGAAAATAAATCATTCCGATTACTTTCGAAATAGTAAGCAACGAATATGTTGAAAATAAAAATCTTACCGATTACTTTTAAAATAGTAACCAACGAATGTACTGAAAATAAATCATGCCGATTACCTTTGAAATAGTAACCGACGAATATGTTGAAAATAAAAATCTTACCGATTACTTTTGAAATAGTAACCAACGAATATGCTGAAAATAAAGTCTTGCCGATTACTTTTGAAATAGTAAACGACGAATATGTTGAAAATAAAAATCTTGTCGATTACTTTTAAAATAGTAACCGACAAATATGCTGAAAATAAAAATCTTGCCGATTACTTTTGAAATAGTAACCGACGAATGTGCAGAAAATAGATCATGCCGATTACTTTTGAAATAGTAACCGACGAATGTGTTGAAAATAAATCATGCCGATTACTTTTGAAATAGTAACCGACTAATGTCCTGAAAATAAATCATTCCGATTACTTTCGAAATAGTAAGCAACGAATATGTTGAAAATAAAAATCTTACCGATTACTTTTAAAATAGTAACCAACGAATGTACTGAAAATAAATCATGCCGATTACCTTTGAAATAGTAACCGACGAATATGTTGAAAATAAAAATCTTACCGATTACTTTTGAAATAGTAACCAACGAATATGCTGAAAATAAAGTCTTGCCGATTACTTTTGAAATAGTAAACGACGAATATGTTGAGAATAAAAATCTTGTCGATTACTTTTAAAATAGTAACCGACAAATATGTTGAAAATAAAAATCTTGCCGATTACTTTTGAAATAGTCACCGACGAATATGCTGAAAATAAAAATCTTGCCGATTACTTTTGAAATAGTAACCGACGAATGTGCTGAAAATAAATCATGCCGATTACTTTCGAAATAGTAAGCGACGAATATGTTGAAAATAAAAATCTTACCGATTACTTTTAAAATAGTAACCAACGAATGTACTGAAAATAAAGTCTTGCCGATTACTTTTGAAATAGTAACCGACGAATGTGCAGAAAATAGATCATGCCGATTACTTTTGAAATAGTAACCGACGAATGTGTTGAAAATAAATCATGCCGATTACTTTTGAAATAGTAACCGACGAATGTGCTGAAAATAAATCATGCCGATTACTTTCGAAATAGTAAGCAACGAATATGTTGAAAATAAAAATATTACCGATTACTTTTAAAATAGTAACCAACGAATGTACTGAAAATAAATCATGCCGATTACCTTTGAAATAGTAACCGACGAATATGTTGAAAATAAAAATCTTATCGATTACTTTTGAAAAAGTAACCAACGAATATGCTGAAAATAAAGTCTTGCCCATTAATTTTGAAATTGTAACCTGACGAATGTGCTGAAAATAAATCATGCCGATTACTTTTGAAATAGTAACCGACGAATGTGCTGAAAATAAATCATGCCGATTACTTTCGAAATAGTAAGCAACGAATATGTTGAAAATAAAAATATTACCGATTACTTTTAAAATAGTAACCAACGAATGTACTGAAAATAAATCATGCCGATTACCTTTGAAATAGTAACCGACGAATATGTTGAAAATAAAAATCTTACCGATTACTTTTAAAATAGTAAACAACGAATGTACTGAAAATAAAGTCTTGCCGATTACTTTTGAAATATTAAACGACGAATATGTTGAAAATAAAAATCTTGTCGATTACTTTTAAAATAGTAACCGACAAATATTTTGAAAATAAAAATCTTGCCGATTACTTTTGAAATAGTCACCGACGAATATGCTGAAGATAAAAATCTTGCCGATTACTTTTGAAATAGTAACCGACGAATGTGCTGAAAATAAATCATGCCGATTACTTTCGAAATAGTAAGCGACGAATATGTTGAAAATAAAAATCTTACCGATTACTTTTAAAATAGTAAACAACGAATGTACTGAAAATAAAGTCTTGCCGATTACTTTTGAAATAGGAACCGACGAATATGTTGAAAATAAAAATCTTGTCAATTACTTTTAAAATAGTAACCGACAAATATGCTGAAAATAAAAATCTTGCCGATTACTTTTGAAATAGTAACCGACGAATGTGCAGAAAATAGATCATGCCGATTACTTTTGAAATAGTAACCGACGAATGTGTTGAAAATAAATCATGCCGATTACTTTTGAAATAGTAACCGACGAATGTGCTGAAAATAAATCATGCCGATTACTATTGAAATAGTTACCGACGAATGTGCTGAAAATAAAAATCTTGCCGATTACTTTTGAAATAGTAACCGACGAATGTGCAGAAAATATATCATGCCGATTACTTTTGAATTAGTAACCGACGAATGTGTTGAAAATAAATCATGCCGATTACTTTTGAAATAGTAACTGACTAATGTCCTGAAAATAAATCATTCCGATTACTTTCGAAATAGTAAGCAACGAATATGTTGAAAATAAAAATCTTACCGATTACTTTTAAAATAGTAACCAACGAATGTACTGAAAATAAATCATGCCGATTACCTTTGAAATAGTAACCGACGAATATGTTGAAAATAAAAATCTTACCGATTACTTTTGAAATAGTAACGAACGAATATGCTGAAAATAAAGTCTTGCCGATTACTTTTGAAATAGTAAACGACGAATATGTTGAAAATAAAAATCTTGTCGATTACTTTTAAAATAGTAACCGACAAATATGCTGAAAATAAAAATCTTGCCGATTACTTTTGAAATAGTAACCGACGAATGTGCAGAAAATAGATCATGCCGATTACTTTTGAAATAGTAACCGACGAATGTGTTGAAAATAAATCATGCCGAATACTTTTGAAATAGTAACCGACTAATGTCCTGAAAATAAATCATTCCGATTACTTTCGAAATAGTAAGCAACGAATATGTTGAAAATAAAAATCTTACCGATTACTTTTAAAATAGTAACCAACGAATGTACTGAAAATAAATCATGCCGATTACCTTTGAAATAGTAACCGACGAATATGTTGAAAATAAAAATCTTACCGATTACTTTTAAAATAGTAAACAACGAATGTACTGAAAATAAAGTCTTGCCGATTACTTTTGAAATATTAAACGACGAATATGTTGAAAATAAAAATCTTGTCGATTACTTTTAAAATAGTAACCGACAAATATGTTGAAAATAAAAATCTTGCCGATTACTTTTGAAATAGTCACCGACGAATATGCTGAAGATAAAAATCTTGCCGATTACTTTTGAAATAGTAACCGACGAATGTGCTGAAAATAAATCATGCCGATTACTTTCGAAATAGTAAGCGACGAATATGTTGAAAATAAAAATCTTACCGATTACTTTTAAAATAGTAAACAACGAATGTACTGAAAATAAAGTCTTGCCGATTACTTTTGAAATAGGAACCGACGAATATGTTGAAAATAAAAATCTTGTCAATTACTTTTAAAATAGTAACCGACAAATATGCTGAAAATAAAAATCTTGCCGATTACTTTTGAAATAGTAACCGACGAATGTGCAGAAAATAGATCATGCCGATTACTTTTGAAATAGTAACCGACGAATGTGTTGAAAATAAATCATGCCGATTACTTTTGAAATAGTAACCGACGAATGTGCTGAAAATAAATCATGCCGATTACTATTGAAATAGTTACCGACGAATGTGCTGAAAATAAAAATCTTGCCGATTACTTTTGAAATAGTAACCGACGAATGTGCAGAAAATAGATCATGCCGATTACTTTTGAAATAGTAACCGACGAATGTGTTGAAAATAAATCATGCCGATTACTTTTGAAATAGTAACTGACTAATGTCCTGAAAATAAATCATTCCGATTACTTTCGAAATAGTAAGCAACGAATATGTTGAAAATAAAAATCTTACCGATTACTTTTAAAATAGTAACCAACGAATGTACTGAAAATAAATCATGCCGATTACCTTTGAAATAGTAACCGACGAATATGTTGAAAATAAAAATCTTACCGATTACTTTTGAAATAGTAACCAACGAATATGCTGAAAATAAAGTCTTGCCGATTACTTTTGAAATAGTAAACGACGAATATGTTGAAAATAAAAATCTTGTCGATTACTTTTAAAATAGTAACCGACAAATATGCTGAAAATAAAAATCTTGCCGATTACTTTTGAAATAGTAACCGACGAATGTGCAGAAAATAGATCATGCCGATTACTTTTGAAATAGTAACCGACGAATGTGTTGAAAATAAATCATGCCGATTACTTTTGAAATAGTAACCGACTAATGTCCTGAAAATAAATCATTCCGATTACTTTCGAAATAGTAAGCAACGAATATGTTGAAAATAAAAATCTTACCGATTACTTTTAAAATAGTAACCAACGAATGTACTGAAAATAAATCATGCCGATTACCTTTGAAATAGTAACCGACGAATATGTTGAAAATAAAAATCTTACCGATTACTTTTGAAATAGTAACCAACGAATATGCTGAAAATAAAGTCTTGCCGATTACTTTTGAAATAGTAAACGACGAATATGTTGAAAATAAAAATCTTGTCGATTACTTTTAAAATAGTAACCGACAAATATGTTGAAAATAAAAATCTTGCCGATTACTTTTGAAATAGTCACCGACGAATATGCTGAAAATTAAAATCTTGCCGATTACTTTTGAAATAGTAACCGACGAATGTGCTGAAAATAAATCATGCCGATTACTTTCGAAATAGTAAGCGACGAATATGTTGAAAATAAAAATCTTACCGATTACTTTTAAAATAGTAAACAACGAATGTACTGAAAATAAAGTCTTGCCGATTACTTTTGAAATAGGAACCGACGAATATGTTGAAAATAAAAATCTTGTCAATTACTTTTAAAATAGTAACCGACAAATATGCTGAAAATAAAAATCTTGCCGATTACTTTTGAAATAGTAACCGACGAATGTGCAGAAAATAGATCATGCCGATTACTTTTGAAATAGTAACCGACGAATGTGTTGAAAATAAATCATGCCGATTACTTTTGAAATAGTAACCGACGAATGTGCTGAAAATAAATCATGCCGATTACTATTGAAATAGTTACCGACGAATGTGCTGAAAATAAAAATCTTGCCGATTACTTTTGAAATAGTAACCGACGAATGTGCAGAAAATAGATCATGCCGATTACTTTTGAAATAGTAACCGACGAATGTGTTGAAAATAAATCATGCCGATTACTTTTGAAATAGTAACTGACTAATGTCCTGAAAATAAATCATTCCGATTACTTTCGAAATAGTAAGCAACGAATATGTTGAAAATAAAAATCTTACCGATTACTTTTAAAATAGTAACCAACGAATGTACTGAAAATAAATCATGCCGATTACCTTTGAAATAGTAACCGACGAATATGTTGAAAATAAAAATCTTACCGATTACTTTTGAAATAGTAACCAACGAATATGCTGAAAATAAAGTCTTGCCGATTACTTTTGAAATAGTAAACGACGAATATGTTGAAAATAAAAATCTTGTCGATTACTTTTAAAATAGTAACCGACAAATATGCTGAAAATAAAAATCTTGCCGATTACTTTTGAAATAGTAACCGACGAATGTGCAGAAAATAGATCATGCCGATTACTTTTGAAATAGTAACCGACGAATGTGTTGAAAATAAATCATGCCGATTACTTTTGAAATAGTAACCGACTAATGTCCTGAAAATAAATCATTCCGATTACTTTCGAAATAGTAAGCAACGAATATGTTGAAAATAAAAATCTTACCGATTACTTTTAAAATAGTAACCAACGAATGTACTGAAAATAAATCATGCCGATTACCTTTGAAATAGTAACCGACGAATATGTTGAAAATAAAAATCTTACCGATTACTTATGAAATAGTAACCAACGAATATGCTGAAAATAAAGTCTTGCCGATTACTTTTGAAATAGCAAACGACGAATATGTTGAAAATAAAAATCTTGTCGATTACTTTTAAAATAGTAACCGACAAATATGTTGAAAATAAAAATCTTGCCGATTACTTTTGAAATAGTCACCGACGAATATGCTGAAAATAAAAATCTTGCCGATTACTTTTGAAATAGTAACCGACGAATGTGCTGAAAATAAATCATGCCGATTACTTTCGAAATAGTAAGCGACGAATATGTTGAAAATAAAAATCTTACCGATTACTTTTAAAATAGTAACCAACGAATGTACTGAAAATAAAGTCTTGCCGATTACTTTTGAAATAGTAACCGACGAATGTGCAGAAAATAGATCATGCCGATTACTTTTGAAATAGTAACCGACGAATGTGTTGAAAATAAATCATGCCGATTACTTTTGAAATAGTAACCGACGAATGTGCTGAAAATAAATCATGCCGATTACTATTGAAATAGTTACCGACGAATGTGCTGAAAATAAAAATCTTGCCGATTACTTTTGAAATAGTAACCGACGAATGTGCAGAAAATAGATCATGCCGATTACTTTTGAAATAGTAACCGACGAATGTGTTGAAAATAAATCATGCCGATTACTTTTGAAATAGTAACTGACTAATGTCCTGAAAATAAATCATTCTGATTACTTTCGAAATAGTAAGCAACGAATATGTTGAAAATAAAAATCTTACCGATTACTTTTAAAATAGTAACCAACGAATGTACTGAAAATAAATCATGCCGATTACCTTTGAAATAGTAACCGACGAATATGTTGAAAATAAAAATCTTACCGATTACTTTTGAAATAGTAACCAACGAATATGCTGAAAATAAAGTCTTGCCGATTACTTTTGAAATAGTAAACGAAGAATATGTTGAAAATAAAAATCTTGTCGATTACTTTTAAAATAGTAACCGACGAATATGTTGAAAATAAAAATCTTATCGATTACTTTTGAAAAAGTAACCAACGAATATGCTGAAAATAAAGTCTTGCCCATTAATTTTGAAATAGTAACCTGACGAATGTGCTGAAAATAAATCATGCCGATTACTTTTGAAATAGTAACCGACGAATGTGCTGAAAATAAATCATGCCGATTACTTTCGAAATAGTAAGCAACGAATATGTTGAAAATAAAAATATTACCGATTACTTTTAAAATAGTAACCAACGAATGTACTGAAAATAAATCATGCCGATTACCTTTGAAATAGTAACCGACGAATATGTTGAAAATAAAAATCTTACCGATTACTTTTAAAATAGTAAACAACGAATGTACTGAAAATAAAGTCTTGCCGATTACTTTTGAAATATTAAACGACGAATATGTTGAAAATAAAAATCTTGTCGATTACTTTTAAAATAGTAACCGACAAATATGTTGAAAATAAAAATCTAGCCGATTACTTTTGAAATAGTCACCGACGAATATGCTGAAGATAAAAATCTTGCCGATTACTTTTGAAGTAGTAACCGACGAATGTGCTGAAAATAAATCATGCCGATTACTTTCGAAATAGTAAGCGACGAATATGTTGAAAATAAAAATCTTACCGATTACTTTTAAAATAGCAAACAACGAATGTACTGAAAATAAAGTCTTGCCGATTACTTTTGAAATAGGAACCGACGAATATGTTGAAAATAAAAATCTTGTCAATTACTTTTAAAATAGTAACCGACAAATATGCTGAAAATAAAAATCTTGCCGATTACTTTTGAAATAGTAACCGACGAATGTGCAGAAAATAGATCATGCCGATTACTTTTGAAATAGTAACCGACGAATGTGTTGAAAATAAATCATGCCGATTACTTTTGAAATAGTAACCGACGAATGTGCTGAAAATAAATCATGCCGATTACTATTGAAATAGTTACCGACGAATGTGCTGAAAATAAAAATCTTGCCGATTACTTTTGAAATAGTAACCGACGAATGTGCAGAAAATAGATCATGCCGATTACTTTTGAAATAGTAACCGACGAATGTGTTGAAAATAAATCATGCCGATTACTTTTGAAATAGTAACTGACTAATGTCCTGAAAATAAATCATTCCGATTACTTTCGAAATAGTAAGCAACGAATATGTTGAAAATAAAAATCTTACCGATTACTTTTAAAATAGTAACCAACGAATGTACTGAAAATAAATCATGCCGATTACCTTTGAAATAGTAACCGACGAATATGTTGAAAATAAAAATCTTACCGATTACTTTTGAAATAGTAACCAACGAATATGCTGAAAATAAAGTCTTGCCGATTACTTTTGAAATAGTAAACGAAGAATATGTTGAAAATAAAAATCTTGTCGATTACTTTTAAAATAGTAACCGACGAATATGTTGAAAATAAAAATCTTATCGATTACTTTTGAAAAAGTAACCAACGAATATGCTGAAAATAAAGTCTTGCCCATTAATTTTGAAATAGTAACCTGACGAATGTGCTGAAAATAAATCATGCCGATTACTTTTGAAATAGTAACCGACGAATGTGCTGAAAATAAATCATGCCGATTACTTTCGAAATAGTAAGCAACGAATATGTTGAAAATAAAAATATTACCGATTACTTTTAAAATAGTAACCAACGAATGTACTGAAAATAAATCATGCCGATTACCTTTGAAATAGTAACCGACGAATATGTTGAAAATAAAAATCTTACCGATTACTTTTAAAATAGTAAACAACGAATGTACTGAAAATAAAGTCTTGCCGATTACTTTTGAAATATTAAACGACGAATATGTTGAAAATAAAAATCTTGTCGATTACTTTTAAAATAGTAACCGACAAATATGTTGAAAATAAAAATCTAGCCGATTACTTTTGAAATAGTCACCGACGAATATGCTGAAGATAAAAATCTTGCCGATTACTTTTGAAATAGTAACCGACGAATGTGCTGAAAATAAATCATGCCGATTACTTTCGAAATAGTAAGCGACGAATATGTTGAAAATAAAAATCTTACCGATTACTTTTAAAATAGCAAACAACGAATGTACTGAAAATAAAGTCTTGCCGATTACTTTTGAAATAGGAAACGACGAATATGTTGAAAATAAAAATCTTGTCAATTACTTTTAAAATAGTAACCGACAAATATGCTGAAAATAAAAATCTTGCCGATTACTTTTGAAATAGTAACCGACGAATGTGCAGAAAATAGATCATGCCGATTACTTTTGAAATAGTAACCGACGAATGTGTTGAAAATAAATCATGCCGATTACTTTTGAAATAGTAACCGACGAATGTGCTGAAAATAAATCATGCCGATTACTATTGAAATAGTTACCGACGAATGTGCTGAAAATAAAAATCTTGCCGATTACTTTTGAAATAGTAACCGACGAATGTGCAGAAAATAGATCATGCCGATTACTTTTGAAATAGTAACCGACGAATGTGTTGAAAATAAATCATGCCGATTACTTTTGAAATAGTAACTGACTAATGTCCTGAAAATAAATCATTCCGATTACTTTCGAAATAGTAAGCAACGAATATGTTGAAAATAAAAATCTTACCGATTACTTTTAAAATAGTAACCAACGAATGTACTGAAAATAAATCATGCCGATTACCTTTGAAATAGTAACCGACGAATATGTTGAAAATAAAAATCTTACCGATTACTTTTGAAATAGTAACCAACGAATATGCTGAAAATAAAGTCTTGCCGATTACTTTTGAAATAGTAAACGAAGAATATGTTGAAAATAAAAATCTTGTCGATTACTTTTAAAATAGTAACCGACGAATATGTTGAAAATAAAAATCTTATCGATTACTTTTGAAAAAGTAACCAACGAATATGCTGAAAATAAAGTCTTGCCCATTAATTTTGAAATAGTAACCTGACGAATGTGCTGAAAATAAATCATGCCGATTACTTTTGAAATAGTAACCGACGAATGTGCTGAAAATAAATCATGCCGATTACTTTCGAAATAGTAAGCAACGAATATGTTGAAAATAAAAATATTACCGATTACTTTTAAAATAGTAACCAACGAATGTACTGAAAATAAATCATGCCGATTACCTTTGAAATAGTAACCGACGAATATGTTGAAAATAAAAATCTTACCGATTACTTTTAAAATAGTAAACAACGAATGTACTGAAAATAAAGTCTTGCCGATTACTTTTGAAATATTAAACGACGAATATGTTGAAAATAAAAATCTTGTCGATTACTTTTAAAATAGTAACCGACAAATATGTTGAAAATAAAAATCTAGCCGATTACTTTTGAAATAGTCACCGACGAATATGCTGAAGATAAAAATCTTGCCGATTACTTTTGAAATAGTAACCGACGAATGTGCTGAAAATAAATCATGCCGATTACTTTCGAAATAGTAAGCGACGAATATGTTGAAAATAAAAATCTTACCGATTACTTTTAAAATAGCAAACAACGAATGTACTGAAAATAAAGTCTTGCCGATTACTTTTGAAATAGGAAACGACGAATATGTTGAAAATAAAAATCTTGTCAATTACTTTTAAAATAGTAACCGACAAATATGCTGAAAATAAAAATCTTGCCGATTACTTTTGAAATAGTAACCGACGAATGTGCAGAAAATAGATCATGCCGATTACTTTTGAAATAGTAACCGACGAATGTGTTGAAAATAAATCATGCCGATTACTTTTGAAATAGTAACCGACGAATGTGCTGAAAATAAATCATGCCGATTACTATTGAAATAGTTACCGACGAATGTGCTGAAAATAAAAATCTTGCCGATTACTTTTGAAATAGTAACCGACGAATGTGCAGAAAATAGATCATGCCGATTACTTTTGAAATAGTAACCGACGAATGTGTTGAAAATAAATCATGCCGATTACTTTTGAAATAGTAACTGACTAATGTCCTGAAAATAAATCATTCCGATTACTTTCGAAATAGTAAGCAACGAATATGTTGAAAATAAAAATCTTACCGATTACTTTTAAAATAGTAACCAACGAATGTACTGAAAATAAATCATGCCGATTACCTTTGAAATAGTAACCGACGAATATGTTGAAAATAAAAATCTTACCGATTACTTTTGAAATAGTAACCAACGAATATGCTGAAAATAAAGTCTTGCCGATTACTTTTGAAATAGTAAACGACGAATATGTTGAAAATAAAAATCTTGTCGATTACTTTTAAAATAGTAACCGACAAATATGCTGAAAATAAAAATCTTGCCGATTACTTTTGAAATAGTAACCGACGAATGTGCAGAAAATAGATCATGCCGATTACTTTTGAAATAGTAACCGACGAATGTGTTGAAAATAAATCATGCCGATTACTTTTGAAATAGTAACCGACAAATGTCCTGAAAATAAATCATTACGATTACTTTCGAAATAGTAAGCAACGAATATGTTGAAAATAAAAATCTTACCGATTACTTTTAAAATAGTAACCAACGAATGTACTGAAAATAAATCATGCCGATTACCTTTGAAATAGTAACCGACGAATATGTTGAAAATAAAAATCTTACCGATTACTTTTGAAATAGTAACCAACGAATATGCTGAAAATAAAGTCTTGCCGATTACTTTTGAAATAGTAAACGACGAATATGTTGAAAATAAAAATCTTGTCGATTACTTTTAAAATAGTAACCGACAAATATGTTGAAAATAAAAATCTTGCCGATTACTTTTGAAATAGTCACCGACGAATATGCTGAAAATAAAAATCTTGCCGATTACTTTTGAAATAGTAACCGACGAATGTGCTCAAAATAAATCATGCCGATTACTTTCGAAATAGTAAGCGACGAATATGTTGAAAATAAAAATCTTACCGATTACTTTTAAAATAGTAACCAACGAATGTACTGAAAATAAAGTCTTGCCGATTACTTTTGAAATAGTAACCGACGAATGTGCAGAAAATAGATCATGCCGATTACTTTTGAAATAGTAACCGACGAATGTGTTGAAAATAAATCATGCCGATTACTTTTGAAATAGTAACCGACGAATGTGCTGAAAATAAATCATGCCGATTACTTTCGAAATAGTAAGCAACGAATATGTTGAAAATAAAATATTACCGATTACTTTTAAAATAGTAACCAACGAATGTACTGAAAATAAATCATGCCGATTACCTTTGAAATAGTAACCGACGAATATGTTGAAAATAAAAATCTTATCGATTACTTTTGAAAAAGTAACCAACGAATATGCTGAAAATAAAGTCTTGCCCATTAATTTTGAAATAGTAACCTGACGAATGTGCTGAAAATAAATCATGCCGATTACTTTTGAAATAGTAACCGACGAATGTGCTGAAAATAAATCATGCCGATTACTATTGAAATAGTTACCGACGAATGTGCTGAAAATAAAAATCTTGCCGATTACTTTTGAAAAAGTAACCGACAAATATGCTGAAAATAAAAATCTTGCCGATTACTTTTGAAATAGTCACCGACCAATATGCTGAAAATAAAAATCTTGCCGATTACTTTTGAAATAGTAACCGACGAATGTGTTGAAAATAAATCATGCCGATTACTTTTGAAATAGTAACCGACGAATGTGCTGAAAATAAATCATGCCGATTACTTTCGAAATAGTAAGCAACGAATATGTTGAAAATAAAAATCTTACCGATTACTTTTAAAATAGTAACCAACGAATGTACTGAAAATAAATCATGCCGATTACCTTTGAAATAGCAACCGACGAATATGTTGAAAATAAAAATCTTATCGATTACTTTTGAAATAGTAACCAACGAATATGCTGAAAATAAAGTCTTGCCCATTACTTTTGAAATAGTAACCTGACGAATGTGCTGAAAATAAATCATGCCGATTACTTTTGAAATAGTCACCGACGAATATGCTGAAAATAAAAATCTTGCCGATTACTTTTGAGATAGTAACCGACGAATGTGCTGAAATTAAATCATGCCGATTACTTTCGAAATAGTAAGCAACGAATATGTTGAAAATAAAAATCTTACCGATTACTTTTAAAATAGTAACCAATGAATGTACTGAAAATAAATCATGCCGATTACTTTTGAAATAGGAACCGACGAATATGTTGAAAATAAAAATCTTGTCGATTACTTTTAAAATAGTAACCGACAAATATGCTGAAAATAAAAATCTTGCCGATTACTTTTGAAATAGTAACCGACGAATGTGCAGAAAATAGATCATGCCGATTACTTTTGAAATAGTAACCGACGAATGTGTTGAAAATAAATCATGCCGATTACTTTTGAAATAGTAACCGACTAATGTCCTGAAAATAAATCATTCCGATTACTTTCGAAATAGTAAGCAACGAATATGTTGAAAATAAAAATCTTACCGATTACTTTTAAAATAGTAACCAACGAATGTACTGAAAATAAATCATGCCGATTACCTTTGAAATAGTAACCGACGAATATGTTGAAAATAAAAATCTTACCGATTACTTTTGAAATAGTAACCAACGAATATGCTGAAAATAAAGTCTTGCCGATTACTTTTGAAATAGTAAACGACGAATATGTTGAAAATAAAAATCTTGTCGATTACTTTTAAAATAGTAACCGACAAATATGCTGAAAATAAAAATCTTGCCGATTACTTTTGAAATAGTAACCGACGAATGTGCAGAAAATAGATCATGCCGATTACTTTTGAAATAGTAACCGACGAATGTGTTGAAAATAAATCATGCCGATTACTTTTGAAATAGTAACCGACAAATGTCCTGAAAATAAATCATTACGATTACTTTCGAAATAGTAAGCAACGAATATGTTGAAAATAAAAATCTTACCGATTACTTTTAAAATAGTAACCAACGAATGTACTGAAAATAAATCATGCCGATTACCTTTGAAATAGTAACCGACGAATATGTTGAAAATAAAAATCTTACCGATTACTTTTGAAATAGTAACCAACGAATATGCTGAAAATAAAGTCTTGCCGATTACTTTTGAAATAGTAAACGACGAATATGTTGAAAATAAAAATCTTGTCGATTACTTTTAAAATAGTAACCGACAAATATGTTGAAAATAAAAATCTTGCCGATTACTTTTGAAATAGTCACCGACGAATATGCTGAAAATAAAAATCTTGCCGATTACTTTTGAAATAGTAACCGACGAATGTGCTCAAAATAAATCATGCCGATTACTTTCGAAATAGTAAGCGACGAATATGTTGAAAATAAAAATCTTACCGATTACTTTTAAAATAGTAACCAACGAATGTACTGAAAATAAAGTCTTGCCGATTACTTTTGAAATAGTAACCGACGAATGTGCAGAAAATAGATCATGCCGATTACTTTTGAAATAGTAACCGACGAATGTGTTGAAAATAAATCATGCCGATTACTTTTGAAATAGTAACCGACGAATGTGCTGAAAATAAATCATGCCGATTACTTTCGAAATAGTAAGCAACGAATATGTTGAAAATAAAATATTACCGATTACTTTTAAAATAGTAACCAACGAATGTACTGAAAATAAATCATGCCGATTACCTTTGAAATAGTAACCGACGAATATGTTGAAAATAAAAATCTTATCGATTACTTTTGAAAAAGTAACCAACGAATATGCTGAAAATAAAGTCTTGCCCATTAATTTTGAAATAGTAACCTGACGAATGTGCTGAAAATAAATCATGCCGATTACTTTTGAAATAGTAACCGACGAATGTGCTGAAAATAAATCATGCCGATTACTATTGAAATAGTTACCGACGAATGTGCTGAAAATAAAAATCTTGCCGATTACTTTTGAAAAAGTAACCGACAAATATGCTGAAAATAAAAATCTTGCCGATTACTTTTGAAATAGTCACCGACCAATATGCTGAAAATAAAAATCTTGCCGATTACTTTTGAAATAGTAACCGACGAATGTGTTGAAAATAAATCATGCCGATTACTTTTGAAATAGTAACCGACGAATGTGCTGAAAATAAATCATGCCGATTACTTTCGAAATAGTAAGCAACGAATATGTTGAAAATAAAAATCTTACCGATTACTTTTAAAATAGTAACCAACGAATGTACTGAAAATAAATCATGCCGATTACCTTTGAAATAGCAACCGACGAATATGTTGAAAATAAAAATCTTATCGATTACTTTTGAAATAGTAACCAACGAATATGCTGAAAATAAAGTCTTGCCCATTACTTTTGAAATAGTAACCTGACGAATGTGCTGAAAATAAATCATGCCGATTACTTTTGAAATAGTCACCGACGAATATGCTGAAAATAAAAATCTTGCCGATTACTTTTGAGATAGTAACCGACGAATGTGCTGAAATTAAATCATGCCGATTACTTTCGAAATAGTAAGCAACGAATATGTTGAAAATAAAAATCTTACCGATTACTTTTAAAATAGTAACCAATGAATGTACTGAAAATAAATCATGCCGATTACTTTTGAAATAGGAACCGACGAATATGTTGAAAATAAAAATCTTGTCGATTACTTTTAAAATAGTAACCGACAAATATGCTGAAAATAAAAATCTTGCCGATTACTTTTGAAATAGTAACCGACGAATGTGCAGAAAATAGATCATGCCGATTACTTTTGAAATAGTAACCGACGAATGTGTTGAAAATAAATCATGCCGATTACTTTTGAAATAGTAACCGACTAATGTCCTGAAAATAAATCATTCCGATTACTTTCGAAATAGTAAGCAACGAATATGTTGAAAATAAAAATCTTACCGATTACTTTTAAAATAGTAACCAACGAATGTACTGAAAATAAATCATGCCGATTACCTTTGAAATAGTAACCGACGAATATGTTGAAAATAAAAATCTTACCGATTACTTTTGAAATAGTAACCAACGAATATGCTGAAAATAAAGTCTTGCCGATTACTTTTGAAATAGTAAACGACGAATATGTTGAAAATAAAAATCTTGTCGATTACTTTTAAAATAGTAACCGACAAATATGCTGAAAATAAAAATCTTGCCGATTACTTTTGAAATAGTAACCGACGAATGTGCAGAAAATAGATCATGCCGATTACTTTTGAAATAGTAACCGACGAATGTGTTGAAAATAAATCATGCCGATTACTTTTGAAATAGTAACCGACGAATGTGTTGAAAATAAATCATGCCGATTACTTTTGAAATAGTAACCGACGAATGTGCTGAAAATAAATCATGCCGATTACTTTCGAAATAGTAAGCAACGAATATGTTGAAAATAAAAATATTACCGATTACTTTTAAAATAGTAACCAACGAATGTACTGAAAATAAATCATGCCGATTACCTTTGAAATAGTAACCGACGAATATGTTGAAAATAAAAATCTTATCGATTACTTTTGAAAAAGTAACCAACGAATATGCTGAAAATAAAGTCTTGCCCATTAATTTTGAAATAGTAACCTGACGAATGTGCTGAAAATAAATCATGCCGATTACTTTTGAAATAGTAACCGACGAATGTGCTGAAAATAAATCATGCCGATTACTATTGAAATAGTTACCGACGAATGTGCTGAAAATAAAAATCTTGCCGATTACTTTTGAAAAAGTAACCGACAAATATGCTGAAAATAAAAATCTTGCCGATTACTTTTGAAATAGTCACCGACCAATATGCTGAAAATAAAAATCTTGCCGATTACTTTTGAAATAGTAACCGACGAATGTGTTGAAAATAAATCATGCCGATTACTTTTGAAATAGTAACCGACGAATGTGCTGAAAATAAATCATGCCGATTACTTTCGAAATAGTAAGCAACGAATATGTTGAAAATAAAAATCTTACCGATTACTTTTAAAATAGTAACCAACGAATGTACTGAAAATAAATCATGCCGATTACCTTTGAAATAGTAACCGACGAATATGTTGAAAATAAAAATCTTATCGATTACTTTTGAAATAGTAACCAACGAATATGCTGAAAATAAAGTCTTGCCCATTACTTTTGAAATAGTAACCTGACGAATGTGCTGAAAATAAATCATGCCGATTACTTTTGAAATAGTCACCGACGAATATGCTGAAAATAAAAATCTTGCCGATTACTTTTGAGATAGTAACCGACGAATGTGCTGAAATTAAATCATGCCGATTACTTTCGAAATAGTAAGCAACGAATATGTTGAAAATAAAAATCTTACCGATTACTTTTAAAATAGTAACCAATGAATGTACTGAAAATAAATCATGCCGATTACTTTTGAAATAGGAACCGACGAATATGTTGAAAATAAAAATCTTGTCGATTACTTTTAAAATAGTAACCGACAAATATGCTGAAAATAAAAATCTTGCCGATTACTTTTGAAATAGTCACCGACCAATATGCTGAAAATAAAAATCTTGCCGATTACTTTTGAAATAGTAACCGACGAATGTGTTGAAAATAAATCATGCCGATTACTTTTGAAATAGTAACCGACGAATGTGCTGAAAATAAATCATGCCGATTACTTTCGAAATAGTAAGCAACGAATATGTTGAAAATAAAAATCTTACCGATTACTTTTAAAATAGTAACCAACGAATGTACTGAAAATAAATCATGCCGATTACCTTTGAAATAGTAACCGACGAATATGTTGAAAATAAAAATCTTATCGATTACTTTTGAAATAGTAACCAACGAATATGCTGAAAATAAAGTCTTGCCCATTACTTTTGAAATAGTAACCTGACGAATGTGCTGAAAATAAATCATGCCGATTACTTTTGAAATAGTCACCGACGAATATGCTGAAAATAAAAATCTTGCCGATTACTTTTGAGATAGTAACCGACGAATGTGCTGAAATTAAATCATGCCGATTACTTTCGAAATAGTAAGCAACGAATATGTTGAAAATAAAAATCTTACCGATTACTTTTAAAATAGTAACCAATGAATGTACTGAAAATAAATCATGCCGATTACTTTTGAAATAGGAACCGACGAATATGTTGAAAATAAAAATCTTGTCGATTACTTTTAAAATAGTAACCGACAAATATGCTGAAAATAAAAATCTTGCCGATTACTTTTGAAATAGTAACCGACGAATGTGCAGAAAATAGATCATGCCGATTACTTTTGAAATAGTAACCGACGAATGTGTTGAAAATAAATCATGCCGATTACTTTTGAAATAGTAACCGACTAATGTCCTGAAAATAAATCATTCCGATTACTTTCGAAATAGTAAGCAACGAATATGTTGAAAATAAAAATCTTACCGATTACTTTTAAAATAGTAACCAACGAATGTACTGAAAATAAATCATGCCGATTACCTTTGAAATAGTAACCGACGAATATGTTGAAAATAAAAATCTTACCGATTACTTTTGAAATAGTAACCAACGAATATGCTGAAAATAAAGTCTTGCCGATTACTTTTGAAATAGTAAACGACGAATATGTTGAAAATAAAAATCTTGTCGATTACTTTTAAAATAGTAACCGACAAATATGCTGAAAATAAAAATCTTGCCGATTACTTTTGAAATAGTAACCGACGAATGTGCAGAAAATAGATCATGCCGATTACTTTTGAAATAGTAACCGACGAATGTGTTGAAAATAAATCATGCCGATTACTTTTGAAATAGTAACCGACTAATGTCCTGAAAATAAATCATTCCGATTACTTTCGAAATATTAAGCAACGAATATGTTGAAACTAAAAATCTTACCGATTACTTTTAAAATAGTAACCAACGAATGTACTGAAAATAAATCATGCCGATTACCTTTGAAATAGTAACCGACGAATATGTTGAAAATAAAAATCTTACCGATTACTTTTGAAATAGTAACCAACGAATATGCTGAAAATAAAGTCTTGCCGATTACTTTTGAAATAGTAAACGACGAATATGTTGAAAATAAAAATCTTGTCGATTACTTTTAAAATAGTAACCGAAAAATATGCTGAAAATAAAAATCTTGCCGATTACTTTTGAAATAGTAACCGACGAATGTGCAGAAAATAGATCATGCCGATTACTTTTGAAATAGTAACCGACGAATGTGTTGAAAATAAATCATGCCGATTACTTTTGAAATAGTAACCGACTAATGTCCTGAAAATAAATCATTCCGATTACTTTCGAAATAGTAAGCAACGAATATGTTGAAACTAAAAATCTTACCGATTACTTTTAAAATAGTAACCAACGAATGTACTGAAAATAAATCATGCCGATTACCTTTGAAATAGTAACCGACGAATATGTTGAAAATAAAAATCTTACCGATTACTTTTGAAATAGTAACCAACGAATATGCTGAAAATAAAGTCTTGCCGATTACTTTTGAAATAGTAAACGACGAATATGTTGAAAATAAAAATCTTGTCGATTACTTTTAAAATAGTAACCGACAAATATGCTGAAAATAAAAATCTTGCCGATTACTTTTGAAATAGTAACCGACGAATGTGCAGAAAATAGATCATGCCGATTACTTTTGAAATAGTAACCGACGAATGTGTTGAAAATAAATCATGCCGATTACTTTTGAAATAGTAACCGACTAATGTCCTGAAAATAAATCATTCCGATTACTTTCGAAATAGTAAGCAACGAATATGTTGAAACTAAAAATCTTACCGATTACTTTTAAAATAGTAACCAACGAATGTACTGAAAATAAATCATGCCGATTACCTTTGAAATAGTAACCGACGAATATGTTGAAAATAAAAATCTTACCGATTACTTTTGAAATAGTAACCAACGAATATGCTGAAAATAAAGTCTTGCCGATTACTTTTGAAATAGTAAACGACGAATATGTTGAAAATAAAAATCTTGTCGATTACTTTTAAAATAGTAACCGACAAATATGCTAAAAATAAAAATCTTGCCGATTACTTTTGAAATAGTAACCGACGAATGTGCAGAAAATAGATCATGCCGATTACTTTTGAAATAGTAACCGACAAATGTGTTGAAAATAAATCATGCCGATTACTTTTGAAATAGTAACCGACTAATGTCCTGAAAATAAATCATTCCGATTACTTTCGAAATAGTAAGCAACGAATATGTTGAAACTAAAAATCTTACCGATTACTTTTAAAATAGTAACCAACGAATGTACTGAAAATAAATCATGCCGATTACCTTTGAAATAGTAACCGACGAATATGTTGAAAATAAAAATCTTACCGATTACTTTTGAAATAGTAACCAACGAATATGCTGAAAATAAAGTCTTGCCGATTACTTTTGAAATAGTAAACGACGAATATGTTGAAAATAAAAATCTTGTCGATTACTTTTAAAATAGTAACCGACAAATATGCTGAAAATAAAAATCTTGCCGATTACTTTTGAAATAGTAACCGACGAATGTGCAGAAAATAGATCATGCCGATTACTTTTGAAATAGTAACCGACGAATGTGTTGAAAATAAATCATGCCGATTACTTTTGAAATAGTAACCGACTAATGTCCTGAAAATAAATCATTCCGATTACTTTCGAAATAGTAAGCAACGAATATGTTGAAACTAAAAATCTTACCGATTACTTTTAAAATAGTAACCAACGAATGTACTGAAAATAAATCATGCCGATTACCTTTGAAATAGTAACCGACGAATATGTTGAAAATAAAAATCTTACCGATTACTTTTGAAATAGTAACCAACGAATATGCTGAAAATAAAGTCTTGCCGATTACTTTTGAAATAGTAAACGACGAATATGTTGAAAATAAAAATCTTGTCGATTACTTTTAAAATAGTAACCGACAAATATGCTGAAAATAAAAATCTTGCCGATTACTTTTGAAATAGTAACCGACGAATGTGCAGAAAATAGATCATGCCGATTACTTTTGAAATAGTAACCGACGAATGTGTTGAAAATAAATCATGCCGATTACTTTTGAAATAGTAACCGACTAATGTCCTGAAAATAAATCATTCCGATTACTTTCGAAATAGTAAGCAACGAATATGTTGAAACTAAAAATCTTACCGATTACTTTTAAAATAGTAACCAACGAATGTACTGAAAATAAATCATGCCGATTACCTTTGAAATAGTAACCGACGAATATGTTGAAAATAAAAATCTTACCGATTACTTTTGAAATAGTAACCAACGAATATGCTGAAAATAAAGTCTTGCCGATTACTTTTGAAATAGTAAACGACGAATATGTTGAAAATAAAAATCTTGTCGATTACTTTTAAAATAGTAACCGACAAATATGCTAAAAATAAAAATCTTGCCGATTACTTTTGAAATAGTAACCGACGAATGTGCAGAAAATAGATCATGCCGATTACTTTTGAAATAGTAACCGACAAATGTGTTGAAAATAAATCATGCCGATTACTTTTGAAATAGTAACCGACTAATGTCCTGAAAATAAATCATTCCGATTACTTTCGAAATAGTAAGCAACGAATATGTTGAAACTAAAAATCTTACCGATTACTTTTAAAATAGTAACCAACGAATGTACTGAAAATAAATCATGCCGATTACCTTTGAAATAGTAACCGACGAATATGTTGAAAATAAAAATCTTACCGATTACTTTTGAAATAGTAACCAACGAATATGCTGAAAATAAAGTCTTGCCGATTACTTTTGAAATAGTAAACGACGAATATGTTGAAAATAAAAATCTTGTCGATTACTTTTAAAATAGTAACCGACAAATATGCTGAAAATAAAAATCTTGCCGATTACTTTTGAAATAGTAACCGACGAATGTGCAGAAAATAGATCATGCCGATTACTTTTGAAATAGTAACCGACGAATGTGTTGAAAATAAATCATGCCGATTACTTTTGAAATAGTAACCGACGAATATGTTGAAAATAAAAATCTTATCGATTACTTTTGAAAAAGTAACCAACGAATATGCTGAAAATAAAGTCTTGCCCATTACTTTTGAAATAGTAACCTGACGAATGTGCTGAAAATAAATCATGCCGATTACTTTTGAAATAGTCACCGACGAATATGCTGAAAATAAAAATCTTGCCGATTACTTTTGAAATAGTAACCGACGAATGTGCTGAAAATAAATCATGCCGATTACTTTCGAAATAGTAAGCAACGAATATGTTGAAAAAAAAAATCTTACCGATTACTTTTAAAATAGTAACCAACGAATGTACTGAAAATAAATCATGCCAATTACTTTTGAAATAGGAACCGACGAATATGTTGAAAATAAAAATCTTGTCCATTACTTTTAAAATAGTAACCGACAAATATGCTGAAAATAAAAATCTTGCCGATTACTTTTGAAATAGTAACCGACGAATGTGCAGAAAATAGATCATGCCGATTACTTTTGAAATAGTAACCGACGAATGTGTTGAAAATAAATCATGCCGATTACTTTTGAAATAGTAACCGACGAATGTGCTGAAAATAAATCATGCCGATTACTTTCGAAATAGTAAGCAACGAATATGTTGAAAATAAAAATCTTACCGATTACTTTTAAAATAGTAACCAACGAATGTACTGAAAATAAATCATGCCGATTACCTTTGAAATAGTAACCGACGAATATGTTGAAAATAAAAATCTTACCGATTACTTTTGAAATAGTAACCAACGAATATGCTGAAAATAAAGTCTTGCCGATTACTTTTGAAATAGTAAACGACGAATATGTTGAAAATAAAAATCTTGTCGATTACTTTTAAAATAGTAACCGACAAATATGTTGAAAATAAAAATCTTGCCGATTACTTTTGAAATAGTCACCGACGAATATGCTTAAAATAAAAATCTTGCCGATTACTTTTGAAATAGTAACCGACGAATGTGTTGAAAATAAATCATGCCGATTACTTTTGAAATAGTAACCGACTAATGTCCTGAAAATAAATCATTCCGATTACTTTCGAAATAGTAAGCAACGAATATGTTGAAAATAAAAATCTTACCGATTACTTTTAAAATAGTAACCAACGAATGTACTGAAAATAAATCATGCCAATTACCTTTGAAATAGTAACCGACGAATATGTTGAAAATAAAAATCTTACCGATTACTTTTGAAATAGTAACCAACGAATATGCTGAAAATAAAGTCTTGCCGATTACTTTTGAAATAGTAAACGACGAATATGTTGAAAATAAAAATCTTGTCGATTACTTTTAAAATAGTAACCGACAAATATGCTGAAAATAAAAATCTTGCCGATTACTTTTGAAATAGTAACCGACGAATGTGCAGAAAATAGATCATGCCGATTACTTTTGAAATACTAACCGACGAATGTGTTGAAAATAAATCATGCCGATTACTTTTGAAATAGTAACCGACTAATGTCCTGAAAATAAATCATTCCGATTACTTTCGAAATAGTAAGCAACGAATATGTTGAAAATAAAAATCTTACCGATTACTTTTAAAATAGTAACCAACGAATGTACTGAAAATAAATCATGCCGATTACCTTTGAAATAGTAACCGACGAATATGTTGAAAATAAAAATCTTACCGATTACTTTTGAAATAGTAACCAACGAATATGCTGAAAATAAAGTCTTGCCGATTACTTTTGAAATAGTAAACGACGAATATGTTGAAAATAAAAATCTTGTCGATTACTTTTAAAATAGTAACCGACAAATATGTTGAAAATAAAAATCTTGCCGATTACTTTTGAAATAGTCACCGACGAATATGCTGAAAATAAAAATCTTGCCGATTACTTTTGAAATAGTAACCGACGAATGTGTTGAAAATAAATCATGCCGATTACTTTTGAAATAGTAACCGACGAATGTGTTGAAAATAAATCATGCCGATTACTTTTGAAATAGTAACCGACGAATGTGCTGAAAATAAATCATGCCGATTACTTTCGAAATAGTAAGCAACGAATATGTTGAAAATAAAAATATTACCGATTACTTTTAAAATAGTAACCAACGAATGTACTGAAAATAAATCATGCCGATTACCTTTGAAATAGTAACCGACGAATATGTTGAAAATAAAAATCTTATCGATTACTTTTGAAAAAGTAACCAACGAATATGCTGAAAATAAAGTCTTGCCCATTAATTTTGAAATAGTAACCTGACGAATGTGCTGAAAATAAATCATGCCGATTACTTTTGAAATAGTAACCGACGAATGTGCTGAAAATAAATCATGCCGATTACTATTGAAATAGTTACCGACGAATGTGCTGAAAATAAAAATCTTGCCGATTACTTTTGAAAAAGTAACCGACAAATATGCTGAAAATAAAAATCTTGCCGATTACTTTTGAAATAGTCACCGACCAATATGCTGAAAATAAAAATCTTGCCGATTACTTTTGAAATAGTAACCGACGAATGTGTTGAAAATAAATCATGCCGATTACTTTTGAAATAGTAACCGACGAATGTGCTGAAAATAAATCATGCCGATTACTTTCGAAATAGTAAGCAACGAATATGTTGAAAATAAAAATCTTACCGATTACTTTTAAAATAGTAACCAACGAATGTACTGAAAATAAATCATGCCGATTACCTTTGAAATAGTAACCGACGAATATGTTGAAAATAAAAATCTTATCGATTACTTTTGAAATAGTAACCAACGAATATGCTGAAAATAAAGTCTTGCCCATTACTTTTGAAATAGTAACCTGACGAATGTGCTGAAAATAAATCATGCCGATTACTTTTGAAATAGTCACCGACGAATATGCTGAAAATAAAAATCTTGCCGATTACTTTTGAGATAGTAACCGACGAATGTGCTGAAATTAAATCATGCCGATTACTTTCGAAATAGTAAGCAACGAATATGTTGAAAATAAAAATCTTACCGATTACTTTTAAAATAGTAACCAATGAATGTACTGAAAATAAATCATGCCGATTACTTTTGAAATAGGAACCGACGAATATGTTGAAAATAAAAATCTTGTCGATTACTTTTAAAATAGTAACCGACAAATATGCTGAAAATAAAAATCTTGCCGATTACTTTTGAAATAGTAACCGACGAATGTGCAGAAAATAGATCATGCCGATTACTTTTGAAATAGTAACCGACGAATGTGTTGAAAATAAATCATGCCGATTACTTTTGAAATAGTAACCGACTAATGTCCTGAAAATAAATCATTCCGATTACTTTCGAAATAGTAAGCAACGAATATGTTGAAAATAAAAATCTTACCGATTACTTTTAAAATAGTAACCAACGAATGTACTGAAAATAAATCATGCCGATTACCTTTGAAATAGTAACCGACGAATATGTTGAAAATAAAAATCTTACCGATTACTTTTGAAATAGTAACCAACGAATATGCTGAAAATAAAGTCTTGCCGATTACTTTTGAAATAGTAAACGACGAATATGTTGAAAATAAAAATCTTGTCGATTACTTTTAAAATAGTAACCGACAAATATGCTGAAAATAAAAATCTTGCCGATTACTTTTGAAATAGTAACCGACGAATGTGCAGAAAATAGATCATGCCGATTACTTTTGAAATAGTAACCGACGAATGTGTTGAAAATAAATCATGCCGATTACTTTTGAAATAGTAACCGACTAATGTCCTGAAAATAAATCATTCCGATTACTTTCGAAATATTAAGCAACGAATATGTTGAAACTAAAAATCTTACCGATTACTTTTAAAATAGTAACCAACGAATGTACTGAAAATAAATCATGCCGATTACCTTTGAAATAGTAACCGACGAATATGTTGAAAATAAAAATCTTACCGATTACTTTTGAAATAGTAACCAACGAATATGCTGAAAATAAAGTCTTGCCGATTACTTTTGAAATAGTAAACGACGAATATGTTGAAAATAAAAATCTTGTCGATTACTTTTAAAATTGTAACCGACAAATATGCTGAAAATAAAAATCTTGCCGATTACTTTTGAAATAGTAACCGACGAATGTGCAGAAAATAGATCATGCCGATTACTTTTGAAATAGTAACCGACGAATGTGTTGAAAATAAATCATGCCGATTACTTTTGAAATAGTAACCGACTAATGTCCTGAAAATAAATCATTCCGATTACTTTCGAAATAGTAAGCAACGAATATGTTGAAACTAAAAATCTTACCGATTACTTTTAAAATAGTAACCAACGAATGTACTGAAAATAAATCATGCCGATTACCTTTGAAATAGTAACCGACGAATATGTTGAAAATAAAAATCTTACCGATTACTTTTGAAATAGTAACCAACGAATATGCTGAAAATAAAGTCTTGCCGATTACTTTTGAAATAGTAAACGACGAATATGTTGAAAATAAAAATCTTGTCGATTACTTTTAAAATAGTAACCGACAAATATGCTGAAAATAAAAATCTTGCCGATTACTTTTGAAATAGTAACCGACGAATGTGCAGAAAATAGATCATGCCGATTACTTTTGAAATAGTAACCGACGAATGTGTTGAAAATAAATCATGCCGATTACTTTTGAAATAGTAACCGACTAATGTCCTGAAAATAAATCATTCCGATTACTTTCGAAATAGTAAGCAACGAATATGTTGAAACTAAAAATCTTACCGATTACTTTTAAAATAGTAACCAACGAATGTACTGAAAATAAATCATGCCGATTACCTTTGAAATAGTAACCGACGAATATGTTGAAAATAAAAATCTTACCGATTACTTTTGAAATAGTAACCAACGAATATGCTGAAAATAAAGTCTTGCCGATTACTTTTGAAATAGTAAACGACGAATATGTTGAAAATAAAAATCTTGTCGATTACTTTTAAAATAGTAACCGACAAATATGCTAAAAATAAAAATCTTGCCGATTACTTTTGAAATAGTAACCGACGAATGTGCAGAAAATAGATCATGCCGATTACTTTTGAAATAGTAACCGACAAATGTGTTGAAAATAAATCATGCCGATTACTTTTGAAATAGTAACCGACTAATGTCCTGAAAATAAATCATTCCGATTACTTTCGAAATAGTAAGCAACGAATATGTTGAAACTAAAAATCTTACCGATTACTTTTAAAATAGTAACCAACGAATGTACTGAAAATAAATCATGCCGATTACCTTTGAAATAGTAACCGACGAATATGTTGAAAATAAA
Source organism: Medicago lupulina (assembly GCA_958299785.1). Lineage (NCBI taxonomy): Eukaryota > Viridiplantae > Streptophyta > Magnoliopsida > Fabales > Fabaceae > Medicago > Medicago lupulina. Next base: position 36,721,950 of record OY283142.1, read on the forward strand.
AATCTTACCGATTACTTTTGAAATAGTAACCAACGAATATGCTGAAAATAAAGTCTTGCCGATTACTTTTGAAATAGTAAACGACGAATATGTTGAAAATAAAAATCTTGTCGATTACTTTTAAAATAGTAACCGACAAATATGCTGAAAATAAAAATCTTGCCGATTACTTTTGAAATAGTAACCGACGAATGTGCAGAAAATAGATCATGCCGATTACTTTTGAAATAGTAACCGACGAATGTGTTGAAAATAAATCATGCCGATTACTTTTGAAATAGTAACCGACTAATGTCCTGAAAATAAATCATTCCGATTACTTTCGAAATAGTAAGCAACGAATATGTTGAAACTAAAAATCTTACCGATTACTTTTAAAATAGTAACCAACGAATGTACTGAAAATAAATCATGCCGATTACCTTTGAAATAGTAACCGACGAATATGTTGAAAATAAAAATCTTACCGATTACTTTTGAAATAGTAACCAACGAATATGCTGAAAATAAAGTCTTGCCGATTACTTTTGAAATAGTAAACGACGAATATGTTGAAAATAAAAATCTTGTCGATTACTTTTAAAATAGTAACCGACAAATATGCTGAAAATAAAAATCTTGCCGATTACTTTTGAAATAGTAACCGACGAATGTGCAGAAAATAGATCATGCCGATTACTTTTGAAATAGTAACCGACGAATGTGTTGAAAATAAATCATGCCGATTACTTTTGAAATAGTAACTGACGAATATGTTGAAAATAAAAATCTTATCGATTACTTTTGAAAAAGTAACCAACGAATATGCTGAAAATAAAGTCTTGCCCATTACTTTTGAAATAGTAACCTGACGAATGTGCTGAAAATAAATCATGCCGATTACTTTTGAAATAGTCACCGACGAATATGCTGAAAATAAAAATCTTGCCGATTACTTTTGAAATAGTAACCGACGAATGTGCTGAAAATAAATCATGCCGATTACTTTCGAAATAGTAAGCAACGAATATGTTGAAAAAAAAAATCTTACCGATTACTTTTAAAATAGTAACCAACGAATGTACTGAAAATAAATCATGCCAATTACTTTTGAAATAGGAACCGACGAATATGTTGAAAATAAAAATCTTGTCGATTACTTTTAAAATAGTAACCGACAAATATGCTGAAAATAAAAATCTTGCCGATTACTTTTGAAATAGTAACCGACGAATGTGCAGAAAATAGATCATGCCGATTACTTTTGAAATAGTAACCGACGAATGTGTTGAAAATAAATCATGCCGATTACTTTTGAAATAGTAACCGACGAATGTGCTGAAAATAAATCATGCCGATTACTTTCGAAATAGTAAGCAACGAATATGTTGAAAATAAAAATCTTACCGATTACTTTTAAAATAGTAACCAACGAATGTACTGAAAATAAATCATGCCGATTACCTTTGAAATAGTAACCGACGAATATGTTGAAAATAAAAATCTTACCGATTACTTTTGAAATAGTAACCAACGAATATGCTGAAAATAAAGTCTTGCCGATTACTTTTGAAATAGTAAACGACGAATATGTTGAAAATAAAAATCTTGTCGATTACTTTTAAAATAGTAACCGACAAATATGTTGAAAATAAAAATCTTGCCGATTACTTTTGAAATAGTCACCGACGAATATGCTTAAAATAAAAATCTTGCCGATTACTTTTGAAATAGTAACCGACGAATGTGTTGAAAATAAATCATGCCGATTACTTTTGAAATAGTAACCGACTAATGTCCTGAAAATAAATCATTCCGATTACTTTCGAAATAGTAAGCAACGAATATGTTGAAAATAAAAATCTTACCGATTACTTTTAAAATAGTAACCAACGAATGTACTGAAAATAAATCATGCCAATTACCTTTGAAATAGTAACCGACGAATATGTTGAAAATAAAAATCTTACCGATTACTTTTGAAATAGTAACCAACGAATATGCTGAAAATAAAGTCTTGCCGATTACTTTTGAAATAGTAAACGACGAATATGTTGAAAATAAAAATCTTGTCGATTACTTTTAAAATAGTAACCGACAAATATGTTGAAAATAAAAATCTTGCCGATTACTTTTGAAATAGTCACCGACGAATATGCTGAAAATAAAAATCTTGCCGATTACTTTTGAAATAGTAACCGACGAATGTGCTGAAAATAAATCATGCCGATTACTTTCGAAATAGTAAGCGACGAATATGTTGAAAATAAAAATCTTACCGATTACTTTTAAAATAGTAACCAACGAATGTACTGAAAATAAAGTCTTGCCGATTACATTTGAAATAGTAACCGACGAATGTGCAGAAAATAGATCATGCCTATTACTTTTGAAATAGTAACCGACGAATGTGTTGAAAATAAATCATGCCGATTACTTTTGAAATAGTAACCGACGAATGTGCTGAAAATAAATCATGCCGATTACTTTCGAAATAGTAAGCAACGAATATGTTGAAAATAAAAATATTACCGATTACTTTTAAAATAGTAACCAACGAATGTACTGAAAATAAATCATGCCGATTACCTTTGAAATAGTAACCGACGAATATGTTGAAAATAAAAATCTTATCGATTACTTTTGAAAAAGTAACCAACGAATATGCTGAAAATAAAGTCTTGCCCATTACTTTTGAAATAGTAACCTGATGAATGTGCTGAAAATAAATCATGCCGATTACTTTTGAAATAGTCACCGACGAATATGCTGAGAATAAAAATCTTGCCGATTACTTTTGAAATAGTTAGCGACGAATGTGCAGAAAATAGATCATGCCGATTACTTTTGAAATAGTAACCGACGAATGTGTTGAAAATAAATCATGCCGATTACTTTTGAAATAGTAACCGACGAATGTGCTGAAAATAAATCATGCCGATTACTTTCGAAATAGTAAGCAACGAATATGTTGAAAATAAAAATCTTACCGATTACTTTTAAAATAGTAACCAACGAATGTACTGAAAATAAATCATGCCGATTACCTTTGAAATAGTAACCGACGAATATGTTGAAAATAAAAATCTTACCGATTACTTTTGAAATAGTAACCAACGAATATGCTGAAAATAAAGTCTTGCCGATTACTTTTGAAATAGTAAACGACGAATATGTTGAAAATAAAAATCTTGTCGATTACTTTTAAAATAGTAACCGACAAATATGTTGAAAATAAAAATCTTGCCGATTACTTTTGAAATAGTCACCGACGAATATGCTTAAAATAAAAATCTTGCCGATTACTTTTGAAATAGTAACCGACGAATGTGTTGAAAATAAATCATGCCGATTACTTTTGAAATAGTAACCGACTAATGTCCTGAAAATAAATCATTCCGATTACTTTCGAAATAGTAAGCAACGAATATGTTGAAAATAAAAATCTTACCGATTACTTTTAAAATAGTAACCAACGAATGTACTGAAAATAAATCATGCCAATTACCTTTGAAATAGTAACCGACGAATATGTTGAAAATAAAAATCTTACCGATTACTTTTGAAATAGTAACCAACGAATATGCTGAAAATAAAGTCTTGCCGATTACTTTTGAAATAGTAAACGACGAATATGTTGAAAATAAAAATCTTGTCGATTACTTTTAAAATAGTAACCGACAAATATGTTGAAAATAAAAATCTTGCCGATTACTTTTGAAATAGTCACCGACGAATATGCTGAAAATAAAAATCTTGCCGATTACTTTTGAAATAGTAACCGACGAATGTGCTGAAAATAAATCATGCCGATTACTTTCGAAATAGTAAGCGACGAATATGTTGAAAATAAAAATCTTACCGATTACTTTTAAAATAGTAACCAACGAATGTACTGAAAATAAAGTCTTGCCGATTACATTTGAAATAGTAACCGACGAATGTGCAGAAAATAGATCATGCCTATTACTTTTGAAATAGTAACCGACGAATGTGTTGAAAATAAATCATGCCGATTACTTTTGAAATAGTAACCGACGAATGTGCTGAAAATAAATCATGCCGATTACTTTCGAAATAGTAAGCAACGAATATGTTGAAAATAAAAATATTACCGATTACTTTTAAAATAGTAACCAACGAATGTACTGAAAATAAATCATGCCGATTACCTTTGAAATAGTAACCGACGAATATGTTGAAAATAAAAATCTTATCGATTACTTTTGAAAAAGTAACCAACGAATATGCTGAAAATAAAGTCTTGCCCATTACTTTTGAAATAGTAACCTGATGAATGTGCTGAAAATAAATCATGCCGATTACTTTTGAAATAGTCACCGACGAATATGCTGAGAATAAAAATCTTGCCGATTACTTTTGAAATAGTTAGCGACGAATGTGCAGAAAATAGATCATGCCGATTACTTTTGAAATAGTAACCGACGAATGTGTTGAAAATAAATCATGCCGATTACTTTTGAAATAGTAACCGACGAATGTGCAGAAAATAGATCATGCCGATTACTTTTGAAATAGTAACCGACGAATGTGTTGAAAATAAATCATGCCGATTACTTTTGAAATAGTAACCGACGAATGTGCTGAAAATAAATCATGCTGATTACTTTCGAAATAGTAAGCAACGAATATGTTGAAAATAAAAATATTACCGATTACTTTTAAAATAGTAACCAACGAATGTACTGAAAATAAATCATGCCGATTACCTTTGAAATAGTAACCGACGAATATGTTGAAAATAAAAATCTTATCGATTACTTTTGAAAAAGTAACCAACGAATATGCTGAAAATAAAGTCTTGCCCATTACTTTTGAAATAGTAACCTGACGAATGTGCTGAAAATAAATCATGCCGATTACTTTTGAAATAGTCACCGACGAATATGCTGAAAATAAAAATCTTGCCGATTACTTTTGAAATAGTAACCGACGAATGTGCTGAAAATAAATCATGCCGATTACTTTCGAAATAGTAAGCAACGAATATGTTGAAAAAAAAAATCTTACCGATTACTTTTAAAATAGTAACCAACGAATGTACTGAAAATAAATCATGCCGATTACTTTTGAAATAGGAACCGACGAATATGTTGAAAATAAAAATCTTGTCGATTACTTTTAAAATAGTAACCGACAAATATGCTGAAAATAAAAATCTTGCCGATTACTTTTGAAATAGTAATCGACGAATGTGCAGAAAATAGATCATGCCGATTACTTTTGAAATAGTAACCGACGAATGTGTTGAAAATAAATCATGCCGATTACTTTTGAAATAGTAACCGACGAATGTGCTGAAAATAAATCATGCCGATTACTTTCGAAATAGTAAGCAACGAATATGTTGAAAATAAAAATCTTACCGATTACTTTTAAAATAGTAACCAACGAATGTACTAAAAATAAAGTCTTGCCGATTACTTTTGAAATAGTAACCGACGAATGTGCAGAAAATAGATCATGCCGATTACTTTTGAAATAGTAACCGACGAATGTGTTGAAAATAAATCATGCCGATTACTTTTGAAATAGTAACCGACGAATGTGTTGAAAATAAATCATGCCGATTACTTTTGAAATAGTAACCGACGAATGTGCTGAAAATAAATCATGCCGATTACTTTCGAAATAGTAAGCAACGAATATGTTGAAAATAAAAATATTACCGATTACTTTTAAAATAGTAACCAACGAATGTACTGAAAATAAATCATGCCGATTACCTTTGAAATAGTAACCGACGAATATGTTGAAAATAAAAATCTTATCGATTACTTTTGAAAAAGTAACCAACGAATATGCTGAAAATAAAGTCTTGCCCATTACTTTTGAAATAGTAACCTGACGAATGTGCTGAAAATAAATCATGCCGATTACTTTTGAAATAGTCACCGACGAATATGCTGAAAATAAAAATCTTGCCGATTACTTTTGAAATAGTAACCGACGAATGTGCTGAAAATAAATCATGCCGATTACTTTCGAAATAGTAAGCAACGAATATGTTGAAAAAAAAAATCTTACCGATTACTTTTAAAATAGTAACCAACGAATGTACTGAAAATAAATCATGCCGATTACTTTTGAAATAGGAACCGACGAATATGTTGAAAATAAAAATCTTGTCGATTACTTTTAAAATAGTAACCGACAAATATGCTGAAAAAAAAATCTTGCCGATTACTTTTGAAATAGTAATCGACGAATGTGCAGAAAATAGATCATGCCGATTACTTTTGAAATAGTAACCGACGAATGTGTTGAAAATAAATCATGCCGATTACTTTTGAAATAGTAACCGACGAATGTGCTGAAAATAAATCATGCTGATTACTTTCGAAATAGTAAGCAACGAATATGTTGAAAATAAAAATCTTACCGATTACTTTTAAAATAGTAACCAACGAATGTACTGAAAATAAATCATGCCGATTACCTTTGAAATAGTAACCGACGAATATGTTGAAAATAAAAATCTTACCGATTACTTTTGAAATAGTAACCAACGAATATGCTGAAAATAAAGTCTTGCCGATTACTTTTGAAATAGTAAACGACGAATATGTTGAAAATAAAAATCTTGTCGATTACTTTTAAAATAGTAACCGACAAATATGTTGAAAATAAAAATCTTGCCGATTACTTTTGAAATAGTCACCGACGAATATGCTGAAAATAAAAATCTTGCCGATTACTTTTGAAATAGTAACCGACGAATGTGCTGAAAATAAATCATGCCGATTACTTTCGAAATAGTAAGCGACGAATATGTTGAAAATAAAAATCTTACCGATTACTTTTAAAATACTAACCAACGAATGTACTGAAAATAAAGTCTTGCCGATTACTTTTGAAATAGTAACCGACGAATGTGCAGAAAATAGATCATGCCGATTACTTTTGAAATAGTAACCGACGAATGTGTTGAAAATAAATCATGCCGATTACTTTTGAAATAGTAACCGACGAATGTGCTGAAAATAAATCATGCTGATTACTTTCGAAATAGTAAGCAACGAATATGTTGAAAATAAAAATATTACCGATTACTTTTAAAATAGTAACCAACGAATGTACTGAAAATAAATCATGCCGATTACCTTTGAAATAGTAACCGACGAATATGTTGAAAATAAAAATCTTATCGATTACTTTTGAAAAAGTAACCAACGAATATGCTGAAAATAAAGTCTTGTCCATTACTTTTGAAATAGTAACCTGACGAATGTGCTGAAAATAAATCATGCCGATTACTTTTGAAATAGTCACCGACGAATATGCTGAAAATAAAAATCTTGCCGATTACTTTTGAAATAGTAACCGACGAATGTGCTGAAAATAAATCATGCCGATTACTTTCGAAATAGTAAGCAACGAATATGTTGAAAATAAAAATCTTACCGATTACTTTTAAAATAGTAACCAACGAATGTACTGAAAATAAATCATGCCGATTACCTTTGAAATAGTAACCGACGAATATGTTGAAAATAAAAATCTTACCGATTACTTTTGAAATAGTAACCAACGAATATGCTGAAAATAAAGTCTTGCCGATTACTTTTGAAATAGTAAACGACGAATATGTTGAAAATAAAAATCTTGTCGATTACTTTTAAAATAGTAACCGACAAATATGTTGAAAATAAAAATCTTGCCGATTACTTTTGAAATAGTCACCGACGAATATGCTGAAAATAAAAATCTTGCCGATTACTTTTGAAATAGTAACCGACGAATGTGCTGAAAATAAATCATGCCGATTACTTTCGAAATAGTAAGCGACGAATATGTTGAAAATAAAAATCTTACCGATTACTTTTAAAATAGTAACCAACGAATGTACTGAAAATAAAGTCTTGCCGATTACTTTTGAAATAGTAACCGACGAATGTGCAGAAAATAGATCATGCCGATTACTTTTGAAATAGTAACCGACGAATGTGTTGAAAATAAATCATGCCGATTACTTTTGAAATAGTAACCGACGAATGTGCTGAAAATAAATCATGCTGATTACTTTCGAAATAGTAAGCAACGAATATGTTGAAAATAAAAATATTACCGATTACTTTTAAAATAGTAACCAACGAATGTACTGAAAATAAATCATGCCGATTACCTTTGAAATAGTAACCGACGAATATGTTGAAAATAAAAATCTTATCGATTACTTTTGAAAAAGTAACCAACGAATATGCTGAAAATAAAGTCTTGCCCATTACTTTTGAAATAGTAACCTGACGAATGTGCTGAAAATAAATCATGCCAATTACTTTTGAAATAGTCACCGACGAATATGCTGAAAATAAAAATCTTGCCGATTACTTTTGAAATAGTAACCGACGAATGTGCTGAAAATAAATCATGCCGATTACTTTCGAAATAGTAAGCAACGAATATGTTGAAAAAAAAAATCTTACCGATTACTTTTAAAATAGTAACCAACGAATGTACTGAAAATAAATCATGCCGATTACTTTTGAAATAGGAACCGACGAATATGTTGAAAATAAAAATCTTGTCGATTACTTTTAAAATAGTAACCGACAAATATGCTGAAAATAAAAATCTTGCCGATTACTTTTGAAATAGTAACCGACGAATGTGCAGAAAATAGATCATGCCGATTACTTTTGAAATAGTAACCGACGAATGTGTTGAAAATAAATCATGCTGATTACTTTTGAAATAGTAACCGACGAATGTGCTGAAAATAAATCATGCCGATTACTTTCGAAATAGTAAGCAACGAATATGTTGAAAATAAAAATCTTACCGATTACTTTTAAAATAGTAACCAACGAATGTACTGAAAATAAATCATGCCGATTACCTTTGAAATAGTAACCGACGAATATGTTGAAAATAAAAATCTTATCGATTACTTTTGAAATAGTAACCAACGAATATGCTGAAAATAAAGTCTTGCCCATTACTTTTGAAATAGTAACCTGACGAATGTGCTGAAAATAAATCATGCCGATTACTTTTGAAATAGTCACCGACGAATATGCTGAAAATAAAAATCTTGCCGATTACTTTTAAAATAGTAACCAACGAATGTACTGAAAAAAATCATGCCGATTACTTTTGAAATAGGAACCGACGAATATGTTGAAAATAAAAATCTTGTCGATTACTTTTAACATAGTAACCGACAAATATGCTGAAAATAAAAATCTTGCCGATTTCTTTTGAAATAGTAACCGACGAATGTGCAGAAAATAGATCATGCCGATTACCTTTGAAATAGTAACCGACGAATATGTTGAAAATAAAAATCTTACCGATTACTTTTGAAATAGTAACCAACGAATATGCTGAAAATAAAGTCTTGCCGATTACTTTTGAAATAGTAAACGACGAATATGTTGAAAATAAAAATCTTGTCGATTACTTTTAAAATAGTAACCGACAAATATGTTGAAAATAAAAATCTTGCCGATTACTTTTGAAATAGTCACCGACGAATATGCTGAAGATAAAAATCTTGCCGATTACTTTTGAAATAGTAACCGACGAATGTGCTGAAAATAAATCATGCCGATTACTTTCGAAATAGTAACCGACAAATATGCTGAAAATAAAAATCTTGCCGATTACTTTTGAAATAGTAACCGACGAATGTGCAGAAAATAGATCATGCCGATTACTTTTGAAATAGTATACCGACGAATGTGTTGAAAATAAATCATGCCGATTACTTTTGAAATAGTAACCGACGAATGTGCTGAAAATAAATCATGCCGATTACTATTGAAATAGTTACCGACGAATGTGCTGATAATAAAAATCTTGCCGATTACTTTTGAAATAGTCACCGACCAATATGCTGAAAATAAAAATCTTGCCGATTACTTTTGAAATAGTAACCGACGAATGTGCTAAAAATAAATCATGCTGATTACTTTTGAAATAGTAAGCGATGAATATGTTGGAAATAAAAATCTTACCGATTACTTTTAAAAAAGTAACCAATGAATGTGCTGAAAATAAAGTCTTGCCTATTACTTTTGAAATAGTAACCGACAAATATGTTGAAAATAAAAATCTTGCCGATTACTTTTGAAATAGTAACCGACAAACATGCTGAAAATAAAAATCTTGTCGATTACTTTTGAAATAGTAACCGACGAATGTGCTGAAAATAAAGTCTTGCCGATTACTTTTGAAATAGTAACCGACGAATGTGCTGAAAATAAAGTCTTGCCGATTACTTCTAAAATAGTAACAAACAAATATGCTAAAAATTAAAATCTTGCCGATTACTTTTGAAATAGTAACCGACGAATGTGCTGAAAATAAATCATGCCGATTACTTTCGAAATAGTAAGCGACGAATATGTTGAAAATAAAAATCTTACCGATTACTTTTAAAATAGTAACCAGCGAATGTACTGAAAATAAATCATGCCGATTACCTTTGAAATAGTAACCGACGAATATGTTGAAAATAAAAATCTTACCATATAGGATAATATCTCATTGTCGCGTCAAGGGTCATCCCAATACTTTATATTTACCGAATTTAGAACCAAATAGGTTCCAATATCATCTTTCGCACCAAGGGACATCGATGGACAAGCTCAACCTTCATATATATCAAACAAATAACCATATAGGCTAAAATCTCATTTTTGCGCAAGGGTCATCCCAATACTATATATTTAACGAATTTAGAACCAAATAGGTTCAAATATCATCTTTCGCACCAAGGGACATCGAGGGACAAGCTCAATCTTCATATATATCAAACAAATAACCATATAGGCTAATATCTCATTTTCGCGACAAGGGTCATCCCAATACTTTATATTAACCGAATTTAGAACCAAATAGGTACAAATATCATGTTTCGCATCAATGGACATCGAGGGACAAGTTCAACCTTCATATTTATCAAACATGTAACCATATAGGCTACAATCTCATTTTTGCACAAGGGTCATTCTAATACTTTCATTTTACCGAATACATAACCAAATAGGTTCACAAATCATGCTTTAAATCAAGGGACAAATTCAACCTTCCCATTTATCAAATTTGCAACCATATAGGGTCATATCTCTTTTTTCGCAACAAGGGTCATCCCTATACTTTATATTTACCGAATTTAGAACCAAATAGGTTCAAATATCATGTTTCGCCCCAAGAGACATCAAGGGACAAGCTCAACCTTCATATTTATCAAACATGTAAACATATAGGCTACAATCTCATTTTTGCACAAGGGTCATTCTAATGCTTTCATTTTACCGAATACATAACCAAATAGGTTCACAAATCATGACGCAAGGGTCGTTCCAATACTTTCATTTTATCGAATACAAAACCAAATAGATTCATAGATCATGAATTAAATCAAGGGAAATGTTAACCTTCTTATTTCTCAAACTTGTAATCATATAGGCCAAAATCTCATTTTTGCGCAAGGGTTATTCCAATACTTTTATTTTACCGAATACAAAACCAAAGAGGTTCACAAAACATGCTTTAAATCAAGCGACAAATTCAACCTTCCCATTTATCAAATTTGCAACCGTATAGGCTAATATCTCATTTTCGCGACAAGGGTCATCCCTATACTTTATATTTATCGAATTTAGAACCAACTAGGTTCAAATATCATGTTTCGCACCAAGAGACATCGAGGGACAAGCTCAACCTTCATATTTATCAAACATGTAACCATATAGGCTACAATCTCATTTTTGCACAAGGGTCATTCTAATGCTTTCATTTTACCGAATACATAACCAAATAGGTTCACAAATCATGCTTTAAATCAAGGGACAAATTCAACCTTCACATTTATCAAATTTGCAACCATATAGGCTAATATCTCTTTTTCGCAACAAAGGTCATCCCAATACTTTATATTTACCGAATTTAGAAACAAATAGGTTCAAATATCATGTTTCGCATCAAGGGACATCGAGGGACAAGCTCAACCTTCATATTTATCAAACATGTAACCATTTACGCTACAATCTCATTTTTGCACAAGGGTCATTCTAATACGTTCATATTACCGAATACATAACCAAATAGGTTCACAAATCATCCTTTAAATCAAGGGACAAATTCAACCTTACCATTTATCAAATTTGCAACCATATAGTATAATATCTCATTGTCGCGTCAAGGGTCATCCCAATACTTTATATTTACCGAATTTAGAACCAAATAGGTTCCAATATCATGTTTCGCATCAAGGGACATCGAGGGACAAGCTCAACCTTCATATTTATCAAACATGTAACCACATAGGCTACAATCTCATTTTTGCACAAGGGTCATTCTAATACTTTCATATTACCGAATTCGTAACCAAATAGGTTCACAAATCATGCTTTAAATCAAGGGACAAATTCAACCTTCCTATTTATCAAATTTGCAACCATATAGGCTAATATCTCATTTTCGCGACAAGGGTCATCCCAATACTTTATATTTACCGAATATAGAACCAAATAGGTACAAATATCATGTTTCGCATCAATGGACATCGAGGGACAAGTTCAACCGTCATATTTATCAAACATGTAACCATATAGGCTACAATCTCATTTTTGCACAAGGGTCATTCTAATACGTTCATATTACCGAATACATAACCAAATAGGTTCACAATTCATGCTTTAAATCAAGGGACAAATTCTACCTTAACATTTATCAAATTTGCAACCATATAGGATAATATCTCATTGTCGCGTTAAGGGTCATCCCAATACTTTATATTTACCGAATTTAGAACCAAATAGGTTCCAATATCATCTTTCGCACCAAGGGACATCGAGGGACAAGCTCAACCTTCATATATATCAAACAAATTACCATATAGGCTAAAATCTCATTTTTGCGCAAGGGTCATCCCAATACTTTATATTTAAAGAATTTAGAACCAAATAGGTTCCAATATCATCTTTTGCACCAAGGGACATCGAGGGACAAGCTCAACCTTCATATATATATCAAACAAATAACCATATAGGCTAATATCTCATTTTCGCGACAAGGGTCATTCCAATACATTATATTTACCAAATTTAGAACCAAAAAGGTTCAAATATCATCTTTCGCACCAAAGAACGTCGAGGGACAAGCTCAACCTTCATACATATATCAAACATATAACCATATAGGCTAAAATCTCATTTTTACGCAAGGGTCGTTCCAATACTTTCATTTTATCGAATACAAAACCAAATAGATTCATAGATCATGATTTAAATCAAGGGAAATGTTAACCTTCTTATTTCTCAAACTTGTAATCATATAGGCCAAAATCTCATTTTTGCGCAAGGGTTATTCCAATACTTTTATTTTACCGAATACAAAACCAAAGAGGTTCACAAAACATGCTTTAAATCAAGCGACAAATTCAACCTTCCCATTTATCAAATTTGCCACCATATAGGCTAATATTTCATTTTCGCGACAAGGGTCATCCCTATACTTTATATTTACCGAATTTAGAACCAAATAGGTTCAAATATCATGTTTCGCACCAAGAGACATCGAGGGACAAGCTCAACCTTCATATTTATCAAACATGTAACCATATAGGCTACAATCTCATTTTTGCACAGGGACATTCTAATGCTTTCATTTTACCGAATACATAACCAAATAGGTTCACAAATCATCCTTTAAATCAAGGGACAAATTCAACCTTCACATTTATCAAATTTGCAACCATATAGGCTAATATCTCATTGTCGCGTCAAGGGTCATCCCAATACTTTATATTTACCGAATTTAGAAACCAAATAGGTTCCAATATCATGTTTCGCATCAAGGGACATCGAGGGACAAGCTCAACCTTCATATTTATCAAACATGTAACCACATAGGCTACAATCTCATTTTTGCACAAGGGTCATTCTAATACGTTAATATTACCGAATACGTAACCAAATAGGTTCACAAATCATGCTTATAATCAAGGGACAAATTCAACCTTCCCATTTATCAAATTTGCAACCATATAGGCTAATATCTCATTTTCGCGACAAGGGTCATCCCAATACTTTATATTTACCGAATTTAGAACCAAATAGGTACAAATATCATGTTTCGCATCAATGGACATCGAGGGACAAGTTCAACCTTCATATTTACCAAACATGTAACCATATAGGCTACAATCTCATTTTTGCACAAGGGTCATTCTAATACGTTCATATTACCGAATACATAACCAAATAGGTTCACAAATCATGCTTTAAATCAAGGGACAAATTCAACGTTAACATTTATCAAATTTGCAACCATATAGGATAATATCTCATTGTCGCGTTAAGGGTCATCCCAATACTTTATATTTACCGAATTTAGAACCAAATAGGTTCCAATATCATCTTTCGCACCAAGGGACATCGAGGGACAAGCTCAACCTTCATATATATCAAACAAATAACCATATAGGCTAAAATCTCATTTTTGCGCAAGGGTCATCCCAATACTTTATATTTAAAGAATTTAGAACCAAATAGGTTCCAATATCATCTTTCGCACCAAGGGACATCGAGGGACAAGCTCAACCTTCATATATATATCAAACAAATAACCATATAGGCTAATATCTCATTTTCGCGACAAGGGTCATTCCAATACATTATATTTACCAAATTTAGAACAAAAAAGGTTCAAATATCATCTTTCGCACCAAAGAACGTCGAGGGACAAGCTCAACCTTCATACATATATCAAACATATAACCATATAGGCTAAAATCTCATTTTTACGCAAGGGTCGTTCCAATACTTTCATTTTATCGAATACAAAACCAAATAGATTCATAGATCATGATTTAAATCAAGGGAAATGTTAACCTTCTTATTTCTCAAACTTGTAATCATGCCGATTACCTTTGAAAGAGTAACCGACGAATATGTTGAAAACAAAAATCTTACCGATTACTTTTGAAATAGTAACCAACGAATATGCTGAAAATAAAGTCTTGGCCATTACTTTTGAAATAGTAACCGACGAATATGTGCTGAAAATAAATCTTGCCGATTACTTTTGAAATAGTAACCGACGAATGTGCTGAAAATAAATCATGCCGATTACTTTTGAAATAGTAAGTGACGAATATGTTGAAAATAAAAATCTTACCGATTACTTTTGAAATAGTAACCAACGAATATGCTGAAAATAAAGTCTTGCCGATTACTTTTGAAATTGTAACCGATGAATATGTTGAAAATAAAAATCTTGTAGATTACTTTTAAAACAGTAACCGACAAATATGCTGAAAATAAAAATCGTGCCGATTACTTTTGAAATAGTCACCGACGAATATGCTGAAAATAAAAATCTTGCCGATTACTTTTAAAATAGTAACCGACGAATGTGCTGATAATAAATCATGCTGATTACTTTTGAAATAGTAAGCGACGAATATGTTGGAAATAAAAATCTTACCGATTACTTTTAAAAAAGTAACCAATGAATGTGCTGAAAATAAAGTCTTGCCGATTACTTTTGAAATAGTAACCGACGAATATGTTGAAAATAAAAATCTTGCCGAATACTTTTGAAATAGTAACCGACGAATGTGCTAAAAATAAAAATCTTACTGATTACCTTTGAAATAGTAACCGATGAACATGCTGAAAATAAAAATCTTCCCGATTACTTTTGAAAAAGTAACCGACAAATATGCTGAAAATAAAAATCTTGCCGATTACTTTTGAAATAGTAACCGACGAATGTGCTGAAAATAAAGTCTTGCCGATTACTTTTAAAATAGTAACCGACGAATATGTTGAAAATAAAAATCTTGCCGATTACTTTTGAAATAGTAACCGACGAATGTGCTGAAAATAAAGTCTTGCCGATTACTTTTGAAATAGTAACCGACGAATGTGTTGAAAATAAAAATCTTGCCGATTACTTTTGAAATAGTAACCGACGAATGTGCTGAAAATAAAGTCTTGCCGATTACTTTTCAAATAGTAACCGACAAATATGCTGAAAATAAAAATCTTGCCGATTACTTTTGAAATAGTAACCGACGTACATGCTGAAAATAAAAATCTTGCCGATTACTATTGAAATAGTAACCGACGAATGTGCTGAAAATAAAGTCTTGCCGATTACTTTTGAAATAGTAACCGACGAATGTGCTTAAAATATAGTCTTGCCGATTAATTCTAAAATAGTAACAGACAAATATGCTAAATATAAAAATCTTGCCGATTACTTTTGAAATAGTAACCGACGAATGTGCTGAAAATAAATCTTGCCGATTACCTTTGAAATAGGAACCGACGAATATGCTGAATATAAAAATTTTGCTGATTACTTTTGAAATAGTAACCGACGAATATGCTGAATATAAAAATTTTGCTGATTACTTTTGAAATAGTAACCGACGAATGTGCAGAAAATAGATCATGTCGATTACTTTGGAAATAGTAACCGACGAATGTGTTGAATATAAAGTCTTGCCGATTACTTTTGAAATAGTAACCGACAAATGTGCTGAAAATAAATCATGCCAATTACTATTGAAATAGTAACCGACAAATGTGCTGAAAATAAAAATCTTGCCGATTAGTTTTGAAATAGTAACCGACGAATGTGCTGAAAATAAAGTCTTGTCGATTACTTTTAAAATAGTAACTGACAAATATGCTGAAAATAAAGTCTTGCCGATTACTTTTGAAATAGTAACCGACGAATATGTTGAAAATAAAAATCTTGTAGATTACTTTTAAAATAGTAACCGACAAATATGCTAAAAATAAAAATCTTGCCGATTACTTTTGAAATAGGAACCGACGAATATGTTGAAAATAAAAATCTTGTCGATTACTTTTGAAATACTAACCGACGAATATGCTGAAAATAAAAATCTTGCCGATTACTTTTGAAATAGTAACCGACGAATGTGCTGAAAATAAAGTCTTGTCGATTACTTTTGAAATAGTAACCGACGAATATGTTGAAAATAAAAATCTTGTCGATTACTTTTAAAATAGTAACCGACAAATATGCTAAAAATAAAAATCTTGCCGATTACTTTTGAAATAGGAACCGATGAATATGTTGAAAATAAAAATCTTGTCGATTACTTTTAAAATAGTAACCGACAAATAAGCTGAAAATAAAAAATCTTGCCGATTACTTTTGAAATAGTAACCGACGAATGTGCAGAAAATAGATCATGCCGATTACTTTTGAAATAGTAACCGACGAACGTGTTGAAAATAAATCATGCCGATTACCTTTGAAAGAGTAACCGACGAATATGTTGAAAATAAAAATCTTACCGATTACTTTTGAAATAGTAACCAACGAATATGCTGAAAATAAAGTCTTGGCCATTACTTTTGAAATAGTAACCGACGAATATGTGCTGAAAATAAATCTTGCCGATTACTTTTGAAATAGTAACCGACGAATGTGCTGAAAATAAATCATGCCGATTACTTTTGAAATAGTAAGTGACGAATATGTTGAAAATAAAAATCTTACCGATTACTTTTGAAATAGTAACCGACGAATGTGCTGAAAATAAAGTCTTGCCGATTACTTTTAAAATAGTAACCGACAAATATGCTGAAAATAAAAATCTTGCCGATTACTTTTGAAATAGTAACCGACGTACATGCTGAAAATAAAAATCTTGCCGATTACTATTGAAATAGTAACCGACGAATGTGCTGAAAATAAAGTCTTGCCGATTACTTTTGAAATAGTAACCGACGAATGTGCTTAAAATATAGTCTTGCCGATTAATTCTAAAATAGTAACAGACAAATATGCTAAATATAAAAATCTTGCCGATTACTTTTGAAATAGTAACCGACGAATGTGCTGAAAATAAATCTTGCCGATTACCTTTGAAATAGGAACCGACGAATATGCTGAATATAAAAATTTTGCTGATTACTTTTGAAATAGTAACCGACGAATATGCTGAATATAAAAATTTTGCTGATTACTTTTGAAATAGTAACCGACGAATGTGCAGAAAATAGATCATGTCGATTACTTTTGAAATAGTAACCGACGAATGTGTTGAATATAAAGTCTTGCCGATTACTTTTGAAATAGTAACCGACAAATGTGCTGAAAATAAATCATGCCAATTACTATTGAAATAGTAACCGACAAATGTGCTGAAAATAAAAATCTTGCCGATTAGTTTTGAAATAGTAACCGACGAATGTGCTGAAAATAAAGTCTTGTCGATTACTTTTAAAATAGTAACTGACAAATATGCTGAAAATAAAGTCTTGCCGATTACTTTTGAAATAGTAACCGACGAATGTGCTTAAAATATAGTCTTGCCGATTAATTCTAAAATAGTAACAGACAAATATGCTAAATATAAAAATCTTGCCGATTACTTTTGAAATAGTAACCGACGAATGTGCTGAAAATAAATCTTGCCGATTACCTTTGAAATAGGAACCGACGAATATGCTGAATATAAAAATTTTGCTGATTACTTTTGAAATAGTAACCGACGAATATGCTGAATATAAAAATTTTGCTGATTACTTTTGAAATAGTAACCGACGAATGTGCAGAAAATAGATCATGTCGATTACTTTTGAAATAGTAACCGACGAATGTGTTGAATATAAAGTCTTGCCGATTACTTTTGAAATAGTAACCGACAAATGTGCTGAAAATAAATCATGCCAATTACTATTGAAATAGTAACCGACAAATGTGCTGAAAATAAAAATCTTGCCGATTAGTTTTGAAATAGTAACCGACGAATGTGCTGAAAATAAAGTCTTGTCGATTACTTTTAAAATAGTAACTGACAAATATGCTGAAAATAAAGTCTTGCCGATTACTTTTGAAATAGTAACCGACGAATATGTTGAAAATAAAAATCTTGTAGATTACTTTTAAAATAGTAACCGACAAATATGCTAAAAATAAAAATCTTGCCGATTACTTTTGAAATAGGAACCGACGAATATATTGAAAATAAAAATCTTGTCGATTACTTTTGAAATACTAACCGACGAATATGCTGAAAATAAAAATCTTGCCGATTACTTTTGAAATAGTAACCGACGAATGTGCTGAAAATAAAGTCTTGTCGATTACTTTTGAAATAGTAACCGACGAATATGTTGAAAATAAAAATCTTGTCGATTACTTTTAAAATAGTAACCGACAAATATGCTAAAAATAAAAATCTTGCCGATTACTTTTGAAATAGGAACCGATGAATATGTTGAAAATAAAAATCTTGTCGATTACTTTTAAAATAGTAACCGACAAATAAGCTGAAAATAAAAAATCTTGCCGATTACTTTTGAAATAGTAACCGACGAATGTGCAGAAAATAGATCATGCCGATTACTTTTGAAATAGTAACCGACGAACGTGTTGAAAATAAATCATGCCGATTACCTTTGAAAGAGTAACCGACGAATATGTTGAAAATAAAAATCTTACCGATTACTTTTGAAATAGTAACCAACGAATATGCTGAAAATAAAGTCTTGGCCATTACTTTTGAAATAGTAACCGACGAATATGTGCTGAAAATAAATCTTGCCGATTACTTTTGAAATAGTAACCGACGAATGTGCTGAAAATAAATCATGCCGATTACTTTTGAAATAGTAAGTGACGAATATGTTGAAAATAAAAATCTTACCGATTACTTTTGAAATAGTAACCGACGAATGTGCTGAAAATAAAGTCTTGCCGATTACTTTTAAAATAGTAACCGACAAATATGCTGAAAATAAAAATCTTGCCGATTACTTTTGAAATAGTAACGGACGAATGTGCTGAAAATAAAGTCTTGTCGATTACTTTTAAAATAGTAACTGACAAATATGCTGAAAATAAAGTCTTGCCGATTACTTTTGAAATAGTAACCGACGAATGTGCTTAAAATATAGTCTTGCCGATTAATTCTAAAATAGTAACAGACAAATATGCTAAATATAAAAATCTTGCCGATTACTTTTGAAATAGTAACCGACGAATGTGCTGAAAATAAATCTTGCCGATTACCTTTGAAATAGGAACCGACGAATATGCTGAATATAAAAATTTTGCTGATTACTTTTGAAATAGTAACCGACGAATATGCTGAATATAAAAATTTTGCTGATTACTTTTGAAATAGTAACCGACGAATGTGCAGAAAATAGATCATGTCGATTACTTTTGAAATAGTAACCGACGAATGTGTTGAATATAAAGTCTTGCCGATTACTTTTGAAATAGTAACCGACAAATGTGCTGAAAATAAATCATGCCAATTACTATTGAAATAGTAACCGACAAATGTGCTGAAAATAAAAATCTTGCCGATTAGTTTTGAAATAGTAACCGACGAATGTGCTGAAAATAAAGTCTTGTCGATTACTTTTAAAATAGTAACCGACAAATATGCTGAAAATAAAGTCTTGCCGATTACTTTTGAAATAGTAACCGACGAATATGTTGAAAATAAAAATCTTGTAGATTACTTTTAAAATAGTAACCGACAAATATGCTAAAAATAAAAATCTTGCCGATTACTTTTGAAATAGGAACCGACGAATATGTTGAAAATAAAAATCTTGTCGATTACTTTTGAAATACTAACCGACGAATATGCTGAAAATAAAAATCTTGCCGATTACTTTTGAAATAGTAACCGACGAATGTGCTGAAAATAAAGTCTTGTCGATTACTTTTGAAATAGTAACCGACGAATATGTTGAAAATAAAAATCTTGTCGATTACTTTTAAAATAGTAACCGACAAATATGCTAAAAATAAAAATCTTGCCGATTACTTTTGAAATAGGAACCGATGAATATGTTGAAAATAAAAATCTTGTCGATTACTTTTAAAATAGTAACCGACAAATAAGCTGAAAATAAAAAATCTTGCCGATTACTTTTGAAATAGTAACCGACGAATGTGCAGAAAATAGATCATGCCGATTACTTTTGAAATAGTAACCGACGAACGTGTTGAAAATAAATCATGCCGATTACCTTTGAAAGAGTAACCGACGAATATGTTGAAAACAAAAATCTTACCGATTACTTTTGAAATAGTAACCAACGAATATGCTGAAAATAAAGTCTTGGCCATTACTTTTGAAATAGTAACCGACGAATATGTGCTGAAAATAAATCTTGCCGATTACTTTTGAAATAGTAACCGACGAATGTGCTGAAAATAAATCATGCCGATTACTTTTGAAATAGTAAGTGACGAATATGTTGAAAATAAAAATCTTACCGATTACTTTTGAAATAGTAACCAACGAATATGCTGAAAATAAAGTCTTGCCGATTACTTTTGAAATTGTAACCGATGAATATGTTGAAAATAAAAATCTTGTAGATTACTTTTAAAACAGTAACCGACAAATATGCTGAAAATAAAAATCGTGCCGATTACTTTTGAAATAGTCACCGACGAATATGCTGAAAATAAAAATCTTGCCGATTACTTTTAAAATAGTAACCGACGAATGTGCTGATAATAAATCATGCTGATTACTTTTGAAATAGTAAGCGACGAATATGTTGGAAATAAAAATCTTACCGATTACTTTTAAAAAAGTAACCAATGAATGTGCTGAAAATAAAGTCTTGCCGATTACTTTTGAAATAGTAACCGACGAATATGTTGAAAATAAAAATCTTGCCGAATACTTTTGAAATAGTAACCGACGAATGTGCTAAAAATAAAAATCTTACTGATTACCTTTGAAATAGTAACCGATGAACATGCTGAAAATAAAAATCTTCCCGATTACTTTTGAAAAAGTAACCGACAAATATGCTGAAAATAAAAATCTTGCCGATTACTTTTGAAATAGTAACCGACGAATGTGCTGAAAATAAAGTCTTGCCGATTACTTTTAAAATAGTAACCGACGAATATGTTGAAAATAAAAATCTTGCCGATTACTTTTGAAATAGTAACCGACGAATGTGCTGAAAATAAAGTCTTGCCGATTACTTTTGAAATAGTAACCGACGAATGTGTTGAATATAAAGTCTTGCCGATTACTTTTGAAATAGTAACCGACAAATGTGCTGAAAATAAATCATGCCAATTACTATTGAAATAGTAACCGAAAAATGTGCTGAAAATAAAAATCTTGCCGATTAGTTTTGAAATAGTAACCGACGAATGTGCTGAAAATAAAGTCTTGCCGATTACTTTTGAAATAGTAACCGACGAATGTGCTTAAAATATAGTCTTGCCGATTAATTCTAAAATAGTAACAGACAAATATGCTAAATATAAAAATCTTGCCGATTACTTTTGAAATAGTAACCGACGAATGTGCTGAAAATAAATCTTGCCGATTACCTTTGAAATAGGAACCGACGAATATGCTGAATATAAAAATTTTGCTGATTACTTTTGAAATAGTAACCGACGAATATGCTGAATATAAAAATTTTGCTGATTACTTTTGAAATAGTAACCGACGAATGTGCAGAAAATAGATCATGTCGATTACTTTTGAAATAGTAACCGACGAATGTGTTGAATATAAAGTCTTGCCGATTACTTTTGAAATAGTAACCGACAAATGTGCTGAAAATAAATCATGCCAATTACTATTGAAATAGTAACCGACAAATGTGCTGAAAATAAAAATCTTGCCGATTAGTTTTGAAATAGTAACCGACGAATGTGCTGAAAATAAAGTCTTGTCGATTACTTTTAAAATAGTAACTGACAAATATGCTGAAAATAAAGTCTTGCCGATTACTTTTGAAATAGTAACCGACGAATGTGCTTAAAATATAGTCTTGCCGATTAATTCTAAAATAGTAACAGACAAATATGCTAAATATAAAAATCTTGCCGATTACTTTTGAAATAGTAACCGACGAATGTGCTGAAAATAAATCTTGCCGATTACCTTTGAAATAGGAACCGACGAATATGCTGAATATAAAAATTTTGCTGATTACTTTTGAAATAGTAACCGACGAATATGCTGAATATAAAAATTTTGCTGATTACTTTTGAAATAGTAACCGACGAATGTGCAGAAAATAGATCATGTCGATTACTTTTGAAATAGTAACCGACGAATGTGTTGAATATAAAGTCTTGCCGATTACTTTTGAAATAGTAACCGACAAATGTGCTGAAAATAAATCATGCCAATTACTATTGAAATAGTAACCGACAAATGTGCTGAAAATAAAAATCTTGCCGATTAGTTTTGAAATAGTAACCGACGAATGTGCTGAAAATAAAGTCTTGTCGATTACTTTTAAAATAGTAACTGACAAATATGCTGAAAATAAAGTCTTGCCGATTACTTTTGAAATAGTAACCGACGAATATGTTGAAAATAAAAATCTTGTAGATTACTTTTAAAATAGTAACCGACAAATATGCTAAAAATAAAAATCTTGCCGATTACTTTTGAAATAGGAACCGACGAATATATTGAAAATAAAAATCTTGTCGATTACTTTTGAAATACTAACCGACGAATATGCTGAAAATAAAAATCTTGCCGATTACTTTTGAAATAGTAACCGACGAATGTGCTGAAAATAAAGTCTTGTCGATTACTTTTGAAATAGTAACCGACGAATATGTTGAAAATAAAAATCTTGTCGATTACTTTTAAAATAGTAACCGACAAATATGCTAAAAATAAAAATCTTGCCGATTACTTTTGAAATAGGAACCGATGAATATGTTGAAAATAAAAATCTTGTCGATTACTTTTAAAATAGTAACCGACAAATAAGCTGAAAATAAAAAATCTTGCCGATTACTTTTGAAATAGTAACCGACGAATGTGCAGAAAATAGATCATGCCGATTACTTTTGAAATAGTAACCGACGAACGTGTTGAAAATAAATCATGCCGATTACCTTTGAAAGAGTAACCGACGAATATGTTGAAAATAAAAATCTTACCGATTACTTTTGAAATAGTAACCAACGAATATGCTGAAAATAAAGTCTTGGCCATTACTTTTGAAATAGTAACCGACGAATATGTGCTGAAAATAAATCTTGCCGATTACTTTTGAAATAGTAACCGACGAATGTGCTGAAAATAAATCATGCCGATTACTTTTGAAATAGTAAGTGACGAATATGTTGAAAATAAAAATCTTACCGATTACTTTTGAAATAGTAACCGACGAATGTGCTGAAAATAAAGTCTTGCCGATTACTTTTAAAATAGTAACCGACAAATATGCTGAAAATAAAAATCTTGCCGATTACTTTTGAAATAGTAACGGACGAATGTGCTGAAAATAAAGTCTTGTCGATTACTTTTAAAATAGTAACTGACAAATATGCTGAAAATAAAGTCTTGCCGATTACTTTTGAAATAGTAACCGACGAATGTGCTTAAAATATAGTCTTGCCGATTAATTCTAAAATAGTAACAGACAAATATGCTAAATATAAAAATCTTGCCGATTACTTTTGAAATAGTAACCGACGAATGTGCTGAAAATAAATCTTGCCGATTACCTTTGAAATAGGAACCGACGAATATGCTGAATATAAAAATTTTGCTGATTACTTTTGAAATAGTAACCGACGAATATGCTGAATATAAAAATTTTGCTGATTACTTTTGAAATAGTAACCGACGAATGTGCAGAAAATAGATCATGTCGATTACTTTTGAAATAGTAACCGACGAATGTGTTGAATATAAAGTCTTGCCGATTACTTTTGAAATAGTAACCGACAAATGTGCTGAAAATAAATCATGCCAATTACTATTGAAATAGTAACCGACAAATGTGCTGAAAATAAAAATCTTGCCGATTAGTTTTGAAATAGTAACCGACGAATGTGCTGAAAATAAAGTCTTGTCGATTACTTTTAAAATAGTAACCGACAAATATGCTGAAAATAAAGTCTTGCCGATTACTTTTGAAATAGTAACCGACGAATATGTTGAAAATAAAAATCTTGTAGATTACTTTTAAAATAGTAACCGACAAATATGCTAAAAATAAAAATCTTGCCGATTACTTTTGAAATAGGAACCGACGAATATGTTGAAAATAAAAATCTTGTCGATTACTTTTGAAATACTAACCGACGAATATGCTGAAAATAAAAATCTTGCCGATTACTTTTGAAATAGTAACCGACGAATGTGCTGAAAATAAAGTCTTGTCGATTACTTTTGAAATAGTAACCGACGAATATGTTGAAAATAAAAATCTTGTCGATTACTTTTAAAATAGTAACCGACAAATATGCTAAAAATAAAAATCTTGCCGATTACTTTTGAAATAGGAACCGATGAATATGTTGAAAATAAAAATCTTGTCGATTACTTTTAAAATAGTAACCGACAAATAAGCTGAAAATAAAAAATCTTGCCGATTACTTTTGAAATAGTAACCGACGAATGTGCAGAAAATAGATCATGCCGATTACTTTTGAAATAGTAACCGACGAACGTGTTGAAAATAAATCATGCCGATTACCTTTGAAAGAGTAACCGACGAATATGTTGAAAACAAAAATCTTACCGATTACTTTTGAAATAGTAACCAACGAATATGCTGAAAATAAAGTCTTGGCCATTACTTTTGAAATAGTAACCGACGAATATGTGCTGAAAATAAATCTTGCCGATTACTTTTGAAATAGTAACCGACGAATGTGCTGAAAATAAATCATGCCGATTACTTTTGAAATAGTAAGTGACGAATATGTTGAAAATAAAAATCTTACCGATTACTTTTGAAATAGTAACCAACGAATATGCTGAAAATAAAGTCTTGCCGATTACTTTTGAAATTGTAACCGATGAATATGTTGAAAATAAAAATCTTGTAGATTACTTTTAAAACAGTAACCGACAAATATGCTGAAAATAAAAATCGTGCCGATTACTTTTGAAATAGTCACCGACGAATATGCTGAAAATAAAAATCTTGCCGATTACTTTTAAAATAGTAACCGACGAATGTGCTGATAATAAATCATGCTGATTACTTTTGAAATAGTAAGCGACGAATATGTTGGAAATAAAAATCTTACCGATTACTTTTAAAAAAGTAACCAATGAATGTGCTGAAAATAAAGTCTTGCCGATTACTTTTGAAATAGTAACCGACGAATATGTTGAAAATAAAAATCTTGCCGAATACTTTTGAAATAGTAACCGACGAATGTGCTAAAAATAAAAATCTTACTGATTACCTTTGAAATAGTAACCGATGAACATGCTGAAAATAAAAATCTTCCCGATTACTTTTGAAAAAGTAACCGACAAATATGCTGAAAATAAAAATCTTGCCGATTACTTTTGAAATAGTAACCGACGAATGTGCTGAAAATAAAGTCTTGCCGATTACTTTTAAAATAGTAACCGACGAATATGTTGAAAATAAAAATCTTGCCGATTACTTTTGAAATAGTAACCGACGAATGTGCTGAAAATAAAGTCTTGCCGATTACTTTTGAAATAGTAACCGACGAATGTGTTGAATATAAAGTCTTGCCGATTACTTTTGAAATAGTAACCGACAAATGTGCTGAAAATAAATCATGCCAATTACTATTGAAATAGTAACCGAAAAATGTGCTGAAAATAAAAATCTTGCCGATTAGTTTTGAAATAGTAACCGACGAATGTGCTGAAAATAAAGTCTTGTCGATTACTTTTAAAATAGTAACCGACAAATATGCTGAAAATAAAGTCTTGCCGATTACTTTTGAAATAGTAACCGACGAATATGTTGAAAATAAAAATCTTGTAGATTACTTTTAAAATAGTAACCGACAAATATGCTAAAAATAAAAATCTTGCCGATTACTTTTGAAATAGGAACCGACGAATATGTTGAAAATAAAAATCTTGTCGATTACTTTTGAAATACTAACCGACGAATATGCTGAAAATAAAAATCTTGCCGATTACTTTTGAAATAGTAACCGACGAATGTGCTGAAAATAAAGTCTTGTCGATTACTTTTGAAATAGTAACCGACGAATATGTTGAAAATAAAAATCTTGTCGATTACTTTTAAAATAGTAACCGACAAATATGCTAAAAATAAAAATCTTGCCGATTACTTTTGAAATAGGAACCGATGAATATGTTGAAAATAAAAATCTTGTCGATTACTTTTAAAATAGTAACCGACAAATAAGCTGAAAATAAAAAATCTTGCCGATTACTTTTGAAATAGTAACCGACGAATGTGCAGAAAATAGATCATGCCGATTACTTTTGAAATAGTAACCGACGAACGTGTTGAAAATAAATCATGCCGATTACCTTTGAAAGAGTAACCGACGAATATGTTGAAAATAAAAATCTTACCGATTACTTTTGAAATAGTAACCAACGAATATGCTGAAAATAAAGTCTTGGCCATTACTTTTGAAATAGTAACCGACGAATATGTGCTGAAAATAAATCTTGCCGATTACTTTTGAAATAGTAACCGACGAATGTGCTGAAAATAAATCATGCCGATTACTTTTGAAATAGTAAGTGACGAATATGTTGAAAATAAAAATCTTACCGATTACTTTTGAAATAGTAACCAACGAATATGCTGAAAATAAAGTCTTGCCGATTACTTTTGAAATTGTAACCGATGAATATGTTGAAAATAAAAATCTTGTAGATTACTTTTAAAACAGTAACCGACAAATATGCTGAAAATAAAAATCGTGCCGATTACTTTTGAAATAGTCACCGACGAATATGCTGAAAATAAAAATCTTGCCGATTACTTTTAAAATAGTAACCGACGAATGTGCTGATAATAAATCATGCTGATTACTTTTGAAATAGTAAGCGACGAATATGTTGGAAATAAAAATCTTACCGATTACTTTTAAAAAAGTAACCAATGAATGTGCTGAAAATAAAGTCTTGCCGATTACTTTTGAAATAGTAACCGACGAATATGTTGAAAATAAAAATCTTGCCGAATACTTTTGAAATAGTAACCGACGAATGTGCTAAAAATAAAAATCTTACTGATTACCTTTGAAATAGTAACCGATGAACATGCTGAAAATAAAAATCTTCCCGATTACTTTTGAAAAAGTAACCGACAAATATGCTGAAAATAAAAATCTTGCCGATTACTTTTGAAATAGTAACCGACGAATGTGCTGAAAATAAAGTCTTGCCGATTACTTTTAAAATAGTAACCGACGAATATGTTGAAAATAAAAATCTTGCCGATTACTTTTGAAATAGTAACCGACGAATGTGCTGAAAATAAAGTCTTGCCGATTACTTTTGAAATAGTAACCGACGAATGTGTTGAATATAAAGTCTTGCCGATTACTTTTGAAATAGTAACCGACAAATGTGCTGAAAATAAATCATGCCAATTACTATTGAAATAGTAACCGAAAAATGTGCTGAAAATAAAAATCTTGCCGATTAGTTTTGAAATAGTAACCGACGAATGTGCTGAAAATAAAGTCTTGTCGATTACTTTTAAAATAGTAACCGACAAATATGCTGAAAATAAAGTCTTGCCGATTACTTTTGAAATAGTAACCGACGAATATGTTGAAAATAAAAATCTTGTAGATTACTTTTAAAATAGTAACCGACAAATATGCTAAAAATAAAAATCTTGCCGATTACTTTTGAAATAGGAACCGACGAATATGTTGAAAATAAAAATCTTGTCGATTACTTTTGAAATACTAACCGACGAATATGCTGAAAATAAAAATCTTGCCGATTACTTTTGAAATAGTAACCGACGAATGTGCTGAAAATAAAGTCTTGTCGATTACTTTTGAAATAGTAACCGACGAATATGTTGAAAATAAAAATCTTGTCGATTACTTTTAAAATAGTAACCGACAAATATGCTAAAAATAAAAATCTTGCCGATTACTTTTGAAATAGGAACCGATGAATATGTTGAAAATAAAAATCTTGTCGATTACTTTTAAAATAGTAACCGACAAATAAGCTGAAAATAAAAATTCTTGCCGATTACTTTTGAAATAGTAACCGACGAATGTGCAGAAAATAGATCACGCCGATTACTTTTGAAATAGTAACCGACGAACGTGTTGAAAATAAATCATGCCGATTACCTTTGAAAGAGTAACCGACGAATATGTTGAAAATAAAAATCTTACCGATTACTTTTGAAATAGTAACCAACGAATATGCTGAAAATAAAGTCTTGGCCATTACTTTTGAAATAGTAACCGACGAATATGTGCTGAAAATAAATCTTGCCGATTACTTTTGAAATAGTAACCGACGAATGTGCTGAAAATAAATCATGCCGATTACTTTTGAAATAGTAAGTGACGAATATGTTGAAAATAAAAATCTTACCGATTACTTTTGAAATAGTAACCAACGAATATGCTGAAAATAAAGTCTTGCCGATTACTTTTGAAATTGTAACCGATGAATATGTTGAAAATAAAAATCTTGTAGATTACTTTTAAAACAGTAACCGACAAATATGCTGAAAATAAAAATCGTGCCGATTACTTTTGAAATAGTCACCGACGAATATGCTGAAAATCAAAATCTTGCAGATTACTTTTAAAATAGTAACCGACGAATGTGCTGATAATAAATCATGCTGATTACTTTTGAAATAGTAAGCGACGAATATGTTGGAAATAAAAATCTTACCGATTACTTTTAAAAAAGTAACCAATGAATGTGCTGAAAATAAAGTCTTGCCGATTACTTTTGAAATAGTAACCGACGAATATGTTGAAAATAAAAATCTTGCCGAATACTTTTGAAATAGTAACCGACGAATGTGCTAAAAATAAAAATCTTACTGATTACCTTTGAAATAGTAACCGATGAACATGCTGAAAATAAAAATCTTCCCGATTACTTTTGAAAAAGTAACCGACAAATATGCTGAAAATAAAAATCTTGCCGATTACTTTTGAAATAGTAACCGACGAATGTGCTGAAAATAAAGTCTTGCCGATTACTTTTAAAATAGTAACCGACGTACATGCTGAAAATAAAAATCTTGCCGATTACTATTGAAATAGTAACCGACGAATGTGCTGAAAATAAAGTCTTGCCGATTACTTTTGAAATAGTAACCGACGAATGTGCTGAAAATATAGTCTTGCGGATTAATTCTAAAATAGTAACAGACAAATATGCTAAAAATAAAAATCTTGCCGATTACTTTTGAAATAGTAACCGACGAATGTGCTGAAAATAAATCTTGCCGATTACCTTTGAAATAGGAACCGACGAATATGCTGAATATAAAAATTTTGCTGATTACTTTTGAAATAGTAACCGACGAATGTGCAGAAAATAGATCATTTCGATTACTTTTGAAATAGTAACCGACGAATGTGTTGAATATAAAGTCTTGCCGATTACTTTTGAAATAGTAACCGACAAATGTGCTGAAAATAAATCATGCCAATTACTATTGAAATAGTAACCGACAAATGTGCTGAAAATAAAAGTCTTGCCGATTACTTTTGAAATAGTAACCTGACGAATGTGCTGAAAATAAATCATGCCGATTACTTTTGAAATAGTCACCGACGAATATGCTGAAAATAAAAATCTTGCCGATTACTTTTGAAATAGTAACCGACGAATGTGCTGAAAATAAATCATGCCGATTACTTTGGAAATAGTAAGTGACGAATATGTTGAAAATAAAAATCTTACCGATTACTTTTGAAATAGTAACCAACAAATGTGCTGAAAATAAAGTCTTGCCGATAACTTTTGAAATAGTAACCGAATAATATGTGCTGAAAATAAATCATGCTGATTACTTTTGAAATAGTAAGCGACGAATATGTTGAAAATAAAAATCTTGCCGAATACTTTTGAAATAATAACCGAGGAATGTGCTAAAAATAAAAATCTTGCCGATTACCTTTGAAATAGTAACCGATGAACATGCTGAAAATAAAAATCTTCCCGATTACTTTTGAAAAAGTAACCGACAAATATGCTGAAAATAAAAATCTTGCCGATTACTTTTGAAATAGTCACCGACGAATGTGCTGAAAATAAATCTTGCCGATTACCTTTGAAATAGGAACCGACGAATATGCTGAATATAAAAATTTTGCCGATTACTTTTGAAATAGGAACCGACGAATATGTTGAAAATAAAAATCTTGTCGATTACTTTTGAAATACTAACCGACGAATATGCTGAAAATAAAAATCTTGCCGATTACTTTTGAAATAGTAACCGACGAATGTGCTGAAAATAAAGTCTTGTCGATTACTTTTGAAATAGTAACCGACGAATATGTTGAAAATAAAAATCTTGTAGATTACTTTTAAAATAGTAACCGACAAATATGCTAAAAATAAAAATCTTGCCGATTACTTTTGAAATAGGAACCGACGAATATGTTGAAAATAAAAATCTTGTCGATTACTTTTGAAATACTAACCGACGAATATGCTGAAAATAAAAATCTTGCCGATTACTTTTGAAATAGTAACCGACGAATGTGCTGAAAATAAAGTCTTGTCGATTACTTTTGAAATAGTAACCGACGAATATGTTGAAAATAAAAATCTTGTCGATTACTTTTAAAATAGTAACCGACAAATATGCTAAAAATAAAAATCTTGCCGATTACTTTTGAAATAGGAACCGATGAATATGTTGAAAATAAAAATCTTGTCGATTACTTTTAAAATAGTAACCGACAAAAGTAAGTGACGAATATGTTGAAAATAAAAATCTTACCGATTACTTTTGAAATAGTAACCAACGAATGTGCTGAAAATAAAGTCTTGCCGATAACTTTTGAAATAGTAACCGAATAATATGTGCTGAAAATAAATCATGCTGATTACTTTTGAAATAGTAAGCGACGAATATGTTGAAAATAAAAATCTTGCCGAATACTTTTGAAATAATAACCGAGGAATGTGCTAAAAATAAAAATCTTGCCGATTACCTTTGAAATAGTAACCGATGAACATGCTGAAAATAAAAATCTTCCCGATTACTTTTGAAAAAGTAACCGACAAATATGCTGAAAATAAAAATCATGCCGATTACTTTTGAAATAGTCACCGACGAATATGCTGAAAATAAAAATCTTGCCGATTACTTTTGAAATAGTAACCGACGAATGTGCTGAAAATAAATCATGCCGATTACTTTGGAAATAGTAAGTGACGAATATGTTGAAAATAAAAATCTTACCGATTACTTTTGAAATAGTAACCAACGAATGTGCTGAAAATAAAGTCTTGCCGATAACTTTTGAAATAGTAACCGAATAATATGTGCTGAAAATAAATCATGCTGATTACTTTTGAAATAGTAAGCGACGAATATGTTGAAAATAAAAATCTTGCCGAATACTTTTGAAATAATAACCGAGGAATGTGCTAAAAATAAAAATCTTGCCGATTACCTTTGAAATAGTAACCGATGAACATGCTGAAAATAAAAATCTTCCCGATTACTTTTGAAAAAGTAACCGACAAATATGCTGAAAATAAAAATCTTGCTGATTACTTTTGAAATAGTAACCGACGAATGTGCTGAAAATAAATCTTGCCGATGACCTTTGAAATAGGAACCGACGAATATGCTGAATATAAAAATTTTGCTGATTACTTTTGAAATAGTAACCGACGAATGTGCAGAAAATAGATCATGTCGATTACTTTTGAAATAGTAACCGACGAATGTGTTGAATATAAAGTCTTGCCGATTACTTTTGAAATAGTAACCGACAAATGTGCTGAAAATAAATCATGCCAATTACTATTGAAATAGTAACCGACAAATGTGCTGAAAATAAAAGTCTTGCCGATTACTTTTGAAATAGTAACCTGACGAATGTGCTGAAAATAAATCATGCCGATTACTTTTGAAATAGTCACCGACGAATATGCTGAAAATAAAAATCTTGCCGATTACTTTTGAAATAGTAACCGACGAATGTGCTGAAAATAAATCATGCCGATTACTTTGGAAATAGTAAGTGACGAATATGTTGAAAATAAAAATCTTACCGATTACTTTTGAAATAGTAACCAACGAATGTGCTGAAAATAAAGTCTTGCCGATAACTTTTGAAATAGTAACCGAATAATATGTGCTGAAAATAAATCATG
Organism: Medicago lupulina; assembly: GCA_958299785.1. Lineage (NCBI taxonomy): Eukaryota > Viridiplantae > Streptophyta > Magnoliopsida > Fabales > Fabaceae > Medicago > Medicago lupulina. The sequence goes on from OY283142.1 coordinate 36,755,035, forward strand.
CTGATTACTTTTGAAATAGTAAGCGACGAATATGTTGAAAATAAAAATCTTGCCGAATACTTTTGAAATAATAACCGAGGAATGTGCTAAAAATAAAAATCTTGCCGATTACCTTTGAGATAGTAACCGATGAACATGCTGAAAATAAAAATCTTCCCGATTACTTTTGAAATAGGAACCGACGAATATGTTGAAAATAAAAATCTTGTCGATTACTTTTGAAATACTAACCGACGAATATGCTGAAAATAAAAATCTTGCCGATTACTTTTGAAATAGTAACCGACGAATGTGCTGAAAATAAAGTCTTGTCGATTACTTTTGAAATAGTAACCGACGAATATGTTGAAAATAAAAATCTTGTAGATTACTTTTAAAATAGTAACCGACAAATATGCTAAAAATAAAAATCTTGCCGATTACTTTTGAAATAGGAACCGACGAATATGTTGAAAATAAAAATCTTGTCGATTACTTTTGAAATACTAACCGACGAATATGCTGAAAATAAAAATCTTGCCGATTACTTTTGAAATAGTAACCGACGAATGTGCTGAAAATAAAGTCTTGTCGATTACTTTTGAAATAGTAACCGACGAATATGTTGAAAATAAAAATCTTGTCGATTACTTTTAAAATAGTAACCGACAAATATGCTAAAAATAAAAATCTTGCCGATTACTTTTGAAATAGGAACCGATGAATATGTTGAAAATAAAAATCTTGTCGATTACTTTTAAAATAGTAACCGACAAAAGTAAGTGACGAATATGTTGAAAATAAAAATCTTACCGATTACTTTTGAAATAGTAACCAACGAATGAGCTGAAAATAAAGTCTTGCCGATAACTTTTGAAATAGTAACCGAATAATATGTGCTGAAAATAAATCATGCTGATTACTTTTGAAATAGTAAGCGACGAATATGTTGAAAATAAAAATCTTGCCGAATACTTTTGAAATAATAACCGAGGAATGTGCTAAAAATAAAAATCTTGCCGATTACCTTTGAAATAGTAACCGATGAACATGCTGAAAATAAAAATCTTCCCGATTACTTTTGAAAAAGTAACCGACAAATATGCTGAAAATAAAAATCATGCCGATTACTTTTGAAATAGTCACCGACGAATATGCTGAAAATAAAAATCTTGCCGATTACTTTTGAAATAGTAACCGACGAATGTGCTGAAAATAAATCATGCCGATTACTTTGGAAATAGTAAGTGACGAATATGTTGAAAATAAAAATCTTACCGATTACTTTTGAAATAGTAACCAACGAATGTGCTGAAAATAAAGTCTTGCCGATAACTTTTGAAATAGTAACCGAATAATATGTGCTGAAAATAAATCATGCTGATTACTTTTGAAATAGTAAGCGACGAATATGTTGAAAATAAAAATCTTGCCGAATACTTTTGAAATAATAACCGAGGAATGTGCTAAAAATAAAAATCTTGCCGATTACCTTTGAAATAGTAACCGATGAACATGCTGAAAATAAAAATCTTCCCGATTACTTTTGAAAAAGTAACCGACAAATATGCTGAAAATAAAAATCTTGCTGATTACTTTTGAAATAGTAACCGACGAATGTGTTGAAAATAAATCTTGCCGATTACCTTTGAAATAGGAACCGACGAATATGCTGAATATAAAAATTTTGCTGATTACTTTTGAAATAGTAACCGACGAATGTGCAGAAAATAGATCATGTCGATTACTTTTGAAATAGTAACCGACGAATGTGTTGAATATAAAGTCTTGCCGATTACTTTTGAAATAGTAACCGACAAATGTGCTGAAAATAAATCATGCCAATTACTATTGAAATAGTAACCGACAAATGTGCTGAAAATAAAAGTCTTGCCGATTACTTTTGAAATAGTAACCTGACGAATGTGCTGAAAATAAATCATGCCGATTACTTTTGAAATAGTCACCGACGAATATGCTGAAAATAAAAATCTTGCCGATTACTTTTGAAATAGTAACCGACGAATGTGCTGAAAATAAATCATGCCGATTACTTTGGAAATAGTAAGTGACGAATATGTTGAAAATAAAAATCTTACCGATTACTTTTGAAATAGTAACCAACGAATGTGCTGAAAATAAAGTCTTGCCGATAACTTTTGAAATAGTAACCGAATAATATGTGCTGAAAATAAATCATGCTGATTACTTTTGAAATAGTAAGCGACGAATATGTTGAAAATAAAAATCTTGCCGAATACTTTTGAAATAATAACCGAGGAATGTGCTAAAAATAAAAATCTTGCCGATTACCTTTGAAATAGTAACCGATGAACATGCTGAAAATAAAAATCTTCCCGATTACTTTTGAAAAAGTAACCGACAAATATGCTGAAAATAAAAATCTTGCCGATTACTTTTGAAATAGTCACCGACGAATATGCTGAAAATAAAAATCTTGCCGATTACTTTTGAAATAGTAACCGACGAATGTGCTGAAAATAAATCATGCCGATTACTTTCGAAATAGTAAGCGACGAATATGTTGAAAATAAAAATCTTACTGATTACTTTTAAAATAGTAACCAATGAATGTGCTGAAAATAAAGTCTTGCCGATTACTTTTGAAATAGTAACCGACGAATGTGCTGAAAATAAATCTTGCAGATTACCTTTGAAATAGTAACCGACGAATATGCTGAATATAAAAATTTTGCTGATTACTTTTGAAATAGTAACCGACGAATGTGCAGAAAATAGATCATGTCGATTACTTTTGAAATAGTAACCTACGAATGTGTTGAATATAAAGTCTTGCCGATTACTTTTGAAATAGTAACCGACAAATGTGCTGAAAATAAATCATGCCAATTACTATTGAAATAGTAACCGACAAATGTGCTGAAAATAAATCATGCTGATTACTTTTGAAATAGTAAGCGATGAATATGTTGGAAATAAAAATCTTACCGATTACTTTTAAAAAAGTAACCAATGAATGTGCTGAAAATAAAGTCTTGCCGATTACTTTTGAAATAGTAACCGACGAATATGTTGAAAATAAAAATCTTGCCAATTACTTTTGAAATAGTAACCGACGAATGTGCTGAAAATAAAGTCTTGCCGATTACTTTTGAAATACTAACCGACGAATATGCTGAAAATAAAAATCTTGCCGATTACTTTTGAAATAGTAACCGACGAATGTGCTGAAAATAAAGTCTTGCCGATTACTTTTGAAATAGTAACCGACGAATGTGTTGAAAATAAAAATCTTGTCGATTACTTTTAAAATAGTAACCGACAAATATGCTAAAAATAAAAATCTTGCCGATTACTTTTGAAATAGGAACCGATGAATATGTTGAAAATAAAAATCTTGTCGATTACTTTTAAAATAGTAACCGACAAATAAGCTGAAAATAAAAAATCTTGCCGATTACCTTTGAAATAGTAACCGACGAATGTGCAGAAAATAGATCATGCCGATTACTTTTGAAATAGTAACCGACGAACGTGTTGAAAATAAATCATGCCGATTACCTTTGAAAGAGTAACCGACGAATATGTTGAAAATAAAAATCTTAGCGATTACTTTTGAAATAGTAACCAACGAATATGCTGAAAATAAAGTCTTGCCCATTACTTTTGAAATAGTAACCGACGAATATGTGCTGAAAATAAATCTTGCCCATTACTTTTGAAATAGTAACCGACGAATGTGCTGAAAATAAATCATGCCGATTACTTTTGAAATAGTAAGTGACGAATATGTTGAAAATAAAAAGCTTACCGATTACTTTTGAAATAGTAACCAACGAATATGCTGAAAATAAAATCTTGCCGATTACTTTTGAAATAGTAACCGATGAATATGTTGAAAATAAAAATCTTGTAGATTACTTTTAAAACAGTAACCGACAAATATGCTGAAAATAAAAATCTTGCCGATTACTTTTGAAATAGTAACCGACGAATGTGCTGATAATAAATCATGCTGATTACTTTTGAAATAGTAAGCGACGAATATGTTGGAAATAAAGATCTTACCGATTACTTTTCAAAAAGTAACCAATGAATGTGCTGAAAATAAAGTCTTGCCGATTACTTTTGAAATAGTAACCGACGAATATGTTGAACATAAAAATCTTGCCGAATACTTTTGAAATAGTAACCGAGGAATGTGCTAAAAATAAAAATCTTGTCGATTACCTTTGAAATAGTAACCGATGAACATGCTGAAAATAAAAATCTTCCCGATTACTTTTGAAAAAGTAACCGACAAATATGCTGAAAATAAAAATCTTGCCGATTACTTTTGAAATAGTAACCGACCAATATGCTGAAAATAAAAATCATGCCGATTACTTTTGAAATAGTAACCGACGAATGTGCTGAAAATAAAGTCTTGCCGATTACTTTTAAAATAGTAACCGACAAATATGCTGAAAATAAAAATCTTGTGGATTAGTTTTGAAATAGTAACCGACGAATGTGCTGAAAATAAATCATGCTGATTACTTTTGAAATAGTAAGCGACGAATATGTTGAAAATAAAAATCTTGCCGAATACTTTTGAAATAGTAACCGAGGAATGTGCTAAAAATAAAAATCTTGCCGATTACCTTTGAAATAGTAACCGATGAACATGCTGAAAATAAAAATCTTCCCGATTACTTTTGAAAAAGTAACCGACAAATATGCTGAAAATAAAAATCTTGCCGATTACTTTTGAAATAGTAACCGACGAATATGTTGAAAATAAAAATCTTGCCGAATACTTTTGAAATAGTAACCGACGAATGTGCTAAAAATAAAAATCTTGCCGATTACCTTTGAAATAGTAACCGATGAACATGCTGAAAATAAAAATCTTCCCGATTACTTTTGAAAAAGTAACCGACAAATATGCTGAAAATAAAAATATTGTCGATTACTTTTGAAATAGTCACCGACCAATATGCTGAAAATAAAAATCATGCCGATTACTTTTGAAATAGTAACCGACGAATGTGCAGCAAATAAAGTCTTCCCGATTACTTTTAAAATAGTAACCGACAAATATGCTGAAAATAAAAATCTTGTGGATTAGTTTTGAAATAGTAACCGACGAATGTGCTGAAAATAAATCATGCTGATTACTTCTGAAATAGTAAGCGACGAATATGTTGAAAAGAAAAATCTTGCCGAATACTTTTGAAATAGTAACCGAGGAATGTGCTAAAAATAAAAATCTTGCCGATTACCTTTGAAATAGTAACCGATGAACATGCTGAAAATAAAAATCTTCCCGATTACTTTTGAAAAAGTAACCGACAAATATGCTGAAAATAAAAATCTTGTCGATTACTTTTGAAATAGTCACCGACCCATATGCTGAAAATAAAAATCATGCCGATTACTTTTGAAATAGTAACCGACGAATGTGCTGAAAATAAAGTCTTCCTGATTACTTTTAAAATAGTAACCGACAAATATGCTGAAAATAAAAATCTTGTGGATTAGTTTTGAAATAGTAACCGACGAATGTGCTGAAATTAAATCATGCTGATTACTTTTGAAATAGTAAGCGACGAATATGTTGAAAATAAAAATCTTGCCGAATACTTTTGAAATAGTAACCGAGGAATGTGCTAAAAATAAAAATCTTGCCGATTACCTTTGAAATAGTAACCGATGAACATGCTGAAAATAAAAATCTTCTCGATTACTTTTGAAAAAGTAACCGACAAATATGCTGAAAATAAAAATCTTGCCGATTACTTTTGAAATAGTCACCGACCAATATGCTGAAAATAAAAATCTTGCCGATTACTTTTGAAATAGTAACCGACGAATGTGCTGAAAATAAAGTCTTGTCGATTACTTTTGAAATAGTAACCGACGAATATGTTGAAAATAAAAATCTTGTAGATTACTTTTAAAATAGTAACCGACAAATATGCTAAAAATAAAAATCTTGCCGATTACTTTTGAAATAGGAACCGACGAATATGTTGAAAATAAAAATCTTGTCGATTACTTTTGAAATACTAACCGACGAATATGCTGAAAATAAAAATCTTGCCGATTACTTTTGAAATAGTAACCGACGAATGTGCTGAAAATAAAGTCTTGTCGATTACTTTTGAAATAGTAACCGACGAATATGTTGAAAATAAAAATCTTGTCGATTACTTTTAAAATAGTAACCGACAAATATGCTAAAAATAAAAATCTTGCCGATTACTTTTGAAATAGGAACCGATGAATATGTTGAAAATAAAAATCTTGTCGATTACTTTTAAAATAGTAACCGACAAAAGTAAGTGACGAATATGTTGAAAATAAAAATCTTACCGATTACTTTTGAAATAGTAACCAACGAATGTGCTGAAAATAAAGTCTTGCCGATAACTTTTGAAATAGTAACCGAATAATATGTGCTGAAAATAAATCATGCTGATTACTTTTGAAATAGTAAGCGACGAATATGTTGAAAATAAAAATCTTGCCGAATACTTTTGAAATAATAACCGAGGAATGTGCTAAAAATAAAAATCTTGCCGATTACCTTTGAAATAGTAACCGATGAACATGCTGAAAATAAAAATCTTCCCGATTACTTTTGAAAAAGTAACCGACAAATATGCTGAAAATAAAAATCATGCCGATTACTTTTGAAATAGTCACCGACGAATATGCTGAAAATAAAAATCTTGCCGATTACTTTTGAAATAGTAACCGACGAATGTGCTGAAAATAAATCATGCCGATTACTTTGGAAATAGTAAGTGACGAATATGTTGAAAATAAAAATCTTACCGATTACTTTTGAAATAGTAACCAACGAATGTGCTGAAAATAAAGTCTTGCCGATAACTTTTGAAATAGTAACCGAATAATATGTGCTGAAAATAAATCATGCTGATTACTTTTGAAATAGTAAGCGACGAATATGTTGAAAATAAAAATCTTGCCGAATACTTTTGAAATAATAACCGAGGAATGTGCTAAAAATAAAAATCTTGCCGATTACCTTTGAAATAGTAACCGATGAACATGCTGAAAATAAAAATCTTCCCGATTACTTTTGAAAAAGTAACCGACAAATATGCTGAAAATAAAAATCTTGCTGATTACTTTTGAAATAGTAACCGACGAATGTGCTGAAAATAAATCTTGCCGATTACCTTTGAAATAGGAACCGACGAATATGCTGAATATAAAAATTTTGCTGATTACTTTTGAAATAGTAACCGACGAATGTGCAGAAAATAGATCATGTCGATTACTTTTGAAATAGTAACCGACGAATGTGTTGAATATAAAGTCTTGCCGATTACTTTTGAAATAGTAACCGACAAATGTGCTGAAAATAAATCATGCCAATTACTATTGAAATAGTAACCGACAAATGTGCTGAAAATAAAAGTCTTGCCGATTACTTTTGAAATAGTAACCTGACGAATGTGCTGAAAATAAATCATGCCGATTACTTTTGAAATAGTCACCGACGAATATGCTGAAAATAAAAATCTTGCCGATTACTTTTGAAATAGTAACCGACGAATGTGCTGAAAATAAATCATGCCGATTACTTTGGAAATAGTAAGTGACGAATATGTTGAAAATAAAAATCTTACCGATTACTTTTGAAATAGTAACCAACGAATGTGCTGAAAATAAAGTCTTGCCGATAACTTTTGAAATAGTAACCGAATAATATGTGCTGAAAATAAATCATGCTGATTACTTTTGAAATAGTAAGCGACGAATATGTTGAAAATAAAAATCTTGCCGAATACTTTTGAAATAATAACCGAGGAATGTGCTAAAAATAAAAATCTTGCCGATTACCTTTGAAATAGTAACCGATGAACATGCTGAAAATAAAAATCTTCCCGATTACTTTTGAAAAAGTAACCGACAAATATGCTGAAAATAAAAATCTTGCCGATTACTTTTGAAATAGTCACCGACGAATATGCTGAAAATAAAAATCTTGCCGATTACTTTTGAAATAGTAACCGACGAATGTGTTGAAAATAAAAATCTTGTCGATTACTTTTAAAATAGTAACCGACAAATATGCTAAAAATAAAAATCTTGCCGATTACTTTTGAAATAGGAACCGATGAATATGTTGAAAATAAAAATCTTGTCGATTACTTTTAAAATAGTAACCGACAAATAAGCTGAAAATAAAAAATCTTGCCGATTACCTTTGAAATAGTAACCGACGAATGTGCAGAAAATAGATCATGCCGATTACTTTTGAAATAGTAACCGACGAACGTGTTGAAAATAAATCATGCCGATTACCTTTGAAAGAGTAACCGACGAATATGTTGAAAATAAAAATCTTAGCGATTACTTTTGAAATAGTAACCAACGAATATGCTGAAAATAAAGTCTTGCCCATTACTTTTGAAATAGTAACCGACGAATATGTGCTGAAAATAAATCTTGCCCATTACTTTTGAAATAGTAACCGACGAATGTGCTGAAAATAAATCATGCCGATTACTTTTGAAATAGTAAGTGACGAATATGTTGAAAATAAAAAGCTTACCGATTACTTTTGAAATAGTAACCAACGAATATGCTGAAAATAAAATCTTGCCGATTACTTTTGAAATAGTAACCGATGAATATGTTGAAAATAAAAATCTTGTAGATTACTTTTAAAACAGTAACCGACAAATATGCTGAAAATAAAAATCTTGCCGATTACTTTTGAAATAGTAACCGACGAATGTGCTGATAATAAATCATGCTGATTACTTTTGAAATAGTAAGCGACGAATATGTTGGAAATAAAGATCTTACCGATTACTTTTCAAAAAGTAACCAATGAATGTGCTGAAAATAAAGTCTTGCCGATTACTTTTGAAATAGTAACCGACGAATATGTTGAAAATAAAAATCTTGCCGAATACTTTTGAAATAGTAACCGAGGAATGTGCTAAAAATAAAAATCTTGTCGATTACCTTTGAAATAGTAACCGATGAACATGCTGAAAATAAAAATCTTCCCGATTACTTTTGAAAAAGTAACCGACAAATATGCTGAAAATAAAAATCTTCCCGATTACTTTTGAAATAGTAACCGACCAATATGCTGAAAATAAAAATCATGCCGATTACTTTTGAAATAGTAACCGACGAATGTGCTGAAAATAAAGTCTTGCCGATTACTTTTAAAATAGTAACCGACAAATATGCTGAAAATAAAGTCTTGCCGATTACTTTTAAAATAGTAACCGACAAATATGCTGAAAATAAAAATCTTGTGGATTAGTTTTGAAATAGTAACCGACGAATGTGCTGAAAATAAATCATGCCGATTACTTTTGAAATAGTAAGCGACGAATATGTTGAAAATAAAAATCTTGCCGAATACTTTTGAAATAGTAACCGAGGAATGTGCTAAAAATAAAAATCTTGCCGATTACCTTTGAAATAGTAACCAATGAACATGCTGAAAATAAAAATCTTCCCGATTACTTTTGAAAAAGTAACCGACAAATATGCTGAAAATAAAAATCTTGCCGATTACTTTTGAAATAGTAACCGACGAATATGTTGAAAATAAAAATCTTGCCGAATACTTTTGAAATAGTAACCGACGAATGTGCTAAAAATAAAAATCTTGCCGATTACCTTTGAAATAGTAACCGATGAACATGCTGAAAATAAAAATCTTCCCGATTACTTTTGAAAAAGTAACCGACAAATATGCTGAAAATAAAAATATTGTCGATTACTTTTGAAATAGTCACCGACCAATATGCTGAAAATAAAAATCATGCCGATTACTTTTGAAATAGTAACCGACGAATGTGCAGCAAATAAAGTCTTCCCGATTACTTTTAAAATAGTAACCGACAAATATGCTGAAAATAAAAATCTTGTGGATTAGTTTTGAAATAGTAACCGACGAATGTGCTGAAAATAAATCATGCTGATTACTTTTGAAATAGTAAGCGACGAATATGTTGAAAATAAAAATCTTGCCGAATACTTTTGAAATAGTAACCGAGGAATGTGCTAAAAATAAAAATCTTGCCGATTACCTTTGAAATAGTAACCGATGAACATGCTGAAAATAAAAATCTTCCCGATTACTTTTGAAAAAGTAACCGACAAATATGCTGAAAATAAAAATCTTGTCGATTACTTTTGAAATAGTCACCGACCAATATGCTGAAAATAAAAATCATGCCGATTACTTTTGAAATAGTAACCGACGAATGTGCTGAAAATAAAGTCTTCCTGATTACTTTTAAAATAGTAACCGACAAATATGCTGAAAATAAAAATCTTGTGGATTAGTTTTGAAATAGTAACCGACGAATGTGCTGAAATTAAATCATGCTGATTACTTTTGAAATAGTAAGCGACGAATATGTTGAAAATAAAAATCTTGCCGAATACTTTTGAAATAGTAACCGAGGAATGTGCTAAAAATAAAAATCTTGCCGATTACCTTTGAAATAGTAACCGATGAACATGCTGAAAATAAAAATCTTCTCGATTACTTTTGAAAAAGTAACCGACAAATATGCTGAAAATAAAAATCTTGCCGATTACTTTTGAAATAGTCACCGACCAATATGCTGAAAATAAAAATCATGCCGATTACTTTTGAAATAGTAACCGACGAATGTGCTGAAAATAAAGTCTTGCCGATTACTTTTAAAATAGTAACCGACAAATATGCTGAAAATAAAAATCTTGTGGATTAGTTTTGAAATAGTAACCGACGAATGTGCTGAAAATAAATCATGCTGATTACTTTTGAAATAGTAAGCGACGAATATGTTGAAAATAAAAATCTTGCCGAATACTTTTGAAATAGTAACCGAGGAATGTGCTAAAAATAAAAATCTTGCCGATTACCTTTGAAATAGTAACCGATGAACATGCTGAAAATAAAAATCTTCCCGATTACTTTTGAAAAAGTAACCGACAAATATGCTGAAAATAAAAATCTTGCCGATTACTTTTGAAATAGTAACCGACGAATATGTTGAAAATAAAAATCTTGCCGAATACTTTTGAAATAGTAACCGAGGAATGTGCTAAAAATAAAAATCTTGCCGATTACCTTTGAAATAGTAACCGATGAACATGCTGAAAATAAAAATCTTCCCGATTACTTTTGAAAAAGTAACCGACAAATATGCTGAAAATAAAAATCTTGCCGATTACTTTTGAAATAGTAACCGACGAATATGTTGAAAATAAAAATCTTGCCGAATACTTTTGAAATAGTAACCGAGGAATGTGCTAAAAATAAAAATCTTGTCGATTACCTTTGAAATAGTAACCGATGAACATGCTGAAAATAAAAATCTTCCCGATTACTTTTGAAAAAGTAACCGACAAATATGCTGAAAATAAAAATCTTGCCGATTACTTTTGAAATAGTAACCGACCAATATGCTGAAAATAAAAATCATGCCGATTACTTTTGAAATAGTAACCGACGAATGTGCTGAAAATAAAGTCTTGCCGATTACTTTTAAAATAGTAACCGACAAATATGCTGAAAATAAAAATCTTGTGGATTAGTTTTGAAATAGTAACCGACGAATGTGCTGAAAATAAATCATGCTGATTACTTTTGAAATAGTAAGCGACGAATATGTTGAAAATAAAAATCTTGCCGAATACTTTTGAAATAGTAACCGAGGAATGTGCTAAAAATAAAAATCTTGCCGATTACCTTTGAAATAGTAACCGATGAACATGCTGAAAATAAAAATCTTCCCGATTACTTTTGAAAAAGTAACCGACAAATATGCTGAAAATAAAAATCTTGCCGATTACTTTTGAAATAGTAACCGACGAATATGTTGAAAATAAAAATCTTGCCGAATACTTTTGAAATAGTAACCGACGAATGTGCTAAAAATAAAAATCTTGCCGATTACCTTTGAAATAGTAACCGATGAACATGCTGAAAATAAAAATCTTCCCGATTACTTTTGAAAAAGTAACCGACAAATATGCTGAAAATAAAAATCTTGTCGATTACTTTTGAAATAGTCACCGACCAATATGCTGAAAATAAAAATCATGCCGATTACTTTTGAAATAGTAACCGACGAATGTGCAGCAAATAAAGTCTTCCCGATTACTTTTAAAATAGTAACCGACAAATATGCTGAAAATAAAAATCTTGTGGATTAGTTTTGAAATAGTAACCGACGAATGTGCTGAAAATAAATCATGCTGATTACTTTTGAAATAGTAAGCGACGAATATGTTGAAAATAAAAATCTTGCCGAATACTTTTGAAATAGTAACCGAGGAATGTGCTAAAAATAAAAATCTTGCCGATTACCTTTGAAATAGTAACCGATGAACATGCTGAAAATAAAAATCTTCCCGATTACTTTTGAAAAAGTAACCGACAAATATGCTGAAAATAAAAATCTTGTCGATTACTTTTGAAATAGTCACCGACCAATATGCTGAAAATAAAAATCATGCCGATTACTTTTGAAATAGTAACCGACGAATGTGCTGAAAATAAAGTCTTCCTGATTACTTTTAAAATAGTAACCGACAAATATGCTGAAAATAAAAATCTTGTGGATTAGTTTTGAAATAGTAACCGACGAATGTGCTGAAATTAAATCATGCTGATTACTTTTGAAATAGTAAGCGACGAATATGTTGAAAATAAAAATCTTGCCGAATACTTTTGAAATAGTAACCGAGGAATGTGCTAAAAATAAAAATCTTGCCGATTACCTTTGAAATAGTAACCGATGAACATGCTGAAAATAAAAATCTTCTCGATTACTTTTGAAAAATTAACCGACAAATATGCTGAAAATAAAAATCTTGCCGATTACTTTTGAAATAGTCACCGACCAATATGCTGAAAATAAAAATCATGCCGATTACTTTTGAAATAGTAACCGACGAATGTGCTGAAAATAAAGTCTTGCCGATTACTTTTAAAATAGTAACCGACAAATATGCTGAAAATAAAAATCTTGTGGATTAGTTTTGAAATAGTAACCGACGAATGTGCTGAAAATAAATCATGCTGATTACTTTTGAAATAGTAAGCGACGAATATGTTGAAAATAAAAATCTTGCCGAATACTTTTGAAATAGTAACCGAGGAATGTGCTAAAAATAAAAATCTTGCCGATTACCTTTGAAATAGTAACCGATGAACATGCTGAAAATAAAAATCTTCCCGATTACTTTTGAAAAAGTAACCGACAAATATGCTGAAAATAAAAATCTTGCCGATTACTTTTGAAATAGTAACCGACGAATATGTTGAAAATAAAAATCTTGCCGAATACTTTTGAAATAGTAACCGAGGAATGTGCTAAAAATAAAAATCTTGCCGATTACCTTTGAAATAGTAACCGATGAACATGCTGAAAATAAAAATCTTCCCGATTACTTTTGAAAAAGTAACCGACAAATATGCTGAAAATAAAAATCTTGCCGATTACTTTTGAAATAGTAACCGACGAATATGTTGAAAATAAAAATCTTGCCGAATACTTTTGAAATAGTAACCGAGGAATGTGCTAAAAATAAAAATCTTGTCGATTACCTTTGAAATAGTAACCGATGAACATGCTGAAAATAAAAATCTTCCCGATTACTTTTGAAAAAGTAACCGACAAATATGCTGAAAATAAAAATCTTGCCGATTACTTTTGAAATAGTAACCGACCAATATGCTGAAAATAAAAATCATGCCGATTACTTTTGAAATAGTAACCGACGAATGTGCTGAAAATAAAGTCTTGCCGATTACTTTTAAAATAGTAACCGACAAATATGCTGAAAATAAAAATCTTGTGGATTAGTTTTGAAATAGTAACCGACGAATGTGCTGAAAATAAATCATGCTGATTACTTTTGAAATAGTAAGCGACGAATATGTTGAAAATAAAAATCTTGCCGAATACTTTTGAAATAGTAACCGAGGAATGTGCTAAAAATAAAAATCTTGCCGATTACCTTTGAAATAGTAACCGATGAACATGCTGAAAATAAAAATCTTCCCGATTACTTTTGAAAAAGTAACCGACAAATATGCTGAAAATAAAAATCTTGCCGATTACTTTTGAAATAGTAACCGACGAATATGTTGAAAATAAAAATCTTGCCGAATACTTTTGAAATAGTAACCGACGAATGTGCTAAAAATAAAAATCTTGCCGATTACCTTTGAAATAGTAACCGATGAACATGCTGAAAATAAAAATCTTCCCGATTACTTTTGAAAAAGTAACCGACAAATATGCTGAAAATAAAAATCTTGTCGATTACTTTTGAAATAGTCACCGACCAATATGCTGAAAATAAAAATCATGCCGATTACTTTTGAAATAGTAACCGACGAATGTGCAGCAAATAAAGTCTTCCCGATTACTTTTAAAATAGTAACCGACAAATATGCTGAAAATAAAAATCTTGTGGATTAGTTTTGAAATAGTAACCGACGAATGTGCTGAAAATAAATCATGCTGATTACTTTTGAAATAGTAAGCGACGAATATGTTGAAAATAAAAATCTTGCCGAATACTTTTGAAATAGTAACCGAGGAATGTGCTAAAAATAAAAATCTTGCCGATTACCTTTGAAATAGTAACCGATGAACATGCTGAAAATAAAAATCTTCCCGATTACTTTTGAAAAAGTAACCGACAAATATGCTGAAAATAAAAATCTTGTCGATTACTTTTGAAATAGTCACCGACCAATATGCTGAAAATAAAAATCATGCCGATTACTTTTGAAATAGTAACCGACGAATGTGCTGAAAATAAAGTCTTCCTGATTACTTTTAAAATAGTAACCGACAAATATGCTGAAAATAAAAATCTTGTGGATTAGTTTTGAAATAGTAACCGACGAATGTGCTGAAATTAAATCATGCTGATTACTTTTGAAATAGTAAGCGACGAATATGTTGAAAATAAAAATCTTGCCGAATACTTTTGAAATAGTAACCGAGGAATGTGCTAAAAATAAAAATCTTGCCGATTACCTTTGAAATAGTAACCGATGAACATGCTGAAAATAAAAATCTTCTCGATTACTTTTGAAAAATTAACCGACAAATATGCTGAAAATAAAAATCTTGCCGATTACTTTTGAAATAGTCACCGACCAATATGCTGAAAATAAAAATCATGCCGATTACTTTTGAAATAGTAACCGACGAATGTGCTGAAAATAAAGTCTTGCCGATTACTTTTAAAATAGTAACCGACAAATATGCTGAAAATAAAAATCTTGTGGATTAGTTTTGAAATAGTAACCGACGAATGTGCTGAAAATAAATCATGCTGATTACTTTTGAAATAGTAAGCGACGAATATGTTGAAAATAAAAATCTTGCCGAATACTTTTGAAATAGTAACCGAGGAATGTGCTAAAAATAAAAATCTTGCCGATTACCTTTGAAATAGTAACCGATGAACATGCTGAAAATAAAAATCTTCCCGATTACTTTTGAAAAAGTAACCGACAAATATGCTGAAAATAAAAATCTTGCCGATTACTTTTGAAATAGTAACCGACGAATATGTTGAAAATAAAAATCTTGCCGAATACTTTTGAAATAGTAACCGAGGAATGTGCTAAAAATAAAAATCTTGCCGATTACCTTTGAAATAGTAACCGATGAACATGCTGAAAATAAAAATCTTCCCGATTACTTTTGAAAAAGTAACCGACAAATATGCTGAAAATAAAAATCTTGCCGATTACTTTTGAAATAGTAACCGACGAATATGTTGAAAATAAAAATCTTGTCGAATACTTTTGAAATAGTAACCGACGAATGTGCTAAAAATAAAAATCTTGCCGATTACCTTTGAAATAGTAACCGATGAACATGCTGAAAATAAAAATCTTCCCGATTACTTTTGAAAAAGTAACCGACAAATATGCTGAAAATAAAAATCTTGCCGATTACTTTTGAAATAGTCACCGACCAATATGCTGAAAATAAAAATCATGCCGATTACTTTTGAAATAGTAACCGACGAATGTGCTGAAAATAAAGTCTTGCCGATTACTTTTAAAATAGTAACCGACAAATATGCTGAAAATAAAAATCTTGTGGATTAGTTTTGAAATAGTAACCGACGAATGTGCTGAAAATAAATCATGCTGATTACTTTTGAAATAGTAAGCGACGAATATGTTGAAAATAAAAATCTTGCCGAATACTTTTGAAATAGTAACCGAGGAATGTGCTAAAAATAAAAATCTTGCCGATTACCTTTGAAATAGTAACCGATGAACATGCTGAAAATAAAAATCTTCCCGATTACTTTTGAAAAAGTAACCGACAAATATGCTGAAAATAAAAATCTTGCCGATTACTTTTGAAATAGTCACCGACCAATATGCTGAAAATAAAAATCATGCCGATTACTTTTGAAATAGTAACCGACGAATGTGCTGAAAATAAATCATGCTGATTACTTTTGAAATAGTAAGCGATGAATATGTTGGAAATAAAAATCTTACCGATTACTTTTAAAAAAGTAACCAATGAATGTGCTGAAAATAAAGTCTTGCCGATTACTTTTTAATTAGTAACCGACGAATATGTTGAAAATAAAAATCTTGCCGATTACTTTTGAAATAGTAACCGACGAATGTGCTGAAAATAAAGTCTTGCCGATTACTTTTAAAATAGTAACCGACAAATATGCTGAAAATAAAAATCTTGCCGATTACTTTTGAAATAGTAACCGATGTACATGCTGAAAATAAAAATCTTGCCGATTACTATTGAAATAGTAACCGACGAATGTGCTGAAAATAAAGTCTTGCCGATTACTTTTAAAATAGTAACCGACAAATATGCTGAAAATAAAAATCTTGCCGATTACTTTTGAAATAGTAACCGATGTACATGCTGAAAATAAAAATCTTGCCGATTACTATTGAAATAGTAACCGACGAATGTGCTGAAAATAAAGTCTTGCCGATTACTTTTGAAATAGTAACCGACGAATGTGCTGAAAATATAGTCTTGCCGATTAATTCTAAAATAGTAACAGACAAATATGCTAAAAATAAAAATCTTGCCGATTACTTTTGAAATAGTAACCGACGAATGTGCTGAAAATAAATCTTGCCGATTACCTTTGAAATAGTAACCGACGAATATGCTGAATATAAAAATTTTGCGGATTACTTTTGAAATAGTAACCGACGAATGTGCAGAAAATAGATCATGCCGATTACTTTTGAAATAGTAACCGACGAATGTGTTGAATATAAAGTCTTGCCGATTACTTTTGAAATAGTAACCGACAAATGTGCTGAAAATAAATCATGCCAATTACTATTGAAATAGTAACCGACAAATGTGCTGAAAATAAAAGTCTTGCCGATTACTTTTGAAATAGTAACCTGACGAATGTGCTGAAAATAAATCATGCCGATTACTTTTGAAATAGTCACCGACGAATATGCTGAAAATAAAAATCTTGCCGATTACTTTTGAAATAGTAACCGCTGAATGTGCTGATAATAAATCATGCTGATTACTTTTGAAATAGTAAGCGACGAATATGTTGGAAATAAAGATCTTACCGATTACTTTTCAAAAAGTAACCAATGAATGTGCTGAAAATAAAGTCTTGCCGATTACTTTTGAAATAGTAACCGACGAATATGTTGAAAATAAAAATCTTGCCGAATACTTTTGAAATAGTAACCGACGAATGTGCTAAAAATAAAAATCTTGCCGATTACCTTTGAAATAGTAACCGATGAACATGCTGAAAATAAAAATCTTCCCGATTACTTTTGAAAAAGTAACCGACAAATATGCTGAAAATAAAAATCTTGTCGATTACTTTTGAAATAGTCACCGACCAATATGCTGAAAATAAAAATCATGCCGATTACTTTTGAAATAGTAACCGACGAATGTGCTGAAAATAAAGTCTTCCCGATTACTTTTAAAATAGTAACCGACAAATATGCTGAAAATAAAAATCTTGTGGATTAGTTTTGAAATAGTAACCGACGAATGTGCTGAAAATAAATCATGCTGATTACTTTTGAAATAGTAAGCGACGAATATGTTGAAAATAAAAATCTTGCCGAATACTTTTGAAATAGTAACCGAGGAATGTGCTAAAAATAAAAATCTTGCCGATTACCTTTGAAATAGTAACCGATGAACATGCTGAAAATAAAAATCTTCCCGATTACTTTTGAAAAAGTAACCGACAAATATGCTGAAAATAAAAATCTTGCCGATTACTTTTGAAATAGTCACCGACCAATATCCTGAAAATAAAAATCATGCCGATTACTTTTGAAATAGTAACCGACGAATGTGCTGAAAATAAAGTCTTGCCGATTACTTTTAAAATAGTAACCGACAAATATGCTGAAAATAAAAATCTTGTGGATTAGTTTTGAAATAGTAACCGACGAATGTGCTGAAAATAAATCATGCTGATTACTTTTGAAATAGTAAGCGACGAATATGTTGAAAATAAAAATCTTGCCGAATACTTTTGAAATAGTAACCGAGGAATGTGCTAAAAATAAAAATCTTGCCGATCACCTTTGAAATAGTAACCGATGAACATGCTGAAAATAAAAATCTTCCCGATTACTTTTGAAAAAGTAACCGACAAATATGCTGAAAATAAAAATCTTGCCGATTACTTTTGAAATAGTCACCGACCAATATGCTGAAAATAAAAATCATGCCGATTACTTTTGAAATAGTAACCGACGAATGTGCTGAAAATAAATCATGCTGATTACTTTTGAAATAGTAAGCGATGAATATGTTGGAAATAAAAATCTTGCCGATTACTTTTTAATTAGTAACCGACGAATATGTTGAAAATAAAAATCTTGCCGATTACTTTTGAAATAGTAACCGACGAATGTGCTGAAAATAAAGTCTTGCCGATTACTTTTAAAATAGTAACCGACAAATATGCTGAAAATAAAAATCTTGCCGATTACTTTTGAAATAGTAACCGATGTACATGCTGAAAATAAAAATCTTGCCGATTACTAATGAAATAGTAACCGACGAATGTGCTGAAAATAAAGTCTTGCCGATTACTTTTGAAATAGTAACCGACGAATGTGCTGAAAATATAGTCTTGCCGATTAATTCTAAAATAGTAACAGACAAATATGCTAAAAATAAAAATCTTGCCGATTACTTTTGAAATAGTAACCGACGAATGTGCTGAAAATAAATCTTGCCGATTACCTTTGAAATAGTAACCGACGAATATGCTGAATATAAAAATTTTGCGGATTACTTTTGAAATAGTAACCGACGAATGTGCAAAAAATAGATCATGCCGATTACTTTTGAAATAGTAACCGACGAATGTGTTGAATATAAAGTCTTGCCGATTACTTTTGAAATAGTAACCGACAAATGTGCTGAAAATAAATCATGCCAATTACTATTGAAATAGTAACCGACAAATGTGCTGAAAATAAAAGTCTTGCCGATTACTTTTGAAATAGTAACCTGACGAATGTGCTGAAAATAAATCATGCCGATTACTTGTGAAATAGTCACCGACGAATATGCTGAAAATAAAAATCTTGCCGATTACTTTTGAAATAGTAACCGACGAATGTGCTGAAAATAATCATGCCGATTACTTTCGAAATAGTAAGCGACGAATATGTTGAAAATAAAAATCTTACCGATTACTTTTAAAATAGTAACCAACGAATGTACTGAAAATAAATCTTGCCGATTACTTTTGAAATAGTAACCGACGAATGTGCTGAAAATAAATCATGCCGATTACTTTGGAAATAGTAAGTAACGAATATGTTGAAAATAAAAATCTTACCGATTACTTTTGAAATAGTAACCAACGAATGTGCTGAAAATAAAGTCTTGCCGATAACTTTTGAAATAGTAACCGAATAATATGTGCTGAAAATAAATCTTGTCGATTAGTTTTGAAATAGTAACCGACGAATGTGCTGAAAATAAATCATGCTGATTACTTTTGAAATAGTAAGCGACGAATATGTTGAAAATAAAAATCTTGTCGATTACTTTTAAAATAGTAACCGACAAATATGCTAAAAATAAAAATCTTGCCGATTACTTTTGAAATAGGAACCGACGAATATGTTGAAAATAAGAATCTTGCCGATTACTTTTGAAATAGTAACCGACGAATATGCTGAAAATAAAAATCTTGCCGATTACTTTTGAAATAGTCACCGACCAATATGCTGAAAATAAAAATCAAGCCGATTACTTTTGAAATAGTAACCGACGAATGTGCTGATAATAAATCATGCTGATTACTTTTGAAATAGTAAGCGACGAATATGTTGGAAATAAAGATCTTACCGATTACTTTTAAAAAAGTAACCAATGAATGTGCTGAAAATAAAGTCTTGCCGATTACTTTTGAAATAGTAACCGACGAATATGTTGGAAATAAAGATCTTACCGATTACTTTTAAAAAAGTAACCAATGAATGTGCTGAAAATAAAGTCTTGCCGATTACTTTTGAAATAGTAACCGACGAATATGTTGAAAATAAAAATCTTGCCGAATACTTTTGAAATAGTAACCGACGAATGTGCTAAAAATAAAAATCTTGCCGATTACCTTTGAAATAGTAACCGATGAACATGCTGAAAATAAAAATCTTCCCGATTACTTTTGAAAAAGTAACCGTCAAATATGCTGAAAATAAAAATCTTGCCGATTACTTTTGAAATAGTCACCGACCAATATGCTGAAAATAAAAATCATGCCGATTACTTTTGAAATAGTAACCGACGAATGTGCTGAAAATAAAGTCTTGCCGATTACTTTTAAAATAGTAACCGACAAATATGCTGAAAATAAAAATCTTGTCGATTAGTTTTGAAATAGTAACCGACGAATGTGCTGAAAATAAATCATGCTGATTACTTTTGAAATAGTAAGCGACGAATATGTTGAAAATAAAAATCTTGCAGAATACTTTTGAAATAGAAACCGAGGAATGTGCTAAAAATAAAAATCTTGCCGATTACCTTTGAAATAGTAACCGATGAACATGCTGAAAATAAAAATCTTCCCGATTACTTTTGAAAAAGTAACCGACAAATATGCTGAAAATAAAAATCTTGCCTATTACTTTTGAAATAGTCACCAACCAATATGCTGAAAATAAAAATCATGCCGATTACTTTTGAAATAGTAACCGACGAATGTGCTGAAAATAAATCATGCTGATTACTTTTGAAATAGTAAGCGATGAATATGTTGGAAATAAAAATCTTACCGATTACTTTTTAAAAAGTAACCAATGAATGTGCTGAAAATAAAGTCTTGCCGATTACTTTTTAATTAGTAACCGACGAATATGTTGAAAATAAAAATCTTGCCGATTACTTTTGAAATAGTAACCGACGAATGTGCTGAAAATAAAGTCTTGCCGATTACTTTTAAAATAGTAACCGACAAATATGCTGAAAATAAAAATCTTGCTGATTACTTTTGAAATAGTAACCGACGTACATGCTGAAAATAAAAATCTTGCCGATTACTATTGAAATAGTAACCGACGAATGTGCTGAAAATAAAGTCTTGCCGATTACTTTTGAAATAGTAACCGACGAATGTGCTGAAAATATAGTCTTGCCGATTAATTCTAAAATAGTAACAGACAAATATGCTAAAAATAAAAATCTTGCCGATTACTTTTGAAATAGTAACCGACGAATATGCTGAATATAAAAATTTTGCGGATTACTTTTGAAATAGTAACCGACGAATGTGCAGAAAATAGATCATGCCGATTACTTTTGAAATAGTAACCGACGAATGTGTTGAATATAAAGTTTTGCCGATTACTTTTGAAATAGTAACCGACAAATGTGCTGAAAATAAATCATGCCAATTACTATTGAAATAGTAACCGACAAATGTGCTGAAAATAAAAGTCTTGCCGATTACTTTTGAAATAGTAACCTGACGATTGTGCTGAAAATAAATCATGCCGATTACTTTTGAAATAGTCACCGACGAATATGCTGAAAATAAAAATCTTGCCGATTACTTTTGAAATAGTAATCGACGAATGTGCTGAAAATAATCATGCCGATTACTTTCGAAATAGTAAGCGACGAATATGTTGAAAATAAAAATCTTACCGATTACTTTTAAAATATTAACCAACGAATGTACTGAAAATAAATCTTGCCGATTACTTTTGAAATAGTAACCGACGAATGTGCTGAAAATAAAGTCTTGCCGATAACTTTTGAAATAGTAACCGAATAATATGTGCTGAAAATAAATCTTGTCGATTAGTTTTGAAATAGTAACCGACGAATGTGCTGAAAATAAATCATGCTGATTACTTTTGAAATAGTAAGCGATGAATATGTTGGAAATAAAAATCTTACCGATTACTTTTAAAAAAGTAACCAATGAATGTGCTGAAAATAAAGTCTTGCCGATTACTTTTGAAATAGTAACCGACGAATATGTTGAAAATAAAAATCTTGCCGATTACTTTTGAAATAGTAACCAACGAATGTGCTGAAAATAAAGTCTTGCCGATTACTTTTAAATTAGTAACCGACAAATATGCTGAAAATAAAAATCTTGCCGATTACTTTTGAAATAGTAACCGACGTACATGCTGAAAATAAAAATCTTGCCGATTACTATTGAAATAGTAACCGACGAATGTGCTGAAAATAAAGTCTTGCCGATTACTTTTGAAATAGTAACCGACGAATGTGCTGAAAATAAATCATGCCGATTACTTTTGAAATAGTCAACGACGAATATGCTGAAAATAAAAATCTTGCCGATTACTTTTGAAATAGTAACCGACGAATGTGCTGAAAATAAATCATGCCGATTACTTTCGAAATAGTAAGCGACGAATATGTTGAAAATAAAAATCTTACCGATTACTTTTAAATAGTAACCAACGAATGTACTGAAAATAAATCTTGCCGATTACTTTTGAAATAGTCACCGACCAATATGTTGAAAATAAAAATCAAGCCGATTACTTTTGAAATAGTAACCGACGAATGTGCTGAAAATAAATCATGCTGATTACTTTTGAAATAGTAAGCGATGAATATGTTGGAAATAAAAATCTTACCAATTACTTTTAAAAAAGTAACCAATGAATGTGCTGAAAATAAAGTCTTGCTGATTACTTTTGAAATAGTAACCGACGAATATGTTGAAAATAAAAATCTTGCCGATTACTTTTGAAATAGTAACCGACGAATGTGCTGAAAATAAAGTCTTGCCGATTACTTTTAAAATAGTAACCGACAAATATGCTGAAAATAAAAATCTGGCCGATTACTTTTGAAATAGTAACCGACGTACATGCTGAAAATAAAAATCTTGCCGATTACTATTGAAATAGTAACCGACGAATGTGCTGAAAATAAAGTCTTGCCGATTACTTTTGAAATAGTAACCGACGAATGTGCTGAAAATAAATCATGCCGATTACTTTTGAAATAGTCAACGACGAATATGCTGAAAATAAAAATCTTGCCGATTACTTTTGAAATAGTAACCGACGAATGTGCTGAAAATAAATCATGCCGATTACTTTCGAAATAGTAAGCGACGAATATGTTGAAAATAAAAATCTTACCGATTACTTTTAAAATAGTAACCAACGAATGTACTGAAAATAAATCTTGCCGATTACTTTTGAAATAGTAACCGACGAATGTGCTGAAAATAAATCATGCCGATTACTTTGGAAATAGTAAGTGACGAATATGTTGAAAATAAAAATCTTACCGATTACTTTTGAAATAGTAACCAACGAATGTGCTGAAAATAAAGTCTTGCCGATAACTTTTGAAATAGTAACCGAATAATATGTGCTGAAAATAAATCTTGTCGATTAGTTTTAAAATAGTAACCGACGAATGTGCTGAAAATAAATCATGCTGATTACTTTTGAAATAGTAAGCGACGAATATGTTGAAAATAAAAATCTTGTCGATTACTTTTAAAATAGTAACCGACAAATATGCTAAAAATAAAAATCTTGCCGATTACTTTTGAAATAGGAACCGACGAATATGTTGAAAATGAAAATCTTGCCGATTACTTTTGCAATAGTAACCGACGAATATGCTGAAAATAAAAATCTTGCCGATTACTTTTGAAATAGTCACCGACCAATATGTTGAAAATAAAAATCAAGCCGATTACTTTTGAAATAGTAACCGACGAATGTGCTGAAAATAAATCATGCTGATTACTTTTGAAATAGTAAGCGATGAATATTTTGGAAATAAAAATCTTACCAATTACTTTTAAAAAAGTAACCAATGAATGTGCTGAAAATAAAGTCTTGCTGATTACTTTTGAAATAGTAACCGACGAATATGTTGAAAATAAAAATCTTGCCGATTACTTTTGAAATAGTAACCGACGAATGTGCTGAAAATAAAGTCTTGCCGATTACTTTTAAAATAGTAACCGACAAATATGCTGAAAATAAAAATCTTGCCGATTACTTTTGAAATAGTAACCGACGAACATGCTGAAAATAAAAATCTTGCCGATTACTATTGAAATAGTAACCGACGAATGTGCTGAAAATAAAGTCTTGCCGATTACTTTTGAAATAGTAACCGACGAATGTGCTGAAAATATAGTCTTGCCGATTAATTCTAAAATAGTAACAGACAAATATGCTAAAAATAAAAATCTTGCCGATTACTTTTCAAATAGTAACCGACAAATGTGCTGAAAATAAATCATGCCAATTACTATTGAAATAGTAACCGACAAATGTGCTGAAAATAAAACTCTTGCCGATTACTTTTGAAATAGTAACCTGACGAATGTGCTGAAAATAAATCATGCCGATTACTTTTGAAATAGTCACCGACGAATATGCTGAAAATAAAAATCTTGCCGATTACTTTTGAAATAGTAACCGACGAATGTGCTGAAAATAAATCATGCTGATTACTTTTGAAATAGTAAGCGATGAATATGTTGGAAATAAAAATCTTACCGATTACTTTTAAAAAAGTAACCAATGAATGTGCTGAAAATAAAGTCTTGCCGATTACTTTTGAAATAGTAACCGACGAATATGTTGAAAATAAAAATCTTGCCGATTACTTTTGAAATAGTAACCAACGAATGTGCTGAAAATAAAGTCTTGCCGATTACTTTTAAATTAGTAACCGACAAATATGCTGAAAATAAAAATCTTGCCGATTACTTTTGAAATAGTAACCGACGTACATGCTGAAAATAAAAATCTTGCCGATTACTATTGAAATAGTAACCGACGAATGTGCTGAAAATAAAGTCTTGTCGATTACTTTTGAAATAGTAACCGACGAATGTGCTGAAAATAAATCATGCCGATTACTTTTGAAATAGTCAACGACGAATATGCTGAAAATAAAAATCTTGCCGATTACTTTTGAAATAGTAACCGACGAATGTGCTGAAAATAAATCATGCCGATTACTTTCGAAATAGTAAGCGACGAATATGTTGAAAATAAAAATCTTACCGATTACTTTTAAATAGTAACCAACGAATGTACTGAAAATAAATCTTGCCGATTACTTTTGAAATAGTCACCGACCAATATGTTGAAAATAAAAATCAAGCCGATTACTTTTGAAATAGTAACCGACGAATGTGCTGAAAATAAATCATGCTGATTACTTTTGAAATAGTAAGCGATGAATATGTTGGAAATAAAAATCTTACCAATTACTTTTAAAAAAGTAACCAATGAATGTGCTGAAAATAAAGTCTTGCTGATTACTTTTGAAATAGTAACCGACGAATATGTTGAAAATAAAAATCTTGCCGATTACTTTTGAAATAGTAACCGACGAATGTGCTGAAAATAAAGTCTTGCCGATTACTTTTAAAATAGTAACCGACAAATATGCTGAAAATAAAAATCTGGCCGATTACTTTTGAAATAGTAACCGACGTACATGCTGAAAATAAAAATCTTGCCGATTACTATTGAAATAGTAACCGACGAATGTGCTGAAAATAAAGTCTTGCCGATTACTTTTGAAATAGTAACCGACGAATGTGCTGAAAATAAATCATGCCGATTACTTTTGAAATAGTCAACGACGAATATGCTGAAAATAAAAATCTTGCCGATTACTTTTGAAATAGTAACCGACGAATGTGCTGAAAATAAATCATGCCGATTACTTTCGAAATAGTAAGCGACGAATATGTTGAAAATAAAAATCTTACCGATTACTTTTAAAATAGTAACCAACGAATGTACTGAAAATAAATCTTGCCGATTACTTTTGAAATAGTAACCGACGAATGTGCTGAAAATAAATCATGCCGATTACTTTGGAAATAGTAAGTGACGAATATGTTGAAAATAAAAATCTTACCGATTACTTTTGAAATAGTAACCAACGAATGTGCTGAAAATAAAGTCTTGCCGATAACTTTTGAAATAGTAACCGAATAATATGTGCTGAAAATAAATCTTGTCGATTAGTTTTAAAATAGTAACCGACGAATGTGCTGAAAATAAATCATGCTGATTACTTTTGAAATAGTAAGCGACGAATATGTTGAAAATAAAAATCTTGTCGATTACTTTTAAAATAGTAACCGACAAATATGCTAAAAATAAAAATCTTGCCGATTACTTTTGAAATAGGAACCGACGAATATGTTGAAAATGAAAATCTTGCCGATTACTTTTGAAATAGTAACCGACGAATATGCTGAAAATAAAAATCTTGCCGATTACTTTTGAAATAGTCACCGACCAATATGTTGAAAATAAAAATCAAGCCGATTACTTTTGAAATAGTAACCGACGAATGTGCTGAAAATAAATCATGCTGATTACTTTTGAAATAGTAAGCGATGAATATTTTGGAAATAAAAATCTTACCAATTACTTTTAAAAAAGTAACCAATGAATGTGCTGAAAATAAAGTCTTGCTGATTACTTTTGAAATAGTAACCGACGAATATGTTGAAAATAAAAATCTTGCCGATTACTTTTGAAATAGTAACCGACGAATGTGCTGAAAATAAAGTCTTGCCGATTACTTTTAAAATAGTAACCGACAAATATGCTGAAAATAAAAATCTTGCCGATTACTTTTGAAATAGTAACCGACGAACATGCTGAAAATAAAAATCTTGCCGATTACTATTGAAATAGTAACCGACGAATGTGCTGAAAATAAAGTCTTGCCGATTACTTTTGAAATAGTAACCGACGAATGTGCTGAAAATATAGTCTTGCCGATTAATTCTAAAATAGTAACAGACAAATATGCTAAAAATAAAAATCTTGCCGATTACTTTTCAAATAGTAACCGACAAATGTGCTGAAAATAAATCATGCCAATTACTATTGAAATAGTAACCGACAAATGTGCTGAAAATAAAACTCTTGCCGATTACTTTTGAAATAGTAACCTGACGAATGTGCTGAAAATAAATCATGCCGATTACTTTTGAAATAGTCACCGACGAATATGCTGAAAATAAAAATCTTGCCGATTACTTTTGAAATAGTAACCGACGAATGTGCTGAAAATAAATCATGTCGATTACTTTCGAAATAGTAAGCGACGAATATGTTGAAAATAAAAATCTTACCGATTACTTTTAAAATAGTAACCAACGAATGTACTGAAAATAAATCTTGACGATTACTTTTGAAATAGTAACCGACGAATGTGCTGAAAATAAATCATGCCGATTACTTTTGAAATAGTAAGCGATGAATATGTTGAAAATAAAATTCTTACCGATTACTTTTGAAATAGTAACAACGAATATGCTGAAAATAAAGTCTTGCCGATTACTTTTGAAATAGTAACCGACGAATATGTTGAAAATAAAAATCTTGTCGATTACTTTTAAAATAGTAACCGACGAATGTGCTAAAAATAAAGTCTTGCCGATTACTTTTAAAATAGTAACCGACAAATATGCTGAAAATAAAAATCTTGCCGATTACTTTTGAAATAGTAACCGACGTACATGCTGAAAATAAAAATCTTGCCGATTACTATTGAAATAGTAACCGACGAATGTGCTGAAAATAAAGTCTTGCCGATTACTTTTGAAATAGTAACCGACAAATGTGCTGAAAATATAGTCTTGCCGATTAATTCTAAAATAGTAACAGACAAATATGCTAAAAATAAAAATCTTGCCGATTACTTTTTAAATAGTAACCGACAAATGTGCTGAAAATAAATCATGCCAATTACTATTGAAATAGTAACCGACAAATGTGCTGAAAATAAAAGTCTTGCCGATTACTTTTGAAATAGTAACTTGACGAATGTGCTGAAAAGAAATCATGTCGATTACTTTTGAAATAGTCACCGACGAATATGCTGAAAATAAAAATCTTGCCGATTACTTTTGAAATAGTAACCGACGAATGTGCTGAAAATAAATCATGCCGATTACTTTCGAAATAGTAAGCGACGAATATGTTGAAAATAAAAATCTTACCGATTACTTTTAAAATAGTAACCAACGAATGTACTGAAAATAAATCATGCCGATTACCTTTGAAATAGTAACCGACGAATATGTTGAAAATAAAAATCTTGCCGATTACTTTTGAAATAGTAACCGACGAATGTGCTGAAAATAAAGTCTTGCCGATTACTTTTAAAATAGTAACCGACAAATATGCTGAAAATAAAAATCTTGCCGATTATTTTGAAATAGTAACCGACGTACATGCTGAAAATAAAAATCTTGCCGATTACTTTTGAAATAGTAACCTGACGAATGTGCTGAAAATAAATCATGCCAATTACTTTTGAAATAGTCACCGACGAATATGCTGAAAATAAAAATCTTGCCGATTACTTTTGAAATAGTAACCGACGAATGTGCTGAAAATAAATCATGTCGATTACTTTCGAAATAGTAAGCGACGAATATGTTGAAAATAAAAATCTTACCGATTACTTTTAAAATAGTAACCAACGAATGTACTGAAAATAAATCTTGACGATTACTTTTGAAATAGTAACCGACGAATGTGCTGAAAATAAATCATGCCGATTACTTTTGAAATAGTAAGCGATGAATATGTTGAAAATAAAATTCTTACCGATTACTTTTGAAATAGTAACAACGAATATGCTGAAATTAAAGTCTTGCCGATTACTTTTGAAATATTAACCGACGAATATGTTGAAAATAAAAATCTTGTCGATTACTTTTAAAATAGTAACCGACAAATCTGCTGAAAATAAAAATCTTGCCGATTACTTTTGAAAAAGTAACCGATAAATATGCTGAAAATTAAAATCTTGCCGATTACTTTTGAAATAGTCACCGACCAATATGCTAAAAATAAAAAACATGCCGATTACTTTTGAAATAGTAACCGACGAATGTGCTGAAAATAAATCATGCTGATTACTTTTGAAATAGTAAGCGATGAATATGTTGGAAATAAAAATCTTACCGATTACTTTTAAAAAAGTAACCAATGAATGTGCTGAAAATAAAGTCTTGTCGATTACTTTTGAAATAGTAACCGACGAATGTGCTAAAAATAAAGTCTTGCCGATTACTTTTAAAATAGTAACCGACAAATATGCTGAAAATAAAAATCTTGCCGATTATTTTGAAATAGTAACCGACGTACATGCTGAAAATAAAAATCTTGCCGATTACTTTTGAAATAGTAACCTGACGAATGTGCTGAAAATAAATCATGCCAATTACTTTTGAAATAGTCACCGACGAATATGCTGAAAATAAAAATCTTGCCGATTACTTTTGAAATAGTAACCGACGAATGTGCTGAAAATAAATCATGTCGATTACTTTCGAAATAGTAAGCGACGAATATGTTGAAAATAAAAATCTTACCGATTACTTTTAAAATAGTAACCAACGAATGTACTGAAAATAAATCATGCCGATTACTTTTGAAATAGTAAGCGATGAATATGTTGAAAATAAAATTCTTACCGATTACTTTTGAAATAGTAACAACGAATATGCTGAAATTAAAGTCTTGCCGATTACTTTTGAAACATTAACCGACGAATATGTTGAAAATAAAAATCTTGTCGATTACTTTTAAAATAGTAACCGACAAATCTGCTGAAAATAAAAATCTTGCCGATTACTTTTGAAAAAGTAACCGACAAATATGCTGAAAATTAAAATCTTGCCGATTACTTTTGAAATAGTCACCGACCAATATGCTAAAAATAAAAAACATGCCGATTACTTTTGAAATAGTAACCGACGAATGTGCTGAAAATAAATCATGCTGATTACTTTTGAAATAGTCACCGACGAATATGCTGAAAATAAAAATCTTGCCGATTACTTTTGAAAAAGTAACCGACAAATATGCTGAAAATAAAAATCTTGCCGATTACTTTTGAAATAGTCACCGACCAATATGCTGAAAATAAAAAACATGCCGATTACTTTTGAAATAGTAACCGACGAATGTGCTGAAAATAAAGTCTTGCCGATTACTTTTAAAATAGTAACCGACAAATATGCTGAAAATAAAAATCTTGCCGATTATTTTGAAATAGTAACCGACGTACATGCTGAAAATAAAAATCTTGCCGATTACTTTTGAAATAGTAACCTGACGAATGTGCTGAAAATAAATCATGCCAATTACTTTTGAAATAGTCACCGACGAATATGCTGAAAATAAAAATCTTGCCGATTACTTTTGAAATAGTAACCGACGAATGTGCTGAAAATAAATCATGTCGATTACTTTCGAAATAGTAAGCGACGAATATGTTGAAAATAAAAATCTTACCGATTACTTTTAAAATAGTAACCAACGAATGTACTGAAAATAAATCATGCCGATTACTTTTGAAATAGTAAGCGATGAATATGTTGAAAATAAAATTCATACCGATTACTTTTGAAATAGTAACAACGAATATGCTGAAATTAAAGTCTTGCCGATTACTTTTGAAATATTAACCGACGAATATGTTGAAAATAAAAATCTTGTCGATTACTTTTAAAATAGTAACCGACAAATCTGCTGAAAATAAAAATCTTGCCGATTACTTTTGAAAAAGTAACCGACAAATATGCTGAAAATTAAAATCTTGCCGATTACTTTTGAAATAGTCACCGACCAATATGCTAAAAATAAAAAACATGCCGATTACTTTTGAAATAGTAACCGACGAATGTGCTGAAAATAAATCATGCTGATTACTTTTGAAATAGTCACCGACGAATATGCTGAAAATAAAAATCTTGCCGATTACTTTTGAAAAAGTAACCGACAAATATGCTGAAAATAAAAATCTTGCCGATTACTTTTGAAATAGTCACCGACCAATATGCTGAAAATAAAAAACATGCCGATTACTTTTGAAATAGTAACCGACGAATGTGCTGAAAATAAATCATGCTGATTACTTTTGAAATAGTAAGCGATGAATATGTTGGAAATAAAAATCTTACCGATTACTTTTAAAAAAGTAACCAATGAATGTGCTGAAAATAAAGTCTTGCCGATTACTTTTGAAATAGTAACCGACGAATATGTTGAAAATAAAAATCTTGCCGATTACTTTTGAAATAGTAACCAACAAATGTGCTGAAAATAAAGTCTTGCCGATTACTTTTAAAATAGTAACCGACAAATATGCTGAAAATAAAAATCTTGCCGATTACTTTTGAAATAGTAACCGACGTACATGCTGAAAATAAAAATCTTGCCGATTACTATTGAAATAGTAACCGACGAATGTGCTGAAAATAAAGTCTTGCCGATTACTTTTGAAATAGTAACCGACGAATGTGCTGAAAATAAATCATGCCGATTACTTTTGAAATAGTCAACGACGAATATGCTGAAAATAAAAATCTTGCCGATTACTTTTGAAATAGTAACCGACGAATGTGCTGAAAATAAATCATGTCGATTACTTTCGAAATAGTAAGCGACGAATATGTTGAAAATAAAAATCTTACCGATTACTTTTAAAATAGTAACCAACGAATGTACTGAAAATAAATCTTGCCGATTACTTTTGAAATAGTAACCGACGAATGTGCTGAAAATAAATCATGCCGATTACTTTGGAAATAGTAAGTGACGAATATGTTGAAAATAAAAATCTTACCGATTACTTTTGAAATAGTAACCAACGAATGTGCTGAAAATAAAGTCTTGCCGATAACTTTTGAAATAGTAACCGAATAATATGTGCTGAAAATAAATCTTGTCGATTAGTTTTAAAATAGTAACCGACGAATGTGCTGAAAATAAATCATGCTGATTACTTTTGAAATAGTAAGCGACGAATATGTTGAAAATAAAAATCTTGTCGATTACTTTTAAAATAGTAACCGACAAATATGCTAAAAATAAAAATCTTGCCGATTACTTTTGAAATAGGAACCGACGAATATGTTGAAAATGAAAATCTTGCCGATTACTTTTGAAATAGTAACCGACGAATATGCTGAAAATAAAAATCTTGCCGATTACTTTTGAAATAGTCACCGACCAATATGCTGAAAATAAAAATCAAGCCGATTACTTTTGAAATAGTAACCGACGAATGTGCTGAAAATAAATCATGCTGATTACTTTTGAAATAGTAAGCGATGAATATGTTGGAAATAAAAATCTTACCAATTACTTTTAAAAAAGTAACCAATGAATGTGCTGAAAATAAAGTCTTGCCGATTACTTTTAAAATAGTAACCGACAAATATGCTGAAAATAAAAATCTTGCCGATTACTTTTGAAATAGTAACCGACGAACATGCTGAAAATAAAAATCTTGCCGATTACTATTGAAATAGTAACCGACGAATGTGCTGAAAATAAAGTCTTGCCGATTACTTTTGAAATAGTAACCGACGAATGTGCTGAAAATATAGTCTTGCCGATTAATTCTAAAATAGTAACAGACAAATATGCTAAAAATAAAAATCTTGCCGATTACTTTTCAAATAGTAACCGACAAATGTGCTGAAAATAAATCATGCCAATTACTATTGAAATAGTAACCGACAAATGTGCTGAAAATAAAACTCTTGCCGATTACTTTTGAAATAGTAACCTGACGAATGTGCTGAAAATAAATCATGCCGATTACTTTTGAAATAGTCACCGACGAATATGCCGAAAATAAAAATCTTGCCGATTACTTTTGAAATAGTAACCGACGAATGTGCTGAAAATAAATCATGTCGATTACTTTCGAAATAGTAAGCGACGAATATGTTGAAAATAAAAATCTTACCGATTACTTTTAAAATAGTAACCAACGAATGTACTGAAAATAAATCTTGACGATTACTTTTGAAATAGTAACCGACGAATGTGCTGAAAATAAATCATGCCGATTACTTTTCAAATAGTAAGCGATGAATATGTTGAAAATAAAATTCTTACCGATTACTTTTGAAATAGTAACAACGAATATGCTGAAAATAAAGTCTTGCCGATTACTTTTGAAATAGTAACCGACGAATATGTTGAAAATAAAAATCTTGTCGATTACTTTTAAAATAGTAACCGACGAATGTGCTAAAAATAAAGTCTTGCCGATTACTTTTAAAATAGTAACCGACAAATATGCTGAAAATAAAAATCTTGCCGATTACTTTTGAAATAGTAACCGACGTACATGCTGAAAATAAAAATCTTGCCGATTACTATTGAAATAGTAACCGACGAATGTGCTGAAAATAAAGTCTTGCCGATTACTTTTGAAATAGTAACCGACAAATGTGCTGAAAATATAGTCTTGCCGATTAATTCTAAAATAGTAACAGACAAATATGCTAAAAATAAAAATCTTGCCGATTACTTTTTAAATAGTAACCGACAAATGTGCTGAAAATAAATCATGCCAATTACTATTGAAATAGTAACCGACAAATGTGCTGAAAATAAAAGTCTTGCCGATTACTTTTGAAATAGTAACTTGACGAATGTGCTGAAAAGAAATCATGTCGATTACTTTTGAAATAGTCACCGACGAATATGCTGAAAATAAAAATCTTGCCGATTACTTTTGAAATAGTAACCGACGAATGTGCTGAAAATAAATCATGCCGATTACTTTCGAAATAGTAAGCGACGAATATGTTGAAAATAAAAATCTTACCGATTACTTTTAAAATAGTAACCAACGAATGTACTGAAAATAAATCATGCCGATTACCTTTGAAATAGTAACCGACGAATATGTTGAAAATAAAAATCTTGCCGATTACTTTTGAAATAGTAACCGACGAATGTGCTGAAAATAAAGTCTTGCCGATTACTTTTAAAATAGTAACCGACAAATATGCTGAAAATAAAAATCTTGCCGATTATTTTGAAATAGTAACCGACGTACATGCTGAAAATAAAAATCTTGCCGATTACTTTTGAAATAGTAACCTGACGAATGTGCTGAAAATAAATCATGCCAATTACTTTTGAAATAGTCACCGACGAATATGCTGAAAATAAAAATCTTGCCGATTACTTTTGAAATAGTAACCGACGAATGTGCTGAAAATAAATCATGTCGATTACTTTCGAAATAGTAAGCGATGAATATGTTGAAAATAAAAATCTTACCGATTACTTTTAAAATAGTAACCAACGAATGTACTGAAAATAAATCTTGACGATTACTTTTGAAATAGTAACCGACGAATGTGCTGAAAATAAATCATGCCGATTACTTTTGAAATAGTAAGCGATGAATATGTTGAAAATAAAATTCTTACCGATTACTTTTGAAATAGTAACAACGAATATGCTGAAATTAAAGTCTTGCCGATTACTTTTGAAATATTAACCGACGAATATGTTGAAAATAAAAATCTTGTCGATTACTTTTAAAATAGTAACCGACAAATCTGCTGAAAATAAAAATCTTGCCGATTACTTTTGAAAAAGTAACCGACAAATATGCTGAAAATTAAAATCTTGCCGATTACTTTTGAAATAGTCACCGACCAATATGCTAAAAATAAAAAACATGCCGATTACTTTTGAAATAGTAACCGACGAATGTGCTGAAAATAAATCATGCTGATTACTTTTGAAATAGTAAGCGATGAATATGTTGGAAATAAAAATCTTACCGATTACTTTTAAAAAAGTAACCAATGAATGTGCTGAAAATAAAGTCTTGTCGATTACTTTTGAAATAGTAACCGACGAATGTGCTAAAAATAAAGTCTTGCCGATTACTTTTAAAATAGTAACCGACAAATATGCTGAAAATAAAAATCTTGTCGATTACTTTTGAAATTGTAACCGACGTACATGCTGAAAATAAAAATCTTGCCGATTACTATTGAAATAGTAACCGACGAATGTGCTGAAAATAAAGTCTTGCCGATTACTTTTGAAATAGTAACCGACAAATGTGCTGAAAATATAGTCTTGCCGATTAATTCTAAAATAGTAACAGACAAATATGCTAAAAATAAAAATCTTGCCGATTACTTTTTAAATAGTAACCGACAAATGTGCTGAAAATAAATCATGCCAATTACTATTGAAATAGTAACCGACAAATGTGCTGAAAATAAAAGTCTTGCCGATTACTTTTGAAATAGTAACTTGACGAATGTGCTGAAAAGAAATCATGTCGAATACTTTTGAAATAGTCACCGACGAATATGCTGAAAATAAAAATCTTGCCGATTACTTTTGAAATAGTAACCGACGAATGTGCTGAAAATAAATCATGCCGATTACTTTCGAAATAGTAAGCGACGAATATGTTGAAAATAAAAATCTTACCGATTACTTTTAAAATAGTAACCAACGAATGTACTGAAAATAAATCATACCGATTACCTTTGAAATAGTAACCGACGAATATGTTGAAAATAAAAATCTTACCGATTACTTTTGAAATAGTAACAAAGGAATATGCTGAAAATAAAGTCTTGCCGATTACTTTTGAAATAGTAACCGACGAATATGTTTAAAATAAAAATCTTGTCGATTACTTTTAAAATAGTAACCGACAAATATGTTGAAAATAAAAATCTTGCCGATTACTTTGGAAATAGTAACCGACGAATGTGCTGAAAATAAATCATGCCGATTACTTTTGAAATAGTAAGCGACGAATATGTTGAAAATAAAAATCTTCTCGATTACTTTTAAAATAGTAACCGACAAATATGCTAAAACTAAAAATCTTGCCGATTACTTTTGAAATAGGAACCGACAAATATGTTGAAAATAAAAATCTTGTCGATTACTTTTAAAATAATAACCGACAAATATGCTAAAAATAAAAATCTTGCCGATTACTTTTGAAATAGTAACCGACGAATGTGCAGAAAATAGATCATGTCGATTACTTTTGAAATAGAAACCGACGAATGTGTTGAAAATAAATCATGCCGATTATTTTTGAAATAGTAACCGACGAATGTGCTGAAAATAAATCATGCCGATTACTATTGAAATAGTAACCGACAAATGTGCTGAAAATAAAAAACTTGCCCATTACTTTTGAAATAGTAACCGATGAATATGTGCTGAAAATAAATCTTGCCGATTACTTTTGAAATAGTAACCGACGAATGTGCTGAAAATAAATCATGCCGATTACTTTTGAAATAGTAAGCGACGAATATGTTGAAAATAAAAATCTTCTCGATTAATTTTAAAATAGTAACCGACAAATATGCTAAAACTAAAAATCTTGCCGATTACTTTTGAAATAGGAACCGACGAATATGTTGAAAATAAAAATCTTGCCGATTACTTTTAAAATAGTAACCAACAAATATGCTAAAAATAAAAATCTTGCCGATTACTTTTGAAAAAGTAACCGACAAATATGCTGAAAATAAAAATCTTGCCGATTACTTTTTAAATAGTAACCGACAAATGTGCTGAAAATAAATCATGCCAAGTACTATTGAAATAGTAACCGACAAATGTGCTGAAAATAAAAGTCTTGCCGATTACTTTTGAAATAGTAACTTGACGAATGTGCTGAAAATAAATCATGTCGAATACTTTTGAAATAGTCACCGACGAATATGCTGAAAATAAAAATCTTGCCGATTACTTTTGAAATAGTAACCGACGAATGTGCTGAAAATAAATCATGCCGATTACTTTCGAAATAGTAAGCGACGAATATGTTGAAAATAAAAATCTTATCGATTACTTTTAAAATAGTAACCAACGAATGTAATGAAAATAAATCATGCCGATTACCTTTGAAATAGTAACCGACGAATATGTTGAAAATAAAAATCTTACCGATTACTTTTGAAATAGTAACAAAGGAATATGCTGAAAACAAAGTCTTGCCGATTACTTTTGAAATAGTAACCGACGAATATGTTGAAAATAAAAATCTTGTCGATTACTTTTAAAATAGTAACCGACAAATATGTTGAAAATAAAAATCTTGCCGATTACTTTTGAAAAAGTAACCGACGAATGTGCTGAAAATAAATCATGCCGATTACATTCGAAATAGTAAGCGACGAATATGTTGAAAATAAAATTCTTACCGATTACTTTTAAAATAGTAACCAACGAATGTACTGAAAATAAAGTCTTGCCGATTACTTTTGAAATAGTAAGCGACGAATATGTTGAAAATAAAAATCTTCTCGATTACTTTTAAAATAGTAAACGACAAATATGCTAAAACTAAAAATCTTGCCGATTACTTTTGAAATAGGAACCGACGAATATGTTGAAAATAAAAATCTTGTCGATTACTTTTAAAATAATAACCGACAAATATGCTAAAAATAAAAATCTTGCCGATTACTTTTGAAATAGTAACCGACGAATGTGCAGAAAATAGATCATGCCGATTACTTTTGAAATAGTAACTGACGAATGTGTTGAAAATAAATCATGCCGATTATTTTTGAAATAGTAACCTACGAATGTGCTGAAAATAAATCATGCCGATTACTATTGAAATAGTAACCGACAAATGTGCTGAAAATAAAAAACTTGCCCATTACTTTTGATATAGTAACCGATGAATATGTGCTGAAAATAAATCTTGCCGATTACTTTTGAAATAGTAACCGACGAATGTGCTGAAAATAAATCATGCCGATTACTTTTGAAATTGTAAGCGACGAATATGTTGAAAATAAAAATCTTCTCGATTAATTTTAAAATAGTAACCGACAAATATGCTAAAACTAAAAATCTTGCCGATTACTTTTGAAATAGGAACCGACGAATATGTTGAAAATAAAAATCTTGCCGATTACTTTTAAAATAGTAACCAACAAATATGCTAAAAATAAAAATCTTGCCGATTACTTTTGAAAAAGTAACCGACAAATATGCTGAAAATAAAAATCTTGCCGATTACTTTTTAAATAGTAACCGACAAATGTGCTGAAAATAAATCATGCCAATTACTATTGAAATAGTAACCGACAAATGTGCTGAAAATAAAAGTCTTGCCGATTACTTTTGAAATAGTAACTTGACGAATGTGCTGAAAAGAAATCATGTCGATTACTTTTGAAATAGTCACCGACGAATATGCTGAAAATAAAAATCTTGCCGATTACTTTTGAAATAGTAACCGACGAATGTGCTGAAAATAAATCATGCCGATTACTTTCGAAATAGTAAGCGACGAATATGTTGAAAATAAAATTCTTACCGATTACTTTTAAAATAGTAACCAACGAATGTACTGAAAATAAAGTCTTGCCGATTACTTTTGAAATAGTAAGCGACAAATATGTTGAAAATAAAAATCTTCTCGATTACTTTTAAAATAGTAAACGACAAATATGCTAAAACTAAAAATCTTGCCGATTACTTTTGAAATAGGAACCGACGAATATGTTGAAAATAAAAATCTTGTCGATTACTTTTAAAATAATAACCGACAAATATGCTAAAAATAAAAATCTTGCCGATTACTTTTGAAATAGTAACCGACGAATGTGCAGAAAATAGATCATGCCGATTACTTTTGAAATAGTAACCGACGAATGTGTTGAAAATAAATCATGCCGATTATTTTTGAAATAGTAACCTACGAATGTGCTGAAAATAAATCATGCCGATTACTATTGAAATAGTAACCGACAAATGTGCTGAAAATAAAAAACTTGCCCATTACTTTTGATATAGTAACCGATGAATATGTGCTGAAAATAAATCTTGCCGATTACTTTTGAAATAGTAACCGACGAATGTGCTGAAAATAAATCATGCCGATTACTTTTGAAATAGTAAGCGACGAATATGTTGAAAATAAAAATCTTCTCGATTAATTTTAAAATAGTAACCGACAAATATGCTAAAACTAAAAATCTTGCCGATTACTTTTGAAATAGGAACCGACGAATATGTTGAAAATAAAAATCTTGCCGATTACTTTTAAAATAGTAACCAACAAATATGCTAAAAATAAAAATCTTGCCGATTACTTTTGAAAAAGTAACCGACAAATATGCTGAAAATAAAAATCTTGCCGATTACTTTTTAAATAGTAACCGACAAATGTGCTGAAAATAAATCATGCCAATTACTATTGAAATAGTAACCGACAAATGTGCTGAAAATAAAAGTCTTGCCGATTACTTTTGAAATAGTAACTTGACGAATGTGCTGAAAAGAAATCATGTCGATTACTTTCGAAATAGTCACCGACGAATATGCTGAAAATAAAAATCTTGCCGATTACTTTTGAAATAGTAACCGACGAATGTGCTGAAAATAAATCATGCCGATTACTTTCGAAATAGTAAGCGACGAATATGTTGAAAATAAAAATCTTACCGATTACTTTTAAAATAGTAACCAACGAATGTACTGAAAATAAATCATGCCGATTACCTTTGAAATAGTAACCGACGAATATGTTGAAAATAAAAATCTTACCGATTACTTTTGAAATAGTAACAAAGGAATATGCTGAAAATAAAGTCTTGCCGATTACTTTTGAAATAGTAACCGACGAATATGTTTAAAATAAAAAATCTTGTCGATTACTTTTAAAATAGTAACCGACAAATATGTTGAAAATAAAAATCTTGCCGATTACTTTGGAAATAGTAACCGACGAATGTGCTGAAAATAAATCATGCCGATTACTTTTGAAATAGTAAGCGACGAATATGTTGAAAATAAAAATCTTCTCGATTACTTTTAAAATAGTAACCGACAAATATGCTAAAACTAAAAATCTTGCCGATTACTTTTGAAATAGGAACCGACGAATATGTTGAAAATAAAAATCTTGTCGATTACATTTAAAATAATAACCGACAAATATGCTAAAAATAAAAATCTTGCCGATTACTTTTGAAATAGTAACCGACGAATGTGCAGAAAATAGATCATGCCGATTACTTTTGAAATAGAAACCGACGAATGTGTTGAAAATAAATCATGCCGATTATTTTTGAAATAGTAACCGACGAATGTGCTGAAAATAAATCATGCCGATTACTATTGAAATAGTAACCGACAAATGTGCTGAAAATAAAAAACTTGCCCATTACTTTTGAAATAGTAACCGATGAATATGTGCTGAAAATAAATCTTGCCGATTACTTTTGAAATAGTAACCGACGAATGTGCTGAAAATAAATCATGCCGATTACTTTTGAAATAGTAAGCGACGACTATGTTGAAAATAAAAATCTTCTCGATTAATTTTAAAATAGTAACCGACAAATATGCTAAAACTAAAACTCTTGCCGATTACTTTTGAAATAGGAACCGACGAATATGTTGAAAATAAAAATCTTGCCGATTACTTTTAAAATAGTAACCAACAAATATGCTAAAAATAAAAATCTTGCCGATTACTTTTGAAAAAGTAACCGACAAATATGCTGAAAATAAAAATCTTGCCGATTACTTTTTAAATAGTAACCGACAAATGTGCTGAAAATAAATCATGCCAATTACTATTGAAATAGTAACCGACAAATGTGCTGAAAATAAAAGTCTTGCCGATTACTTTTGAAATAGTAACTTGACGAATGTGCTGAAAATAAATCATGTCGAATACTTTTGAAATAGTCACCGACGAATATGCTGAAAATAAAAATCTTGCCGATTACTTTTGAAATAGTAACCGACGAATGTGCTGAAAATAAATCATGCCGATTACTTTCGAAATAGTAAGCGACGAATATGTTGAAAATAAAAATCTTACCGATTACTTTTAAAATAGTAACCAACGAATGTACTGAAAATAAATCATGCCGATTACCTTTGAAATAGTAACCGACGAATATGTTGAAAATAAAAATCTTACCGATTACTTTTGAAATAGTAACAAAGGAATATGCTGAAAATAAAGTCTTGCCGATTACTTTTGAAATAGTAACCGACGAATATGTTGAAAATAAAAATCTTGTCGATTACTTTTAAAATAGTAACCGACAAATATGTTGAAAATAAAAATCTTGCCGATTACTTTTGAAAAAGTAACCGACGAATGTGCTGAAAATAAATCATGCCGATTACATTCGAAATAGTAAGCGACGAATATGTTGAAAATAAAAATCTTACCGATTACTTTTAAAATAGTAACCAACGAATGTACTGAAAATAAAGTCTTGCCGATTACTTTTGAAATAGTAAGCGACGAATATGTTGAAAATAAAAATCTTCTCGATTACTTTTAAAATAGTAAACGACAAATATGCTAAAACTAAAAATCTTGCTGATTACTTTTGAAATAGGAACCGACGAATATGTTGAAAATAAAAATCTTGTCGATTACTTTTAAAATAATAACCGACAAATATGCTAAAAATAAAAATCTTGCCGATTACTTTTGAAATAGTAACCGACGAATGTGCAGAAAATAGATCATGCCGATTACTTTTGAAATAATAACCGACGAATGTGTTGAAAATAAATCATGTCGATTATTTTTGAAATAGTAACCTACGAATGTGCTGAAAATAAATCATGCCGATTACTATTGAAATAGTAACCGACAAATGTGCTGAAAATAAAAAACTTGCCCATTACTTTTGATATAGTAACCGATGAATATGTGCTGAAAATAAATCTTGCCGATTACTTTTGAAATAGTAACCGACGAATGTGCTGAAAATAAATCATGCCGATTACTTTCGAAATAGTAAGCGACGAATATGTTGAAAATAAAAATCTTACCGATTACTTTTAAAATAGTAACCAACGAATGTACTGAAAATAAATCATGCCGATTACCTTTGAAATAGTAACCGACGAATATGTTGAAAATAAAAATCTTACCGATTACTTTTGAAATAGTAACAAAGGAATATGCTGAAAATAAAGTCTTGCCGATTACTTTTGAAATAGTAAACGACGAATATGTTGAAAATAAAAATCTTGCCGATTACTTTTGAAAAAGTAACCGACGAATGTGCTGAAAATAAATCATGCCGATTACATTCGAAATAGTAAGCGACGAATATGTTGAAAATAAAAATCTTACCGATTACTTTTAAAATAGTAACCAACGAATGTACTGAAAATAAATCATGCCGATTACCTTTGAAATAGTAACCGACGAATATGTTGAAAATAAAAATCTTACCGATTACTTTTGAAATAGTAACAAAGGAATATGCTGAAAATAAAGTCTTGCCGATTACTTTTGAAATAGTAACAGACGAATATGTTGAAAATAAAAATCTTGTCGATTACTTTTAAAATAGTAACCGACAAATATGTTGAAAATAAAAATCTTGTCGATTACTTTGGAAATAGTAACCGACGAATGTGCTGAAAATAAATCATGCCAATTACTTTTGAAATAGTAAGCGACGAATATGTTGAAAATAAAAATCTTCTCGATTACTTTTAAAATAGTAACCGAGAAATATGCTAAAACTAAAAATCTTGCCGATTACTTTTGAAATAGGAACCGACGAATATGTTGAAAATAAAAATCTTGTCGATTACTTTTAAAATAATAACCGACAAATATGCTAAAAATAAAAATCTTGCCGATTACTTTTGAAATAGTAACCGACGAATGTGCAGAAAATAGATCATGCCGATTACTTTTGAAATAGAAACCGACGAATGTGTTGAAAATAAATCATGCCGATTATTTTTGAAATAGTAACCGACGAATGTGCTGAAAATAAATCATGCCGATTACTATTGCAATAGTAACCGACAAATGTGCTGAAAATAAAAAACTTGCCCATTACTTTTGAAATAGTAACCGATGAATATGTGCTGAAAATAAATCTTGCCGATTACTTTTGAAATAGTAACCGACGAATGTGCTGAAAATAAATCATGCCGATTACTTTTGAAATAGTAAGCGACGAATATGTTGAAAATAAAAATCTTCTCGATTAATTTTAAAATAGTAACCGACAAATATGCTAAAACTAAAAATCTTGCCGATTACTTTTGAAATAGGAACCGACGAATATGTTGAAAATAAAAATCTTGCCGATTACTTTTAAAATAGTAACCAACAAATATGCTAAAAATAAAAATCTTGCCGATTACTTTTGAAAAAGTAACCGACAAATATGCTGAAAATAAAAATCTTGCCGATTACTTTTTAAATAGTAACCGACAAATGTGCTGAAAATAAATCATGCCAATTTCTATTGAAATAGTAACCGACAAATGTGCTGAAAATAAAAGTCTTGCCGATTACTTTTGAAATAGTAACTTGACGAATGTGCTGAAAATAAATCATGTCGAATACTTTTGAAATAGTCACCGACGAATATGCTGAAAATAAAAATCTTGCCGATTACTTTTGAAATAGTAACCGACGAATGTGCTGAAAATAAATCATGCCGATTACTTTCGAAATAGTAAGCGACGAATATGTTGAAAATAAAAATCTTACCGATTACTTTTAAAATAGTAACCAACGAATGTACTGAAAATAAATCATGCCGATTACCTTTGAAATAGTAACCGACGAATATGTTGAAAATAAAAATCTTACCGATTACTTTTGAAATAGTAACCAACGAATATGCTGAAAATAAAGTCTTGCCGATTACTTTCAAAATAGTAAACGACGAAT
This sequence comes from Medicago lupulina, assembly GCA_958299785.1. Taxonomy (NCBI): domain Eukaryota; kingdom Viridiplantae; phylum Streptophyta; class Magnoliopsida; order Fabales; family Fabaceae; genus Medicago; species Medicago lupulina. The sequence continues at coordinate 36,799,062 of OY283142.1, forward strand.
ATGTTGAAAATAAAAATCTTGTCGATTACTTTTAAAATAGTAACCGACAAATATGTTGAAAATAAAAATCTTGCCGATTACTTTTGAAATAGTCAACGACGAATATGCTTAAAATAAAAATCTTGCCGATTACTTTTGAAATAGTAACCGACGAATGTGCTGAAAATAAATCATGCCGATTACTTTCGAAATAGTAAGCGACGAATATGTTGAAAATAAAAATCTTACCGATTACTTTTAAAATAGTAACCAACGAATGTACTGAAAATAAAGTCTTACCGATTACTTTTGAAATAGTAACCGACGAATGTGCAGAAAATAGATCATGCCGATTACTTTTGAAATAGTAACCGACGAATGTGTTGAAAATAAATCATGCCGATTACTTTTGAAATAGTAACCGACGAATGTGCTGAAAATAAATCATGCCGATTACTTTCGAAATAGTAAGCAACGAATATGTTGAAAATAAAAATATTACCGATTACTTTTAAAATAGTAACCAACGAATGTACTGAAAATAAATCATGCCGATTACCTTTGAAATAGTAACCGACGAATATGTTGAAAATAAAAATCTTATCGATTACTTTTGAAATAGTAACCAACGAATATGCTGAAAATAAAGTCTTGCCCATTACTTTTGAAATAGTAACCTGACGAATGTGCTGAAAATAAATCATGCCGATTACTTTTGAAATAGTCACCGACGAATATGCTGAAAATAAAAATCTTGCCGATTACTTTTGAAATAGTAACCGACGAATGTGCTGAAAATAAATCATGCCGATTACTTTCGAAATATTAAGCGACGAATATGTTGAAAAAAAAAATCTTACCGATTACTTTTAAAATAGTAACCAACGAATGTACTGAAAATAAATCATGCCGATTACTTTTGAAATAGGAACCGACGAATATGTTGAAAATAAAAATCTTGTCGATTACTTTTAAAATAGTAACCGACAAATATGCTGAAATTAAAAATCTTGCCGATTACTTTTGAAATAGTAACCGACGAGTGTGCAGAAAATAGATCATGCCGATTACTTTTTAAATAGTAACCGACGAATGTGTTGAAAATAAATCATGCCGATTACTTTTGAAATAGTAACCGACGAATGTCCTGAAAATAAATCATGCCGATTACTTTCGAAATAGTAAGCAACGAATATGTTGAAAATAAAATTCTTACCGATTACTTTTAAAATAGTAACCAACGAATGTACTGAAAATAAATCATGCCGATTACCTTTGAAATAGTAACCGACGAATATGTTGAAAATAAAAATCTTATCGATTACTTTTGAAATAGTAACCAACGATTATGCTGAAAATAAAGTCTTGCCCATTACTTTTGAAATAGTAACCGACGAATGTGCAGAAAATAGATCATGCCGATTACTTTTGAAATAGTAACCGACGAATGTGCTGAAAATAAATCATGCCGATTACTTTCGAAATGGTAAGCAACGAATATGTTTAAAATAAAAATCTTACCGATTACTTTTGAAATAGTAACCAACGAATGTACTGAAAATAAATCATGCCGATTACCTTTGAAATAGTAACCGACGAATATGTTGAAAATAAAAATCTTATCGATTACTTTTGAAATAGTAACCAACGAATATGCTGAAAATAAAGTCTTGCCCATTACTTTTGAAATAGTAACCTGACGAATGTGCTGAAAATAAATCATGCCGATTACTTTTGAAATAGTCACCGACGAATATGCTGAAGATAAAAATCTTGCCGATTACTTTTGAAATAGTAACCGACGAATGTGCTGAAAATAAATCATGCCGATTACTTTCGAAATAGTAAGCGACGAATATGTTGAAAATAAAAATCTTACCGATTACTTTTAAAATAGTAAACAACGAATGTACTGAAAATAAAGTCTTGCCGATTACTTTTGAAATAGGAACCGACGAATATGTTGAAAATAAAAATCTTGTCGATTACTTTTAAAATAGTAACCGACAAATATGCTGAAAATAAAAATCTTGCCGATTACTTTTGAAATAGTAACCGACGAATGTGCAGAAAATAGATCATGCCGATTACTTTTGAAATAGTAACCGACGAATGTGTTGAAAATAAATCATGCCGATTACTTTTGAAATAGTAACCGACGAATGTGCTGAAAATAAATCATGCCGATTACTATTGAAATAGTTACCGACGAATGTGCTGAAAATAAAAATCTTACCGATTACTTTTGAAATAGTAACCAACGAATGTACTGAAAATAAATCATGCCGATTACCTTTGAAATAGTAACCGACGAATATGTTGAAAATAAAAATCTTACCGATTACTTTTGAAATAGTAACCAACGAATATGCTGAAAATAAAGTCTTGCCGATTACTTTTGAAATAGTAAACGACGAATATGTTGAAAATAAAAATCTTGTCGATTACTTTTAAAATAGTAACCGACAAATATGTTGAAAATAAAAATCTTGCCGATTACTTTTGAAATAGTCACCGACGAATATGCTGAAAATAAAAATCTTGCCGATTACTTTTGAAATAGTAACCGACGAATGTACTGAAAATAAATCATGCCGATTACTTTCGAAATAGTAAGCGACGAATATGTTGAAAATAAAAATCTTACTGATTACTTTTAAAATAGTAACCAACGAATGTACTGAAAATAAAGTGTAACACCCATACTAAACGTATCTAGAAAGTTTAGCATGTGCATTAACTTAGTACTGGATACATTAAAATTTACAACTTAAATTACTTCGAATGAATATTGTATACAACAAATTCACGTTCGTACATAAGAGATACCATACAACAATCCAAATATTATAAAAGTTCATTCTTGAAAAATCCTTGCGAACATCCTGCAGCGGGTACGAACGAGTCCTTGCTGAATATCCATCCGGCGATAAACTTGCTCAACTGCTCTGCTAGTCTGAAACAAATAAGGATTGGGATGAGACATAATGTCTCAGTGAGTTCTCCTAACCCTAAGCTATAGGTGACTTCGGGGAAACCTATAGTCACCACGTGTCTAGGACGCTACCTGACTGATGGGCGTCGTGCGTGAGGCTTACATAGACGGTCGTGCAAAGCTAAAGCCGTCCTAGGGTCATCTTATTTGCTTCCTTCGTATCACGGCGGTCAAGGGATCCTAGGACCGCTAACTCAAGACGCACTAAACGCATCAAGACATAGCCTAACATCGTGACACGGAACTAGACCGGACGATTGGGTAAACTAAGATCGTCGTCGGTACACATACTTAACTAGTTCTACTATCTAGGCTATCGGTATCTAACCTCATAGCGTATACATAATCGTAACATAAACTTCATAATCAAAAGCATTTCATTAATAAGGTCTGAAAGATTAACTAAGTTGATTTTACGGAAATATAGTCGAGTGGAGTAACCCCGAGTATATTCCAAAACATAACCGATGAACCTAGCTAGGGAACATCGGACTCCACCATGTCGTGCGGCTTCCTTACGGCTAAATCATCCACCTGGTGTGAACCTCCGGTATCCCATTCTAGCATGGATAGTCAGAGACACGACATGGCCTAGCATAAAACATAGTTTTATTCATAGTCCAACATATCATAAACATAGGCATAGCGTAACATAATATCTGTTATCTGGCATAGCATATTATAACATATGTATCTCTAATTAGTTCGCCATTGGCGTCATCGCATAACTAGGTCATAAACGTGACATACATAACATAGCATACTAGTTCTCAACGATCTACGTCGAGGTTCTATGGTCTTCCCATTGCTTAAGGGTTAGAATGCTACCCGAGCATAACATATACTTAATCGTACTCTCGTGTTAATATGATGACAATGATGTATATTAATACTTGGTTAACTTTTATTAAGCTTTCTGAGATTGCAAAATGGTCACTAGGCAGAAAATATTCATTCTTTAAGAAAATGGTGAATTTTGTTGTCACCGTGGCTTAGCCACCATCTGGCTCGCTTAGCCACCATGGCAGAACATCAAAAACTTAGTAAAATCATGTTTTGAGCATATGTGAGATGCCCAATCACCCAGGATCATTCTAACAATTTCAGTAAGCCTATTTGAGTGAAATAATAAAGTTTTAAACCAAGAATAACAAGTTTTGTCAAGCATTAACAATTGGGCAACTAATCTCCTAATTTCATAAATCTTAAATAACAAGTTATCTCACATGGTAAAACTCATAATACCAAGGGTGGGAACTAACTAAAGAACTCACCTCGCCTTATTTCGAACTCTTGAACAATATACGCATCAACTGAGCCTCTTCACCTCTGCCTCTATTCAGTCCTCCAAAGATCAGTCCAAAACTACAATAGCTTAGTTCATCAACAACATGAATCTCGGTTCAGCACAAAATCCTACTTCTGCCCCCAACTTCAAAATCGTCTACAGACTTTAATACTGGACTAAAATCAGTGAAACTGGTACCAAAACGTCCGGAAATTCGTTAGCTAACCATAGCATCGAAAATCACTTAATTCCAAGCTACAGAGAGAAAGTTCTTACCGTTTTAGTGAAGCCCTGTCACAAACCCGTAAGCAGAATCCAGCAGAAAATACCAATCTTCAAATGCGTTTTCCGAATCCGTTTCTAACCCGAATCGTGCAAAGTTTGCGCCTAAACTGAAGGGAATTGAATGAAGAATCCAAATCTTCAACAATTATCCAATTCCAAGCCACACTGCAAGAGAGACGAATCAAAAACCAGAACCTGCACTTACCCAAGCTTCAAGCTCTTAAACCTTAATACCCAAAGCTTAGTCTGTACTTCCTCTTTCACTTCTTGCTTCTAGTCACTTTCAACAGCTAAAATCAGTATCAAGGGCATACATGCAACCACTTTCAACCACTAATTCATGAAAAATTCCAATGTTAGAGATAGAGAGAATGAGGTTCGGTTTCAAGGGAGAATAGAAGGAGATAATCAACTTACTTTGATTCTTTTATGCTTGATTAGAAAAAATTTGAAAAGGAGAAAGGACATGTAATCTTGGGTCACCATGGGAGATTTGTGTATAGGGTTTGGAGAAGGAAGAACGGAACACGAGAGAGAAGAGGAGAGGGCGCTGCCTCTGTTCTGTGAAGGGAGGAAAAATGAATGGAAAAAGGTAATGTTTAGCTTAAATACTCCTCTTGTGCAATTACCATTATACCCTTAGTCTTACTCGCGTTTACACGGACACTGATACTTAACTCGTGCTTGCCTGCCAAATCATAATAAACACTTCCATTAGCTAACAAGTGGGATATTACATAAAGTCTTGCCGATTACGTTTGAAATAGTAACCGACGAATGTGCAGAAAATAGATCATGCCGATTACTTTTGAAATAGTAACCGACGAATGTGTTGAAAATAAATCATGCCGATTACTTTTGAAATAGTAACCGACGAATGTGCTGAAAATAAATCATGCCGATTACTTTCGAAATAGTAAGCAACGAATATGTTGAAAATAAAAATATTACCGATTACTTTTAAAATAGTAACCAACGAATGTACTGAAAATAAATCATGCCGATTACCTTTTGTAACACCCCGTTTCCCAAAACAACATGATTTTATTATAACAATCAGAGTCAATTCTCAAACGGAGCATTACACTGCTTATTCTCAAAAATTCTTTAATAGAAAATAAAACTATTAAATTCCAACAACCAATCTTATAAAAACTGCAGCGGAAAATTCTTTTCAAATCATTATTAATCTCCAACAAACCTTGGCACAACGGCCTCAACAAATTTAAATATTATTCAACACCATTTAAACTTCAACAACATTTTTCAAAATTAGATACATAAAGGAATGAAGAACATAAATGACGCTTCCCATCCCGTTACGTATCAGAGCCTACGACACAAGAGCCAACTCCTATCTATCCTTTGCTACCTGCACTTGCCCACGAGGCGGCAATTCCAGCAGAAGGGGTGAGTTCACAAAACAAAAGTAATATATAAATATATGAGTCATCAAATTGCATCGAAAACAACAACAAATAATAACAATCATCATCAGCATAGGCAGCAACATCATCAATATAAGCAACAACATCATCAATATTAGCAACAACATCATCAATATTAGCAACACCATCATCAATATTAGCAACAACATCATCAATATAATATTAGCAACAACATCATCAATATTATTTAGATTCATCTTCGGTTAACAACATCAACGACATCATCACTTGTGGCGACACCTCACCAACAACATCTCTACAAAACAACTCACACCTACAACAACTAATGCAAGACTCCATCAACTACTAATGCATTATGCAAATGTGGTACCAAAAATACAGGGCAGAGCCCTCACCTCTTTGAACAACAAAGTGTTCCAGGACATAAGTCCTCCCGCTTTGAACGACAAGGCGTTCCAGGGCAAAAGCCCTCACCGCTTTGAACAACAAAGTGTTCCAGGACATAAGTCCTCCCGCTTTGAACGACAAGGCGTTCCAGGGCAAAAGCCCTCCCGCTTTTATGCATTATGCAATGAACTCCACTTGTGTATATCATCATACAACATCAACGACTCAATGGTGTATATCAGCATACAACCAAACAACAACGACCACACCTACTACGACATCAACATTTGTGCCTAATACTTATGACACACTCCCCAACTTGGACAACACGACTCAACAATATCAACAATGGGAACAACGATACACCGTATATAATTGTACATATATAAACATACATATTCCAACATATCAACAACAATAGCAACATATACATTAATCAATTACAGTCATATCAAAGTCCAAACATCCTTCAACAAGCAAATCAAGTTTGATCAATAAGACATAAGCCAAATACTCATAGAACACCTCAACTAAATCCCTAATACTTAAGTTTGAAGTTTGGGAACTAACCATAGGTTTTGGACTAACTTGGAATAAGTTATACTAAGTTTTCTTAAAGTTTTCCTCAAGACCCACTTGGAGTATTTTCATCATAACTCAAAATCCATAAAACATTTTCAAGCCCAACCAACGCCATTAGAAAGCTAACTTAATTATCTAAAACTTTCATGTTTACACCAAAAGCTAGTTCAAAGCAGAAATGGGTGAAAAATAGTGAAATACGGATGATCTGATTTTTGAGAAAGCGTGTCACGTTTTTAGAAAACGTGTCACGTTTTTATGCCCAGAATTACTATGCAATCTGTCGACCAAAAACGTGACGCACTTGCCAAAACGTGGCACGTTTTTGCGGTATCAAATCTGGACTCAGCTTCACAAAAAAGTGCGATTTCAGCATTGTTCTACCCAAAAATCCCAACTTTGATCCCTCAAATACCCAAAATGATTTACTACAATGTTTATGGGTTCAATACACAACAACACAACAGAAACATCTCATAGAAACATCATCAATCATGCATAATTCATCAACAATGGTATTTTTCATGTTCTTAACCCTAAATCAACAAATCACCATTCTCAATCCAATTTCATGAAAACATACATGTATATATTAACCAATGAATTGCTAGCCCACCCTTACCTTAGATTGTTTTCCTGAAATCAAGCCGCGTTCTTCTCTCTTCTTGCTCCTTCACTCTTCTCTAGGTTTTCTCTCCTCTTTCTCCCAAAGTTCTGTTTTTCTTTTTCTGAACGTGAAAACGTTTTCTGCCTTTCTATTTTAATTTCTCATTAACCCTCCTTAATTCTATTAACTCCAAATAAATCCCTTTTTCTAAATAAACATTATTCTTCCTATTTTCATAATTCTCCAAAATAATAATATTCCTTCTATTTTCTCAAAACAAAGCAAATATTATATCCCACTACTAATTAATTAAATAACAAATAACATGCATTTAGATAATACATCAATAAATCATATAACTCAATTATTTCACATAAATTATTATAAACAAATAAACACACCACATATTCACATAATCATTTATAAATTCAAATAAAACATGCCCAACAACTAAAAATAACAAAATAGCGACTAGGGCGTTACAACTCTCCCCAACTTAGAGAATTTCGTCCTCGAAATATGTACATAAGAAACAACAATTCAGAACAACAACAAAAGCAACATCATTCCTTCCAGCCATCTCAAAGTTCTTCATCGCAACTAACAATTAGAACAACAAAACAGAACAACAAATCAAAACAACAAAAGACAGTGTAAAACTGTCACACAACACTACTAGGCTCGACACGACTCTACTAATGGTCTGACGGACCGACCTGCTCTGATACCAATTGTAACACCCCGTTTCCCAAAACAACATGATTTTATTATAACAATCAGAGTCAATTCTCAAACGGAGCATTACACTGCTTATTCTCAAAAATTCTTTAATAGAAAATAAAACTATTAAATTCCAACAACCAATCTTATAAAAACTGCAGCGGAAAATTCTTTTCAAATCATTATTAATCTCCAACAAACCTTGGCACAACGGCCTCAACAAATTTAAATATTATTCAACACCATTTAAACTTCAACAACATTTTTCAAAATTAGATACATAAAGGAATGAAGAACATAAATGACGCTTCCCATCCCGTTACGTATCAGAGCCTACGACACAAGAGCCAACTCCTATCTATCCTTTGCTACCTGCACTTGCCCACGAGGCGGCAATTCCAGCAGAAGGGGTGAGTTCACAAAACAAAAGTAATATATAAATATATGAGTCATCAAATTGCATCGAAAACAACAACAAATAATAACAATCATCATCAGCATAGGCAGCAACATCATCAATATAAGCAACAACATCATCAATATTAGCAACAACATCATCAATATTAGCAACACCATCATCAATATTAGCAACAACATCATCAATATAATATTAGCAACAACATCATCAATATTATTTAGATTCATCTTCGGTTAACAACATCAACGACATCATCACTTGTGGCGACACCTCACCAACAACATCTCTACAAAACAACTCACACCTACAACAACTAATGCAAGACTCCATCAACTACTAATGCATTATGCAAATGTGGTACCAAAAATACAGGGCAGAGCCCTCACCTCTTTGAACAACAAAGTGTTCCAGGACATAAGTCCTCCCGCTTTGAACGACAAGGCGTTCCAGGGCAAAAGCCCTCACCGCTTTGAACAACAAAGTGTTCCAGGACATAAGTCCTCCCGCTTTGAACGACAAGGCGTTCCAGGGCAAAAGCCCTCCCGCTTTTATGCATTATGCAATGAACTCCACTTGTGTATATCATCATACAACATCAACGACTCAATGGTGTATATCAGCATACAACCAAACAACAACGACCACACCTACTACGACATCAACATTTGTGCCTAATACTTATGACACACTCCCCAACTTGGACAACACGACTCAACAATATCAACAATGGGAACAACGATACACCGTATATAATTGTACATATATAAACATACATATTCCAACATATCAACAACAATAGCAACATATACATTAATCAATTACAGTCATATCAAAGTCCAAACATCCTTCAACAAGCAAATCAAGTTTGATCAATAAGACATAAGCCAAATACTCATAGAACACCTCAACTAAATCCCTAATACTTAAGTTTGAAGTTTGGGAACTAACCATAGGTTTTGGACTAACTTGGAATAAGTTATACTAAGTTTTCTTAAAGTTTTCCTCAAGACCCACTTGGAGTATTTTCATCATAACTCAAAATCCATAAAACATTTTCAAGCCCAACCAACGCCATTAGAAAGCTAACTTAATTATCTAAAACTTTCATGTTTACACCAAAAGCTAGTTCAAAGCAGAAATGGGTGAAAAATAGTGAAATACGGATGATCTGATTTTTGAGAAAGCGTGTCACGTTTTTAGAAAACGTGTCACGTTTTTATGCCCAGAATTACTATGCAATCTGTCGACCAAAAACGTGACGCACTTGCCAAAACGTGGCACGTTTTTGCGGTATCAAATCTGGACTCAGCTTCACAAAAAAGTGCGATTTCAGCATTGTTCTACCCAAAAATCCCAACTTTGATCCCTCAAATACCCAAAATGATTTACTACAATGTTTATGGGTTCAATACACAACAACACAACAGAAACATCTCATAGAAACATCATCAATCATGCATAATTCATCAACAATGGTATTTTTCATGTTCTTAACCCTAAATCAACAAATCACCATTCTCAATCCAATTTCATGAAAACATACATGTATATATTAACCAATGAATTGCTAGCCCACCCTTACCTTAGATTGTTTTCCTGAAATCAAGCCGCGTTCTTCTCTCTTCTTGCTCCTTCACTCTTCTCTAGGTTTTCTCTCCTCTTTCTCCCAAAGTTCTGTTTTTCTTTTTCTGAACGTGAAAACGTTTTCTGCCTTTCTATTTTAATTTCTCATTAACCCTCCTTAATTCTATTAACTCCAAATAAATCCCTTTTTCTAAATAAACATTATTCTTCCTATTTTCATAATTCTCCAAAATAATAATATTCCTTCTATTTTCTCAAAACAAAGCAAATATTATATCCCACTACTAATTAATTAAATAACAAATAACATGCATTTAGATAATACATCAATAAATCATATAACTCAATTATTTCACATAAATTATTATAAACAAATAAACACACCACATATTCACATAATCATTTATAAATTCAAATAAAACATGCCCAACAACTAAAAATAACAAAATAGCGACTAGGGCGTTACACCTTTGAAATAGTAACCGACGAATATGTTGAAAATAAAAATCTTATCGATTACTTTTGAAATAGTAACCAACGAATATGCTGAAAATAAAGTCTTGCCCATTACTTTTGAAATAGTAACCTGACGAATGTGCTGAAAATAAATCATGCCGATTACTTTTGAAATAGTCACCGACGAATATGCTGAAAATAAAAATCTTGCCGATTACTTTTGAAATAGTAACCGACGAATGTGCTGAAAATAAATCATGCCGATTACTTTCGAAATAGTAAGCAACGAATATGTTGAAAAAAAAAATCTTACCGATTACTTTTAAAATAGTAACCAACGAATGTACTGAAAATAAATCATGCCGATTACTTTTGAAATAGGAACCGACGAATATGTTGAAAATAAAAATCTTGTCGATTACTTTTAAAATAGTAACCGACAAATATGCTGAAAATAAAAATCTTGCCGATTACTTTTGAAATAGTAACCGACGAATGTGCAGAAAATAGATCATGCCGATTACTTTTGAAATAGTAACCGACGAATGTGTTGAAAATAAATCATGCCGATTACTTTTGAAATAGTAACCGACGAATGTGCTGAAAATAAATCATGCCGATTACTTTCGAAATAGTAAGCAACGAATATGTTGAAAATAAAAATCTTACCGATTACTTTTAAAATAGTAACCAACGAATGTACTGAAAATAAATCATGCCGATTACCTTTGAAATAGTAACCGACCAATATGTTGAAAATAAAAATCTTATCGATTACTTTTGAAATAGTAACCAACGAATATGCTGAAAATAAAGTCTTGCCCATTACTTTTGAAATAGTAACCTGACGAATGTGCTGAAAATAAATCATGCCGATTACTTTTGAAATAGTCACCGACGAATATGCTGAAAATAAAAATCTTGCCGATTACTTTTAAAATAGTAACCAACGAATGTACTGAAAAAAATCATGCCGATTACTTTTGAAATAGGAACCGACGAATATGTTGAAAATAAAAATCTTGTCGATTACTTTTAAAATAGTAACCGACAAATATGCTGAAAATAAAAATCTTGCCGATTACTTTTGAAATAGTAACCGACGAATGTGCAGAAAATAGATCATGCCGATTACCTTTGAAATAGTAACCGACGAATATGTTGAAAATAAAAATCTTACCGATTACTTTTGAAATAGTAACCAACGAATATGCTGAAAATAAAGTCTTGCCGATTACTTTTGAAATATTAAACGACGAATATGTTGAAAATAAAAATCTTGTCGATTACTTTTAAAATAGTAACCGACAAATATGTTGAAAATAAAAATCTTGCCGATTACTTTTGAAATAGTCACCGACGAATATGCTGAAGATAAAAATCTTGCCGATTACTTTTGAAATAGTAACCGACGAATGTGCTGAAAATAAATCATGCCGATTAATTTCGAAATAGTAAGCGACGAATATGTTGAAAATAAAAATCTTACCGATTACTTTTAAAATAGTAAACAACGAATGTACTGAAAATAAAGTCTTGCCGATTACTTTTGAAATAGGAACCGACGAATATGTTGAAAATAAAAATCTTGTCGATTACTTTTAAAATAGTAACCGACAAATATGCTGAAAATAAAAATCTTGCCGATTACTTTTGAAATAGTAACCGACGAATGTGCAGAAAATAGATCATGCCGATTACTTTTGAAATAGTAACCGACGAATGTGTTGAAAATAAATCATGCCGATTACTTTTGAAATAGTAACCGACGAATGTGCTGAAAATAAATCATGCCGATTACTATTGAAATAGTTACCGACGAATGTGCTGAAAATAAAAATCTTACCGATTACTTTTGAAATAGTAACCAACGAATGTACTGAAAATAAATCATGCCGATTACCTTTGAAATAGTAACCGACGAATATGTTGAAAATAAAAATCTTACCGATTACTTTTGAAATAGTAACCAACGAATATGCTGAAAATAAAGTCTTGCCGATTACTTTTGAAATAGTAAACGACGAATATGTTGAAAATAAAAATCTTGTCGATTACTTTTAAAATAGTAACCGACAAATATGTTGAAAATAAAAATCTTGCCGATTACTTTTGAAATAGTCACCGACGAATATGCTGAAAATAAAAATCTTGCCGATTACTTTTGAAATAGTAACCGACAAATGTACTGAAAATAAATCATGCCGATTACTTTCGAAATAGTAAGCGACGAATATGTTGAAAATAAAAATCTTACTGATTACTTTTAAAATAGTAACCAACGAATGTACTGAAAATAAAGTCTTGCCGATTACTTTTGAAATAGTAACCGACGAATGTGCAGAAAATAGATCATGCCGATTACTTTTGAAATAGTAACCGACGAATGTGTTGAAAATAAATCATGCCGATTACTTTTGAAATAGTAACCGACGAATGTGCTGAAAATAAATCATGCCGATTACTTTCGAAATAGTAAGCAACGAATATGTTGAAAATAAAAATCTTACCGATTACTTTTCAAATAGTAACCAACGAATGTACTGAAAATAAATCATGCCGATTACCTTTGAAATAGTAACCGACCAATATGTTGAAAATAAAAATCTTATCGATTACTTTTGAAATAGTAACCAACGAATATGCTGAAAATAAAGTCTTGCCCATTACTTTTGAAATAGTAACCTGACGAATGTGCTGAAAATAAATCATGCCGATTACTTTTGAAATAGTCACCGACGAATATGCTGAAAATAAAAATCTTGCCGATTACTTTTAAAATAGTAACCAACGAATGTACTGAAAAAAATCATGCCGATTACTTTTGAAATAGGAACCGACGAATATGTTGAAAATAAAAATCTTGTCGATTACTTTTAAAATAGTAACCGACAAATATGCTGAAAATAAAAATCTTGCCGATTACTTTTGAAATAGTAACCGACGAATGTGCAGAAAATAGATCATGCCGATTACCTTTGAAATAGTAACCGACGAATATGTTGAAAATAAAAATCTTACCGATTACTTTTGAAATAGTAACCAACGAATATGCTGAAAATAAAGTCTTGCCGATTACTTTTGAAATATTAAACGACGAATATGTTGAAAATAAAAATCTTGTCGATTACTTTTAAAATAGTAACCGACAAATATGTTGAAAATAAAAATCTTGCCGATTACTTTTGAAATAGTCACCGACGAATATGCTGAAGATAAAAATCTTGCCGATTACTTTTGAAATAGTAACCGACGAATGTGCTGAAAATAAATCATGCCGATTAATTTCGAAATAGTAAGCGACGAATATGTTGAAAATAAAAATCTTACCGATTAAATCATGCCGATTACTATTGAAATAGTTACCGACGAATGTGCTGAAAATAAAAATCTTACCGATTACTTTTGAAATAGTAACCAACGAATGTACTGAAAATAAATCATGCCGATTACCTTTGAAATAGTAACCGACGAATATGTTGAAAATAAAAATCTTACCGATTACTTTTGAAATAGTAACCAACGAATATGCTGAAAATAAAGTCTTGCCGATTACTTTTGAAATAGTAAACGACGAATATGTTGAAAATAAAAATCTTGTCGATTACTTTTAAAATAGTAACCGACAAATATGTTGAAAATAAAAATCTTGCCGATTACTTTTGAAATAGTCACCGACGAATATGCTGAAAATAAAAATCTTGCCGATTACTTTTGAAATAGTAACCGACAAATGTACTGAAAATAAATCATGCCGATTACTTTCGAAATAGTAAGCGACGAATATGTTGAAAATAAAAATCTTACTGATTACTTTTAAAATAGTAACCAACGAATGTACTGAAAATAAAGTCTTGCCGATTACTTTTGAAATAGTAACCGACGAATGTGCAGAAAATAGATCATGCCGATTACTTTTGAAATAGTAACCGACGAATGTGTTGAAAATAAATCATGCCGATTACTTTTGAAATAGTAACCGACAAATGTGCTGAAAATAAATCATGCCGATTACTTTCGAAATAGTAAGCAACGAATATGTTGAAAATAAAAATCTTACCGATTACTTTTCAAATAGTAACCAACGAATGTACTGAAAATAAATCATGCCGATTACCTTTGAAATAGTAACCGACCAATATGTTGAAAATAAAAATCTTATCGATTACTTTTGAAATAGTAACCAACGAATATGCTGAAAATAAAGTCTTGCCCATTACTTTTGAAATAGTAACCTGACGAATGTGCTGAAAATAAATCATGCCGATTACTTTTGAAATAGTCACCGACGAATATGCAGAAAATAAAAATCTTGCCGATTACTTTTAAAATAGTAACCAACGAATGTACTGAAAAAAATCATGCCGATTACTTTTGAAATAGGAACCGACGAATATGTTGAAAATAAAAATCTTGTCGATTACTTTTAAAATAGTAACCGACAAATATGCTGAAAATAAAAATCTTGCCGATTACTTTTGAAATAGTAACCGACGAATGTGCAGAAAATAGATCATGCCGATTACCTTTGAAATAGTAACCGACGAATATGTTGAAAATAAAAATCTTACCGATTACTTTTGAAATAGTAACCAACGAATATGCTGAAAATAAAGTCTTGCCGATTACTTTTGAAATATTAAACGACGAATATGTTGAAAATAAAAATCTTGTCGATTACTTTTAAAATAGTAACCGACAAATATGTTGAAAATAAAAATCTTGCCGATTACTTTTGAAATAGTCACCGACGAATATGCTGAAGATAAAAATCTTGCCGATTACTTTTGAAATAGTAACCGACGAATGTGCTGAAAATAAATCATGCCGATTAATTTCGAAATAGTAAGCGACGAATATGTTGAAAATAAAAATCTTACCGATTACTTTTAAAATAGTAAACAACGAATGTACTGAAAATAAAGTCTTGCCGATTACTTTTGAAATAGGAACCGACGAATATGTTGAAAATAAATCATGCCGATTACTTTTGAAATAGTAACCGACGAATGTGTTGAAAATAAATCATGCCGATTACTTTTGAAATAGTAACCGACGAATGTGCTGAAAATAAATCATGCCGATTACTTTCGAAATAGTAAGCAACGAATATGTTGAAAATAAAAATATTACCGATTACTTTTAAAATAGTAACCAACGAATGTACTGAAAATAAATCATGCCGATTACCTTTGAAATAGTAACCGACGAATATGTTGAAAATAAAAATCTTATCGATTACTTTTGAAATAGTAACCAACGAATATGCTGAAAATAAAGTCTTGCCCATTACTTTTGAAATAGTAACCTGACGAATGTGCTGAAAATAAATCATGCCGATTACTTTTGAAATAGTCACCGACGAATATGCTGAAAATAAAAATCTTGCCGATTACTTTTGAAATAGTAACCGACGAATGTGCTGAAAATAAATCATGCCGATTACTTTCGAAATAGTAAGCAACGAATATGTTGAAAAAAAAAATCTTACCGATTACTTTTAAAATAGTAACCAACGAATGTACTGAAAATAAATCATGCCGATTACTTTTGAAATAGGAACCGACGAATATGTTGAAAATAAAAATCTTGTCGATTACTTTTAAAATAGTAACCGACAAATATGCTGAAAATAAAAATCTTGCCGATTACTTTTGAAATAGTAACCGACGAATGTGCAGAAAATAGATCATGCCGATTACTTTTGAAATAGTAACCGACGAATGTGTTGAAAATAAATCATGCCGATTACTTTTGAAATAGTAACCGACGAATGTGCTGAAAATAAATCATGCCGATTACTTTCGAAATAGTAAGCAACGAATATGTTGAAAATAAAAATCTTACCGATTACTTTTAAAATAGTAACCAACGAATGTACTGAAAATAAATCATGCCGATTACCTTTGAAATAGTAACCGACCAATATGTTGAAAATAAAAATCTTATCGATTACTTTTGAAATAGTAACCAACGAATATGCTGAAAATAAAGTCTTGCCCATTACTTTTGAAATAGTAACCTGACGAATGTGCTGAAAATAAATCATGCCGATTACTTTTGAAATAGTCACCGACGAATATGCTGAAAATAAAAATCTTGCCGATTACTTTTAAAATAGTAACCAACGAATGTACTGAAAAAAATCATGCCGATTACTTTTGAAATAGGAACCGACGAATATGTTGAAAATAAAAATCTTGTCGATTACTTTTAAAATAGTAACCGACAAATATGCTGAAAATAAAAATCTTGCCGATTACTTTTGAAATAGTAACCGACGAATGTGCAGAAAATAGATCATGCCGATTACCTTTGAAATAGTAACCGACGAATATGTTGAAAATAAAAATCTTACCGATTACTTTTGAAATAGTAACCAACGAATATGCTGAAAATAAAGTCTTGCCGATTACTTTTGAAATATTAAACGACGAATATGTTGAAAATAAAAATCTTGTCGATTACTTTTAAAATAGTAACCGACAAATATGTTGAAAATAAAAATCTTGCCGATTACTTTTGAAATAGTCACCGACGAATATCCTGAAGATAAAAATCTTGCCGATTACTTTTGAAATAGTAACCGACGAATGTGCTGAAAATAAATCATGCCGATTAATTTCGAAATAGTAAGCGACGAATATGTTGAAAATAAAAATCTTACCGATTACTTTCAAAATAGTAAACAACGAATGTACTGAAAATAAAGTCTTGCCGATTACTTTTGAAATAGGAACCGACGAATATGTTGAAAATAAAAATCTTGTCGATTACTTTTAAAATAGTAACCGACAAATATGCTGAAAATAAAAATCTTGCCGATTACTTTTGAAATAGTAACCGACGAATGTGCAGAAAATAGATCATGCCGATTACTTTTGAAATAGTAACCGACGAATGTGTTGAAAATAAATCATGCCGATTACTTTTGAAATAGTAACCGACGAATGTGCTGAAAATAAATCATGCCGATTACTATTGAAATAGTTACCGACGAATGTGCTGAAAATAAAAATCTTACCGATTACTTTTGAAATAGTAACCAACGAATGTACTGAAAATAAATCATGCCGATTACCTTTGAAATAGTAACCGACGAATATGTTGAAAATAAAAATCTTACCGATTACTTTTGAAATAGTAACCAACGAATATGCTGAAAATAAAGTCTTGCCGATTACTTTTGAAATAGTAAACGACGAATATGTTGAAAATAAAAATCTTGTCGATTACTTTTAAAATAGTAACCGACAAATATGTTGAAAATAAAAATCTTGCCGATTACTTTTGAAATAGTCACCGACGAATATGCTGAAAATAAAAATCTTGCCGATTACTTTTGAAATAGTAACCGACAAATGTACTGAAAATAAATCATGCCGATTACTTTCGAAATAGTAAGCGACGAATATGTTGAAAATAAAAATCTTACTGATTACTTTTAAAATAGTAACCAACGAATGTACTGAAAATAAAGTCTTGCCGATTACTTTTGAAATAGTAACCGACGAATGTGCAGAAAATAGATCATGCCGATTACTTTTGAAATAGTAACCGACGAATGTGTTGAAAATAAATCATGCCGATTACTTTTGAAATAGTAACCGACGAATGTGCTGAAAATAAATCATGCCGATTACTTTCGAAATAGTAAGCAACGAATATGTTGAAAATAAAAATCTTACCGATTACTTTTCAAATAGTAACCAACGAATGTACTGAAAATAAATCATGCCGATTACCTTTGAAATAGTAACCGACCAATATGTTGAAAATAAAAATCTTATCGATTACTTTTGAAATAGTAACCAACGAATATGCTGAAAATAAAGTCTTGCCCATTACTTTTGAAATAGTAACCTGACGAATGTGCTGAAAATAAATCATGCCGATTACTTTTGAAATAGTCACCGACGAATATGCTGAAAATAAAAATCTTGCCGATTACTTTTAAAATAGTAACCAACGAATGTACTGAAAAAAATCATGCCGATTACTTTTGAAATAGGAACCGACGAATATGTTGAAAATAAAAATCTTGTCGATTACTTTTAAAATAGTAACCGACAAATATGCTGAAAATAAAAATCTTGCCGATTACTTTTGAAATAGTAACCGACGAATGTGCAGAAAATAGATCATGCCGATTACCTTTGAAATAGTAACCGACGAATATGTTGAAAATAAAAATCTTACCGATTACTTTTGAAATAGTAACCAACGAATATGCTGAAAATAAAGTCTTGCCGATTACTTTTGAAATATTAAACGACGAATATGTTGAAAATAAAAATCT
Source organism: Medicago lupulina (assembly GCA_958299785.1). Taxonomy (NCBI): domain Eukaryota; kingdom Viridiplantae; phylum Streptophyta; class Magnoliopsida; order Fabales; family Fabaceae; genus Medicago; species Medicago lupulina. Next base: position 36,818,071 of record OY283142.1, read on the forward strand.
TGTCGATTACTTTTAAAATAGTAACCGACAAATATGTTGAAAATAAAAATCTTGCCGATTACTTTTGAAATAGTCACCGACGAATATGCTGAAGATAAAAATCTTGCCGATTACTTTTGAAATAGTAACCGACGAATGTGCTGAAAATAAATCATGCCGATTAATTTCGAAATAGTAAGCGACGAATATGTTGAAAATAAAAATCTTACCGATTAAATCATGCCGATTACTATTGAAATAGTTACCGACGAATGTGCTGAAAATAAAAATCTTACCGATTACTTTTGAAATAGTAACCAACGAATGTACTGAAAATAAATCATGCCGATTACCTTTGAAATAGTAACCGACGAATATGTTGAAAATAAAAATCTTACCGATTACTTTTGAAATAGTAACCAACGAATATGCTGAAAATAAAGTCTTGCCGATTACTTTTGAAATAGTAAACGACGAATATGTTGAAAATAAAAATCTTGTCGATTACTTTTAAAATAGTAACCGACAAATATGTTGAAAATAAAAATCTTGCCGATTACTTTTGAAATAGTCACCGACGAATATGCTGAAAATAAAAATCTTGCCGATTACTTTTGAAATAGTAACCGACAAATGTACTGAAAATAAATCATGCCGATTACTTTCGAAATAGTAAGCGACGAATATGTTGAAAATAAAAATCTTACTGATTACTTTTAAAATAGTAACCAACGAATGTACTGAAAATAAAGTCTTGCCGATTACTTTTGAAATAGTAACCGACGAATGTGCAGAAAATAGATCATGCCGATTACTTTTGAAATAGTAACCGACGAATGTGTTGAAAATAAATCATGCCCATTACTTTTGAAATAGTAACCGACGAATGTGCTGAAAATAAATCATGCCGATTACTTTCGAAATAGTAAGCAACGAATATGTTGAAAATAAAAATCTTACCGATTACTTTTCAAATAGTAACCAACGAATGTACTGAAAATAAATCATGCCGATTACCTTTGAAATAGTAACCGACCAATATGTTGAAAATAAAAATCTTATCGATTACTTTTGAAATAGTAACCAACGAATATGCTGAAAATAAAGTCTTGCCCATTACTTTTGAAATAGTAACCTGACGAATGTGCTGAAAATAAATCATGCCGATTACTTTTGAAATAGTCACCGACGAATATGCAGAAAATAAAAATCTTGCCGATTACTTTTAAAATAGTAACCAACGAATGTACTGAAAAAAATCATGCCGATTACTTTTGAAATAGGAACCGACGAATATGTTGAAAATAAAAATCTTGTCGATTACTTTTAAAATAGTAACCGACAAATATGCTGAAAATAAAAATCTTGCCGATTACTTTTGAAATAGTAACCGACGAATGTGCAGAAAATAGATCATGCCGATTACCTTTGAAATAGTAACCGACGAATATGTTGAAAATAAAAATCTTACCGATTACTTTTGAAATAGTAACCAACGAATATGCTGAAAATAAAGTCTTGCCGATTACTTTTGAAATATTAAACGACGAATATGTTGAAAATAAAAATCTTGTCGATTACTTTTAAAATAGTAACCGACAAATATGTTGAAAATAAAAATCTTGCCGATTACTTTTGAAATAGTCACCGACGAATATGCTGAAGATAAAAATCTTGCCGATTACTTTTGAAATAGTAACCGACGAATGTGCTGAAAATAAATCATGCCGATTAATTTCGAAATAGTAAGCGACGAATATGTTGAAAATAAAAATCTTACCGATTACTTTTAAAATAGTAAACAACGAATGTACTGAAAATAAAGTCTTGCCGATTACTTTTGAAATAGGAACCGACGAATATGTTGAAAATAAAAATCTTGTCGATTACTTTTAAAATAGTAACCGACAAATATGCTGAAAATAAAAATCTTGCCGATTACTTTTGAAATAGTAACCGACGAATGTGCAGAAAATAGATCATGCCGATTACTTTTGAAATAGTAACCGACGAATGTGTTGAAAATAAATCATGCCGATTACTTTTGAAATAGTAACCGACGAATGTGCTGAAAATAAATCATGCCGATTACTATTGAAATAGTTACCGACGAATGTGCTGAAAATAAAAATCTTACCGATTACTTTTGAAATAGTAACCAACGAATGTACTGAAAATAAATCATGCCGATTACCTTTGAAATAGTAACCGACGAATATGTTGAAAATAAAAATCTTACCGATTACTTTTGAAATAGTAACCAACGAATATGCTGAAAATAAAGTCTTGCCGATTACTTTTGAAATAGTAAACGACGAATATGTTGAAAATAAAAATCTTGTCGATTACTTTTAAAATAGTAACCGACAAATATGTTGAAAATAAAAATCTTGCCGATTACTTTTGAAATAGTCACCGACGAATATGCTGAAAATAAAAATCTTGCCGATTACTTTTGAAATAGTAACCGACAAATGTACTGAAAATAAATCATGCCGATTACTTTCGAAATAGTAAGCGACGAATATGTTGAAAATAAAAATCTTACTGATTACTTTTAAAATAGTAACCAACGAATGTACTGAAAATAAAGTCTTGCCGATTACTTTTGAAATAGTAACCGACGAATGTGCAGAAAATAGATCATGCCGATTACTTTTGAAATAGTAACCGACGAATGTGTTGAAAATAAATCATGCCGATTACTTTTGAAATAGTAACCGACGAATGTGCTGAAAATAAATCATGCCGATTACTTTCGAAATAGTAAGCAACGAATATGTTGAAAATAAAAATCTTACCGATTACTTTTCAAATAGTAACCAACGAATGTACTGAAAATAAATCATGCCGATTACCTTTGAAATAGTAACCGACCAATATGTTGAAAATAAAAATCTTATCGATTACTTTTGAAATAGTAACCAACGAATATGCTGAAAATAAAGTCTTGCCCATTACTTTTGAAATAGTAACCTGACGAATGTGCTGAAAATAAATCATGCCGATTACTTTTGAAATAGTCACCGACGAATATGCTGAAAATAAAAATCTTGCCGATTACTTTTAAAATAGTAACCAACGAATGTACTGAAAAAAATCATGCCGATTACTTTTGAAATAGGAACCGACGAATATGTTGAAAATAAAAATCTTGTCGATTACTTTTGAAATAGTTACCGACGAATGTGCTGAAAATAAACCGATTACTTTTGAAATAGTAACCAACGAATGTACTGAAAATAAATCATGCCGATTACCTTTGAAATAGTAACCGACGAATATGTTGAAAATAAAAATCTTACCGATTACTTTTGAAATAGTAACCAACGAATATGCTGAAAATAAAGTCTTGCCGATTACTTTTGAAATAGTAAACGACGAATATGTTGAAAATAAAAATCTTGTCGATTACTTTTAAAATAGTAACCGACAAATATGTTGAAAATAAAAATCTTGCCGATTACTTTTGAAATAGTCACCGACGAATATGCTGAAAATAAAAATCTTGCCGATTACTTTTGAAATAGTAACCGACAAATGTACTGAAAATAAATCATGCCGATTACTTTCGAAATAGTAAGCGACGAATATGTTGAAAATAAAAATCTTACTGATTACTTTTAAAATAGTAACCAACGAATGTACTGAAAATAAAGTCTTGCCGATTACTTTTGAAATAGTAACCGACGAATGTGCAGAAAATAGATCATGCCGATTACTTTTGAAATAGTAACCGACGAATGTGTTGAAAATAAATCATGCCGATTACTTTTGAAATAGTAACCGACGAATGTGCTGAAAATAAATCATGCCGATTACTTTCGAAATAGTAAGCAACGAATATGTTGAAAATAAAAATCTTACCGATTACTTTTGAAATAGTAACCAACGAATATGCTGAAAATAAAGTCTTGCCGATTACTTTTGAAATAGTAAACGACGAATATGTTGAAAATAAAAATCTTGTCGATTACTTTTAAAATAGTAACCGACAAATATGTTGAAAATAAAAATCTTGCCGATTACTTTTGAAATAGTCACCGACGAATATGCTGAAAATAAAAATCTTGCCGATTACTTTTGAAATAGTAACCGACAAATGTACTGAAAATAAATCATGCCGATTACTTTCGAAATAGTAAGCGACGAATATGTTGAAAATAAAAATCTTACTGATTACTTTTAAAATAGTAACCAACGAATGTACTGAAAATAAAGTCTTGCCGATTACTTTTGAAATAGTAACCGACGAATGTGCAGAAAATAGATCATGCCGATTACTTTTGAAATAGTAACCGACGAATGTGTTGAAAATAAATCATGCCGATTACTTTTGAAATAGTAACCGACGAATGTGCTGAAAATAAATCATGCCGATTACTTTCGAAATAGTAAGCAACGAATATGTTGAAAATAAAAATCTTACCGATTACTTTTCAAATAGTAACCAACGAATGTACTGAAAATAAATCATGCCGATTACCTTTGAAATAGTAACCGACCAATATGTTGAAAATAAAAATCTTATCGATTACTTTTGAAATAGTAACCAACGAATATGCTGAAAATAAAGTCTTGCCCATTACTTTTGAAATAGTAACCTGACGAATGTGCTGAAAATAAATCATGCCGATTACTTTTGAAATAGTCACCGACGAATATGCTGAAAATAAAAATCTTGCCGATTACTTTTAAAATAGTAACCAACGAATGTACTGAAAAAAATCATGCCGATTACTTTTGAAATAGGAACCGACGAATATGTTGAAAATAAAAATCTTGTCGATTACTTTTGAAATAGTTACCGACGAATGTGCTGAAAATAAACCGATTACTTTTGAAATAGTAACCAACGAATGTACTGAAAATAAATCATGCCGATTACCTTTGAAATAGTAACCGACGAATATGTTGAAAATAAAAATCTTACCGATTACTTTTGAAATAGTAACCAACGAATATGCTGAAAATAAAGTCTTGCCGATTACTTTTGAAATAGTAAACGACGAATATGTTGAAAATAAAAATCTTGTCGATTACTTTTAAAATAGTAACCGACAAATATGTTGAAAATAAAAATCTTGCCGATTACTTTTGAAATAGTCACCGACGAATATGCTGAAAATAAAAATCTTGCCGATTACTTTTGAAATAGTAACCGACAAATGTACTGAAAATAAATCATGCCGATTACTTTCGAAATAGTAAGCGACGAATATGTTGAAAATAAAAATCTTACTGATTACTTTTAAAATAGTAACCAACGAATGTACTGAAAATAAAGTCTTGCCGATTACTTTTGAAATAGTAACCGACGAATGTGCAGAAAATAGATCATGCCGATTACTTTTGAAATAGTAACCGACGAATGTGTTGAAAATAAATCATGCCGATTACTTTTGAAATAGTAACCGACGAATGTGCTGAAAATAAATCATGCCGATTACTTTCGAAATAGTAAGCAACGAATATGTTGAAAATAAAAATCTTACCGATTACTTTTCAAATAGTAACCAACGAATGTACTGAAAATAAATCATGCCGATTACCTTTGAAATAGTAACCGACCAATATGTTGAAAATAAAAATCTTATCGATTACTTTTGAAATAGTAACCAACGAATATGCTGAAAATAAAGTCTTGCCCATTACTTTTGAAATAGTAACCTGACGAATGTGCTGAAAATAAATCATGCCGATTACTTTTGAAATAGTCACCGACGAATATGCTGAAAATAAAAATCTTGCCGATTACTTTTAAAATAGTAACCAACGAATGTACTGAAAAAAATCATGCCGATTACTTTTGAAATAGGAACCGACGAATATGTTGAAAATAAAAATCTTGTCGATTACTTTTGAAATAGTTACCGACGAATGTGCTGAAAATAAACCGATTACTTTTGAAATAGTAACCAACGAATGTACTGAAAATAAATCATGCCGATTACCTTTGAAATAGTAACCGACGAATATGTTGAAAATAAAAATCTTACCGATTACTTTTGAAATAGTAACCAACGAATATGCTGAAAATAAAGTCTTGCCGATTACTTTTGAAATAGTAAACGACGAATATGTTGAAAATAAAAATCTTGTCGATTACTTTTAAAATAGTAACCGACAAATATGTTGAAAATAAAAATCTTGCCGATTACTTTTGAAATAGTCACCGACGAATATGCTGAAAATAAAAATCTTGCCGATTACTTTTGAAATAGTAACCGACAAATATACTGAAAATAAATCATGCCGATTACTTTCGAAATAGTAAGCGACGAATATGTTGAAAATAAAAATCTTACTGATTACTTTTAAAATAGTAACCAACGAATGTACTGAAAATAAAGTCTTGCCGATTACTTTTGAAATAGTAACCGACGAATGTGCAGAAAATAGATCATGCCGATTACTTTTGAAATAGTAACCGACGAATGTGTTGAAAATAAATCATGCCCATTACTTTTGAAATAGTAACCGACGAATGTGCTGAAAATAAATCATGCCGATTACTTTCGAAATAGTAAGCAACGAATATGTTGAAAATAAAAATCTTACCGATTACTTTTCAAATAGTAACCAACGAATGTACTGAAAATAAATCATGCCGATTACCTTTGAAATAGTAACCGACCAATATGTTGAAAATAAAAATCTTATCGATTACTTTTGAAATAGTAACCAACGAATATGCTGAAAATAAAGTCTTGCCCATTACTTTTGAAATAGTAACCTGACGAATGTGCTGAAAATAAATCATGCCGATTACTTTTGAAATAGTCACCGACGAATATGCAGAAAATAAAAATCTTGCCGATTACTTTTAAAATAGTAACCAACGAATGTACTGAAAAAAATCATGCCGATTACTTTTGAAATAGGAACCGACGAATATGTTGAAAATAAAAATCTTGTCGATTACTTTTAAAATAGTAACCGACAAATATGCTGAAAATAAAAATCTTGCCGATTACTTTTGAAATAGTAACCGACGAATGTGCAGAAAATAGATCATGCCGATTACCTTTGAAATAGTAACCGACGAATATGTTGAAAATAAAAATCTTACCGATTACTTTTGAAATAGTAACCAACGAATATGCTGAAAATAAAGTCTTGCCGATTACTTTTGAAATATTAAACGACGAATATGTTGAAAATAAAAATCTTGTCGATTACTTTTAAAATAGTAACCGACAAATATGTTGAAAATAAAAATCTTGCCGATTACTTTTGAAATAGTCACCGACGAATATGCTGAAGATAAAAATCTTGCCGATTACTTTTGAAATAGTAACCGACGAATGTGCTGAAAATAAATCATGCCGATTAATTTCGAAATAGTAAGCGACGAATATGTTGAAAATAAAAATCTTACCGATTACTTTTAAAATAGTAAACAACGAATGTACTGAAAATAAAGTCTTGCCGATTACTTTTGAAATAGGAACCGACGAATATGTTGAAAATAAAAATCTTGTCGATTACTTTTAAAATAGTAACCGACAAATATGCTGAAAATAAAAATCTTGCCGATTACTTTTGAAATAGTAACCGACGAATGTGCAGAAAATAGATCATGCCGATTACTTTTGAAATAGTAACCGACGAATGTGTTGAAAATAAATCATGCCGATTACTTTTGAAATAGTAACCGACGAATGTGCTGAAAATAAATCATGCCGATTACTATTGAAATAGTTACCGACGAATGTGCTGAAAATAAAAATCTTACCGATTACTTTTGAAATAGTAACCAACGAATGTACTGAAAATAAATCATGCCGATTACCTTTGAAATAGTAACCGACGAATATGTTGAAAATAAAAATCTTACCGATTACTTTTGAAATAGTAACCAACGAATATGCTGAAAATAAAGTCTTGCCGATTACTTTTGAAATAGTAAACGACGAATATGTTGAAAATAAAAATCTTGTCGATTACTTTTAAAATAGTAACCGACAAATATGTTGAAAATAAAAATCTTGCCGATTACTTTTGAAATAGTCACCGACGAATATGCTGAAAATAAAAATCTTGCCGATTACTTTTGAAATAGTAACCGACAAATGTACTGAAAATAAATCATGCCGATTACTTTCGAAATAGTAAGCGACGAATATGTTGAAAATAAAAATCTTACTGATTACTTTTAAAATAGTAACCAACGAATGTACTGAAAATAAAGTCTTGCCGATTACTTTTGAAATAGTAACCGACGAATGTGCAGAAAATAGATCATGCCGATTACTTTTGAAATAGTAACCGACGAATGTGTTGAAAATAAATCATGCCGATTACTTTTGAAATAGTAACCGACGAATGTGCTGAAAATAAATCATGCCGATTACTTTCGAAATAGTAAGCAACGAATATGTTGAAAATAAAAATCTTACCGATTACTTTTCAAATAGTAACCAACGAATGTACTGAAAATAAATCATGCCGATTACCTTTGAAATAGTAACCGACCAATATGTTGAAAATAAAAATCTTATCGATTACTTTTGAAATAGTAACCAACGAATATGCTGAAAATAAAGTCTTGCCCATTACTTTTGAAATAGTAACCTGACGAATGTGCTGAAAATAAATCATGCCGATTACTTTTGAAATAGTCACCGACGAATATGCTGAAAATAAAAATCTTGCCGATTACTTTTAAAATAGTAACCAACGAATGTACTGAAAAAAATCATGCCGATTACTTTTGAAATAGGAACCGACGAATATGTTGAAAATAAAAATCTTGTCGATTACTTTTAAAATAGTAACCGACAAATATGCTGAAAATAAAAATCTTGCCGATTACTTTTGAAATAGTAACCGACGAATGTGCAGAAAATAGATCATGCCGATTACCTTTGAAATAGTAACCGACGAATATGTTGAAAATAAAAATCTTACCGATTACTTTTGAAATAGTAACCAACGAATATGCTGAAAATAAAGTCTTGCCGATTACTTTTGAAATATTAAACGACGAATATGTTGAAAATAAAAATCTTGTCGATTACTTTTAAAATAGTAACCGACAAATATGTTGAAAATAAAAATCTTGCCGATTACTTTTGAAATAGTCACCGACGAATATGCTGAAGATAAAAATCTTGCCGATTACTTTTGAAATAGTAACCGACGAATGTGCTGAAAATAAATCATGCCGATTAATTTCGAAATAGTAAGCGACGAATATGTTGAAAATAAAAATCTTACCGATTAAATCATGCCGATTACTATTGAAATAGTTACCGACGAATGTGCTGAAAATAAAAATCTTACCGATTACTTTTGAAATAGTAACCAACGAATGTACTGAAAATAAATCATGCCGATTACCTTTGAAATAGTAACCGACGAATATGTTGAAAATAAAAATCTTACCGATTACTTTTGAAATAGTAACCAACGAATATGCTGAAAATAAAGTCTTGCCGATTACTTTTGAAATAGTAAACGACGAATATGTTGAAAATAAAAATCTTGTCGATTACTTTTAAAATAGTAACCGACAAATATGTTGAAAATAAAAATCTTGCCGATTACTTTTGAAATAGTCACCGACGAATATGCTGAAAATAAAAATCTTGCCGATTACTTTTGAAATAGTAACCGACGAATGTACTGAAAATAAATCATGCCGATTACTTTCGAAATAGTAAGCGACGAATATGTTGAAAATAAAAATCTTACTGATTACTTTTAAAATAGTAACCAACGAATGTACTGAAAATAAAGTCTTGCCGATTACTTTTGAAATAGTAACCGACGAATGTGCAGAAAATAGATCATGCCGATTACTTTTGAAATAGTAACCGACGAATGTGTTGAAAATAAATCATGCCGATTGCTTTTGAAATAGTAACCGACGAATGTGCTGAAAATAAATCATGCCGATTACTTTCGAAATAGTAAGCAACGAATATGTTGAAAATAAAAATCTTACCGATTACTTTTCAAATAGTAACCAACGAATGTACTGAAAATAAATCATGCCGATTACCTTTGAAATAGTAACCGACCAATATGTTGAAAATAAAAATCTTATCGATTACTTTTGAAATAGTAACCAACGAATATGCTGAAAATAAAGTCTTGCCCATTACTTTTGAAATAGTAACCTGACGAATGTGCTGAAAATAAATCATGCCGATTACTTTTGAAATAGTCACCGACGAATATGCTGAAAATAAAAATCTTGCCGATTACTTTTAAAATAGTAACCAACGAATGTACTGAAAAAAATCATGCCGATTACTTTTGAAATAGGAACCGACGAATATGTTGAAAATAAAAATCTTGTCGATTACTTTTAAAATAGTAACCGACAAATATGCTGAAAATAAAAATCTTGCCGATTACTTTTGAAATAGTAACCGACGAATGTGCAGAAAATAGATCATGCCGATTACCTTTGAAATAGTAACCGACGAATATGTTGAAAATAAAAATCTTACCGATTACTTTTGAAATAGTAACCAACGAATATGCTGAAAATAAAGTCTTGCCGATTACTTTTGAAATATTAAACGACGAATATGTTGAAAATAAAAATCTTGTCGATTACTTTTAAAATAGTAACCGACAAATATGTTGAAAATAAAAATCTTGCCGATTACTTTTGAAATAGTCACCGACGAATATGCTGAAGATAAAAATCTTGCCGATTACTTTTGAAATAGTAACCGACGAATGTGCTGAAAATAAATCATGCCGATTAATTTCGAAATAGTAAGCGACGAATATGTTGAAAATAAAAATCTTACCGATTACTTTTAAAATAGTAAACAACGAATGTACTGAAAATAAAGTCTTGCCGATTACTTTTGAAATAGGAACCGACGAATATGTTGAAAATAAAAATCTTGTCGATTACTTTTTAAATAGTAACCGACAAATATGCTGAAAATAAAAATCTTGCCGATTACTTTTGAAATAGTAACCGACGAATGTGCAGAAAATAGATCATGCCGATTACTTTTGAAATAGTAACCGACGAATGTGTTGAAAATAAATCATGCCGATTACTTTTGAAATAGTAACCGACGAATGTGCTGAAAATAAATCATGCCGATTACTATTGAAATAGTTACCGACGAATGTGCTGAAAATAAAAATCTTACCGATTACTTTTGAAATAGTAACCAACGAATGTACTGAAAATAAATCATGCCGATTACCTTTGAAATAGTAACCGACGAATATGTTGAAAATAAAAATCTTACCGATTACTTTTGAAATAGTAACCAACGAATATGCTGAAAATAAAGTCTTGCCGATTACTTTTGAAATATTAAACGACGAATATGTTGAAAATAAAAATCTTGTCGATTACTTTTAAAATAGTAACCGACAAATATGTTGAAAATAAAAATCTTGCCGATTACTTTTGAAATAGTCACCGACGAATATGCTGAAAATAAAAATCTTGCCGATTACTTTTGAAATAGTAACCGACGAATGTACTGAAAATAAATCATGCCGATTACTTTCGAAATAGTAAGCGACGAATATGTTGAAAATAAAAATCTTACTGATTACTTTTAAAATAGTAACCAACGAATGTACTGAAAATAAAGTCTTGCCGATTACTTTTGAAATAGTAACCGACGAATGTGCAGAAAATAGATCATGCCGATTACTTTTGAAATAGTAACCGACGAATGTGTTGAAAATAAATCATGCCGATTGCTTTTGAAATAGTAACCGACGAATGTGCTGAAAATAAATCATGCCGATTACTTTCGAAATAGTAAGCAACGAATATGTTGAAAATAAAAATCTTACCGATTACTTTTAAAATAGTAACCAACGAATGTACTGAAAATAAATCATGCCGATTACCTTTGAAATAGTAACCGACCAATATGTTGAAAATAAAAATCTTATCGATTACTTTTGAAATAGTAACCAACGAATATGCTGAAAATAAAGTCTTGCCCATTACTTTTGAAATAGTAACCTGACGAATGTGCTGAAAATAAATCATGCCGATTACTTTTGAAATAGTCACCGACGAATATGCTGAAAATAAAAATCTTGCCGATTACTTTTAAAATAGTAACCAACGAATGTACTGAAAAAAATCATGCCGATTACTTTTGAAATAGGAACCGACGAATATGTTGAAAATAAAAATCTTGTCGATTACTTTTAAAATAGTAACCGACAAATATGCTGAAAATAAAAATCTTGCCGATTACTTTTGAAATAGTAACCGACGAATGTGCAGAAAATAGATCATGCCGATTACCTTTGAAATAGTAACCGACGAATATGTTGAAAATAAAAATCTTACCGATTACTTTTGAAATAGTAACCAACGAATATGCTGAAAATAAAGTCTTGCCGATTACTTTTGAAATATTAAACGACGAATATGTTGAAAATAAAAATCTTGTCGATTACTTTTAAAATAGTAACCGACAAATATGTTGAAAATAAAAATCTTGCCGATTACTTTTGAAATAGTCACCGACGAATATGCTGAAGATAAAAATCTTGCCGATTACTTTTGAAATAGTAACCGACGAATGTGCTGAAAATAAATCATGCCGATTAATTTCGAAATAGTAAGCGACGAATATGTTGAAAATAAAAATCTTACCGATTACTTTTAAAATAGTAAACAACGAATGTACTGAAAATAAAGTCTTGCCGATTACTTTTGAAATAGGAACCGACGAATATGTTGAAAATAAAAATCTTGTCGATTACTTTTTAAATAGTAACCGACAAATATGCTGAAAATAAAAATCTTGCCGATTACTTTTGAAATAGTAACCGACGAATGTGCAGAAAATAGATCATGCCGATTACTTTTGAAATAGTAACCGACGAATGTGTTGAAAATAAATCATGCCGATTACTTTTGAAATAGTAACCGACGAATGTGCTGAAAATAAATCATGCCGATTACTATTGAAATAGTTACCGACGAATGTGCTGAAAATAAAAATCTTACCGATTACTTTTGAAATAGTAACCAACGAATGTACTGAAAATAAATCATGCCGATTACCTTTGAAATAGTAACCGACGAATATGTTGAAAATAAAAATCTTACCGATTACTTTTGAAATAGTAACCAACGAATATGCTGAAAATAAAGTCTTGCCGATTACTTTTGAAATATTAAACGACGAATATGTTGAAAATAAAAATCTTGTCGATTACTTTTAAAATAGTAACCGACAAATATGTTGAAAATAAAAATCTTGCCGATTACTTTTGAAATAGTCACCGACGAATATGCTGAAAATAAAAATCTTGCCGATTACTTTTGAAATAGTAACCGACGAATGTACTGAAAATAAATCATGCCGATTACTTTCGAAATAGTAAGCGACGAATATGTTGAAAATAAAAATCTTACTGATTACTTTTAAAATAGTAACCAACGAATGTACTGAAAATAAAGTCTTGCCGATTACTTTTGAAATAGTAACCGACGAATGTGCAGAAAATAGATCATGCCGATTACTTTTGAAATAGTAACCGACGAATGTGTTGAAAATAAATCATGCCGATTGCTTTTGAAATAGTAACCGACGAATGTGCTGAAAATAAATCATGCCGATTACTTTCGAAATAGTAAGCAACGAATATGTTGAAAATAAAAATCTTACCGATTACTTTTAAAATAGTAACCAACGAATGTACTGAAAATAAATCATGCCGATTACCTTTGAAATAGTAACCGACCAATATGTTGAAAATAAAAATCTTATCGATTACTTTTGAAATAGTAACCAACGAATATGCTGAAAATAAAGTCTTGCCCATTACTTTTGAAATAGTAACCTGACGAATGTGCTGAAAATAAATCATGCCGATTACTTTTGAAATAGTCACCGACGAATATGCTGAAAATAAAAATCTTGCCGATTACTTTTGAAATAGTAACCGACGAATGTGCTGAAAATAAATCATGCCGATTACTTTCGAAATAGTAAGCGACGAATATGTTGAAAAAAAAAATCTTACCGATTACTTTTAAAATAGTAACCAACGAATGTACTGAAAATAAATCATGCCGATTACTTTTGAAATAGGAACCGACGAATATGTTGAAAATAAAAATCTTGTCGATTACTTTTAAAATAGTAACCGACAAATATGCTGAAAATAAAAATCTTGCCGATTACTTTTGAAATAGTAACCGACGAATGTGCAGAAAATAGATCATGCCGATTACTTTTGAAATAGTAACCGACGAATGTGTTGAAAATAAATCATGCCGATTACTTTTGAAATAGTAACCGACGAATGTGCTGAAAATAAATCATGCCGATTACTTTCGAAATAGTAAGCAACGAATATGTTGAAAATAAAAATCTTACCGATTACTTTTAAAATAGTAACCAACGAATGTACTGAAAATAAATCATGCCGATTACCTTTGAAATAGTAACCGACCAATATGTTGAAAATAAAAATCTTATCGATTACTTTTGAAATAGTAACCAACGAATATGCTGAAAATAAAGTCTTGCCCATTACTTTTGAAATAGTAACCTGACGAATGTGCTGAAAATAAATCATGCCGATTACTTTTGAAATAGTCACCGACGAATATGCTGAAAATAAAAATCTTGCCGATTACTTTTAAAATAGTAACCAACGAATGTACTGAAAAAAATCATGCCGATTACTTTTGAAATAGGAACCGACGAATATGTTGAAAATAAAAATCTTGTCGATTACTTTTAAAATAGTAACCGACAAATATGCTGAAAATAAAAATCTTGCCGATTACTTTTGAAATAGTAACCGACGAATGTGCAGAAAATAGATCATGCCGATTACCTTTGAAATAGTAACCGACGAATATGTTGAAAATAAAAATCTTACCGATTACTTTTGAAATAGTAACCAACGAATATGCTGAAAATAAAGTCTTGCCGATTACTTTTGAAATAGTAAACGACGAATATGTTGAAAATAAAAATCTTGTCGATTACTTTTAAAATAGTAACCGACAAATATGTTGAAAATAAAAATCTTGCCGATTACTTTTGAAATAGTCACCGACGAATATGCTGAAAATAAAAATCTTGCCGATTACTTTTGAAATAGTAACCGACGAATGTACTGAAAATAAATCATGCCGATTACTTTCGAAATAGTAAGCGACGAATATGTTGAAAATAAAAATCTTACTCATTACTTTTAAAATAGTAACCAACGAATGTACTGAAAATAAAGTCTTGCCGATTACTTTTGAAATAGTAACCGACGAATGTGCAGAAAATAGATCATGCCGATTACTTTTGAAATAGTAACCGACGAATGTGCTGAAAATAAATCATGCCGATTACTTTTGAAATAGTAACCGACGAATGTGCTGAAAATAAATCATGCCGATTACTTTCGAAATAGTAAGCAACGAATATGTTGAAAATAAAAATATTACCGATTACTTTTAAAATAGTAACCAACGAATGTACTGAAAATAAATCATGCCGATTACCTTTGAAATAGTAACCGACGAATATGTTGAAAATAAAAATCTTATCGATTACTTTTGAAATAGTAACCAACGAATATGCTGAAAATAAAGTCTTGCCCATTACTTTTGAAATAGTAACCTGACGAATGTGCTGAAAATAAATCATGCCGATTACTTTTGAAATAGTCACCGACGAATATGCTGAAAATAAAAATCTTGCCGATTACTTTTGAAATAGTAACCGACGAATGTGCTGAAAATAAATCATGCCGATTACTTTCGAAATAGTAAGCAACGAATATGTTGAAAAAAAAAATCTTACCGATTACTTTTAAAATAGTAACCAACGAATGTACTGAAAATAAATCATGCCGATTACTTTTGAAATAGGAACCGACGAATATGTTGAAAATAAAAATCTTGTCGATTACTTTTAAAATAGTAACCGACAAATATGCTGAAAATAAAAATCTTGCCGATTACTTTTGAAATAGTAACCGACGAATGTGCAGAAAATAGATCATGCCGATTACCTTTGAAATAGTAACCGACGAATATGTTGAAAATAAAAATCTTACCGATTACTTTTGAAATAGTAACCAACGAATATGCTGAAAATAAAGTCTTGCCGATTACTTTTGAAATATTAAACGACGAATATGTTGAAAATAAATCATGCCGATTACTTTTGAAATAGTAACCGACGAATGTGCTGAAAATAAATCATGCCGATTACTATTGAAATAGTAACCGACGAATGTGCAGAAAATAGATCATGCCGATTACTTTTGAAATAGTAACCGACGAATGTGTTGAAAATAAATCATGCCGATTACTTTTGAAATAGTAACCGACGAATGTGCTGAAAATAAATCATGCCGATTACTTTCGAAATAGTAAGCAACGAATATGTTGAAAATAAAAATCTTACCGATTACTTTTAAAATAGTAACCAACGAATGTACTGAAAATAAATCATGCCGATTACCTTTCAAATAGTAACCGACCAATATGTTGAAAATAAAAATCTTATCGATTACTTTTGAAATAGTAACCAACGAATATGCTGAAAATAAAGTCTTGCCCATTACTTTTGAAATAGTAACCTGACGAATGTGCTGAAAATAAATCATGCCGATTACTTTTGAAATAGTCACCGACGAATATGCTGAAAATAAAAATCTTGCCGATTACTTTTAAAATAGTAACCAACGAATGTACTGAAAAAAATCATGCCGATTACTTTTGAAATAGGAACCGACGAATATGTTGAAAATAAAAATCTTGTCGATTACTTTTAAAATAGTAACCGACAAATATGCTGAAAATAAAAATCTTGCCGATTACTTTTGAAATAGTAACCGACGAATGTGCAGAAAATAGATCATGCCGATTACCTTTGAAATAGTAACCGACGAATATGTTGAAAATAAAAATCTTACCGATTACTTTTGAAATAGTAACCAACGAATATGCTGAAAATAAAGTCTTGCCGATTACTTTTGAAATAGTAAACGACGAATATGTTGAAAATAAAAATCTTGTCGATTACTTTTAAAATAGTAACCGACAAATATGTTGAAAATAAAAATCTTGCCGATTACTTTTGAAATAGTCACCGACGAATATGCTGAAAATAAAAATCTTGCCGATTACTTTTGAAATAGTAACCGACGAATGTACTGAAAATAAATCATGCCGATTACTTTCGAAATAGTAAGCGACGAATATGTTGAAAATAAAAATCTTACTCATTACTTTTAAAATAGTAACCAACGAATGTACTGAAAATAAAGTCTTGCCGATTACTTTTGAAATAGTAACCGACGAATGTGCAGAAAATAGATCATGCCGATTACTTTTGAAATAGTAACCGACGAATGTGCTGAAAATAAATCATGCCGATTACTTTTGAAATAGTAACCGACGAATGTGCTGAAAATAAATCATGCCGATTACTTTCGAAATAGTAAGCAACGAATATGTTGAAAATAAAAATATTACCGATTACTTTTAAAATAGTAACCAACGAATGTACTGAAAATAAATCATGCCGATTACCTTTGAAATAGTAACCGACGAATATGTTGAAAATAAAAATCTTATCGATTACTTTTGAAATAGTAACCAACGAATATGCTGAAAATAAAGTCTTGCCCATTACTTTTGAAATAGTAACCTGACGAATGTGCTGAAAATAAATCATGCCGATTACTTTTGAAATAGTCACCGACGAATATGCTGAAAATAAAAATCTTGCCGATTACTTTTGAAATAGTAACCGACGAATGTGCTGAAAATAAATCATGCCGATTACTTTCGAAATAGTAAGCAACGAATATGTTGAAAAAAAAAATCTTACCGATTACTTTTAAAATAGTAACCAACGAATGTACTGAAAATAAATCATGCCGATTACTTTTGAAATAGGAACCGACGAATATGTTGAAAATAAAAATCTTGTCGATTACTTTTAAAATAGTAACCGACAAATATGCTGAAAATAAAAATCTTGCCGATTACTTTTGAAATAGTAACCGACGAATGTGCAGAAAATAGATCATGCCGATTACCTTTGAAATAGTAACCGACGAATATGTTGAAAATAAAAATCTTACCGATTACTTTTGAAATAGTAACCAACGAATATGCTGAAAATAAAGTCTTGCCGATTACTTTTGAAATATTAAACGACGAATATGTTGAAAATAAATCATGCCGATTACTTTTGAAATAGTAACCGACGAATGTGCTGAAAATAAATCATGCCGATTACTATTGAAATAGTTACCGACAAATGTGCTGAAAATAAAAATCTTGCCGATTACTTTTGAAATAGTAACCGACGAATGTGCAGAAAATAGATCATGCCGATTACTTTTGAAATAGTAACCGACGAATGTGATGAAAATAAATCATGCCGATTACTTTTGAAATAGTAACCGACTAATGTCCTTAAAATAAATCATTCCGATTACTTTCGAAATAGTAAGCAACGAATATGTTGAAAATAAAAATCTTACCGATTACTTTTAAAATAGTAACCAACGAATGTACTGAAAATAAATCATGCCGATTACCTTTGAAATAGTAACCGACGAATATGTTGAAAATAAAAATCTTACCGATTACTTTTGAAATAGTAACCAACGAATATGCTGAAAATAAAGTCTTGCCGATTACTTTTGAAATAGTAAACGACGAATATGTTGAAAATAAAAATCTTGTCGATTACTTTTAAAATAGTAACCGACAAATATGTTGAAAATAAAAATCTTGCCGATTACTTTTGAAATAGTCACCGACGAATATGCTGAAAATAAAAATCTTGCCGATTACTTTTGAAATAGTAACCGACGAATGTACTGAAAATAAATCATGCCGATTACTTTCGAAATAGTAAGCGACGAATATGTTGAAAATAAAAATCTTACTCATTACTTTTAAAATAGTAACCAACGAATGTACTGAAAATAAAGTCTTGCCGATTACCTTTGAAATAGTAACCGACGAATATGTTGAAAATAAAAATCTTACCGATTACTTTTGAAATAGTAACCAACGAATATGCTGAAAATAAAGTCTTGCCGATTACTTTTGAAATAGTAAACGACGAATATGTTGAAAATAAAAATCTTGTCGATTACTTTTAAAATAGTAACCGACAAATATGTTGAAAATAAAAATCTTGCCGATTACTTTTGAAATAGTCACCGACGAATATGCTGAAAATAAAAATCTTGCCGATTACTTTTGAAATAGTAACCGACGAATGTACTGAAAATAAATCATGCCGATTACTTTCGAAATAGTAAGCGACGAATATGTTGAAAATAAAAATCTTACTCATTACTTTTAAAATAGTAACCAACGAATGTACTGAAAATAAAGTCTTGCCGATTACTTTTGAAATAGTAACCGACGAATGTGCAGAAAATAGATCATGCCGATTACTTTTGAAATAGTAACCGACGAATGTGTTGAAAATAAATCATGCCGATTACTTTTGAAATAGTAACCGACGAATGTGCTGAAAATAAATCATGCCGATTACTTTCGAAATAGTAAGCAACGAATATGTTGAAAATAAAAATATTACCGATTACTTTTAAAATAGTAACCAACGAATGTACTGAAAATAAATCATGCCGATTACCTTTGAAATAGTAACCGACGAATATGTTGAAAATAAAAATCTTATCGATTACTTTTGAAATAGTAACCAACGAATATGCTGAAAATAAAGTCTTGCCCATTACTTTTGAAATAGTAACCTGACGAATGTGCTGAAAATAAATCATGCCGATTACTTTTGAAATAGTCACCGACGAATATGCTGAAAATAAAAATCTTGCCGATTACTTTTGAAATAGTAACCGACGAATGTGCTGAAAATAAATCATGCCGATTACTTTCGAAATAGTAAGCAACGAATATGTTGAAAAAAAAAATCTTACCGATTACTTTTAAAATAGTAACCAACGAATGTACTGAAAATAAATCATGCCGATTACTTTTGAAATAGGAACCGACGAATATGTTGAAAATAAAAATCTTGTCGATTACTTTTAAAATAGTAACCGACAAATATGCTGAAAATAAAAATCTTGCCGATTACTTTTGAAATAGTAACCGACGAATGTGCAGAAAATAGATCATGCCGATTACCTTTGAAATAGTAACCGACGAATATGTTGAAAATAAAAATCTTACCGATTACTTTTGAAATAGTAACCAACGAATATGCTGAAAATAAAGTCTTGCCGATTACTTTTGAAATATTAAACGACGAATATGTTGAAAATAAATCATGCCGATTACTTTTGAAATAGTAACCGACGAATGTGCTGAAAATAAATCATGCCGATTACTATTGAAATAGTTACCGACAAATGTGCTGAAAATAAAAATCTTGCCGATTACTTTTGAAATAGTAACCGACGAATGTGCAGAAAATAGATCATGCCGATTACTTTTGAAATAGTAACCGACGAATGTGATGAAAATAAATCATGCCGATTACTTTTGAAATAGTAACCGACTAATGTCCTTAAAATAAATCATTCCGATTACTTTCGAAATAGTAAGCAACGAATATGTTGAAAATAAAAATCTTACCGATTACTTTTAAAATAGTAACCAACGAATGTACTGAAAATAAATCATGCCGATTACCTTTGAAATAGTAACCGACGAATATGTTGAAAATAAAAATCTTACCGATTACTTTTGAAATAGTAACCAACGAATATGCTGAAAATAAAGTCTTGCCGATTACTTTTGAAATAGTAAACGACGAATATGTTGAAAATAAAAATCTTGTCGATTACTTTTAAAATAGTAACCGACAAATATGTTGAAAATAAAAATCTTGCCGATTACTTTTGAAATAGTCACCGACGAATATGCTGAAAATAAAAATCTTGCCGATTACTTTTGAAATAGTAACCGACGAATGTACTGAAAATAAATCATGCCGATTACTTTCGAAATAGTAAGCGACGAATATGTTGAAAATAAAAATCTTACTCATTACTTTTAAAATAGTAACCAACGAATGTACTGAAAATAAAGTCTTGCCGATTACTTTTGAAATAGTAACCGACGAATGTGCAGAAAATAGATCATGCCGATTACTTTTGAAATAGTAACCGACGAATGTGTTGAAAATAAATCATGCCGATTACTTTTGAAATAGTAACCGACGAATGTGCTGAAAATAAATCATGCCGATTACTTTCGAAATAGTAAGCAACGAATATGTTGAAAATAAAAATATTACCGATTACTTTTAAAATAGTAACCAACGAATGTACTGAAAATAAATCATGCCGATTACCTTTGAAATAGTAACCGACGAATATGTTGAAAATAAAAATCTTATCGATTACTTTTGAAATAGTAACCAACGAATATGCTGAAAATAAAGTCTTGCCCATTACTTTTGAAATAGTAACCTGACGAATGTGCTGAAAATAAATCATGCCGATTACTTTTGAAATAGTCACCGACGAATATGCTGAAAATAAAAATCTTGCCGATTACTTTTGAAATAGTAACCGACGAATGTGCTGAAAATAAATCATGCCGATTACTTTCGAAATAGTAAGCAACGAATATGTTGAAAAAAAAAATCTTACCGATTACTTTTAAAATAGTAACCAACGAATGTACTGAAAATAAATCATGCCGATTACTTTTGAAATAGGAACCGACGAATATGTTGAAAATAAAAATCTTGTCGATTACTTTTAAAATAGTAACCGACAAATATGCTGAAAATAAAAATCTTGCCGATTACTTTTGAAATAGTAACCGACGAATGTGCAGAAAATAGATCATGCCGATTACTTTTGAAATAGTAACCGACGAATGTGTTGAAAATAAATCATGCCGATTACTTTTGAAATAGTAACCGACGAATGTGCTGAAAATAAATCATGCCGATTACTTTCGAAATAGTAAGCAACGAATATGTTGAAAATAAAAATCTTACCGATTACTTTTAAAATAGTAACCAACGAATGTACTGAAAATAAATCATGCCGATTACCTTTGAAATAGTAACCGACCAATATGTTGAAAATAAAAATCTTATCGATTACTTTTGAAATAGTAACCAACGAATATGCTGAAAATAAAGTCTTGCCCATTACTTTTGAAATAGTAACCTGACGAATGTGCTGAAAATAAATCATGCCGATTACTTTTGAAATAGTCACCGACGAATATGCTGAAAATAAAAATCTTGCCGATTACTTTTAAAATAGTAACCAACGAATGTACTGAAAAAAATCATGCCGATTACTTTTGAAATAGGAACCGACGAATATGTTGAAAATAAAAATCTTGTCGATTACTTTTAAAATAGTAACCGACATATATGCTGAAAATAAAAATCTTGCCGATTACTTTTGAAATAGTAACCGACGAATGTGCAGAAAATAGATCATGCCGATTACCTTTGAAATAGTAACCGACGAATATGTTGAAAATAAAAATCTTACCGATTACTTTTGAAATAGTAACCAACGAATATGCTGAAAATAAAGTCTTGCCGATTACTTTTGAAATATTAAACGACGAATATGTTGAAAATAAATCATGCCGATTACTTTTGAAATAGTAACCGACGAATGTGCTGAAAATAAATCATGCCGATTACTATTGAAATAGTTACCGACAAATGTGCTGAAAATAAAAATCTTGCCGATTACTTTTTAAATAGTAACCGACGAATGTGCAGAAAATAGATCATGCCGATTACTTTTGAAATAGTAACCGACGAATGTGTTGAAAATAAATCATGCCGATTACTTTTGAAATAGTAACCGACTAATGTCCTTAAAATAAATCATTCCGATTACTTTCGAAATAGTAAGCAACGAATATGTTGAAAATAAAAATCTTACCGATTACTTTTAAAATAGTAACCAACGAATGTACTGAAAATAAATCATGCCGATTACCTTTGAAATAGTAACCGACGAATATGTTGAAAATAAAAATCTTACCGATTACTTTTGAAATAGTAACCAACGAATATGCTGAAAATAAAGTCTTGCCGATTACTTTTGAAATAGTAAACGACGAATATGTTGAAAATAAAAATCTTGTCGATTACTTTTAAAATAGTAACCGACAAATATGCTGAAAATAAAAATCTTGCCGATTACTTTTGAAATAGTAACCGACGAATGTGCAGAAAATAGATCATGCCGATTACTTTTGAAATAGTAACCGATGAATGTGTTGAAAATAAATCATGCCGATTACTTTTGAAATAGTAACCGACTAATGTCCTGAAAATAAATCATTCCGATTACTTTCGAAATAGTAAGCAACGAATATGTTGAAAATAAAAATCTTACCGATTACTTTTAAAATAGTAACCAACGAATGTACTGAAAATAAATCATGCCGATTACCTTTGAAATTGTAACCGACGAATATGTTGAAAATAAAAATCTTACCGATTACTTTTGAAATAGTAACCAACGAATATGCTGAAAATAAAGTCTTGCCGATTACTTTTGAAATAGTAAACGACGAATATGTTGAAAATAAAAATCTTGTCGATTACTTTTAAAATAGTAACCGATAAATATGTTGAAAATAAAAATCTTGCCGATTACTTTTGAAATAGTCACCGACGAATATGCTGAAAATAAAAATCTTGCCGATTACTTTTGAAATAGTAACTGACGAATGTGCTGAAAATAAATCATGCCGATTAATTTCGAAATAGTAAGCGACAAATATGTTGAAAATAAAAATCTTACCGATTACTTTTAAAATAGTAACCAACGAATGTACTAAAAATAAAGTCTTGCCGATTACTTTTGAAATAGTAACCGACGAATGTGCAGAAAATAGATCATGCCGATTACTTTTGAAATAGTAACCGACGAATGTGTTGAAAATAAATCATGCCGATTACTTTTGAAATAGTAACCGACGAATGTGCTGAAAATAAATCATGCCGATTACTATTGAAATAGTTACCGACAAATGTGCTGAAAATAAAAATCTTGCCGATTACTTTTGAAATAGTAACCGACGAATGTGCAGAAAATAGATCATGCCGATTACTTTTGAAATAGTAACCGACGAATGTGTTGAAAATAAATCATGCCGATTACTTTTGAAATAGTAACCGACTAATGTCCTTAAAATAAATCATTCCGATTACTTTCGAAATAGTAAGCAACGAATATGTTGAAAATAAAAATCTTACCGATTACTTTTAAAATAGTAACCAACGAATGTACTGAAAATAAATCATGCCGATTACCTTTGAAATAGTAACCGACGAATATGTTGAAAATAAAAATCTTACCGATTACTTTTGAAATAGTAACCAACGAATATGCTGAAAATAAAGTCTTGCCGATTACTTTTGAAATAGTAAACGACGAATATGTTGAAAATAAAAATCTTGTCGATTACTTTTAAAATAGTAACCGACAAATATGCTGAAAATAAAAATCTTGCCGATTACTTTTGAAATAGTAACCGACGAATGTGCAGAAAATAGATCATGCCGATTACTTTTGAAATAGTAACCGACGAATGTGTTGAAAATAAATCATGCCGATTACTTTTGAAATAGTAACCGACGAATGTGCTGAAAATAAATCATGCCGATTACTTTCGAAATAGTAAGCAACGAATATGTTGAAAATAAAAATCTTACCGATTACTTTTAAAATAGTAACCAACGAATGTACTGAAAATAAATCATGCCGATTACCTTTGAAATAGTAACCGACCAATATGTTGAAAATAAAAATCTTATCGATTACTTTTGAAATAGTAACCAACGAATATGCTGAAAATAAAGTCTTGCCCATTACTTTTGAAATAGTAACCTGACGAATGTGCTGAAAATAAATCATGCCGATTACTTTTGAAATAGTCACCGACGAATATGCTGAAAATAAAAATCTTGCCGATTACTTTTAAAATAGTAACCAACGAATGTACTGAAAAAAATCATGCCGATTACTTTTGAAATAGGAACCGACGAATATGTTGAAAATAAAAATCTTGTCGATTACTTTTAAAATAGTAACCGACATATATGCTGAAAATAAAAATCTTGCCGATTACTTTTGAAATAGTAACCGACGAATGTGCAGAAAATAGATCATGCCGATTACCTTTGAAATAGTAACCGACGAATATGTTGAAAATAAAAATCTTACCGATTACTTTTGAAATAGTAACCAACGAATATGCTGAAAATAAAGTCTTGCCGATTACTTTTGAAATATTAAACGACGAATATGTTGAAAATAAATCATGCCGATTACTTTTGAAATAGTAACCGACGAATGTGCTGAAAATAAATCATGCCGATTACTATTGAAATAGTTACCGACAAATGTGCTGAAAATAAAAATCTTGCCGATTACTTTTGAAATAGTAACCGACGAATGTGCAGAAAATAGATCATGCCGATTACTTTTGAAATAGTAACCGACGAATGTGTTGAAAATAAATCATGCCGATTACTTTTGAAATAGTAACCGACTAATGTCCTTAAAATAAATCATTCCGATTACTTTCGAAATAGTAAGCAACGAATATGTTGAAAATAAAAATCTTACCGATTACTTTTAAAATAGTAACCAACGAATGTACTGAAAATAAATCATGCCGATTACCTTTGAAATAGTAACCGACGAATATGTTGAAAATAAAAATCTTACCGATTACTTTTGAAATAGTAACCAACGAATATGCTGAAAATAAAGTCTTGCCGATTACTTTTGAAATAGTAAACGACGAATATGTTGAAAATAAAAATCTTGTCGATTACTTTTAAAATAGTAACCGACAAATATGCTGAAAATAAAAATCTTGCCGATTACTTTTGAAATAGTAACCGACGAATGTGCAGAAAATAGATCATGCCGATTACTTTTGAAATAGTAACCGATGAATGTGTTGAAAATAAATCATGCCGATTACTTTTGAAATAGTAACCGACTAATGTCCTGAAAATAAATCATTCCGATTACTTTCGAAATAGTAAGCAACGAATATGTTGAAAATAAAAATCTTACCGATTACTTTTAAAATAGTAACCAACGAATGTACTGAAAATAAATCATGCCGATTACCTTTGAAATTGTAACCGACGAATATGTTGAAAATAAAAATCTTACCGATTACTTTTGAAATAGTAACCAACGAATATGCTGAAAATAAAGTCTTGCCGATTACTTTTGAAATAGTAAACGACGAATATGTTGAAAATAAAAATCTTGTCGATTACTTTTAAAATAGTAACCGATAAATATGTTGAAAATAAAAATCTTGCCGATTACTTTTGAAATAGTCACCGACGAATATGCTGAAAATAAAAATCTTGCCGATTACTTTTGAAATAGTAACTGACGAATGTGCTGAAAATAAATCATGCCGATTAATTTCGAAATAGTAAGCGACAAATATGTTGAAAATAAAAATCTTACCGATTACTTTTAAAATAGTAACCAACGAATGTACTAAAAATAAAGTCTTGCCGATTACTTTTGAAATAGTAACCGACGAATGTGCAGAAAATAGATCATGCCGATTACTTTTGAAATAGTAACCGACGAATGTGTTGAAAATAAATCATGCCGATTACTTTTGAAATAGTAACCGACGAATGTGCTGAAAATAAATCATGCCGATTACTATTGAAATAGTTACCGACAAATGTGCTGAAAATAAAAATCTTGCCGATTACTTTTGAAATAGTAACCGACGAATGTGCAGAAAATAGATCATGCCGATTACTTTTGAAATAGTAACCGACGAATGTGTTGAAAATAAATCATGCCGATTACTTTTGAAATAGTAACCGACTAATGTCCTTAAAATAAATCATTCCGATTACTTTCGAAATAGTAAGCAACGAATATGTTGAAAATAAAAATCTTACCGATTACTTTTAAAATAGTAACCAACGAATGTACTGAAAATAAATCATGCCGATTACCTTTGAAATAGTAACCGACGAATATGTTGAAAATAAAAATCTTACCGATTACTTTTGAAATAGTAACCAACGAATATGCTGAAAATAAAGTCTTGCCGATTACTTTTGAAATAGTAAACGACGAATATGTTGAAAATAAAAATCTTGTCGATTACTTTTAAAATAGTAACCGACAAATATGCTGAAAATAAAAATCTTGCCGATTACTTTTGAAATAGTAACCGACGAATGTGCAGAAAATAGATCATGCCGATTACTTTTGAAATAGTAACCGATGAATGTGTTGAAAATAAATCATGCCGATTACTTTTGAAATAGTAACCGACTAATGTCCTGAAAATAAATCATTCCGATTACTTTCGAAATAGTAAGCAACGAATATGTTGAAAATAAAAATCTTACCGATTACTTTTAAAATAGTAACCAACGAATGTACTGAAAATAAATCATGCCGATTACCTTTGAAATAGTAACCGACGAATATGTTGAAAATAAAAATCTTACCGATTACTTTTGAAATAGTAACCAACGAATATGCTGAAAATAAAGTCTTGCCGATTACTTTTGAAATAGTAAACGACGAATATGTTGAAAATAAAAATCTTGTCGATTACTTTTAAAATAGTAACCGATAAATATGTTGAAAATAAAAATCTTGCCGATTACTTTTGAAATAGTCACCGACGAATATGCTGAAAATAAAAATCTTGCCGATTACTTTTGAAATAGTAACCGACGAATGTGCTGAAAATAAATCATGCCGATTAATTTCGAAATAGTAAGCGACAAATATGTTGAAAATAAAAATCTTACCGATTACTTTTAAAATAGTAACCAACGAATGTACTAAAAATAAAGTCTTGCCGATTACTTTTGAAATAGTAACCGACGAATGTGCAGAAAATAGATCATGCCGATTACTTTTGAAATAGTAACCGACGAATGTGTTGAAAATAAATCATGCCGATTACTTTTGAAATAGTAACCGACTAATGTCCTTAAAATAAATCATTCCGATTACTTTCGAAATAGTAAGCAACGAATATGTTGAAAATAAAAATCTTACCGATTACTTTTAAAATAGTAACCAACGAATGTACTGAAAATAAATCATGCCGATTACCTTTGAAATAGTAACCGACGAATATGTTGAAAATAAAAATCTTACCGATTACTTTTGAAATAGTAACCAACGAATATGCTGAAAATAAAGTCTTGCCGATTACTTTTGAAATAGTAAACGACGAATATGTTGAAAATAAAAATCTTGTCGATTACTTTTAAAATAGTAACCGACAAATATGCTGAAAATAAAAATCTTGCCGATTACTTTTGAAATAGTAACCGACGAATGTGCAGAAAATAGATCATGCCGATTACTTTTGAAATAGTAACCGATGAATGTGTTGAAAATAAATCATGCCGATTACTTTTCAAATAGTAACCGACTAATGTCCTGAAAATAAATCATTCCGATTACTTTCGAAATAGTAAGCAACGAATATGTTGAAAATAAAAATCTTACCGATTACTTTTAAAATAGTAACCAACGAATGTACTGAAAATAAATCATGCCGATTACCTTTGAAATAGTAACCGACGAATATGTTGAAAATAAAAATCTTACCGATTACTTTTGAAATAGTAACCAACGAATATGCTGAAAATAAAGTCTTGCCGATTACTTTTGAAATAGTAAACGACGAATATGTTGAAAATAAAAATCTTGTCGATTACTTTTAAAATAGTAACCGATAAATATGTTGAAAATAAAAATCTTGCCGATTACTTTTGAAATAGTCACCGACGAATATGCTGAAAATAAAAATCTTGCCGATTACTTTTGAAATAGTAACCGACGAATGTGCTGAAAATAAATCATGCCGATTAATTTCGAAATAGTAAGCGACAAATATGTTGAAAATAAAAATCTTACCGATTACTTTTAAAATAGTAACCAACGAATGTACTAAAAATAAAATCTTGCCGATTACTTTTGAAATAGTAACCGACGAATGTGCAGAAAATAGATCATGCCGATTACTTTTGAAATAGTAACCGATGAATGTGTTGAAAATAAATCATGCCGATTACTTTTGAAATAGTAACCGACTAATGTCCTGAAAATAAATCATTCCGATTACTTTCGAAATAGTAAGCAACGAATATGTTGAAAATAAAAATCTTACCGATTACTTTTAAAATAGTAACCAACGAATGTACTGAAAATAAATCATGCCGATTACCTTTGAAATAGTAACCGACGAATATGTTGAAAATAAAAATCTTACCGATTACTTTTGAAATAGTAACCAACGAATATGCTGAAAATAAAGTCTTGCCGATTACTTTTGAAATAGTAAACGACGAATATGTTGAAAATAAAAATCTTGTCGATTACTTTTAAAATAGTAACCGATAAATATGTTGAAAATAAAAATCTTGCCGATTACTTTTGAAATAGTCACCGACGAATATGCTGAAAATAAAAATCTTGCCGATTACTTTTGAAATAGTAACCGACGAATGTGCTGAAAATAAATCATGCCGATTAATTTCGAAATAGTAAGCGACAAATATGTTGAAAATAAAAATCTTACCGATTACTTTTAAAATAGTAACCAACGAATGTACTAAAAATAAAGTCTTGCCGATTACTTTTGAAATAGTAACCGACGAATGTGCAGAAAATAGATCATGCCGATTACTTTTGAAATAGTAACCGACGAATGTGTTGAAAATAAATCATGCCGATTACTTTTGAAATAGTAACCGACGAATGTACTGAAAATAAATCATGCCGATTACCTTTGAAATAGTAACCGACGAATATGTTGAAAATAAAAATCTTATCGATTACTTTTGAAAAGTAACCAACGAATATGCTGAAAATAAAGTCTTGCCCATTACTTTTGAAATAGTAACCTGACGAATGTGCTGAAAATAAATCATGCCGATTACTTTTGAAATAGTAACCGACGAATGTGCTGAAAATAAATCATGCCGATTACTATTGAAATAGTTACCGACGAATGTGCTGAAAATAAAAATCTTGCCGATTACTTTTGAAAAAGTAACCGACAAATATGCTGAAAATAAAAATCTTGCCGATTACTTTTGAAATAGTCACCGACCAATATGCTGAATATAAAAATCTTGCCGATTACTTTTGAAATAGTAACCGACGAATGTGTTGAAAATAAATCATGCCGATTACCTTTGAAATAGTAACCGACGAATATGTTGAAAATAAAAATCTTACCGATTACTTTTGAAATAGTAACCAACGAATATGCTGAAAATAAAGTCTTGCCGATTACTTTTGAAATAGTAAACGACGAATATGTTGAAAATAAAAATCTTGTCGATTACTTTTAAAATAGTAACCGACAAATATGTTGAAAATAAAAATCTTGCCGATTACTTTTGAAATAGTCACCGACGAATATGCTGAAAATAAAAATCTTGCCGATTACTTTTGAAATAGTAACCGACGAATGTGCTGAAAATAAATCATGCCGATTACTTTCGAAATAGTAAGCAACGAATATGTTGAAAAAAAAATCTTACCGATTACTTTTAAAATAGTAACCAACGAATGTACTGAAAATAAATCATGCCGATTACTTTTGAAATAGGAACCGACGAATATGTTGAAAATAAAAATCTTGCCGATTACTTTTGAAATAGTAACCGACGAATGTGCAGAAAATAGATCATGCCGATTACTTTTGAAATAGTAACCGACGAATGTGTTGAAAATAAATCATGCCGATTACTTTTGAAATAGTAACCGACTAATGTCCTGAAAATAAATCATTCCGATTACTTTCGAAATAGTAAGCAACGAATATGTTGAAACTAAAAATCTTACCGATTACTTTTAAAATATTAACCAACGAATGTACTGAAAATAAATCATGCCGATTACCTTTGAAATAGTAACCGACGAATATGTTGAAAATAAAAATCTTACCGATTACTTTTGAAATAGTAACCAACGAATATGCTGAAAATAAAAGTCTTGCCGATTACTTTTGAAATAGTAAACGACGAATATGTTGAAAATAAAAATCTTGTCGATTACTTTTAAAATAGTAACCGACAAATATGTTGAAAATAAAAATCTTGCCGATTACTTTTGAAATAGTCACCGACGAATATGCTGAAAATAAAAATCTTGCCGATTACTTTTGAAATAGTAACCGACGAATGTGCTGAAAATAAATCATGCCGATTACTATCGAAATAGTAAGCGACGAATATGTTGAAAATAAAAATCTTACCGATTACTTTTAAAATAGTAACCAACGAATGTACTGAAAATAAAGTCTTGCCGATTACTTTTGAAATAGTAACCGACGAATGTGCAGAAAATAGATCATGCCGATTACTTTTGAAATAGCAACCGACGAATGTGTTGAAAATAAATCATGCCGATTACTTTTGAAATAGTAACCGACGAATGTGCTGAAAATAAATCATGCCGATTACTTTCGAAATAGTAAGCAACGAATATGTTGAAACTAAAAATCTTACCGATTACTTTTAAAATATTAACCAACGAATGTACTGAAAATAAATCATGCCGATTACCTTTGAAATAGTAACCGACGAATATGTTGAAAATAAAAATCTTACCGATTACTTTTGAAATAGTAACCAACGAATATGCTGAAAATAAAAGTCTTGCCGATTACTTTTGAAATAGTAAACGACGAATATGTTGAAAATAAAAATCTTGTCGATTACTTTTAAAATAGTAACCGACAAATATGTTGAAAATAAAAATCTTGCCGATTACTTTTGAAATAGTCACCGACGAATATGCTGAAAATAAAAATCTTGCCGATTACTTTTGAAATAGTAACCGACGAATGTGCTGAAAATAAATCATGCCGATTACTATCGAAATAGTAAGCGACGAATATGTTGAAAATAAAAATCTTACCGATTACTTTTAAAATAGTAACCAACGAATGTACTGAAAATAAAGTCTTGCCGATTACTTTTGAAATAGTAACCGACGAATGTGCAGAAAATAGATCATGCCGATTACTTTTGAAATAGCAACCGACGAATGTGTTGAAAATAAATCATGCCGATTACTTTTGAAATAGTAACCGACGAATGTGCTGAAAATAAATCATGCCGATTACTTTCGAAATAGTAAGCAACGAATATGTTGAAAATAAAAATATTACCGATTACTTTTAAAATAGTAACCAACGAATGTACTGAAAATAAATCATGCCGATTACCTTTGAAATAGTAACCGACGAATATGTTGAAAATAAAAATCTTATCGATTACTTTTGAAAAAGTAACCAACGAATATGCTGAAAATAAAGTCTTGCCCATTACTTTTGAAATAGTAACCTGACGAATGTGCTGAAAATAAATCATGCCGATTACTATTGAAATAGTTACCGACGAATGTGCTGAAAATAAAAATCTTGCCGATTACTTTTGAAAAAGTAACCGACAAATATGCTGAAAATAAAAATCTTGCCGATTACTTTTGAAATAGTAACCGACGAATGTGCTGAAAATAAATCATGCCGATTACTATCGAAATAGTAAGCGACGAATATGTTGAAAATAAAAATCTTACCGATTACTTTTAAAATAGTAACCAACGAATGTACTGAAAATAAAGTCTTGCCGATTACTTTTGAAATAGTAACCGACGAATGTGCAGAAAATAGATCATGCCGATTACTTTTGAAATAGCAACCGACGAATGTGTTGAAAATAAATCATGCCGATTACTTTTGAAATAGTAACCGACGAATGTGCTGAAAATAAATCATGCCGATTACTTTCGAAATAGTAAGCAACGAATATGTTGAAACTAAAAATCTTACCGATTACTTTTAAAATATTAACCAACGAATGTACTGAAAATAAATCATGCCGATTACCTTTGAAATAGTAACCGACGAATATGTTGAAAATAAAAATCTTACCGATTACTTTTGAAATAGTAACCAACGAATATGCTGAAAATAAAAGTCTTGCCGATTACTTTTGAAATAGTAAACGACGAATATGTTGAAAATAAAAATCTTGTCGATTACTTTTAAAATAGTAACCGACAAATATGTTGAAAATAAAAATCTTGCCGATTACTTTTGAAATAGTCACCGACGAATATGCTGAAAATAAAAATCTTGCCGATTACTTTTGAAATAGTAACCGACGAATGTGCTGAAAATAAATCATGCCGATTACTATCGAAATAGTAAGCGACGAATATGTTGAAAATAAAAATCTTACCAATTACTTTTAAAATAGTAACCAACGAATGTACTGAAAATAAAGTCTTGCCGATTACTTTTGAAATAGTAACCGACGAATGTGCAGAAAATAGATCATGCCGATTACTTTTGAAATAGCAACCGACGAATGTGTTGAAAATAAATCATGCCGATTACTTTTGAAATAGTAACCGACGAATGTGCTGAAAATAAATCATGCCGATTACTTTCGAAATAGTAAGCAACGAATATGTTGAAAATAAAAATATTACCGATTACTTTTAAAATAGTAACCAACGAATGTACTGAAAATAAATCATGCCGATTACCTTTGAAATAGTAACCGACGAATATGTTGAAAATAAAAATCTTATCGATTACTTTTGAAAAAGTAACCAACGAATATGCTGAAAATAAAGTCTTGCCCATTACTTTTGAAATAGTAACCTGACGAATGTGCTGAAAATAAATCATGCCGATTACTATTGAAATAGTTACCGACGAATGTGCTGAAAATAAAAATCTTGCCGATTACTTTTGAAAAAGTAACCGACAAATATGCTGAAAATAAAAATCTTGCCGATTACTTTTGAAATAGTCACCGACCAATATGCTGAAAATAAAAATCTTGCCGATTACTTTTGAAATAGTAACCGACGAATGTGTTGAAAACAAATCATGCCGATTACCTTTGAAATAGTAACCGACGAATATGTTGAAAATAAAAATCTTACCGATTACTTTTGAAATAGTAACCAACGAATATGCTGAAAATAAAGTCTTGCCGATTACTTTTGAAATAGTAAACGACGAATATGTTGAAAATAAAAATCTTACCGATTACTTTTGAAATAGTAACCAACGAATATGCTGAAAATAAAGTCTTGCCGATTACTTTTGAAATAGTAAACGACGAATATGTTGAAAATAAAAATCTTGTCGATTACTTTTAAAATAGTAACCGACAAATATGTTGAAAATAAAAATCTTGCCGATTACTTTTGAAATAGTCACCGACGAATATGCTGAAAATAAAAATCTTGCCGATTACTTTTGAAATAGTAACCGACGAATGTGCTGAAAATAAATCATGCCGATTACTTTCGAAATAGTAAGCAACGAATATGTTGAAAAAAAAAATCTTACCGATTACTTTTAAAATAGTAACCAACGAATGTACTGAAAATAAATCATGCCGATTACTTTTGAAATAGGAACCGACGAATATGTTGAAAATAAAAATCTTGTCGATTACTTTTAAAATAGTAACCGACAAATATGCTGAAAATAAAAATCTTGCCGATTACTTTTGAAATAGTAACCTGACGAATGTGCTGAAAATAAATCATGCCGATTACTTTTGAAATAGTAACCGACGAATGTGCTGAAAATAAATCATGCCGATTACTATTGAAATAGTTACCGACGAATGTGCTGAAAATAAAAATCTTGCCGATTACTTTTGAAAAAGTAACCGACAAATATGCTGAAAATAAAAATCTTGCCGATTACTTTTGAAATAGTCACCGACCAATATGCTGAATATAAAAATCTTGCCGATTACTTTTGAAATAGTAACCGACGAATGTGTTGAAAATAAATCATGCCGATTACCTTTGAAATAGTAACCGACGAATATGTTGAAAATAAAAATCTTACCGATTACTTTTGAAATAGTAACCAACGAATATGCTGAAAATAAAGTCTTGCCGATTACTTTTGAAATAGTAAACGACGAATATGTTGAAAATAAAAATCTTGTCGATTACTTTTAAAATAGTAACCGACAAATATGTTGAAAATAAAAATCTTGCCGATTACTTTTGAAATAGTCACCGACGAATATGCTGAAAATAAAAATCTTGCCGATTACTTTTGAAATAGTAACCGACGAATGTGCTGAAAATAAATCATGCCGATTACTTTCGAAATAGTAAGCAACGAATATGTTGAAAAAAAAAATCTTACCGATTACTTTTAAAATAGTAACCAACGAATGTACTGAAAATAAATCATGCCAATTACTTTTGAAATAGGAACCGACGAATATGTTGAAAATAAAAATCTTGTCGATTACTTTTAAAATAGTAACCGACAAATATGCTGAAAATAAAAATCTTGCCGATTACTTTTGAAATAGTAACCGACGAATGTGCAGAAAATAGATCATGCCGATTACTTTTGAAATAGTAACCGACGAATGTGTTGAAAATAAATCATGCCGATTACTTTTGAAATAGTAACCGACTAATGTCCTGAAAATAAATCATTCCGATTACTTTCGAAATAGTAAGCAACGAATATGTTGAAACTAAAAATCTTACCGATTACTTTTAAAATATTAACCAACGAATGTACTGAAAATAAATCATGCCGATTACCTTTGAAATAGTAACCGACGAATATGTTGAAAATAAAAATCTTACCGATTACTTTTGAAATAGTAACCAACGAATATGCTGAAAATAAAAGTCTTGCCGATTACTTTTGAAATAATAAACGACGAATATGTTGAAAATAAAAATCTTGTCGATTACTTTTAAAATAGTAACCGACAAATATGTTGAAAATAAAAATCTTGCCGATTACTTTTGAAATAGTCACCGACGAATATGCTGAAAATAAAAATCTTGCCGATTACTTTTGAAATAGTAACCGACGAATGTGCTGAAAATAAATCATGCCGATTACTATCGAAATAGTAAGCGACGAATATGTTGAAAATAAAAATCTTACCGATTACTTTTAAAATAGTAACCAACGAATGTACTGAAAATAAAGTCTTGCCGATTACTTTTGAAATAGTAACCGACGAATGTGCAGAAAATAGATCATGGCGATTACTTTTGAAATAGCAACCGACGAATGTGTTGAAAATAAATCATGCCGATTACTTTTGAAATAGTAACCGACTAATGTCCTGAAAATAAATCATTCCGATTACTTTCGAAATAGTAAGCAACGAATATGTTGAAACTAAAAATCTTACCGATTACTTTTAAAATATTAACCAACGAATGTACTGAAAATAAATCATGCCGATTACCTTTGAAATAGTAACCGACGAATATGTTGAAAATAAAAATCTTACCGATTACTTTTGAAATAGTAACCAACGAATATGCTGAAAATAAAAGTCTTGCCGATTACTTTTGAAATAATAAACGACGAATATGTTGAAAATAAAAATCTTGTCGATTACTTTTAAAATAGTAACCGACAAATATGTTGAAAATAAAAATCTTGCCGATTACTTTTGAAATAGTCACCGACGAATATGCTGAAAATAAAAATCTTGCCGATTACTTTTGAAATAGTAACCGACGAATGTGCTGAAAATAAATCATGCCGATTACTATCGAAATAGTAAGCGACGAATATGTTGAAAATAAAAATCTTACCGATTACTTTTAAAATAGTAACCAACGAATGTACTGAAAATAAAGTCTTGCCGATTACTTTTGAAATAGTAACCGACGAATGTGCAGAAAATAGATCATGCCGATTACTTTTGAAATAGCAACCGACGAATGTGTTGAAAATAAATCATGCCGATTACTTTTGAAATAGTAACCGACGAATGTGCTGAAAATAAATCATGCCGATTACTTTCGAAATAGTAAGCAACGAATATGTTGAAACTAAAAATCTTACCGATTACTTTTAAAATATTAACCAACGAATGTACTGAAAATAAATCATGCCGATTACCTTTGAAATAGTAACCGACGAATATGTTGAAAATAAAAATCTTACCGATTACTTTTGAAATAGTAACCAACGAATATGCTGAAAATAAAAGTCTTGCCGATTACTTTTGAAATAGTAAACGACGAATATGTTGAAAATAAAAATCTTGTCGATTACTTTTAAAATAGTAACCGACAAATATGTTGAAAATAAAAATCTTGCCGATTACTTTTGAAATAGTCACCGACGAATATGCTGAAAATAAAAATCTTGCCGATTACTTTTGAAATAGTAACCGACGAATGTGCTGAAAATAAATCATGCCGATTACTATCGAAATAGTAAGCGACGAATATGTTGAAAATAAAAATCTTACCGATTACTTTTAAAATAGTAACCAACGAATGTACTGAAAATAAAGTCTTGCCGATTACTTTTGAAATAGTAACCGACGAATGTGCAGAAAATAGATCATGCCGATTACTTTTGAAATAGCAACCGACGAATGTGTTGAAAATAAATCATGCCGATTACTTTTGAAATAGTAACCGACGAATGTGCTGAAAATAAATCATGCCGATTACTTTCGAAATAGTAAGCAACGAATATGTTGAAACTAAAAATCTTACCGATTACTTTTAAAATATTAACCAACGAATGTACTGAAAATAAATCATGTCGATTACCTTTGAAATAGTAACCGACGAATATGTTGAAAATAAAAATCTTACCGATTACTTTTGAAATAGTAACCAACGAATATGCTGAAAATAAAAGTCTTGCCGATTACTTTTGAAATAGTAAACGACGAATATGTTGAAAATAAAAATCTTGTCGATTACTTTTAAAATAGTAACCGACAAATATGTTGAAAATAAAAATCTTGCCGATTACTTTTGAAATAGTCACCGACGAATATGCTGAAAATAAAAATCTTGCCGATTACTTTTGAAATAGTAACCGACGAATGTGCTGAAAATAAATCATGCCGATTACTATCGAAATAGTAAGCGACGAATATGTTGAAAATAAAAATCTTACCGATTACTTTTAAAATAGTAACCAACGAATGTACTGAAAATAAAGTCTTGCCGATTACTTTTGAAATAGTAACCGACGAATGTGCAGAAAATAGATCATGCCGATTACTTTTGAAATAGCAACCGACGAATGTGTTGAAAATAAATCATGCCGATTACTTTTGAAATAGTAACCGACGAATGTGCTGAAAATAAATCATGCCGATTACTTTCGAAATAGTAAGCAACGAATATGTTGAAAATAAAAATATTACCGATTACTTTTAAAATAGTAACCAACGAATGTACTGAAAATAAATCATGCCGATTACCTTTGAAATAGTAACCGACGAATATGTTGAAAATAAAAATCTTATCGATTACTTTTGAAAAAGTAACCAACGAATATGCTGAAAATAAAGTCTTGCCCATTACTTTTGAAATAGTAACCTGACGAATGTGCTGAAAATAAATCATGCCGATTACTATTGAAATAGTTACCGACGAATGTGCTGAAAATAAAAATCTTGCCGATTACTTTTGAAAAAGTAACCGACAAATATGCTGAAAATAAAAATCTTGCCGATTACTTTTGAAATAGTAACCGACGAATGTGCTGAAAATAAATCATGCCGATTACTATCGAAATAGTAAGCGACGAATATGTTGAAAATAAAAATCTTACCGATTACTTTTAAAATAGTAACCAACGAATGTACTGAAAATAAAGTCTTGCCGATTACTTTTGAAATAGTAACCGACGAATGTGCAGAAAATAGATCATGCCGATTACTTTTGAAATAGCAACCGACGAATGTGTTGAAAATAAATCATGCCGATTACTTTTGAAATAGTAACCGACGAATGTGCTGAAAATAAATCATGCCGATTACTTTCGAAATAGTAAGCAACGAATATGTTGAAACTAAAAATCTTACCGATTACTTTTAAAATATTAACCAACGAATGTACTGAAAATAAATCATGCCGATTACCTTTGAAATAGTAACCGACGAATATGTTGAAAATAAAAATCTTACCGATTACTTTTGAAATAGTAACCAACGAATATGCTGAAAATAAAAGTCTTGCCGATTACTTTTGAAATAGTAAACGACGAATATGTTGAAAATAAAAATCTTGTCGATTACTTTTAAAATAGTAACCGACAAATATGTTGAAAATAAAAATCTTGCCGATTACTTTTGAAATAGTCACCGACGAATATGCTGAAAATAAAAATCTTGCCGATTACTTTTGAAATAGTAACCGACGAATGTGCTGAAAATAAATCATGCCGATTACTATCGAAATAGTAAGCGACGAATATGTTGAAAATAAAAATCTTACCAATTACTTTTAAAATAGTAACCAACGAATGTACTGAAAATAAAGTCTTGCCGATTACTTTTGAAATAGTAACCGACGAATGTGCAGAAAATAGATCATGCCGATTACTTTTGAAATAGCAACCGACGAATGTGTTGAAAATAAATCATGCCGATTACTTTTGAAATAGTAACCGACGAATGTGCTGAAAATAAATCATGCCGATTACTTTCGAAATAGTAAGCAACGAATATGTTGAAAATAAAAATATTACCGATTACTTTTAAAATAGTAACCAACGAATGTACTGAAAATAAATCATGCCGATTACCTTTGAAATAGTAACCGACGAATATGTTGAAAATAAAAATCTTATCGATTACTTTTGAAAAAGTAACCAACGAATATGCTGAAAATAAAGTCTTGCCCATTACTTTTGAAATAGTAACCTGACGAATGTGCTGAAAATAAATCATGCCGATTACTATTGAAATAGTTACCGACGAATGTGCTGAAAATAAAAATCTTGCCGATTACTTTTGAAAAAGTAACCGACAAATATGCTGAAAATAAAAATCTTGCCGATTACTTTTGAAATAGTCACCGACCAATATGCTGAAAATAAAAATCTTGCCGATTACTTTTGAAATAGTAACCGACGAATGTGTTGAAAACAAATCATGCCGATTACCTTTGAAATAGTAACCGACGAATATGTTGAAAATAAAAATCTTACCGATTACTTTTGAAATAGTAACCAACGAATATGCTGAAAATAAAGTCTTGCCGATTACTTTTGAAATAGTAAACGACGAATATGTTGAAAATAAAAATCTTACCGATTACTTTTGAAATAGTAACCAACGAATATGCTGAAAATAAAGTCTTGCCGATTACTTTTGAAATAGTAAACGACGAATATGTTGAAAATAAAAATCTTGTCGATTACTTTTAAAATAGTAACCGACAAATATGTTGAAAATAAAAATCTTGCCGATTACTTTTGAAATAGTCACCGACGAATATGCTGAAAATAAAAATCTTGCCGATTACTTTTGAAATAGTAACCGACGAATGTGCTGAAAATAAATCATGCCGATTACTTTCGAAATAGTAAGCAACGAATATGTTGAAAAAAAAAATCTTACCGATTACTTTTAAAATAGTAACCAACGAATGTACTGAAAATAAATCATGCCGATTACTTTTGAAATAGGAACCGACGAATATGTTGAAAATAAAAATCTTGTCGATTACTTTTAAAATAGTAACCGACAAATATGCTGAAAATAAAAATCTTGCCGATTACTTTTGAAATAGTAACCTGACGAATGTGCTGAAAATAAATCATGCCGATTACTTTTGAAATAGTAACCGACGAATGTGCTGAAAATAAATCATGCCGATTACTATTGAAATAGTTACCGACGAATGTGCTGAAAATAAAAATCTTGCCGATTACTTTTGAAAAAGTAACCGACAAATATGCTGAAAATAAAAATCTTGCCGATTACTTTTGAAATAGTCACCGACCAATATGCTGAATATAAAAATCTTGCCGATTACTTTTGAAATAGTAACCGACGAATGTGTTGAAAATAAATCATGCCGATTACCTTTGAAATAGTAACCGACGAATATGTTGAAAATAAAAATCTTACCGATTACTTTTGAAATAGTAACCAACGAATATGCTGAAAATAAAGTCTTGCCGATTACTTTTGAAATAGTAAACGACGAATATGTTGAAAATAAAAATCTTGTCGATTACTTTTAAAATAGTAACCGACAAATATGTTGAAAATAAAAATCTTGCCGATTACTTTTGAAATAGTCACCGACGAATATGCTGAAAATAAAAATCTTGCCGATTACTTTTGAAATAGTAACCGACGAATGTGCTGAAAATAAATCATGCCGATTACTTTCGAAATAGTAAGCAACGAATATGTTGAAAAAAAAAATCTTACCGATTACTTTTAAAATAGTAACCAACGAATGTACTGAAAATAAATCATGCCAATTACTTTTGAAATAGGAACCGACGAATATGTTGAAAATAAAAATCTTGTCGATTACTTTTAAAATAGTAACCGACAAATATGCTGAAAATAAAAATCTTGCCGATTACTTTTGAAATAGTAACCGACGAATGTGCAGAAAATAGATCATGGCGATTACTTTTGAAATAGCAACCGACGAATGTGTTGAAAATAAATCATGCCGATTACTTTTGAAATAGTAACCGACTAATGTCCTGAAAATAAATCATTCCGATTACTTTCGAAATAGTAAGCAACGAATATGTTGAAACTAAAAATCTTACCGATTACTTTTAAAATATTAACCAACGAATGTACTGAAAATAAATCATGCCGATTACCTTTGAAATAGTAACCGACGAATATGTTGAAAATAAAAATCTTACCGATTACTTTTGAAATAGTAACCAACGAATATGCTGAAAATAAAAGTCTTGCCGATTACTTTTGAAATAATAAACGACGAATATGTTGAAAATAAAAATCTTGTCGATTACTTTTAAAATAGTAACCGACAAATATGTTGAAAATAAAAATCTTGCCGATTA
This sequence comes from Medicago lupulina, assembly GCA_958299785.1. NCBI lineage: Eukaryota > Viridiplantae > Streptophyta > Magnoliopsida > Fabales > Fabaceae > Medicago > Medicago lupulina. Next base: position 36,859,889 of record OY283142.1, read on the forward strand.
CTTTTGAAATAGTCACCGACGAATATGCTGAAAATAAAAATCTTGCCGATTACTTTTGAAATAGTAACCGACGAATGTGCTGAAAATAAATCATGCCGATTACTATCGAAATAGTAAGCGACGAATATGTTGAAAATAAAAATCTTACCGATTACTTTTAAAATAGTAACCAACGAATGTACTGAAAATAAAGTCTTGCCGATTACTTTTGAAATAGTAACCGACGAATGTGCAGAAAATAGATCATGCCGATTACTTTTGAAATAGCAACCGACGAATGTGTTGAAAATAAATCATGCCGATTACTTTTGAAATAGTAACCGACGAATGTGCTGAAAATAAATCATGCCGATTACTTTCGAAATAGTAAGCAACGAATATGTTGAAACTAAAAATCTTACCGATTACTTTTAAAATATTAACCAAGGAATGTACTGAAAATAAATCATGCCGATTACCTTTGAAATAGTAACCGACGAATATGTTGAAAATAAAAATCTTACCGATTACTTTTGAAATAGTAACCAACGAATATGCTGAAAATAAAAGTCTTGCCGATTACTTTTGAAATAGTAAACGACGAATATGTTGAAAATAAAAATCTTGTCGATTACTTTTAAAATAGTAACCGACAAATATGTTGAAAATAAAAATCTTGCCGATTACTTTTGAAATAGTCACCGACGAATATGCTGAAAATAAAAATCTTGCCGATTACTTTTGAAATAGTAACCGACGAATGTGCTGAAAATAAATCATGCCGATTACTATCGAAATAGTAAGCGACGAATATGTTGAAAATAAAAATCTTACCGATTACTTTTAAAATAGTAACCAACGAATGTACTGAAAATAAAGTCTTGCCGATTACTTTTGAAATAGTAACCGACGAATGTGCAGAAAATAGATCATGCCGATTACTTTTGAAATAGCAACCGACGAATGTGTTGAAAATAAATCATGCCGATTACTTTTGAAATAGTAACCGACGAATGTGCTGAAAATAAATCATGCCGATTACTTTCGAAATAGTAAGCAACGAATATGTTGAAAATAAAAATATTACCGATTACTTTTAAAATAGTAACCAACGAATGTACTGAAAATAAATCATGCCGATTACCTTTGAAATAGTAACCGACGAATATGTTGAAAATAAAAATCTTATCGATTACTTTTGAAAAAGTAACCAACGAATATGCTGAAAATAAAGTCTTGCCCATTACTTTTGAAATAGTAACCTGACGAATGTGCTGAAAATAAATCATGCCGATTACTATTGAAATAGTTACCGACGAATGTGCTGAAAATAAAAATCTTGCCGATTACTTTTGAAAAAGTAACCGACAAATATGCTGAAAATAAAAATCTTGCCGATTACTTTTGAAATAGTCACCGACCAATATGCTGAAAATAAAAATCTTGCCGATTACTTTTGAAATAGTAACCGACGAATGTGTTGAAAATAAATCATGCCGATTACCTTTGAAATAGTAACCGACGAATATGTTGAAAATAAAAATCTTACCGATTACTTTTGAAATAGTAACCAACGAATATGCTGAAAATAAAGTCTTGCCGATTACTTTTGAAATAGTAAACGACGAATATGTTGAAAATAAAAATCTTACCGATTACTTTTGAAATAGTAACCAACGAATATGCTGAAAATAAAGTCTTGCCGATTACTTTTGAAATAGTAAACGACGAATATGTTGAAAATAAAAATCTTGTCGATTACTTTTAAAATAGTAACCGACAAATATGTTGAAAATAAAAATCTTGCCGATTACTTTTGAAATAGTCACCGACGAATATGCTGAAAATAAAAATCTTGCCGATTACTTTTGAAATAGTAACCGACGAATGTGCTGAAAATAAATCATGCCGATTACTTTCGAAATAGTAAGCAACGAATATGTTGAAAAAAAAAATCTTACCGATTACTTTTAAAATAGTAACCAACGAATGTACTGAAAATAAATCATGCCGATTACTTTTGAAATAGGAACCGACGAATATGTTGAAAATAAAAATCTTGTCGATTACTTTTAAAATAGTAACCGACAAATATGCTGAAAATAAAAATCTTGCCGATTACTTTTGAAATAGTAACCGACGAATGTGCAGAAAATAGATCATGCCTATTACTTTTGAAATAGTAACCGACGAATGTGTTGAAAATAAATCATGCCGATTACTTTTGAAATAGTAACCGACTAATGTCCTGAAAATAAATCATTCCGATTACTTTCGAAATAGTAAGCAACGAATATGTTGAAAATAAAAATCTTACCGATTACTTTTAAAATAGTAACCAACGAATGTACTGAAAATAAATCATGCCGATTACCTTTGAAATAGTAACCGACGAATATGTTGAAAATAAAAATCTTACCGATTACTTTTGAAATAGTAACCAACGAATATGCTGAAAATAAAGTCTTGCCGATTACTTTTGAAATAGTAAACGACGAATATGTTGAAAATAAAAATCTTGTCGATTACTTTTAAAATAGTAACCGACAAATATGCTGAAAATAAAAATCTTGCCGATTACTTTTGAAATAGTAACCGACGAATGTGCAGAAAATAGATCATGCCGATTACTTTTGAAATAGTAACCGACGAATGTGTTGAAAATAAATCATGCCGATTACTTTTGAAATAGTAACCGACTAATGTCCTGAAAATAAATCATTCCGATTACTTTCGAAATAGTAAGCAACGAATATGTTGAAACTAAAAATCTTACCGATTACTTTTAAAATAGTAACCAACGAATGTACTGAAAATAAATCATGCCGATTACCTTTGAAATAGTAACCGACGAATATGTTGAAAATAAAAATCTTACCGATTACTTTTGAAATAGTAACCAACGAATATGCTGAAAATAAAAGTCTTGCCGATTACTTTTGAAATAGTAAACGACGAATATGTTGAAAATAAAAATCTTGTCGATTACTTTTAAAATAGTAACCGACAAATATGTTGAAAATAAAAATCTTGCCGATTACTTTTGAAATAGTCACCGACGAATATGCTGAAAATAAAAATCTTGCCGATTACTTTTGAAATAGTAACCGACGAATGTGCTGAAAATAAATCATGCCGATTACTATCGAAATAGTAAGCGACGAATATGTTGAAAATAAAAATCTTACCGATTACTTTTAAAATAGTAACCAACGAATGTACTGAAAATAAAGTCTTGCCGATTACTTTTGAAATAGTAACCGACGAATGTGCAGAAAATAGATCATGCCGATTACTTTTGAAATAGCAACCGACGAATGTGTTGAAAATAAATCATGCCGATTACTTTTGAAATAGTAACCGACGAATGTGCTGAAAATAAATCATGCCGATTACTTTCGAAATAGTAAGCAACGAATATGTTGAAAATAAAAATATTACCGATTACTTTTAAAATAGTAACCAACGAATGTACTGAAAATAAATCATGCCGATTACCTTTGAAATAGTAACCGACGAATATGTTGAAAATAAAAATCTTATCGATTACTTTTGAAAAAGTAACCAACGAATATGCTGAAAATAAAGTCTTGCCCATTACTTTTGAAATAGTAACCTGACGAATGTGCTGAAAATAAATCATGCCGATTACTTTTGAAATAGTCACCGACGAATATGCTGAAAATAACAATCTTGCCGATTACTTTTGAAATAGTAACCGACGAATGTGCTGAAAATAAATCATGCCGATTACTTTCGAAATAGTAAGCAACGAATATGTTGAAAAAAAAAATCTTACCGATTACTTTTAAAATAGTAACCAACGAATGTACTGAAAATAAATCATGCCAATTACTTTTGAAATAGGAACCGACGAATATGTTGAAAATAAAAATCTTGTCGATTACTTTTAAAATAGTAACCGACAAATATGCTGAAAATAAAAATCTTGCCGATTACTTTTTAAATAATAACCGACGAATGTGCAGAAAATAGATCATGCCGATTACTTTTGAAATAGTAACCGACGAATGTGTTGAAAATAAATCATGCCGATTACTTTTGAAATAGTAACCGACGAATGTGCTGAAAATAAATCATGCCGATTACTTTCGAAATAGTAAGCAACGAATATGTTGAAAATAAAAATCTTACCGATTACTTTTAAAATAGTAACCAACGAGTGTACTGAAAATAAATCATGCCGATTACCTTTGAAATAGTAATCGACGAATATGTTGAAAATAAAAATCTTACCGATTACTTTTGAAATAGTAACCAACGAATATGCTGAAAATAAAGTCTTGCCGATTACTTTTGAAATAGTAAACGACGAATATGTTGAAAATAAAAATCTTGTCGATTACTTTTAAAATAGTAACCGACAAATATGTTGAAAATAAAAATCTTGCCGATTACTTTTGAAATAGTCACCGACGAATATGCTGAAAATAAAAATCTTGCCGATTACTTTTGAAATAGTAACCGACGAATGTGCTGAAAATAAATCATGCCGATTACTTTCGAAATAGTAAGCGACGAATATGTTGAAAATAAAAATCTTACCGATTACTTTTAAAATAGTAACCAACGAATGTACTGAAAATAAAGTCTTGCCGATTACTTTTGAAATAGTAACCGACGAATGTGCAGAAAATAGATCATGCCTATTACTTTTGAAATAGTAACCAACGAATGTGCTAAAAATAAAAATCTTGCCGATTACTTTTGAAATAGTAACCGACGAATGTGCTGAAAATAAATCTTGCCGATTACCTTTGAAATAGGAACCGACGAATATGCTGAATATAAAAATTTTGCTGATTACTTTTGAAATAGTAACCGACGAATGTGCAGAAAATAGATGATGTCGATTACTTTTGAAATAGTAACCGACGAATGTGTTGAATATAAAGTCTTGCCGATTACTTTTGAAATAGTAACCGACAAATGTGCTGAAAATATATCATGCCAATTACTATTGAAATAGTAACCGACAAATGTGCTGAAAATAAAAGTCTTGCCGATTACTTTTGAAATAGTAACCTGACGAATGTGCTGAAAATAAATCATGCCGATTACTTTTGAAATAGTCACCGACGAATATGCTGAAAATAAAAATCTTGCCGATTACTTTTGAAATAGTAACCGACGAATGTGCTGAAAATAAATCATGCCGATTACTTTCGAAATAGTAAGCGACGAATATGTTGAAAATAAAAATCTTACCGATTACTTTTAAAATAGTAACCAACGAATGTACTGAAAATAAATCTTGCCGATTACTTTTGAAATAGTAACCGACGAATGTGCTGAAAATAAATCATGCCGATTACTTTGGAAATAGTAAGTGACGAATATGTTGAAAATAAAAATCTTACCGATTACTTTTGAAATAGTAACCAACGAATGTGCTGAAAATAAAGTCTTGCCGATAACTTTTGAAATAGTAACCGAATAATATGTGCTGAAAATAAATCTTGTCGATTAGTTTTGAAATAGTAACCGACGAATGTGCTGAAAATAAATCATGCTGATTACTTTTGAAATAGTAAGCGATGAATATGTTGAAAATAAAAATCTTGCCGAATACTTTTGAAATAGTAACCGAGGAATGTGCTAAAAATAAAAATCTTGCCGATTACCTTTGAAATAGTAACCGATGAACATGCTGAAAATAAAAATCTTCCCGATTACTTTTGAAATAGTCACCGACCAATATGCTGAAAATAAAAATCATGCCGATTACTTTTGAAATAGTAACCGACGAATGTGCTGAAAATAAATCATGCCGATTACTTTTGAAATAGTAAGCGATGAATATGTTGGAAATAAAAATCTTACCGATTACTTTTAAAAAAGTAACCAATGAATGTGCTGAAAATAAAGTCTTGCCGATTACTTTTGAAATAGTAACCGACGAATATGTTGAAAATAAAAATCTTGCCGATTACTTTTGAAATAGTAAGCAATGAATATGTTGGAAATAAAAATCTTACCGATTACTTTTAAAAAAGTAACCTATGAATGTGTTGAAAATAAAGTCTTGCCGATTACTTTTGAAATAGTAACCGACGAATGTGCTGAAAATAAAGTCTTGCCGATTACTTTTAAAATAGTAACCGACAAATATGCTGAAAATAAAAATCTTGCCGATTACTTTTGAAATAGTAACCGACGTACATGCTGAAAATAAAAATCTTGCCGATTACTATTGAAATAGTAACCGACGAATGTGCTGAAAATAAAGTCTTGCCGATTACTTTTGAAATAGTAACCGACGAATGTGCTGAAAATAAAGTCTTGCCGATTACTTTTGAAATAGTAACCGACGAATGTGCTGAAAATAAAGTCTTGCCGATTACTTTTGAAATAGTAACCGACGAATGTGCTGAAAATAAAGTCTTGCCGATTACTTTTAAAATAGTAACCGACAAATATGCTGAAAATAAAAATCTTGCCGATTACTTTTGAAATAGTAACCGACGTACATGCTGAAAATAAAAATCTTGCCGATTACTATTGAAATAGTAACCGACGAATGTGCTGAAAATAAAGTCTTGCCGATTACTTTTGAAATAGTAACCGACGAATATGTTGAAAATAAAAATCTTGCCGATTACTTTTGAAATAGTAAGCAATGAATATGTTGGAAATAAAAATCTTACCGATTACTTTTAAAAAAGTAACCAATGAATGTGTTGAAAATAAAGTCTTGCCGATTACTTTTGAAATAGTAACCGACGAATATGTTGAAAATAAAAATCTTGCCGATTACTTTTGAAATAGTAACCGACGAATGTGCTGAAAATAAAGTCTTGCCGATTACTTTTAAAATAGTAACCGACAAATATGCTGAAAATAAAAATCTTGCCGATTACTTTTGAAATAGTAACCGACGTACATGCTGAAAATAAAAATCTTGCCGATTACTATTGAAATAGTAACCGACGAATGTGCTGAAAATAAAGTCTTGCCGATTACTTTTGAAATAGTAACCGACGAATGTGCTGAAAATAAAGTCTTGCCGATTACTTTTGAAATAGTAACCGACGAATGTGCTGAAAATATAGTCTTGCCGATTAATTCTAAAATAGTAACAGACAAATATGCTAAAAATAAAAATCTTGCCGATTACTTTTGAAATAGTAACCGACGAATGTGCTGAAAATAAATCTTGCCGATTACCTTTGAAATAGGAACCGACGAATATGCTGAATATAAAAATTTTGCTGATTACTTTTGAAATAGTAACCGACGAATGTGCAGAAAATAGATGATGTCGATTACTTTTGAAATAGTAACCGACGAATGTGTTGAATATAAAGTCTTGCCGATTACTTTTGAAATAGTAACCGACAAATGTGCTGAAAATATATCATGCCAATTACTATTGAAATAGTAACCGACAAATGTGCTGAAAATAAAAGTCTTGCCGATTACTTTTGAAATAGTAACCTGACGAATGTGCTGAAAATAAATCATGCCGATTACTTTTGAAATAGTCACCGACGAATATGCTGAAAATAAAAATCTTGCCGATTACTTTTGAAATAGTAACCGACGAATGTGCTGAAAATAAATCATGCCGATTACTTTCGAAATAGTAAGCGACGAATATGTTGAAAATAAAAATCTTACCGATTACTTTTAAAATAGTAACCAACGAATGTACTGAAAATAAATCTTGCCGATTACTTTTGAAATAGTAACCGACGAATGTGCTGAAAATAAATCATGCCGATTACTTTGGAAATAGTAAGTGACGAATATGTTGAAAATAAAAATCTTACCGATTACTTTTGAAATAGTAACCAACGAATGTGCTGAAAATAAAGTCTTGCCGATAACTTTTGAAATAGTAACCGAATAATATGTGCTGAAAATAAATCTTGTCGATTAGTTTTGAAATAGTAACCGACGAATGTGCTGAAAATAAATCATGCTGATTACTTTTGAAATAGTAAGCGATGAATATGTTGAAAATAAAAATCTTGCCGAATACTTTTGAAATAGTAACCGAGGAATGTGCTAAAAATAAAAATCTTGCCGATTACCTTTGAAATAGTAACCGATGAACATGCTGAAAATAAAAATCTTCCCGATTACTTTTGAAATAGTCACCGACCAATATGCTGAAAATAAAAATCATGCCGATTACTTTTGAAATAGTAACCGACGAATGTGCTGAAAATAAATCATGCCGATTACTTTTGAAATAGTAAGCGATGAATATGTTGGAAATAAAAATCTTACCGATTACTTTTAAAAAAGTAACCAATGAATGTGCTGAAAATAAAGTCTTGCCGATTACTTTTGAAATAGTAACCGACGAATATGTTGAAAATAAAAATCTTGCCGATTACTTTTGAAATAGTAAGCAATGAATATGTTGGAAATAAAAATCTTACCGATTACTTTTAAAAAAGTAACCAATGAATGTGTTGAAAATAAAGTCTTGCCGATTACTTTTGAAATAGTAACCGACGAATGTGCTGAAAATAAAGTCTTGCCGATTACTTTTAAAATAGTAACCGACAAATATGCTGAAAATAAAAATCTTGCCGATTACTTTTGAAATAGTAACCGACGTACATGCTGAAAATAAAAATCTTGCCGATTACTATTGAAATAGTAACCGACGAATGTGCTGAAAATAAAGTCTTGCCGATTACTTTTGAAATAGTAACCGACGAATGTGCTGAAAATAAAGTCTTGCCGATTACTTTTGAAATAGTAACCGACGAATGTGCTGAAAATAAAGTCTTGTCGATTACTTTTGAAATAGTAACCGACGAATGTGCTGAAAATAAAGTCTTGCCGATTACTTTTAAAATAGTAACCGACAAATATGCTGAAAATAAAAATCTTGCCGATTACTTTTGAAATAGTAACCGACGTACATGCTGAAAATAAAAATCTTGCCGATTACTATTGAAATAGTAACCGACGAATGTGCTGAAAATAAAGTCTTGCCGATTACTTTTGAAATAGTAACCGACGAATATGTTGAAAATAAAAATCTTGCCGATTACTTTTGAAATAGTAAGCAATGAATATGTTGGAAATAAAAATCTTACCGATTACTTTTAAAAAAGTAACCAATGAATGTGTTGAAAATAAAGTCTTGCCGATTACTTTTGAAATAGTAACCGACGAATGTGCTGAAAATAAAGTCTTGCCGATTACTTTTAAAATAGTAACCGACAAATATGCTGAAAATAAAAATCTTGCCGATTACTTTTGAAATAGTAACCGACGTACATGCTGAAAATAAAAATCTTGCTGATTACTTTTGAAATAGTAACCGACGAATGTGCTGAAAATAAATCATGCCGATTACTTTGGAAATAGTAAGTGACGAATATGTTGAAAATAAAAATCTCACCGATTACTTTTGAAATAGTAACCAACGAATGTGCTGAAAATAAAGTCTTGCCGATAACTTTTGAAATAGTAACCGAATAATATGTGCTGAAAATAAATCTTGTCGATTAGTTTTGAAATAGTAACCAACGAATGTACTGAAAATAAATCATGCCGATTACTTTTGAAATAGTAACCGACGAATGTGCTGAAAATAAATCATGCCGATTACTTTGGAAATAGTAAGTGACGAATATGTTGAAAATAAAAATCTTACCGATTACTTTTAAAATAGTAACCAACGAATGTACTGAAAATAAATCTTGCCGATTACTTTTGAAATAGTAACCGACGAATGTGCTGAAAATAAATCATGCCGATTACTTTGGAAATAGTAAGTGACGAATATGTTGAAAATAAAAATCTTACCGATTACTTTTGAAATAGTAACCAACGAATGTGCTGAAAATAAAGTCTTGCCGATAACTTTTGAAATAGTAACCGAATAATATGTGCTGAAAATAAATCTTGTCGATTAGTTTTGAAATAGTAACCGACGAATGTGCTGAAAATAAATCATGCTGATTACTTTTGAAATAGTAAGCGATGAATATGTTGAAAATAAAAATCTTGCCGAATACTTTTGAAATAGTAACCGAGGAATGTGCTAAAAATAAAAATCTTGCCGATTACCTTTGAAATAGTAACCGATGAACATGCTGAAAATAAAAATCTTCCCGATTACTTTTGAAATAGTCACCGACCAATATGCTGAAAATAAAAATCATGCCGATTACTTTTGAAATAGAAACCGACGAATGTGCTGAAAATAAATCATGCTGATTACTTTTGAAATAGTAAGCGATGAATATGTTGGAAATAAAAATCTTACCGATTACTTTTAAAAAAGTAACCAATGAATGTGCTGAAAATAAAGTCTTGCCGATTACTTTTGAAATAGTAACCGACGAATATGTTGAAAATAAAAATCTTGCCGATTACTTTTGAAATAGTAACCGACGAATGTGCTGAAAATAAAGTCTTGCCGATTACTTTTAAAATAGTAACCGACAAATATGCTGAAAATAAAAATCTTGCCGATTACTTTTGAAATAGTAACCGACGTACATGCTGAAAATAAAAATCTTGCCGATTACTATTGAAATAGTAACCGACGAATGTGCTGAAAATAAAGTCTTGCCGATTACTTTTGAAATAGTAACCGACGAATGTGCTGAAAATAAAGTCTTGCCGATTACTTTTGAAATAGTAACCGACGAATGTGCTGAAAATATAGTCTTGCCGATTAATTCTAAAATAGTAACAGACAAATATGCTAAAAATAAAAATCTTGCCGATTACTTTTGAAATAGTAACCGACGAATGTGCTGAAAATAAATCTTGCCGATTACCTTTGAAATAGGAACCGACGAATATGCTGAATATAAAAATTTTGCTGATTACTTTTGAAATAGTAACCGACGAATGTGCAGAAAATAGATCATGTCGATTACTTTTGAAATAGTAACCGACGAATGTGTTGAATATAAAGTCTTGCCGATTACTTTTGAAATAGTAACCGACAAATGTGCTGAAAATATATCATGCCAATTACTATTGAAATAGTAACCGACAAATGTGCTGAAAATAAAAGTCTTGCCGATTACTTTTGAAATAGTAACCTGACGAATGTGCTGAAAATAAATCATGCCGATTACTTTTGAAATAGTCACCGACGAATATGCTGAAAATAAAAATCTTGCCGATTACTTTTGAAATAGTAACCGACGAATGTGCTGAAAATAAATCATGCCGATTACTTTCGAAATAGTAAGCGACGAATATGTTGAAAATAAAAATCTTACCGATTACTTTTAAAATAGTAACCAACGAATGTACTGAAAATAAATCTTGCCGATTACTTTTGAAATAGTAACCGACGAATATGTTGAAAATAAAAATCTTGCCGATTACTTTTGAAATAGTAAGCAATGAATATGTTGGAAATAAAAATCTTACCGATTACTTTTAAAAAAGTAACCAATGAATGTGTTGAAAATAAAGTCTTGCCGATTACTTTTGAAATAGTAACCGACGAATGTGCTGAAAATAAAGTCTTGCCGATTACTTTTAAAATAGTAACCGACAAATATGCTGAAAATAAAAATCTTGCCGATTACTTTTGAAATAGTAACCGACGTACATGCTGAAAATAAAAATCTTGCCGATTACTATTGAAATAGTAACCGACGAATGTGCTGAAAATAAAGTCTTGCCGATTACTTTTGAAATAGTAACCGACGAATGTGCTGAAAATAAAGTCTTGCCGATTACTTTTGAAATAGTAACCGACGAATGTGCTGAAAATAAAGTCTTGCCGATTACTTTTGAAATAGTAACCGACGAATGTGCTGAAAATAAAGTCTTGCCGATTACTTTTAAAATAGTAACCGACAAATATGCTGAAAATAAAAATCTTGCCGATTACTTTTGAAATAGTAACCGACGTACATGCTGAAAATAAAAATCTTGCCGATTACTATTGAAATAGTAACCGACGAATGTGCTGAAAATAAAGTCTTGCCGATTACTTTTGAAATAGTAACCGACGAATATGTTGAAAATAAAAATCTTGCCGATTACTTTTGAAATAGTAAGCAATGAATATGTTGGAAATAAAAATCTTACCGATTACTTTTAAAAAAGTAACCAATGAATGTGTTGAAAATAAAGTCTTGCCGATTACTTTTGAAATAGTAACCGACGAATGTGCTGAAAATAAAGTCTTGCCGATTACTTTTAAAATAGTAACCGACAAATATGCTGAAAATAAAAATCTTGCCGATTACTTTTGAAATAGTAACCGACGTACATGCTGAAAATAAAAATCTTGCTGATTACTTTTGAAATAGTAACCGACGAATGTGCTGAAAATAAATCATGCCGATTACTTTGGAAATAGTAAGTGACGAATATGTTGAAAATAAAAATCTCACCGATTACTTTTGAAATAGTAACCAACGAATGTGCTGAAAATAAAGTCTTGCCGATAACTTTTGAAATAGTAACCGAATAATATGTGCTGAAAATAAATCTTGTCGATTAGTTTTGAAATAGTAACCAACGAATGTACTGAAAATAAATCTTGCCGATTACTTTTGAAATAGTAACCGACGAATGTGCTGAAAATAAATCATGCCGATTACTTTGGAAATAGTAAGTGACGAATATGTTGAAAATAAAAATCTTACCGATTACTTTTAAAATAGTAACCAACGAATGTACTGAAAATAAATCTTGCCGATTACTTTTGAAATAGTAACCGACGAATGTGCTGAAAATAAATCATGCCGATTACTTTGGAAATAGTAAGTGACGAATATGTTGAAAATAAAAATCTTACCGATTACTTTTGAAATAGTAACCAACGAATGTGCTGAAAATAAAGTCTTGCCGATAACTTTTGAAATAGTAACCGAATAATATGTGCTGAAAATAAATCTTGTCGATTAGTTTTGAAATAGTAACCGACGAATGTGCTGAAAATAAATCATGCTGATTACTTTTGAAATAGTAAGCGATGAATATGTTGAAAATAAAAATCTTGCCGAATACTTTTGAAATAGTAACCGAGGAATGTGCTAAAAATAAAAATCTTGCCGATTACCTTTGAAATAGTAACCGATGAACATGCTGAAAATAAAAATCTTCCCGATTACTTTTGAAATAGTCACCGACCAATATGCTGAAAATAAAAATCATGCCGATTACTTTTGAAATAGTAACCGACGAATGTGCTGAAAATAAATCATGCTGATTACTTTTGAAATAGTAAGCGATGAATATGTTGGAAATAAAAATCTTACCGATTACTTTTAAAAAAGTAACCAATGAATGTGCTGAAAATAAAGTCTTGCCGATTACTTTTGAAATAGTAACCGACGAATATGTTGAAAATAAAAATCTTGCCGATTACTTTTGAAATAGTAACCGACGAATGTGCTGAAAATAAAGTCTTGCCGATTACTTTTAAAATAGTAACCGACAAATATGCTGAAAATAAAAATCTTGCCGATTACTTTTGAAATAGTAACCGACGTACATGCTGAAAATAAAAATCTTGCCGATTACTATTGAAATAGTAACCGACGAATGTGCTGAAAATAAAGTCTTGCCGATTACTTTTGAAATAGTAACCGACGAATGTGCTGAAAATAAAGTCTTGCCGATTACTTTTGAAATAGTAACCGACGAATGTGCTGAAAATATAGTCTTGCCGATTAATTCTAAAATAGTAACAGACAAATATGCTAAAAATAAAAATCTTGCCGATTACTTTTGAAATAGTAACCGACGAATGTGCTGAAAATAAATCTTGCCGATTACCTTTGAAATAGGAACCGACGAATATGCTGAATATAAAAATTTTGCTGATTACTTTTGAAATAGTAACCGACGAATGTGCAGAAAATAGATCATGTCGATTACTTTTGAAATAGTAACCGACGAATGTGTTGAATATAAAGTCTTGCCGATTACTTTTGAAATAGTAACCGACAAATGTGCTGAAAATATATCATGCCAATTACTATTGAAATAGTAACCGACAAATGTGCTGAAAATAAAAGTCTTGCCGATTACTTTTGAAATAGTAACCTGACGAATGTGCTGAAAATAAATCATGCCGATTACTTTTGAAATAGTCACCGACGAATATGCTGAAAATAAAAATCTTGCCGATTACTTTTGAAATAGTAACCGACGAATGTGCTGAAAATAAATCATGCCGATTACTTTCGAAATAGTAAGCGACGAATATGTTGAAAATAAAAATCTTACCGATTACTTTTAAAATAGTAACCAACGAATGTACTGAAAATAAATCTTGCCGATTACTTTTGAAATAGTAACCGACGAATGTGCTGAAAATAAATCATGCCGATTACTTTGGAAATAGTAAGTGACGAATATGTTGAAAATAAAAATCTTACCGATTACTTTTGAAATAGTAACCAACGAATGTGCTGAAAATAAAGTCTTGCCGATAACTTTTGAAATAGTAACCGAATAATATGTGCTGAAAATAAATCTTGTCGATTAGTTTTGAAATAGTAACCGACGAATGTGCTGAAAATAAATCATGCTGATTACTTTTGAAATAGTAAGCGACGAATATGTTGAAAATAAAAATCTTGCCGAATACTTTTGAAATAGTAACCGAGGAATGTGCTAAAAATAAAAATCTTGCCGATTACCTTTGAAATAGTAACCGATGAACATGCTGAAAATAAAAATCTTCCCGATTACTTTTGAAATAGTCACCGACCAATATGCTGAAAATAAAAATCATGCCGATTACTTTTGAAATAGTAACCGACGAATGTGCTGAAAATAAATCATGCCGATTACTTTTGAAATAGTAAGCGATGAATATGTTGGAAATAAAAATCTTACCGATTACTTTTAAAAAAGTAACCAATGAATGTGCTGAAAATAAAGTCTTGCCGATTACTTTTGAAATAGTAACCGACGAATATGTTGAAAATAAAAATCTTGCCGATTACTTTTGAAATAGTAAGCGATGAATATGTTGGAAATAAAAATCTTACCGATTACTTTTAAAAAAGTAACCAAAGAATGTGTTGAAAATAAAGTCTTGCCGATTACTTTTGAAATAGTAACCGACGAATGTGCTGAAAATAAAGTCTTGCCGATTACTTTTAAAATAGTAACCGACAAATATGCTGAAAATAAAAATCTTGCCGATTACTTTTGAAATAGTAACCGACGTACATGCTGAAAATAAAAATCTTGCCGATTACTATTGAAATAGTAACCGACGAATGTGCTGAAAATAAAGTCTTGCCGATTACTTTTGAAATAGTAACCGACGAATGTGCTGAAAATAAAGTCTTGCCGATTACTTTTGAAATAGTAACCGACGAATGTGCTGAAAATAAAGTCTTGCCGATTACTTTTGAAATAGTAACCGACGAATGTGCTGAAAATAAAGTCTTGCCGATTACTTTTAAAATAGTAACCGACAAATATGCTGAAAATAAAAATCTTGCCGATTACTTTTGAAATAGTAACCGACGTACATGCTGAAAATAAAAATCTTGCCGATTACTATTGAAATAGTAACCGACGAATGTGCTGAAAATAAAGTCTTGCCGATTACTTTTGAAATAGTAACCGACGAATATGTTGAAAATAAAAATCTTGCCGATTACTTTTGAAATAGTAAGCAATGAATATGTTGGAAATAAAAATCTTACCGATTACTTTTAAAAAAGTAACCAATGAATGTGTTGAAAATAAAGTCTTGCCGATTACTTTTGAAATAGTAACCGACGAATGTGCTGAAAATAAAGTCTTGCCGATTACTTTTAAAATAGTAACCGACAAATATGCTGAAAATAAAAATCTTGCCGATTACTTTTGAAATAGTAACCGACGTACATGCTGAAAATAAAAATCTTGCTGATTACTTTTGAAATAGTAACCGACGAATGTGCTGAAAATAAATCATGCCGATTACTTTGGAAATAGTAAGTGACGAATATGTTGAAAATAAAAATCTCACCGATTACTTTTGAAATAGTAACCAACGAATGTGCTGAAAATAAAGTCTTGCCGATAACTTTTGAAATAGTAACCGAATAATATGTGCTGAAAATAAATCTTGTCGATTAGTTTTGAAATAGTAACCAACGAATGTACTGAAAATAAATCTTGCCGATTACTTTTGAAATAGTAACCGACGAATGTGCTGAAAATAAATCATGCCGATTACTTTGGAAATAGTAAGTGACGAATATGTTGAAAATAAAAATCTTACCGATTACTTTTAAAATAGTAACCAACGAATGTACTGAAAATAAATCTTGCCGATTACTTTTGAAATAGTAACCGACGAATGTGCTGAAAATAAATCATGCCGATTACTTTGGAAATAGTAAGTGACGAATATGTTGAAAATAAAAATCTTACCGATTACTTTTGAAATAGTAACCAACGAATGTGCTGAAAATAAAGTCTTGCCGATAACTTTTGAAATAGTAACCGAATAATATGTGCTGAAAATAAATCTTGTCGATTAGTTTTGAAATAGTAACCGACGAATGTGCTGAAAATAAATCATGCTGATTACTTTTGAAATAGTAAGCGATGAATATGTTGAAAATAAAAATCTTGCCGAATACTTTTGAAATAGTAACCGAGGAATGTGCTAAAAATAAAAATCTTGCCGATTACCTTTGAAATAGTAACCGATGAACATGCTGAAAATAAAAATCTTCCCGATTACTTTTGAAATAGTCACCGACCAATATGCTGAAAATAAAAATCATGCCGATTACTTTTGAAATAGAAACCGACGAATGTGCTGAAAATAAATCATGCTGATTACTTTTGAAATAGTAAGCGATGAATATGTTGGAAATAAAAATCTTACCGATTACTTTTAAAAAAGTAACCAATGAATGTGCTGAAAATAAAGTCTTGCCGATTACTTTTGAAATAGTAACCGACGAATATGTTGAAAATAAAAATCTTGCCGATTACTTTTGAAATAGTAACCGACGAATGTGCTGAAAATAAAGTCTTGCCGATTACTTTTAAAATAGTAACCGACAAATATGCTGAAAATAAAAATCTTGCCGATTACTTTTGAAATAGTAACCGACGTACATGCTGAAAATAAAAATCTTGCCGATTACTATTGAAATAGTAACCGACGAATGTGCTGAAAATAAAGTCTTGCCGATTACTTTTGAAATAGTAACCGACGAATGTGCTGAAAATAAAGTCTTGCCGATTACTTTTGAAATAGTAACCGACGAATGTGCTGAAAATATAGTCTTGCCGATTAATTCTAAAATAGTAACAGACAAATATGCTAAAAATAAAAATCTTGCCGATTACTTTTGAAATAGTAACCGACGAATGTGCTGAAAATAAATCTTGCCGATTACCTTTGAAATAGGAACCGACGAATATGCTGAATATAAAAATTTTGCTGATTACTTTTGAAATAGTAACCGACGAATGTGCAGAAAATAGATCATGTCGATTACTTTTGAAATAGTAACCGACGAATGTGTTGAATATAAAGTCTTGCCGATTACTTTTGAAATAGTAACCGACAAATGTGCTGAAAATATATCATGCCAATTACTATTGAAATAGTAACCGACAAATGTGCTGAAAATAAAAGTCTTGCCGATTACTTTTGAAATAGTAACCTGACGAATGTGCTGAAAATAAATCATGCCGATTACTTTTGAAATAGTCACCGACGAATATGCTGAAAATAAAAATCTTGCCGATTACTTTTGAAATAGTAACCGACGAATGTGCTGAAAATAAATCATGCCGATTACTTTCGAAATAGTAAGCGACGAATATGTTGAAAATAAAAATCTTACCGATTACTTTTAAAATAGTAACCAACGAATGTACTGAAAATAAATCTTGCCGATTACTTTTGAAATAGTAACCGACGAATGTGCTGAAAATAAATCATGCCGATTACTTTGGAAATAGTAAGTGACGAATATGTTGAAAATAAAAATCTTACCGATTACTTTTGAAATAGTAACCAACGAATGTGCTGAAAATAAAGTCTTGCCGATAACTTTTGAAATAGTAACCGAATAATATGTGCTGAAAATAAATCTTGTCGATTAGTTTTGAAATAGTAACCGACGAATGTGCTGAAAATAAATCATGCTGATTACTTTTGAAATAGTAAGCGACGAATATGTTGAAAATAAAAATCTTGCCGAATACTTTTGAAATAGTAACCGAGGAATGTGCTAAAAATAAAAATCTTGCCGATTACCTTTGAAATAGTAACCGATGAACATGCTGAAAATAAAAATCTTCCCGATTACTTTTGAAATAGTCACCGACCAATATGCTGAAAATAAAAATCATGCCGATTACTTTTGAAATAGTAACCGACGAATGTGCTGAAAATAAATCATGCCGATTACTTTTGAAATAGTAAGCGATGAATATGTTGGAAATAAAAATCTTACCGATTACTTTTAAAAAAGTAACCAATGAATGTGCTGAAAATAAAGTCTTGCCGATTACTTTTGAAATAGTAACCGACGAATATGTTGAAAATAAAAATCTTGCCGATTACTTTTGAAATAGTAAGCGATGAATATGTTGGAAATAAAAATCTTACCGATTACTTTTAAAAAAGTAACCAAAGAATGTGTTGAAAATAAAGTCTTGCCGATTACTTTTGAAATAGTAACCGACGAATGTGCTGAAAATAAAGTCTTGCCGATTACTTTTAAAATAGTAACCGACAAATATGCTGAAAATAAAAATCTTGCCGATTACTTTTGAAATAGTAACCGACGTACATGCTGAAAATAAAAATCTTGCCGATTACTATTGAAATAGTAACCGACGAATGTGCTGAAAATAAAGTCTTGCCGATTACTTTTGAAATAGTAACCGACGAATGTGCTGAAAATAAAGTCTTGCCGATTACTTTTGAAATAGTAACCGACGAATGTGCTGAAAATATAGTCTTGCCGATTAATTCTAAAATAGTAACAGACAAATATGCTAAAAATAAAAATCTTGCCGATTACTTTTGAAATAGTAACCGACGAATGTGCTGAAAATAAATCTTGCCGATTACCTTTGAAATAGGAACCGACGAATATGCTGAATATAAAAATTTTGCTGATTACTTTTGAAATAGTAACCGACGAATGTGCAGAAAATAGATCATGTCGATTACTTTTGAAATAGTAACCGACGAATGTGTTGAATATAAAGTCTTGCCGATTACTTTTGAAATAGTAACCGACAAATGTGCTGAAAATATATCATGCCAATTACTATTGAAATAGTAACCGACAAATGTGCTGAAAATAAAAGTCTTGCCGATTACTTTTGAAATAGTAACCTGACGAATGTGCTGAAAATAAATCATGCCGATTACTTTTGAAATAGTCACCGACGAATATGCTGAAAATAAAAATCTTGCCGATTACTTTTGAAATAGTAACCGACGAATGTGCTGAAAATAAATCATGCCGATTACTTTCGAAATAGTAAGCGACGAATATGTTGAAAATAAAAATCTTACCGATTACTTTTAAAATAGTAACCAACGAATGTACTGAAAATAAATCTTGCCGATTACTTTTGAAATAGTAACCGACGAATGTGCTGAAAATAAATCATGCCGATTACTTTGGAAATAGTAAGTGACGAATATGTTGAAAATAAAAATCTTACCGATTACTTTTGAAATAGTAACCAACGAATGTGCTGAAAATAAAGTCTTGCCGATAACTTTTGAAATAGTAACCGAATAATATGTGCTGAAAATAAATCTTGTCGATTAGTTTTGAAATAGTAACCGACGAATGTGCTGAAAATAAATCATGCTGATTACTTTTGAAATAGTAAGCGATGAATATGTTGAAAATAAAAATCTTGCCGAATACTTTTGACATAGTAACCGAGGAATGTGCTAAAAATAAAAATCTTGCCGATTACCTTTGAAATAGTAACCGATGAACATGCTGAAAATAAAAATCTTCCCGATTACTTTTGAAATAGTCACCGACCAATATGCTGAAAATACAAATCATGCCGATTACTTTTGAAATAGTAACCGACGAATGTGCTGAAAATAAATCATGCTGATTACTTTTGAAATAGTAAGCGATGAATATGTTGGAAATAAAAATCTTACCGATTACTTTTAAAAAAGTAACCAATGAATGTGCTGAAAATAAAGTCTTGCCGATTACTTTTGAAATAGTAACCGACGAATATGTTGAAAATAAAAATCTTGCCGATTACTTTTGAAATAGTAACCGACGAATGTGCTGAAAATAAAGTCTTGCCGATTACTTTTAAAATAGTAACCGACAAATATGCTGAAAATAAAAATCTTGCCGATTACTTTTGAAATAGTAACCGACGTACATGCTGAAAATAAAAATCTTGCCGATTACTATTGAAATAGTAACCGACGAATGTGCTGAAAATAAATCATGCCGATTACTTTTGAAATAGTAAGTGACGAATATGTTGAAAATAAAAATCTTACCGATTACTTTTAAAATAGTAACCAACGAATGTACTGAAAATAAATCTTGCCGATTACTTTTGAAATAGTAACCGACGAATGTGCTGAAAATAAATCATGCCGATTACTTTGGAAATAGTAAGTGACGAATATGTTGAAAATAAAAATCTTACCGATTACTTTTGAAATAGTAACCAACGAATGTGCTGAAAATAAAGTCTTGCCGATAACTTTTGAAATAGTAACCGAATAATATGTGCTGAAAATAAATCTTGTCGATTAGTTTTGAAATAGTAACCGACGAATGTGCTGAAAATAAATCATGCTGATTACTTTTGAAATACTAAGCGATGAATATGTTGAAAATAAAAATCTTGCCGAATACTTTTGAAATAGTAACAGAGGAATGTGCTAAAAATAAAAATCTTGCCGATTACCTTTGAAATAGTAACCGATGAACATGCTGAAAATAAAAATCTTCCCGATTACTTTTGAAATAGTCACCGACCAATATGCTGAAAATAAAAATCATGCCGATTACTTTTGAAATAGTAACCGACAAATATGCTGAAAATAAAAATCTTGCCGATTACTTTTGAAATAGTAACCGACGTACATGCTGAAAATAAAAATCTTGCCGATTACTATTGAAATAGTAACCGACGAATGTGCTGAAAATAAAGTCTTGCCGATTACTTTTGAAATAGTAACCGACGAATGTGCTGAAAATAAAGTCTTGCCGATTACTTTTGAAATAGTAACCGACGAATGTGCTGAAAATATAGTCTTGCCGATTAATTCTAAAATAGTAACAGACAAATATGCTAAAAATAAAAATCTTGCCGATTACTTTTGAAATAGTAACCGACGAATGTGCTGAAAATAAATCTTGCCGATTACCTTTGAAATAGGAACCGACGAATATGCTGAATATAAAAATTTTGCTGATTACTTTTGAAATAGTAACCGACGAATGTGCAGAAAATAGATCATGTCGATTACTTTTGAAATAGTAACCGACGAATGTGTTGAATATAAAGTCTTGCCGATTACTTTTGAAATAGTAACCGACAAATGTGCTGAAAATATATCATGCCAATTACTATTGAAATAGTAACCGACAAATGTGCTGAAAATAAAAGTCTTGCCGATTACTTTTGAAATAGTAACCTGACGAATGTGCTGAAAATAAATCATGCCGATTACTTTTGAAATAGTCACCGACGAATATGCTGAAAATAAAAATCTTGCCGATTACTTTTGAAATAGTAACCGACGAATGTGCTGAAAATAAATCATGCCGATTACTTTCGAAATAGTAAGCGACGAATATGTTGAAAATAAAAATCTTACCGATTACTTTTAAAATAGTAACCAACGAATGTACTGAAAATAAATCTTGCCGATTACTTTTGAAATAGTAACCGACGAATGTGCTGAAAATAAATCATGCCGATTACTTTGGAAATAGTAAGTGACGAATATGTTGAAAATAAAAATCTTACCGATTACTTTTGAAATAGTAACCAACGAATGTGCTGAAAATAAAGTCTTGCCGATAACTTTTGAAATAGTAACCGAATAATATGTGCTGAAAATAAATCTTGTCGATTAGTTTTGAAATAGTAACCAACGAATGTACTGAAAATAAATCTTGCCGATTACTTTTGAAATAGTAACCGACGAATGTGCTGAAAATAAATCATGCCGATTACTTTGGAAATAGTAAGTGACGAATATGTTGAAAATAAAAATCTTACCGATTACTTTTAAAATAGTAACCAACGAATGTACTGAAAATAAATCTTGCCGATTACTTTTGAAATAGTAACCGACGAATGTGCTGAAAATAAATCATGCCGATTACTTTGGAAATAGTAAGTGACGAATATGTTGAAAATAAAAATCTTACCGATTACTTTTGAAATAGTAACCAACGAATGTGCTGAAAATAAAGTCTTGCCGATAACTTTTGAAATAGTAACCGAATAATATGTGCTGAAAATAAATCTTGTCGATTAGTTTTGAAATAGTAACCGACGAATGTGCTGAAAATAAATCATGCTGATTACTTTTGAAATAGTAAGCGATGAATATGTTGAAAATAAAAATCTTGCCGAATACTTTTGAAATAGTAACAGAGGAATGTGCTAAAAATAAAAATCTTGCCGATTACCTTTGAAATAGTAACCGATGAACATGCTGAAAATAAAAATCTTCCCGATTACTTTTGAAATAGTCACCGACCAATATGCTGAAAATAAAAATCATGCCGATTACTTTTGAAATAGTAACCGACAAATATGCTGAAAATAAAAATCTTGCCGATTACTTTTGAAATAGTAACCGACGTACATGCTGAAAATAAAAATCTTGCCGATTACTATTGAAATAGTAACCGACGAATGTGCTGAAAATAAAGTCTTGCCGATTACTTTTGAAATAGTAACCGACGAATGTGCTGAAAATAAAGTCTTGCCGATTACTTTTGAAATAGTAACCGACGAATGTGCTGAAAATATAGTCTTGCCGATTAATTCTAAAATAGTAACAGACAAATATGCTAAAAATAAAAATCTTGCCGATTACTTTTGAAATAGTAACCGACGAATGTGCTGAAAATAAATCTTGCCGATTACCTTTGAAATAGGAACCGACGAATATGCTGAATATAAAAATTTTGCTGATTACTTTTGAAATAGTAACCGACGAATGTGCAGAAAATAGATCATGTCGATTACTTTTGAAATAGTAACCGACGAATGTGTTGAATTGTTGAAAATAAAAATCTTATCGATTACTTTTGAAATAGTAACCAACGAATATGCTGAAAATAAAGTCTTGCCCATTACTTTTGAAATAGTAACCTGACGAATGTGCTGAAAATAAATCATGCCGATTACTTTTGAAATAGTCACCGACGAATATGCTGAAGATAAAAATCTTGCCGATTACTTTTGAAATAGTAATCGACGAATGTGCTGAAAATAAATCATGCCGATTACTTTCGAAATAGTAAGCGACGAATATGTTGAAAATAAAAATCTTACCGATTACTTTTAAAATAGTAAACAACGAATGTACTGAAAATAAAGTCTTGCCGATTACTTTTGAAATAGGAACCGACGAATATGTTGAAAATAAAAATCTTGTCGATTACTTTTAAAATAGTAACCGACAAATATGCTGAAAATAAAGTCTTGCCGATTACTTTTGAAATAGTAAACGACGAATATGTTGAAAATAAAAATCTTGTCGATTACTTTTAAAATAGTAACCGACAAATATGTTGAAAATAAAAATCTTGCCGATTACTTTTGAAATAGTCACCGACGAATATGCTGAAAATAAAAATCTTGCCGATTACTTTTGAAATAGTAACCGACAAATGTGCTGAAAATAAAAGTCTTGCCGATTACTTTTGAAATAGTAACTTGACGAATGTGCTGAAAAGAAATCATGTCGATTACTTTTGAAATAGTCACCGACGAATATGCTGAAAATAAAAATCTTGCCGATTACTTTTGAAATAGTAACCGACGAATGTGCTGAAAATAAATCATGCCGATTACTTTCGAAATAGTAAGCGACGAATATGTTGAAAATAAAAATCTTACTGATTACTTTTAAAATAGTAACCAACGAATGTACTGAAAATAAAGTCTTGCCGATTACGTTTGAAATAGTAACCGACGAATGTGCAGAAAATAGATCATGCCGATTACTTTTGAAATAGTAACCGACGAATGTGTTGAAAATAAATCATGCCGATTACTTTTGAAATAGTAACCGACGAATGTGCTGAAAATAAATCATGCCGATTACTTTCGAAATAGTAAGCAACGAATATGTTGAAAATAAAAATATTACCGATTACTTTTAAAATAGTAACCAACGAATGTACTGAAAATAAATCATGCCGATTACCTTTGAAATAGTAACCGACGAATATGTTGAAAATAAAAATCTTATCGATTACTTTTGAAATAGTAACCAACGAATATGCTGAAAATAAAGTCTTGCCCATTACTTTTGAAATAGTAACCGACGAATGTGCTGAAAATAAATCATGCCGATTACTTTCGAAATAGTAAGCAACGAATATGTTGAAAATAAAAATATTACCGATTACTTTTAAAATAGTAACCAACGAATGTACTGAAAATAAATCATGCCGATTACCTTTGAAATAGTAACCGACGAATATGTTGAAAATAAAAATCTTATCGATTACTTTTGAAAAAGTAACCAACGAATATGCTGAAAATAAAGTCTTGCCCATTACTTTTGAAATAGTAACCTGACGAATGTGCTGAAAATAAATCATGCCGATTACTTTTGAAATAGTCACCGACGAATATGCTGAAAATAAAAATCTTGCCGATTACTTTTGAAATAGTAACCGACGAATGTGCTGAAAATAAATCATGCCGATTACTTTCGAAATAGTAAGCAACGAATATGTTGAAAAAAAAAATCTTACCGATTACTTTTAAAATAGTAACCAACGAATGTACTGAAAATAAATCATGCCAATTACTTTTGAAATAGGAACCGACGAATATGTTGAAAATAAAAATCTTGTCGATTACTTTTAAAATAGTAACCGACAAATATGCTGAAAATAAAAATCTTGCCGATTACTTTTGAAATAGTAACCGACGAATGTGCAGAAAATAGATCATGCCGATTACTTTTGAAATAGTAACCGACGAATGTGTTGAAAATAAATCATGCCGATTACTTTTGAAATAGTAACCGACGAATGTGCTGAAAATAAATCATGCCGATTACATTCGAAATAGTAAGCAACGAATATGTTGAAAATAAAAATCTTACCGATTACTTTTAAAATAGTAACCAACGAATGTACTGAAAATAAATCATGCCGATTACCTTTGAAATAGTAACCGACGAATATGTTGAAAATAAAAATCTTACCGATTACTTTTGAAATAGTAACCAACGAATATGCTGAAAATAAAGTCTTGCCGATTACTTTTAAAATAGTAACCAACGAATGTACTGAAAAAAATCATGCCGATTACTTTTGAAATAGGAACCGACGAATATGTTGAAAATAAAAATCTTACCGATTACTTTTGAAATAGTAACCAACGAATATGCTGAAAATAAAGTCTTGCCGATTACTTTTGAAATATTAAACGACGAATATGTTGAAAATAAAAATCTTGTCGATTACTTTTAAAATAGTAACCGACAAATATGTTGAAAATAAAAATCTTGCCGATTACTTTTGAAATAGTCACCGACGAATATGCTGAAGATAAAAATCTTGCCGATTACTTTTGAAATAGTAACCGACGAATGTGCTGAAAATAAATCATGCCGATTACTTTCGAAATAGTAAGCGACGAATATGTTGAAAATAAAAATCTTACCGATTACTTTTAAAATAGTATACAACGAATGTACTGAAAATAAAGTCTTGCCGATTACTTTTGAAATAGGAACCGACGAATATGTTGAAAATAAAAATCTTGTCAATTACTTTTAAAATAGTAACCGACATATATGCTGAAAATAAAAATCTTGCCGATTACTTTTGAAATAGTAACCGACGAATGTGCAGAAAATAGATCATGCCGATTACTTTTGAAATAGTAACCGACGAATGTGTTGAAAATAAATCATGCCGATTACTTTTGAAATAGTAACCGACGAATGTGCTGAAAATAAATCATGCCGATTACTATTGAAATAGTTACCGACGAATGTGCTGAAAATAAAAATCTTGCCGATTACTTTTGAAATAGTAACCGACGAATGTGCAGAAAATAGATCATGCCGATTACTTTTGAAATAGTAACCGACGAATGTGTTGAAAATAAATCATGCCGATTACTTTTGAAATAGTAACTGACTAATGTCCTGAAAATAAATCATTCCGATTACTTTCGAAATAGTAAGCAACGAATATGTTGAAAATAAAAATCTTACCGATTACTTTTAAAATAGTAACCAACGAATGTACTGAAAATAAATCATGCCGATTACCTTTGAAATAGTAACCGACGAATATGTTGAAAATAAAAATCTTACCGATTACTTTTGAAATAGTAACCAACGAATATGCTGAAAATAAAGTCTTGCCGATTACTTTTGAAATAGTAAACGACGAATATGTTGAAAATAAAAATCTTGTCGATTACTTTTAAAATAGTAACCGACAAATATGCTGAAAATAAAAATCTTGCCGATTACTTTTGAAATAGTAACCGACGAATGTGCAGAAAATAGATCATGCCGATTACTTTTGAAATAGTAACCGACGAATGTGTTGAAAATAAATCATGCCGATTACTTTTGAAATAGTAACCGACTAATGTCCTGAAAATAAATCATTCCGATTACTTTCGAAATAGTAAGCAATGAATATGTTGAAAATAAAAATCTTACCGATTACTTTTAAAATAGTAACCAACGAATGTACTGAAAATAAATCATGCCGATTACCTTTGAAATAGTAACCGACGAATATGTTGAAAATAAAAATCTTACCGATTACTTTTGAAATAGTAACCAACGAATATGCTGAAAATAAAGTCTTGCCGATTACTTTTGAAATAGTAAACGACGAATATGTTGAAAATAAAAATCTTGTCGATTACTTTTAAAATAGTAACCGACAAATATGTTGAAAATAAAAATCTTGCCGATTACTTTTGAAATAGTCACCGACGAATATGCTGAAAATAAAAATCTTGCCGATTACTTTTGAAATAGTAACCGACGAATGTGCTGAAAATAAATCATGCCGATTACTTTCGAAATAGTAAGCGACGAATATGTTGAAAATAAAAATCTTACCGATTACTTTTAAAATAGTAACCAACGAATGTACTGAAAATAAAGTCTTGCCGATTACTTTTGAAATAGTAACCGACGAATGTGCAGAAAATAGATCATGCCGATTACTTTTGAAATAGTAACCGACGAATGTGTTGAAAATAAAAATCTTACCGATTACTTTTAAAATAGTAAACAACGAATGTACTGAAAATAAATCATGCCGATTACCTTTGAAATAGTAACCGACGAATATGTTGAAAATAAAAATCTTACCGATTACTTTTAAAATAGTAAACAACGAATGTACTGAAAATAAAGTCTTGCCGATTACTTTTGAAATATTAAACGACGAATGTGCAGAAAATAGATCATGCCGATTACTTTTGAAATAGTAACCAATGAATGTACTGAAAATAAATCATGCCGATTACTTTCGAAATAGTAAGCGACGAATATGTTGAAAATAAAAATCTTACCGATTACTTTTAAAATAGTAAACAACGAATGTACTGAAAATAAAGTGTTGCCGATTACTTTTGAAATAGGAACCGACGAATATGTTGAAAATAAAAATCTTGTCAATTACTTTTAAAATAGTAACCGACAAATATGCTGAAAATAAAAATCTTGCCGATTACTTTTGAAATAGTAACCGACGAATGTGCAGAAAATAGATCATGCCGATTACTTTTGAAATAGTAACCGACGAATGTGTTGAAAATAAATCATGCCGATTACTTTTGAAATAGTAACCGACGAATGTGCTGAAAATAAATCATGCCGATTACTATTGAAATAGTTACCGACGAATGTGCTGAAAATAAAAATCTTGCTGATTACTTTTGAAATAGTAACCGACGAATGTGCAGAAAATAGATCATGCCGATTACTTTTGAAATAGTAACCGACGAATGTGTTGAAAATAAATCATGCCGATTACTTTTGAAATAGTAACTGACTAATGTCCTGAAAATAAATCATTCCGATTACTTTCGAAATAGTAAGCAACGAATATGTTGAAAATAAAAATCTTACCGATTACTTTTAAAATAGTAACCAACGAATGTACTGAAAATAAATCATGCCGATTACCTTTGAAATAGTAACCGACGAATATGTTGAAAATAAAAATCTTACCGATTACTTTTGAAATAGTAACCAACGAATATGCTGAAAATAAAGTCTTGCCGATTACTTTTGAAATAGTAAACGACGAATATGTTGAAAATAAAAATCTTGTCGATTACTTTTAAAATAGTAACCGACAAATATTCTGAAAATAAAAATCTTGCCGATTACTTTTGAAATAGTAACCGACGAATGTGCAGAAAATAGATCATGCCGATTACTTTTGAAATAGTAACCGACGAATGTGTTGAAAATAAATCATGCCGATTACTTTTGAAATAGTAACCGACTAATGTCCTGAAAATAAATCATTCCGATTACTTTCGAAATAGTAAGCAACGAATATATTGAAAATAAAAATCTTACCGATTACTTTTAAAATAGTAACCAACGAATGTACTGAAAATAAATCATGCCGATTACCTTTGAAATAGTAACCGACGAATATGTTGAAAATAAAAATCTTACCGATTACTTTTGAAATAGTAACCAACGAATATGCTGAAAATAAAGTCTTGCCGATTACTTTTGAAATAGTAAACGACGAATATGTTGAAAATAAAAATCTTGTCGATTACTTTTAAAATAGTAACCGACAAATATGTTGAAAATAAAAATCTTGCCGATTACTTTTGAAATAGTCACCGACGAATATGCTGAAAATAAAAATCTTGCCGATTACTTTTGAAATAGTAACCGACGAATGTGCTGAAAATAAATCATGCCGATTACTTTCGAAATAGTAAGCGACGAATATGTTGAAAATAAAAATCTTACCGATTACTTTTAAAATAGTAACCAACGAATGTACTGAAAATAAAGTCTTGCCGATTACTTTTGAAATAGTAACCGACGAATGTGCAGAAAATAGATCATGCCGATTACTTTTGAAATAGTAACCGACGAATGTGTTGAAAATAAATCATGCCGATTACTTTTGAAATAGTAACCGACGAATGTGCTGAAAATAAATCATGCCGATTACTTTCGAAATAGTAAGCAACGAATATGTTGAAAATGAAAATATTACCGATTACTTTTAAAATAGTAACCAACGAATGTACTGAAAATAAATCATGCCGATTACCTTTGAAATAGTAACCGACGAATATGTTGAAAATAAAAATCTTATCGATTACTTTTGAAAAAGTAACCAACGAATATGCTGAAAATAAAGTCTTGCCCATTACTTTGCAAATAGTAACCTGACGAATGTGCTGAAAATAAATCATGCCGATTACTTTTGAAATAGTTACCGACGAATGTGCTGAAAATAAAAATCTTGCCGATTACTTTTGAAAAAGTAACCGACAAATATGCTGAAAATAAAAATCTTGCCGATTACTTTTGAAATAGTCACCGACCAATATGCTGAAAATAAAAATCTTGCCGATTACTTTTGAAATAGTAACCGACGAATGTGTTGAAAATAAATCATGCCGATTACTTTTGAAATAGTAACCCACGAATGTGCTGAAAATAAATCATGCCGATTACTTTCAAAATAGTAAGCAATGAATATGTTGAAAATAAAAATCTTACCGATTACTTTTAAAATAGTATACAACGAATGTACTGAAAATAAAGTCTTGCCGATTACTTTTGAAATAGGAACCGACGAATATGTTGAAAATAAAAATCTTGTCAATTACTTTTAAAATAGTAACCGACATATATGCTGAAAATAAAAATCTTGCCGATTACTTTTGAAATAGTAACCGACGAATGTGCAGAAAATAGATCATGCCGATTACTTTTGAAATAGTAACCGACGAATGTGTTGAAAATAAATCATGCCGATTACTTTTGAAATAGTAACCGACGAATGTGCTGAAAATAAATCATGCCGATTACTATTGAAATAGTTACCGACGAATGTGCTGAAAATAAAAATCTTGCCGATTACTTTTGAAATAGTAACCGACGAATGTGCAGAAAATAGATCATGCCGATTACTTTTGAAATAGTAACCGACGAATGTGTTGAAAATAAATCATGCCGATTACTTTTGAAATAGTAACTGACTAATGTCCTGAAAATAAATCATTCCGATTACTTTCGAAATAGTAAGCAACGAATATGTTGAAAATAAAAATCTTACCGATTACTTTTAAAATAGTAACCAACGAATGTACTGAAAATAAATCATGCCGATTACCTTTGAAATAGTAACCGACGAATATGTTGAAAATAAAAATCTTACCGATTACTTTTGAAATAGTAACCAACGAATATGCTGAAAATAAAGTCTTGCCGATTACTTTTGAAATAGTAAACGACGAATATGTTGAAAATAAAAATCTTGTCGATTACTTTTAAAATAGTAACCGACAAATATGCTGAAAATAAAAATCTTGCCGATTACTTTTGAAATAGTAACCGACGAATGTGCAGAAAATAGATCATGCCGATTACTTTTGAAATAGTAACCGACGAATGTGTTGAAAATAAATCATGCCGATTACTTTTGAAATAGTAACCGACTAATGTCCTGAAAATAAATCATTCCGATTACTTTCGAAATAGTAAGCAATGAATATGTTGAAAATAAAAATCTTACCGATTACTTTTAAAATAGTAACCAACGAATGTACTGAAAATAAATCATGCCGATTACCTTTGAAATAGTAACCGACGAATATGTTGAAAATAAAAATCTTACCGATTACTTTTGAAATAGTAACCAACGAATATGCTGAAAATAAAGTCTTGCCGATTACTTTTGAAATAGTAAACGACGAATATGTTGAAAATAAAAATCTTGTCGATTACTTTTAAAATAGTAACCGACAAATATGTTGAAAATAAAAATCTTGCCGATTACTTTTGAAATAGTCACCGACGAATATGCTGAAAATAAAAATCTTGCCGATTACTTTTGAAATAGTAACCGACGAATGTGCTGAAAATAAATCATGCCGATTACTTTCGAAATAGTAAGCGACGAATATGTTGAAAATAAAAATCTTACCGATTACTTTTAAAATAGTAACCAACGAATGTACTGAAAATAAAGTCTTGCCGATTACTTTTGAAATAGTAACCGACGAATGTGCAGAAAATAGATCATGCCGATTACTTTTGAAATAGTAACCGACGAATGTGTTGAAAATAAATCATGCCGATTACTTTTGAAATAGTAACCGACGAATGTGCTGAAAATAAATCATGCCGATTACTTTCGAAATAGTAAGCAACGAATATGTTGAAAATAAAAATATTACCGATTACTTTTAAAATAGTAACCAACGAATGTACTGAAAATAAATCATGCCGATTACCTTTGAAATAGTAACCGACGAATATGTTGAAAATAAAAATCTTACCGATTACTTTTAAAATAGTAAACAACGAATGTACTGAAAATAAAGTCTTGCCGATTACTTTTGAAATATTAAACGACGAATGTGCAGAAAATAGATCATGCCGATTACTTTTGAAATAGTAACCAATGAATGTACTGAAAATAAATCATGCCGATTACTTTTGAAATAGGAACCGACGAATATGTTGAAAATAAAAATCTTGTCGATTACTTTTAAAATAGTAACCGACAAATATGCTGAAAATAAAAATCTTGCCGATTACTTTTGAAATAGTAACCGACGAATGTGCAGAAAATAGATCATGCCGATTACTTTTGAAATAGTCACCGACGAATATGCTGAAGATAAAAATCTTGCCGATTACTTTTGAAATAGTAACCGACGAATGTGCTGAAAATAAATCATGCCGATTACTTTCGAAATAGTAAGCGACGAATATGTTGAAAATAAAAATCTTACCGATTACTTTTAAAATAGTAAACAACGAATGTACTGAAAATAAAGTGTTGCCGATTACTTTTGAAATAGGAACCGACGAATATGTTGAAAATAAAAATCTTGTCAATTACTTTTAAAATAGTAACCGACAAATATGCTGAAAATAAAAATCTTGCCGATTACTTTTGAAATAGTAACCGACGAATGTGCAGAAAATAGATCATGCCGATTACTTTTGAAATAGTAACCGACGAATGTGTTGAAAATAAATCATGCCGATTACTTTTGAAATAGTAACCGACGAATGTGCTGAAAATAAATCATGCCGATTACTATTGAAATAGTTACCGACGAATGTGCTGAAAATAAAAATCTTGCCGATTACTTTTGAAATAGTAACCGACGAATGTGCAGAAAATAGATCATGCCGATTACTTTTGAAATAGTAACCGACGAATGTGTTGAAAATAAATCATGCCGATTACTTTTGAAATAGTAACTGACTAATGTCCTGAAAATAAATCATTCCGATTACTTTCGAAATAGTAAGCAACGAATATGTTGAAAATAAAAATCTTACCGATTACTTTTAAAATAGTAACCAACGAATGTACTGAAAATAAATCATGCCGATTACCTTTGAAATAGTAACCGACGAATATGTTGAAAATAAAAATCTTACCGATTACTTTTGAAATAGTAACCAACGAATATGCTGAAAATAAAGTCTTGCCGATTACTTTTGAAATAGTAAACGACGAATATGTTGAAAATAAAAATCTTGTCGATTACTTTTAAAATAGTAACCGACAAATATTCTGAAAATAAAAATCTTGCCGATTACTTTTGAAATAGTAACCGACGAATGTGCAGAAAATAGATCATGCCGATTACTTTTGAAATAGTAACCGACGAATGTGTTGAAAATAAATCATGCCGATTACTTTTGAAATAGTAACCGACTAATGTCCTGAAAATAAATCATTCCGATTACTTTCGAAATAGTAAGCAACGAATATATTGAAAATAAAAATCTTACCGATTACTTTTAAAATAGTAACCAACGAATGTACTGAAAATAAATCATGCCGATTACCTTTGAAATAGTAACCGACGAATATGTTGAAAATAAAAATCTTACCGATTACTTTTGAAATAGTAACCAACGAATATGCTGAAAATAAAGTCTTGCCGATTACTTTTGAAATAGTAAACGACGAATGTGCAGAAAATAGATCATGCCGATTACTTTTGAAATAGTAACCAATGAATGTACTGAAAATAAATCATGCCGATTACTTTTGAAATAGGAACCGACGAATATGTTGAAAATAAAAATCTTGTCGATTACTTTTAAAATAGTAACCGACAAATATGCTGAAAATAAAAATCTTGCCGATTACTTTTGAAATAGTAACCGACGAATGTGCAGAAAATAGATCATGCCGATTACTTTTGAAATAGTCACCGACGAATATGCTGAAGATAAAAATCTTGCCGATTACTTTTGAAATAGTAACCGACGAATGTGCTGAAAATAAATCATGCCGATTACTTTCGAAATAGTAAGCGACGAATATGTTGAAAATAAAAATCTTACCGATTACTTTTAAAATAGTAAACAACGAATGTACTGAAAATAAAGTGTTGCCGATTACTTTTGAAATAGGAACCGACGAATATGTTGAAAATAAAAATCTTGTCAATTACTTTTAAAATAGTAACCGACAAATATGCTGAAAATAAAAATCTTGCCGATTACTTTTGAAATAGTAACCGACGAATGTGCAGAAAATAGATCATGCCGATTACTTTTGAAATAGTAACCGACGAATGTGTTGAAAATAAATCATGCCGATTACTTTTGAAATAGTAACCGACGAATGTGCTGAAAATAAATCATGCCGATTACTATTGAAATAGTTACCGACGAATGTGCTGAAAATAAAAATCTTGCCGATTACTTTTGAAATAGTAACCGACGAATGTGCAGAAAATAGATCATGCCGATTACTTTTGAAATAGTAACCGACGAATGTGTTGAAAATAAATCATGCCGATTACTTTTGAAATAGTAACTGACTAATGTCCTGAAAATAAATCATTCCGATTACTTTCGAAATAGTAAGCAACGAATATGTTGAAAATAAAAATCTTACCGATTACTTTTAAAATAGTAACCAACGAATGTACTGAAAATAAATCATGCCGATTACCTTTGAAATAGTAACCGACGAATATGTTGAAAATAAAAATCTTACCGATTACTTTTGAAATAGTAACCAACGAATATGCTGAAAATAAAGTCTTGCCGATTACTTTTGAAATAGTAAACGACGAATATGTTGAAAATAAAAATCTTGTCGATTACTTTTAAAATAGTAACCGACAAATATTCTGAAAATAAAAATCTTGCCGATTACTTTTGAAATAGTAACCGACGAATGTGCAGAAAATAGATCATGCCGATTACTTTTGAAATAGTAACCGACGAATGTGTTGAAAATAAATCATGCCGATTACTTTTGAAATAGTAACCGACTAATGTCCTGAAAATAAATCATTCCGATTACTTTCGAAATAGTAAGCAACGAATATATTGAAAATAAAAATCTTACCGATTACTTTTAAAATAGTAACCAACGAATGTACTGAAAATAAATCATGCCGATTACCTTTGAAATAGTAACCGACGAATATGTTGAAAATAAAAATCTTACCGATTACTTTTGAAATAGTAACCAACGAATATGCTGAAAATAAAGTCTTGCCGATTACTTTTGAAATAGTAAACGACGAATATGTTGAAAATAAAAATCTTGTCGATTACTTTTAAAATAGTAACCGACAAATATGTTGAAAATAAAAATCTTGCCGATTACTTTTGAAATAGTCACCGACGAATATGCTGAAAATAAAAATCTTGCCGATTACTTTTGAAATAGTAACCGACGAATGTGCTGAAAATAAATCATGCCGATTACTTTCGAAATAGTAAGCGACGAATATGTTGAAAATAAAAATCTTACCGATTACTTTTAAAATAGTAACCAACGAATGTACTGAAAATAAAGTCTTGCCGATTACTTTTGAAATAGTAACCGACGAATGTGCAGAAAATAGATCATGCCGATTACTTTTGAAATAGTAACCGACGAATGTGTTGAAAATAAATCATGCCGATTACTTTTGAAATAGTAACCGACGAATGTGCTGAAAATAAATCATGCCGATTACTTTCGAAATAGTAAGCAACGAATATGTTGAAAATGAAAATATTACCGATTACTTTTAAAATAGTAACCAACGAATGTACTGAAAATAAATCATGCCGATTACCTTTGAAATAGTAACCGACGAATATGTTGAAAATAAAAATCTTATCGATTACTTTTGAAAAAGTAACCAACGAATATGCTGAAAATAAAGTCTTGCCCATTACTTTGCAAATAGTAACCTGACGAATGTGCTGAAAATAAATCATGCCGATTACTTTTGAAATAGTTACCGACGAATGTGCTGAAAATAAAAATCTTGCCGATTACTTTTGAAAAAGTAACCGACAAATATGCTGAAAATAAAAATCTTGCCGATTACTTTTGAAATAGTCACCGACCAATATGCTGAAAATAAAAATCTTGCCGATTACTTTTGAAATAGTAACCGACGAATGTGTTGAAAATAAATCATGCCGATTACTTTTGAAATAGTAACCCACGAATGTGCTGAAAATAAATCATGCCGATTACTTTCGAAATAGTAAGCAACGAATATGTTGAAAATAAAAATCTTACCGATTACTTTTAAAATAGTAACCAACGAATGTACTGAAAATAAATCATGCCGATTACCTTTGAAATAGTAACCGACGAATATGTTGAAAATAAAAATCTTATCGATTACTTTTGAAATAGTAACCAACGAATATGCTGAAAATAAAGTCTTGCCCATTACTTTTGAAATAGTAACCTGACGAATGTGCTGAAAATAAATCATGCCGATTACTTTTGAAATAGTCACCGACGAATATGCTGAAAATAAAAATCTTGCCGATTACTTTTGAGATAGTAACCGACGAATGTGCTGAAATTAAATCATGCCGATTACTTTCGAAATAGTAAGCAACGAATATGTTGAAAATAAAAATCTTACCGATTACTTTTAAAATAGTAACCAATGAATGTACTGAAAATAAATCATGCCGATTACTTTCGAAATAGTAAGCGACGAATATGTTGAAAATAAAAATCTTACCGATTACTTTTAAAATAGTAACCAACGAATGTACTGAAAATAAAGTCTTGCCGATTACTTTTGAAATAGTAACCGACGAATGTGCAGAAAATAGATCATGCCGATTACTTTTGAAATAGTAACCGACGAATGTGTTGAAAATAAATCATGCCGATTACTTTTGAAATAGTAACCGACGAATGTGCTGAAAATAAATCATGCCGATTACTTTCGAAATAGTAAGCAACGAATATGTTGAAAATGAAAATATTACCGATTACTTTTAAAATAGTAACCAACGAATGTACTGAAAATAAATCATGCCGATTACCTTTGAAATAGTAACCGACGAATATGTTGAAAATAAAAATCTTATCGATTACTTTTGAAAAAGTAACCAACGAATATGCTGAAAATAAAGTCTTGCCCATTACTTTGCAAATAGTAACCTGACGAATGTGCTGAAAATAAATCATGCCGATTACTTTTGAAATAGTTACCGACGAATGTGCTGAAAATAAAAATCTTGCCGATTACTTTTGAAAAAGTAACCGACAAATATGCTGAAAATAAAAATCTTGCCGATTACTTTTGAAATAGTCACCGACCAATATGCTGAAAATAAAAATCTTGCCGATTACTTTTGAAATAGTAACCGACGAATGTGTTGAAAATAAATCATGCCGATTACTTTTGAAATAGTAACCCACGAATGTGCTGAAAATAAATCATGCCGATTACTTTCGAAATAGTAAGCAACGAATATGTTGAAAATAAAAATCTTACCGATTACTTTTAAAATAGTAACCAACGAATGTACTGAAAATAAATCATGCCGATTACCTTTGAAATAGTAACCGACGAATATGTTGAAAATAAAAATCTTATCGATTACTTTTGAAATAGTAACCAACGAATATGCTGAAAATAAAGTCTTGCCCATTACTTTTGAAATAGTAACCTGACGAATGTGCTGAAAATAAATCATGCCGATTACTTTTGAAATAGTCACCGACGAATATGCTGAAAATAAAAATCTTGCCGATTACTTTTGAGATAGTAACCGACGAATGTGCTGAAATTAAATCATGCCGATTACTTTCGAAATAGTAAGCAACGAATATGTTGAAAATAAAAATCTTACCGATTACTTTTAAAATAGTAAACAACGAATGTACTGAAAATAAAGTGTTGCCGATTACTTTTGAAATAGGAACCGACGAATATGTTGAAAATAAAAATCTTGTCAATTACTTTTAAAATAGTAACCGACAAATATGCTGAAAATAAAAATCTTGCCGATTACTTTTGAAATAGTAACCGACGAATGTGCAGAAAATAGATCATGCCGATTACTTTTGAAATAGTAACCGACGAATGTGTTGAAAATAAATCATGCCGATTACTTTTGAAATAGTAACCGACGAATGTGCTGAAAATAAATCATGCCGATTACTATTGAAATAGTTACCGACGAATGTGCTGAAAATAAAAATCTTGCCGATTACTTTTGAAATAGTAACCGACGAATGTGCAGAAAATAGATCATGCCGATTACTTTTGAAATAGTAACCGACGAATGTGTTGAAAATAAATCATGCCGATTACTTTTGAAATAGTAACTGACTAATGTCCTGAAAATAAATCATTCCGATTACTTTCGAAATAGTAAGCAACGAATATGTTGAAAATAAAAATCTTACCGATTACTTTTAAAATAGTAACCAACGAATGTACTGAAAATAAATCATGCCGATTACCTTTGAAATAGTAACCGACGAATATGTTGAAAATAAAAATCTTACCGATTACTTTTGAAATAGTAACCAACGAATATGCTGAAAATAAAGTCTTGCCGATTACTTTTGAAATAGTAAACGACGAATATGTTGAAAATAAAAATCTTGTCGATTACTTTTAAAATAGTAACCGACAAATATTCTGAAAATAAAAATCTTGCCGATTACTTTTGAAATAGTAACCGACGAATGTGCAGAAAATAGATCATGCCGATTACTTTTGAAATAGTAACCGACGAATGTGTTGAAAATAAATCATGCCGATTACTTTTGAAATAGTAACCGACTAATGTCCTGAAAATAAATCATTCCGATTACTTTCGAAATAGTAAGCAACGAATATATTGAAAATAAAAATCTTACCGATTACTTTTAAAATAGTAACCAACGAATGTACTGAAAATAAATCATGCCGATTACCTTTGAAATAGTAACCGACGAATATGTTGAAAATAAAAATCTTACCGATTACTTTTGAAATAGTAACCAACGAATATGCTAAAAATAAAGTCTTGCCGATTACTTTTGAAATAGTAAACGACGAATATGTTGAAAATAAAAATCTTGTCGATTACTTTTAAAATAGTAACCGACAAATATGTTGAAAATAAAAATCTTGCCGATTACTTTTGAAATAGTCACCGACGAATATGCTGAAAATAAAAATCTTGCCGATTACTTTTGAAATAGTAACCGACGAATGTGCTGAAAATAAATCATGCCGATTACTTTCGAAATAGTAAGCGACGAATATGTTGAAAATAAAAATCTTACCGATTACTTTTAAAATAGTAACCAACGAATGTACTGAAAATAAAGTCTTGCCGATTACTTTTGAAATAGTAACCGACGAATGTGCAGAAAATAGATCATGCCGATTACTTTTGAAATAGTAACCGACGAATGTGTTGAAAATAAATCATGCCGATTACTTTTGAAATAGTAACCGACGAATGTGCTGAAAATAAATCATGCCGATTACTTTCGAAATAGTAAGCAACGAATATGTTGAAAATGAAAATATTACCGATTACTTTTAAAATAGTAACCAACGAATGTACTGAAAATAAATCATGCCGATTACCTTTGAAATAGTAACCGACGAATATGTTGAAAATAAAAATCTTATCGATTACTTTTGAAAAAGTAACCAACGAATATGCTGAAAATAAAGTCTTGCCCATTACTTTGCAAATAGTAACCTGACGAATGTGCTGAAAATAAATCATGCCGATTACTTTTGAAATAGTTACCGACGAATGTGCTGAAAATAAAAATCTTGCCGATTACTTTTGAAAAAGTAACCGACAAATATGCTGAAAATAAAAATCTTGCCGATTACTTTTGAAATAGTCACCGACCAATATGCTGAAAATAAAAATCTTGCCGATTACTTTTGAAATAGTAACCGACGAATGTGTTGAAAATAAATCATGCCGATTACTTTTGAAATAGTAACCCACGAATGTGCTGAAAATAAATCATGCCGATTACTTTCGAAATAGTAAGCAACGAATATGTTGAAAATAAAAATCTTACCGATTACTTTTAAAATAGTAACCAACGAATGTACTGAAAATAAATCATGCCGATTACCTTTGAAATAGTAACCGACGAATATGTTGAAAATAAAAATCTTATCGATTACTTTTGAAATAGTAACCAACGAATATGCTGAAAATAAAGTCTTGCCCATTACTTTTGAAATAGTAACCTGACGAATGTGCTGAAAATAAATCATGCCGATTACTTTTGAAATAGTCACCGACGAATATGCTGAAAATAAAAATCTTGCCGATTACTTTTGAGATAGTAACCGACGAATGTGCTGAAATTAAATCATGCCGATTACTTTCGAAATAGTAAGCAACGAATATGTTGAAAATAAAAATCTTACCGATTACTTTTAAAATAGTAACCAATGAATGTACTGAAAATAAATCATGCCGATTACTTTTGAAATAGGAACCGACGAATATGTTGAAAATAAAAATCTTGTCGATTACTTTTAAAATAGTAACCGACAAATATGCTGAAAATAAAAATCTTGCCGATTACTTTTAAAATAGTAACCGACGAATGTGCAGAAAATAGATCATGCCGATTACTTTTGAAATAGTAACCGACGAATGTGTTGAAAATAAATCATGCCGATTACTTTTGAAATAGTAACCGACTAATGTCCTGAAAATAAATCATTCTGATTACTTTCGAAATAGTAAGCAACGAATATGTTGAAAATAAAAATCTTACCGATTACTTTTAAAATAGTAACCAACGAATGTACTGAAAATAAATCATGCCGATTACCTTTGAAATAGTAACCGTCGAATATGTTGAAAATAAAAATCTTACCGATTACTTTTGAAATAGTAACCAACGAATATGCTGAAAATAAAGTCTTGCCGATTACTTTTGAAATAGTAAACGACGAATATGTTGAAAATAAAAATCTTGTCGATTACTTTTAAAATAGTAACCGACAAATATGCTGAAAATAAAAATCTTGCCGATTACTTTTGAAATAGTAACCGACGAATGTGCAGAAAATAGATCATGCCGATTACTTTTGAAATAGTAACCGACGAATGTGTTGAAAATAAATCATGCCGATTACTTTTGAAATAGTAACCGACTAATGTCCTGAAAATAAATCATTCCGATTACTTTCGAAATAGTAAGCAACGAATATGTTGAAAATAAAAATCTTACCGATTACTTTTAAAATAGTAACCAACGAATGTACTGAAAATAAATCATGCCGATTACCTTTGAAATAGTAACCGACGAATATGTTGAAAATAAAAATCTTACCGATTACTTTTGAAATAGTAACCAACGAATATGCTGAAAATAAAGTCTTGCCGATTACTTTTGAAATAGTAAACGTCGAATATGTTGAAAATAAAAATCTTGTCGATTACTTTTAAAATAGTAACCGACAAATATGTTGAAAATAAAAATCTTGCCGATTACTTTTAAAATAGTAACCAACGAATGTACTGAAAATAAATCATGCCGATTACCTTTGAAATAGTAACCGACGAATCTGTTGAAAATAAAAATCTTACCGATTACTTTTGAAATAGTAACCAACGAATATGCTGAAAATAAAGTCTTGCCGATTACTTTTGAAATAGTAAACGACGAATATGTTGAAAATAAAAATCTTGTCGATTACTTTTAAAATAGTAACCGACAAATATGTTGAAAATAAAAATCTTGCCGATTACTTTTGAAATAG
The DNA here is from genome assembly GCA_958299785.1 of Medicago lupulina. NCBI lineage: Eukaryota > Viridiplantae > Streptophyta > Magnoliopsida > Fabales > Fabaceae > Medicago > Medicago lupulina. Next base: position 36,901,289 of record OY283142.1, read on the forward strand.
TCACCGACGAATATGCTGAAAATAAAAATCTTGCCGATTACTTTTGAAATAGTAACCGACGAATGTGCTGAAAATAAATCATGCCGATTACTTTCGAAATAGTAAGCGACGAATATGTTGAAAATAAAAATCTTACCGATTACTTTTAAAATAGTAACCAACGAATGTACTGAAAATAAAGTCTTGCCGATTACTTTTGAAATAGTAACCGACGAATGTGCAGAAAATAGATCATGCCGATTACTTTTGAAATAGTAACCGACGAATGTGTTGAAAATAAATCATGCCGATTACTTTTGAAATAGTAACCGACGAATGTGCTGAAAATAAATCATGCCGATTACTTTCGAAATAGTAAGCAACGAATATGTTGAAAATAAAAATATTACCGATTACTTTTAAAATAGTAACCAACGAATGTACTGAAAATAAATCATGCCGATTACCTTTGAAATAGTAACCGACGAATATGTTGAAAATAAAAATCTTACCGATTACTTTTAAAATAGTAAACAACGAATGTACTGAAAATAAAGTCTTGCCGATTACTTTTGAAATATTAAACGACGAATATGTTGAAAATAAAAATCTTGTCGATTACTTTTAAAATAGTAACCGACAAATATGTTGAAAATAAAAATCTTGCCGATTACTTTTGAAATAGTCACCGACGAATATGCTGAAGATAAAAATCTTGCCGATTACTTTTGAAATAGTAACCGACGAATGTGCTGAAAATAAATCATGCCGATTACTTTCGAAATAGTAAGCGACGAATATGTTGAAAATAAAAATCTTACCGATTACTTTTAAAATAGTAAACAACGAATGTACTGAAAATAAAGTCTTGCCGATTACTTTTGAAATAGGAACCGACGAATATGTTGAAAATAAAAATCTTGTCAATTACTTTTAAAATAGTAACCGACAAATATGCTGAAAATAAAAATCTTGCCGATTACTTTTGAAATAGTAACCGACGAATGTGCAGAAAATAGATCATGCCGATTACTTTTGAAATAGTAACCGACGAATGTGTTGAAAATAAATCATGCCGATTACTTTTGAAATAGTAACCGACGAATGTGCTGAAAATAAATCATGCCGATTACTATTGAAATAGTTACCGACGAATGTGCTGAAAATAAAAATCTTGCCGATTACTTTTGAAATAGTAACCGACGAATGTGCAGAAAATAGATCATGCCGATTACTTTTGAAATAGTAACCGACGAATGTGTTGAAAATAAATCATGCCGATTACTTTTGAAATAGTAACTGACTAATGTCCTGAAAATAAATCATTCCGATTACTTTCGAAATAGTAAGCAACGAATATGTTGAAAATAAAAATCTTACCGATTACTTTTAAAATAGTAACCAACGAATGTACTGAAAATAAATCATGCCGATTACCTTTGAAATAGTAACCGACGAATATGTTGAAAATAAAAATCTTACCGATTACTTTTGAAATAGTAACCAACGAATATGCTGAAAATAAAGTCTTGCCGATTACTTTTGAAATAGTAAACGACGAATATGTTGAAAATAAAAATCTTGTCGATTACTTTTAAAATAGTAACCGACAAATATGTTGAAAATAAAAATCTTGCCGATTACTTTTGAAATAGTCACCGACGAATATGCTGAAAATAAAAATCTTGCCGATTACTTTTGAAATAGTAACCGTCGAATGTGCTGAAAATAAATCATGCCGATTACTTTCGAAATAGTAAGCGACGAATATGTTGAAAATAAAAATCTTACCGATTACTTTTAAAATAGTAACCAACGAATGTACTGAAAATAAAGTCTTGCCGATTACTTTTGAAATAGTAACCGACGAATGTGCAGAAAATAGATCATGCCGATTACTTTTGAAATAGTAACCGACGAATGTGTTGAAAATAAATCATGCCGATTACTTTTGAAATAGTAACCGACGAATGTGCTGAAAATAAATCATGCCGATTACTTTCGAAATAGTAAGCAACGAATATGTTGAAAATAAAAATATTACCGATTACTTTTAAAATAGTAACCAACGAATGTACTGAAAATAAATCATGCCGATTACCTTTGAAATAGTAACCGACGAATATGTTGAAAATAAAAATCTTATCGATTACTTTTGAAAAAGTAACCAACGAATATGCTGAAAATAAAGTCTTGCCCATTAATTTTGAAATAGTAACCTGACGAATGTGCTGAAAATAAATCATGCCGATTACTTTTGAAATAGTAACCGACGAATGTGCTGAAAATAAATCATGCCGATTACTATTGAAATAGTTACCGACGAATGTGCTGAAAATAAAAATCTTGCCGATTACTTTTGAAAAAGTAACCGACAAATATGCTGAAAATAAAAATCTTGCCGATTACTTTTGAAATAGTCACCGACCAATATGCTGAAAATAAAAATCTTGCCGATTACTTTTGAAATAGTAACCGACGAATGTGTTGAAAATAAATCATGCCGATTACTTTTGAAATAGTAATCGACGAATGTGCTGAAAATAAATCATGCCGATTACTTTCGAAATAGTAAGCAACGAATATGTTGAAAATAAAAATCTTACCGATTACTTTTAAAATAGTAACCAACGAATGTACTGAAAATAAATCATGCCGATTACCTTTGAAATAGTAACCGACGAATATGTTGAAAATAAAAATCTTATCGATTACTTTTGAAATAGTAACCAACGAATATGCTGAAAATAAAGTCTTGCCCATTACTTTTGAAATAGTAACCTGACGAATGTGCTGAAAATAAATCATGCCGATTACTTTTGAAATAGTCACCGACGAATATGCTGAAAATAAAAATCTTGCCGATTACTTTTGAGATAGTAACCGACGAATGTGCTGAAATTAAATCATGCCGATTACTTTCGAAATAGTAAGCAACGAATATGTTGAAAATAAAAATCTTACCGATTACTTTTAAAATAGTAACCAATGAATGTACTGAAAATAAATCATGCCGATTACTTTTGAAATAGGAACCGACGAATATGTTGAAAATAAAAATCTTGTCGATTACTTTTAAAATAGTAACCGACAAATATGCTGAAAATAAAAATCTTGCCGATTACTTTTGAAATAGTAACCGACGAATGTGCAGAAAATAGATCATGCCGATTACTTTTGAAATAGTAACCGACGAATGTGTTGAAAATAAATCATGCCGATTACTTTTGAAATAGTAACCGACTAATGTCCTGAAAATAAATCATTCCGATTACTTTCGAAATAGTAAGCAACGAATATGTTGAAAATAAAAATCTTACCGATTACTTTTAAAATAGTAACCAACGAATGTACTGAAAATAAATCATGCCGATTACCTTTGAAATAGTAACCGACGAATATGTTGAAAATAAAAATCTTACCGATTACTTTTGAAATAGTAACCAACGAATATGCTGAAAATAAAGTCTTGCCGATTACTTTTGAAATAGTAAACGACGAATATGTTGAAAATAAAAATCTTGTCGATTACTTTTAAAATAGTAACCGACAAATATGCTGAAAATAAAAATCTTGCCGATTACTTTTGAAATAGTAACCGACGAATGTGCAGAAAATAGATCATGCCGATTACTTTTGAAATAGTAACCGACGAATGTGTTGAAAATAAATCATGCCGATTACTTTTGAAATAGTAACCGACTAATGTCCTGAAAATAAATCATTCCGATTACTTTCGAAATAGTAAGCAACGAATATGTTGAAAATAAAAATCTTACCGATTACTTTTAAAATAGTAACCAACGAATGTACTGAAAATAAATCATGCCGATTACCTTTGAAATAGTAACCGACGAATATGTTGAAAATAAAAATCTTACCGATTACTTTTGAAATAGTAACCAACGAATATGCTGAAAATAAAGTCTTGCCGATTACTTTTGAAATAGTAAACGACGAATATGTTGAAAATAAAAATCTTGTCGATTACTTTTAAAATAGTAACCGACAAATATGTTGAAAATAAAAATCTTGCCGATTACTTTTGAAATAGTCACCGACGAATATGCTGAAAATAAAAATCTTGCCGATTACTTTTGAAATAGTAACCGACGAATGTGCTGAAAATAAATCATGCCGATTACTTTCGAAATAGTAAGCGACGAATATGTTGAAAATAAAAATCTTACCGATTACTTTTAAAATAGTAACCAACGAATGTACTGAAAATAAAGTCTTGCCGATTACTTTTGAAATAGTAACCGACGAATGTGCAGAAAATAGATCATGCCGATTACTTTTGAAATAGTAACCGACGAATGTGTTGAAAATAAATCATGCCGATTACTTTTGAAATAGTAACCGACGAATGTGCTGAAAATAAATCATGCCGATTACTTTCGAAATAGTAAGCAACGAATATGTTGAAAATAAAAATATTACCGATTACTTTTAAAATAGTAACCAACGAATGTACTGAAAATAAATCATGCCGATTACCTTTGAAATAGTAACCGACGAATATGTTGAAAATAAAAATCTTATCGATTACTTTTGAAAAAGTAACCAACGAATATGCTGAAAATAAAGTCTTGCCCATTACTTTTGAAATAGTAACCTGACGAATGTGCTGAAAATAAATCATGCCGATTACTTTTGAAATAGTCACCGACGAATATGCTGAAAATAAAAATCTTGCCGATTACTTTTGAAATAGTAACCGACGAATGTGCTGAAAATAAATCATGCCGATTACTTTCGAAATAGTAAGCAACGAATATGTTGAAAAAAAAAATCTTACCGATTACTTTTAAAATAGTAACCAACGAATGTACTGAAAATAAATCATGCCAATTACTTTTGAAATAGGAACCGACGAATATGTTGAAAATAAAAATCTTGTCGATTACTTTTAAAATAGTAACCGACAAATATGCTGAAAATAAAAATCTTACCGATTACTTTTAAAATAGTAACCAACGAATGTACTGAAAATAAATCATGCTGATTACCTTTGAAATAGTAACCGACGAATATGTTGAAAATAAAAATCTTACCGATTACTTTTGAAATAGTAACCAACGAATATGCTGAAAATAAAGTCTTGCCGATTACTTTTGAAATAGTAAACGACGAATATGTTGAAAATAAAAATCCTGTCGATTACTTTTAAAATAGTAACCGACAAATATGCTGAAAATAAAAATCTTGCCGATTACTTTTGAAATAGTAACCGACGAATGTGCAGAAAATAGATCATGCCGATTACTTTTGAAATAGTAACCGACGAATGTGTTGAAAATAAATCATGCCGATTACTTTTGAAATAGTAACCGACTAATGTCCTGAAAATAAATCATTCCGATTACTTTCGAAATAGTAAGCAACGAATATGTTGAAAATAAAAATCTTACCGATTACTTTTAAAATAGTAACCAACGAATGTACTGAAAATAAATCATGCCGATTACCTTTGAAATAGTAACCGACGAATATGTTGAAAATAAAAATCTTACCGATTACTTTTGAAATAGTAACCAACGAATATGCTGAAAATAAAGTCTTGCCGATTACTTTTGAAATAGTAAACGACGAATATGTTGAAAATAAAAATCTTGTCGATTACTTTTAAAATAGTAACCGACAAATATGCTGAAAATAAAAATCTTGCCGATTACTTTTGAAATAGTAACCGACGAATGTGCAGAAAATAGATCATGCCGATTACTTTTGAAATAGTAACCGACGAATGTGTTGAAAATAAATCATGCCGATTACTTTTGAAATAGTAACCGACTAATGTCCTGAAAATAAATCATTCCGATTACTTTCGAAATAGTAAGCAACGAATATGTTGAAAATAAAAATCTTACCGATTACTTTTAAAATAGTAACCAACGAATGTACTGAAAATAAATCATGCCGATTACCTTTGAAATAGTAACCGACGAATATGTTGAAAATAAAAATCTTACCGATTACTTTTGAAATAGTAACCAACGAATATGCTGAAAATAAAGTCTTGCCGATTACTTTTGAAATAGTAAACGACGAATATGTTGAAAATAAAAATCTTGTCGATTACTTTTAAAATAGTAACCGACAAATATGTTGAAAATAAAAATCTTGCCGATTACTTTTGAAATAGTCACCGACGAATATGCTGAAAATAAAAATCTTGCCGATTACTTTTGAAATAGTAACCGACGAATGTGCTGAAAATAAATCATGCCGATTACTTTCGAAATAGTAAGCGACGAATATGTTGAAAATAAAAATCTTACCGATTACTTTTAAAATAGTAACCAACGAATGTACTGAAAATAAAGTCTTGCCGATTACTTTTGAAATAGTAACCGACGAATGTGCAGAAAATAGATCATGCCGATTACTTTTGAAATAGTAACCGACGAATGTGTTGAAAATAAATCATGCCGATTACTTTTGAAATAGTAACCGACGAATGTGCTGAAAATAAATCATGCCGATTACTTTCGAAATAGTAAGCAACGAATATGTTGAAAATAAAAATATTACCGATTACTTTTAAAATAGTAACCAACGAATGTACTGAAAATAAATCATGCCGATTACCTTTGAAATAGTAACCGACGAATATGTTGAAAATAAAAATCTTATCGATTACTTTTGAAAAAGTAACCAACGAATATGCTGAAAATAAAGTCTTGCCCATTAATTTTGAAATAGTAACCTGACGAATGTGCTGAAAATAAATCATGCCGATTACTTTTGAAATAGTAACCGACGAATGTGCTGAAAATAAATCATGCCGATTACTATTGAAATAGTTACCGACGAATGTGCTGAAAATAAAAATCTTGCCGATTACTTTTGAAAAAGTAACCGACAAATATGCTGAAAATAAAAATCTTGCCGATTACTTTTGAAATAGTCACCGACCAATATGCTGAAAATAAAAATCTTGCCGATTACTTTTGAAATAGTAACCGACGAATGTGTTGAAAATAAATCATGCCGATTACTTTTGAAATAGTAACCGACGAATGTGCTGAAAATAAATCATGCCGATTACTTTCGAAATAGTAAGCAACGAATATGTTGAAAATAAAAATCTTACCGATTACTTTTAAAATAGTAACCAACGAATGTACTGAAAATAAATCATGCCGATTACCTTTGAAATAGTAACCGACGAATATGTTGAAAATAAAAATCTTATCGATTACTTTTGAAATAGTAACCAACGAATATGCTGAAAATAAAGTCTTGCCCATTACTTTTGAAATAGTAACCTGACGAATGTGCTGAAAATAAATCATGCCGATTACTTTTGAAATAGTCACCGATGAATATGCTGAAAATAAAAATCTTGCCGATTACTTTTGAGATAGTAACCGACGAATGTGCTGAAATTAAATCATGCCGATTACTTTCGAAATAGTAAGCAACGAATATGTTGAAAATAAAAATCTTACCGATTACTTTTAAAATAGTAACCAATGAATGTACTGAAAATAAATCATGCCGATTACTTTTGAAATAGGAACCGACGAATATGTTGAAAATAAAAATCTTGTCGATTACTTTTAAAATAGTAACCAACGAATGTACTGAAAATAAAGTCTTGCCGATTACTTTTGAAATAGTAACCGACGAATGTGCAGAAAATAGATCATGCCGATTACTTTTGAAATAGTAACCGACGAATGTGTTGAAAATAAATCATGCCGATTACTTTTGAAATAGTAACCGACGAATGTGCTGAAAATAAATCATGCCGATTACTTTCGAAATAGTAAGCAACGAATATGTTGAAAATAAAAATATTACCGATTACTTTTAAAATAGTAACCAACGAATGTACTGAAAATAAATCATGCCGATTACCTTTGAAATAGTAACCGACGAATATGTTGAAAATAAAAATCTTATCGATTACTTTTGAAAAAGTAACCAACGAATATGCTGAAAATAAAGTCTTGCCCATTAATTTTGAAATAGTAACCTGACGAATGTGCTGAAAATAAATCATGCCGATTACTTTTGAAATAGTAACCGATGAATGTGCTGAAAATAAATCATGCCGATTACTATTGAAATAGTTACCGACGAATGTGCTGAAAATAAAAATCTTGCCAATTACTTTTGAAAAAGTAACCGACAAATATGCTGAAAATAAAAATCTTGCCGATTACTTTTGAAATAGTCACCGACCAATATGCTGAAAATAAAAATCTTGCCGATTACTTTTGAAATAGTAACCGACGAATGTGCTGAAAATAAATCATGCCGATTACTTTCGAAATAGTAAGCAACGAATATGTTGAAAATAAAAATCTTACCGATTACTTTTAAAATAGTAACCAACGAATGTACTGAAAATAAATCATGCCGATTACCTTTGAAATAGTAACCGACGAATATGTTGAAAATAAAAATCTTATCGATTACTTTTGAAATAGTAACCAACGAATATGCTGAAAATAAAGTCTTGCCCATTACTTTTGAAATAGTAACCTGACGAATGTGCTGAAAATAAATCATGCCGATTACTTTTGAAATAGTCACCGATGAATATGCTGAAAATAAAAATCTTGCCGATTACTTTTGAGATAGTAACCGACGAATGTGCTGAAATTAAATCATGCCGATTACTTTCGAAATAGTAAGCAACGAATATGTTGAAAATAAAAATCTTACCGATTACTTTTAAAATAGTAACCAATGAATGTACTGAAAATAAATCATGCCGATTACTTTTGAAATAGGAACCGACGAATATGTTGAAAATAAAAATCTTGTCGATTACTTTTAAAATAGTAACCGACAAATATGCTGAAAATAAAAATCTTGCCGATTACTTTTCAAATAGTAACCGACGAATGTGCAGAAAATAGATCATGCCGATTACTTTTGAAATAGTAACCGACGAATGTGTTGAAAATAAATCATGCCGATTACTTTTGAAATAGTAACCGACTAATGTCCTGAAAATAAATCATTCCGATTACTTTCGAAATAGTAAGCAACGAATATGTTGAAAATAAAAATCTTACCGATTACTTTTAAAATAGTAACCAACGAATGTACTGAAAATAAATCATGCCGATTACCTTTGAAATAGTAACCGACGAATATGTTGAAAATAAAAATCTTACCGATTACTTTTGAAATAGTAACCAACGAATATGCTGAAAATAAAGTCTTGCCGATTACTTTTGAAATAGTAAACGACGAATATGTTGAAAATAAAAATCTTGTCGATTACTTTTAAAATAGTAACCGACAAATATGCTGAAAATAAAAATCTTGCCGATTACTTTTGAAATAGTAACCGACGAATGTGCAGAAAATAGATCATGCCGATTACTTTTGAAATAGTAACCGACGAATGTGTTGAAAATAAATCATGCCGATTACTTTTGAAATAGTAACCGACTAATGTCCTGAAAATAAATCATTCCGATTACTTTCGAAATAGTAAGCAACGAATATGTTGAAACTAAAAATCTTACCGATTACTTTTAAAATAGTAACCAACGAATGTACTGAAAATAAATCATGCCGATTACCTTTGAAATAGTAACCGACGAATATGTTGAAAATAAAAATCTTACCGATTACTTTTGAAATAGTAACCAACGAATATGCTGAAAATAAAGTCTTGCCGATTACTTTTGAAATAGTAAACGACGAATATGTTGAAAATAAAAATCTTGTCGATTACTTTTAAAATAGTAACCGACAAATATGTTGAAAATAAAAATCTTGCCGATTACTTTTGAAATAGTCACCGACGAATATGCTGAAAATAAAAATCTTGCCGATTACTTTTGAAATAGTAACCGACGAATGTGCTGAAAATAAATCATGCCGATTACTTTCGAAATAGTAAGCGACGAATATGTTGAAAATAAAAATCTTACCGATTACTTTTAAAATAGTAACCAACGAATGTACTGAAAATAAAGTCTTGCCGATTACTTTTGAAATAGTAACCGACGAATGTGCAGAAAATAGATCATGCCGATTACTTTTGAAATAGTAACCGACGAATATGTTGAAAATAAAAATCTTATCGATTACTTTTGAAAAAGTAACCAACGAATATGCTGAAAATAAAGTCTTGCCCATTACTTTTGAAATAGTAACCTGACGAATGTGCTGAAAATAAATCATGCCGATTACTTTTGAAATAGTCACCGACGAATATGCTGAAAATAAAAATCTTGCCGATTACTTTTGAAATAGTAACCGACGAATGTGCTGAAAATAAATCATGCCGATTACTTTCGAAATAGTAAGCAACGAATATGTTGAAAAAAAAAATCTTACCGATTACTTTTAAAATAGTAACCAACGAATGTACTGAAAATAAATCATGCCAATTACTTTTGAAATAGGAACCGACGAATATGTTGAAAATAAAAATCTTGTCGATTACTTTTAAAATAGTAACCGACAAATATGCTGAAAATAAAAATCTTGCCGATTACTTTTGAAATAGTAACCGACGAATGTGCAGAAAATAGATCATGCCGATTACTTTTGAAATAGTAACCGACGAATGTGTTGAAAATAAATCATGCCGATTACTTTTGAAATAGTAACCGACGAATGTGTTGAAAATAAATCATGCCGATTACTTTCGAAATAGTAAGCAACGAATATGTTGAAAATAAAAATCTTACCGATTACTTTTAAAATAGTAACCAACGAATGTACTGAAAATAAATCATGCCGATTACCTTTGAAATAGTAACCGACGAATATGTTGAAAATAAAAATCTTACCGATTACTTTTGAAATAGTAACCAACGAATATGCTGAAAATAAAGTCTTGCCGATTACTTTTGAAATAGTAAACGACGAATATGTTGAAAATAAAAATCTTGTCGATTACTTTTAAAATAGTAACCGACAAATATGTTGAAAATAAAAATCTTGCCGATTACTTTTGAAATAGTCACCGACGAATATGCTTAAAATAAAAATCTTGCCGATTACTTTTGAAATAGTAACCGACGAATGTGTTGAAAATAAATCATGCCGATTACTTTTGAAATAGTAACCGACTAATGTCCTGAAAATAAGTCATTCCGATTACTTTCGAAATAGTAAGCAACGAATATGTTGAAAATAAAAATCTTACCGATTACTTTTAAAATAGTAACCAACGAATGTACTGAAAATAAATCATGCCGATTACCTTTGAAATAGTAACCGACGAATATGTTGAAAATAAAAATCTTACCGATTACTTTTGAAATAGTAACCAACGAATATGCTGAAAATAAAGTCTTGCCGATTACTTTTGAAGTAGTAAACGACGAATATGTTGAAAATAAAAATCTTGTCGATTACTTTTAAAATAGTAACCGACAAATATGCTGAAAATAAAAATCTTGCCGATTACTTTTGAAATAGTAACTGACGAATGTGCAGAAAATAGATCATGCCGATTACTTTTGAAATAGTAACCGAAGAATGTGTTGAAAATAAATCATGCCGATTACTTTTGAAATAGTAACCGACTAATGTCCTGAAAATAAATCATTCCGATTACTTTCGAAATAGTAAGCAACGAATATGTTGAAAATAAAAATCTTACCGATTACTTTTAAAATAGTAACCAACAAATGTACTGAAAATAAATCATGCCGATTACCTTTGAAATAGTAACCGACGAATATGTTGAAAATAAAAATCTTACCGATTACTTTTGAAATAGTAACCAACGAATATGCTGAAAATAAAGTCTTGCCGATTACTTTTGAAATAGTAAACGACGAATATGTTGAAAATAAAAATCTTGTCGATTACTTTTAAAATAGTAACCGACAAATATGTTGAAAATAAAAATCTTGCCGATTACTTTTGAAATAGTCACCGACGAATATGCTGAAAATAAAAATCTTGCCGATTACTTTTGAAATAGTAACCGACGAATGTGCTGAAAATAAATCATGCCGATTACTTTCGAAATAGTAAGCAACGAATATGTTGAAAAAAAAAATCTTACCGATTACTTTTAAAATAGTAACCAACGAATGTACTGAAAATAAATCATGCCGATTACTTTTGAAATAGGAACCGACGAATATGTTGAAAATAAAAATCTTGTCGATTACTTTTAAAATAGTAACCGACAAATATGCTGAAAATAAAAATCTTGCCGATTACTTTTGAAATAGTAACCGACGAATGTGCAGAAAATAGATCATGCCGATTACTTTTGAAATAGTAACCGACGAATGTGTTGAAAATAAATCATGCCGATTACTTTTGAAATAGTAACCGACGAATGTGCTGAAAATAAATCATGCCGATTACTTTCGAAATAGTAAGCAACGAATATGTTGAAAATAAAAATCTTACCGATTACTTTTAAAATAGTAACCAACGAATGTACTGAAAATAAATCATGCCGATTACCTTTGAAATAGTAACCGACGAATATGTTTAAAATAAAAATCTTATCGATTACTTTTGAAATAGTAACCAACGAATATGCTGAAAATAAAGTCTTGCCCATTACTTTTGAAATAGTAACCTGACGAATGTGCTGAAAATAAATCATGCCGATTACTTTTGAAATAGTCACCGACGAATATGCTGAAAATAAAAATCTTGCCGATTACTTTTAAAATAGTAACCAACGAATGTACTGAAAAAAATCATGCCGATTACTTTTGAAATAGGAACCGACGAATATGTTGAAAATAAAAATCTTGTCGATTACTTTTAACATAGTAACCGACAAATATGCTGAAAATAAAAATCTTGCCGATTTCTTTTGAAATAGTAACCGACAAATGTGCAGAAAATAGATCATGCCGATTACCTTTGAAATAGTAACCGACGAATATGTTGAAAATAAAAATCTTACCGATTACTTTTGAAATAGTAACCAACGAATATGCTGAAAATAAAGTCTTGCCGATTACTTTTGAAATAGTAAACGACGAATATGTAGAAAATAAAAATCTTGTCGATTACTTTTAAAATAGTAACCGACAAATATGTTGAAAATAAAAATCTTGCCGAATACTTTTGAAATAGTAACCGACGAACATGCTGAAAATAAAAATCTTGTCGATTACTTTTGAAATAGTAACCGACGAATGTGCTGAAAATAAAGTCTTGCCGATTACTTTTGAAATAGTAACCGACGAATGTGCTGAAAATAAAGTCTTGCCGATTACTTCTAAAATAGTAACAAACAAATATGCTAAAAATTAAAATCTTGCCGATTACTTTTGAAATAGTAACCGACGAATGTGCTGAAAATAAATCATGCCGATTACTTTCGAAATAGTAAGCGACGAATATGTTGAAAATAAAAATCTTACCGATTACTTTTAAAATAGTAACCAGCGAATGTACTGAAAATAAATCATGCCGATTACCTTTGAAATAGTAACCGACGAATATGTTGAAAATAAAAATCTTATCGATTACTTTTGAAATAGTAACCAACGAATATGCTGAAAATAAAGTCTTGCCCATTACTTTTGAAATAGTAACCTGACGAATGTGCTGAAAATAAATCATGCCGATTACTTTTGAAATAGTCACCGACGAATATGCTGAAAATAAAAATCTTGCCGATTACTTTTAAAATAGTAACCAACGAATGTACTGAAAAAAATCATGCCGATTACTTTTGAAATAGGAACCGACGAATATGTTGAAAATAAAAATCTTGTCGATTACTTTTAACATAGTAACCGACAAATATGCTGAAAATAAAAATCTTGCCGATTTCTTTTGAAATAGTAACCGACAAATGTGCAGAAAATAGATCATGCCGATTACCTTTGAAATAGTAACCGACGAATATGTTGAAAATAAAAATCTTACCGATTACTTTTGAAATAGTAACCAACGAATATGCTGAAAATAAAGTCTTGCCGATTACTTTTGAAATAGTAAACGACGAATATGTAGAAAATAAAAATCTTGTCGATTACTTTTAAAATAGTAACCGACAAATATGTTGAAAATAAAAATCTTGCCGATTACTTTTGAAATAGTCACCGACGAATATGCTGAAGATAAAAATCTTGCCGATTACTTTTGAAATAGTAACCGACGAATGTGCTGAAAATAAATCATGCCGATTACTTTCGAAATAGTAACCGACAAATATGCTGAAAATAAAAATCTTGCCGATTACTTTTGAAATAGTAACCGACGAATGTGCAGAAAATAGATCATGCCGATTACTTTTGAAATAGTAACCGACGAATGTGTTGAAAATAAATCATGCCGATTACTTTTGAAATAGTAACCGACGAATGTGCTGAAAATAAATCATGCCGATTACTATTGAAATAGTTACCGACGAATGTGCTGAAAATAAAAATCTTGCCGATTACTTTTGAAAAAGTAACCGACAAATATGCTGAAAATAAAAATCTTGCCGATTACTTTTGAAATAGTCACCGACCAATATGCTGAAAATAAAAATCTTGCCGATTACTTTTGAAATAGTAACTGACGAATGTGCTAAAAATAAATCATGCTGATTACTTTTGAAATAGTAAGCGATGAATATGTTGGAAATAAAAATCTTACCGATTACTTTTAAAAAAGTAACCAATGAATGTGCTGAAAATAAAGTCTTGCCTATTACTTTTGAAATAGTAACCGACAAATATGTTGAAAATAAAAATGTTGCCGATTACTTTTGAAATAGTAACTGACGAATGTGCTGAAAATAAAGTCTTGCCGATTACTTTTAAAATAGTAACTGACAAATGTGCTGAAAATAAAAATCTTGCCGAATACTTTTGAAATAGTAACCGACGAACATGCTGAAAATAAAAATCTTGTCGATTACTTTTGAAATAGTAACCGACGAATGTGCTGAAAATAAAGTCTTGCCGATTACTTTTGAAATAGTAACCGACGAATGTGCTGAAAATAAAGTCTTGCCGATTACTTCTAAAATAGTAACAAACAAATATGCTAAAAATTAAAATCTTGCCGATTACTTTTGAAATAGTAACCGACGAATGTGCTGAAAATAAATCATGCCGATTACTTTCGAAATAGTAAGCGACGAATATGTTGAAAATAAAAATCTTACCGATTACTTTTAAAATAGTAACCAGCGAATGTACTGAAAATAAATCATGCCGATTACCTTTGAAATAGTAACCGACGAATATGTTGAAAATAAAAATCTTACCATATAGGATAATATCTCATTGTCGCGTCAAGGGTCATCCCAATACTTTATATTTACCGAATTTAGAACCAAATAGGTTCCAATATCATCTTTCGCACCAAGGGACATCGATGGACAAGCTCAACCTTCATATATATCAAACAAATAACCATATAGGCTAAAATCTCATTTTTGCGCAAGGGTCATCCCAATACTATATATTTAACGAATTTAGAACCAAATAGGTTCAAATATCATCTTTCGCACCAAGGGACATCGAGGGACAAGCTCAATCTTCATATATATCAAACAAATAACCATATAGGCTAATATCTCATTTTCGCGACAAGGGTCATCCCAATACTTTATATTAACCGAATTTAGAACCAAATAGGTACAAATATCATGTTTCGCATCAATGGACATCGAGGGACAAGTTCAACCTTCATATTTATCAAACATGTAACCATATAGGCTACAATCTCATTTTTGCACAAGGGTCATTCTAATACTTTCATTTTACCGAATACATAACCAAATAGGTTCACAAACCATGCTTTAAATCAAGGGACAAATTCAACCTTCCCATTTATCAAATTTGCAACCATATAGGGTCATATCTCTTTTTTCGCAACAAGGGTCATCCCTATACTTTATATTTACCGAATTTAGAACCAAATAGGTTCAAATATCATGTTTCGCCCCAAGAGACATCAAGGGACAAGCTCAACCTTCATATTTATCAAACATGTAAACATATAGGCTACAATCTCATTTTTGCACAAGGGTCATTCTAATGCTTTCATTTTACCGAATACATAACCAAATAGGTTCACAAATCATGACGCAAGGGTCGTTCCAATACTTTCATTTTATCGAATACAAAACCAAATAGATTCATAGATCATGAATTAAATCAAGGGAAATGTTAACCTTCTTATTTCTCAAACTTGTAATCATATAGGCCAAAATCTCATTTTTGCGCAAGGGTTATTCCAATACTTTTATTTTACCGAATACAAAACCAAAGAGGTTCACAAAACATGCTTTAAATCAAGCGACAAATTCAACCTTCCCATTTATCAAATTTGCAACCGTATAGGCTAATATCTCATTTTCGCGACAAGGGTCATCCCTATACTTTATATTTATCGAATTTAGAACCAACTAGGTTCAAATATCATGTTTCGCACCAAGAGACATCGAGGGACAAGCTCAACCTTCATATTTATCAAACATGTAACCATATAGGCTACAATCTCATTTTTGCACAAGGGTCATTCTAATGCTTTCATTTTACCGAATACATAACCAAATAGGTTCACAAATCATGCTTTAAATCAAGGGACAAATTCAACCTTCACATTTATCAAATTTGCAACCATATAGGCTAATATCTCTTTTTCGCAACAAAGGTCATCCCAATACTTTATATTTACCGAATTTAGAAACAAATAGGTTCAAATATCATGTTTCGCATCAAGGGACATTGAGGGACAAGCTCAACCTTCATATTTATCAAACATGTAACCATATACGCTACAATCTCATTTTTGCACAAGGGTCATTCTAATACGTTCATATTACCGAATACATAACCAAATAGGTTCACAAATCATCCTTTAAATCAAGGGACAAATTCAACCTTACCATTTATCAAATTTGCAACCATATAGTATAATATCTCATTGTCGCGTCAAGGGTCATCCCAATACTTTATATTTACCGAATTTAGAACCAAATAGGTTCCAATATCATGTTTCGCATCAAGGGACATCGAGGGACAAGCTCAACCTTCATATTTATCAAACATGTAACCACATAGGCTACAATCTCATTTTTGCACAAGGGTCATTCTAATACTTTCATATTACCGAATACGTAACCAAATAGGTTCACAAATCATGCTTTAAATCAAGGGACGAATTCAACCTTCCCATTTATCAAATTTGCAACCATATAGGCTAATATCTCATTTTCGCGACAAGGGTCATCCCAATACTTTATATTTACCGAATATAGAACCAAATAGGTACAAATATCATGTTTCGCATCAATGGACATCGAGGGACAAGTTCAACCTTCATATTTATCAAACATGTAACCATATAGGCTACAATCTCATTTTTGCACAAGGGTCATTCTAATACGTTCATATTACCGAATACATAACCAAATAGGTTCACAAATCATGCTTTAAATCAAGGGACAAATTCTACCTTAACATTTATCAAATTTGCAACCATATAGGATAATATCTCATTGTCGCGTTAAGGGTCATCCCAATACTTTATATTTACCGAATTTAGAACCAAATAGGTTCCAATATCATCTTTCGCACCAAGGGACATCGAGGGACAAGCTCAACCTTCATATATATCAAACAAATAACCATATAGGCTAAAATCTCATTTTTGCGCAAGGGTCATCCCAATACTTTATATTTAAAGAATTTAGAACCAAATAGGTTCCAATATCATCTTTTGCACCAAGGGACATCGAGGGACAAGCTCAACCTTCATATATATATCAAACAAATAACCATACAGGCTAATATCTCATTTTCGCGACAAGGGTCATTCCAATACATTATATTTACCAAATTTAGAACCAAAAAGGTTCAAATATCATCTTTCGCACCAAAGAACGTCGAGGGACAAGCTCAACCTTCATACATATATCAAACATATAACCATATAGGCTAAAATCTCATTTTTACGCAAGGGTCGTTCCAATACTTTCATTTTATCGAATACAAAACCAAATAGATTCATAGATCATGATTTAAATCAAGGGAAATGTTAACCTTCTTATTTCTCAAACTTGTAATCATATAGGCCAAAATCTCATTTTTGCGCAAGGGTTATTCCAATACTTTTATTTTACCGAATACAAAACCAAAGAGGTTCACAAAACATGCTTTAAATCAAGCGACAAATTCAACCTTCCCATTTATCAAATTTGCCACCATATAGGCTAATATTTCATTTTCGCGACAAGGGTCATCCCTATACTTTATATTTACCGAATTTAGAACCAAATAGGTTCAAATATCATGTTTCGCACCAAGAGACATCGAGGGACAAGCTCAACCTTCATATTTATCAAACATGTAACCATATAGGCTACAATCTCATTTTTGCACAGGGACATTCTAATGCTTTCATTTTACCGAATACATAACCAAATAGGTTCACAAATCATCCTTTAAATCAAGGGACAAATTCAACCTTCACATTTATCAAATTTGCAACCATATAGGCTAATATCTCATTGTCGCGTCAAGGGTCATCCCAATACTTTATATTTACCGAATTTAGAAACCAAATAGGTTCCAATATCATGTTTCGCATCAAGGGACATCGAGGGACAAGATCAACCTTCATATTTATCAAACATGTAACCACATAGGCTACAATCTCATTTTTGCACAAGGGTCATTCTAATACGTTAATATTACCGAATACGTAACCAAATAGGTTCACAAATCATGCTTATAATCAAGGGACAAATTCAACCTTCCCATTTATCAAATTTGCAACCATATAGGCTAATATCTCATTTTCGCGACAAGGGTCATCCCAATACTTTATATTTACCGAATTTAGAACCAAATAGGTACAAATATCATGTTTCGCATCAATGGACATCGAGGGACAAGTTCAACCTTCATATTTACCAAACATGTAACCATATAGGCTACAATCTCATTTTTGCACAAGGGTCATTCTAATACGTTCATATTACCGAATACATAACCAAATAGGTTCACAAATCATGCTTTAAATCAAGGGACAAATTCAACCTTAACATTTATCAAATTTGCAACCATATAGGATAATATCTCATTGTCGCGTTAAGGGTCATCCCAATACTTTATATTTACCGAATTTAGAACCAAATAGGTTCCAATATCATCTTTCGCACCAAGGGACATCGAGGGACAAGCTCAACCTTCATATATATCAAACAAATAACCATATAGGCTAAAATCTCATTTTTGCGCAAGGGTCATCCCAATACTTTATATTTAAAGAATTTAGAACCAAATAGGTTCCAATATCATCTTTTGCACCAAGGGACATCGAGGGACAAGCTCAACCTTCATATATATATCAAACAAATAACCATACAGGCTAATATCTCATTTTCGCGACAAGGGTCATTCCAATACATTATATTTACCAAATTTAGAACCAAAAAGGTTCAAATATCATCTTTCGCACCAAAGAACGTCGAGGGACAAGCTCAACCTTCATACATATATCAAACATATAACCATATAGGCTAAAATCTCATTTTTACGCAAGGGTCGTTCCAATACTTTCATTTTATCGAATACAAAACCAAATAGATTCATAGATCATGATTTAAATCAAGGGAAATGTTAACCTTCTTATTTCTCAAACTTGTAATCATATAGGCCAAAATCTCATTTTTGCGCAAGGGTTATTCCAATACTTTTATTTTACCGAATACAAAACCAAAGAGGTTCACAAAACATGCTTTAAATCAAGCGACAAATTCAACCTTCCCATTTATCAAATTTGCCACCATATAGGCTAATATTTCATTTTCGCGACAAGGGTCATCCCTATACTTTATATTTACCGAATTTAGAACCAAATAGGTTCAAATATCATGTTTCGCACCAAGAGACATCGAGGGACAAGCTCAACCTTCATATTTATCAAACATGTAACCATATAGGCTACAATCTCATTTTTGCACAGGGACATTCTAATGCTTTCATTTTACCGAATACATAACCAAATAGGTTCACAAATCATCCTTTAAATCAAGGGACAAATTCAACCTTCACATTTATCAAATTTGCAACCATATAGGCTAATATCTCATTGTCGCGTCAAGGGTCATCCCAATACTTTATATTTACCGAATTTAGAAACCAAATAGGTTCCAATATCATGTTTCGCATCAAGGGACATCGAGGGACAAGATCAACCTTCATATTTATCAAACATGTAACCACATAGGCTACAATCTCATTTTTGCACAAGGGTCATTCTAATACGTTAATATTACCGAATACGTAACCAAATAGGTTCACAAATCATGCTTATAATCAAGGGACAAATTCAACCTTCCCATTTATCAAATTTGCAACCATATAGGCTAATATCTCATTTTCGCGACAAGGGTCATCCCAATACTTTATATTTACCGAATTTAGAACCAAATAGGTACAAATATCATGTTTCGCATCAATGGACATCGAGGGACAAGTTCAACCTTCATATTTACCAAACATGTAACCATATAGGCTACAATCTCATTTTTGCACAAGGGTCATTCTAATACGTTCATATTACCGAATACATAACCAAATAGGTTCACAAATCATGCTTTAAATCAAGGGACAAATTCAACCTTAACATTTATCAAATTTGCAACCATATAGGATAATATCTCATTGTCGCGTTAAGGGTCATCCCAATACTTTATATTTACCGAATTTAGAACCAAATAGGTTCCAATATCATCTTTCGCACCAAGGGACATCGAGGGACAAGCTCAACCTTCATATATATCAAACAAATAACCATATAGGCTAAAATCTCATTTTTGCGCAAGGGTCATCCCAATACTTTACATTTAAAGAATTTAGAACCAAATAGGTTCCAATATCATCTTTCGCACCAAGGGACATCGAGGGACAAGCTCAACCTTCATATATATATCAAACAAATAACCATATAGGCTAATATCTCATTTTCGCGACAAGGGTCATTCCAATACATTATATTTACCAAATTTAGAACCAAAAAGGTTCAAATATCATCTTTCGCACCAAAGAACGTCGAGGGACAAGCTCAACCTTCATACATATATCAAACATATAACCATATAGGCTAAAATCTCATTTTTACGCAAGGGTCGTTCCAATACTTTCATTTTATCGAATACAAAACCAAATAGATTCATAGATCATGATTTAAATCAAGGGAAATGTTAACCTTCTTATTTCTCAAACTTGTAATCATATAGGCCAAAATCTCATTTTTGCGCAAGGGTTATTCCAATACTTATATTTTACCGAATACAAAACCAAAGAGGTTCACAAAACATGCTTTAAATCAAGCGACAAATTCAACCTTCCCATTTATCAAATTTGCCACCATATAGGCTAATATTTCATTTTCGCGACAAGGGTCATCCCTATACTTTATATTTACCGAATTTAGAACCAAATAGGTTCAAATAACATGTTTCGCACCAAGAGACATCGAGGGACAAGCTCAACCTTCATATTTATCAAACATGTAACCATATAGGCTACAATCTCATTTTTGCACAGGGACATTCTAATGCTTTCATTTTACCGAATACATAACCAAATAGGTTCACAAATCATGCTTTAAATCAAGGGACAAATTAAACCTTCACATTTATCAAATTTGCAACCATATAGGCTAATATCTCTTTTTCGCAACAAAGGTCATCCCAATAATTTATATTTACCGAATTTAGAAACAAATAGGTTCAAATATCATATTTCGCATCAAGGGACATCGAGGGACAAGCTCAACCTTCATATTTATCAAACATGTAACCATATAGGCTACAATCTCATTTTTGCACATGGGTCATTCTAATACGTTCATATTACCGAATACATAACCAAATAGGTTCACAAATCATCCTTTAAATCAAGGGACAAATTCAACCTTACCATTTATCAAATTTGCAACCATATAGGCTAATATCTCATTTTCGCGACAAGGGTCATCCCAATACTTTATATTTACCGAATTTAGAACCAAATAGGTACAAATATCATGTTTCGCATCAATGGACATCGAGGGACAAGTTCAACCTTCATATTTATCAAACATGTAACCATATAGGCTACAATCTCATTTTTGCACAAGGGTCATTCTAATACGTTCATATTACCGAATTCATAACCAAATAGGTTCACAAATCATGCTTTAAATCAAGGGACAAATTCAACCTTAACATTTATCAAATTTGCTTACTTTTGAAATTGTAACCGACGAACGTGTTGAAAATAAATCATGCCGATTACCTTTGAAAGAGTAACCGACGAATATGTTGAAAATAAAAATCTTACCGATTACTTTTGAAATAGTAACCAACGAATATGCTTAAAATAAAGTCTTGCCCATTACTTTTGAAATAGTAACCGACGAATATGTGCTGAAAATAAATCTTGCCGATTACTTTTGAAATAGTAACCGACGAATGTGCTGAAAATAAATCATGCTGCTTACTTTTGAAATAGTAAGCGACGAATATGTTGAAAATAAAAATCTTGCCGAATACTTTTGAAATAGTAACCGAAGGAATGTGCTAAAAATAAAAATCTTGCCGATTACCTTTGAAATAGTAACCGATGAACATGCTGAAAATAAAATCTTCCCGATTACTTTTGAAATAGTCACCGACCAATATGCTGAAAATAAAAATCATGCCGATTACTTTTGAAATAGTAACCGACGAATGTGCTGAAAATAAATCATGCTGATTACTTTTGAAATAGTAAGCGATGAATATGTTGGAAATAAAAATCTTACCGATTACTTTTAAAAAAGTAACCAATGAATGTGCTGAAAATAAAGTCTTGCCGATTACTTTTGAAATAGTAACCGACGAATATGTTGAAAATAAAAATCTTGCCGATTACTTTTGAAATAGTAACCGACGAATGTGCTGAAAATAAAGTCTTGCCGATTACTTTTAAAATAGTAACCGACAAATATGCTGAAAATAAAAATCTTGCCGATTACTTTGGAAATAGTAACCGACGTACATGCTGAAAATAAAAATCTTGCCGATTACTATTGAAATAGTAACCGACGAATGTGCTGAAAATAAAGTCTTGCCGTTTACTTTTGAAATAGTAACCGACGAATGTGCTGAAAATATAGTCTTGCCGATTAATTCTAAAATAGTAACAGACAAATATGCTAAAAATAAAAATCTTGCCGATTACTTTTGAAATAGTAACCGACGAATGTGCTGAAAATAAATCTTGCCGATTACCTTTGAAATAGGAACCGACGAATATGTTGAATATACAAATTTTGCTGATTACTTTTGAAATATTAACCGACGAATGTGCTGAAAATAAATCATGCCAATTACTATTGAAATAGTAACCGACAAATATGCTGAAAATAAAGTCTTGCCGATTACTTTTGAAATAGTAACCGACGAATATGTTGAAAATAAAAATCTTGTCGATTACTTTTAAAATAGTAACCGACAAATATGCTAAAAATAAAAATCTTGCCGATTACTTTTGAAATAGGAACCGACGAATATGTTGAAAATAAAAATCTTGTCGATTACTTTTGAAATACTAACCGACGAATATGCTGAAAATAAAAATCTTGCCGATTACTTTTGAAATAGTAACCGACGAATGTGCTGAAAATAAAGTCTTGCCGATTACTTTTGAAATAGTAACCGACGAATATGTTGAAAATAAAAATCTTGTCGATTACTTTTAAAATAGTAACCGACAAATATGCTAAAAATAAAAATCTTGCCGATTACTTTTGAAATAGGAACCGATGAATATGTTGAAAATAAAAATCTTGTCGATTACTTTTAAAATAGTAACCGACAAATAAGCTGAAAATAAAAAATCTTGCCAATTACTTTTGAAATAGTAACCGACGAATGTGCAGAAAATAGATCATGCCGATTACTTTTGAAATAGTAACCGACGAACGTGTTGAAAATAAATCATGCCGATTACCTTTGAAAGAGTAACCGACGAATATGCTGAAAATAAAAATCTTGCCGATTACTTTTGAAATAGTAACCGACGTACATGCTGAAAATAAAAATCTTGCCGATTACTATTGAAATAGTAACCGACGAATGTGCTGAAAATAAAGTCTTGCCGATTACTTTTGAAATAGTAACCGACGAATGTGCTGAAAATATAGTCTTGCCGATTAATTCTAAAATAGTAACAGACAAATATGCTAAAAATAAAAATCTTGCCGATTACTTTTGAAATAGTAACCGACGAATGTGCTGAAAATAAATCTTGCCGATTACCTTTGAAATAGGAACCGACGAATATGCTGAATATAAAAATTTTGCTGATTACTTTTGAAATAGTAACCGACGAATGTGCTGAAAATAAATCATGCCAATTACTATTGAAATAGTAACCGACAAATGTGCTGAAAATTAAAATCTTGCCGATTAGTTTTGAAATAGTAACCGACGAATGTGCTGAAAATAAAGTCTTGTCGATTACTTTTAAAATAGTAACCGACAAATATGCTGAAAATAAAGTCTTGCCGATTACTTTTGAAATAGTAACCGACGAATATGTTGAAAATAAAAATCTTGTCGATTACTTTTAAAATAGTAACCGACAAATATGCTAAAAATAAAAATCTTGCCGATTACTTTTGAAATAGGAACCGACGAATATGTTGAAAATAAAAATCTTGTCGATTACTTTTGAAATACTAACCGACGAATATTCTTAAAATAAAAATCTTGCCGATTACTTTTGAAATAGTAACCGACGAATGTGCTGAAAATAAAGTCTTGCCGATTACTTTTAAAATAGTAACCGACAAATATGCTGAAAATAAAAATCTTGCCGATTACTTTTGAAATAGTAACCGACGTACATGCTGAAAATAAAAATCTTGCCGATTACTATTGAAATAGTAACCGACGAATGTGCTGAAAATAAAGTCTTGCCGATTACTTTTGAAATAGTAACCGACGAATGTGCTGAAAATATAGTCTTGCCGATTAATTCTAAAATAGTAACAGACAAATATGCTAAAAATAAAAATCTTGCCGATTACTTTTGAAATAGTAACCGACGAATGTGCTGAAAATAAATCTTGCCGATTACCTTTGAAATAGGAACCGACGAATATGCTGAATATAAAAATTTTGCTGATTACTTTTGAAATAGTAACCGACGAATGTGCTGAAAATAAATCATGCCAATTACTATTGAAATAGTAACCGACAAATGTGCTGAAAATTAAAATCTTGCCGATTAGTTTTGAAATAGTAACCGACGAATGTGCTGAAAATAAAGTCTTGTCGATTACTTTTAAAATAGTAACCGACAAATATGCTGAAAATAAAGTCTTGCCGATTACTTTTGAAATAGTAACCGACGAATATGTTGAAAATAAAAATCTTGTCGATTACTTTTAAAATAGTAACCGACAAATATGCTAAAAATAAAAATCTTGCCGATTACTTTTGAAATAGGAACCGACGAATATGTTGAAAATAAAAATCTTGTCGATTACTTTTGAAATACTAACCGACGAATATTCTTAAAATAAAAATCTTGCCGATTACTTTTGAAATAGTAACCGACGAATGTGCTGAAAATAAAGTCTTGCCGATTACTTTTGAAATAGTAACCGACGAATATGTTGAAAATAAAAATCTTGTCGATTACTTTTAAAATAGTAACCGACAAATATGCTAAAAATAAAAATCTTGCCGATTACTTTTGAAATAGGAACCGATGAATATGTTGAAAATAAAAATCTTGTCGATTACTTTTAAAATAGTAACCGACAAATAAGCTGAAAATAAAAAATCTTGCCAATTACTTTTGAAATAGTAACCGACGAATGTGCAGAAAATAGATCATGCCGATTACTTTTGAAATAGTAACCGACGAACGTGTTGAAAATAAATCATGCCGATTACCTTTGAAAGAGTAACCGACGAATATGTTGAAAACAAAAATCTTACCGATTACTTTTGAAATAGTAACCGACGAATATGCTTAAAATAAAGTCTTGCCCATTACTTTTGAAATAGTAACCGACAAATATGTGCTGAAAATAAATCTTGCCGATTACTTTTGAAATAGTAACCGACGAATGTGCTGAAAATAAATCATGCTGATTACTTTTGAAATAGTAAGCGACGAATATGTTGAAAATAAAAATCTTGCCGATTACTTTTGAAATAGTAACCGACGAATGTGCTGAAAATAAATCATGCTGATTACTTTTGAAATAGTCACCGACCAATATGCTGAAAATAAAAATCATGCCGATTACTTTTGAAATAGTAACCGACGAATGTGCTGAAAATAAATCATGCTGATTACTTTTGAAATAGTAAGCGATGAATATGTTGGAAATAAAAATCTTACCGATTACTTTTAAAAAAGTAACCAATGAATGTGCTGAAAATAAAGTTTTGCCGATTACTTTTGAAATAGTAACCGACGAATATGTTGAAAATAAAAATCTTGCCGATTACTTTTGAAATAGTAACCGACGAATGTGCTGAAAATAAAGTCTTGCCGATTACTTTTAAAATAGTAACCGACAAATATGCTGAAAATAAAAATCTTGCCGATTACTTTTGAAATAGTAACCGACGTACATGCTGAAAATAAAAATCTTGCCGATTACTATTGAAATAGTAACCGACGAATGTGCTGAAAATAAAGTCTTGCCGATTACTTTTGAAATAGTAACCGACGAATGTGCTGAAAATATAGTCTTGCCGATTAATTCTAAAATAGTAACAGACAAATATGCTAAAAATAAAAATCTTGCCGATTACTTTTGAAATAGTAACCGACGAATGTGCTGAAAATAAATCTTGCCGATTACCTTTGAAATAGGAACCGACGAATATGCTGAATATAAAAATTTTGCTGATTACTTTTGAAATAGTAACCGACGAATGTGCTGAAAATAAATCATGCCAATTACTATTGAAATAGTAACCGACAAATGTGCTGAAAATAAAAATCTTGCCGATTAGTTTTGAAATAGTAACCGACGAATGTGCTGAAAATAAAGTCTTGTCGATTACTTTTAAAATAGTAACCGACAAATATGCTGAAAATAAAGTCTTGCCGATTACTTTTGAAATAGTAACCGACGAATATGTTGAAAATAAAAATCTTGTCGATTACTTTTAAAATAGTAACCGACAAATATGCTAAAAATAAAAATCTTGCCGATTTCTTTTGAAATAGGAACCGACGAATATGTTGAAAATAAAAATCTTGTCGATTACTTTTGAAATACTAACCGACGAATATGCTGAAAATAAAAATCTTGCCGATTACTTTTGAAATAGTAACCGACGAATGTGCTGAAAATAAAGTCTTGCCGATTACTTTTGAAATAGTAACCGACGAATATGTTGAAAATAAAAATCTTGTCGATTACTTTTAAAATAGTAACCGACAAATATGCTAAAAATAAAAATCTTGCCGATTACTTTTGAAATAGGAACCGATGAATATGTTGAAAATAAAAATCTTGTCGATTACTTTTAAAATAGTAACCGACAAATAAGCTGAAAATAAAAAATCTTGCCAATTACTTTTGAAATAGTAACCGACGAATCTGCAGAAAATAGATCATGCCGATTACTTTTGAAATAGTAACCGACGAACGTGTTGAAAATAAATCATGCCGATTACCTTTGAAAGAGTAACCGACGAATATGCTGAAAATAAAAATCTTGCCGATTACTTTTGAAATAGTAACCGACGTACATGCTGAAAATAAAAATCTTGCCGATTACTATTGAAATAGTAACCGACGAATGTGCTGAAAATAAAGTCTTGCCGATTACTTTTGAAATAGTAACCGACGAATGTGCTGAAAATATAGTCTTGCCGATTAATTCTAAAATAGTAACAGACAAATATGCTAAAAATAAAAATCTTGCCGATTACTTTTGAAATAGTAACCGACGAATGTGCTGAAAATAAATCTTGCCGATTACCTTTGAAATAGGAACCGACGAATATGCTGAATATAAAAATTTTGCTGATTACTTTTGAAATAGTAACCGACGAATGTGCTGAAAATAAATCATGCCAATTACTATTGAAATAGTAACCGACAAATGTGCTGAAAATTAAAATCTTGCCGATTAGTTTTGAAATAGTAACCGACGAATGTGCTGAAAATAAAGTCTTGTCGATTACTTTTAAAATAGTAACCGACAAATATGCTGAAAATAAAGTCTTGCCGATTACTTTTGAAATAGTAACCGACGAATATGTTGAAAATAAAAATCTTGTCGATTACTTTTAAAATAGTAACCGACAAATATGCTAAAAATAAAAATCTTGCCGATTACTTTTGAAATAGGAACCGATGAATATGTTGAAAATAAAAATCTTGTCGATTACTTTTAAAATAGTAACCGACAAATAAGCTGAAAATAAAAAATCTCGCCAATTACTTTTGAAATAGTAACCGACGAATCTGCAGAAAATAGATCATGCCGATTACTTTTGAAATAGTAACCGACGAACGTGTTGAAAATAAATCATGCCGATTACCTTTGAAAGAGTAACCGACGAATATGCTGAAAATAAAAATCTTGCCGATTACTTTTGAAATAGTAACCGACGTACATGCTGAAAATAAAAATCTTGCCGATTACTATTGAAATAGTAACCGACGAATGTGCTGAAAATAAAGTCTTGCCGATTACTTTTGAAATAGTAACCGACGAATGTGCTGAAAATATAGTCTTGCCGATTAATTCTAAAATAGTAACAGACAAATATGCTAAAAATAAAAATCTTGCCGATTACTTTTGAAATAGTAACCGACGAATGTGCTGAAAATAAATCTTGCCGATTACCTTTGAAATAGGAACCGACGAATATGCTGAATATAAAAATTTTGCTGATTACTTTTGAAATAGTAACCGACGAATGTGCTGAAAATAAATCATGCCAATTACTATTGAAATAGTAACCGACAAATGTGCTGAAAATTAAAATCTTGCCGATTAGTTTTGAAATAGTAACCGACGAATGTGCTGAAAATAAAGTCTTGTCGATTACTTTTAAAATAGTAACCGACAAATATGCTGAAAATAAAGTCTTGCCGATTACTTTTGAAATAGTAACCGACGAATATGTTGAAAATAAAAATCTTGTCGATTACTTTTAAAATAGTAACCGACAAATATGCTAAAAATAAAAATCTTGCCGATTACTTTTGAAATAGGAACCGACGAATATGTTGAAAATAAAAATCTTGTCGATTACTTTTGAAATACTAACCGACGAATATTCTTAAAATAAAAATCTTGCGGATTACTTTTGAAATAGTAACCTACGAATGTGCTGAAAATAAAGTCTTGCCGATTACTTTTGAAATAGTAACCGACGAATATGTTGAAAATAAAAATCTTGTCGATTACTTTTAAAATAGTAACCGACAAATATGCTAAAAATAAAAATCTTGCCGATTACTTTTGAAATAGGAACCGATGAATATGTTGAAAATAAAAATCTTGTCGATTACTTTTAAAATAGTAACCGACAAATAAGCTGAAAATAAAAAATCTTGCCAATTACTTTTGAAATAGTAACCGACGAATGTGCAGAAAATAGATCATGCCGATTACTTTTGAAATAGTAACCGACGAACGTGTTGAAAATAAATCATGCCGATTACCTTTGAAAGAGTAACCGACGAATATGTTGAAAACAAAAATCTTACCGATTACTTTTGAAATAGTAACCGACGAATATGCTTAAAATAAAGTCTTGCCCATTACTTTTGAAATAGTAACCGACAAATATGTGCTGAAAATAAATCTTGCCGATTACTTTTGAAATAGTAACCGACGAATGTGCTGAAAATAAATCATGCTGATTACTTTTGAAATAGTAAGCGACGAATATGTTGAAAATAAAAATCTTGCCGATTACTTTTGAAATAGTAACCGACGAATGTGCTGAAAATAAAGTCTTGCCGATTACTTTTAAAATAGTAACCGACAAATATGCTGAAAATAAAAATCTTACCGATTACTTTTAAAAAAGTAACCAATGAATGTGCTGAAAATAAAGTCTTGCCGATTACTTTTGAAATAGTAACCGACGAATATGTTGAAAATAAAAATCTTGCCGATTACTTTTGAAATAGTAACCGACGAATGTGCTGAAAATAAAGTCTTGCCGATTACTTTTAAAATAGTAACCGACAAATATGCTGACAATAAAAATCTTGCCGATTACTTTGGAAATAGTAACCGACGTACATGCTGAAAATAAAAATCTTGCCGATTACTATTGAAATAGTAACCGACGAATGTGCTGAAAATAAAGTCTTGCCGATTACTTTTGAAATAGTAACCGACGAATGTGCTGAAAATATAGTCTTGCCGATTAATTCTAAAATAGTAACAGACAAATATGCTAAAAATAAAAATCTTGCCGATTACTTTTGAAATAGTAACCGACGAATGTGCTGAAAATAAATCTTGCCGATTACCTTTGAAATAGGAACCGACGAATATGCTGAATATAAAAATTTTGCTGATTACTTTTGAAATAGTAACCGACGAATGTGTTGAAAATAAATCATGCCAATTACTATTGAAATAGTAACCGACAAATGTGCTGAAAATAAAAATCTTGCCGATTAGTTTTGAAATAGTAACCGACGAATGTGCTGAAAATAAAGTCTTGTCGATTACTTTTAAAATAGTAACCGACAAATATGCTGAAAATAAAGTCTTGCCGATTACTTTTGAAATAGTAACCGACGAATATGTTGAAAATAAAAATCTTGTCGATTACTTTTAAAATAGTAACCGACAAATATGCTAAAAATAAAAATCTTGCCAATTACTTTTGAAATAGGAACCGACGAATATGTTGAAAATAAAAATCTTGTCGATTACTTTTGAAATACTAACCGACGAATATGCTGAAAATAAAAATCTTGCCGATTACTTTTGAAATAGTAACCGACGAATGTGCTGAAAATAAAGTCTTGCCGATTACTTTTGAAATAGTAACCGACGAATATGTTGAAAATAAAAATCTTGTCGATTACTTTTAAAATAGTAACCGACAAATATGCTAAAAATAAAAATCTTGCCGATTACTTTTGAAATAGGAACCGACGAATATGTTGAAAATAAAAATCTTGTCGATTACTTTTGAAATACTAACCGACGAATATTCTGAAAATAAAAATCTTGCCGATTACTTTTGAAATAGTAACCGACGAATGTGCTGAAAATAAAGTCTTGCTGATTACTTTTGAAATAGTAACCGACGAATATGTTGAAAATAAAAATCTTGTCGATTACTTTTAAAATAGTAACCGACAAATATGCTAAAAATAAAAATCTTGCCGATTACTTTTGAAATAGGAACCGATGAATATGTTGAAAATAAAAATCTTGTCGATTACTTTTAAAATAGTAACCGACAAATAAGCTGAAAATAAAAAATCTTGCCAATTACTTTTGAAATAGTAACCGACGAATCTGCAGAAAATAGATCATGCCGATTACTTTTGAAATAGTAACCGACGAACGTGTTGAAAATAAATCATGCCGATTACCTTTGAAAGAGTAACCGACGAATATGCTGAAAATAAAAATCTTGCCGATTACTTTTGAAATAGTAACCGACGTACATGCTGAAAATAAAAATCTTGCCGATTACTATTGAAATAGTAACCGACGAATGTGCTGAAAATAAAGTCTTGCCGATTACTTTTGAAATAGTAACCGACGAATGTGCTGAAAATATAGTCTTGCCGATTAATTCTAAAATAGTAACAGACAAATATGCTAAAAATAAAAATCTTGCCGATTACTTTTGAAATAGTAACCGACGAATGTGCTGAAAATAAATCTTGCCGATTACCTTTGAAATAGGAACCGACGAATATGCTGAATATAAAAATTTTGCTGATTACTTTTGAAATAGTAACCGACGAATGTGCTGAAAATAAATCATGCCAATTACTATTGAAATAGTAACCGACAAATGTGCTGAAAATTAAAATCTTGTCGATTAGTTTTGAAATAGTAACCGACGAATGTGCTGAAAATAAAGTCTTGTCGATTACTTTTAAAATAGTAACCGACAAATATGCTGAAAATAAAGTCTTGCCGATTACTTTTGAAATAGTAACCGACGAATATGTTGAAAATAAAAATCTTGTCGATTACTTTTAAAATAGTAACCGACAAATATGCTAAAAATAAAAATCTTGCCGATTACTTTTGAAATAGGAACCGACGAATATGTTGAAAATAAAAATCTTGTCGATTACTTTTGAAATACTAACCGACGAATATTCTGAAAATAAAAATCTTGCCGATTACTTTTGAAATAGTAACCGACGAATGTGCTGAAAATAAAGTCTTGCTGATTACTTTTGAAATAGTAACCGACGAATATGTTGAAAATAAAAATCTTGTCGATTACTTTTAAAATAGTAACCGACAAATATGCTAAAAATAAAAATCTTGCCGATTACTTTTGAAATAGGAACCGATGAATATGTTGAAAATAAAAATCTTGTCGATTACTTTTAAAATAGTAACCGACAAATAAGCTGAAAATAAAAAATCTTGCCAATTACTTTTGAAATAGTAACCGACGAATCTGCAGAAAATAGATCATGCCGATTACTTTTGAAATAGTAACCGACGAACGTGTTGAAAATAAATCATGCCGATTACCTTTGAAAGAGTAACCGACGAATATGCTGAAAATAAAAATCTTGCCGATTACTTTTGAAATAGTAACCGACGTACATGCTGAAAATAAAAATCTTGCCGATTACTATTGAAATAGTAACCGACGAATGTGCTGAAAATAAAGTCTTGCCGTTTACTTTTGAAATAGTAACCGACGAATGTGCTGAAAATATAGTCTTGCCGATTAATTCTAAAATAGTAACACACAAATATGCTAAAAATAAAAATCTTGCCGATTACTTTTGAAATAGTAACCGACGAATGTGCTGAAAATAAATCTTGCCGATTACCTTTGAAATAGGAACCGACGAATATGCTGAATATAAAAATTTTGCTGATTACTTTTGAAATAGTAACCGACGAATGTGCTGAAAATAAATCATGCCAATTACTATTGAAATAGTAACCGACAAATGTGCTGAAAATTAAAATCTTGTCGATTAGTTTTGAAATAGTAACCGACGAATGTGCTGAAAATAAAGTCTTGTCGATTACTTTTAAAATAGTAACCGACAAATATGCTGAAAATAAAGTCTTGCCGATTACTTTTGAAATAGTAACCGACGAA
Source organism: Medicago lupulina (assembly GCA_958299785.1). Lineage (NCBI taxonomy): Eukaryota > Viridiplantae > Streptophyta > Magnoliopsida > Fabales > Fabaceae > Medicago > Medicago lupulina. Next base: position 36,934,504 of record OY283142.1, read on the forward strand.
TATGTTGAAAATAAAAATCTTGTCGATTACTTTTAAAATAGTAACCGACAAATATGCTAAAAATAAAAATCTTGCCGATTACTTTTGAAATAGGAACCGACGAATATGTTGAAAATAAAAATCTTGTCGATTACTTTTGAAATACTAACCGACGAATATTCTGAAAATAAAAATCTTGCCGATTACTTTTGAAATAGTAACCGACGAATGTGCTGAAAATAAAGTCTTGCTGATTACTTTTGAAATAGTAACCGACGAATATGTTGAAAATAAAAATCTTGTCGATTACTTTTAAAATAGTAACCGACAAATATGCTAAAAATAAAAATCTTGCCGATTACTTTTGAAATAGGAACCGATGAATATGTTGAAAATAAAAATCTTGTCGATTACTTTTAAAATAGTAACCGACAAATAAGCTGAAAATAAAAAATCTTGCCAATTACTTTTGAAATAGTAACCGACGAATCTGCAGAAAATAGATCATGCCGATTACTTTTGAAATAGTAACCGACGAACGTGTTGAAAATAAATCATGCCGATTACCTTTGAAAGAGTAACCGACGAATATGCTGAAAATAAAAATCTTGCCGATTACTTTTGAAATAGTAACCGACGTACATGCTGAAAATAAAAATCTTGCCGATTACTATTGAAATAGTAACCGACGAATGTGCTGAAAATAAAGTCTTGCCGATTACTTTTGAAATAGTAACCGACGAATGTGCTGAAAATATAGTCTTGCCGATTAATTCTAAAATAGTAACAGACAAATATGCTAAAAATAAAAATCTTGCCGATTACTTTTGAAATAGTAACCGACGAATGTGCTGAAAATAAATCTTGCCGATTACCTTTGAAATAGGAACCGACGAATATGCTGAATATAAAAATTTTGCTGATTACTTTTGAAATAGTAACCGACGAATGTGCTGAAAATAAATCATGCCAATTACTATTGAAATAGTAACCGACAAATGTGCTGAAAATTAAAATCTTGTCGATTAGTTTTGAAATAGTAACCGACGAATGTGCTGAAAATAAAGTCTTGTCGATTACTTTTAAAATAGTAACCGACAAATATGCTGAAAATAAAGTCTTGCCGATTACTTTTGAAATAGTAACCGACGAATATGTTGAAAATAAAAATCTTGTCGATTACTTTTAAAATAGTAACCGACAAATATGCTAAAAATAAAAATCTTGCCGATTACTTTTGAAATAGGAACCGACGAATATGTTGAAAATAAAAATCTTGTCGATTACTTTTGAAATACTAACCGACGAATATTCTGAAAATAAAAATCTTGCCGATTACTTTTGAAATAGTAACCGACGAATGTGCTGAAAATAAAGTCTTGCTGATTACTTTTGAAATAGTAACCGACGAATATGTTGAAAATAAAAATCTTGTCGATTACTTTTAAAATAGTAACCGACAAATATGCTAAAAATAAAAATCTTGCCGATTACTTTTGAAATAGGAACCGATGAATATGTTGAAAATAAAAATCTTGTCGATTACTTTTAAAATAGTAACCGACAAATATGCTGAAAATAAAGTCTTGCCGATTACTTTTGAAATAGTAACCGACGAATATGTTGAAAATAAAAATCTTGTCGATTACTTTTAAAATAGTAACCGACAAATATGCTTAAAATAAAAATCTTGCCGATTACTTTTGAAATAGTAACCGACGAATGTGCTGAAAATAAAGTCTTGCCGATTACTTTTAAAATAGTAACCGACAAATATGCTGAAAATAAAAATCTTGCCGATTACTTTTGAAATAGTAACCGACGTACATGCTGAAAATAAAAATCTTGCCGATTACTATTGAAATAGTAACCGACGAATGTGCTGAAAATAAAGTCTTGCCGATTACTTTTGAAATAGTAACCGACGAATGTGCTGAAAATATAGTCTTGCCGATTAATTCTAAAATAGTAACAGACAAATATGCTAAAAATAAAAATCTTGCCGATTACTTTTGAAATAGTAACCGACGAATGTTCTGAAAATAAATCTTGCCGATTACCTTTGAAATAGGAACCGACGAATGGCTGAATATAAAAATTTTGCTGATTACTTTTGAAATAGTAACCGACGAATGTGCAGAAAATAGATCATGTCGATTACTTTTGAAATTGTAACCGACAAATGTGTTGAATATAAAGTCTTGCCGATTACTTTTGAAATAGTAACCGACAAATGTGCTGAAAATATATCATGCCAATTACTATTGAAATAGTAACCGACAAATGTGCTGAAAATAAAAGTCTTGCCGATTACTTTTGAAATAGTAACCTGACGAATGTGCTGAAAATAAATCATGCCGATTACTTTTGAAATAGTCACCGACGAATATGCTGAAAATAAAAATCTTGTCGATTACTTTTGAAATAGTAACCGACGAATGTGCGGAAAATAAATCATGCCGATTACTTTCGAAATAGTAAGCGACGAATATGTTGAAAATAAAAATCTTACCGATTACTTTTAAAATAGTAACCAACGAATGTACTTAAAATAAATCTTGCCGATTACTTTTGAAATAGTAACCGACGAATGTGCTGAAAATAAATCATGCCGATTACTTTGGAAATAGTAAGTGACGAATATGTTGAAAATAAAAATCTTACCGATTACTTTTGAAATAGTAACCAACGAATGTGCTGAAAATAAAGTCTTGCCGATAACTTTTGAAATAGTAACCGAATAGTATATGCTGAAAATAAATCTTGTCGATTAGTTTTGAAATAGTAACCGACGAATGTGCTGAAAATAAATCATGCTGATTACTTTTGAAATAGTAAGCGACGAATATGTTGAAAATAAAAATCTTGCCGAATACTTTTGAAATAGTAACCGAGGAATGTGCTAAAAATAAAAATCTTGCCGATTAAATTTGAAATAGTAACCGATGAACATGCTGAAAATAAAAATCTTCCCGATTACTTTTGAAATAGTAACCGACGAATGTGCTGAAAATAAAGTCTTGCCGATTACTTTTGAAATAGTAACCGACGAATGTGCTGAAAATATAGTCTTGCCGATTAATTCTAAAATAGTAACAGACAAATATGCTAAAAATAAAAATCTTGCCGATTACTTTTGAAATAGTAACCGACGAATGTGCTGAAAATAAATCTTGCCGATTACCTTTGAAATAGGAACCGACGAATATGCTGAATATAAAAATTTTGCTGATTACTTTTGAAATAGTAACCGACGAATGTGCTGAAAATAAATCATGCCAATTACTATTGAAATAGTAACCGACAAATGTGCTGAAAATTAAAATCTTGCCGATTAGTTTTGAAATAGTAACCGACGAATGTGCTGAAAATAAAGTCTTGTCGATTACTTTTAAAATAGTAACCGACAAATATGCTGAAAATAAAGTCTTGCCGATTACTTTTGAAATAGTAACCGACGAATATGTTGAAAATAAAAATCTTGTCGATTACTTTTAAAATAGTAACCGACAAATATGCTAAAAATAAAAATCTTGCCGATTACTTTTGAAATAGGAACCGACGAATATGTTGAAAATAAAAATCTTGTCGATTACTTTTGAAATACTAACCGACGAATATTCTGAAAATAAAAATCTTGCCGATTACTTTTGAAATAGTAAACGACGAATGTGCTGAAAATAAAGTCTTGCCGATTACTTTTGAAATAGTAACCGACGAATATGTTGAAAATAAAAATCTTGTCGATTACTTTTAAAATAGTAACCGACAAATATGCTAAAAATAAAAATCTTGCCGATTACTTTTGAAATAGGAACCGATGAATATGTTGAAAATAAAAATCTTGTCGATTACTTTTAAAATAGTAACCGACAAATAAGCTGAAAATAAAAAATCTTGCCAATTACTTTTGAAATAGTAACCGACGAATGTGCAGAAAATAGATCATGCCGATTACTTTTGAAATAGTAACCGACGAACGTGTTGAAAATAAATCATGCCGATTACCTTTGAAAGAGTAACCGACGAATATGTTGAAAACAAAAATCTTACCGATTACTTTTGAAATAGTAACCGACGAATATGCTTAAAATAAAGTCTTGCCCATTACTTTTGAAATAGTAACCGACAAATATGTGCTGAAAATAAATCTTGCCGATTACTTTTGAAATAGTAACCGACGAATGTGCTGAAAATAAATCATGCTGATTACTTTTGAAATAGTAAGCGACGAATATGTTGAAAATAAAAATCTTGCCGAATACTTTTGAAATAGTAACCGAGGAATGTGCTAAAAATAAAAATCTTGCCGATTACCTTTGAAATAGTAACCGATGAACATGCTGAAAATAAAAATCTTCCCGATTACTTTTGAAATAGTCACCGACCAATATGCTGAAAATAAAAATCATGCCGATTACTTTTGAAATAGTAACCGACGAATGTGCTGAAAATAAATCATGCTGATTACTTTTGAAATAGTAAGCGATGAATATGTTGGAAATAAAAATCTTACCGATTACTTTTAAAAAAGTAACCAATGAATGTGCTGAAAATAAAGTTTTGCCGATTACTTTTGAAATAGTAACCGACGAATATGTTGAAAATAAAAATCTTGCCGATTACTTTTGAAATAGTAACCGACGAATGTGCTGAAAATAAAGTCTTGCCGATTACTTTTAAAATAGTAACCGACAAATATGCTGAAAATAAAAATCTTGCCGATTACTTTTGAAATAGTAACCGACGTACATGCTGAAAATAAAAATCTTGCCGATTACTATTAAAATAGTAACCGACGAATGTGCTGAAAATAAAGTCTTGCCGATTACTTTTGAAATAGTAACCGACGAATGTGCTGAAAATATAGTCTTGCCGATTAATTCTAAAATAGTAACAGACAAATATGCTAAAAATAAAAATCTTGCCGATTACTTTTGAAATAGTAACCGACGAATGTGCTGAAAATAAATCTTGCCGATTACCTTTGAAATAGGAACCGACGAATGGCTGAATATAAAAATTTTGCCGATTACTTTTGAAATAGTAACCTGACGAATGTGCTGAAAATAAATCATGCCGATTACTTTTGAAATAGTCACCGACGAATATGCTGAAAATAAAAATCTTGCCGATTACTTTTGAAATAGTAACCGACGAATGTGCTGAAAATAAATCATGCCGATTACTTTCGAAATAGTAAGCGACGAATATGTTGAAAATAAAAATCTTACCGATTACTTTTAAAATAGTAACCAACGAATGTACTTAAAATAAATCTTGCCGATTACTTTTGAAATAGTAACCGACGAATGTGCTGAAAATAAATCATGCCGATTACTTTGGAAATAGTAAGTGACGAATATGTTGAAAATAAAAATCTTACCGATTACTTTTGAAATAGTAACCAACGAATGTGCTGAAAATAAAGTCTTGCCGATAACTTTTGAAATAGTAACCGAATAGTATATGCTGAAAATAAATCTTGTCGATTAGTTTTGAAATAGTAACCGACGAATGTGCTGAAAATAAATCATGCTGATTACTTTTGAAATAGTAAGCGACGAATATGTTGAAAATAAAAATCTTGCCGAATACTTTTGAAGTAGTAACCGAGGAATGTGCTAAAAATAAAAATCTTGCCGATTAAATTTGAAATAGTAACCGATGAACATGCTGAAAATAAAAATCTTCCCGATTACTTTTGAAATAGTCACCGACCAATATGCTGAAAATAAAAATCATGCCGATTACTTTTGAAATAGTAACCGACGAATGTGCTGAAAATAAATCATGCTGATTACTTTTGAAATAGTAAGCGATGAATATGTTGGAAATAAAAATCTTGCCGATTACTTTTGAAATAGGAACCGACGAATATGCTGAATATAAAAATTTTGCTGATTACTTTTGAAATAGTAACCGACGAATGTGCTGAAAATAAATCATGCCAATTACTATTGAAATAGTAACCGACAAATGTGCTGAAAATTAAAATCTTGCCGATTAGTTTTGAAATAGTAACCGACGAATGTGCTGAAAATAAAGTCTTGTCGATTACTTTTAAAATAGTAACCGACAAATATGCTGAAAATAAAGTCTTGCCGATTACTTTTGAAATAGTAACCGACGAATATGTTGAAAATAAAAATCTTGTCGATTACTTTTAAAATAGTAACCGACAAATATGCTAAAAATAAAAATCTTGCCGATTACTTTTGAAATAGGAACCGACGAATATGTTGAAAATAAAAATCTTGTCGATTACTTTTGAAATACTAACCGACGAATATTCTGAAAATAAAAATCTTGCCGATTACTTTTGAAATAGTAACCGACGAATGTGCTGAAAATAAAGTCTTGCCGATTACTTTTGAAATAGTAACCGACGAATATGTTGAAAATAAAAATCTTGCCGAATACTTTTGAAATAGTAACCGAGGAATGTGCTAAAAATAAAAATCTTGCCGATTACCTTTGAAATAGTAACCGATGAACATGCTGAAAATAAAAATCTTCCCGATTACTTTTGAAATAGTCACCGACCAATATGCTGAAAATAAAAATCATGCCGATTACTTTTGAAATAGTAACCGACGAATGTGCTGAAAATAAATCATGCTGATTACTTTTGAAATAGTAAGCGATGAATATGTTGGAAATAAAAATCTTACCGATTACTTTTAAAAAAGTAACCAATGAATGTGCTGAAAATAAAGTTTTGCCGATTACTTTTGAAATAGTAACCGACGAATATGTTGAAAATAAAAATCTTGCCGATTACTTTTGAAATAGTAACCGACGAATGTGCTGAAAATAAAGTCTTGCCGATTACTTTTAAAATAGTAACCGACAAATATGCTGAAAATAAAAATCTTGCCGATTACTTTTGAAATAGTAACCGACGTACATGCTGAAAATAAAAATCTTGCCGATTAATATTGAAATAGTAACCGACGAATGTGCTGAAAATAAAGTCTTGCCGATTACTTTTGAAATAGTAACCGACGAATGTGCTGAAAATATAGTCTTGCCGATTAATTCTAAAATAGTAACAGACAAATATGCTAAAAATAAAAATCTTGCCGATTACTTTTGAAATAGTAACCGACGAATGTGCTGAAAATAAAACTTGCCGATTACCTTTGAAATAGGAACCGACGAATGGCTGAATATAAAAATTTTGCCGATTACTTTTGAAATAGTAACCTAACGAATGTGCTGAAAATAAATCATGCCGATTACTTTTGAAATAGTCACCGACGAATATGCTGAAAATAAAAATCTTGCCGATTACTTTTGAAATAGTAACCGACGAATGTGCTGAAAATAAATCATGCCGATTACTTTCGAAATAGTAAGCGACGAATATGTTGAAAATAAAAATCTTACCGATTACTTTTAAAATAGTAACCAACGAATGTACTTAAAATAAATCTTGCCGATTACTTTTGAAATAGTAACCGACGAATGTGCTGAAAATAAATCATGCCGATTACTTTGGAAATAGTAAGTGACGAATATGTTGAAAATAAAAATCTTACCGATTACTTTTGAAATAGTAACCAACGAATGTGCTGAAAATAAAGTCTTGCCGATAACTTTTGAAATAGTAACCGAATAGTATATGCTGAAAATAAATCTTGTCGATTAGTTTTGAAATAGTAACCGACGAATGTGCTGAAAATAAATCATGCTGATTACTTTTGAAATAGTAAGCGACGAATATGTTGAAAATAAAAATCTTGCCGAATACTTTTGAAATAGTAACCGAGGAATGTGCTAAATATAAAAATCTTGCCGATTAAATTTGAAATAGTAACCGATGAACATGCTGAAAATAAAAATCTTCCCGATTACTTTTGAAATAGTCACCGACCAATATGCTGAAAATAAAAATCATGCCGATTACTTTTGAAATAGTAACCGACGAATGTGCTGAAAATAAATCATGCTGATTACTTTTGAAATAGTAAGCGATGAATATGTTGGAAATAAAAATCTTGCCGATTACTTTTGAAATAGTAACCGACGAATGTGCTGAAAATAAATCTTGCCGATTACCTTTGAAATAGGAACCGACGAATATGCTGAATATAAAAATTTTGCTGATTACTTTTGAAATAGTAACCGACGAATGTGCTGAAAATAAATCATGCCAATTACTATTGAAATAGTAACCGACAAATGTGCTGAAAATTAAAATCTTGCCGATTAGTTTTGAAATAGTAACCGACGAATGTGCTGAAAATAAAGTCTTGTCGATTACTTTTAAAATAGTAACCGACAAATATGCTGAAAATAAAGTCTTGCCGATTACTTTTGAAATAGTAACCGACGAATATGTTGAAAATAAAAATCTTGTCGATTACTTTTAAAATAGTAACCGACAAATAAGCTGAAAATAAAAAATCTTGCCAATTACTTTTGAAATAGTAACCGACGAATGTGCAGAAAATAGATCATGCCGATTACTTTTGAAATAGTAACCGACGAACGTGTTGAAAATAAATCATGCCGATTACCTTTGAAAGAGTAACCGACGAATATGTTGAAAACAAAAATCTTACCGATTACTTTTGAAATAGTAACCGACGAATATGCTTAAAATAAAGTCTTGCCCATTACTTTTGAAATAGTAACCGACAAATATGTGCTGAAAATAAATCTTGCCGATTACTTTTGAAATAGTAACCGACGAATGTGCTGAAAATAAATCATGCTGATTACTTTTGAAATAGTAAGCGACGAATATGTTGAAAATAAAAATCTTGCCGAATACTTTTGAAATAGTAACTGAGGAATGTGCTAAAAATAAAAATCTTGCCGATTACCTTTGAAATAGTAACCGATGAACATGCTGAAAATAAAAATCTTCCCGATTACTTTTGAAATAGTCACCGACCAATATGCTGAAAATAAAAATCATGCCGATTACTTTTGAAATAGTAACCGACGAATGTGCTGAAAATAAATCATGCTGATTACTTTTGAAATAGTAAGCGATGAATATGTTGGAAATAAAAATCTTACCGATTACTTTTAAAAAAGTAACCAATGAATGTGCTGAAAATAAAGTTTTGCCGATTACTTTTGAAATAGTAACCGACGAATATGTTGAAAATAAAAATCTTGCCGATTACTTTTGAAATAGTAACCGACGAATGTGCTGAAAATAAAGTCTTGCCGATTACTTTTAAAATAGTAACCGACAAATATGCTGAAAATAAAAATCTTGCCGATTACTTTTGAAATAATAACCGACGTACATGCTGAAAATAAAAATCTTGCCGATTACTATTGAAATAGTAACCGACGAATGTGCTGAAAATAAAGTCTTGCCGATTACTTTTGAAATAGTAACCGACGAATGTGCTGAAAATATAGTCTTGCCGATTAATTCTAAAATAGTAACAGACAAATATGCTAAAAATAAAAGTCTTGCCGATTACTTTTGAAATAGTAACCGACGAATGTGCTGAAAATAAATCTTGCCGATTACCTTTGAAATAGGAACCGACGAATGGCTGAATATAAAAATTTTGCTGATTACTTTTGAAATAGTAACCGACGAATGTGCAGAAAATAGATCATGTCGATTACTTTTGAAATTGTAACCGACAAATGTGTTGAATATAAAGTCTTGCCGATTACTTTTGAAATAGTAACCGACAAATGTGCTGAAAATATATCATGCCAATTACTATTGAAATAGTAACCGACAAATGTGCTGAAAATAAAAGTCTTGCCGATTACTTTTGAAATAGTAACCTGACGAATGTGCTGAAAATAAATCATGCCGATTACTTTTGAAATAGTCACCGACGAATATGCTGAAAATAAAAATCTTGCCGATTACTTTTGAAATAGTAACCGACGAATGTGCTGAAAATAAATCATGCCGATTACTTTCGAAATAGTAAGCGACGAATATGTTGAAAATAAAAATCTTACCGATTACTTTTAAAATAGTAACCAACGAATGTACTTAAAATAAATCTTGCCGATTACTTTTGAAATAGTAACCGACGAATGTGCTGAAAATAAATCATGCCGATTACTTTGGAAATAGTAAGTGACGAATATGTTGAAAATAAAAATCTTACCTATTACTTTTGAAATAGTAACCAACGAATGTGCTGAAAATAAAGTCTTGCCGATAACTTTTGAAATAGTAACCGAATAGTATGTGCTGAAAATAAATCTTGTCGATTAGTTTTGAAATAGTAACCGACGAATGTGCTGAAAATAAATCATGCTGATTACTTTTGAAATAGTAAGCGACGAATAGGTTGAAAATAAAAATCTTGCCGAATACTTTTGAAATAGTAACCGAGGAATGTGCTAAAAATAAAAATCTTGCCGATTACCTTTGAAATAGTAACCGATGAACATGCTGAAAATAAAAATCTTCCCGATTACTTTTGAAATAGTCACCGACCAATATGCTGAAAATAAAAATCATGCCGATTACTTTTGAAATAGTAACCGACGAATGTGCTGAAAATAAATCATGCTGATTACTTTTGAAATAGTAAGCGATGAATATGTTGGAAATAAAAATCTTACCGATTACTTTTAAAAAAGTAACCAATGAATGTGCTGAAAATAAAGTCTTGCCGATTACTTTTGAAATAGTAACCGACAAATATGTTGAAAATAAAAATCTTGCCGATTACTTTTGAAATAGTAACCGACGAATGTGCTGAAAATAAAGTCTTGCCGATTACTTTTAAAATAGTAACCGACAAATGTGCTGAAAATAAAAATCTTGCCGATTACTTTTGAAATAGTAACCGACGTACATGCTGAAAATAAAAATCTTGCCGATTACTATTGAAATAGTAACCGACGAATGTGCTGAAAATAAAGTCTTGCCGATTACTTTTGAAATAGTAACCGACGAATGTGCTGAAAATATAGTCTTGCCGATTAATTCTAAAATAGTAACAGACAAATATGCTAAAAATAAAAATCTTGCCGATTACTTTTGAAATAGTAACCGACGAATGTGCTGAAAATAAATCTTGCCGATTACCTTTGAAATAGTAACCGACGAATATGCTGAATATAAAAATTTTGCTGATTACTTTTGAAATAGTAACCGACGAATGTGCAGAAAATAGATCATGTCGATTACTTTTGAAATAGTAACCGACGAATGTGTTGAATATAAAGTCTTGCCGATTACTTTTGAAATAGTAACCGACAAATGTGCTGAAAATAAATCATGCCAATTACTATTGAAATAGTAACCGACAAATGTGCTGAAAATAAAAATCTTGCCGATTAGTTTTGAAATAGTAACCGACGAATGTGCTGAAAATAAAGTCTTTTCGATTACTTTTAAAATAGTAACCGACAAATATGCTGAAAATAAAAATCTTGTCGATTAGTTTTGAAATAGTAACCGACGAATGTGCTGAAAATAAATCATGCTGATTACTTTTGAAATAGTAAGCGACGAATATGTTGAAAATAAAAATCTTGCCGAATACTTTTGAAATAGTAACCGAGGAATGTGCTAAAAATAAAAATCTTGCCGATTACCTTTGAAATAGTAACTGATGAACATGCTGAAAATAAAAATCTTCCCGATTACTTTTGAAATAGTCACCGACCAATATGCTGAAAATAAAAATCATGCCGATTACTTTTGAAATAGTAACCGACGAATGTGCTGAAAATAAATCATGCTGATTACTTTTGAAATAGTAAGCGATGAATATGTTGGAAATAAAAATCTTACCGATTACTTTTAAAAAAGTAACCAATGAATGTGCTGAAAATAAAGTCTTGCCGATAACTTTTGAAATAGTAACAGACAAATATGTTGAAAATAAAAATCTTGCCGATTACTTTTGAAATAGTAACCGACGAATGTGCTGAAAATAAATCATGCTGATTACTTTTGAAATAGTAAGCGACGAATATGTTGAAAATAAAAATCTTGCCGAATACTTCTGAAATAGTAACCGAGGAATGTGCTAAAAATAAAAATCTTGCCGATTACCTTTGAAATAGTAACCGATGAACATGCTGAAAATAAAAATCTTCCCGATTACTTTTGAAATAGTCACCGACCAATATGCTGAAAATAAAAATCATGCCGATTACTTTTGAAATAGTAACCGACGAATGTGCTGAAAATAAATCATGCTGATTACTTTTGAAATAGTAAGCGATGAATATGTTGGAAATAAAAATCGTACCGATTACTTTTAAAAAAGTAACCAATGAATGTGCTGAAAATAAAGTCTTGCCGATTACTTTTGAAATAGTAACCGACGAATATGTTGAAAATAAAAATCTTGCCGATTACTTTTGAAATAGTAACCGACGAATGTGCTGAAAATAAAGTCTTGCCGATTACTTTTAAAATAGTAACCGACAAATATGCTGAAAATAAAAATCTTGCCGATTACTTTTGAAATAGTCACCGACGTACATGCTGAAAATAAAAATCTTGCCGATTACTATTGAAATAGTAACCGACGAATGTGCTGAAAATAAAGTCTTGCCGATTACTTTTGAAATAGTAACCGACGAATGTGCTGAAAATATAGTCTTGCCGATTAATTCTAAAATAGTAACAGACAAATATGCTAAAAATAAAAATCTTGCCGATTACTTTTGAAATAGTAACCGACGAATGTGCTGAAAATAAATCTTGCCGATTACCTTTGAAATAGGAACCGACGAATATGCTGAATATAAAAATTTTGCTGATTACTTTTGAAATAGTAACCGACGAATGTGCAGAAAATAGATCATGTCGATTACTTTTGAAGTAGTAACCGACAAATGTGTTGACTATAAAGTCTTGCCGATTACTTTTGAAATAGTAACCGACAAATGTGCTGAAAATATATCATGCCAATTACTATTGAAATAGTAACCGACAAATGTGCTGAAAATAAAAGTCTTGCCGATTACTTTTGAAATAGTAACCTGACGAATGTGCTGAAAATAAATCATGCCGATTACTTTTGAAATAGTCACCGACGAATATGCTGAAAATAAAAATCTTGCCGATTACTTTTGAAATAGTAACCGACGAATGTGCTGAAAATAAATCATGCCGATTACTTTCGAAATAGTAAGCGATGAATATGTTGAAAATAAAAATCTTACCGATTACTTTTAAAATAGTAACCAACGAATGTACTTAAAATAAATCTTGCCGATTACTTTTGAAATAGTAACCGACGAATGTGCTGAATATAAAAATTTTGCTGATTACTTTTGAAATAGTAACCGACGAATGTGCAGAAAATAGATCATGTCGATTACTTTTGAAGTAGTAACCGACAAATGTGTTGACTATAAAGTCTTGCCGATTACTTTTGAAATAGTAACCGACAAATGTGCTGAAAATATATCATGCCAATTACTATTGAAATAGTAACCGACAAATGTGCTGAAAATAAAAGTCTTGCCGATTACTTTTGAAATAGTAACCTGACGAATGTGCTGAAAATAAATCATGCCGATTACTTTTGAAATAGTCACCGACGAATATGCTGAAAATAAAAATCTTGCCGATTACTTTTGAAATAGTAACCGACGAATGTGCTGAAAATAAATCATGCCGATTACTTTCGAAATAGTAAGCGATGAATATGTTGAAAATAAAAATCTTACCGATTACTTTTAAAATAGTAACCAACGAATGTACTTAAAATAAATCTTGCCGATTACTTTTGAAATAGTAACCGACGAATGTGCTGAAAATAAATCATGCCGATTACTTTGGAAATAGTAAGTGACGAATATGTTGAAAATAAAAATCTTACCTATTACTTTTGAAATAGTAACCAACGAATGTGCTGAAAATAAAGTCTTGCCGATAACTTTTGAAATAGTAACCGAATAGTATGTGCTGAAAATAAATCTTGTCGATTAGTTTTGAAATAGTAACCGACGAATGTGCTGAAAATAAATCATGCTGATTACTTTTGAAATAGTAAGCGACGAATAGGTTGAAAATAAAAATCTTGCCGAATACTTTTGAAATAGTAACCGAGGAATGTGCTAAAAATAAAAATCTTGCCGATTACCTTTGAAATAGTAACCGATGAACATGCTGAAAATAAAAATCTTCCCGATTACTTTTGAAATAGTCACCGACCAATATGCTGAAAATAAAAATCATGCCGATTACTTTTGAAATAGTAACCGACGAATGTGCTGAAAATAAATCATGCTGATTACTTTTGAAATAGTAAGCGATGAATATGTTGGAAATAAAAATCTTACCGATTACTTTTAAAAAAGTAACCAATGAATGTGCTGAAAATAAAGTCTTGCCGATTACTTTTGAAATAGTAACCGACAAATATGTTGAAAATAAAAATCTTGCCGATTACTTTTGAAATAGTAACCGACGAATGTGCTGAAAATAAAGTCTTGCCGATTACTTTTAAAATAGTAACCGACAAATGTGCTGAAAATAAAAATCTTGCCGATTACTTTTGAAATAGTAACCGACGTACATGCTGAAAATAAAAATCTTGCCGATTACTATTGAAATAGTAACCGACGAATGTGCTGAAAATAAAGTCTTGCCGATTACTTTTGAAATAGTAACCGACGAATGTGCTGAAAATATAGTCTTGCCGATTAATTCTAAAATAGTAACAGACAAATATGCTAAAAATAAAAATCTTGCCGATTACTTTTGAAATAGTAACCGACGAATGTGCTGAAAATAAATCTTGCCGATTACCTTTGAAATAGTAACCGACGAATATGCTGAATATAAAAATTTTGCTGATTACTTTTGAAATAGTAACCGACGAATGTGCAGAAAATAGATCATGTCGATTACTTTTGAAATAGTAACCGACGAATGTGTTGAATATAAAGTCTTGCCGATTACTTTTGAAATAGTAACCGACAAATGTGCTGAAAATAAATCATGCCAATTACTATTGAAATAGTAACCGACAAATGTGCTGAAAATAAAAATCTTGCCGATTAGTTTTGAAATAGTAACCGACGAATGTGCTGAAAATAAAGTCTTTTCGATTACTTTTAAAATAGTAACCGACAAATATGCTGAAAATAAAAATCTTGTCGATTAGTTTTGAAATAGTAACCGACGAATGTGCTGAAAATAAATCATGCTGATTACTTTTGAAATAGTAAGCGACGAATATGTTGAAAATAAAAATCTTGCCGAATACTTTTGAAATAGTAACCGAGGAATGTGCTAAAAATAAAAATCTTGCCGATTACCTTTGAAATAGTAACTGATGAACATGCTGAAAATAAAAATCTTCCCGATTACTTTTGAAATAGTCACCGACCAATATGCTGAAAATAAAAATCATGCCGATTACTTTTGAAATAGTAACCGACGAATGTGCTGAAAATAAATCATGCTGATTACTTTTGAAATAGTAAGCGATGAATATGTTGGAAATAAAAATCTTACCGATTACTTTTAAAAAAGTAACCAATGAATGTGCTGAAAATAAAGTCTTGCCGATAACTTTTGAAATAGTAACAGACAAATATGTTGAAAATAAAAATCTTGCCGATTACTTTTGAAATAGTAACCGACGAATGTGCTGAAAATAAATCATGCTGATTACTTTTGAAATAGTAAGCGACGAATATGTTGAAAATAAAAATCTTGCCGAATACTTCTGAAATAGTAACCGAGGAATGTGCTAAAAATAAAAATCTTGCCGATTACCTTTGAAATAGTAACCGATGAACATGCTGAAAATAAAAATCTTCCCGATTACTTTTGAAATAGTCACCGACCAATATGCTGAAAATAAAAATCATGCCGATTACTTTTGAAATAGTAACCGACGAATGTGCTGAAAATAAATCATGCTGATTACTTTTGAAATAGTAAGCGATGAATATGTTGGAAATAAAAATCGTACCGATTACTTTTAAAAAAGTAACCAATGAATGTGCTGAAAATAAAGTCTTGCCGATTACTTTTGAAATAGTAACCGACGAATATGTTGAAAATAAAAATCTTGCCGATTACTTTTGAAATAGTAACCGACGAATGTGCTGAAAATAAAGTCTTGCCGATTACTTTTAAAATAGTAACCGACAAATATGCTGAAAATAAAAATCTTGCCGATTACTTTTGAAATAGTCACCGACGTACATGCTGAAAATAAAAATCTTGCCGATTACTATTGAAATAGTAACCGACGAATGTGCTGAAAATAAAGTCTTGCCGATTACTTTTGAAATAGTAACCGACGAATGTGCTGAAAATATAGTCTTGCCGATTAATTCTAAAATAGTAACAGACAAATATGCTAAAAATAAAAATCTTGCCGATTACTTTTGAAATAGTAACCGACGAATGTGCTGAAAATAAATCTTGCCGATTACCTTTGAAATAGGAACCGACGAATATGCTGAATATAAAAATTTTGCTGATTACTTTTGAAATAGTAACCGACGAATGTGCAGAAAATAGATCATGTCGATTACTTTTGAAGTAGTAACCGACAAATGTGTTGACTATAAAGTCTTGCCGATTACTTTTGAAATAGTAACCGACAAATGTGCTGAAAATATATCATGCCAATTACTATTGAAATAGTAACCGACAAATGTGCTGAAAATAAAAGTCTTGCCGATTACTTTTGAAATAGTAACCTGACGAATGTGCTGAAAATAAATCATGCCGACTACTTTTGAAATAGTCACCGACGAATATGCTGAAAATAAAAATCTTGCCGATTACTTTTGAAATAGTAACCGACGAATGTGCTGAAAATAAATCATGCCGATTACTTTCGAAATAGTAAGCGATGAATATGTTGAAAATAAAAATCTTACCGATTACTTTTAAAATAGTAACCAACGAATGTACTTAAAATAAATCTTGCCGATTACTTTTGAAATAGTAACCGACGAATGTGCTGAAAATAAATCATGCCGATTACTTTGGAAATAGTAAGTGACGAATATGTTGAAAATAAAAATCTTACCTATTACTTTTGAAATAGTAACCAACGAATGTGCTGAAAATAAAGTCTTGCCGATAACTTTTGAAATAGTAACCGAATAGTATGTGCTGAAAATAAATCTTGTCGATTAGTTTTGAAATAGTAACCGACGAATGTGCTGAAAATAAATCATGCTGATTACTTTTGAAATAGTAAGCGACGAATAGGTTGAAAATAAAAATCTTGCCGAATACTTTTGAAATAGTAACCGAGGAATGTGCTAAAAATAAAAATCTTGCCGATTACCTTTGAAATAGTAACCGATGAACATGCTGAAAATAAAAATCTTCCCGATTACTTTTGAAATAGTCACCGACCAATATGCTGAAAATAAAAATCATGCCGATTACTTTTGAAATAGTAACCGACGAATGTGCTGAAAATAAATCATGCTGATTACTTTTGAAATAGTAAGCGATGAATATGTTGGAAATAAAAATCGTACCGATTACTTTTAAAAAAGTAACCAATGAATGTGCTGAAAATAAAGTCTTGCCGATTACTTTTGAAATAGTAACCGACGAATATGTTGAAAATAAAAATCTTGCCGATTACTTTTGAAATAGTAACCGACGAATGTGCTGAAAATAAAGTCTTGCCGATTACTTTTAAAATAGTAACCGACAAATATGCTGAAAATAAAAATCTTGCCGATTACTTTTGAAATAGTCACCGACGTACATGCTGAAAATAAAAATCTTGTCGATTACTATTGAAATAGTAACCGACGAATGTGCTGAAAATAAAGTCTTGCCGATTACTTTTGAAATAGTAACCGACGAATGTGCTGAAAATATAGTCTTGCCGATTAATTCTAAAATAGTAACAGACAAATATGCTAAAAATAAAAATCTTGCCGATTACTTTTGAAATAGTAACCGACGAATGTGCTGAAAATAAATCTTGCCGATTACCTTTGAAATAGGAACCGACGAATATGCTGAATATAAAAATTTTGCTGATTACTTTTGAAATAGTAACCGACGAATGTGCAGAAAATAGATCATGTCGATTACTTTTGAAGTAGTAACCGACAAATGTGTTGACTATAAAGTCTTGCCGATTACTTTTGAAATAGTAACCGACAAATGTGCTGAAAATATATCATGCCAATTACTATTGAAATAGTAACCGACAAATGTGCTGAAAATAAAAGTCTTGCCGATTACTTTTGAAATAGTAACCTGACGAATGTGCTGAAAATAAATCATGCCGATTACTTTTGAAATAGTCACCGACGAATATGCTGAAAATAAAAATCTTGCCGATTACTTTTGAAATAGTAACCGACGAATGTGCTGAAAATAAATCATGCCGATTACTTTCGAAATAGTAAGCGATGAATATGTTGAAAATAAAAATCTTACCGATTACTTTTAAAATAGTAACCAACGAATGTACTTAAAATAAATCTTGCCGATTACTTTTGAAATAGTAACCGACGAATGTGCTGAAAATAAATCATGCCGATTACTTTGGAAATAGTAAGTGACGAATATGTTGAAAATAAAAATCTTACCTATTACTTTTGAAATAGTAACCAACGAATGTGCTGAAAATAAAGTCTTGCCGATAACTTTTGAAATAGTAACCGAATAGTATGTGCTGAAAATAAATCTTGTCGATTAGTTTTGAAATAGTAACCGACGAATGTGCTGAAAATAAATCATGCTGATTACTTTTGAAATAGTAAGCGACGAATAGGTTGAAAATAAAAATCTTGCCGAATACTTTTGAAATAGTAACCGAGGAATGTGCTAAAAATAAAAATCTTGCCGATTACCTTTGAAATAGTAACCGATGAACATGCTGAAAATAAAAATCTTCCCGATTACTTTTGAAATAGTCACCGACCAATATGCTGAAAATAAAAATCATGCCGATTACTTTTGAAATAGTAACCGACGAATGTGCTGAAAATAAATCATGCTGATTACTTTTGAAATAGTAAGCGATGAATATGTTGGAAATAAAAATCTTACCGATTACTTTTAAAAAAGTAACCAATGAATGTGCTGAAAATAAAGTCTTGCCGATTACTTTTGAAATAGTAACCGACAAATATGTTGAAAATAAAAATCTTGCCGATTACTTTTGAAATAGTAACCGACGAATGTGCTGAAAATAAAGTCTTGCCGATTACTTTTAAAATAGTAACCGACAAATGTGCTGAAAATAAAAATCTTGCCGATTACTTTTGAAATAGTAACCGACGTACATGCTGAAAATAAAAATCTTGCCGATTACTATTGAAATAGTAACCGACGAATGTGCTGAAAATAAAGTCTTGCCGATTACTTTTGAAATAGTAACCGACGAATGTGCTGAAAATATAGTCTTGCCGATTAATTCTAAAATAGTAACAGACAAATATGCTAAAAATAAAAATCTTGCCGATTACTTTTGAAATAGTAACCGACGAATGTGCTGAAAATAAATCTTGCCGATTACCTTTGAAATAGTAACCGACGAATATGCTGAATATAAAAATTTTGCTGATTACTTTTGAAATAGTAACCGACGAATGTGCAGAAAATAGATCATGTCGATTACTTTTGAAATAGTAACCGACGAATGTGTTGAATATAAAGTCTTGCCGATTACTTTTGAAATAGTAACCGACAAATGTGCTGAAAATAAATCATGCCAATTACTATTGAAATAGTAACCGACAAATGTGCTGAAAATAAAAATCTTGCCGATTAGTTTTGAAATAGTAACCGACGAATGTGCTGAAAATAAAGTCTTTTCGATTACTTTTAAAATAGTAACCGACAAATATGCTGAAAATAAAGTCTTGCCGATTACTTTTGAAATAGTAACCGACGAATATGTTGAAAATAAAAATCTTGTCGATTACTTTTAAAATAGTAACCGACAAATATGCTAAAAATAAAAATCTTGCCGATTAATTTTGAAATAGGAACCGACG
The DNA here is from genome assembly GCA_958299785.1 of Medicago lupulina. Classification (NCBI taxonomy): domain Eukaryota; kingdom Viridiplantae; phylum Streptophyta; class Magnoliopsida; order Fabales; family Fabaceae; genus Medicago; species Medicago lupulina. The sequence continues at coordinate 36,954,409 of OY283142.1, forward strand.
AATATGTTGAAAATAAAAATCTTGTCGATTACTTTTGAAATACTAACCGACGAATATGCTGAAAATAAAAATCTTGCCGAATACTTTTGAAATAGTAACCGACGAATGTGCTGAAAATAAAGTCTTGCCGATTACTTTTGAAATAGTAACCGACGAATATGTTGAAAATAAAAATCTTGTCGATTACTTTTAAAATAGTAACCGACAAATATGCTAAAAATAAAAATTTTGCCGGTTACTTTTGGAATAGGAACCGATGAATATGTTGAAAATAAAAATCTTGTCGATTACTTTTAAAATAGTAACCGACAAATAAGCTGAAAATAAAAAATCTTGCCGATTACTTTTGAAATAGTAACCGACGAATGTGCAGAAAATAGATCATGCCGATTACTTTTGAAATAGTAACCGACGAACGTGTTGAAAATAAATCATGCCGATTACCTTTGAAAGAGTAACCGACGAATATGTTGAAAATAAAAATCTTACCGATTACTTTTGAAATAGTAACCAACGAATATGCTGAAAATAAAGTCTTGGCCATTACTTTTGAAATAGTAACCGACGAATATGTGCTGAAAATAAATCTTGCCGATTACTTTTGAAATAGTAACCGACGAATGTGCTGAAAATAAATCATGCCGATTACTTTTGAAATAGTAAGTGACGAATATGTTGAAAATAAAAATCTTACCGATTACTTTTGAAATAGTAACCAACGAATATGCTGAAAATAAAGTCTTGCCGATTACTTTTGAAATTGTAACCGATGAATATGTTGAAAATAAAAATCTTGTAGATTACTTTTAAAACAGTAACCGACAAATATGCTGAAAATAAAAATCGTGCCGATTACTTTTGAAATAGTCACCGACGAATATGCTGAAAATAAAAATCTTGCCGATTACCTTTGAAATAGTAACCGACGAATGTGATGATAATAAATCATGCTGATTACTTTTGAAATAGTAAGCGACGAATATGTTGGAAATAAAAATCTTACCGATTACTTTTAAAAAAGTAACCAATGAATGTGCTGAAAATAAAGTCTTGCCGATTACTTTTGAAATAGTAACCGACGAATATGTTGAAAATAAAAATCTTGCCGAATACTTTTGAAATAGTAACCGACGAATGTGCTAAAAATAAAAATCTTGCTGATTACCTTTGAAATAGTAACCGATGAACATGCTGAAAATAAAAATCTTCCCGATTACTTTTGAAAAAGTAACCGACAAATATGCTGAAAATAAAAATCTTGCCGATTACTTTTGAAATAGTCACCGACCAATATGCTGATTACTTTTGAAATAGTAACCGACGAATGTGCTGAAAATAAATCATGCTGATTACTTTTGAAATAGTAAGCGATGAATATGTTGGAAATAAAAATCCTACCGATTACTTTTAAAAAAGTAACCAATGAATGTGCTGAAAATAAAGTCTTGCCGATTACTTTTGAAATAGTAACCGACGAATATGTTGAAAATAAAAATCTTGCCGATTACTTTTGAAATAGTAACCGACGAATGTGCTGAAAATAAAGTCTTGCCGATTACTTTTCAAATAGTAACCGACAAATATGCTGAAAATAAAAATCTTGCCGATTACTTTTGAAATAGTAACCGACGTACATGCTGAAAATAAAAATCTTCCCGATTACTATTGAAATAGTAACCAACGAATGTGCTGAAAATAAAGTCTTGCCGATTACTTTTGAAATAGTAACCGACGAATGTGCTTAAAATATAGTCTTGCCGATTAATTCTAAAATAGTAACAGACAAATATGCTAAATATAAAAATCTTGCCGATTACTTTTGAAATAGTAACCGACGAATGTGCTGAAAATAAATCTTGCCGATTACCTTTGAAATAGGAACCGACGAATATGCTGAATATAAAAATTTTGCTGATTACTTTTGAAATAGTAACCGACGAATATGCTGAATATAAAAATTTTGCTGATTACTTTTGAAATAGTAACCGACGAATGTGCAGAAAATAGATCATGTCGATTACTTTTGAAATAGTAACCGACGAATGTGTTGAATATAAAGTCTTGCCGATTACTTTTGAAATAGTAACCGACAAATGTGCTGAAAATAAATCATGCCAATTACTATTGAAATAGTAACCGACAAATGTGCTGAAAATAAAAATCTTGCCGATTAGTTTTGAAATAGTAACCGACGAATGTGCTGGAAATAAAGTCTTGTCGATTACTTTTAAAATAGTAACCGACAAATATGCTGAAAATAAAGTCTTGCCGATTACTTTTGAAATAGTAACCGACGAATATGTTGAAAATAAAAATCTTGTCGATTACTTTTAAAATAGTAACCGACAAATATGCTAAAAATAAAAATCTTGCCGATTACTTTTGAAATAGGAACCGACGAATATGTTGAAAATAAAAATCTTGTCGATTACTTTTGAAATACTAACCGACGAATGTGCTGAAAATAAATCTTGCCGATTACCTTTGAAATAGTAACCGACGAATATGCTGAATATAAAAATTTTGCTGATTACTTTTGAAATAGTAACCGACGAATGTGCAGAAAATAGATCATGTCGATTACTTTTGAAATACTAACCGACGAATATGCTGAAAATAAAAATCTTGCCGAATACTTTTGAAATAGTAACCGACGAATGTGCTGAAAATAAAGTCTTGCCGATTACTTTTGAAATAGTAACCGACGAATATGTTGAAAATAAAAATCTTGTCGATTACTTTTAAAATAGTAACCGACAAATATGCTAAAAATAAAAATTTTGCCGATTACTTTTGAAATAGGAACCGATGAATATGTTGAAAATAAAAATCTTGTCGATTACTTTTAAAATAGTAACCGACAAATAAGCTGAAAATAAAAAATCTTGCCGATTACTTTTGAAATAGTAACCGACGAATGTGCAGAAAATAGATCATGCCGATTACTTTTGAAATAGTAACCGACGAACGTGTTGAAAATAAATCATGCCGATTACCTTTGAAAGAGTAACCGACGAATATGTTGAAAATAAAAATCTTACCGATTACTTTTGAAATAGTAACCAACGAATATGCTGAAAATAAAGTCTTGGCCATTACTTTTGAAATAGTAACCGACGAATATGTGCTGAAAATAAATCTTGCCGATTACTTTTGAAATAGTAACCGACGAATGTGCTGAAAATAAATCATGCCGATTACTTTTGAAATAGTAAGTGACGAATATGTTGAAAATAAAAATCTTACCGATTACTTTTGAAATAGTAACCAACGAATATGCTGAAAATAAAGTCTTGCCGATTACTTTTGAAATTGTAACCGATGAATATGTTGAAAATAAAAATCTTGTAGATTACTTTTAAAACAGTAACCGACAAATATGCTGAAAATAAAAATCGTGCCGATTACTTTTGAAATAGTCACCGACGAATATGCTGAAAATAAAAATCTTGCCGATTACTTTTGAAATAGTAACCGACGAATGTGCTGATAATAAATCATGCTGATTACTTTTGAAATAGTAAGCGACGAATATGTTGGAAATAAAAATCTTACCGATTACTTTTAAAAAAGTAACCAATGAATGTGCTGAAAATAAAGTCTTGCCGATTACTTTTGAAATAGTAACCGACGAATATGTTGAAAATAAAAATCTTGCCGAATACTTTTGAAATAGTAACCGACGAATGTGCTAAAAATAAAAATCTTGCTGATTACCTTTGAAATAGTAACCGATGAACATGCTGAAAATAAAAATCTTCCCGATTACTTTTGAAAAAGTAACCGACAAATATGCTGAAAATAAAAATCTTGTCGATTACTTTTGAAATAGTCACCGACCAATATGCTGAAAATAAAAATCATGCTGATTACTTTTGAAATAGTAACCGACGAATGTGCTGAAAATAAATCATGCTGATTACTTTTGAAATAGTAAGCGATGAATATGTTGGAAATAAAAATCTTACCGATTACTTTTAAAAAAGTAACCAATGAATGTGCTGAAAATAAAGTCTTGCCGATTACTTTTGAAATAGTAACCGACGAATATGTTGAAAATAAAAATCTTGCCGATTACTTTTGAAATAGTAACCGACGAATGTGCTGAAAATAAAGTCTTGCCGATTACTTTTAAAATAGTAACCGACAAATATGCTGAAAATAAAAATCTTGCCGATTACTTTTGAAATAGTAACCGACGTACATGCTGAAAATAAAAATCTTGCCGATTACTATTGAAATAGTAACCGACGAATGTGCTGAAAATAAAGTCTTGCCGATTACTTTTGAAATAGTAACCGACGAATGTGCTTAAAATATAGCCTTGCCGATTAATTCTAAAATAGTAACAGACAAATATGCTAAATATAAAAATCTTGCCGATTACTTTTGAAATAGTAACCGACGAATGTGCTGAAAATAAATCTTGCCGATTACCTTTGAAATAGGAACCGACGAATATGCTGAATATAAAAATTTTGCTGATTACTTTTGAAATAGTAACCGACGAATATGCTGAATATAAAAATTTTGCTGATTACTTTTGAAATAGTAACCGACGAATGTGCAGAAAATAGATCATGTCGATTACTTTTGAAATAGTAACCGACGAATGTGTTGAATATAAAGTCTTGCCGATTACTTTTGAAATAGTAACCGACAAATGTGCTGAAAATAAATCATGCCAATTACTATTGAAATAGTAACCGACAAATGTGCTGAAAATAAAAATCTTGCCGATTAGTTTTGAAATAGTAACCGACGAATGTGCTGAAAATAAAGTCTTGTCGATTACTTTTAAAATAGTAACCGACAAATATGCTGAAAATAAAGTCTTGCCGATTACTTTTGAAATAGTAACCGACGAATATGTTGAAAATAAAAATCTTGTAGATTACTTTTAAAATAGTAACCGACAAATATGCTAAAAATAAAAATCTTGCCGATTACTTTTGAAATAGGAACCGACGAATATGTTGAAAATAAAAATCTTGTCGATTACTTTTGAAATACTAACCGACGAATATGCTGAAAATAAAAATCTTGCCGATTACTTTTGAAATAGTAACCGACGAATGTGCTGAAAATAAAGTCTTGTCGATTACTTTTGAAATAGTAACCGACAAATATGTTGAAAATAAAAATCTTGTCGATTACTTTTAAAATAGTAACCAACAAATATGCTAAAAATAAAAATCTTGCCGATTACTTTTGAAATAGGAACCGATGAATATGTTGAAAATAAAAATCTTGTCGATTACTTTTAAAATAGTAACCGACAAATAAGCTGAAAATAAAAAATCTTGCCGATTACTTTTGAAATAGTAACCGACGAATGTGCAGAAAATAGATCATGCCGATTACTTTTGAAATAGTAACCGACGAACGTGTTGAAAATAAATCATGCCGATTACCTTTGAAAGAGTAACCGACGAATATGTTGAAAATAAAAATCTTACCGATTACTTTTGAAATAGTAACCAACGAATATGCTGAAAATAAAGTCTTGGCCATTACTTTTGAAATAGTAACCGACGAATATGTGCTGAAAATAAATCTTGCCGATTACTTTTGAAATAGTAACCGACGAATGTGCTGAAAATAAATCATGCCGATTACTTTTGAAATAGTAAGTGACGAATATGTTGAAAATAAAAATCTTACCGATTACTTTTGAAATAGTAACCAACGAATATGCTGAAAATAAAGTCTTGCCGATTACTTTTGAAATTGTAACCGATGAATATGTTGAAAATAAAAATCTTGTAGATTACTTTTAAAACAGTAACCGACAAATATGCTGAAAATAAAAATCGTGCCGATTACTTTTGAAATAGTCACCGACGAATATGCTGAAAATAAAAATCTTGCCGATTACTTTTAAAATAGTAACCGACGAATGTGCTGATAATAAATCATGCTGATTACTTTTGAAATAGTAAGCGACGAATATGTTGGAAATAAAAATCTTACCGATTACTTTTAAAAAAGTAACCAATGAATGTGCTGAAAATAAAGTCTTGCCGATTACTTTTGAAATAGTAACCGACGAATATGTTGAAAATAAAAATCTTGCCGAATACTTTTGAAATAGTAACCGACGAATGTGCTAAAAATAAAAATCTTACTGATTACCTTTGAAATAGTAACCGATGAACATGCTGAAAATAAAAATCTTCCCGATTACTTTTGAAAAAGTAACCGACAAATATGCTGAAAATAAAAATCTTGCCGATTACTTTTGAAATAGTAACCGACGAATGTGCTGAAAATAAAGTCTTGCCGATTACTTTTAAAATAGTAACCGACGAATATGTTGAAAATAAAAATCTTGCCGATTACTTTTGAAATAGTAACCGACGAATGTGCTGAAAATAAAGTCTTGCCGATTACTTTTAAAATAGTAACCGACAAATATGCTGAAAATAAAAATCTTGCCGATTACTTTTGAAATAGTAACCGACGTACATGCTGAAAATAAAAATCTTGCCGATTACTATTGAAATAGTAACCGACGAATGTGCTGAAAATAAAGTCTTGCCGATTACTTTTGAAATAGTAACCGACGAATGTGCTGAAAATATAGTCTTGCCGATTAATTCTAAAATAGTAACAGACAAATATGCTAAAAATAAAAATCTTGCCGATTACTTTTGAAATAGTAACCGACGAATGTGCTGAAAATAAATCTTGCCGATTACCTTTGAAATAGGAACCGACGAATATGCTGAATATAAAAATTTTGCTGATTACTTTTGAAATAGTAACCGACGAATGTGCAGAAAATAGATCATGTCGATTACTTTTGAAATAGTAACCGACGAATGTGTTGAATATAAAGTCTTGCCGATTACTTTTGAAATAGTAACCGACAAATGTGCTGAAAATAAATCATGCCAATTACTATTGAAATAGTAACCGACAAATGTGCTGAAAATAAAAGTCTTGCCGATTACTTTTGAAATAGTAACCTGACGAATGTGCTGAAAATAAATCATGCCGATTACTTTTGAAATAGTCACCGACGAATATGCTGAAAATAAAAATCTTGCCGATTACTTTTGAAATAGTAACCGACGAATGTGCTGAAAATAAATCATGCCGATTACTTTGGAAATAGTAAGTGACGAATATGTTGAAAATAAAAATCTTACCGATTACTTTTGAAATAGTAACCAACGAATGTGCTGAAAATAAAGTCTTGCCGATAACTTTTGAAATAGTAACCGAATAATATGTGCTGAAAATAAATCATGCTGATTACTTTTGAAATAGTAAGCGACGAATATGTTGAAAATAAAAATCTTGCCGAATACTTTTGAAATAATAACCGAGGAATGTGCTAAAAATAAAAATCTTGCCGATTACCTTTGAAATAGTAACCGATGAACATGCTGAAAATAAAAATCTTCCCGATTACTTTTGAAAAAGTAACCGACAAATATGCTGAAAATAAAAATCTTGCCGATTACTTTTGAAATAGTCACCGACGAATATGCTGAAAATAAAAATCTTGCCGATTACTTTTGAAATAGTAACCGACGAATGTGCTGAAAATAAATCATGCCGATTACTTTCGAAATAGTAAGCGACGAATATGTTGAAAATAAAAATCTTACTGATTACTTTTAAAATAGTAACCAATGAATGTGCTGAAAATAAAGTCTTGCCGATTACTTTTGAAATAGTAACCGACGAATGTGCTGAAAATAAATCTTGCAGATTACCTTTGAAATAGTAACCGACGAATATGCTGAATATAAAAATTTTGCTGATTACTTTTGAAATAGTAACCGACGAATGTGCAGAAAATAGATCATGTCGATGTCTTTTGAAATAGTAACCTACGAATGTGTTGAATATAAAGTCTTGCCGATTACTTTTGAAATAGTAACCGACAAATGTGCTGAAAATAAATCATGCCAATTACTATTGAAATAGTAACCGACAAATGTGCTGAAAATAAATCATGCTGATTACTTTTGAAATAGTAAGCGAAGAATATGTTGGAAATAAAAATCTTACCGATTACTTTTAAAAAAGTAACCAATGAATGTGCTGAAAATAAAGTCTTGCCGATTACTTTTGAAATAGTAACCGACGAATGTGCTGAAAATAAATCTTGCCGATTACTTTTGAAATAGTAACCGACGAATGTGCTGAAAATAAATCATGCCGATTACTTTTGAAATAGTAAGTGACGAATATGTTGAAAATAAAAATCTTACCGATTACTTTTGAAATAGTAACCAACGAATATGCTGAAAATAAAGTCTTGCCGATTACTTTTGAAATTGTAACCGATGAATATGTTGAAAATAAAAATCTTGTAGATTACTTTTAAAACAGTAACCGACAAATATGCTGAAAATAAAAATCGTGCCGATTACTTTTGAAATAGTCACCGACGAATATGCTGAAAATAAAAATCTTGCCGATTACTTTTAAAATAGTAACCGACGAATGTGCTGATAATAAATCATGCTGATTACTTTTGAAATAGTAAGCGACGAATATGTTGGAAATAAAAATCTTACCGATTACTTTTAAAAAAGTAACCAATGAATGTGCTGAAAATAAAGTCTTGCCGATTACTTTTGAAATAGTAACCGACGAATATGTTGAAAATAAAAATCTTGCCGAATACTTTTGAAATAGTAACCGACGAATGTGCTAAAAATAAAAATCTTACTGATTACCTTTGAAATAGTAACCGATGAACATGCTGAAAATAAAAATCTTCCCGATTACTTTTGAAAAAGTAACCGACAAATATGCTGAAAATAAAAATCTTGCCGATTACTTTTGAAATAGTAACCGACGAATGTGCTGAAAATAAAGTCTTGCCGATTACTTTTAAAATAGTAACCGACGAATATGTTGAAAATAAAAATCTTGCCGATTACTTTTGAAATAGTAACCGACGAATGTGCTGAAAATAAAGTCTTGCCGATTACTTTTAAAATAGTAACCGACAAATATGCTGAAAATAAAAATCTTGCCGATTACTTTTGAAATAGTAACCGACGTACATGCTGAAAATAAAAATCTTGCCGATTACTATTGAAATAGTAACCGACGAATGTGCTGAAAATAAAGTCTTGCCGATTACTTTTGAAATAGTAACCGACGAATGTGCTGAAAATATAGTCTTGCCGATTAATTCTAAAATAGTAACAGACAAATATGCTAAAAATAAAAATCTTGCCGATTACTTTTGAAATAGTAACCGACGAATGTGCTGAAAATAAATCTTGCCGATTACCTTTGAAATAGGAACCGACGAATATGCTGAATATAAAAATTTTGCTGATTACTTTTGAAATAGTAACCGACGAATGTGCAGAAAATAGATCATGTCGATTACTTTTGAAATAGTAACCGACGAATGTGTTGAATATAAAGTCTTGCCGATTACTTTTGAAATAGTAACCGACAAATGTGCTGAAAATAAATCATGCCAATTACTATTGAAATAGTAACCGACAAATGTGCTGAAAATAAAAGTCTTGCCGATTACTTTTGAAATAGTAACCTGACGAATGTGCTGAAAATAAATCATGCCGATTACTTTTGAAATAGTCACCGACGAATATGCTGAAAATAAAAATCTTGCCGATTACTTTTGAAATAGTAACCGACGAATGTGCTGAAAATAAATCATGCCGATTACTTTGGAAATAGTAAGTGACGAATATGTTGAAAATAAAAATCTTACCGATTACTTTTGAAATAGTAACCAACGAATGTGCTGAAAATAAAGTCTTGCCGATAACTTTTGAAATAGTAACCGAATAATATGTGCTGAAAATAAATCATGCTGATTACTTTTGAAATAGTAAGCGACGAATATGTTGAAAACAAAAATCTTGCCGAATACTTTTGAAATAATAACCGAGGAATGTGCTAAAAATAAAAATCTTGCCGATTACCTTTGAAATAGTAACCGATGAACATGCTGAAAATAAAAATCTTCCCGATTACTTTTGAAAAAGTAACCGACAAATATGCTGAAAATAAAAATCTTGCCGATTACTTTTGAAATAGTCACCGACGAATATGCTGAAAATAAAAATCTTGCCGATTACTTTTGAAATAGTAACCGACGAATGTGCTGAAAATAAATCATGCCGATTACTTTCGAAATAGTAAGCGACGAATATGTTGAAAATAAAAATCTTACTGATTACTTTTAAAATAGTAACCAATGAATGTGCTGAAAATAAAGTCTTGCCGATTACTTTTGAAATAGTAACCGACGAATGTGCTGAAAATAAATCTTGCAGATTACCTTTGAAATAGTAACCGACGAATATGCTGAATATAAAAATTTTGCTGATTACTTTTGAAATAGTAACCGACGAATGTGCAGAAAATAGATCATGTCGATGTCTTTTGAAATAGTAACCTACGAATGTGTTGAATATAAAGTCTTGCCGATTACTTTTGAAATAGTAACCGACAAATGTGCTGAAAATAAATCATGCCAATTACTATTGAAATAGTAACCGACAAATGTGCTGAAAATAAATCATGCTGATTACTTTTGAAATAGTAAGCGATGAATATGTTGGAAATAAAAATCTTACCGATTACTTTTAAAAAAGTAACCAATGAATGTGCTGAAAATAAAGTCTTGCCGATTACTTTTGAAATAGTAACCGACGAATATGTTGAAAATAAAAATCTTGCCAATTACTTTTGAAATAGTAACCAACGAATGTGCTGAAAATAAAGTCTTGCCGATTACTTTTAAAATAGTAACCGACAAATATGCTGAAAATAAAAATCTTGCCGATTACTTTTGAAATAGTAACCGACGTACATGCTGAAAATAAAAATCTTGCCGATTACTATTGAAATAGTAACCGACGAATGTGCTGAAAATAAAGTCTTGCCGATTACTTTTGAAATAGTAACCGACGAATGTGCTGAAAATATAGTCTTGCCGATTAATTCTAAAATAGTAACAGACAAATATGCTAAAAATAAAAATCTTGCCGATTACTTTTGAAATAGTAACCGACGAATGTGCTGAAAATAAATCTTGCCGATTACCTTTGAAATAGGAACCGACGAATATGCTGAATATAAAAATTTTGCTGATTACTTTTGAAATAGTAACCGACGAATGTGCAGAAAATAGATCATGTCGATTACTTTTGAAATAGTAACCGACGAATGTGTTGAATATAAAGTCTTGCCGATTACTTTTGAAATAGTAACCGACAAATGTGCTGAAAATATATCATGCCAATTACTATTGAAATAGTAACCGACAAATGTGCTGAAAATAAAAGTCTTGCCGATTACTTTTGAAATAGTAACCTGACGAATGTGCTGAAAATAAATCATGCCGATTACTTTTGAAATAGTCACCGACGAATATGCTGAAAATAAAAATCTTGCCGATTACTTTTGAAATAGTAACCGACGAATGTGCTGAAAATAAATCATGCCGATTACTTTCGAAATAGTAAGCGACGAATATGTTGAAAATAAAAATCTTACCGATTACTTTTAAAATAGTAACCAACGAATGTACTGAAAATAAATCTTGCCGATTACTTTTGAAATAGTAACCGACGAATGTGCTGAAAATAAATCATGCCGATTACTTTGGAAATAGTAAGTGACGAATATGTTGAAAATAAAAATCTTACCGATTACTTTTGAAATAGTAACCAACGAATGTGCTGAAAATAAAGTCTTGCCGATAACTTTTGAAATAGTAACCGAATAATATGTGCTGAAAATAAATCTTGTCGATTAGTTTTGAAATAGTAACCGACGAATGTGCTGAAAATAAATCATGCCGATTACTTTCGAAATAGTAAGCGACGAATATGTTGAAAATAAAAATCTTACTGATTACTTTTAAAATAGTAACCAATGAATGTGCTGAAAATAAAGTCTTGCCGATTACTTTTGAAATAGTAACCGACGAATGTGCTGAAAATAAATCTTGCAGATTACCTTTGAAATAGTAACCGACGAATATGCTGAATATAAAAATTTTGCTGATTACTTTTGAAATAGTAACCGACGAATGTGCAGAAAATAGATCATGTCGATTACTTTTGAAATAGTAACCTACGAATGTGTTGAATATAAAGTCTTGCCGATTACTTTTGAAATAGTAACCGACAAATGTGCTGAAAATAAATCATGCCAATTACTATTGAAATAGTAACCGACAAATGTGCTGAAAATAAATCATGCTGATTACTTTTGAAATAGTAAGCGATGAATATGTTGGAAATAAAAATCTTACCGATTACTTTTAAAAAAGTAACCAATGAATGTGCTGAAAATAAAGTCTTGCCGATTACTTTTGAAATAGTAACCGACGAATATGTTGAAAATAAAAATCTTGCCAATTACTTTTGAAATAGTAACCAACGAATGTGCTGAAAATAAAGTCTTGCCGATTACTTTTAAAATAGTAACCGACAAATATGCTGAAAATAAAAATCTTGCCGATTACTTTTGAAATAGTAACCGACGTACATGCTGAAAATAAAAATCTTGCCGATTACTATTGAAATAGTAACCGACGAATGTGCTGAAAATAAAGTCTTGCCGATTACTTTTGAAATAGTAACCGACGAATGTGCTGAAAATATAGTCTTGCCGATTAATTCTAAAATAGTAACAGACAAATATGCTAAAAATAAAAATCTTGCCGATTACTTTTGAAATAGTAACCGACGAATGTGCTGAAAATAAATCTTGCCGATTACCTTTGAAATAGGAACCGACGAATATGCTGAATATAAAAATTTTGCTGATTACTTTTGAAATAGTAACCGACGAATGTGCAGAAAATAGATCATGTCGATTACTTTTGAAATAGTAACCGACGAATGTGTTGAATATAAAGTCTTGCCGATTACTTTTGAAATAGTAACCGACAAATGTGCTGAAAATAAATCATGCCAATTACTATTGAAATAGTAACCGACAAATGTGCTGAAAATAAAAGTCTTGCCGATTACTTTTGAAATAGTAACCTGACGAATGTGCTGAAAATAAATCATGCCGATTACTTTTGAAATAGTCACCGACGAATATGCTGAAAATAAAAATCTTGCCGATTACTTTTGAAATAGTAACCGACGAATGTGCTGAAAATAAATCATGCCGATTACTTTGGAAATAGTAAGTGACGAATATGTTGAAAATAAAAATCTTACCGATTACTTTTGAAATAGTAACCAACGAATGTGCTGAAAATAAAGTCTTGCCGATAACTTTTGAAATAGTAACCGAATAATATGTGCTGAAAATAAATCATGCTGATTACTTTTGAAATAGTAAGCGACGAATATGTTGAAAATAAAAATCTTGCCGAATACTTTTGAAATAATAACCGAGGAATGTGCTAAAAATAAAAATCTTGCCGATTACCTTTGAAATAGTAACCGATGAACATGCTGAAAATAAAAATCTTCCCGATTACTTTTGAAAAAGTAACCGACAAATATGCTGAAAATAAAAATCTTGCCGATTACTTTTGAAATAGTCACCGACGAATATGCTGAAAATAAAAATCTTGCCGATTACTTTTGAAATAGTAACCGACGAATGTGCTGAAAATAAATCATGCCGATTACTTTCGAAATAGTAAGCGACGAATATGTTGAAAATAAAAATCTTACTGATTACTTTTAAAATAGTAACCAATGAATGTGCTGAAAATAAAGTCTTGCCGATTACTTTTGAAATAGTAACCGACGAATGTGCTGAAAATAAATCTTGCAGATTACCTTTGAAATAGTAACCGACGAATATGCTGAATATAAAAATTTTGCTGATTACTTTTGAAATAGTAACCGACGAATGTGCAGAAAATAGATCATGTCGATTACTTGTGAAATAGTAACCTACGAATGTGTTGAATATAAAGTCTTGCCGATTACTTTTGAAATAGTAACCGACAAATGTGCTGAAAATAAATCATGCCAATTACTATTGAAATAGTAACCGACATATGTGCTGAAAATAAATCATGCTGATTACTTTTGAAATAGTAAGCGATGAATATGTTGGAAATAAAAATCTTACCGATTACTTTTAAAAAAGTAACCAATGGATGTGCTGAAAATAAAGTCTTGCCGATTACTTTTGAAATAGTAACCGACGAATATGTTGAAAATAAAAATCTTGCCAATTACTTTTGAAATAGTAACCAACGAATGTGCTGAAAATAAAGTCTTGCCGATTACTTTTAAAATAGTAACCGACAAATATGCTGAAAATAAAAATCTTGCCGATTACTTTTGAAATAGTAACCGACGTACATGCTGAAAATAAAAATCTTGCCGATTACTATTGAAATAGTAACCGACGAATGTGCTGAAAATAAAGTCTTGCCGATTACTTTTGAAATAGTAACCGACGAATGTGCTGAAAATATAGTCTTGCCGATTAATTCTAAAATAGTAACAGACAAATATGCTAAAAATAAAAATCTTGCCGATTACTTTTGAAATAGTAACCGACGAATGTGCTGAAAATAAATCTTGCCGATTACCTTTGAAATAGGAACCGACGAATATGCTGAATATAAAAATTTTGCTGATTACTTTTGAAATAGTAACCGACGAATGTGCAGAAAATAGATCATGTCGATTACTTTTGAAATAGTAACCGACGAATGTGTTGAATATAAAGTCTTGCCGATTACTTTTGAAATAGTAACCGACAAATGTGCTGAAAATAAATCATGCCAATTACTATTGAAATAGTAACCGACAAATGTGCTGAAAATAAAAGTCTTGCCGATTACTTTTGAAATAGTAACCTGACGAATGTGCTGAAAATAAATCATGCCGATTACTTTTGAAATAGTCACCGACGAATATGCTGAAAATAAAAATCTTGCCGATTACTTTTGAAATAGTAACCGACGAATGTGCTGAAAATAAATCATGCCGATTACTTTGGAAATAGTAAGTGACGAATATGTTGAAAATAAAAATCTTACCGATTACTTTTGAAATAGTAACCAACGAATGTGCTGAAAATAAAGTCTTGCCGATAACTTTTGAAATAGTAACCGAATAATATGTGCTGAAAATAAATCATGCTGATTACTTTTGAAATAGTAAGCGACGAATATGTTGAAAATAAAAATCTTGCCGAATACTTTTGAAATAATAACCGAGGAATGTGCTAAAAATAAAAATCTTGCCGATTACCTTTGAAATAGTAACCGATGAACATGCTGAAAATAAAAATCTTCCCGATTACTTTTGAAAAAGTAACCGACAAATATGCTGAAAATAAAAATCTTGCCGATTACTTTTGAAATAGTCACCGACGAATATGCTGAAAATAAAAATCTTGCCGATTACTTTTGAAATAGTAACCGACGAATGTGCTGAAAATAAATCATGCCGATTACTTTCGAAATAGTAAGCGACGAATATGTTGAAAATAAAAATCTTACTGATTACTTTTAAAATAGTAACCAATGAATGTGCTGAAAATAAAGTCTTGCCGATTACTTTTGAAATAGTAACCGACGAATGTGCTGAAAATAAATCTTGCAGATTACCTTTGAAATAGTAACCGACGAATATGCTGAATATAAAAATTTTGTTGATTACTTTTGAAATAGTAACCGACGAATGTGCAGAAAATAGATCATGTCGATTACTTTTGAAATAGTAACCTACGAATGTGTTGAATATAAAGTCTTGCCGATTACTTTTGAAATAGTAACCGACAAATGTGCTGAAAATAAATCATGCCAATTACTATTGAAATAGTAACCGACAAATGTGCTGAAAATAAATCATGCTGATTACTTTTGAAATAGTAAGCGATGAATATGTTGGAAATAAAAATCTTACCGATTACTTTTAAAAAAGTAACCAATGAATGTGCTGAAAATAAAGTCTTGCCGATTACTTTTGAAATAGTAACCGACGAATATGTTGAAAATAAAAATCTTGCCAATTACTTTTGAAATAGTAACCGACGAATGTGCTGAAAATAAAGTCTTGCCGATTACTTTTAAAATAGTAACCGACAAATATGCTGAAAATAAAAATCTTGCCGATTACTTTTGAAATAGTAACCGACGTACATGCTGAAAATAAAAATCTTGCCGATTACTATTGAAATAGTAACCGACGAATGTGCTGAAAATAAAGTCTTGCCGATTACTTTTGAAATAGTAACCGACGAATGTGCTGAAAATATAGTCTTGCCGATTAATTCTAAAATAGTAACAGACAAATATGCTAAAAATAAAAATCTTGCCGATTACTTTTGAAATAGTAACCGACGAATGTGCTGAAAATAAATCTTGCCGATTACCTTTGAAATAGGAACCGACGAATATGCTGAATATAAAAATTTTGCTGATTACTTTTGAAATAGTAACCGACGAATGTGCAGAAAATAGATCATGTCGATTACTTTTGAAATAGTAACCGACGAATGTGTTGAATATAAAGTCTTGCCGATTACTTTTGAAATAGTAACCGACAAATGTGCTGAAAATAAATCATGCCAATTACTATTGAAATAGTAACCGACAAATGTGCTGAAAATAAAAGTCTTGCCGATTACTTTTGAAATAGTAACCTGACGAATGTGCTGAAAATAAATCATGCCGATTACTTTTGAAATAGTCACCGACGAATATGCTGAAAATAAAAATCTTGCCGATTACTTTTGAAATAGTAACCGACGAATGTGCTGAAAATAAATCATGCCGATTACTTTGGAAATAGTAAGTGACGAATATGTTGAAAATAAAAATCTTACCGATTACTTTTGAAATAGTAACCAACGAATGTGCTGAAAATAAAGTCTTGCCGATATCTTTTGAAATAGTAACCGAATAATATGTGCTGAAAATAAATCATGCTGATTACTTTTGAAATAGTAAGCGACGAATATGTTGAAAATAAAAATCTTGCCGAATACTTTTGAAATAATAACCGAGGAATGTGCTAAAAATAAAAATCTTGCCGATTACCTTTGAAATAGTAACCGATGAACATGCTGAAAATAAAAATCTTCCCGATTACTTTTGAAAAAGTAACCGACAAATATGCTGAAAATAAAAATCTTGCCGATTACTTTTGAAATAGTCACCGACGAATATGCTGAAAATAAAAATCTTGCCGATTACTTTTGAAATAGTAACCGACGAATGTGCTGAAAATAAATCATGCCGATTACTTTCGAAATAGTAAGCGACGAATATGTTGAAAATAAAAATCTTACTGAATACTTTTAAAATAGTAACCAATGAATGTGCTGAA
Organism: Medicago lupulina; assembly: GCA_958299785.1. Lineage (NCBI taxonomy): Eukaryota > Viridiplantae > Streptophyta > Magnoliopsida > Fabales > Fabaceae > Medicago > Medicago lupulina. The sequence goes on from OY283142.1 coordinate 36,971,694, forward strand.
AATAAAGTCTTGCCGATTACTTTTGAAATAGTAACCGACGAATGTGCTGAAAATAAATCTTGCAGATTACCTTTGAAATAGTAACCGACGAATATGCTGAATATAAAAATTTTGCTGATTACTTTTGAAATAGTAACCGACGAATGTGCAGAAAATAGATCATGTCGATTACTTTTGAAATAGTAACCTACGAATGTGTTGAATATAAAGTCTTGCCGATTACTTTCGAAATAGTAACCGACAAATGTGCTGAAAATAAATCATGCCAATTACTATTGAAATAGTAACCGACAAATGTGCTGAAAATAAATCATGCTGATTACTTTTGAAATAGTAAGCGATGAATATGTTGGAAATAAAAATCTTACCGATTACTTTTAAAAAAGTAACCAATGAATGTGCTGAAAATAAAGTCTTGCCGATTACTTTTGAAATAGTAACCGACGAATATGTTGAAAATAAAAATCTTGCCAATTACTTTTGAAATAGTAACCGACGAATGTGCTGAAAATAAAGTCTTGCCGATTACTTTTAAAATAGTAACCGACAAATATGCTGAAAATAAAAATCTTGCCGATTACTTTTGAAATAGTAACCGACGTACATGCTGAAAATAAAAATCTTGCCGATTACTATTGAAATAGTAACCGACGAATGTGCTGAAAATAAAGTCTTGCCGATTACTTTTGAAATAGTAACCGACGAATGTGCTGAAAATATAGTCTTGCCGATTAATTCTAAAATAGTAACAGACAAATATGCTAAAAATAAAAATCTTGCCGATTACTTTTGAAATAGTAACCGACGAATGTGCTGAAAATAAATCTTGCCGATTACCTTTGAAATAGTAACCGACGAATATGCTGAATATAAAAATTTTGCGGATTACTTTTGAAATAGTAACCGACGAATGTGCAGAAAATAGATCATGCCGATTACTTTTGAAATAGTAACCGACGAATGTGTTGAATATAAAGTCTTGCCGATTACTTTTGAAATAGTAACCGACAAATGTGCTGAAAATAAATCATGCCAATTACTATTGAAATAGTAACCGACAAATGTGCTGAAAATAAAAGTCTTGCCGATTACTTTTGAAATAGTAACCTGACGAATGTGCTGAAAATAAATCATGCCGATTACTTTTGAAATAGTCACCGACGAATATGCTGAAATTAAAAATCTTGCCGATTACTTTTGAAATAGTAACCGACGAATGTGCTGAAAATAAATCATGCCGATTACTTTCGAAATAGTAAGCGACGAATATGTTGAAAATAAAAATCTTACCGATTACTTTTAAAATAGTAACCAACGAATGTACTTAAAATAAATCTTGCCGATTACTTTTGAAATAGTAACCGACGAATGTGCTGAAAATAAATTATGCCGATTACTTTGGAAATAGTAAGTGACGAATATGTTGAAAATAAAAATCTTACCGATTACTTTTGAAATAGTAACCAACGAATGTGCTGAAAATAACGTCTTGCCGATAACTTTTGAAATAGTAACCGAATAATATGTGCTGAAAATAAATCTTGTCGATTAGTTTTGAAATAGTAACCGACGAATGTGCTGAAAATAAATCATGCTGATTACTTTTGAAATAGTAAGCGACGAATATGTTGAAAATAAAAATCTTGCCGAATACTTTTGAAATAATAACCGAGGAATGTGCTAAAAATAAAAATCTTGCCGATTACCTTTGAAATAGTAACCGATGAACATGCTGAAAATAAAAATCTTCCCGATTACTTTTGAAAAAGTAACCGACAAATATGCTGAAAATAAAAATCTTGCCGATTACTTTTGAAATAGTCACCGACGAATATGCTGAAAATAAAAATCTTGCCGATTACTTTTGAAATAGTAACCGACGAATGTGCTGAAAATAAATCATGCCGATTACTTTCGAAATAGTAAGCGACGAATATGTTGAAAATAAAAATCTTACCGATTACTTTTAAAATAGTAACCAATGAATGTGCTGAAAATAAAGTCTTGCCGATTACTTTTGAAATAGTAACCGACGAATGTGCTGAAAATAAATCTTGCCGATTACCTTTGAAATAGTAACCGACGAATATGCTGAATATAAAAATTTTGCTGATTACTTTTGAAATAGTAACCGACGAATGTGCAGAAAATAGATCATGTCGATTACTTTTGAAATAGTAACCTACGAATGTGTTGAATATAAAGTCTTGCCGATTACTTTTGAAATAGTAACCGACAAATGTGCTGAAAATAAATCATGCCAATTACTATTGAAATAGTAACCGACAAATCTGCTGAAAATAAAAATCTTGCCGATTAGTTTTGAAATAGTAACCGACGAATGTGCTGAAAATAAATCATGCTGATTACTTTTGAAATAGTAAGCGATGAATATGTTGGAAATAAAAATCTTACCGATTACTTTTAAAAAAGTAACCAATGAATGTGCTGAAAATAAAGTCTTGCCGATTACTTTTCAAATAGTAACCGACGAATATGTTGAAAATAAAAATCTTGCCGATTACTTTTGAAATAGTAACCGACGAATGTGCTGAAAATAAAGTCTTGCCGATTACTTTTAAAATAGTAACCGACAAATATGCTGAAAATAAAAATCTTGCCGATTACTTTTGAAATAGTAACCGACGTACATGCTGAAAATAAAAATCTTGCCGATTACTATTGAAATAGTAACCGACGAATGTGCTGAAAATAAAGTCTTGCCGATTACTTTTGAAATAGTAACCGACGAATGTGCTGAAAATATAGTCTTGCCGATTAATTCTAAAATAGTAACAGACAAATATGCTCAAAATAAAAATCTTGCCGATTACTTTTGAAATAGTAACCGACGAATGTGCTGAAAATAAATCTTGCCGATTACCTTTGAAATAGTAACCGACGAATATGCTGAATATAAAAATTTTGCGGATTACTTTTGAAATAGTAACCGACGAATGTGCAGAAAATAGATCATGCCGATTACTTTTGAAATAGTAACCGACGAATGTGTTGAATATAAAGTCTTGCCGATTACTTTTGAAATAGTAACCGACAAATGTGCTGAAAATAAATCATGCCAATTACTATTGAAATAGTAACCGACAAATGTGCTGAAAATAAAAGTCTTGCCGATTACTTTTGAAATAGTAACCTGACGAATGTGCTGAAAATAAATCATGCCGATTACTTTTGAAATAGTCACCGACGAATATGCTGAAAATAAAAATCTTGCCGATTACTTTTGAAATAGTAACCGACGAATGTGCTGAAAATAAATCATGCCGATTACTTTCGAAATAGTAAGCGACGAATATGTTGAAAATAAAAATCTTACCGATTACTTTTAAAATAGTAACCAACGAATGTACTGAAAATAAATCTTGCCGATTACTTTTGAAATAGTAACCGACGAATGTGCTGAAAATAAATCATGCCGATTACTTTCGAAATAGTAAGCGACGAATATGTTGAAAATAAAAATCTTACCGATTACTTTTAAAATAGTAACCAATGAATGTGCTGAAAATAAAAATCTTGCCGATTACCTTTGAAATAGTAACCGATGAACATGCTGAAAATAAAAATCTTCCCGATTACTTTTGAAAAAGTAACCGACAAATATGCTGAAAATAAAAATCTTGCCGATTACTTTTGAAATAGTCACCGACGAATATGCTGAAAATAAAAATCTTGCCGATTACTTTTGAAATAGTAACCGACGAATGTGCTGAAAATAAATCATGCCGATTTCTTTCGAAATAGTAAGCGACGAATATGTTGAAAATAAAAATCTTACCGATTACTTTTAAAATAGTAACCAATGAATGTGCTGAAAATAAAGTCTTGCCGATTACTTTTGAAATAGTAACCGACGAATGTGCTGAAAATAAATCATGCCGATTACTTTCGAAATAGTAAGCGACGAATATGTTGAAAATAAAATCTTACCGATTACTTTTAAAATAGTAACCAACGAATGTACTGAAAATAAATCTTGCCGATTACTTTTGAAATAGTAACCGACGAATGTGCTGAAAATAAATCATGCCGATTACTTTCGAAATAGTAAGCGACGAATATGTTGAAAATAAAAATCTTACCGATTACTTTTAAAATAGTAACCAATGAATGTGCTGAAAATAAAGTCTTGCCGATTACTTTTGAAATAGTAACCGACGAATGTGCTGAAAATAAATCTTGCCGATTACCTTTGAAATAGTAACCGACGAATATGCTGAATATAAAAATTTTGCTGATTACTTTTGAAATAGTAACCGACGAATGTGCAGAAAATAGATCATGCCGATTACTTTTGAAATAGTAACCGACGAATGTGTTGAATATAAAGTCTTGCCGATTACTTTTGAAATAGTAACCGACAAATGTGCTGAAAATAAATCATGCCAATTACTATTGAAATAGTAACCTGACAAATGTGCTGAAAATAAAAGTCTTGCCGATTACTTTTGAACTAGTAACCTGACGAATGTGCTGAAAATAAATCATGCCGATTACTTTTGAAATAGTCACCGACGAATATGCTGAAAATAAAAATCTTGCCGATTACTTTTGAAATAGTAACCGACGAATGTGCTGAAAATAAATCATGCCGATTACTTTCGAAATAGTAAGCGACGAATATGTTGAAAATAAAAATCTTACCGATTACTTTTAAAATAGTAACCAACGAATGTACTTAAAATAAATCTTGCCGATTACTTTTGAAATAGTAACCGACGAATGTGCTGAAAATAAATTATGCCGATTACTTTGGAAATAGTAAGTGACGAATATGTTGAAAATAAAAATCTTACCGATTACTTTTGAAATAGTAACCAACGAATGTGCTGAAAATAAAGTCTTGCCGATAACTTTTGAAATAGTAACCGAATAATATGTGCTGAAAATAAATCTTGTCGATTAGTTTTGAAATAGTAACCGACGAATGTGCTGAAAATAAATCATGCTGATTACTTTTGAAATAGTAAGCGACGAATATGTTGAAAATAAAAATCTTGCCGAATACTTTTGAAATAATAACCGAGGAATGTGCTAAAAATAAAAATCTTGCCGATTACCTTTGAAATAGTAACCGATGAACATGCTGAAAATAAAAATCTTCCCGATTACTTTTGAAAAAGTAACCGAAAAATATGCTGAAAATAAAAATCTTGCCGATTACTTTTGAAATAGTAACCGACGAATGTGCTGAAAATAAATCATGCCGATTACTTTCGAAATAGTAAGCGACGAATATGTTGAAAATAAAAATCTTACCGATTACTTTTAAAATAGTAACCAATGAATGTGCTGAAAATAAAGTCTTGCCGATTACTTTTGAAATAGTAACCGACGAATGTGCTGAATATAAAAATTTTGCTGATTACTTTTGAAATAGTAACCGACGAATGTGCAGAAAATAGATCATGTCGATTACTTTTGAAATAGTAACCTACGAATGTGTTGAATATAAAGTCTTGCCGATTACTTTTGAAATAGTAACCGACAAATGAGCTGAAAATAAATCATGCCAATTACTATTGAAATAGTAACCGACAAATGTGCTGAAAATAAAAATCTTGCCGATTAGTTTTGAAATAGTAACCGACGAATGTGCTGAAAATAAATCATGCTGATTACTTTTGAAATAGTAAGCGATGAATATGTTGGAAATAAAAATCTTACCGATTACTTTTAAATTAGTAACCAATGAATGTGCTGAAAATAAAGTCTTGCCGATTACTTTTCAAATAGTAACCGACGAATATGTTGAAAATAAAAATCTTGCCGATTACTTTTGAAATAGTAACCGACGAATGTGCTGAAAATAAAGTCTTGCCGATTACTTTTAAAATAGTAACCGACAAATATTCTGAAAATAAAAATCTTGCCGATTACTTTTGAAATAGTAACCGACGTACATGCTGAAAATAAAAATCTTGCCGATTACTATTGAAATAGTAACCGACGAATGTGCTGAAAATATTGTCTTGCCGATTAATTCTAAAATAGTAACAGACAAATATGCTAAAAATAAAAATCTTGCCGATTACTTTTGAAATAGTAACCGACGAATGTGCTGAAAATAAATCTTGCCGATTACCTTTGAAATAGTAACCGACGAATATGCTGAATATAAAAATTTTGCGGATTACTTTTGAAATAGTAACCGACGAATGTGCAGAAAATAGATCATGCCGATTACTTTTGAAATAGTAACCGACGAATGTGTTGAATATAAAGTCTTGCCGATTACTTTTGAAATAGTAACCGACAAATGTGCTGAAAATAAATCATGCCAATTACTATTGAAATAGTAACCGACAAATGTGCTGAAAATAAAAGTCTTGCCGATTACTTTTGAACTAGTAACCTGACGAATGTGCTGAAAATAAATCATGCCGATTACTTTTGAAATAGTCACCGACGAATATGCTGAAAATAAAAATCTTGCCGATTACTTTTGAAATAGTAACCGACGAATGTGCTGAAAATAAATCATGCCGATTACTTTCGAAATAGTAAGCGACGAATATGTTGAAAATAAAAATCTTACCGATTACTTTTAAAATAGTAACCAACGAATGTACTTAAAATAAATCTTGCCGATTACTTTTGAAATAGTCACCGACGAATGTGCTGAAAATAAATTATGCCGATTACTTTGGAAATAGTAAGTGACGAATATGTTGAAAATAAAAATCTTACCGATTACTTTTGAAATAGTAACCAACGAATGTGCTGAAAATAAAGTCTTGCCGATAACTTTTGAAATAGTAACCGAATAATATGTGGTGAAAATAAATCTTGTCGATTAGTTTTGAAATAGTAACCGACGAATGTGCTGAAAATAAATCATGCCGATTACTTTTGAAATAGTAAGCGACGAATATGTTGAAAATAAAAATCTTGCCGAATACTTTTGAAATAATAACCGAGGAATGTGCTAAAAATAAAAATCTTGCCGATTAGCTTTGAAATAGTAACCGATGAACATGCTGAAAATAAAAATCTTCCCGATTACTTTTGAAAAAGTAACCGACAAATATGCTGAAAATAAAAATCTTGCCGATTACTTTTGAAATAGTCACCGACGAATATGCTGAAAATAAAAATCTTGCCGATTACTTTTGAAATAGTAACCGACGAATGTGCTGAAAATAAATCATGCCGATTACTTTCGAAATAGTAAGCGACGAATATGTTGAAAATAAAAATCTTACCGATTACTTTTAAAATAGTAACCAATGAATGTGCTGAAAATAAAGTCTTGCCGATTACTTTTGAAATAGTAACCGACGAATGTGCTGAAAATAAATCTTGCCGATTACCTTTGAAATAGTAACCGACGAATATGCTGAATATAAAAATTTTGCTGATTACTTTTGAAATAGTAACCGACGAATGTGCAGAAAATAGATCATGTCGATTACTTTTGAAATAGTAACCTACGAATGTGTTGAATATAAAGTCTTGTCGATTACTTTTGAAATAGTAACCGACGAATGTGCTGAAAATAAATCATGCCGATTACTTTCGAAATAGTAAGCGACGAATATGTTGAAAATAAAAATCTTACCGATTACTTTTAAAATAGTAACCAACGAATGTACTGAAAATAAATCATGCCGATTACTTTTGAAATAGTAACCGACGAATGTGCTGAAAATAAATCATGCCGATTACTTTTGAAATAGTAAGCGATGAATATGTTGAAAATAAAATTCTTGCCGAATACTTTTGAAATAATAACCGAGGAATGTGCTAAAAATAAAAATCTTGCCGATTACCTTTGAAATAGTAACCGATGAACATGCTGAAAATAAAAATCTTCCCGATTACTTTTGAAAAAGTAACCGACAAATATGCTGAAAATAAAAATCTTGCCGATTACTTTTGAAATAGTCACCGACGAATATGCTGAAAATAAAAATCTTGCCGATTACTTTTGAAATAGTAACCGACGAATGTGCTGAAAATAAATCATGCCGATTACTTTCGAAATAGTAAGCGACGAATATGTTGAAAATAAAAATCTTACCGATTACTTTTAAAATAGTAACCAAGGAATGTGCTGAAAATAAAGTCTTGCCGATTACTTTTGAAATAGTAACCGACGAATGTGCTGAAAATAAATCTTGCCGATTACCTTTGAAATAGTAACCGACGAATATGCTGAATATAAAAATTTTGCTGATTACTTTTGAAATAGTAACCGACGAATGTGCAGAAAATAGATCATGTCGATTACTTTTGAAATAGTAACCTACGAATGTGTTGAATATAAAGTCTTTCCGATTACTTTTGAAATAGTAACCGACAAATGTGCTGAAAATAAATCATGCCAATTACTATTGAAATAGTAACCGACAAATGTGCTGAAAATAAAAGTCTTGCCGATTACTTTTGAAATAGTAACCTGACGAATGTGCTGAAAATAAATCATGCCGATTACTTTTGAAATAGTAAGCGACGAATATGTTGAAAATAAAAATCTTGCCGAATACTTTTGAAATAATAACCGAGGAATGTGCTAAAAATAAAAATCTTGCCGATTAGCTTTGAAATAGTAACCGATGAACATGCTGAAAATAAAAATCTTCCCGATTACTTTTGAAAAAGTAACCGACAAATATGCTGAAAATAAAAATCTTGCCGATTACTTTTGAAATAGTCACCGACGAATATGCTGAAAATAAAAATCTTGCCGATTACTTTTGAAATAGTAACCGACGAATGTGCTGAAAATAAATCATGCCGATTACTTTCGAAATAGTAAGCGACGAATATGTTGAAAATAAAAATCTTACCGATTACTTTTAAAATAGTAACCAATGAATGTGCTGAAAATAAAGTCTTGCCGATTACTTTTGAAATAGTAACCGACGAATGTGCTGAAAATAAATCTTGCCGATTACCTTTGAAATAGTAACCGACGAATATGCTGAATATAAAAATTTTGCTGATTACTTTTGAAATAGTAACCGACGAATGTGCAGAAAATAGATCATGTCGATTACTTTTGAAATAGTAACCTACGAATGTGTTGAATATAAAGTCTTGTCGATTACTTTTGAAATAGTAACCGACGAATGTGCTGAAAATAAATCATGCCGATTACTTTCGAAATAGTAAGCGACGAATATGTTGAAAATAAAAATCTTACCGATTACTTTTAAAATAGTAACCAACGAATGTACTGAAAATAAATCATGCCGATTACTTTTGAAATAGTAACCGACGAATGTGCTGAAAATAAATCATGCCGATTACTTTTGAAATAGTAAGCGATGAATATGTTGAAAATAAAATTCTTGCCGAATACTTTTGAAATAATAACCGAGGAATGTGCTAAAAATAAAAATCTTGCCGATTACCTTTGAAATAGTAACCGATGAACATGCTGAAAATAAAAATCTTCCCGATTACTTTTGAAAAAGTAACCGACAAATATGCTGAAAATAAAAATCTTGCCGATTACTTTTGAAATAGTCACCGACGAATATGCTGAAAATAAAAATCTTGCCGATTACTTTTGAAATAGTAACCGACGAATGTGCTGAAAATAAATCATGCCGATTACTTTCGAAATAGTAAGCGACGAATATGTTGAAAATAAAAATCTTACCGATTACTTTTAAAATAGTAACCAAGGAATGTGCTGAAAATAAAGTCTTGCCGATTACTTTTGAAATAGTAACCGACGAATGTGCTGAAAATAAATCTTGCCGATTACCTTTGAAATAGTAACCGACGAATATGCTGAATATAAAAATTTTGCTGATTACTTTTGAAATAGTAACCGACGAATGTGCAGAAAATAGATCATGTCGATTACTTTTGAAATAGTAACCTACGAATGTGTTGAATATAAAGTCTTTCCGATTACTTTTGAAATAGTAACCGACAAATGTGCTGAAAATAAATCATGCCAATTACTATTGAAATAGTAACCGACAAATGTGCTGAAAATAAAAGTCTTGCCGATTACTTTTGAAATAGTAACCTGACGAATGTGCTGAAAATAAATCATGCCGATTACTTTTGAAATAGTCACCGACGAATATGCTGAAAATAAAAATCTTGCCGATTACTTTTGAAATAGTAACCGACGAATGTGCTGAAAATAAATCATGCCGATTACTTTCGAAATAGTAAGCGACGAATATGTTGAAAATAAAAATCTTACCGATTACTTTTAAAATAGTAACCAACGAATGTACTGAAAATAAATCTTGCCGATTACTTTTGAAATAGTAACCGACGAATGTGCTGAAAATAAATCATGCCGATTACTTTCGAAATAGTAAGCGACGAATATGTTGAAAATAAAAATCTTACCGATTACTTTTAAAATAGTAACCAATGAATGTGCTGAAAATAAAAATCTTGCCGATTACCTTTGAAATAGTAACCGATGAACATGCTGAAAATAAAAATCTTCCCGATTACTTTTGAAAAAGTAACCGACAAATATGCTGAAAATAAAAATCTTGCCGATTACTTTTGAAATAGTCACCGACGAATATGCTGAAAATAAAAATCTTGCCGATTACTTTTGAAATAGTAACCGACGAATGTGCTGAAAATAAATCATGCCGATTACTTTCGAAATAGTAAGCGACGAATATGTTGAAAATAAAAATCTTACCGATTACTTTTAAAATAGTAACCAAGGAATGTGCTGAAAATAAAGTCTTGCCGATTACTTTTGAAATAGTAACCGACGAATGTGCTGAAAATAAATCTTGCCGATTACCTTTGAAATAGTAACCGACGAATATGCTGAATATAAAAATTTTGCTGATTACTTTTGAAATAGTAACCGACGAATGTGCAGAAAATAGATCATGTCGATTACTTTTGAAATAGTAACCTACGAATGTGTTGAATATAAAGTCTTTCCGATTACTTTTGAAATAGTAACCGACAAATGTGCTGAAAATAAATCATGCCAATTACTATTGAAATAGTAACCGACAAATGTGCTGAAAATAAAAGTCTTGCCGATTACTTTTGAAATAGTAACCTGACGAATGTGCTGAAAATAAATCATGCCGATTACTTTTGAAATAGTAAGCGACGAATATGTTGAAAATAAAAATCTTGCCGAATACTTTTGAAATAATAACCGAGGAATGTGCTAAAAATAAAAATCTTGCCGATTAGCTTTGAAATAGTAACCGATGAACATGCTGAAAATAAAAATCTTCCCGATTACTTTTGAAAAAGTAACCGACAAATATGCTGAAAATAAAAATCTTGCCGATTACTTTTGAAATAGTCACCGACGAATATGCTGAAAATAAAAATCTTGCCGATTACTTTTGAAATAGTAACCGACGAATGTGCTGAAAATAAATCATGCCGATTACTTTCGAAATAGTAAGCGACGAATATGTTGAAAATAAAAATCTTACCGATTACTTTTAAAATAGTAACCAATGAATGTGCTGAAAATAAAGTCTTGCCGATTACTTTTGAAATAGTAACCGACGAATGTGCTGAAAATAAATCTTGCCGATTACCTTTGAAATAGTAACCGACGAATATGCTGAATATAAAAATTTTGCTGATTACTTTTGAAATAGTAACCGACGAATGTGCAGAAAATAGATCATGTCGATTACTTTTGAAATAGTAACCTACGAATGTGTTGAATATAAAGTCTTGTCGATTACTTTTGAAATAGTAACCGACGAATGTGCTGAAAATAAATCATGCCGATTACTTTCGAAATAGTAAGCGACGAATATGTTGAAAATAAAAATCTTACCGATTACTTTTAAAATAGTAACCAACGAATGTACTGAAAATAAATCATGCCGATTACTTTTGAAATAGTAACCGACGAATGTGCTGAAAATAAATCATGCCGATTACTTTTGAAATAGTAAGCGATGAATATGTTGAAAATAAAATTCTTGCCGAATACTTTTGAAATAATAACCGAGGAATGTGCTAAAAATAAAAATCTTGCCGATTACCTTTGAAATAGTAACCGATGAACATGCTGAAAATAAAAATCTTCCCGATTACTTTTGAAAAAGTAACCGACAAATATGCTGAAAATAAAAATCTTGCCGATTACTTTTGAAATAGTCACCGACGAATATGCTGAAAATAAAAATCTTGCCGATTACTTTTGAAATAGTAACCGACGAATGTGCTGAAAATAAATCATGCCGATTACTTTCGAAATAGTAAGCGACGAATATGTTGAAAATAAAAATCTTACCGATTACTTTTAAAATAGTAACCAAGGAATGTGCTGAAAATAAAGTCTTGCCGATTACTTTTGAAATAGTAACCGACGAATGTGCTGAAAATAAATCTTGCCGATTACCTTTGAAATAGTAACCGACGAATATGCTGAATATAAAAATTTTGCTGATTACTTTTGAAATAGTAACCGACGAATGTGCAGAAAATAGATCATGTCGATTACTTTTGAAATAGTAACCTACGAATGTGTTGAATATAAAGTCTTTCCGATTACTTTTGAAATAGTAACCGACAAATGTGCTGAAAATAAATCATGCCAATTACTATTGAAATAGTAACCGACAAATGTGCTGAAAATAAAAGTCTTGCCGATTACTTTTGAAATAGTAACCTGACGAATGTGCTGAAAATAAATCATGCCGATTACTTTTGAAATAGTCACCGACGAATATGCTGAAAATAAAAATCTTGCCGATTACTTTTGAAATAGTAACCGACGAATGTGCTGAAAATAAATCATGCCGATTACTTTCGAAATAGTAAGCGACGAATATGTTGAAAATAAAAATCTTACCGATTACTTTTAAAATAGTAACCAACGAATGTACTGAAAATAAATCTTGCCGATTACTTTTGAAATAGTAACCGACGAATGTGCTGAAAATAAATCATGCCGATTACTTTCGAAATAGTAAGCGACGAATATGTTGAAAATAAAAATCTTACCGATTACTTTTAAAATAGTAACCAATGAATGTGCTGAAAATAAAAATCTTGCCGATTACCTTTGAAATAGTAACCGATGAACATGCTGAAAATAAAAATCTTCCCGATTACTTTTGAAAAAGTAACCGACAAATATGCTGAAAATAAAAATCTTGCCGATTACTTTTGAAATAGTCACCGACGAATATGCTGAAAATAAAAATCTTGCCGATTACTTTTGAAATAGTAACCGACGAATGTGCTGAAAATAAATCATGCCGATTTCTTTCGAAATAGTAAGCGACGAATATGTTGAAAATAAAAATCTTACCGATTACTTTTAAAATAGTAACCAATGAATGTGCTGAAAATAAAGTCTTGCCGATTACTTTTGAAATAGTAACCGACGAATGTGCTGAAAATAAATCATGCCGATTACTTTCGAAATAGTAAGCGACGAATATGTTGAAAATAAAATCTTACCGATTACTTTTAAAATAGTAACCAACGAATGTACTGAAAATAAATCTTGCCGATTACTTTTGAAATAGTAACCGACGAATGTGCTGAAAATAAATCATGCCGATTACTTTCGAAATAGTAAGCGACGAATATGTTGAAAATAAAAATCTTACCGATTACTTTTAAAATAGTAACCAATGAATGTGCTGAAAATAAAGTCTTGCCGATTACTTTTGAAATAGTAACCGACGAATGTGCTGAAAATAAATCTTGCCGATTACCTTTGAAATAGTAACCGACGAATATGCTGAATATAAAAATTTTGCTGATTACTTTTGAAATAGTAACCGACGAATGTGCAGAAAATAGATCATGCCGATTACTTTTGAAATAGTAACCGACGAATGTGTTGAATATAAAGTCTTGCCGATTACTTTTGAAATAGTAACCGACAAATGTGCTGAAAATAAATCATGCCAATTACTATTGAAATAGTAACCTGACAAATGTGCTGAAAATAAAAGTCTTGCCGATTACTTTTGAACTAGTAACCTGACGAATGTGCTGAAAATAAATCATGCCGATTACTTTTGAAATAGTCACCGACGAATATGCTGAAAATAAAAATCTTGCCGATTACTTTTGAAATAGTAACCGACGAATGTGCTGAAAATAAATCATGCCGATTACTTTCGAAATAGTAAGCGACGAATATGTTGAAAATAAAAATCTTACCGATTACTTTTAAAATAGTAACCAACGAATGTACTTAAAATAAATCTTGCCGATTACTTTTGAAATAGTAACCGACGAATGTGCTGAAAATAAATTATGCCGATTACTTTGGAAATAGTAAGTGACGAATATGTTGAAAATAAAAATCTTACCGATTACTTTTGAAATAGTAACCAACGAATGTGCTGAAAATAAAGTCTTGCCGATAACTTTTGAAATAGTAACCGAATAATATGTGCTGAAAATAAATCTTGTCGATTAGTTTTGAAATAGTAACCGACGAATGTGCTGAAAATAAATCATGCTGATTACTTTTGAAATAGTAAGCGACGAATATGTTGAAAATAAAAATCTTGCCGAATACTTTTGAAATAATAACCGAGGAATGTGCTAAAAATAAAAATCTTGCCGATTACCTTTGAAATAGTAACCGATGAACATGCTGAAAATAAAAATCTTCCCGATTACTTTTGAAAAAGTAACCGAAAAATATGCTGAAAATAAAAATCTTGCCGATTACTTTTGAAATAGTAACCGACGAATGTGCTGAAAATAAATCATGCCGATTACTTTCGAAATAGTAAGCGACGAATATGTTGAAAATAAAAATCTTACCGATTACTTTTAAAATAGTAACCAATGAATGTGCTGAAAATAAAGTCTTGCCGATTACTTTTGAAATAGTAACCGACGAATGTGCTGAATATAAAAATTTTGCTGATTACTTTTGAAATAGTAACCGACGAATGTGCAGAAAATAGATCATGTCGATTACTTTTGAAATAGTAACCTACGAATGTGTTGAATATAAAGTCTTGCCGATTACTTTTGAAATAGTAACCGACAAATGAGCTGAAAATAAATCATGCCAATTACTATTGAAATAGTAACCGACAAATGTGCTGAAAATAAAAATCTTGCCGATTAGTTTTGAAATAGTAACCGACGAATGTGCTGAAAATAAATCATGCTGATTACTTTTGAAATAGTAAGCGATGAATATGTTGGAAATAAAAATCTTACCGATTACTTTTAAATTAGTAACCAATGAATGTGCTGAAAATAAAGTCTTGCCGATTACTTTTCAAATAGTAACCGACGAATATGTTGAAAATAAAAATCTTGCCGATTACTTTTGAAATAGTAACCGACGAATGTGCTGAAAATAAAGTCTTGCCGATTACTTTTAAAATAGTAACCGACAAATATTCTGAAAATAAAAATCTTGCCGATTACTTTTGAAATAGTAACCGACGTACATGCTGAAAATAAAAATCTTGCCGATTACTATTGAAATAGTAACCGACGAATGTGCTGAAAATATTGTCTTGCCGATTAATTCTAAAATAGTAACAGACAAATATGCTAAAAATAAAAATCTTGCCGATTACTTTTGAAATAGTAACCGACGAATGTGCTGAAAATAAATCTTGCCGATTACCTTTGAAATAGTAACCGACGAATATGCTGAATATAAAAATTTTGCGGATTACTTTTGAAATAGTAACCGACGAATGTGCAGAAAATAGATCATGCCGATTACTTTTGAAATAGTAACCGACGAATGTGTTGAATATAAAGTCTTGCCGATTACTTTTGAAATAGTAACCGACAAATGTGCTGAAAATAAATCATGCCAATTACTATTGAAATAGTAACCGACAAATGTGCTGAAAATAAAAGTCTTGCCGATTACTTTTGAACTAGTAACCTGACGAATGTGCTGAAAATAAATCATGCCGATTACTTTTGAAATAGTCACCGACGAATATGCTGAAAATAAAAATCTTGCCGATTACTTTTGAAATAGTAACCGACGAATGTGCTGAAAATAAATCATGCCGATTACTTTCGAAATAGTAAGCGACGAATATGTTGAAAATAAAAATCTTACCGATTACTTTTAAAATAGTAACCAACGAATGTACTTAAAATAAATCTTGCCGATTACTTTTGAAATAGTCACCGACGAATGTGCTGAAAATAAATTATGCCGATTACTTTGGAAATAGTAAGTGACGAATATGTTGAAAATAAAAATCTTACCGATTACTTTTGAAATAGTAACCAACGAATGTGCTGAAAATAAAGTCTTGCCGATAACTTTTGAAATAGTAACCGAATAATATGTGGTGAAAATAAATCTTGTCGATTAGTTTTGAAATAGTAACCGACGAATGTGCTGAAAATAAATCATGCCGATTACTTTTGAAATAGTAAGCGACGAATATGTTGAAAATAAAAATCTTGCCGAATACTTTTGAAATAATAACCGAGGAATGTGCTAAAAATAAAAATCTTGCCGATTACCTTTGAAATAGTAACCGATGAACATGCTGAAAATAAAAATCTTCCCGATTACTTTTGAAAAAGTAACCGACAAATATGCTGAAAATAAAAATCTTGCCGATTACTTTTGAAATAGTCACCGACGAATATGCTGAAAATAAAAATCTTGCCGATTACTTTTGAAATAGTAACCGACGAATGTGCTGAAAATAAATCATGCCGATTACTTTCGAAATAGTAAGCGACGAATATGTTGAAAATAAAAATCTTACCGATTACTTTTAAAATAGTAACCAATGAATGTGCTGAAAATAAAGTCTTGCCGATTACTTTTGAAATAGTAACCGACGAATGTGCTGAAAATAAATCTTGCCGATTACCTTTGAAATAGTAACCGACGAATATGCTGAATATAAAAATTTTGTTGATTACTTTTGAAATAGTAACCGACGAATGTGCAGAAAATAGATCATGTCGATTACTTTTGAAATAGTAACCTACGAATGTGTTGAATATACAGTCTTGCCGATTACTTTTGAAATAGTAACCGACGAATGTGCTGAAAATAAATCATGCCGATTACTTTCGAAATAGTAAGCGACGAATATGTTGAAAATAAAAATCTTACCGATTACTTTTAAAATAGTAACCAACGAATGTACTGAAAATAAATCTTGCCGATTACTTTTGAAATAGTAACCGACAAATGAGCTGAAAATAAATCATGCCAATTACTATTGAAATAGTAACCGACAAATGTGCTGAAAATAAAAATCTTGCCGATTAGTTTTGAAATAGTAACCGACGAATGTGCTGAAAATAAATCATGCTGATTACTTTTGAAATAGTAAGCGATGAATATGTTGGAAATAAAAATCTTACCGATTACTTTTAAATTAGTAACCAATGAATGTGCTGAAAATAAAGTCTTGCCGATTACTTTTCAAATAGTAACCGACGAATATGTTGAAAATAAAAATCTTGCCGATTACTTTTGAAATAGTAACCGACGAATGTGCTGAAAATAAAGTCTTGCCGATTACTTTTAAAATAGTAACCGACAAATATGCTGAAAATAAAAATCTTGCCGATTACTTTTGAAATAGTAACCGACGTACATGCTGAAAATAAAAATCTTGCCGATTACTATTGAAATGGTAACCGACGAATGTGCTGAAAATATTGTCTTGCCGATTAATTCTAAAATAGTAACAGACAAATATGCTAAAAATAAAAATCTTGCCGATTACTTTTGAAATAGTAACCGACGAATGTGCTGAAAATAAATCTTGCCGATTACCTTTGAAATAGTAACCGACGAATATGCTGAATATAAAAATTTTGCGGATTACTTTTGAAATAGTAACCGACGAATGTGCAGAAAATAGATCATGCCGATTACTTTTGAAATAGTAACCGACGAATGTGTTGAATATAAAGTCTTGCCGATTACTTTTGAAATAGTAACCGACAAATGTGCTGAAAATAAATCATGCCAATTACTATTGAAATAGTAACCGACAAATGTGGTGAAAATAAAAGTCTTGCCGATTACTTTTGAACTAGTAACCTGACGAATGTGCTGAAAATAAATCATGCCGATTACTTTTGAAATAGTCACCGACGAATATGCTGAAAATAAAAATCTTGCCGATTACTTTTGAAATAGTAACCGACGAATGTGCTGAAAATAAATCATGCCGATTACTTTCGAAATAGTAAGCGACGAATATGTTGAAAATAAAAATCTTACCGATTACTTTTAAAATAGTAACCAACGAATGTACTTAAAATAAATCTTGCCGATTACTTTTGAAATAGTAACCGACGAATGTGCTGAAAATAAATTATGCCGATTACTTTGGAAATAGTAAGTGACGAATATGTTGAAAATAAAAATCTTACCGATTACTTTTGAAATAGTAACCAACGAATGTGCTGAAAATAAAGTCTTGCCGATAACTTTTGAAATAGTAACCGAATAATATGTGCTGAAAATAAATCTTGTCGATTAGTTTTGAAATAGTAACCGACGAATGTGCTGAAAATAAATCATGCCGATTACTTTTGAAATAGTAAGCGACGAATATGTTGAAAATAAAAATCTTGCCGAATACTTTTGAAATAATAACCGAGGAATGTGCTAAAAATAAAAATCTTGCCGATTACCTTTGAAATAGTAACCGATGAACATGCTGAAAATAAAAATCTTCCCGATTACTTTTGAAAAAGTAACCGACAAATATGCTGAAAATAAAAATCTTGCCGATTACTTTTGAAATAGTCACCGACGAATATGCTGAAAATAAAAATCTTGCCGATTACTTTTGAAATAGTAACCGACGAATGTGCTGAAAATAAATCATGCCGATTACTTTCGAAATAGTAAGCGACGAATATGTTGAAAATAAAAATCTTACCGATTACTTTTAAAATAGTAACCAATGAATGTGCTGAAAATAAAGTCTTGCCGATTACTTTTGAAATAGTAACCGACGAATGTGCTGAAAATAAATCTTGCCGATTACCTTTGAAATAGTAACCGACGAATATGCTGAATATAAAAATTTTGCTGATTACTTTTGAAATAGTAACCGACGAATGTGCAGAAAATAGATCATGTCGATTACTTTTGAAATAGTAACCTACGAATGTGTTGAATATAAAGTCTTGTCGATTACTTTTGAAATAGTAACCGACGAATGTGCTGAAAATAAATCATGCCGATTACTTTCGAAATAGTAAGCGACGAATATGTTGAAAATAAAAATCTTACCGATTACTTTTAAAATAGTAACCAACGAATGTACTGAAAATAAATCATGCCGATTACTTTTGAAATAGTAACCGACGAATGTGCTGAAAATAAATCATGCCGATTACTTTTGAAATAGTAAGCGATGAATATGTTGAAAATAAAATTCTTGCCGAATACTTTTGAAATAATAACCGAGGAATGTGCTAAAAATAAAAATCTTGCCGATTACCTTTGAAATAGTAACCGATGAACATGCTGAAAATAAAAATCTTCCCGATTACTTTTGAAAAAGTAACCGACAAATATGCTGAAAATAAAAATCTTGCCGATTACTTTTGAAATAGTCACCGACGAATATGCTGAAAATAAAAATCTTGCCGATTACTTTTGAAATAGTAACCGACGAATGTGCTGAAAATAAATCATGCCGATTACTTTCGAAATAGTAAGCGACGAATATGTTGAAAATAAAAATCTTACCGATTACTTTTAAAATAGTAACCAAGGAATGTGCTGAAAATAAAGTCTTGCCGATTACTTTTGAAATAGTAACCGACGAATGTGCTGAAAATAAATCTTGCCGATTACCTTTGAAATCGTAACCGACGAATATGCTGAATATAAAAATTTTGCTGATTACTTTTGAAATAGTAACCGACGAATGTGCAGAAAATAGATCATGTCGATTACTTTTGAAATAGTAACCTACGAATGTGTTGAATATAAAGTCTTTCCGATTACTTTTGAAATAGTAACCGACAAATGTGCTGAAAATAAATCATGCCAATTACTATTGAAATAGTAACCGACAAATGTGCTGAAAATAAAAATCTTGCCGATTAGTTTTGAAATAGTAACCGACGAATGTGCTGAAAATAAATCATGCTGATTACTTTTGAAATAGTAAGCGATGAATATGTTGGAAATAAAAATCTTACCGATTACTTTTAAAAAAGTAACCAATGAATGTGCTGAAAATAAAGTCTTGCCGATTACCTTTCAAATAGTAACCGACGAATATGTTGAAAATAAAAATCTTGCCGATTACTTTTGAAATAGTAACCGACGAATGTGCTGAAAATAAAGTCTTGCCGATTACTTTTAAAATAGTAACCGACAAATATGCTGAAAATAAAAATCTTGCCGATTACTTTTGAAATAGTAACCGACGTACATGCTGAAAATAAAAATCTTCCCGATTACTTTTGAAAAAGTAACCGACAAATATGCTGAAAATAAAAATCTTGCCGATTACTTTTGAAATAGTCACCGACGAATATGCTGAAAATAAAAATCTTGCCGATTACTTTTGAAATAGTAACCGACGAATGTGCTGAAAATAAATCATGCCGATTACTTTCGAAATAGTAAGCGACGAATATGTTGAAAATAAAAATCTTACCGATTACTTTTAAAATAGTAACCAATGAATGTGCTGAAAATAAAGTCTTGCCGATTACTTTTGAAATAGTAACCGACGAATGTGCTGAAAATAAATCTTGCCGATTACCTTTGAAATAGTAACCGACGAATATGCTGAATATAAAAATTTTGCTGATTACTTTTGAAATAGTAACCGACGAAGGTGCAGAAAATAGATCATGTCGATTACTTTTGAAATAGTAACCTACGAATGTGTTGAATATAAAGTCTTGTCGATTACTTTTGAAATAGTAACCGACGAATGTGCTGAAAATAAATCATGCCGATTACTTTCGAAATAGTAAGCGACGAATATGTTGAAAATAAAAATCTTACCGATTACTTTTAAAATAGTAACCAACGAATGTACTGAAAATAAATCATGCCGATTACTTTTGAAATAGTAACCGACGAATGTGCTGAAAATAAATCATGCCGATTACTTTTGAAATAGTAAGCGATGAATATGTTGAAAATAAAATTCTTGCCGAATACTTTTGAAATAATAACCGAGGAATGTGCTAAAAATAAAAATCTTGCCGATTACCTTTGAAATAGTAACCGATGAACATGCTGAAAATAAAAATCTTCCCGATTACTTTTGAAAAAGTAACCGACAAATATGCTGAAAATAAAAATCTTGCCGATTACTTTTGAAATAGTCACCGACGAATATGCTGAAAATAAAAATCTTGCCGATTACTTTTGAAATAGTAACCGACGAATGTGCTGAAAATAAATCATGCCGATTACTTTCGAAATAGTAAGCGACGAATATGTTGAAAATAAAAATCTTACCGATTACTTTTAAAATAGTAACCAAGGAATGTGCTGAAAATAAAGTCTTGCCGATTACTTTTGAAATAGTAACCGACGAATGTGCTGAAAATAAATCTTGCCGATTACCTTTGAAATAGTAACCGACGAATATGCTGAATATAAAAATTTTGCTGATTACTTTTGAAATAGTAACCGACGAATGTGCAGAAAATAGATCATGTCGATTACTTTTGAAATAGTAACCTACGAATGTGTTGAATATAAAGTCTTTCCGATTACTTTTGAAATAGTAACCGACAAATGTGCTGAAAATAAATCATGCCAATTACTATTGAAATAGTAACCGACAAATGTGCTGAAAATAAAAATCTTGCCGATTAGTTTTGAAATAGTAACCGACGAATGTGCTGAAAATAAATCATGCTGATTACTTTTGAAATAGTAAGCGATGAATATGTTGGAAATAAAAATCTTACCGATTACTTTTAAAAAAGTAACCAATGAATGTGCTGAAAATAAAGTCTTGCCGATTACCTTTCAAATAGTAACCGACGAATATGTTGAAAATAAAAATCTTGCCGATTACTTTTGAAATAGTAACCGACGAATGTGCTGAAAATAAAGTCTTGCCGATTACTTTTAAAATAGTAACCGACAAATATGCTGAAAATAAAAATCTTGCCGATTACTTTTGAAATAGTAACCGACGTACATGCTGAAAATAAAAATCTTGCCGATTACTATTGAAATAGTAACCGACGAATGTGCTGAAAATATAGTCTTGCCGATTAATTCTAAAATAGTAACAGACAAATATGCTAAAAATAAAAATCTTGCCGATTACTTTTGAAATAGTAACCGACGAATGTGCTGAAAATAAATCTTGCCGATTACCTTTGAAATAGTAACCGACGAATATGCTGAATATAAAAATTTTGCGGATTACTTTTGAAATAGTAACCGACGAATGTGCAGAAAATAGATCATGCCGATTACTTTTGAAATAGTAACCGACGAATGTGTTGAATATAAAGTCTTGCCGATTACTTTTGAAATAGTAACCGACAAATGTGCTGAAAATAAATCATGCCAATTACTATTGAAATAGTAACCGACAAATGTGCTGAAAATAAAAGTCTTGCCGATTACTTTTGAAATAGTAACCTGACGAATGTGCTGAAAATAAATCATGCCGATTACTTTTGAAATAGTCACCGACGAATATGCTGAAAATAAAAATCTTGCCGATTACTTTTGAAATAGTAACCGACGAATGTGCTGAAAATAAATCATGCCGATTACTTTCGAAATAGTAAGCGACGAATATGTTGAAAATAAAAATCTTACCGATTACTTTTAAAATAGTAACCAACGAATGTACTTAAAATAAATCTTGCCGATTACTTTTGAAATAGTAACCGACGAATGTGCTGAAAATAAATTATGCCGATTACTTTGGAAATAGTAAGTGACGAATATGTTGAAAATAAAAATCTTACCGATTACTTTTGAAATAGTAACCAACGAATGTGCTGAAAATAAAGTCTTGCCGATAACTTTTGAAATAGTAACCGAATAATATGTGCTTAAAATAAATCTTGTCGATTAGTTTTGAAATAGTAACCGACGAATGTGCTGAAAATAAATCATGCTGATTACTTTTGAAAAAGTAAGCGACGAATATGTTGAAAATAAAAATCTTGCCGAATACTTTTGAAATATTAACCGAGGAATGTGCTAAAAATAAAAATCTTGCCGATTACCTTTGAAATAGTAACCGATGAACATGCTGAAAATAAAAATCTTCCCGATTACTTTTGAAAAAGTAACCGACAAATATGCTGAAAATAAAAATCTTGCTGATTACTTTTGAAATAGTCACCGACGAATATGCTGAAAATAAAAATCTTGCCGATTACTTTTGAAATAGTAACCGACGAATGTGCTGAAAATAAATCATGCCGATTACTTTCGAAATAGTAAGCGACGAATATGTTGAAAATAAAAATCTTACCGATTACTTTTAAAATAGTAACCAATGAATGTGCTGAAAATAAAGTCTTGCCGATTACTTTTGAAATAGTAACCGACGAATGTGCTGAAAATAAATCTTGCCGATTACCTTTGAAATAGTAACCGACGAATATGCTGAATATAAAAATTTTGCTGATTACTTTTGAAATAGTAACCGACGAATGTGCAGAAAATAGATCATGTCGATTACTTTTGAAATAGTAACCTACGAATGTGTTGAATATAAAGTCTTGCCGATTACTTTTGAAATAGTAACCGACCAATGTGCTGAAAATAAATCATGCCGATTACTTTCGAAATAGTAAGCGACGAATATGTTGAAAATAAAAATCTTACCGATTACTTTTAAAATAGTAACCAACGAATGTACTGAAAATAAATCTTGCCGATTACTTTTGAAATAGTAACCGACGAATGTGCTGAAAATAAATCATGCCGATTACTTTTGAAATAGTAAGCGATGAAAATGTTGAAAATAAAATTCTTGCCGAATACTTTTGAAATATTAACCGAGGAATGTGCTAAAAATAAAAATCTTGCCGATTACCTTTGAAATAGTAACCGATGAACATGCTGAAAATAGAAATCTTCCCGATTACTTTTGAAAAAGTAACCGACAAATATGCTGAAAATAAAAATCTTGCCGATTACTTTTGAAATAGTCACCGACGAATATGCTGAAAATAAAAATCTTGCCGATTACTTTTGAAATAGTAACCGACGAATGTGCTGAAAATAAATCATGCCGATTACTTTCGAAATAGTAAGCGACGAATATGTTGAAAATAAAAATCTTACCGATTACTTTTAAAATAGTAACCAATGAATGTGCTGAAAATAAAGTCTTGCCGATTACTTTTGAAATAGTAACCGACGAATGTGCTGAAAATAAATCTTGCCGATTACCTTTGAAATAGTAACCGACGAATATGCTGAATATAAAAATTTTGCTGATTACTTTTGAAATAGTAACCGACGAATGTGCAGAAAATAGATCATGTCGATTACTTTTGAAATAGTAACCTACGAATGTGTTGAATATAAAGTCTTGCCGATTACTTTTGAAATAGTAACCGACAAATGTGCTGAAAATAAATCATGCCAATTACTTTTGAAATAGTAACCGACAAATGTGCTGAAAATAAATCATGCCAATTACTATTGAAATAGTAACCGACAAATGTGCTGAAAATAAAAATCTTGCCGATTAGTTTTGAAATAGTAACCGACGAATGTGCTGAAAATAAATCATGCTGATTACTTTTGAAATAGTAAGCGATGAATATGTTGGAAATAAAAATCTTACCGATTACTTTTAAAAAAGTAACCAATGAATGTGCTGAAAATAAAGTCTTGCCGATTACTTTTCAAATAGTAACCGACGAATATGTTGAAAATAAAAATCTTGCCGATTACTTTTGAAATAGTAACCGACGAATGTGCTGAAAATAAAGTCTTGCCGATTACTTTTAAAATAGTAACCGACAAATATGCTGAAAATAAAAATCTTGCCGATTACTTTTGAAATAGTAACCGACGTACATGCTGAAAATAAAAATCTTGCCGATTACTATTGAAATAGTAACCGACGAATGTGCTGAAAATATAGTCTTGCCGATTAATTCTAAAATAGTAACAGACAAATATGCTAAAAATAAAAATCTTGCCAATTACTTTTGAAATAGTAACCGACGAATGTGCTGAAAATAAATCTTGCCGATTACCTTTGAAATAGTAACCGACGAATATGCTGAATATAAAAATTTTGCGGATTACTTTTGAAATAGTAACCGACGAATGTGCAGAAAATAGATCATGCCGATTACTTTTGAAATAGTAACCGACGAATGTGTTGAATATAAAGTCTTGCCGATTACTTTTGAAATAGTAACCGACAAATGTGCTGAAAATAAATCATGCCAAGTACTATTGAAATAGTAACCGACAAATGTGCTGAAAATAAAAGTCTTGCCGATTACTTTTGAAATAGTAACTTGACGAATGTGCTGAAAATAAATCATGTCGAATACTTTTGAAATAGTCACCGACGAATATGCTGAAAATAAAAATCTTGCCGATTACTTTTGAAATAGTAACCGACGAATGTGCTGAAAATAAATCATGCCGATTACTTTCGAAATAGTAAGCGACGAATATGTTGAAAATAAAAATCTTACCGATTACTTTTAAAATAGTAACCAACGAATGTACTTAAAATAAATCTTGCCGATTACTTTTGAAATAGTAACCGACGAATGTGCTGAAAATAAATTATGCCGATTACTTTGGAAATAGTAAGTGACGAATATGTTGAAAATAAAAATCTTACCGATTACTTTTGAAATAGTAACCAACGAATGTGCTGAAAATAAAGTCTTGCCGATAACTTTTGAAATAGTAACCGAATAATATGTGCTTAAAATAAATCTTGTCGATTAGTTTTGAAATAGTAACCGACGAATGTGCTGAAAATAAATCATGCTGATTACTTTTGAAAAAGTAAGCGACGAATATGTTGAAAATAAAAATCTTGCCGAATACTTTTGAAATATTAACCGAGGAATGTGCTAAAAATAAAAATCTTGCCGATTACCTTTGAAATAGTAACCGATGAACATGCTGAAAATAAAAATCTTCCCGATTACTTTTGAAAAAGTAACCGACAAATATGCTGAAAATAAAAATCTTGCCGATTACTTTTGAAATAGTCACCGACGAATATGCTGAAAATAAAAATCTTGCCGATTACTTTTGAAATAGTAACCGACGAATGTGCTGAAAATAAATCATGCCGATTACTTTCGAAATAGTAAGCGACGAATATGTTGAAAATAAAAATCTTACCGATTACTTTTAAAATAGTAACCAATGAATGTGCTGAAAATAAAGTCTTGCCGATTACTTTTGAAATAGTAACCGACGAATGTGCTGAAAATAAATCTTGCCGATTACCTTTGAAATAGTAACCGACGAATATGCTGAATATAAAAATTTTGCTGATTACTTTTGAAATAGTAACCGACGAATGTGCAGAAAATAGATCATGTCGATTACTTTTGAAATAGTAACCTACGAATGTGTTGAATATAAAGTCTTGCCGATTACTTTTGAAATAGTAACCGACGAATGTGCTGAAAATAAATCATGCCGATTACTTTCGAAATAGTAAGCGACGAATATGTTGAAAATAAAAATCTTACCGATTACTTTTAAAATAGTAACCAACGAATGTACTGAAAATAAATCTTGCCGATTACTTTTGAAATAGTAACCGACGAATGTGCTGAAAATAAATCATGCCGATTACTTTTGAAATAGTAAGCGATGAATATGTTGAAAATAAAATTCTTGCCGAATACTTTTGAAATAATAACCGAGGAATGTGCTAAAAATAAAAATCTTGCCGATTACCTTTGAAATAGTAACCGATGAACATGCTGAAAATAAAAATCTTCCCGATTACTTTTGAAAAAGTAACCGACAAATATGCTGAAAATAAAAATCTTGCCGATTACTTTTGAAATAGTCACCGACGAATATGCTGAAAATAAAAATCTTGCCGATTACTTTTGAAATAGTAACCGACGAATGTGCTGAAAATAAATCATGCCGATTACTTTCGAAATAGTAAGCGACGAATATGTTGAAAATAAAAATCTTACCGATTACTTTTAAAATAGTAACCAATGAATGTGCTGAAAATAAAGTCTTGCCGATTACTTTTGAAATAGTAACCGACGAATGTGCTGAAAATAAATCTTGCCGATTACCTTTGAAATAGTAACCGACGAATATGCTGAATATAAAAATTTTGCTGATTACTTTTGAAATAGTAACCGACGAATGTGCAGAAAATAGATCATGTCGATTACTTTTGAAATAGTAACCTACGAATGTGTTGAATATAAAGTCTTGCCGATTACTTTTGAAATAGTAACCGACAAATGTGCTGAAAATAATTCATGCCAATTACTATTGAAATAGTAACCGACAAATGTGCTGAAAATAAAAATCTTGCCGATTAGTTTTGAAATAGTAACCGACGAATGTGCTGAAAATAAATCATGCTGATTACTTTTGAAATAGTAAGCGATGAATATGTTGGAAATAAAAATCTTACCGATTACTTTTAAAAAAGTAACCAATGAATGTGCTGAAAATAAAGTCTTGCCGATTACTTTTCAAATAGTAACCGACGAATATGTTGAAAATAAAAATCTTGCCGATTACTTTTGAAATAGTAACCGACGAATGTGCTGAAAATAAAGTCTTGCCGATTACTTTTAAAATAGTAACCGACAAATATGCTGAAAATAAAAATCTTGCCGATTACTTTTGAAATAGTAACCGACGTACATGCTGAAAATAAAAATCTTGCCGATTACTATTGAAATAGTAACCGACGAATGTGCTGAAAATATAGTCTTGCCGATTAATTCTAAAATAGTAACAGACAAATATGCTAAAAATAAAAATCTTGCCGATTACTTTTGAAATAGTAACCGACGAATGTGCTGAAAATAAATCTTGCCGATTACCTTTGAAATAGTAACCGACGAATATGCTGAATATAAAAATTTTGCGGATTACTTTTGAAATAGTAACCGACGAATGTGCAGAAAATAGATCATGCCGATTACTTTTGAAATAGTAACCGACGAATGTGTTGAATATAAAGTCTTGCCGATTACTTTTGAAATAGTAACCGACAAATGTGCTGAAAATAAATCATGCCAAGTACTATTGAAATAGTAACCGACAAATGTGCTGAAAATAAAAGTCTTGCCGATTACTTTTGAAATAGTAACTTGACGAATGTGCTGAAAATAAATCATGTCGAATACTTTTGAAATAGTCACCGACGAATATGCTGAAAATAAAAATCTTGCCGATTACTTTTGAAATAGTAACCGACGAATGTGCTGAAAATAAATCATGCCGATTACTTTCGAAATAGTAAGCGACGAATATGTTGAAAATAAAAATCTTACCGATTACTTTTAAAATAGTAACCAACGAATGTACTTAAAATAAATCTTGCCGATTACTTTTGAAATAGTAACCGACGAATGTGCTGAAAATAAATTATGCCGATTACTTTGGAAATAGTAAGTGACGAATATGTTGAAAATAAAAATCTTACCGATTACTTTTGAAATAGTAACCAACGAATGTGCTGAAAATAAAGTCTTGCCGATAACTTTTGAAATAGTAACCGAATAATATGTGCTTAAAATAAATCTTGTCGATTAGTTTTGAAATAGTAACCGACGAATGTGCTGAAAATAAATCATGCTGATTACTTTTGAAAAAGTAAGCGACGAATATGTTGAAAATAAAAATCTTGCCGAATACTTTTGAAATATTAACCGAGGAATGTGCTAAAAATAAAAATCTTGCCGATTACCTTTGAAATAGTAACCGATGAACATGCTGAAAATAAAAATCTTCCCGATTACTTTTGAAAAAGTAACCGACAAATATGCTGAAAATAAAAATCTTGCCGATTACTTTTGAAATAGTCACCGACGAATATGCTGAAAATAAAAATCTTGCCGATTACTTTTGAAATAGTAACCGACGAATGTGCTGAAAATAAATCATGCCGATTACTTTCGAAATAGTAAGCGACGAATATGTTGAAAATAAAAATCTTACCGATTACTTTTAAAATAGTAACCAATGAATGTGCTGAAAATAAAGTCTTGCCGATTACTTTTGAAATAGTAACCGACGAATGTGCTGAAAATAAATCTTGCCGATTACCTTTGAAATAGTAACCGACGAATATGCTGAATATAAAAATTTTGCTGATTACTTTTGAAATAGTAACCGACGAATGTGCAGAAAATAGATCATGTCGATTACTTTTGAAATAGTAACCTACGAATGTGTTGAATATAAAGTCTTGCCGATTACTTTTGAAATAGTAACCGACAAATGTGCTGAAAATAATTCATGCCAATTACTATTGAAATAGTAACCGACAAATGTGCTGAAAATAAAAATCTTGCCGATTAGTTTTGAAATAGTAACCGACGAATGTGCTGAAAATAAATCATGCTGATTACTTTTGAAATAGTAAGCGATGAATATGTTGGAAATAAAAATCTTACCGATTACTTTTAAAAAAGTAACCAATAAATGTGCTGAAAATAAAGTCTTGCCGATTACTTTTCAAATAGTAACCGACGAATATGTTGAAAATAAAAATCTTGCCGATTACTTTTGAAATAGTAACCGACGAATGTGCTGAAAATAAAGTCTTGCCGACTACTTTTAAAATAGTAACCGACAAATATGCTGAAAATAAAAATCTTGCCGATTACTTTTGAAATAGTAACCGACGTACATGCTGAAAATAAAAATCTTGCCGATTACTATTGAAATAGTAACCGACGAATGTGCTGAAAATAAAGTCTTGCCGATTACTTTTGAAATAGTAACCGACGAATGTGCTGAAAATATAGTCTTGCCGATTAATTCTAAAATAGTAACAGACAAATATGCTAAAAATAAAAATCTTGCCGATTACTTTTGAAATAGTAACCGACGAATGTGCTGAAAATAAATCTTGCCGATTACCTTTGAAATAGTAACCGACGAATATGCTGAATATAAAAATTTTGCGGATTACTTTTGAAATAGTAACCGACGAATGTGCAGAAAATAGATCATGCCGATTACTTTTGAAATAGTAACCGACGAATGTGTTGAATATAAAGTCTTGCCGATTACTTTTGAAATAGTAACCGACAAATGTGCTGAAAATAAATCATGCCAATTACTATTGAAATAGTAACCGACAAATGTGCTGAAAATAAAAGTCTTGCCGATTACTTTTGAAATAGTAACCTGACGAATGTGCTGAAAATAAATCATGCCGATTACTTTTGAAATAGTCACCGACGAATATGCTGAAAATAAAAATCTTGCCGATTACTTTTGAAATAGTAACCGACGAATGTGCTGAAAATAAGTCATGCCGATTACTTTCGAAATAGTAAGCGACGAATATGTTGAAAATAAAAATCTTACCGATTACTTTTAAAATAGTAACCAATGAATGTGCTGAAAATAAAGTCTTGCCGATTACTTTTGAAATAGTAACCGACGAATGTGCTGAAAATAAATCTTGCCGATTACCTTCGAAATAGTAACCGACGAATATGCTGAATATAAAAATTTTGCTGATTACTTTTGAAATAGTAACCGACGAATGTGCAGAAAATAGATCATGTCGATTACTTTTGAAATAGTAACCTACGAATGTGTTGAATATAAAGTCTTGCCGATTACTTTTGAAATAGTAACCGACAAATGTGCTGAAAATAATTCATGCCAATTACTATTGAAATAGTAACCGACAAATGTGCTGAAAATAAAAATCTTGCCGATTAGTTTTGAAATAGTAACCGACGAATGTGCTGAAAATAAATCATGCTGATTACTTTTGAAATAGTAAGCGATGAATATGTTGGAAATAAAAATCTTACCGATTACTTTTAAAAAAGTAACCAATGAATGTGCTGAAAATAAAGTCTTGCCGATTACTTTTCAAATAGTAACCGACGAATATGTTGAAAATAAAAATCTTGCCGATTACTTTTGAAATAGTAACCGACGAATGTGCTGAAAATAAAGTCTTGCCGATTACTTTTAAAATAGTAACCGACAAATATGCTGAAAATAAAAATCTTGCCGATTACTTTTGAAATAGTAACCGACGTACATGCTGAAAATAAAAATCTTGCCGATTACTATTGAAATAGTAACCGACGAATGTGCTGAAAATAAAGTCTTGCCGATTACTTTTGAAATAGTAACCGACGAATGTGCTGAAAATATAGTCTTGCCGATTAATTCTAAAATAGTAACAGACAAATATGCTAAAAATAAAAATCTTGCCGATTACTTTTGAAATAGTAACCGACGAATGTGCTGAAAATAAATCTTGCCGATTACCTTTGAAATAGTAACCGACGAATATGCTGAATATAAAAATTTTGCGGATTACTTTTGAAATAGTAACCGACGAATGTGCAGAAAATAGATCATGCCGATTACTTTTGAAATAGTAACCGACGAATGTGTTGAATATAAAGTCTTGCCGATTACTTTTGAAATAGTAACCGACAAATGTGCTGAAAATAAATCATGCCAATTACTATTGAAATAGTAACCGACAAATGTGCTGAAAATAAAAGTCTTGCCGATTACTTTTGAAATAGTAACCTGACGAATGTGCTGAAAATAAATCATGCCGATTACTTTTGAAATAGTCACCGACGAATATGCTGAAAATAAAAATCTTGCCGATTACTTTTGAAATAGTAACCGACGAATGTGCTGAAAATAAGTCATGCCGATTACTTTCGAAATAGTAAGCGACGAATATGTTGAAAATAAAAATCTTACCGATTACTTTTAAAATAGTAACCAACGAATGTACAGAAAATAAATCTTGCCGATTACTTTTGAAATAGTAACCGACGAATGTGCTGAAAATAAATCTTGCCGATTACCTTTGAAATAGTAACCGACGAATATGCTGAATATAAAAATTTTGCTGATTACTTTCGAAATAGTAACCGACGAATGTGTTGAATATAAAGTCTTGCCGATTACTTTTGAAATAGTAACCGACAAATGTGCTGAAAATAAATCATGCCAATTACTATTGAAATAGTAACCGACAAATGTGCTGAAAATAAAAGTCTTGCCGATTACTTTTGAAATACTAACCGACGAATATGCTGAAAATAAAAATCTTGCCGATTACTTTTGAAATAGTAACCGACGAATGTGCTGAAAATAAAGTCTTGCCGATTACTTTTGAAATAGTAACCGACGAATGTGTTGAAAATAAAAATCTTGTCGATTACTTTTAAAATAGTAACCGACAAATATGCTAAAAATAAAAATCTTGCCGATTACTTTTGAAATAGGTACCGATGAATATGTTGAAAATAAAAATCTTGTCGATTACTTTTAAAATAGTAACCGACAAATAAGCTGAAAATAAAAAATCTTGCCGATTACCTTTGAAATAGTAACCGACGAACGTGTTGAAAATAAATCATGCCGTTTACCTTTGAAAGAGTAACCGACGAATATGTTGAAAATAAAAATCTTAGCGATTACTTTTGAAATAGTAACCAACGAATATGCTGAAAATAAAGTCTTGCCCGTTACTTTTGAAATAGTAACCGACGAATATGTGCTGAAAATAAATCTTGCCGATTACTTTTGCAATAGTAACCGACGAATGTGCTGAAAATAAATCATGCCGATTACTTTTGAAATAGTAAGTGACGAATATGTTGAAAATAAAAATCTTACCGATTACTTTTGAAATAGTAACCAACGAATATGCTGAAAATAAAGTCTTGCCGATTACTTTTGAAATAGTAACCGACAAATGTGCTGAAAATAAATCATGCCAATTACTATTGAAATAGTAACCGACAAATGTGCTGAAAATAAAAATCTTGCCGATTAGTTTTGAAATAGTAACCGACGAATGTGCTGAAAATAAAGTCTTGTCGATTACTTTTAAAATAGTAACCGACAAATATGCTGAAAATAAAAATCTTGCCGATTACTTTTGAAATAGTAACCGACGAATATGTTGAAAATAAAAATCTTGTCGATTACTTTTAAAATAGTAACCGACAAATATGCTAAAAATAAAAATCTTGCCGATTACGTTTGAAATAGGAACCTACGAATATGTTGAAAATAAAAATCTTGTCGATTACTTTTGAAATACTAACCGACGAATATGCTGAAAATAAAAATTTTGCCGATTACTTTTGAAATAGTAACCGACGAATGTGCTGAAAATAAAGTCTTGCCGATTACTTTTGAAATAGTAACCGACGAATGTGTTGAAAATAAAAATCTTGTCGATTACTTTTAAAATAGTAACCGACAAATATGCTAAAAATAAAAATCTTGCCGATTACTTTTGAAATAGGAACCGATGAATATGTTGAAAATAAAAATCTTGTCGATTACTTTTAAAATAGTAACCGACAAATAAGCTGAAAATAAAAAATCTTGCCGATTACTTTTGAAATAGTAACCGACAAATATGCTGAAAATAAAAATTTTGCCGATTACTTTTGAAATAGTAACCGACGAATGTGCAGAAAATAGATCATGCCGATTACTTTTGAAATAGTAACCGACGAACGTGTTGAAAATAAATCATGCCGATTACCTTTGAAAGAGTAACCGACGAATATGTTGAAAATAAAAATCTTAGCGATTACTTTTGAAATAGTAACCAACGAATATGCTGAAAATAAAGTCTTGCCCATTACTTTTGAAATAGTAACCGACGAATATGTGCTGAAAATAAATCTTGCCCATTACTTTTGAAATAGTAACCGACGAATGTGCTGATAATAAATCATTCTGATTACTTTTGAAATAGTAAGCGACGAATATGTTGGAAATAAAGATCTTACCGATTACTTTTCAAAAAGTAACCAATGAATGTGCTGAAAATAAAGTCTTGCCGATTACTTTTGAAATAGTAACCGACGAATATGTTGAAAATAAAAATCTTGCCGAATACTTTTGAAATAGTAACCGACGAATGTGCTAAAAATAAAAATCTTGCCGATTACCTTTGAAATAGTAACCGATGAACATGCTGAAAATAAAAATCTTCCCGATTACTTTTGAAAAAGTAACCGACAAATATGCTGAAAATAAAAATCTTGTCGATTACTTTTGAAATAGTCACCGACCAATATGCTGAAAATAAAAATCATGCCGATTACTTTTGAAATAGTAACCGACGAATGTGCTGAAAATAAAGTCTTCCCGATTACTTTTAAAATAGTAACCGACAAATATGCTGAAAATAAAAATCTTACCGATTACTTTTCAAAAAGTAACCAATGAATGTGCTGAAAATAAAGTCTTGCCGATTACTTTTGAAATAGTAACCGACGAATATGTTGAAAATAAAAATCTTGCCGAATACTTTTGAAATAGTAACCGACGAATGTGATAAAAATAAAAATCTTGCCGATTACCTTTGAAATAGTAACCGATGAACATGCTGAAAATAAAAATCTTCCCGATTACTTTTGAAAAAGTAACCGACAAATATGCTGAAAATAAAAATCTTGTCGATTACTTTTGAAATAGTCACCGACCAATATGCTGAAAATAAAAATCATGCCGATTACTTTTGAAATAGTAACCGACGAATGTGCTGAAAATAAAGTCTTCCCGATTACTTTTAAAATAGTAACCGACAAATATGCTGAAAATAAAAATCTTGTGGATTAGTTTTGAAATAGTAACCGACGAATGTGCTGAAAATAAATCATGCTGATTACTTTTGAAATAGTAAGCGACGAATATGTTGAAAATAAAAATCTTGCCGAATACTTTTGAAATAGTAACCGAGGAATGTGCTAAAAATAAAAATCTTGTCGATTACCTTTGAAATAGTAACCGATGAACATGCTGAAAATAAAAATCTTCCCGATTACTTTTGAAAAAGTAACCGACAAATATGCTGAAAATAAAAATCTTGCCGATTACTTTTGAAATAGTAACCGACCAATATGCTGAAAATAAAAATCATGCCGATTACTTTTGAAATAGTAACCGACGAATGTGCTGAAAATAAAGTCTTGCCGATTACTTTTAAAATAGTAACCGACAAATATGCTGAAAATAAAAATCTTGTGGATTAGTTTTGAAATAGTAACCGACGAATGTGCTGAAAATAAATCATGCTGAGTACTTTTGAAATAGTAAGCGACGAATATGTTGAAAATAAAAATCTTGCCGAATACTTTTGAAATAGTAACCGAGGAATGTGCTAAAAATAAAAATCTTGCCGATTACCTTTGAAATAGTAACCGATGAACATGCTGAAAATAAAAATCTTCCCGATTACTTTTGAAAAAGTAACCGACAAATATGCTGAAAATAAAAATCTTGCCGATTACTTTTGAAATAGTAACCGACGAATATGTTGAAAATAAAAATCTTGCCGAATACTTTTGAAATAGTAACCGACGAATGTGCTAAAAATAAAAATCTTGCCGATTACCTTTGAAATAGTAACCGATGAACATGCTGAAAATAAAAATCTTCCCGATTACTTTTGAAAAAGTAACCGACAAATATGCTGAAAATAAAAATCTTGTCGATTACTTTTGAAATAGTCACCGACCAATATGCTGAAAATAAAAATCATGCCGATTACTTTTGAAATAGTAACCGACGAATGTGCTGAAAATAAAGTCTTCCCGATTACTTTTAAAATAGTAACCGACAAATATGCTGAAAATAAAAATCTTGTGAATTAGTTTTGAAATAGTAACCGACGAATGTGCTGAAAATAAATCATGCTGATTACTTTTGAAATAGTAAGCGACGAATATGTTGAAAATAAAAATCTTGCCGAATACTTTTGAAATAGTAACCGAGGAATGTGCTAAAAATAAAAATCTTGTCGATTACCTTTGAAATAGTAACCGATGAACATGCTGAAAATAAAAATCTTCCCGATTACTTTTGAAAAAGTAACCGACAAATATGCTGAAAATAAAAATCTTGCCGATTACTTTTGAAATAGTAACCGACCAATATGCTGAAAATAAAAATCTTGTGGATTAGTTTTGAAATAGTAACCGACGAATGTGCTGAAAATAAATCATGCTGATTACTTTTGAAATAGTAAGCGACGAATATGTTGAAAATAAAAATCTTGCCGAATACTTTTGAAATAGTAACCGAGGAATGTGCTAAAAATAAAAATCTTGCCGATTACCTTTGAAATAGTAACCGATGAACATGCTGAAAATAAAAATCTTCCCGATTACTTTTGAAAAAGTAACCGACAAATATGCTGAAAATAAAAATCTTGCCGATTACTTTTGAAATAGTAACCGACGAATGTGCAGCAAATAAAGTCTTCCCGATTACTTTTAAAATAGTAACCGACAAATATGCTGAAAATAAAAATCTTGTGGATTAGTTTTGAAATAGTAACCGACGAATGTGCTGAAAATAAATCATGCTGATTACTTTTGAAATAGTAAGCGACGAATATGTTGAAAATAAAAATCTTGCCGAATACTTTTGAAATAGTAACCGAGGAATGTGCTAAAAATAAAAATCTTGCCGATTACCTTTGAAATAGTAACCGATGAACATGCTGAAAATAAAAATCTTCCCGATTACTTTTGAAAAAGTAACCGACAAATATGCTGAAAATAAAAATCTTGTCGATTACTTTTGAAATAGTCACCGACCAATATGCTGAAAATAAAAATCATGCCGACTACTTTTGAAATAGTAACCGACGAATGTGCTGAAAATAAAGTCTTCCCGATTACTTTTAAAATAGTAACTGACAAATATGCTGAAAATAAAAATCTTGTGGATTAGTTTTGAAATAGTAACCGACGAATGTGCTGAAATTAAATCATGCTGATTACTTTTGAAATAGTAAGCGACGAATATGTTGAAAATAAAAATCTTGCCGAATACTTTTGAAATAGTAACCGAGGAATGTGCTAAAAATAAAAATCTTGCCGATTACCTTTGAAATAGTAACCGATGAACATGCTGAAAATAAAAATCTTCCCGATTACTTTTGAAAAAGTAACCGACAAATATGCTGAAAATAAAAATCTTGCCGATTACTTTTGAAATAGTAACCGACCAATATGCTGAAAATAAAAATCATGCCGATTACTTTTGAAATAGTAACCGACGAATGTGCTGAAAATAAAGTCTTGCCGATTACTTTTAAAATAGTAACCGACAAATATGCTGAAAATAAAAATCTTGTGGATTAGTTTTGAAATAGTAACCGACGAATGTGCTGAAAATAAATCATGCTGATTACTTTTGAAATAGTAAGCGACGAATATGTTGAAAATAAAAATCTTGCCGAATACTTTTGAAATAGTAACCGAGGAATGTGCTAAAAATAAAAATCTTGCCGATTACCTTTGAAATAGTAACCGATGAACATGCTGAAAATAAAAATCTTCCCGATTACTTTTGAAAAAGTAACCGACAAATATGCTGAAAATAAAAATCTTGTCGATTACTTTTGAAATAGTCACCGACCAATATGCTGAAAATAAAAATCATGCCGATTACTTTTGAAATAGTAACCGACGAATGTGCAGCAAATAAAGTCTTCCCGATTACTTTTAAAATAGTAACCGACAAATATGCTGAAAATAAAAATCTTGTGGATTAGTTTTGAAATAGTAACCGACGAATGTGCTGAAAATAAATCATGCTGATTACTTTTGAAATAGTAAGCGACGAATATGTTGAAAATAAAAATCTTGCCGAATACTTTTGAAATAGTAACCGAGGAATGTGCTAAAAATAAAAATCTTGCCGATTACCTTTGAAATAGTAACCGATGAACATGCTGAAAATAAAAATCTTCCCGATTACTTTTGAAAAAGTAACCGACAAATATGCTGAAAATAAAAATCTTGTCGATTACTTTTGAAATAGTCACCGATCAATATGCTGAAAATAAAAATCATGCCGACTACTTTTGAAATAGTAACCGACGAATGTGCTGAAAATAAAGTCTTCCCGATTACTTTTAAAATAGTAACCGACAAATATGCTGAAAATAAAAATCTTGTGGATTAGTTTTGAAATAGTAACCGACGAATGTGCTGAAATTAAATCATGCTGATTACTTTTGAAATAGTAAGCGACGAATATGTTGAAAATAAAAATCTTGCCGAATACTTTTGAAATAGTAACCGAGGAATGTGCTAAAAATAAAAATCTTGCCGATTACCTTTGAAATAGTAACCGATGAACATGCTGAAAATAAAAATCTTCCCGATTACTTTTGAAAAAGTAACCGACAAATATGCTGAAAATAAAAATCTTGCCGATTACTTTTGAAATAGTCACCGACCAATATGCTGAAAATAAAAATCATGCCGATTACTTTTGAAATAGTAACCGACGAATGTGCTGAAAATAAAGTCTTGCCGATTACTTTTAAAATAGTAACCGACAAATATGCTGAAAATAAAAATCTTGTGGATTAGTTTTGAAATAGTAACCGACGAATGTGCTGAAAATAAATCATGCTGATTACTTTTGAAATAGTAAGCGACGAATATGTTAAAAATAAAAATCTTGCCGAATACTTTTGAAATAGTAACCGAGGAATGTGCTAAAAATAAAAATCTTGCCGATTACCTTTGAAATAGTAACCGATGAACATGCTGAAAATAAAAATCTTCCCGATTACTTTTGAAAAAGTAACCGACAAATATGCTGAAAATAAAAATCTTGCCGATTACTTTTGAAATAGTAACCGACGAATATGTTGAAAATAAAAATCTTGCCGAATACTTTTGAAATAGTAACCGACGAATGTGCTAAAAATAAAAATCTTGCCGATTACCTTTGAAATAGTAACCGATGAACATGCTGAAAATAAAAATCTTCCCGATTACTTTTGAAAAAGTAACCGACAAATATGCTGAAAATAAAAATCTTGTCGATTACTTTTGAAATAGTCACCGACCAATATGCTGAAAATAAAAATCATGCCGATTACTTTTGAAATAGTAACCGACGAATGTGCAGCAAATAAAGTCTTCCCGATTACTTTTAAAATAGTAACCGACAAATATGCTGAAAATAAAAATCTTGTGGATTAGTTTTGAAATAGTAACCGACGAATGTGCTGAAAATAAATCATGCTGATTACTTTTGAAATAGTAAGCGACGAATATGTTGAAAATAAAAATCTTGCCGAATACTTTTGAAATAGTAACCGAGGAATGTGCTAAAAATAAAAATCTTGCCGATTACCTTTGAAATAGTAACCGATGAACATGCTGAAAATAAAAATCTTCCCGATTACTTTTGAAAAAGTAACCGACAAATATGCTGAAAATAAAAATCTTGCCGATTACTTTTGAAATAGTCACCGACGAATATGTTGAAAATAAAAATCTTGCCGAATACTTTTGAAATAGTAACCGACGAATGTGCTAAAAATAAAAATCTTGCCGATTACTTTTGAAATAGTAACCGACCAATATGCTGAAAATAAAAATCATGCCGATTACTTTTGAAATAGTAACCGACGAATGTGCTGAAAATAAAGTCTTGCCGATTACTTTTAAAATAGTAACCGACAAATATGCTGAAAATAAAAATCTTGTGGATTAGTTTTGAAATAGTAACCGACGAATGTGCTGAAAATAAATCATGCTGATTACTTTTGAAATAGTAAGCGACGAATATGTTGAAAATAAAAATCTTGCCGAATACTTTTGAAATAGTAACCGAGGAATGTGCTAAAAATAAAAATCTTGCCGATTACCTTTGAAATAGTAACCGATGAACATGCTGAAAATAAAAATCTTCCCGATTACTTTTGAAAAAGTAACCGACAAATATGCTGAAAATAAAAATCTTGTCGATTACTTTTGAAATAGTCACCGATCAATATGCTGAAAATAAAAATCATGCCGACTACTTTTGAAATAGTAACCGACGAATGTGCTGAAAATAAAGTCTTCCCGATTACTTTTAAAATAGTAACCGACAAATATGCTGAAAATAAAAATCTTGTGGATTAGTTTTGAAATAGTAACCGACGAATGTGCTGAAATTAAATCATGCTGATTACTTTTGAAATAGTAAGCGACGAATATGTTGAAAATAAAAATCTTGCCGAATACTTTTGAAATAGTAACCGAGGAATGTGCTAAAAATAAAAATCTTGTCGATTACCTTTGAAATAGTAACCGATGAACATGCTGAAAATAAAAATCTTCCCGATTACTTTTGAAAAAGTAACCGACAAATATGCTGAAAATAAAAATCTTGCCGATTACTTTTGAAATAGTCACCGACCAATATGCTGAAAATAAAAATCATGCCGAATACTTTTGAAATAGTAACCGACGAATGTGCTGAAAATAAAGTCTTGCCGATTACTTTTAAAATAGTAACCGACAAATATGCTGAAAATAAAAATCTTGTGGATTAGTTTTGAAATAGTAACCGACGAATGTGCTGAAAATAAATCATGCTGATTACTTTTGAAATAGTAAGCGACGAATATGTTGAAAATAAAAATCTTGCCGAATACTTTTGAAATAGTAACCGAGGAA
Source organism: Medicago lupulina (assembly GCA_958299785.1). NCBI lineage: Eukaryota > Viridiplantae > Streptophyta > Magnoliopsida > Fabales > Fabaceae > Medicago > Medicago lupulina. Next base: position 37,012,275 of record OY283142.1, read on the forward strand.
TGTGCTAAAAATAAAAATCTTGCCGATTACCTTTGAAATAGTAACCGATGAACATGCTGAAAATAAAAATCTTCCCGATTACTTTTGAAAAAGTAACCGACAAATATGCTGAAAATAAAAATCTTGCCGATTACTTTTGAAATAGTAACCGACGAATATGTTGAAAATAAAAATCTTGCCGAATACTTTTGAAATAGTAACCGACGAATGTGCTAAAAATAAAAATCTTGCCGATTACCTTTGAAATAGTAACCGATGAACATGCTGAAAATAAAAATCTTCCCGATTACTTTTGAAAAAGTAACCGACAAATATGCTGAAAATAAAAATCTTGTCGATTACTTTTGAAATAGTCACCGACCAATATGCTGAAAATAAAAATCATGCCGATTACTTTTGAAATAGTAACCGACGAATGTGCAGCAAATAAACTCTTCCCGATTACTTTTTAAATAGTAACCGACAAATATGCTGAAAATAAAAATCTTGTGGATTAGTTTTGAAATAGTAACCGACGAATGTGCTGAAAATAAATCATGCTGATTACTTTTGAAATAGTAAGCGACGAATATGTTGAAAATAAAAATCTTGCCGAATACTTTTGAAATAGTAACCGAGGAATGTGCTAAAAATAAAAATCTTGCCGATTACCTTTGAAATAGTAACCGATGAACATGCTGAAAATAAAAATCTTCCCGATTACTTTTGAAAAAGTAACCGACAAATATGCTGAAAATAAAAATCTTGTCGATTACTTTTGAAATAGTCACCGACCAATATGCTGAAAATAAAAATCATGCCGACTACTTTTGAAATAGTAACCGACGAATGTGCTGAAAATAAAGTCTTCCCGATTACTTTTAAAATAGTAACCGACAAATATGCTGAAAATAAAAATCTTGTGGATTAGTTTTGAAATAGTAACCGACGAATGTGCTGAAATTAAATCATGCTGATTACTTTTGAAATAGTAAGCGACGAATATGTTGAAAATAAAAATCTTGCCGAATACTTTTGAAATAGTAACCGAGGAATGTGCTAAAAATAAAAATCTTGCCGATTACCTTTGAAATAGTAACCGATGAACATGCTGAAAATAAAAATCTTCCCGATTACTTTTGAAAAAGTAACCGACAAATATGCTGAAAATAAAAATCTTGCCGATTACTTTTGAAATAGTAACCGACGAATATGCTGAAAATAAAAATCATGCCGATTACTTTTGAAATAGTAACCGACGAATGTGCTGAAAATAAAGTCTTGCCGATTACTTTTAAAATAGTAACCGACAAATATGCTGAAAATAAAAATCTTGTGGATTAGTTTTGAAATAGTAACCGACGAATGTGCTGAAAATAAATCATGCTGATTACTTTTGAAATAGTAAGCGACGAATATGTTGAAAATAAAAATCTTGCCGAATACTTTTGAAATAGTAACCGAGGAATGTGCTAAAAATAAAAATCTTGCCGATTACCTTTGAAATAGTAACCGATGAACATGCTGAAAATAAAAATCTTCCCGATTACTTTTGAAAAAGTAACCGACAAATATGCTGAAAATAAAAATCTTGTCGATTACTTTTGAAATAGTCACCGACCAATATGCTGAAAATAAAAATCATGCCGATTACTTTTGAAATAGTAACCGACGAATGTGCTGAAAATAAAGTCTTGCCGATTACTTTTAAAATAGTAACCGACAAATATGCTGAAAATAAAAATCTTGTGGATTAGTTTTGAAATAGTAACCGACGAATGTGCTGAAAATAAATCATGCTGATTACTTTTGAAATAGTAAGCGACGAATATGTTGAAAATAAAAATTTGCCGAATACTTTTGAAATAGTAACCGAGGAATGTGCTAAAAATAAAAATCTTGCCGATTACCTTTGAAATAGTAACCGATGAACATGCTGAAAATAAAAATCTTCCCGATTACTTTTGAAAAAGTAACCGACAAATATGCTGAAAATAAAAATCTTGCCGATTACTTTTGAAATAGTAACTGACGAATATGTTGAAAATAAAAATCTTGCCGAATACTTTTGAAATAGTAACCGACGAATGTGCTAAAAATAAAAATCTTGCCGATTACCTTTGAAATAGTAACCGATGAACATGCTGAAAATAAAAATCTTCCCGATTACTTTTGAAAAAGTAACCGACAAATATGCTGAAAATAATAATCTTGTCGATTACTTTTGAAATAGTCACCGACCAATATGCTGAAAATAAAAATCATGCCGATTACTTTTGAAATAGTAACCGACGAATGTGCAGCAAATAAAGTCTTCCCGATTACTTTTAAAATAGTAACCGACAAATATGCTGAAAATAAAAATCTTGTGGATTAGTTTTGAAATAGTAACCGACGAATGTGCTGAAAATAAATCATGCTGATTACTTTTGAAATAGTAAGCGACGAATATGTTGAAAATAAAAATCTTGCCGAATACTTTTGAAATAGTAACCGAGGAATGTGCTAAAAATAAAAATCTTGCCGATTACCTTTGAAATAGTAACCGATGAACATGCTGAAAATAAAAATCTTCCCGATTACTTTTGAAAAAGTAACCGACAAATATGCTGAAAATAAAAATCTTGTCGATTACTTTTGAAATAGTCACCGACCAATATGCTGAAAATAAAAATCATGCCGACTACTTTTGAAATAGTAACCGACGAATGTGCAGCAAATAAAGTCTTCCCGATTACTTTTAAAATAGTAACCGACAAATATGCTGAAAATAAAAATCTTGTGGATTAGTTTTGAAATAGTAACCGACGAATGTGCTGAAAATAAATCATGCTGATTACTTTTGAAATAGTAAGCGACGAATATGTTGAAAATAAAAATCTTGCCGAATACTTTTGAAATAGTAACCGAGGAATGTGCTAAAAATAAAAATCTTGCCGATTACCTTTGAAATAGTAACCGATGAACATGCTGAAAATAAAAATCTTCCCGATTACTTTTGAAAAAGTAACCGACAAATATGCTGAAAATAAAAATCTTGTCGATTACTTTTGAAATAGTCACCGACCAATATGCTGAAAATAAAAATCATGCCGATTACTTTTGAAATAGTAACCGACGAATGTGCTGAAAATAAAGTCTTCCCGATTACTTTTAAAATAGTAACCGACAAATATGCTGAAAATAAAAATCTTGTGGATTAGTTTTGAAATAGTAACCGACGAATGTGCTGAAAATAAATCATGCTGATTACTTTTGAAATAGTAAGCGACGAATATGTTGAAAATAAAAATCTTGCCGAATACTTTTGAAATAGTAACCGAGGAATGTGCTAAAAATAAAAATCTTGCCGATTACCTTTGAAATAGTAACCGATGAACATGCTGAAAATAAAAATCTTCCCGATTACTTTTGAAAAAGTAACCGACAAATATGCTGAAAATAAAAATCTTGCCGATTACTTTTGAAATAGTCACCGACCAATATGCTGAAAATAAAAATCATGCCGATTACTTTTGAAATAGTAACCGACGAATGTGCTGAAAATAAAGTCTTGCCGATTACTTTTAAAATAGTAACCGACAAATATGCTGAAAATAAAAATCTTGTGGATTAGTTTTGAAATAGTAACCGACGAATGTGCTGAAAATAAATCATGCTGATTACTTTTGAAATAGTAAGCGACGAATATGTTGAAAATAAAAATCTTGCCGAATACTTTTGAAATAGTAACCGAGGAATGTGCTAAAAATAAAAATCTTGCCGATTACCTTTGAAATAGTAACCGATGAACATGCTGAAAATAAAAATCTTCCCGATTACTTTTGAAAAAGTAACCGACAAATATGCTGAAAATAAAAATCTTGCCGATTACTTTTGAAATAGTAACCGACGAATATGTTGAAAATAAAAATCTTGCCGAATACTTTTGAAATAGTAACCGACGAATGTGCTAAAAATAAAAATCTTGCCGATTACCTTTGAAATAGTAACCGATGAACATGCTGAAAATAAAAATCTTCCCGATTACTTTTGAAAAAGTAACCGACAAATATGCTGAAAATAAAAATCTTGTCGATTACTTTTGAAATAGTCACCGACCAATATGCTGAAAATAAAAATCATGCCGATTACTTTTGAAATAGTAACCGACGAATGTGCTGAAAATAAAGTCTTCCCGATTACTTTTAAAATAGTAACCGACAAATATGCTGAAAATAAAAATCTTGTGGATTAGTTTTGAAATAGTAACCGACGAATGTGCTGAAAATAAATCATGCTGATTACTTTTGAAATAGTAAGCGACGAATATGTTGAAAATAAAAATCTTGCCGAATACTTTTGAAATAGTAACCGAGGAATGTGCTAAAAATAAAAATCTTGCCGATTACCTTTGAAATAGTAACCGATGAACATGCTGAAAATAAAAATCTTCCCGATTACTTTTGAAAAAGTAACCGACAAATATGCTGAAAATAAAAATCTTGCCGATTACTTTTGAAATAGTCACCGACCAATATGCTGAAAATAAAAATCATGCCGATTACTTTTGAAATAGTAACCGACGAATGTGCTGAAAATAAAGTCTTGCCGATTACTTTTAAAATAGTAACCGACAAATATGCTGAAAATAAAAATCTTGTGGATTAGTTTTGAAATAGTAACCGACGAATGTGCTGAAAATAAATCATGCTGATTACTTTTGAAATAGTAAGCGACGAATATGTTGAAAATAAAAATCTTGCCGAATACTTTTGAAATAGTAACCGAGGAATGTGCTAAAAATAAAAATCTTGCCGATTACCTTTGAAATAGTAACCGATGAACATGCTGAAAATAAAAATCTTCCCGATTACTTTTGAAAAAGTAACCGACAAATATGCTGAAAATAAAAATCTTGCCGATTACTTTTGAAATAGTCACCGACCAATATGCTGAAAATAAAAATCATGCCGATTACTTTTGAAATAGTAACCGACGAATGTGCTGAAAATAAATCATGCTGATTACTTTTGAAATAGTAAGCGATGAATATGTTGGAAATAAAAATCTTACCGATTACTTTTAAAAAAGTAACCAATGAATGTGCTGAAAATAAAGTCTTGCCGATTACTTTTTAATTAGTAACCGACGAATATGTTGAAAATAAAAATCTTGCCGATTACTTTTGAAATAGTAACCGACGAATGTGCTGAAAATAAAGTCTTGCCGATTACTTTTAAAATAGTAACCGACAAATATGCTGAAAATAAAAATCTTGCCGATTACTTTTGAAATAGTAACCGATGTACATGCTGAAAATAAAAATCTTGCCGATTACTATTGAAATAGTAACCGACGAATGTGCTGAAAATAAAGTCTTGCCGATTACTTTTGAAATAGTAACCGACGAATGTGCTGAAAATATAGTCTTGCCGATTAATTCTAAAATAGTAACAGACAAATATGCTAAAAATAAAAATCTTGCCGATTACTTTTGAAATAGTAACCGACGAATGTGCTGAAAATAAATCTTGCCGATTACCTTTGAAATAGTAACCGACGAATATGCTGAATATAAAAATTTTGCGGATTACTTTTGAAATAGTAACCGACGAATGTGCAGAAAATAGATCATGCCGATTACTTTTGAAATAGTAACCGACGAATGTGTTGAATATAAAGTCTTGCCGATTACTTTTGAAATAGTAACCGACAAATGTGCTGAAAATAAATCATGCCAATTACTATTGAAATAGTAACCGACAAATGAGCTGAAAATAAAAGTCTTGCCGATTACTTTTGAAATAGTAACCTGACGAATGTGCTGAAAATAAATCATGCCGATTACTTTTGAAATAGTCACCGACGAATATGCTGAAAATAAAAATCTTGCCGATTACTTTTGAAATAGTAACCGACGAATGTGCTGATAATAAATCATGCTGATTACTTTTGAAATAGTAAGCGACGAATATGTTGGAAATAAAGATCTTACAGATTACTTTTCACAAAGTAACCAATGAATGTGCTGAAAATAAAGTCTTGCCGATTACTTTTGAAATAGTAACCGACGAATATGTTGAAAATAAAAATCTTGCCGAATACTTTTGAAATAGTAACCGACGAATGTGCTAAAAATAAAAATCTTGCCGATTACCTTTGAAATAGTAACCGATGAACATGCTGAAAATAAAAATCTTCCCGATTACTTTTGAAAAAGTAACCGACAAATATGCTGAAAATAAAAATCTTGTCGATTACTTTTGAAATAGTCACCGACCAATATGCTGAAAATAAAAATCATGCCGATTACTTTTGAAATAGTAACCGACGAATGTGCTGAAAATAAAGTCTTCCCGATTACTTTTAAAATAGTAACCGACAAATATGCTGAAAATAAAAATATTGTGGATTAGTTTTGAAATAGTAACCGACGAATATGCTGAAAATAAATCATGCTGATTACTTTTGAAATAGTAAGCGACGAATATGTTGAAAATAAAAATCTTGCCGAATACTTTTGAAATAGTAACCGAGGAATGTGCTAAAAATAAAAATCTTGCCGATTACCTTTGAAATAGTAACCGATGAACATGCTGAAAATAAAAATCTTCCCGATTACTTTTGAAAAAGTAACCGACAAATATGCTGAAAATAAAAATCTTGCCGATTACTTTTGAAATAGTCACCGACCAATATGCTGAAAATAAAAATCATGCCGATTACTTTTGAAATAGTAACCGACGAATGTGCTGAAAATAAAGTCTTGCCGATTACTTTTAAAATAGTAACCGACAAATATGCTGAAAATAAAAATCTTGTGGATTAGTTTTGAAATAGTAACCGACGAATGTGCTGAAAATAAATCATGCTGATTACTTTTGAAATAGTAAGCGACGAATATGTTGAAAATAAAAATCTTGCCGAATACTTTTGAAATAGTAACCGAGGAATGTGCTAAAAATAAAAATCTTGCCGATTACCTTTGAAATAGTAACCGATGAACATGCTGAAAATAAAAATCTTCCCGATTACTTTTGAAAAAGTAACCGACAAATATGCTGAAAATAAAAATCTTGCCGATTACTTTTGAAATAGTCACCGACCAATATGCTGAAAATAAAAATCATGCCGATTACTTTTGAAATAGTAACCGACGAATGTGCTGAAAATAAAGTCTTGCCGATTACTTTTAAAATAGTAACCGACAAATATGCTGAAAATAAAAATCTTGTGGATTAGTTTTGAAATAGTAACCGACGAATGTGCTGAAAATAAATCATGCTGATTACTTTTGAAATAGTAAGCGACGAATATGTTGAAAATAAAAATCTTGCCGAATACTTTTGAAATAGTAACCGAGGAATGTGCTAAAAATAAAAATCTTGCCGATTACCTTTGAAATAGTAACCGATGAACATGCTGAAAATAAAAATCTTCCCGATTACTTTTGAAAAAGTAACCGACAAATATGCTGAAAATAAAAATCTTGCCGATTACTTTTGAAATAGTCACCGACCAATATGCTGAAAATAAAAATCATGCCGATTACTTTTGAAATAGTAACCGACGAATGTGCTGAAAATAAAGTCTTGCCGATTACTTTTAAAATAGTAACCGACAAATATGCTGAAAATAAAAATCTTGTGGATTAGTTTTGAAATAGTAACCGACGAATGTGCTGAAAATAAATCATGCTGATTACTTTTGAAATAGTAAGCGACGAATATGTTGAAAATAAAAATCTTGCCGAATACTTTTGAAATAGTAACCGAGGAATGTGCTAAAAATAAAAATCTTGCCGATTACCTTTGAAATAGTAACCGATGAACATGCTGAAAATAAAAATCTTCCCGATTACTTTTGAAAAAGTAACCGACAAATATGCTGAAAATAAAAATCTTGCCGATTACTTTTGAAATAGTCACCGACCAATATGCTGAAAATAAAAATCATGCCGATTACTTTTGAAATAGTAACCGACGAATGTGCTGAAAATAAAGTCTTGCCGATTACTTTTAAAATAGTAACCGACAAATATGCTGAAAATAAAAATCTTGTGGATTAGTTTTGAAATAGTAACCGACGAATGTGCTGAAAATAAATCATGCTGATTACTTTTGAAATAGTAAGCGACGAATATGTTGAAAATAAAAATCTTGCCGAATACTTTTGAAATAGTAACCGAGGAATGTGCTAAAAATAAAAATCTTGCCGATTACCTTTGAAATAGTAACCGATGAACATGCTGAAAATAAAAATCTTCCCGATTACTTTTGAAAAAGTAACCGACAAATATGCTGAAAATAAAAATCTTGCCGATTACTTTTGAAATAGTCACCGACCAATATGCTGAAAATAAAAATCATGCCGATTACTTTTGAAATAGTAACCGACGAATGTGCTGAAAATAAATCATGCTGATTACTTTTGAAATAGTAAGCGATGAATATGTTGGAAATAAAAATCTTACCGATTACTTTTAAAAAAGTAACCAATGAATGTGCTGAAAATAAAGTCTTGCCGATTACTTTTTAATTAGTAACCGACGAATATGTTGAAAATAAAAATCTTGCCGATTACTTTTGAAATAGTAACCGACGAATGTGCTGAAAATAAAGTCTTGCCGATTACTTTTAAAATAGTAACCGACAAATATGCTGAAAATAAAAATCTTGCCGATTACTTTTGAAATAGTAACCGACGAATGTGCTGAAAATAAAGTCTTGCCGATTACTTTTAAAATAGTAACCGACAAATATGCTGAAAATAAAAATCTTGTGGATTAGTTTTGAAATAGTAACCGACGAATGTGCTGAAAATAAATCATGCTGATTACTTTTGAAATAGTAAGCGACGAATATGTTGAAAATAAAAATCTTGCCGAATACTTTTGAAATAGTAACCGAGGAATGTGCTAAAAATAAAAATCTTGCCGATTACCTTTGAAATAGTAACCGATGAACATGCTGAAAATAAAAATCTTCCCGATTACTTTTGAAAAAGTAACCGACAAATATGCTGAAAATAAAAATCTTGCCGATTACTTTTGAAATAGTCACCGACCAATATGCTGAAAATAAAAATCATGCCGATTACTTTTGAAATAGTAACCGACGAATGTGCTGAAAATAAATCATGCTGATTACTTTTGAAATAGTAAGCGATGAATATGTTGGAAATAAAAATCTTACCGATTACTTTTAAAAAAGTAACCAATGAATGTGCTGAAAATAAAGTCTTGCCGATTACTTTTTAATTAGTAACCGACGAATATGTTGAAAATAAAAATCTTGCCGATTACTTTTGAAATAGTAACCGACGAATGTGCTGAAAATAAAGTCTTGCCGATTACTTTTAAAATAGTAACCGACAAATATGCTGAAAATAAAAATCTTGCCGATTACTTTTGAAATAGTAACCGATGTACATGCTGAAAATAAAAATCTTGCCGATTACTATTGAAATAGTAACCGACGAATGTGCTGAAAATAAAGTCTTGCCGATTACTTTTGAAATAGTAACCGACGAATGTGCTGAAAATATAGTCTTGCCGATTAATTCTAAAATAGTAACAGACAAATATGCTAAAAATAAAAATCTTGCCGATTACTTTTGAAATAGTAACCGACGAATGTGCTGAAAATAAATCTTGCCGATTACCTTTGAAATAGTAACCGACGAATATGCTGAATATAAAAATTTTGCGGATTACTTTTGAAATAGTAACCGACGAATGTGCAGAAAATAGATCATGCCGATTACTTTTGAAATAGTAACCGACGAATGTGTTGAATATAAAGTCTTGCCGATTACTTTTGAAATAGTAACCGACAAATGTGCTGAAAATAAATCATGCCAATTACTATTGAAATAGTAACCGACAAATGTGCTGAAAATAAAAGTCTTGCCGATTACTTTTGAAATAGTAACCTGACGAATGTGCTGAAAATAAATCATGCCGATTACTTTTGAAATAGTCACCGACGAATATGCTGAAAATAAAAATCTTGCCGATTACTTTTGAAATAGTAACCGACGAATGTGCTGATAATAAATCATGCTGATTACTTTTGAAATAGTAAGCGACGAATATGTTGGAAATAAAGATCTTACCGATTACTTTTCAAAAAGTAACCAATGAATGTGCTGAAAATAAAGTCTTGCCGATTACTTTTGAAATAGTAACCGACGAATATGTTGAAAATAAAAATCTTGCCGAATACTTTTGAAATAGTAACCGACGAATGTGCTAAAAATAAAAATCTTGCCGATTACCTTTGAAATAGTAACCGATGAACATGCTGAAAATAAAAATCTTCCCGATTACTTTTGAAAAAGTAACCGACAAATATGCTGAAAATAAAAATCTTGTCGATTACTTTTGAAATAGTCACCGACCAATATGCTGAAAATAAAAATCATGCCGATTACTTTTGAAATAGTAACTGACGAATGTGCTGAAAATAAAGTCTTCCCGATTACTTTTAAAATAGTAACCGACAAATATGCTGAAAATAAAAATCTTGTGGATTAGTTTTGAAATAGTAACCGACGAATGTGCTGAAAATAAATCATGCTGATTACTTTTGAAATAGTAAGCGACGAATATGTTGAAAATAAAAATCTTGCCGAATACTTTTGAAATAGTAACCGAGGAATGTGCTAAAAATAAAAATCTTGCCGATTACCTTTGAAATAGTAACCGATGAACATGCTGAAAATAAAAATCTTCCCGATTACTTTTGAAAAAGTAACCGACAAATATGCTGAAAATAAAAATCTTGCCGATTACTTTTGAAATAGTCACCGACCAATATGCTGAAAATAAAAATCATGCCGATTACTTTTGAAATAGTAACCGACGAATGTGCTGAAAATAAAGTCTTGCCGATTACTTTTAAAATAGTAACCGACAAATATGCTGAAAATAAAAATCTTGTGGATTAGTTTTGAAATAGTAACCGACGAATGTGCTGAAAATAAATCATGCTGATTACTTTTGAAATAGTAAGCGACGAATATGTTGAAAATAAAAATCTTGCCGAATACTTTTGAAATAGTAACCGAGGAATGTGCTAAAAATAAAAATCTTGCCGATTACCTTTGAAATAGTAACCGATGAACATGCTGAAAATAAAAATCTTCCCGATTACTTTTGAAAAAGTAACCGACAAATATGCTGAAAATAAAAATCTTGCCGATTACTTTTGAAATAGTCACCGACCAATATGCTGAAAATAAAAATCATGCCGATTACTTTTGAAATAGTAACCGACGAATGTGCTGAAAATAAATCATGCTGATTACTTTTGAAATAGTAAGCGATGAATATGTTGGAAATAAAAATCTTACCGATTACTTTTAAAAAAGTAACCAATGAATGTGCTGAAAATAAAGTCTTGCCGATTACTTTTTAATTAGTAACCGACGAATATGTTGAAAATAAAAATCTTGCCGATTACTTTTGAAATAGTAACCGACGAATGTGCTGAAAATAAAGTCTTGCCGATTACTTTTAAAATAGTAACCGACAAATATGCTGAAAATAAAAATCTTGCCGATTACTTTTGAAATAGTAACCGATGTACATGCTGAAAATAAAAATCTTGCCGATTACTATTGAAATAGTAACCGACGAATGTGCTGAAAATAAAGTCTTGCCGATTACTTTTGAAATAGTAACCGACGAATGTGCTGAAAATATAGTCTTGCCGATTAATTCTAAAATAGTAACAGACAAATATGCTAAAAATAAAAATCTTGCCGATTACTTTTGAAATAGTAACCGACGAATGTGCTGAAAATAAATCTTGCCGATTACCTTTGAAATAGTAACCGACGAATATGCTGAATATAAAAATTTTGCGGATTACTTTTGAAATAGTAACCGACGAATGTGCAGAAAATAGATCATGCCGATTACTTTTGAAATAGTAACCGACGAATGTGTTGAATATAAAGTCTTGCCGATTACTTTTGAAATAGTAACCGACAAATGTGCTGAAAATAAATCATGCCAATTACTATTGAAATAGTAACCGACAAATGTGCTGAAAATAAAAGTCTTGCCGATTACTTTTGAAATAGTAACCTGACGAATGTGCTGAAAATAAATCATGCCGATTACTTTTGAAATAGTCACCGACGAATATGCTGAAAATAAAAATCTTGCCGATTACTTTTGAAATAGTAACCGACGAATGTGCTGATAATAAATCATGCTGATTACTTTTGAAATAGTAAGCGACGAATATGTTGGAAATAAAGATCTTACCGATTACTTTTCAAAAAGTAACCAATGAATGTGCTGAAAATAAAGTCTTGCCGATTACTTTTGAAATAGTAACCGACGAATATGTTGAAAATAAAAATCTTGCCGAATACTTTTGAAATAGTAACCGACGAATGTGCTAAAAATAAAAATCTTGCCGATTACCTTTGAAATAGTAACCGATGAACATGCTGAAAATAAAAATCTTCCCGATTACTTTTGAAAAAGTAACCGACAAATATGCTGAAAATAAAAATCTTGTCGATTACTTTTGAAATAGTCACCGACCAATATGCTGAAAATAAAAATCATGCCGATTACTTTTGAAATAGTAACTGACGAATGTGCTGAAAATAAAGTCTTCCCGATTACTTTTAAAATAGTAACCGACAAATATGCTGAAAATAAAAATCTTGTGGATTAGTTTTGAAATAGTAACCGACGAATGTGCTGAAAATAAATCATGCTGATTACTTTTGAAATAGTAAGCGACGAATATGTTGAAAATAAAAATCTTGCCGAATACTTTTGAAATAGTAACCGAGGAATGTGCTAAAAATAAAAATCTTGCCGATTACCTTTGAAATAGTAACCGATGAACATGCTGAAAATAAAAATCTTCCCGATTACTTTTGAAAAAGTAACCGACAAATATGCTGAAAATAAAAATCTTGCCGATTACTTTTGAAATAGTCACCGACCAATATGCTGAAAATAAAAATCATGCCGATTACTTTTGAAATAGTAACCGACGAATGTGCTGAAAATAAAGTCTTGCCGATTACTTTTAAAATAGTAACCGACAAATATGCTGAAAATAAAAATCTTGTGGATTAGTTTTGAAATAGTAACCGACGAATGTGCTGAAAATAAATCATGCTGATTACTTTTGAAATACTAAGCGACGAATATGTTGAAAATAAAAATCTTGCAGAATACTTTTGAAATAGTAACCGAGGAATGTGCTAAAAATAAAAATCTTGCCGATTACCTTTGAAATAGTAACCGATGAACATGCTGAAAATAAAAATCTTCCCGATTACTTTTGAAAAAGTAACCGACAAATATGCTGAAAATAAAAATCTTGCCGATTACTTTTGAAATAGTCACCGACCAATATGCTGAAAATAAAAATCATGCCGATTACTTTTGAAATAGTAACCGACGAATGTGCTGAAAATAAAGTCTTGCCGATTACTTTTAAAATAGTAACCGACAAATATGCTGAAAATAAAAATCTTGTGGATTAGTTTTGAAATAGTAACCGACGAATGTGCTGAAAATAAATCATGCTGATTACTTTTGAAATAGTAAGCGACGAATATGTTGAAAATAAAAATCTTGCCGAATACTTTCGAAATAGTAACCGAGGAATGTGCTAAAAATAAAAATCTTGCCGATTACCTTTGAAATAGTAACCGATGAACATGCTGAAAATAAAAATCTTCCCGATTACTTTTGAAAAAGTAACCGACAAATATGCTGAAAATAAAAATCTTGCCGATTACTTTTGAAATAGTCACCGACCAATATGCTGAAAATAAAAATCATGCCGATTACTTTTGAAATAGTAACCGACGAATGTGCTGAAAATAAATCATGCTGATTACTTTTGAAATAGTAAGCGATGAATATGTTGGAAATAAAAATCTTACCGATTACTTTTAAAAAAGTAACCAATGAATGTGCTGAAAATAAAGTCTTGCCGATTACTTTTTAATTAGTAACCGACGAATATGTTGAAAATAAAAATCTTGCCGATTACTTTTGAAATAGTAACCGACGAATGTGCTGAAAATAAAGTCTTGCCGATTACTTTTAAAATAGTAACCGACAAATATGCTGAAAATAAAAATCTTGCCGATTACTTTTGAAATAGTAACCGATGTACATGCTGAAAATAAAAATCTTGCCGATTACTATTGAAATAGTAACCGACGAATGTGCTGAAAATAAAGTCTTGCCGATTACTTTTGAAATAGTAACCGACGAATATGCTGAAAATATAGTCTTGCCGATTAATTCTAAAATAGTAACAGACAAATATGCTAAAAATAAAAATCTTACCGATTACTTTTGAAATAGTAACCGACGAATGTGCTGAAAATAAATCTTGCCGATTACCTTTGAAATAGTAACCGACGAATATGCTGAATATAAAAATTTTGCGGATTACTTTAGAAATAGTAACCGACGAATGTGCAGAAAATAGATCATGCCGATTACTTTTGAAATAGTAACCGACGAATGTGTTGAATATAAAGTCTTGCCGATTACTTTTGAAATAGTAACCGACAAATGTGCTGAAAATAAATCATGCCAATTACTATTGAAATAGTAACCGACAAATGTGCTGAAAATAAAAGTCTTGCCGATTACTTTTGAAATAGTAACCTGACGAATGTGCTGAAAATAAATCATGCCGATTACTTTTGAAATAGTCACCGACGAATATGCTGAAAATAAAAATCTTGCCGATTACTTTTGAAATAGTAACCGACGAATGTGCTGATAATAAATCATGCTGATTACTTTTGAAATAGTAAGCGACGAATATGTTGGAAATAAAGATCTTACCGATTACTTTTCAAAAAGTAACCAATGAATGTGCTGAAAATAAAGTCTTGCCGATTACTTTTGAAATAGTAACCGACGAATATGTTGAAAATAAAAATCTTGCCGAATACTTTTGAAATAGTAACCGACGAATGTGCTAAAAATAAAAATCTTGCCGATTACCTTTGAAATAGTAACCGATGAACATGCTGAAAATAAAAATCTTCCCGATTACTTTTGAAAAAGTAACCGACAAATATGCTGAAAATAAAAATCTTGCCGATTACTTTTGAAATAGTCACCGACCAATATCCTGAAAATAAAAATCATGCCGATTACTTTTGAAATAGTAACCGACGAATGTGCTGAAAATAAAGTCTTGCCGATTACTTTTAAAATAGTAACCGACAAATATGCTGAAAATAAAAATCTTGTGGATTAGTTTTGAAATAGTAACCGACGAATGTGCTGAAAATAAATCATGCTGATTACTTTTGAAATAGTAAGCGACGAATATGTTGAAAATAAAAATCTTGCCGAATACTTTTGAAATAGTAACCGAGGAATGTGCTAAAAATAAAAATCTTGCCGATTACCTTTGAAATAGTAACCGATGAACATGCTGAAAATAAAAATCTTCCCGATTACTTTTGAAAAAGTAACCGACAAATATGCTGAAAATAAAAATCTTGCCGATTACTTTTGAAATAGTCACCGACCAATATGCTGAAAATAAAAATCATGCCAATTACTTTTGAAATAGTAACCGACGAATGTGCTGAAAATAAATCATGCTGATTACTTTTGAAATAGTAAGCGATGAATATGTTGGAAATAAAAATCTTACCGATTACTTTTAAAAAAGTAACCAATGAATGTGCTGAAAATAAAGTCTTGCCGATTACTTTTTAATTAGTAACCGACGAATATGTTGAAAATAAAAATCTTGCCGATTACTTTTGAAATAGTAACCGACGAATGTGCTGAAAATAAAGTCTTGCCGATTACTTTTAAAATAGTAACCGACAAATATGCTGAAAATAAAAATCTTGCCGATTACTTTTGAAATAGTAACCGATGTACATGCTGAAAATAAAAATCTTGCCGATTACTATTGAAATAGTAACCGACGAATGTGCTGAGAATAAAGTCTTGCCGATTACTTTTGAAATAGTAACCGACGAATGTGCTGAAAATATAGTCTTGCCGATTAATTCTAAAATAGTAACAGACAAATATGCTAAAAATAAAAATCTTGCCGATTACTTTTGAAATAGTAACCGACGAATGTGCTGAAAATAAATCTTGCCGATTACCTTTGAAATAGTAACCGACGAATATGCTGAATATAAAAATTTTGCGGATTACTTTTGAAATAGTAACCGACGAATGTGCAGAAAATAGATCATGCCGATTACTTTTGAAATAGTAACCGACGAATGTGTTGAATATAAAGTCTTGCCGATTACTTTTGAAATAGTAACCGACAAATGTGCTGAAAATAAATCATGCCAATTACTATTGAAATAGTAACCGACAAATGTGCTGAAAATAAAAGTCTTGCCGATTACTTTTGAAATAGTAACCTGACGAATGTGCTGAAAATAAATCATGCCGATTACTTTTGAAATAGTCACCGACGAATATGCTGAAAATAAAAATCTTGCCGATTACTTTTGAAATAGTAACCGCTGAATGTGCTGATAATAAATCATGCTGATTACTTTTGAAATAGTAAGCGACGAATATGTTGGAAATAAAGATCTTACCGATTACTTTTCAAAAAGTAACCAATGAATGTGCTGAAAATAAAGTCTTGCCGATTACTTTTGAAATAGTAACCGACGAATATGTTGAAAATAAAAATCTTGCCGAATACTTTTGAAATAGTAACCGACGAATGTGCTAAAAATAAAAATCTTGCCGATTACCTTTGAAATAGTAACCGATGAACATGCTGAAAATAAAAATCTTCCCGATTACTTTTGAAAAAGTAACCGACAAATATGCTGAAAATAAAAATCTTGCCGATTACTTTTGAAATAGTCACCGACCAATATCCTGAAAATAAAAATCATGCCGATTACTTTTGAAATAGTAACCGACGAATGTGCTGAAAATAAAGTCTTGCCGATTACTTTTAAAATAGTAACCGACAAATATGCTGAAAATAAAAATCTTGTGGATTAGTTTTGAAATAGTAACCGACGAATGTGCTGAAAATAAATCATGCTGATTACTTTTGAAATAGTAAGCGACGAATATGTTGAAAATAAAAATCTTGCCGAATACTTTTGAAATAGTAACCGAGGAATGTGCTAAAAATAAAAATCTTGCCGATTACCTTTGAAATAGTAACCGATGAACATGCTGAAAATAAAAATCTTCCCGATTACTTTTGAAAAAGTAACCGACAAATATGCTGGAAATAAAAATCTTGCCGATTACTTTTGAAATAGTCACCGACCAATATGCTAAAAATAAAAATCATGCCAATTACTTTTGAAATAGTAACCGACGAATGTGCTGAAAATAAATCATGCTGATTACTTTTGAAATAGTAAGCGATGAATATGTTGGAAATAAAAATCTTACCGATTACTTTTAAAAAAGTAACCAATGAATGTGCTGAAAATAAAGTCTTGCCGATTACTTTTTAATTAGTAACCGACGAATATGTTGAAAATAAAAATCTTGCCGATTACTTTTGAAATAGTAACCGACGAATGTGCTAAAAATAAAAATCTTGCCGATTACCTTTGAAATAGTAACCGATGAACATGCTGAAAATAAAAATCTTCCCGATTACTTTTGAAAAAGTAACCGACAAATATGCTGAAAATAAAAATCTTGCCGATTACTTTTGAAATAGTCACCGACCAATATCCTGAAAATAAAAATCATGCCGATTACTTTTGAAATAGTAACCGACGAATGTGCTGAAAATAAAGTCTTGCCGATTACTTTTAAAATAGTAACCGACAAATATGCTGAAAATAAAAATCTTGTGGATTAGTTTTGAAATAGTAACCGACGAATGTGCTGAAAATAAATCATGCTGATTACTTTTGAAATAGTAAGCGACGAATATGTTGAAAATAAAAATCTTGCCGAATACTTTTGAAATAGTAACCGAGGAATGTGCTAAAAATAAAAATCTTGCCGATTACCTTTGAAATAGTAACCGATGAACATGCTGAAAATAAAAATCTTCCCGATTACTTTTGAAAAAGTAACCGACAAATATGCTGAAAATAAAAATCTTGCCGATTACTTTTGAAATAGTCACCGACCAATATGCTGAAAATAAAAATCATGCCAATTACTTTTGAAATAGTAACCGACGAATGTGCTGAAAATAAATCATGCTGATTACTTTTGAAATAGTAAGCGATGAATATGTTGGAAATAAAAATCTTACCGATTACTTTTAAAAAAGTAACCAATGAATGTGCTGAAAATAAAGTCTTGCCGATTACTTTTTAATTAGTAACCGACGAATATGTTGAAAATAAAAATCTTGCCGATTACTTTTGAAATAGTAACCGACGAATGTGCTGAAAATAAAGTCTTGCCGATTACTTTTAAAATAGTAACCGACAAATATGCTGAAAATAAAAATCTTGCCGATTACTTTTGAAATAGTAACCGATGTACATGCTGAAAATAAAAATCTTGCCGATTACTATTGAAATAGTAACCGACGAATGTGCTGAGAATAAAGTCTTGCCGATTACTTTTGAAATAGTAACCGACGAATGTGCTGAAAATATAGTCTTGCCGATTAATTCTAAAATAGTAACAGACAAATATGCTAAAAATAAAAATCTTGCCGATTACTTTTGAAATAGTAACCGACGAATGTGCTGAAAATAAATCTTGCCGATTACCTTTGAAATAGTAACCGACGAATATGCTGAATATAAAAATTTTGCGGATTACTTTTGAAATAGTAACCGACGAATGTGCAGAAAATAGATCATGCCGATTACTTTTGAAATAGTAACCGACGAATGTGTTGAATATAAAGTCTTGCCGATTACTTTTGAAATAGTAACCGACAAATGTGCTGAAAATAAATCATGCCAATTACTATTGAAATAGTAACCGACAAATGTGCTGAAAATAAAAGTCTTGCCGATTACTTTTGAAATAGTAACCTGACGAATGTGCTGAAAATAAATCATGCCGATTACTTTTGAAATAGTCACCGACGAATATGCTGAAAATAAAAATCTTGCCGATTACTTTTGAAATAGTAACCGCTGAATGTGCTGATAATAAATCATGCTGATTACTTTTGAAATAGTAAGCGACGAATATGTTGGAAATAAAGATCTTACCGATTACTTTTCAAAAAGTAACCAATGAATGTGCTGAAAATAAAGTCTTGCCGATTACTTTTGAAATAGTAACCGACGAATATGTTGAAAATAAAAATCTTGCCGAATACTTTTGAAATAGTAACCGACGAATGTGCTAAAAATAAAAATCTTGCCGATTACCTTTGAAATAGTAACCGATGAACATGCTGAAAATAAAAATCTTCCCGATTACTTTTGAAAAAGTAACCGACAAATATGCTGAAAATAAAAATCTTGCCGATTACTTTTGAAATAGTCACCGACCAATATCCTGAAAATAAAAATCATGCCGATTACTTTTGAAATAGTAACCGACGAATGTGCTGAAAATAAAGTCTTGCCGATTACTTTTAAAATAGTAACCGACAAATATGCTGAAAATAAAAATCTTGTGGATTAGTTTTGAAATAGTAACCGACGAATGTGCTGAAAATAAATCATGCTGATTACTTTTGAAATAGTAAGCGACGAATATGTTGAAAATAAAAATCTTGCCGAATACTTTTGAAATAGTAACCGAGGAATGTGCTAAAAATAAAAATCTTGCCGATTACCTTTGAAATAGTAACCGATGAACATGCTGAAAATAAAAATCTTCCCGATTACTTTTGAAAAAGTAACCGACAAATATGCTGGAAATAAAAATCTTGCCGATTACTTTTGAAATAGTCACCGACCAATATGCTAAAAATAAAAATCATGCCAATTACTTTTGAAATAGTAACCGACGAATGTGCTGAAAATAAATCATGCTGATTACTTTTGAAATAGTAAGCGATGAATATGTTGGAAATAAAAATCTTACCGATTACTTTTAAAAAAGTAACCAATGAATGTGCTGAAAATAAAGTCTTGCCGATTACTTTTTAATTAGTAACCGACGAATATGTTGAAAATAAAAATCTTGCCGATTACTTTTGAAATAGTAACCGACGAATGTGCTGAAAATAAAGTCTTGCCGATTACTTTTAAAATAGTAACCGACAAATATGCTGAAAATAAAAATCTTGC
Organism: Medicago lupulina; assembly: GCA_958299785.1. Classification (NCBI taxonomy): domain Eukaryota; kingdom Viridiplantae; phylum Streptophyta; class Magnoliopsida; order Fabales; family Fabaceae; genus Medicago; species Medicago lupulina. The sequence goes on from OY283142.1 coordinate 37,032,441, forward strand.
CGATTACTTTTGAAATAGTAACCGATGTACATGCTGAAAATAAAAATCTTGCCGATTACTATTGAAATAGTAACCGACGAATGTGCTGAAAATAAAGTCTTGCCGATTACTTTTGAAATAGTAACCGACGAATGTGCTGAAAATATAGTCTTGCCGATTAATTCTAAAATAGTAACAGACAAATATGCTAAAAATAAAAATCTTGCCGATTACTTTTGAAATAGTAACCGACGAATGTGCTGAAAATAAATCTTGCCGATTACCTTTGAAATAGTAACCGACGAATATGCTGAATATAAAAATTTTGCGGATTACTTTTGAAATAGTAACCGACGAATGTGCAGAAAATAGATCATGCCGATTACTTTTGAAATAGTAACCGACGAATGTGTTGAATATAAAGTCTTGCCGATTACTTTTGAAATAGTAACCGACAAATGTGCTGAAAATAAATCATGCCAATTACTATTGAAATAGTAACCGACAAATGTGCTGAAAATAAAAGTCTTGCCGATTACTTTTGAAATAGTAACCTGACGAATGTGCTGAAAATAAATCATGCCGATTACTTTTGAAATAGTCACCGACGAATATGCTGAAAATAAAAATCTTGCCGATTACTTTTGAAATAGTAACCGCTGAATGTGCTGATAATAAATCATGCTGATTACTTTTGAAATAGTAAGCGACGAATATGTTGGAAATAAAGATCTTACCGATTACTTTTCAAAAAGTAACCAATGAATGTGCTGAAAATAAAGTCTTGCCGATTACTTTTGAAATAGTAACCGACGAATATGTTGAAAATAAAAATCTTGCCGAATACTTTTGAAATAGTAACCGACGAATGTGCTAAAAATAAAAATCTTGCCGATTACCTTTGAAATAGTAACCGATGAACATGCTGAAAATAAAAATCTTCCCGATTACTTTTGAAAAAGTAACCGACAAATATGCTGAAAATAAAAATCTTGTCGATTACTTTTGAAATAGTCACCGACCAATATGCTGAAAATAAAAATCATGCCGATTACTTTTGAAATAGTAACCGACGAATGTGCTGAAAATAAAGTCTTCCCGATTACTTTTAAAATAGTAACCGACAAATATGCTGAAAATAAAAATCTTGTGGATTAGTTTTGAAATAGTAACCGACGAATGTGCTGAAAATAAATCATGCTGATTACTTTTGAAATAGTAAGCGACGAATATGTTGAAAATAAAAATCTTGCCGAATACTTTTGAAATAGTAACCGAGGAATGTGCTAAAAATAAAAATCTTGCCGATTACCTTTGAAATAGTAACCGATGAACATGCTGAAAATAAAAATCTTCCCGATTACTTTTGAAAAAGTAACCGACAAATATGCTGAAAATAAAAATCTTGCCGATTACTTTTGAAATAGTCACCGACCAATATCCTGAAAATAAAAATCATGCCGATTACTTTTGAAATAGTAACCGACGAATGTGCTGAAAATAAAGTCTTGCCGATTACTTTTAAAATAGTAACCGACAAATATGCTGAAAATAAAAATCTTGTGGATTAGTTTTGAAATAGTAACCGACGAATGTGCTGAAAATAAATCATGCTGATTACTTTTGAAATAGTAAGCGACGAATATGTTGAAAATAAAAATCTTGCCGAATACTTTTGAAATAGTAACCGAGGAATGTGCTAAAAATAAAAATCTTGCCGATTACCTTTGAAATAGTAACCGATGAACATGCTGAAAATAAAAATCTTCCCGATTACTTTTGAAAAAGTAACCGACAAATATGCTGAAAATAAAAATCTTGCCGATTACTTTTGAAATAGTCACCGACCAATATGCTGAAAATAAAAATCATGCCGATTACTTTTGAAATAGTAACCGACGAATGTGCTGAAAATAAATCATGCTGATTACTTTTGAAATAGTAAGCGATGAATATGTTGGAAATAAAAATCTTACCGATTACTTTTAAAAAAGTAACCAATGAATGTGCTGAAAATAAAGTCTTGCCGATTACTTTTTAATTAGTAACCGACGAATATGTTGAAAATAAAAATCTTGCCGATTACTTTTGAAATAGTAACCGACGAATGTGCTGAAAATAAAGTCTTGCCGATTACTTTTAAAATAGTAACCGACAAATATGCTGAAAATAAAAATCTTGCCGATTACTTTTGAAATAGTAACCGATGTACATGCTGAAAATAAAAATCTTGCCGATTACTATTGAAATAGTAACCGACGAATGTGCTGAAAGTAAAGTCTTGCCGATTACTTTTGAAATAGTAACCGACGAATGTGCTGAAAATATAGTCTTGCCGATTAATTCTAAAATAGTAACAGACAAATATGCTAAAAATAAAAATCTTGCCGATTACTTTTGAAATAGTAACCGACGAATGTGCTGAAAATAAATCTTGCCGATTACCTTTGAAATAGTAACCGACGAATATGCTGAATATAAAAATTTTGCGGATTACTTTTGAAATAGTAACCGACGAATGTGCAAAAAATAGATCATGCCGATTACTTTTGAAATAGTAACCGACGAATGTGTTGAATATAAAGTCTTGCCGATTACTTTTGAAATAGTAACCGACAAATGTGCTGAAAATAAATCATGCCAATTACTATTGAAATAGTAACCGACAAATGTGCTGAAAATAAAAGTCTTGCCGATTACTTTTGAAATAGTAACCTGACGAATGTGCTGAAAATAAATCATGCCGATTACTTTTGAAATAGTCACCGACGAATATGCTGAAAATAAAAATCTTGCCGATTACTTTTGAAATAGTAACCGACGAATGTGCTGAAAATAATCATGCCGATTACTTTCGAAATAGTAAGCGACGAATATGTTGAAAATAAAAATCTTACCGATTACTTTTAAAATAGTAACCAACGAATGTACTGAAAATAAATCTTGCCGATTACTTTTGAAAAAGTAACCGACAAATATGCTGAAAATAAAAATCTTGCCGATTACTTTTGAAATAGTCACCGACCAATATCCTGAAAATAAAAATCATGCCGATTACTTTTGAAATAGTAACCGACGAATGTGCTGAAAATAAAGTCTTGCCGATTACTTTTAAAATAGTAACCGACAAATATGCTGAAAATAAAAATCTTGTGGATTAGTTTTGAAATAGTAACCGACGAATGTGCTGAAAATAAATCATGCTGATTACTTTTGAAATAGTAAGCGACGAATATGTTGAAAATAAAAATCTTGCCGAATACTTTTGAAATAGTAACCGAGGAATGTGCTAAAAATAAAAATCTTGCCGATTACCTTTGAAATAGTAACCGATGAACATGCTGAAAATAAAAATCTTCCCGATTACTTTTGAAAAAGTAACCGACAAATATGCTGAAAATAAAAATCTTGCCGATTACTTTTGAAATAGTCACCGACCAATATGCTGAAAATAAAAATCATGCCGATTACTTTTGAAATAGTAACCGACGAATGTGCTGAAAATAAATCATGCTGATTACTTTTGAAATAGTAAGCGATGAATATGTTGGAAATAAAAATCTTACCGATTACTTTTAAAAAAGTAACCAATGAATGTGCTGAAAATAAAGTCTTGCCGATTACTTTTTAATTAGTAACCGACGAATATGTTGAAAATAAAAATCTTGCCGATTACTTTTGAAATAGTAACCGACGAATGTGCTGAAAATAAAGTCTTGCCGATTACTTTTAAAATAGTAACCGACAAATATGCTGAAAATAAAAATCTTGCCGATTACTTTTGAAATAGTAACCGATGTACATGCTGAAAATAAAAATCTTGCCGATTACTATTGAAATAGTAACCGACGAATGTGCTGAAAGTAAAGTCTTGCCGATTACTTTTGAAATAGTAACCGACGAATGTGCTGAAAATATAGTCTTGCCGATTAATTCTAAAATAGTAACAGACAAATATGCTAAAAATAAAAATCTTGCCGATTACTTTTGAAATAGTAACCGACGAATGTGCTGAAAATAAATCTTGCCGATTACCTTTGAAATAGTAACCGACGAATATGCTGAATATAAAAATTTTGCGGATTACTTTTGAAATAGTAACCGACGAATGTGCAAAAAATAGATCATGCCGATTACTTTTGAAATAGTAACCGACGAATGTGTTGAATATAAAGTCTTGCCGATTACTTTTGAAATAGTAACCGACAAATGTGCTGAAAATAAATCATGCCAATTACTATTGAAATAGTAACCGACAAATGTGCTGAAAATAAAAGTCTTGCCGATTACTTTTGAAATAGTAACCTGACGAATGTGCTGAAAATAAATCATGCCGATTACTTTTGAAATAGTCACCGACGAATATGCTGAAAATAAAAATCTTGCCGATTACTTTTGAAATAGTAACCGACGAATGTGCTGAAAATAATCATGCCGATTACTTTCGAAATAGTAAGCGACGAATATGTTGAAAATAAAAATCTTACCGATTACTTTTAAAATAGTAACCAACGAATGTACTGAAAATAAATCTTGCCGATTACTTTTGAAATAGTAACCGACGAATGTGCTGAAAATAAATCATGCCGATTACTTTGGAAATAGTAAGTGACGAATATGTTGAAAATAAAAATCTTACCGATTACTTTTGAAATAGTAACCAACGAATGTGCTGAAAATAAAGTCTTGCCGATAACTTTTGAAATAGTAACCGAATAATATGTGCTGAAAATAAATCTTGTCGATTAGTTTTGAAATAGTAACCGACGAATGTGCTGAAAATAAATCATGCTGATTACTTTTGAAATAGTAAGCGACGAATATGTTGAAAATAAAAATCTTGTCGATTACTTTTAAAATAGTAACCGACAAATATGCTAAAAATAAAAATCTTGCCGATTACTTTTGAAATAGGAACCGACGAATATGTTGAAAATAAGAATCTTGCCGATTACTTTTGAAATAGTAACCGACGAATATGCTGAAAATAAAAATCTTGCCGATTACTTTTGAAATAGTCACCGACCAATATGCTGAAAATAAAAATCAAGCCGATTACTTTTGAAATAGTAACCGACGAATGTGCTGATAATAAATCATGCTGATTACTTTTGAAATAGTAAGCGACGAATATGTTGGAAATAAAGATCTTACCGATTACTTTTAAAAAAGTAACCAATAAATGTGCTGAAAATAAAGTCTTGCCGATTACTTTTGAAATAGTAACCGACGAATATGTTGAAAATAAAAATCTTGCCGAATACTTTTGAAATAGTAACCGACGAATGTGCTAAAAATAAAAATCTTGCCGATTACCTTTGAAATAGTAACCGATGAACATGTTGAAAATAAAAATCTTCCCGATTACTTTTGAAAAAGTAACCGTCAAATATGCTGAAAATAAAAATCTTGCCGATTACTTTTGAAATAGTCACCGACCAATATGCTGAAAATAAAAATCATGCCGATTACTTTTGAAATAGTAACCGACGAATGTGCTGAAAATAAAGTCATGCCGATTACTTTTAAAATAGTAACCGACAAATATGCTGAAAATAAAAATCTTGTCGATTAGTTTTGAAATAGTAACCGACGAATGTGCTGAAAATAAATCATGCTGATTACTTTTGAAATAGTAAGCGACGAATATGTTGAAAATAAAAATCTTGCCGAATACTTTTGAAATAGTAACCGAGGAATGTGCTAAAAATAAAAATCTTGCCGATTACCTTTGAAATAGTAACCGATGAACATGCTGAAAATAAAAATCTTGCCGATTACTATTGAAATAGTAACCGACGAATGTGCTGAAAATAAAGTCTTGCCGATTACTTTTGAAATAGTAACCGACGAATGTGCTGAAAATATAGTCTTGCCGATTAATTCTAAAATAGTAACAGACAAATATGCTAAAAATAAAAATCTTGCCGATTACTTTTGAAATAGTAACCGACGAATGTGCTGAAAATAAATCTTGCCGATTACCTTTGAAATAGTAACCGACGAATATGCTGAATATAAAAATTTTGCGGATTACTTTTGAAATAGTAACCGACGAATGTGCAGAAAATAGATCATGCCGATTACTTTTGAAATAGTAACCGACGAATGTGTTGAATATAAAGTCTTGCCGATTACTTTTGAAATAGTAACCGACAAATGTGCTGAAAATAAATCATGCCAATTACTATTGAAATAGTAACCGACAAATGTGCTGAAAATAAAAGTCTTGTCGATTACTTTTGAAATAGTAACCTGACGATTGTGCTGAAAATAAATCATGCCGATTACTTTTGAAATAGTCACCGACGAATATGCTGAAAATAAAAATCTTGCCGATTACTTTTGAAATAGTAACCCACGAATGTGCTGAAAATAATCATGCCGATTACTTTCGAAATAGTAAGCGACGAATATGTTGAAAATAAAAATCTTACCGATTACTTTTAAAATAGTAACCAACGAATGTACTGAAAATAAATCTTGCCGATTACTTTTGAAATAGTAACCGACGAATGTGCTGAAAATAAAGTCTTGCCGATAACTTTTGAAATAGTAACCGAATAATATGTGCTGAAAATAAATCTTGTCGATTAGTTTTGAAATAGTAACCGACGAATGTGCTGAAAATAAATCATGCTGATTACTTTTGAAATAGTAAGCGATGAATATGTTGGAAATAAAAATCTTACCGATTACTTTTAAAAAAGTAACCAATGAATGTGCTGAAAATAAAGTCTTGCCGATTACTTTTGAAATAGTAACCGACGAATATGTTGAAAATAAAAATCTTGCCGATTACTTTTGAAATAGTAACCAACGAATGTGCTGAAAATAAAGTCTTGCCGATTACTTTTAAAATAGTAACCGACAAATATGCTGAAAATAAAAATCTTGCCGATTACTTTTGAAATAGTAACCGACGTACATGCTGAAAATAAAAATCTTGCCGATTACTATTGAAATAGTAACCGACGAATGTGCTGAAAATAAAGTCTTGCCGATTACTTTTGAAATAGTAACCGACGAATGTGCTGAAAATAAATCATGCCGATTACTTTTGAAATAGTCAACGACGAATATGCTGAAAATAAAAATCTTGCCGATTACTTTTGAAATAGTAACCGACGAATGTGCTGAAAATAAATCATGCCGATTACTTTCGAAATAGTAAGCGACGAATATGTTGAAAATAAAAATCTTACCGATTACTTTTAAAATAGTAACCAACGAATGTACTGAAAATAAATCTTGCCGATTACTTTTGAAATAGTAACCGACGAATGTGCTGAAAATAAATCATGCCGATTACTTTGGAAATAGTAAGTGACGAATATGTTGAAAATAAAAATCTTACCGATTACTTTTGAAATAGTAACCAACGAATGTGCTGAAAATAAAGTCTTGCCGATTACTTTTGAAATAGTAACCGACGAATGTGCTGAAAATAAATCATGCCGATTACTTTCGAAATAGTAAGCGACGAATATGTTGAAAATAAAAATCTTACCGATTACTTTTAAAATAGTAACCAACGAATGTGCTGAAAATAAATCTTGTCGATTAGTTTTAAAATAGTAACCGACGAATGTGCTGAAAATAAATCATGCTGATTACTTTTGAAATAGTAAGCGACGAATATGTTGAAAATAAAAATCTTGTCGATTACTTTTAAAATAGTAACCGACAAATATGCTAAAAATAAAAATCTTGCCGATTACTATTGAAATAGGAACCGACGAATATGTTGAAAATGAAAATCTTGCCGATTAATTTTGAAATAGTAACCGACGAATATGCTGAAAATAAAAATCTTGCCGATTACTTTTGAAATAGTCACCGACCAATATGCTGAAAATAAAAATCAAGCCGATTACTTTTGAAATAGTAACCGACGAATGTGCTGAAAATAAATCATGCTGATTACTTTTGAAATAGTAAGCGATGAATATGTTGGAAATAAAAATCTTACCAATTACTTTTAAAAAAGTAACCAATGAATGTGCTGAAAATAAAGTCTTGCTGATTACTTTTGAAATAGTAACCGACGAATATGTTGAAAATAAAAATCTTGCCGATTACTTTTGAAATAGTAACCGACGAATGTGCTGAAAATAAAGTCTTGCCGATTACTTTTAAAATAGTAACCGACAAATATGCTGAAAATAAAAATCTTGCCGATTACTTTTGAAATAGTAACCGACGAACATGCTGAAAATAAAAATCTTGCCAATTACTATTGAAATAGTAACCGACGAATGTGCTGAAAATAAAGTCTTGCCGATTACTTTTGAAATAGTAAGCGACGAATGTGCTGAAAATATAGTCTTGCCGATTAATTCTAAAATAGTAACAGACAAATATGCTAAAAATAAAAATCTTGCCGATTACTTTTCAAATAGTAACCGACAAATGTGCTGAAAATAAATCATGCCAATTACTATTGAAATAGTAACCGACAAATGTGCTGAAAATAAAACTCTTGCCGATTACTTTTGAAATAGTAACCTGACGAATGTGCTGAAAATAAATCATGCCGATTACTTTTGAAATAGTCACCGACGAATATGCTGAAAATAAAAATCTTGCCGATTACTTTTGAAATAGTAACCGACGAATGTGCTGAAAATAAATCATGTCGATTACTTTCGAAATAGTAAGCGACGAATATGTTGAAAATAAAAATCTTACCGATTACTTTTAAAATAGTAACCAACGAATGTACTGAAAATAAATCTTGACGATTACTTTTGAAATAGTAACCGACGAATGTGCTGAAAATAAATCATGCCGATTACTTTTGAAATAGTAAGCGATGAATATGTTGAAAATAAAATTCTTACCGATTACTTTTGAAATAGTAACAACGAATATGCTGAAAATAAAGTCTTGCCGATTACTTTTGAAATAGTAACCGACGAATATGTTGAAAATAAAAATCTTGTCGATTACTTTTAAAATAGTAACCGACGAATGTGCTAAAAATAAAGTCTTGCCGATTACTTTTAAAATAGTAACCGACAAATATGCTGAAAATAAAAATCTTGCCGATTACTTTTGAAATAGTAACCGACGTACATGCTGAAAATAAAAATCTTGCCGATTACTATTGAAATAGTAACCGACGAATGTGCTGAAAATAAAGTCTTGCCGATTACTTTTGAAATAGTAACCGACAAATGTGCTGAAAATATAGTCTTGCCGATTAATTCTAAAATAGTAACAGACAAATATGCTAAAAATAAAAATCTTGCCGATTACTTTTTAAATAGTAACCGACAAATGTGCTAAAAATAAATCATGCCAATTACTATTGAAATAGTAACCGACAAATGTGCTGAAAATAAAAGTCTTGCCGATTACTTTTGAAATAGTAACTTGACGAATGTGCTGAAAAGAAATCATGTCGATTACTTTTGAAATAGTCACCGACGAATATGCTGAAAATAAAAATCTTGCCGATTACTTTTGAAATAGTAACCGACAAATGTGCTGAAAATAAAACTCTTGCCGATTGCTTTTGAAATAGTAACCTGACGAATGTGCTGAAAATAAATCATGCCGATTACTTTTGAAATAGTCACCGACGAATATGCTGAAAATAAAAATCTTGCCGATTACTTTTGAAATAGTAACCGACGAATGTGCTGAAAATAAATCATGTCGATTACTTTCGAAATAGTAAGCGACGAATATGTTGAAAATAAAAATCTTACCGATTACTTTTAAAATAGTAACCAACGAATGTACTGAAAATAAATCTTGACGATTACTTTTGAAATAGTAACCGACGAATGTGCTGAAAATAAATCATGCCGATTACTTTTGAAATAGTAAGCGATGAATATGTTGAAAATAAAATTCTTACCGATTACTTTTGAAATAGTAACAACGAATATGCTGAAAATAAAGTCTTGTCGATTACTTTTAAAATAGTAACCGACAAATATGCTGAAAATAAAAATCTTGCCGATTACTGTTGAAATAGTAACCGACGTACATGCTGAAAATAAAAATCTTGCCGATTACTATTGAAATAGTAACCGACGAATGTGCTGAAAATAAAGTCTTGCCGATTACTTTTGAAATAGTAACCGACAAATGTGCTGAAAATATAGTCTTGCCGATTAATTCTAAAATAGTAACAGACAAATATGCTAAAAATAAAAATCTTGCCGATTACTTTTTAAATAGTAACCGACAAATGTGCTGAAAATAAATCATGCCAATTACTATTGAAATAGTAACCGACAAATGTGCTGAAAATAAAAGTCTTGCCGATTACTTTTGAAATAGTAACTTGACGAATGTGCTGAAAAGAAATCATGTCGATTACTTTTGAAATAGTCACCGACGAATATGCTGAAAATAAAAATCTTGCCGATTACTTTTGAAATAGTAACCGACGAATGTGCTGAAAATAAATCATGCCGATTACTTTCGAAATAGTAAGCGACGAATATGTTGAAAATAAAAATCTTACCGATTACTTTTAAAATAGTAACCAACGAATGTACTGAAAATAAATCATGCCGATTACCTTTGTAATAGTAACCGACGTACATGCTGAAAATAAAAATCTTGCCGATTACTTTTGAAATAGTAACCTGACGAATGTGCTGAAAATAAATCATGCCAATTACTTTTGAAAGAGTCACCGACGAATATGCTGAAAATAAAAATCTTGCCGATTACTTTTGAAATAGTAACCGACGAATGTGCTGAAAATAAATCATGTCGATTACTTTCGAAATAGTAAGCGACGAATATGTTGAAAATAAAAATCTTACCGATTACTTTTAAAATAGTAACCAACGAATGTACTGAAAATAAATCTTGACGATTACTTTTGAAATAGTAACCGACGAATGTGCTGAAAATAAATCATGCCGATTACTTTTGAAATAGTAAGCGATGAATATGTTGAAAATAAAATTCTTACCGATTACTTTTGAAATAGTAACAACGAATATGCTGAAATTAAAGTCTTGCCGATTACTTTTGAAATATTAACCGACGAATATGTTGAAAATAAAAATCTTGTCGATTACTTTTAAAATAGTAACCGACAAATCTGCTGAAAATAAAAATCTTGCCGATTACTTTTGAAAAAGTAACCGACAAATATGCTGAAAATTAAAATCTTGCCGATTACTTTTGAAATAGTCACCGACCAATATGCTAAAAATAAAAAACATGCCGATTACTTTTGAAATAGTAACCGACGAATGTGCTGAAAATAAATCATGCTGATTACTTTTGAAATAGTCACCGACGAATATGCTGAAAATAAAAATCTTGCCGATTACTTTTGAAAAAGTAACCGACAAATATGCTGAAAATAAAAATCTTGCCGATTACTTTTGAAATAGTCACCGACCAATATGCTGAAAATAAAAAACATGCCGATTACTTTTGAAATAGTAACCGACGAATGTGCTGAAAATAAATCATGCTGATTACTTTTGAAATAGTAAGCGATGAATATGTTGGAAATAAAAATCTTACCGATTACTTTTAAAAAAGTAACCAATGAATGTGCTGAAAATAAAGTCTTGCCGATTACTTTTGAAATAGTAACCGACGAATATGTTGAAAATAAAAATCTTGCCGATTACTTTTGAAATAGTAACCAACAAATGTGCTGAAAATAAAGTCTTGCCGATTACTTTTAAAATAGTAACCGACAAATATGCTGAAAATAAAAATCTTGCCGATTACTTTTGAAATAGTAACCGACGTACATGCTGAAAATAAAAATCTTGCCGATTACTATTGAAATAGTAACCGACGAATGTGCTGAAAATAAAGTCTTGCCGATTACTTTTGAAATAGTAAGCGATGAATATGTTGGAAATAAAAATCTTACCGATTACTTTTAAAAAAGTAACCAATGAATGTGCTGAAAATAAAGTCTTGCCGATTACTTTTGAAATAGTAACCGACGAATATGTTGAAAATAAAAATCTTGCCGATTACTTTTGAAATAGTAACCAACAAATGTGCTGAAAATAAAGTCTTGCCGATTACTTTTAAAATAGTAACCGACAAATATGCTGAAAATAAAAATCTTGCCTGTAACGCCCTAGTTGATATTTTATTATTTTGGTTGATTTAATATGTTTTATGTATTTTATATAATTTATGTGATTTATGTGAATAATTTGAAGTGTTGTTATTTATCATATAATTATTTGTGTGATTTTTGTTATTTAAGTAATTTAGGAGGAATTAGTAATTATTTAGAATTAGTAGAGTTTAAGGGGGTTAATGGAGATTAAAAGAAAATTTAAGTGAGGGAATAAAGAAAGAAAAGGAGTTACACTTTGTAAGGAAATAGGGAAGCCAGTAAGGAAAGAAAAGAAAAGAGCACGTATCAGTAAAACAAAAGAAACAGAGTTTTGGGAGAAAAGAGAAGAACCAAGAGGGAAGAGCTAGGAAGAGAGAATCTGATCAATTGCTGTAGATTTTCGCTGAATTAAGGTAAGGGTGGGCTAGCTTTTCAATTGTTGATATATACATGTATGATTTCATGAAAATGGATTGAAATTGGTAGTTTTGGAATTAGGTTTAAGAACATGATGAATTGCTCATTTTTCTGATGAATTGCGTTGTAATGTTGTTGTTATGAGATGTTTCTGTTGTTTTGTCGTATAATGAACCCATAACATTGTTCAAAAATCATTTTGGGTGATTGAGGGATCAAAGTTGGGATTTTTGGGTTAGAACTATGCTGTTATCGCAACTGTTTTGCTGAACCTGAGACCTGCTCGCTTAAGCGTGCTGCAAGCGTGCAGCTAGCGAGCAAAACCAAACTTACGTCTTTTTGGACGCTTAAGCGTGCAGCTGCTCGCTTAAGCGTGCTGAATCTTTTCCCAGACCATAGTGCGCACGCTCAAGCGTACCGTAAGCGTGCAGTAAGCGAACAAGAACCCAACCTTCGTGTTTTGGCTCGCTTAAGCGTGCAGCTGCTCGCTTAAGCGTGCTGGGTCCTGTGCGACCCATAACGTGATTTTTCTAAGATGTTCCAAACCCAAACCTAAGCTTTCTAAGATGTTTATTGGATTTATTAAGAATTGTTTAGATGATAAAACTGTAATTTGAAGATGATTAAGATGGAATTACATATGCTTATGTGTAAATAATTATACTTTGCTAAACTTGAGTTGCCTTGTTGATGTTGAGTGGTCTTGTCCAGTTGGGGAGGGTATCCTAAGTTGTTGTTGTTGTTGGTTGCATGCTGATATGCTCCATTAAGATGTTGGGTTGTATGCAGATATACACCATAGAGTCATTTCATACTCATTTGCATTTGTTGGGGGCTTATTGCCCTGGAATGTTTATCATTCACTGTTGGGGGCTTATTGCCCTGGAACGCTTTATCGTTCACCTGTTGGGGGCTTATTGCCCTGGGATGCTTTAACCATCCAAATTGTTGGGGGCTGATTGCCCTGGAATGCTTAGCATTCAACGCGCGTAGTTGGTACCACATGCATAATGCATTAGATGTTTATGGAGTCTTGCATTAGTTGTAGGTGTGAGTTGTCCTTTGGGGAATGATGTTGGTGAGATGTCGCCACAAATGTTGTTGTTGTTGTTGTAGATATGAATCAAAGATGAATTTAAGTTAATAAGTTGAGATGATATTGATGGTGTTGCTGTTGCAAGTTGTTATGAATTGTTGTTGTTTCAATTTACTTTGATGATTCATATATCAGTATATTTACTTTTGATTTGTGAACTCACCCCTTCTGCTGGAATTGCCGCCTTGTGGGCAAGTGCAGGTAGCGAAGACTAGCGGTGCTGGCTCTTGAGTCTAGGGCTCTGATACATAATAGGGATGGGGAAACGTTATCTTTCTTGTATTCCTTATGTATCATTTCTTTGAAGAAAATGTTGTTGAGATTCTATTGTTGAATAATTTTATTATGTTGACGGCCTCTGTGCCAAGATTTATGATGTAGTTGTTGAACATGATTTTATATAGAGATTTTCCGCTGCAGAATTTTTAATATGATGATAATGTATGTTGGTTTTAAATAGTTTTTATATTCTATTTAAATGATTTTGAAAAAGAAGTGTGATACTCCGTTGTTAAGTTGAATTACTCTGATTTTGATTATTAGTAATATTATTATTACGTTATTTCGGGAACGGGGTGTTACAGTTGGTATCAGAGCAAGTCGGTCTGTCAGACCATTAGAAGAGTCGTGTCGAGCCATTTAGAGTAGTGTGACAGGGTTACACTGTCTTGTTGTTGTTCTAATTCTTGTTGTTATGTAGAACTATCGAGATGGCCGGAAGGAATGATGCTGCTCTTGCTGCTGCCTTGCAAGCAATGGCTCAGGTTGTTGGTCAACAACAAGGTGCTGGTGGTGCTGGTGAAGGTGTAAGGATGCTTGAGACCTTCTTGAGGAATCATCCACCAACCTTTAAGGGAAGGTACGACCCCGATGGAGCGCAGACTTGGCTGAAGGAGGTCGAGAGGATCTTCCGAGTGATGCAGTGTACGGATGTTCAGATGGTGCGGTTTGGCACGCACATGTTAGCAGAAGAGGCTGACGACTGGTGGGTAAGCACTCAACCCATACTCCAAGCTGAAGGTGCTGTGATCACGTGGGCCGTGTTTAGGCGGGAGTTCTTGAGGAGGTATTTCCCGGAGGATGTCCGAGGTAAGAAAGAAATTGAATTCCTAGAGCTGAAGCAGGGAGACATGTCCATTACGGAATATGCTGCTAAGTTCGTGGAGCTTGCAAAGTTCTATCCACATTATGCTGCGGAGACTGCTGAGTTCTCCAAATGTATTAAGTTTGAAAATGGTCTGCGAGCTGATATCAAGCGGGCCATTGGTTATCAGAAGATCAGAGACTTCTCTGAGTTGGTGAGCAGCTGCCGTATTTATGAAGAGGACACTAAAGCTCACTATAAGATAATGAATGACCGTAGAGGAAAGGGGCAGCAGAGTCGCCCAAAGCCTTATAGTGCCCCAGCTGACAAGGGCAAACAGAGAATGCATGATGAGAGGAGGCCTGCACGTAGAGATGCTCCTGCCGAAGTGGTTTGTTATAAGTGTGGTGTGAAAGGCCACAAGAGCAATGCTTGTACCCGTGATGAGAAGAAATGTTTCAGATGCGGAAAGAAGGGCCACACTGTCACCGAATGCAAGCGTGGGGACATTGTTTGTTTCAACTGCAATGAAGAAGGTCACATTGGTTCTCAGTGCACTAAGCCTAAGAAGGCGCAGACCAGTGGTAGGGTTTTTGCCTTGACCGGTACTCAGACCGATCAGGAGGATCGACTTATTAGAGGTACTTGTTTCTTTAGTGGTACTCCTTTAATTGCTATTATAGATACTGGTGCAACGCATTGTTTCATTGCTATTGATTGTGCACAAAGATTGGGTTTGATTATGTCTGATATGAATGGGGAGATGGTTGTTGAAACTCCAGCTAAGGGTTCAGTAACTACTTCCCTTGTTTGTTTAAGTTGTCCGTTGTCTGTATTTGGTAGAGATTTTGAGGTGGACCTTGTCTGTTTGCCGTTAGTGGGAATGGATGTAATATTGGGGATGAATTGGTTAGAGTACAATCATGTCCTGATCAATTGTTTTACGAAGACTGTGCGGTTTTCTTCGGCTGAAGAGGAGAGTGGAGCAGAATTCTTATCCACTAAAGAGATGAAGCGGTTAGAACAAGATGGTGTGTTGATGTTTTCTTTGTTGGCATTCTTGTCGGTGGAGAATCAAGCTGTAATTGATAGGCTGCCTGTTGTGAAGGAATTTCCTGAAGTTTTCCCTGATGAAATTCCAGATGTGCCACCAGAGAGGGAAGTTGAATTTTCGATTGACCTTGTGCCGGGTACGAAGCCTGTGTCGATGGCTCCTTACCGTATGTCAGCTTCGGAGTTAGCTGAGTTAAAGAAACAATTAGAAGACTTGCTTGACAAGAAGTTTGTGAGACCGAGTGTTTCACCTTGGGGAGCGCCGGTGTTGTTGGTTAAGAAGAAGGATGGTAGCATGCGGTTGTGTATTGATTACCGTCAGCTGAATAAGGTGACTATTAAGAATAGGTATCCACTACCGAGGATAGATGATTTGATGGATCAACTAGTGGGTGCCCGTGTGTTCAGTAAGATTGATTTGAGGTCAGGTTACCATCAGATAAAGGTGAAGGATGAGGATATGCAAAAGACAGCGTTTAGGACGCGGTATGGTCATTATGAATATAAGGTGATGCCTTTCGGTGTGACGAATGCACCTGGTGTGTTTATGGAATACATGAATAGAATTTTTCATGAGTATCTGGATCAGTTCGTAGTGGTCTTTATTGATGACATCTTGATTTATTCTAAGACTGAAGTTGAGCATGCAGAGCACTTGAAGATTGTTTTGCAGGTGCTGAAAGAGAAGAAATTGTATGCCAAGTTATCCAAGTGCGAGTTCTGGCTGAATGAAGTAAGTTTTCTTGGCCACATTATTTCTGGTAATGGTATTGCTGTAGATCCTTCGAAGGTAGATGCTGTGTCGCAGTGGGAGACACCAAAGTCAGTTACTGAAGTAAGAAGTTTTCTTGGTTTGGCTGGTTATTACCGCAGATTTATTGAAGGATTTTCGAAGTTGGCACTTCCTTTGACGCAGCTGACTTGTAAAGGTAAAGCATTTGTGTGGGATGCTAGTTGTGAGAGTAGTTTCAATAAGTTGAAGCAAAGGTTGACGACTGCTCCTATTTTGATTTTGCCAAAGCCAGAAGAGCCTTTTGTTGTGTATTGTGATGCATCTAAGCTGGGATTGGGTGGTGTTTTGATGCAAGATGGCAAGGTGGTAGCGTATGCTTCTAGGCAGCTGAGAGTGCATGAGAAGAATTATCCTACACATGATTTAGAGTTAGCAGCCGTGGTGTTTGTGTTGAAGATTTGGAGGCACTATTTGTATGGTTCCAGATTTGAAGTGTTTAGCGACCATAAAAGTTTAAAGTACCTGTTTGATCAGAAGGAGTTGAACATGAGGCAGAGAAGGTGGCTTGAGTTACTTAAGGACTATGATTTTGGTTTGAATTACCATCCTGGTAAAGCTAATGTTGTGGCTGATGCGTTGAGTAGAAAGACATTGCATATGTCGGCATTGATGATGAAAGAGTTCGAGTTGCTTGAACAGTTTAGGGACTTGAGTCTTGTTTGTGAAAGATCGCCTCAGAGTGTGCGGTTAGGCATGCTGAAGATAAATAGTGATTTCTTGAATGACATCAAAGAGGCGCAGAAGCTTGATGTTAAATTTGTGGATTTAATGGCTGCTAGTGATCCGAATGTGGATGGTGACTTCAAGGTCGATGACCAAGGTGTGTTGAGGTTTAGAGGAAGGATTTGTATTCCGGATGATGAAGATTTGAAAAAGTTGATCTTAGAAGAAAGTCACAAGAGTAGTTTGAGTATTCATCCTGGAGCTACAAAAATGTATCATGACCTGAAGAAATTGTTTTGGTGGTCCGGTTTGAAGAGGGATGTTGCTCAGTTTGTGTATGCATGTTTGACTTGCCAGAAGTCTAAGGTTGAGCACCAGAAGCCTGCAGGGCTGTTGACTCCGCTAGATGTACCTGAATGGAAGTGGGATAGCATTTCGATGGATTTTGTAACAAGTTTGCCGAATACTTCAAGGGGGCATGATGCCATTTGGGTCGTGGTCGACAGGTTGACTAAGTCGGCGCACTTTATTCCGATCAACATTACTTATCCGGTAGCTCAGTTGGCGGAGATCTACATCCGTGACATTGTGAAATTGCACGGTGTTCCATCTAGTATTGTGTCGGATAGAGATCCGAGGTTTACATCAAGGTTTTGGAAGAGTTTGCAAGATGCATTGGGTTCGAGATTGAGGCTGAGTTCGGCTTATCATCCGCAGACAGATGGTCAGTCGGAGAGGACTATCCAATCCTTAGAAGATTTGTTGAGGGTGTGTGTACTCGAGCAAGGTGGAGCTTGGGACAGCCACTTGCCGTTGATAGAGTTTACTTATAACAATAGTTACCATTCGAGTATTGGTATGGCACCGTTCGAAGCTTTGTATGGTCGAAGGTGTAGAACTCCTCTATGTTGGTTTGAGTCGGGTGAAAGTATTGTGTTAGGACCTGAGTTAGTGCAGCAGACTACGGAAAAGGTCAAGATGATAAGAGAAAAGATGAAAGCATCTCAAGATCGTCAGAAGAGTTATCATGATAAAAGGAGAAAAGCCCTTGAGTTTCAGGAGGGTGAGCATGTGTTTTTGAGGGTTACTCCGATGACGGGTGTAGGACGTGCATTGAAGTCGAAGAAGTTGACTCCAAAGTTCATTGGTCCTTATCAGATTTCCGAAAGAGTTGGAACCGTGGCGTATCGGATTGGATTGCCACCACATCTATCGAACTTGCATGATGTGTTTCATGTCTCGCAGTTGAGAAAGTATGTAGCAGATCCTTCGCATGTTATTCCTAGGGATGATGTGCAGGTTAGAGATAATCTTACTGTTGAGACTTTGCCGTTGAGGATTGATGATCGCAAGGTGAAGCAGTTGAGAGGCAAGGAAATACCTCTGGTTAGAGTTGTTTGGGGCGGTGTAACCGGTGAGAGTTTAACTTGGGAGTTGGAGAGCAAGATGCAAGAGTCCTATCCTGAGTTGTTTGTTGCTTAAGGTATTATTTCGAGGACGAAATTCTCTAAGTTGGGGAGAGTTGTAACGCCCTAGTTGATATTTTATTATTTTGGTTGATTTAATATGTTTTATGTATTTTATATAATTTATGTGATTTATGTGAATAATTTGAAGTGTTGTTATTTATCATATAATTATTTGTGTGATTTTTGTTATTTAAGTAATTTAGGAGGAATTAGTAATTATTTAGAATTAGTAGAGTTTAAGGGGGTTAATGGAGATTAAAAGAAAATTTAAGTGAGGGAATAAAGAAAGAAAAGGAGTTACACTTTGTAAGGAAATAGGGAAGCCAGTAAGGAAAGAAAAGAAAAGAGCACGTATCAGTAAAACAAAAGAAACAGAGTTTTGGGAGAAAAGAGAAGAACCAAGAGGGAAGAGCTAGGAAGAGAGAATCTGATCAATTGCTGTAGATTTTCGCTGAATTAAGGTAAGGGTGGGCTAGCTTTTCAATTGTTGATATATACATGTATGATTTCATGAAAATGGATTGAAATTGGTAGTTTTGGAATTAGGTTTAAGAACATGATGAATTGCTCATTTTTCTGATGAATTGCGTTGTAATGTTGTTGTTATGAGATGTTTCTGTTGTTTTGTCGTATAATGAACCCATAACATTGTTCAAAAATCATTTTGGGTGATTGAGGGATCAAAGTTGGGATTTTTGGGTTAGAACTATGCTGTTATCGCAACTGTTTTGCTGAACCTGAGACCTGCTCGCTTAAGCGTGCTGCAAGCGTGCAGCTAGCGAGCAAAACCAAACTTACGTCTTTTTGGACGCTTAAGCGTGCAGCTGCTCGCTTAAGCGTGCTGAATCTTTTCCCAGACCATAGTGCGCACGCTCAAGCGTACCGTAAGCGTGCAGTAAGCGAACAAGAACCCAACCTTCGTGTTTTGGCTCGCTTAAGCGTGCAGCTGCTCGCTTAAGCGTGCTGGGTCCTGTGCGACCCATAACGTGATTTTTCTAAGATGTTCCAAACCCAAACCTAAGCTTTCTAAGATGTTTATTGGATTTATTAAGAATTGTTTAGATGATAAAACTGTAATTTGAAGATGATTAAGATGGAATTACATATGCTTATGTGTAAATAATTATACTTTGCTAAACTTGAGTTGCCTTGTTGATGTTGAGTGGTCTTGTCCAGTTGGGGAGGGTATCCTAAGTTGTTGTTGTTGTTGGTTGCATGCTGATATGCTCCATTAAGATGTTGGGTTGTATGCAGATATACACCATAGAGTCATTTCATACTCATTTGCATTTGTTGGGGGCTTATTGCCCTGGAATGTTTATCATTCACTGTTGGGGGCTTATTGCCCTGGAACGCTTTATCGTTCACCTGTTGGGGGCTTATTGCCCTGGGATGCTTTAACCATCCAAATTGTTGGGGGCTGATTGCCCTGGAATGCTTAGCATTCAACGCGCGTAGTTGGTACCACATGCATAATGCATTAGATGTTTATGGAGTCTTGCATTAGTTGTAGGTGTGAGTTGTCCTTTGGGGAATGATGTTGGTGAGATGTCGCCACAAATGTTGTTGTTGTTGTTGTAGATATGAATCAAAGATGAATTTAAGTTAATAAGTTGAGATGATATTGATGGTGTTGCTGTTGCAAGTTGTTATGAATTGTTGTTGTTTCAATTTACTTTGATGATTCATATATCAGTATATTTACTTTTGATTTGTGAACTCACCCCTTCTGCTGGAATTGCCGCCTTGTGGGCAAGTGCAGGTAGCGAAGACTAGCGGTGCTGGCTCTTGAGTCTAGGGCTCTGATACATAATAGGGATGGGGAAACGTTATCTTTCTTGTATTCCTTATGTATCATTTCTTTGAAGAAAATGTTGTTGAGATTCTATTGTTGAATAATTTTATTATGTTGACGGCCTCTGTGCCAAGATTTATGATGTAGTTGTTGAACATGATTTTATATAGAGATTTTCCGCTGCAGAATTTTTAATATGATGATAATGTATGTTGGTTTTAAATAGTTTTTATATTCTATTTAAATGATTTTGAAAAAGAAGTGTGATACTCCGTTGTTAAGTTGAATTACTCTGATTTTGATTATTAGTAATATTATTATTACGTTATTTCGGGAACGGGGTGTTACATTGCCGATTACTTTTGAAATAGTAACCGACGTACATGCTGAAAATAAAAATCTTGCCGATTACTATTGAAATAGTAACCGACGAATGTGCTGAAAATAAAGTCTTGCCGATTACTTTTGAAATAGTAACCGACGAATGTGCTGAAAATAAATCATGCCGATTACTTTTGAAATAGTCAAAGACGAATATGCTGAAAATAAAAATCTTGCCGATTACTTTTGAAATAGTAACCGACGAATGTGCTGAAAATAAATCATGTCGATTACTTTCGAAATAGTAAGCGACGAATATGTTGAAAATAAAAATCTTACCGATTACTTTTAAAATAGTAACCAACGAATGTACTGAAAATAAATCTTGCCGATTACTTTTGAAATAGTAACCGACGAATGTGCTGAAAATAAATCATGCCGATTACTTTGGAAATAGTAAGTGACGAATATGTTGAAAATAAAAATCTTACCGATTACTTTTGAAATAGTAACCAACGAATGTGCTGAAAATAAAGTCTTGCCGATAACTTTTGAAATAGTAACCGAATAATATGTGCTGAAAATAAATCTTGTCGATTAGTTTTAAAATAGTAACCGACGAATGTGCTGAAAATAAATCATGCTGATTACTTTTGAAATAGTAAGCGACGAATATGTTGAAAATAAAAATCTTGTCGATTACTTTTAAAATAGTAACCGACAAATATGCTAAAAATAAAAATCTTGCCGATTACTTTTGAAATAGGAACCGACGAATATGTTGAAAATGAAAATCTTGCCGATTACTTTTGAAATAGTAACCGACGAATATGCTGAAAATAAAAATCTTGCCGATTACTTTTGAAATAGTCACCGACCAATATGCTGAAAATAAAAATCAAGCCGATTACTTTTGAAATAGTAACCGACGAATGTGCTGAAAATAAATCATGCTGATTACTTTTGAAATAGTAAGCGATGAATATGTTGGAAATAAAAATCTTACCAATTACTTTTAAAAAAGTAACCAATGAATGTGCTGAAAATAAAGTCTTGCTGATTACTTTTGAAATAGTAACCGACGAATATGTTGAAAATAAAAATCTTGCCGATTACTTTTGAAATAGTAACCGACGAATGTGCTGAAAATAAAGTCTTGCCGATTACTTTTAAAATAGTAACCGACAAATATGCTGAAAATAAAAATCTTGCCGATTACTTTTGAAATAGTAACCGACGTACATGCTGAAAATAAAAATCTTGCCGATTACTATTGAAATAGTAACCGACGAATGTGCTGAAAATAAAGTCTTGCCGATTACTTTTGAAATAGTAACCGACGAATGTGCTGAAAATATAGTCTTGCCGATTAATTCTAAAATAGTAACAGACAAATATGCTAAAAATAAAAATCTTGCCGATTACTTTTCAAATAGTAACCGACAAATGTGCTGAAAATAAATCATGCCAATTACTATTGAAATAGTAACCGACAAATGTGCTGAAAATAAAACTCTTGCCGATTACTTTTGAAATAGTAACCTGACGAATGTGCTGAAAATAAATCATGCCGATTACTTTTGAAATAGTCACCGACGAATATGCTGAAAATAAAAATCTTGCCGATTACTTTTGAAATAGTAACCGACGAATGTGCTGAAAATAAATCATGTCGATTACTTTCGAAATAGTAAGCGACGAATATGTTGAAAATAAAAATCTTACCGATTACTTTTAAAATAGTAACCAACGAATGTACTGAAAATAAATCTTGACGATTACTTTTGAAATAGTAACCGACGAATGTGCTGAAAATAAATCATGCCGATTACTTTTGAAATAGTAAGCGATGAATATGTTGAAAATAAAATTCTTACCGATTACTTTTGAAATAGTAACAACGAATATGCTGAAAATAAAGTCTTGCCGATTACTTTTGAAATAGTAACCGACGAATATGTTGAAAATAAAAATCTTGTCGATTACTTTTAAAATAGTAACCGACGAATGTGCTAAAAATAAAGTCTTGCCGATTACTTTTAAAATAGTAACCGACAAATATGCTGAAAATAAAAATCTTGCCGATTACTTTTGAAATAGTAACCGACGTACATGCTGAAAATAAAAATCTTGCCGATTACTATTGAAATAGTAACCGACGAATGTGCTGAAAATAAAGTCTTGCCGATTACTTTTGAAATAGTAACCGACGAATGTGCTGAAAATAAATCATGCCGATTACTTTTGAAATAGTCAAAGACGAATATGCTGAAAATAAAAATCTTGCCGATTACTTTTGAAATAGTAACCGACGAATGTGCTGAAAATAAATCATGTCGATTACTTTCGAAATAGTAAGCGACGAATATGTTGAAATTAAAAATCTTACCGATTACTTTTAAAATAGTAACCAACGAATGTACTGAAAATAAATCTTGCCGATTACTTTTGAAATAGTAACCGACGAATGTGCTGAAAATAAATCATGCCGATTACTTTGGAAATAGTAAGTGACGAATATGTTGAAAATAAAAATCTTACCGATTACTTTTGAAATAGTAACCAACGAATGTGCTGAAAATAAAGTCTTGCCGATAACTTTTGAAATAGTAACCGAATAATATGTGCTGAAAATAAAGTCTTGCCGATTACTTTTGAAATAGTAACCGACGAATGTGCTGAAAATATAGTCTTGCCGATTAATTCTAAAATAGTAACAGACAAATATGCTAAAAATAAAAATCTTGCCGATTACTTTTCAAATAGTAACCGACAAATGTGCTGAAAATAAATCATGCCAATTACTATTGAAATAGTAACCGACAAATGTGCTGAAAATAAAACTCTTGCCGATTACTTTTGAAATAGTAACCTGACGAATGTGCTGAAAATAAATCATGCCGATTACTTTTGAAATAGTCACCGACGAATATGCTGAAAATAAAAAACTTGCCGATTACTTTTGAAATAGTAACCGACGAATGTGCTGAAAATAAATCATGTCGATTACTTTCGAAATAGTAAGCGACGAATATGTTGAAAATAAAAATCTTACCGATTACTTTTAAAATAGTAACCAACGAATGTACTGAAAATAAATCTTGACGATTACTTTTGAAATAGTAACCGACGAATGTGCTGAAAATAAATCATGCCGATTACTTTTGAAATAGTAAGCGATGAATATGTTGAAAATAAAATTCTTACCGATTACTTTTGAAATAGTAACAACGAATATGCTGAAAATAAAGTCTTGCCGATTACTTTTGAAATAGTAACCGACGAATATGTTGAAAATAAAAATCTTGTCGATTACTTTTAAAATAGTAACCGACGAATGTGCTAAAAATAAAGTCTTGCCGATTACTTTTAAAATAGTAACCGACAAATATGCTGAAAATAAAAATCTTGCCGATTACTTTTGAAATAGTAACCGACGTACATGCTGAAAATAAAAATCTTGCCGATTACTATTGAAATAGTAACCGACGAATGTGCTGAAAATAAAGTCTTGCCGATTACTTTTGAAATAGTAACCGACGAATGTGCTGAAAATAAATCATGCCGATTACTTTTGAAATAGTCAAAGACGAATATGCTGAAAATAAAAATCTTGCCGATTACTTTTGAAATAGTAACCGACGAATGTGCTGAAAATAAATCATGTCGATTACTTTCGAAATAGTAAGCGACGAATATGTTGAAAATAAAAATCTTACCGATTACTTTTAAAATAGTAACCAACGAATGTACTGAAAATAAATCTTGCCGATTACTTTTGAAATAGTAACCGACGAATGTGCTGAAAATAAATCATGCCGATTACTTTGGAAATAGTAAGTGACGAATATGTTGAAAATAAAAATCTTACCGATTACTTTTGAAATAGTAACCAACGAATGTGCTGAAAATAAAGTCTTGCCGATAACTTTTGAAATAGTAACCGAATAATATGTGCTGAAAATAAATCTTGTCGATTAGTTTTAAAATAGTAACCGACGAATGTGCTGAAAATAAATCATGCTGATTACTTTTGAAATAGTAAGCGACGAATATGTTGAAAATAAAAATCTTGTCGATTACTTTTAAAATAGTAACCGACAAATATGCTAAAAATAAAAATCTTGCCGATTACTTTTGAAATAGGAACCGACGAATATGTTGAAAATGAAAATCTTGCCGATTACTTTTGAAATAGTAACCGACGAATATGCTGAAAATAAAAATCTTGCCGATTACTTTTGAAATAGTCACCGACCAATATGCTGAAAATAAAAATCAAGCCGATTACTTTTGAAATAGTAACCGACGAATGTGCTGAAAATAAATCATGCTGATTACTTTTGAAATAGTAAGCGATGAATATGTTGGAAATAAAAATCTTACCAATTACTTTTAAAAAAGTAACCAATGAATGTGCTGAAAATAAAGTCTTGCTGATTACTTTTGAAATAGTAACCGACGAATATGTTGAAAATAAAAATCTTGCCGATTACTTTTGAAATAGTAACCGACGAATGTGCTGAAAATAAAGTCTTGCCGATTACTTTTAAAATAGTAACCGACAAATATGCTGAAAATAAAAATCTTGCCGATTACTTTTGAAATAGTAACCGACGAACATGCTGAAAATAAAAATCTTGCCGATTACTATTGAAATAGTAACCGACGAATGTGCTGAAAATAAAGTCTTGCCGATTACTTTTGAAATAGTAACCGACGAATGTGCTGAAAATATAGTCTTGCCGATTAATTCTAAAATAGTAACAGACAAATATGCTAAAAATAAAAATCTTGCCGATTACTTTTCAAATAGTAACCGACAAATGTGCTGAAAATAAATCATGCCAATTACTATTGAAATAGTAACCGACAAATGTGCTGAAAATA
Source organism: Medicago lupulina (assembly GCA_958299785.1). Classification (NCBI taxonomy): domain Eukaryota; kingdom Viridiplantae; phylum Streptophyta; class Magnoliopsida; order Fabales; family Fabaceae; genus Medicago; species Medicago lupulina. The sequence goes on from OY283142.1 coordinate 37,058,071, forward strand.
AAACTCTTGCCGATTACTTTTGAAATAGTAACCTGACGAATGTGCTGAAAATAAATCATGCCGATTACTTTTGAAATAGTCACCGACGAATATGCTGAAAATAAAAATCTTGCCGATTACTTTTGAAATAGTAACCGACGAATGTGCTGAAAATAAATCATGTCGATTACTTTCGAAATAGTAAGCGACGAATATGTTGAAAATAAAAATCTTACCGATTACTTTTAAAATAGTAACCAACGAATGTACTGAAAATAAATCTTGACGATTACTTTTGAAATAGTAACCGACGAATGTGCTGAAAATAAATCATGCCGATTACTTTTGAAATAGTAAGCGATGAATATGTTGAAAATAAAATTCTTACCGATTACTTTTGAAATAGTAACAACGAATATGCTGAAAATAAAGTCTTGCCGATTACTTTTGAAATAGTAACCGACGAATATGTTGAAAATAAAAATCTTGTCGATTACTTTTAAAATAGTAACCGACGAATGTGCTAAAAATAAAGTCTTGCCGATTACTTTTAAAATAGTAACCGACAAATATGCTGAAAATAAAAATCTTGCCGATTACTTTTGAAATAGTAACCGACGTACATGCTGAAAATAAAAATCTTGCCGATTACTTTTGAAATAGTAACCGACAAATGTGCTGAAAATATAGTCTTGCCGATTAATTCTAAAATAGTAACAGACAAATATGCTAAAAATAAAAATCTTGCCGATTACTTTTGAAATAGTAACCGACAAATGTGCTGAAAAAAAATCATGCCAATTACTATTGAAATAGTAACCGACAAATGTGCTGAAAATAAAAGTCTTGCCGATTACTTTTGAAATAGTAACTTGACGAATGTGCTGAAAAGAAATCATGTCGATTACTTTTGAAATAGTCACCGACGAATATGCTGAAAATAAAAATCTTGCTGATTACTTTTGAAATAGTAACCGACGAATGTGCTGAAAATAAATCATGCCGATTACTTTCGAAATAGTAACCGACGAATGTGCTGAAAATAAATCATGCTGATTACTTTTGAAATAGTAAGCGATGAATATGTTGAAAATAAAAATCTTGCCGATTACTTTTGAAATAGTAACCGACGAATGTGCTGAAAATAAATCATGCCGATTACCTTTGAAATAGTAACCGACGAATATGTTGAAAATAAAAATCTTCCCGATTACTTTTGAAATAGTCACCGACCAATATGCTGAAAATAAAGTCTTGCCGATTACTTTTAAAATAGTAACCGACAAATATGCTGAAAATAAAAATCTTGCCGATTATTTTGAAATAGTAACCGACGTACATGCTGAAAATAAAAATCTTGCCGATTACTTTTGAAATAGTAACCTGACGAATGTGCTGAAAATAAATCATGCCAATTACTTTTGAAATAGTCACCGACGAATATGCTGAAAATAAAAATCTTGCCGATTACTTTTGAAATAGTAACCGACGAATGTGCTGAAAATAAATCATGTCGATTACTTTCGAAATAGTAAGCGACGAATATGTTGAAAATAAAAATCTTACCGATTACTTTTAAAATAGTAACCAACGAATGTACTGAAAATAAATCTTGACGATTACTTTTGAAATAGTAACCGACGAATGTGCTGAAAATAAATCATGCCGATTACTTTTGAAATAGTAAGCGATGAATATGTTGAAAATAAAATTCTTACCGATTACTTTTGAAATAGTAACAACGAATATGCTGAAATTAAAGTCTTGCCGATTACTTTTGAAATATTAACCGACGAATATGTTGTAAATAAAAATCTTGTCGATTACTTTTAAAATAGTAACCGACAAATCTGCTGAAAATAAAAATCTTGCCGATTACTTTTGAAAAAGTAACCGACAAATATGCTGAAAATTAAAATTTTGCCGATTACTTTTGAAATAGTCACCGACCAATATGCTAAAAATAAAAAACATGCCGATTACTTTTGAAATAGTAACCGACGAATGTGCTGAAAATAAATCATGCTGATTACTTTTGAAATAGTAAGCGATGAATATGTTGGAAATAAAAATCTTACCGATTACTTTTAAAAAAGTAACCAATGAATGTGCTGAAAATAAAGTCTTGCCGATTACTTTTGAAATAGTAACCGACGAATGTGCTGAAAATAAAGTCTTGCCGATTACTTTTGAAATAGTAACCGACGAATGTGCTGAAAATATAGTCTTGCCGATTAATTCTAAAATAGTAACAGACAAATATGCTAAAAATAAAAATCTTGCCGATTACTTTTGAAATAGTAACCGACGAATGTGCTGAAAATAAATCTTGCCGATTACCTTTGAAATAGGAACCGACGAATATGCTGAATATAAAAATTTTGCTGATTACTTTTGAAATAGTAACCGACGAATGTGCAGAAAATAGATCATGTCGATTACTTTTGAAATAGTAACCGACGAATGTGTTGAATATAAAGTCTTGCCGATTACTTTTGAAATAGTAACCGACAAATGTGCTGAAAATATATCATGCCAATTACTATTGAAATAGTAACCGACAAATGTGCTGAAAATAAAAGTCTTGCCGATTACTTTTGAAATAGTAACCTGACGAATGTGCTGAAAATAAATCATGCCGATTACTTTTGAAATAGTCACCGACGAATATGCTGAAAATAAAAATCTTGCCGATTACTTTTGAAATAGTAACCGACGAATGTGCTGAAAATAAATCATGCCGATTACTTTGGAAATAGTAAGTGACGAATATGTTGAAAATAAAAATCTTACCGATTACTTTTGAAATAGTAACCAACGAATGTGCTGAAAATAAAGTCTTGCCGATAACTTTTGAAATAGTAACCGACGAATGTGCTGAAAATAAATCATGCCGATTACTTTCGAAATAGTAACCGACGAATGTGCTGAAAATAAATCATGCTGATTACTTTTGAAATAGTAAGCGATGAATATGTTGAAAATAAAAATCTTGCCGATTACTTTTGAAATAGTAACCGACGAATGTGCTGAAAATAAATCATGCCGATTACCTTTGAAATAGTAACCGACGAATATGTTGAAAATAAAAATCTTGCCGATTACTTTTGAAATAGTAACCGACGAATGTGCTGAAAATAAAGTCTTGCCGATTACTTTTAAAATAGTAACCGACAAATATGCTGAAAATAAAAATCTTGCCGATTATTTTGAAATAGTAACCGACGTACATGCTGAAAATAAAAATCTTGCCGATTACTTTTGAAATAGTAACCTGACGAATGTGCTGAAAATAAATCATGCCAATTACTTTTGAAATAGTCACCGACGAATATGCTGAAAATAAAAATCTTGCCGATTACTTTTGAAATAGTAACCGACGAATGTGCTGAAAATAAATCATGTCGATTACTTTCGAAATAGTAAGCGACGAATATGTTGAAAATAAAAATCTTACCGATTACTTTTAAAATAGTAACCAACGAATGTACTGAAAATAAATCTTGACGATTACTTTTGAAATAGTAACCGACGAATGTGCTGAAAATAAATCATGCCGATTACTTTTGAAATAGTAAGCGATGAATATGTTGAAAATAAAATTCTTACCGATTACTTTTGAAATAGTAACAACGAATATGCTGAAATTAAAGTCTTGCCGATTACTTTTGAAATATTAACCGACGAATATGTTGTAAATAAAAATCTTGTCGATTACTTTTAAAATAGTAACCGACAAATCTGCTGAAAATAAAAATCTTGCCGATTACTTTTGAAAAAGTAACCGACAAATATGCTGAAAATTAAAATCTTGCCGATTACTTTTGAAATAGTCACCGACCAATATGCTAAAAATAAAAAACATGCCGATTACTTTTGAAATAGTAACCGACGAATGTGCTGAAAATAAATCATGCTGATTACTTTTGAAATAGTAAGCGATGAATATGTTGGAAATAAAAATCTTACCGATTACTTTTAAAAAAGTAACCAATGAATGTGCTGAAAATAAAGTCTTGCCGATTACTTTTGAAATAGTAACCGACGAATGTGCTGAAAATAAAGTCTTGCCGATTACTTTTGAAATAGTAACCGACGAATGTGCTGAAAATATAGTCTTGCCGATTAATTCTAAAATAGTAACAGACAAATATGCTAAAAATAAAAATCTTGCCGATTACTTTTGAAATAGTAACCGACGAATGTGCTGAAAATAAATCTTGCCGATTACCTTTGAAATAGGAACCGACGAATATGCTGAATATAAAAATTTTGCTGATTACTTTTGAAATAGTAACCGACGAATGTGCAGAAAATAGATCATGTCGATTACTTTTGAAATAGTAACCGACGAATGTGTTGAATATAAAGTCTTGCCGATTACTTTTGAAATAGTAACCGACAAATGTGCTGAAAATATATCATGCCAATTACTATTGAAATAGTAACCGACAAATGTGCTGAAAATAAAAGTCTTGCCGATTACTTTTGAAATAGTAACCTGACGAATGTGCTGAAAATAAATCATGCCGATTACTTTTGAAATAGTCACCGACGAATATGCTGAAAATAAAAATCTTGCCGATTACTTTTGAAATAGTAACCGACGAATGTGCTGAAAATAAATCATGCCGATTACTTTCGAAATAGTAAGCGACGAATATGTTGAAAATAAAAATCTTACCGATTACTTTTAAAATAGTAACCAACGAATGTACTGAAAATAAATCTTGCCAATTACTTTTGAAATAGTAACCGACGAATGTGCTGAAAATAAATCATGCCGATTACTTTGGAAATAGTAACCTGACGAATGTGCTGAAAATAAATCATGCCGATTACTTTTGAAATAGTCACCGACGAATATGCTGAAAATAAAAATCTTGCCGATTACTTTTGAAATAGTAACCGACGAATGTGCTGAAAATAAATCATGCCGATTACTTTCGAAATAGTAAGCGACGAATATGTTGAAAATAAAAATCTTACCGATTACTTTTAAAATAGTAACCAACGAATGTACTGAAAATAAATCTTGCCGATTACTTTTGAAATAGTAACCGACGAATGTGCTGAAAATAAATCATGCCGATTACTTTGGAAATAGTAAGTGACGAATATGTTGAAAATAAAAATCTTACCGATTACTTTTGAAATAGTAACCAACGAATGTGCTGAAAATAAAGTCTTGCCGATAACTTTTGAAATAGTAACCGAATAATATGTGCTGAAAATAAATCTTGTCGATTAGTTTTGAAATAGTAACCGACGAATGTGCTGAAAATAAATCATGCTGATTACTTTTGAAATAGTAAGCGACGAATATGTTGAAAATAAAAATCTTGCCGAATACTTTTGAAATAGTAACCGAGGAATCTGCTAAAAATAAAAATCTTGCCGATTACTTTTGAAATAGTCACCGACCAATATGCTGAAAATAAAAATCATGCCGATTACTTTTGAAATAGTAACCGACGAATGTGCTGAAAATAAATCATGCTGATTACTTTTGAAATAGTAAGCGATGAATATGTTGGAAATAAAAATCTTACCGGTTACTTTTAAAAAAGTAACCAATGAATGTGCTGAAAATAAAGTCTTGCCGATTACTTTTGAAATAGTAACCGACGAATGTGCTGAAAATAAAGTCTTGCCGATTACTTTTGAAATAGTAACCGACGAATGTGCTGAAAATATAGTCTTGCCGATTAATTCTAAAATAGTAACAGACAAATATGCTAAAAATAAAAATCTTGCCGATTACTTTTGAAATAGTAACCGACGAATGTGCTGAAAATAAATCTTGCCGATTACCTTTGAAATAGGAACCGACGAATATGCTGAATATAAAAATTTTGCTGATTACTTTTGAAATAGTAACCGACGAATGTGCAGAAAATAGATCATGTCGATTACTTTTGAAATAGTAACCGACGAATGTGTTGAATATAAAGTCTTGCCGATTACTTTTGAAATAGTAACCGACAAATGTGCTGAAAATATATCATGCCAATTACTATTGAAATAGTAACCGACAAATGTGCTGAAAATAAAAGTCTTGCCGATTACTTTTGAAATAGTAACCTGACGAATGTGCTGAAAATAAATCATGCCGATTACTTTTGAAATAGTCACCGACGAATATGCTGAAAATAAAAATCTTGCCGATTACTTTTGAAATAGTAACCGACGAATGTGCTGAAAATAAATCATGCCGATTACTTTCGAAATAGTAAGCGACGAATATGTTGAAAATAAAAATCTTACCGATTACTTTTAAAATAGTAACCAACGAATGTACTGAAAATAAATCTTGCCGATTACTTTTGAAATAGTAACCGACGAATGTGCTGAAAATAAATCATGCCGATTACTTTGGAAATAGTAACCTGACGAATGTGCTGAAAATAAATCATGCCGATTACTTTTGAAATAGTCACCGACGAATATGCTGAAAATAAAAATCTTGCCGATTACTTTTGAAATAGTAACCGACGAATGTGCTGAAAATAAATCATGCCGATTACTTTCGAAATAGTAAGCGACGAATATGTTGAAAATAAAAATCTTACCGATTACTTTTAAAATAGTAACCAACGAATGTACTGAAAATAAATCTTGCCGATTACTTTTGAAATAGTAACCGACGAATGTGCTGAAAATAAATCATGCCGATTACTTTGGAAATAGTAAGTGACGAATATGTTGAAAATAAAAATCTTACCGATTACTTTTGAAATAGTAACCAACGAATGTGCTGAAAATAAAGTCTTGCCGATAACTTTTGAAATAGTAACCGAATAATATGTGCTGAAAATAAATCTTGTCGATTACTTTTGAAATAGTAACCGACGAATGTGCTGAAAATAAATCATGCCGATTACTTTGGAAATAGTAAGTGACGAATATGTTGAAAATAAAAATCTTACCGATTACTTTTGAAATAGTAACCAACGAATGTGCTGAAAATAAAGTCTTGCCGATAACTTTTGAAATAGTAACCGAATAATATGTGCTGAAAATAAATCTTGCCGATTAGTTTTGAAATAGTAACCGACGAAAGTGCTGAAAATAAATCATGCTGATTACTTTTGAAATAGTAAGCGACGAATATGTTGAAAATAAAAATCTTGCCGAATACTTTTGAAATAGTAACCGAGGAATGTGCTAAAAATAAAAATCTTGCCGATTACCTTTGAAATAGTAACCGATGAACATGCTGAAAATAAAAATCTTCCCGATTACTTTTGAAATAGTCACCGACCAATATGCTGAAAATAAAAATCATGCCGATTACTTTTGAAATAGTAACCGACGAATGTGCTGAAAATAAATCATGCCGATTACTTTTGAAATAGTAACCTGACGAATGTGCTGAAAATAAATCATGCCGATTACTTTTGAAATAGTCACCGACGAATATGCTGAAAATAAAAATCTTGCCGATTACTTTTGAAATAGTAACCGACGAATGTGCTGAAAATAAATCATGCCGATTACTTTCGAAATAGTAAGCGACGAATATGTTGAAAATAAAAATCTTACCGATTACTTTTAAAATAGTAACCAACGAATGTACTGAAAATAAATCTTGCCAATTACTTTTGAAATAGTAACCGACGAATGTGCTGAAAATAAATCATGCCGATTACTTTGGAAATAGTAACCTGACGAATGTGCTGAAAATAAATCATGCCGATTACTTTTGAAATAGTCACCGACGAATATGCTGAAAATAAAAATCTTGCCGATTACTTTTGAAATAGTAACCGACGAATGTGCTGAAAATAAATCATGCCGATTACTTTCGAAATAGTAAGCGACGAATATGTTGAAAATAAAAATCTTACCGATTACTTTTAAAATAGTAACCAACGAATGTACTGAAAATAAATCTTGCCGATTACTTTTGAAATAGTAACCGACGAATGTGCTGAAAATAAATCATGCCGATTACTTTGGAAATAGTAAGTGACGAATATGTTGAAAATAAAAATCTTACCGATTACTTTTGAAATAGTAACCAACGAATGTGCTGAAAATAAAGTCTTGCCGATAACTTTTGAAATAGTAACCGAATAATATGTGCTGAAAATAAATCTTGTCGATTAGTTTTGAAATAGTAACCGACGAATGTGCTGAAAATAAATCATGCTGATTACTTTTGAAATAGTAAGCGACGAATATGTTGAAAATAAAAATCTTGCCGAATACTTTTGAAATAGTAACCGAGGAATCTGCTAAAAATAAAAATCTTGCCGATTACTTTTGAAATAGTCACCGACCAATATGCTGAAAATAAAAATCATGCCGATTACTTTTGAAATAGTAACCGACGAATGTGCTGAAAATAAATCATGCTGATTACTTTTGAAATAGTAAGCGATGAATATGTTGGAAATAAAAATCTTACCGGTTACTTTTAAAAAAGTAACCAATGAATGTGCTGAAAATAAAGTCTTGCCGATTACTTTTGAAATAGTAACCGACGAATGTGCTGAAAATAAAGTCTTGCCGATTACTTTTGAAATAGTAACCGACGAATGTGCTGAAAATATAGTCTTGCCGATTAATTCTAAAATAGTAACAGACAAATATGCTAAAAATAAAAATCTTGCCGATTACTTTTGAAATAGTAACCGACGAATGTGCTGAAAATAAATCTTGCCGATTACCTTTGAAATAGGAACCGACGAATATGCTGAATATAAAAATTTTGCTGATTACTTTTGAAATAGTAACCGACGAATGTGCAGAAAATAGATCATGTCGATTACTTTTGAAATAGTAACCGACGAATGTGTTGAATATAAAGTCTTGCCGATTACTTTTGAAATAGTAACCGACAAATGTGCTGAAAATATATCATGCCAATTACTATTGAAATAGTAACCGACAAATGTGCTGAAAATAAAAGTCTTGCCGATTACTTTTGAAATAGTAACCTGACGAATGTGCTGAAAATAAATCATGCCGATTACTTTTGAAATAGTCACCGACGAATATGCTGAAAATAAAAATCTTGCCGATTACTTTTGAAATAGTAACCGACGAATGTGCTGAAAATAAATCATGCCGATTACTTTCGAAATAGTAAGCGACGAATATGTTGAAAATAAAAATCTTACCGATTACTTTTAAAATAGTAACCAACGAATGTACTGAAAATAAATCTTGCCGATTACTTTTGAAATAGTAACCGACGAATGTGCTGAAAATAAATCATGCCGATTACTTTGGAAATAGTAACCTGACGAATGTGCTGAAAATAAATCATGCCGATTACTTTTGAAATAGTCACCGACGAATATGCTGAAAATAAAAATCTTGCCGATTACTTTTGAAATAGTAACCGACGAATGTGCTGAAAATAAATCATGCCGATTACTTTCGAAATAGTAAGCGACGAATATGTTGAAAATAAAAATCTTACCGATTACTTTTAAAATAGTAACCAACGAATGTACTGAAAATAAATCTTGCCGATTACTTTTGAAATAGTAACCGACGAATGTGCTGAAAATAAATCATGCCGATTACTTTGGAAATAGTAAGTGACGAATATGTTGAAAATAAAAATCTTACCGATTACTTTTGAAATAGTAACCAACGAATGTGCTGAAAATAAAGTCTTGCCGATAACTTTTGAAATAGTAACCGAATAATATGTGCTGAAAATAAATCTTGTCGATTAGTTTTGAAATAGTAACCGACGAATGTGCTGAAAATAAATCATGCTGATTACTTTTGAAATAGTAAGCGACGAATATGTTGAAAATAAAAATCTTGCCGAATACTTTTGAAATAGTAACCGAGGAATCTGCTAAAAATTAAAATCTTGCCGATTACTTTTGAAATAGTCACCGACCAATATGCTGAAAATAAAAATCATGCCGATTACTTTTGAAATAGTAACCGACGAATGTGCTGAAAATAAATCATGCTGATTACTTTTGAAATAGTAAGCGATGAATATGTTGGAAATAAAAATCTTACCGCTTACTTTTAAAAAAGTAACCAATGAATGTGCTGAAAATAAAGTCTTGCCGATTACTTTTGAAATAGTAACCGACGAATGTGCTGAAAATAAAGTCTTGCCGATTACTTTTGAAATAGTAACCGACGAATGTGCTGAAAATATAGTCTTGCCGATTAATTCTAAAATAGTAACAGACAAATATGCTAAAAATAAAAATCTTGCCGATTACTTTTGAAATAGTAACCGACGAATGTGCTGAAAATAAATCTTGCCGATTACCTTTGAAATAGGAACCGACGAATATGCTGAATATAAAAATTTTGCTGATTACTTTTGAAATAGTAACCGACGAATGTGCAGAAAATAGATCATGTCGATTACTTTTGAAATAGTAACCGACGAATGTGTTGAATATAAAGTCTTGCCGATTACTTTTGAAATAGTAACCGACAAATGTGCTGAAAATATATCATGCCAATTACTATTGAAATAGTAACCGACAAATGTGCTGAAAATAAAAGTCTTGCCGATTACTTTTGAAATAGTAACCTGACGAATGTGCTGAAAATAAATCATGCCGATTACTTTTGAAATAGTCACCGACGAATATGCTGAAAATAAAAATCTTGCCGATTACTTTTGAAATAGTAACCGACGAATGTGCTGAAAATAAATCATGCCGATTACTTTCGAAATAGTAAGCGACGAATATGTTGAAAATAAAAATCTTACCGATTACTTTTAAAATAGTAACCAACGAATGTACTGAAAATAAATCTTGCCGATTACTTTTGAAATAGTAACCGACGAATGTGCTGAAAATAAATCATGCCGATTACTTTGGAAATAGTAACCTGACGAATGTGCTGAAAATAAATCATGCCGATTACTTTTGAAATAGTCACCGACGAATATGCTGAAAATAAAAATCTTGCCGATTACTTTTGAAATAGTAACCGACGAATGTGCTGAAAATAAATCATGCCGATTACTTTCGAAATAGTAAGCGACGAATATGTTGAAAATAAAAATCTTACCGATTACTTTTAAAATAGTAACCAACGAATGTACTGAAAATAAATCTTGCCGATTACTTTTGAAATAGTAACCGACGAATGTGCTGAAAATAAATCATGCCGATTACTTTGGAAATAGTAAGTGACGAATATGTTGAAAATAAAAATCTTACCGATTACTTTTGAAATAGTAACCAACGAATGTGCTGAAAATAAAGTCTTGCCGATAACTTTTGAAATAGTAACCGAATAATATGTGCTGAAAATAAATCTTGTCGATTAGTTTTGAAATAGTAACCGACGAATGTGCTGAAAATAAATCATGCTGATTACTTTTGAAATAGTAAGCGACGAATATGTTGAAAATAAAAATCTTGCCGAATACTTTTGAAATAGTAACCGAGGAATGTGCTAAAAATAAAAATCTTGCCGATTACTTTTGAAATAGTCACCGACCAATATGCTGAAAATAAAAATCATGCCGATTACTTTTGAAATAGTAACCGACGAATGTGCTGAAAATAAATCATGCTGATTACTTTTGAAATAGTAAGCGATGAATATGTTGGAAATAAAAATCTTACCGATTACTTTTAAAAAAGTAACCAATGAATGTGCTGAAAATAAAGTCTTGCCGATTACTTTTGAAATAGTAACCGACGAATGTGCTGAAAATAAAGTCTTGCCGATTACTTTTGAAATAGTAACCGACGAATGTGCTGAAAATATAGTCTTGCCGATTAATTCTAAAATAGTAACAGACAAATATGCTAAAAATAAAAATCTTGCCGATTACTTTTGAAATAGTAACCGACGAATGTGCTGAAAATAAATCTTGCCGATTACCTTTGAAATAGGAACCGACGAATATGCTGAATATAAAAATTTTGCTGATTACTTTTGAAATAGTAACCGACGAATGTGCAGAAAATAGATCATGTCGATTACTTTTGAAATAGTAACCGACGAATGTGTTGAATATAAAGTCTTGCCGATTACTTTTGAAATAGTAACCGACAAATGTGCTGAAAATATATCATGCCAATTACTATTGAAATAGTAACCGACAAATGTGCTGAAAATAAAAGTCTTGCCGATTACTTTTGAAATAGTAACCTGACGAATGTGCTGAAAATAAATCATGCCGATTACTTTTGAAATAGTCACCGACGAATATGCTGAAAATAAAAATCTTGCCGATTACTTTTGAAATAGTAACCGACGAATGTGCTGAAAATAAATCATGCCGATTACTTTCGAAATAGTAAGCGACGAATATGTTGAAAATAAAAATCTTACCGATTACTTTTAAAATAGTAACCAACGAATGTACTGAAAATAAATCTTGCCGATTACTTTTGAAATAGTAACCGACGAATGTGCTGAAAATAAATCATGCCGATTACTTTGGAAATAGTAACCTGACGAATGTGCTGAAAATAAATCATGCCGATTACTTTTGAAATAGTCACCGACGAATATGCTGAAAATAAAAATCTTGCCGATTACTTTTGAAATAGTAACCGACGAATGTGCTGAAAATAAATCATGCCGATTACTTTCGAAATAGTAAGCGACGAATATGTTGAAAATAAAAATCTTACCGATTACTTTTAAAATAGTAACCAACGAATGTACTGAAAATAAATCTTGCCGATTACTTTTGAAATAGTAACCGACGAATGTGCTGAAAATAAATCATGCCGATTACTTTGGAAATAGTAAGTGACGAATATGTTGAAAATAAAAATCTTACCGATTACTTTTGAAATAGTAACCAACGAATGTGCTGAAAATAAAGTCTTGCCGATAACTTTTGAAATAGTAACCGAATAATATGTGCTGAAAATAAATCTTGTCGATTAGTTTTGAAATAGTAACCGACGAATGTGCTGAAAATAAATCATGCTGATTACTTTTGAAATAGTAAGCGACGAATATGTTGAAAATAAAAATCTTGCCGAATACTTTTGAAATAGTAACCGAGGAATGTGCTAAAAATAAAAATCTTGCCGATTACTTTTGAAATAGTCACCGACCAATATGCTGAAAATAAAAATCATGCCGATTACTTTTGAAATAGTAACCGACGAATGTGCTGAAAATAAATCATGCTGATTACTTTTGAAATAGTAAGCGATGAATATGTTGGAAATAAAAATCTTACCGATTACTTTTAAAAAAGTAACCAATGAATGTGCTGAAAATAAAGTCTTGCCGATTACTTTTGAAATAGTAACCGACGAATGTGCTGAAAATAAAGTCTTGCCGATTACTTTTGAAATAGTAACCGACGAATGTGCTGAAAATATAGTCTTGCCGATTAATTCTAAAATAGTAACAGACAAATATGCTAAAAATAAAAATCTTGCCGATTACTTTTGAAATAGTAACCGACGAATGTGCTGAAAATAAATCTTGCCGATTACCTTTGAAATAGGAACCGACGAATATGCTGAATATAAAAATTTTGCTGATTACTTTTGAAATAGTAACCGACGAATGTGCAGAAAATAGATCATGTCGATTACTTTTGAAATAGTAACCGACGAATGTGTTGAATATAAAGTCTTGCCGATTACTTTTGAAATAGTAACCGACAAATGTGCTGAAAATATATCATGCCAATTACTATTGAAATAGTAACCGACAAATGTGCTGAAAATAAAAGTCTTGCCGATTACTTTTGAAATAGTAACCTGACGAATGTGCTGAAAATAAATCATGCCGATTACTTTTGAAATAGTCACCGACGAATATGCTGAAAATAAAAATCTTGCCGATTACTTTTGAAATAGTAACCGACGAATGTGCTGAAAATAAATCATGCCGATTACTTTCGAAATAGTAAGCGACGAATATGTTGAAAATAAAAATCTTACCGATTACTTTTAAAATAGTAACCAACGAATGTACTGAAAATAAATCTTGCCGATTACTTTTGAAATAGTAACCGACGAATGTGCTGAAAATAAATCATGCCGATTACTTTGGAAATAGTAACCTGACGAATGTGCTGAAAATAAATCATGCCGATTACTTTTGAAATAGTCACCGACGAATATGCTGAAAATAAAAATCTTGCCGATTACTTTTGAAATAGTAACCGACGAATGTGCTGAAAATAAATCATGCCGATTACTTTCGAAATAGTAAGCGACGAATATGTTGAAAATAAAAATCTTACCGATTACTTTTAAAATAGTAACCAACGAATGTACTGAAAATAAATCTTGCCGATTACTTTTGAAATAGTAACCGACGAATGTGCTGAAAATAAATCATGCCGATTACTTTGGAAATAGTAAGTGACGAATATGTTGAAAATAAAAATCTTACCGATTACTTTTGAAATAGTAACCAACGAATGTGCTGAAAATAAAGTCTTGCCGATAACTTTTGAAATAGTAACCGAATAATATGTGCTGAAAATAAATCTTGTCGATTAGTTTTGAAATAGTAACCGACGAATGTGCTGAAAATAAATCATGCTGATTACTTTTGAAATAGTAAGCGACGAATATGTTGAAAATAAAAATCTTGCCGAATACTTTTGAAATAGTAACCGAGGAATGTGCTAAAAATAAAAATCTTGCCGATTACCTTTGAAATAGTAACCGATGAACATGCTGAAAATAAAAATCTTCCCGATTACTTTTGAAATAGTCACCGACCAATATGCTGAAAATAAAAATCATGCCGATTACTTTTGAAATAGTAACCGACGAATGTGCTGAAAATAAATCATGCTGATTACTTTTGAAATAGTAAGCGATGAATATGTTGGAAATAAAAATCTTACCGATTACTTTTAAAAAAGTAACCAATGAATGTGCTGAAAATAAAAGTCTTGCCGATTACTTTTGAAATAGTAACCTGACGAATGTGCTGAAAATAAATCATGCCGATTACTTTTGAAATAGTCACCGACGAATATGCTGAAAATAAAAATCTTGCCGATTACTTTTGAAATAGTAACCGACGAATGTGCTGAAAATAAATCATGCCGATTACTTTCGAAATAGTAAGCGACGAATATGTTGAAAATAAAAATCTTACCGATTACTTTTAAAATAGTAACCAACGAATGTACTGAAAATAAATCTTGCCGATTACTTTTTAAATAGTAACCGACGAATGTGCTGAAAATAAATCATGCCGATTACTTTGGAAATAGTAAGTGACGAATATGTTGAAAATAAAAATCTTACCGATTACTTTTGAAATAGTAACCAACGAATGTGCTGAAAATAAAGTCTTGCCGATAACTTTTGAAATAGTAACCGAATAATATGTGCTGAAAATAAATCTTGTCGATTAGTTTTGAAATAGTAACCGACGAATGTGCTGAAAATAAATCATGCTGATTACTTTTGAAATAGTAAGCGACGAATATGTTGAAAATAAAAATCTTGCCGAATACTTTTGAAATAGTAACCGAGGAATGTGCTAAAAATAAAAATCTTGCCGATTACCTTTGAAATAGTAACCGATGAACATGCTGAAAATAAAAATCTTCCCGATTACTTTTGAAATAGTCACCGACCAATATGCTGAAAATAAAAATCATGCCGATTACTTTTGAAATAGTAACCGACGAATGTGCTGAAAATAAATCATGCTGATTACTTTTGAAATAGTAAGCGATGAATATGTTGGAAATAAAAATCTTACCGATTACTTTTAAAAAAGTAACCAATGAATGTGCTGAAAATAAAAGTCTTGCCGATTACTTTTGAAATAGTAACCTGACGAATGTGCTGAAAATAAATCATGCCGATTACTTTTGAAATAGTCACCGACGAATATGCTGAAAATAAAAATCTTGCCGATTACTTTTGAAATAGTAACCGACGAATGTGCTGAAAATAAATCATGCCGATTACTTTCGAAATAGTAAGCGACGAATATGTTGAAAATAAAAATCTTACCGATTACTTTTAAAATAGTAACCAACGAATGTACTGAAAATAAATCTTGCCGATTACTTTTTAAATAGTAACCGACGAATGTGCTGAAAATAAATCATGCCGATTACTTTGGAAATAGTAAGTGACGAATATGTTGAAAATAAAAATCTTACCGATTACTTTTGAAATAGTAACCAACGAATGTGCTGAAAATAAAGTCTTGCCGATAACTTTTGAAATAGTAACCGAATAATATGTGCTGAAAATAAATCTTGTCGATTAGTTTTGAAATAGTAACCGACGAATGTGCTGAAAATAAATCATGCTGATTACTTTTGAAATAGTAAGCGACGAATATGTTGAAAATAAAAATCTTGCCGAATACTTTTGAAATAGTAACCGAGGAATGTGCTAAAAATAAAAATCTTGCCGATTACCTTTGAAATAGTAACCGATGAACATGCTGAAAATAAAAATCTTCCCGATTACTTTTGAAATAGTCACCGACCAATATGCTGAAAATAAAAATCATGCCGATTACTTTTGAAATAGTAACCGACGAATGTGCTGAAAATAAATCATGCTGATTACTTTTGAAATAGTAAGCGATGAATATGTTGGAAATAAAAATCTTACCGATTACTTTTAAAAAAGTAACCAATGAATGTGCTGAAAATAAAGTCTTGCCGATTACTTTTGAAATAGTAACCGACGAATGTGCTGAAAATAAAGTCTTGCCGATTACTTTTGAAATAGTAACCGACGAATGTGCTGAAAATATAGTCTTGCCGATTAATTCTAAAATAGTAACAGACAAATATGCTAAAAATAAAAATCTTGCCGATTACTTTTGAAATAGTAACCGACGAATGTGCTGAAAATAAATCTTGCCGATTACCTTTGAAATAGGAACCGACGAATATGCTGAATATAAAAATTTTGCTGATTACTTTTGAAATAGTAACCGACGAATGTGCAGAAAATAGATCATGTCGATTACTTTTGAAATAGTAACCGACGAATGTGTTGAATATAAAGTCTTGCCGATTACTTTTGAAATAGTAACCGACAAATGTGCTGAAAATATATCATGCCAATTACTATTGAAATAGTAACCGACAAATGTGCTGAAAATAAAAGTCTTGCCGATTACTTTTGAAATAGTAACCTGACGAATGTGCTGAAAATAAATCATGCCGATTACTTTTGAAATAGTCACCGACGAATATGCTGAAAATAAAAATCTTGCCGATTACTTTTGAAATAGTAACCGACGAATGTGCTGAAAATAAATCATGCCGATTACTTTCGAAATAGTAAGCGACGAATATGTTGAAAATAAAAATCTTACCGATTACTTTTAAAATAGTAACCAACGAATGTACTGAAAATAAATCTTGCCGATTACTTTTGAAATAGTAACCGACGAATGTGCTGAAAATAAATCATGCCGATTACTTTGGAAATAGTAACCTGACGAATGTGCTGAAAATAAATCATGCCGATTACTTTTGAAATAGTCACCGACGAATATGCTGAAAATAAAAATCTTGCCGATTACTTTTGAAATAGTAACCGACGAATGTGCTGAAAATAAATCATGCCGATTACTTTCGAAATAGTAAGCGACGAATATGTTGAAAATAAAAATCTTACCGATTACTTTTAAAATAGTAACCAACGAATGTACTGAAAATAAATCTTGCCGATTACTTTTGAAATAGTAACCGACGAATGTGCTGAAAATAAATCATGCCGATTACTTTGGAAATAGTAAGTGACGAATATGTTGAAAATAAAAATCTTACCGATTACTTTTGAAATAGTAACCAACGAATGTGCTGAAAATAAAGTCTTGCCGATAACTTTTGAAATAGTAACCGAATAATATGTGCTGAAAATAAATCTTGCCGATTAGTTTTGAAATAGTAACCGACGAAAGTGCTGAAAATAAATCATGCTGATTACTTTTGAAATAGTAAGCGACGAATATGTTGAAAATAAAAATCTTGCCGAATACTTTTGAAATAGTAACCGAGGAATGTGCTAAAAATAAAAATCTTGCCGATTACCTTTGAAATAGTAACCGATGAACATGCTGAAAATAAAAATCTTCCCGATTACTTTTGAAATAGTCACCGACCAATATGCTGAAAATAAAAATCATGCCGATTACTTTTGAAATAGTAACCGACGAATGTGCTGAAAATAAATCATGCCGATTACTTTTGAAATAGTAACCGACGAATGTGCTGAAAATAAATCATGCTGATTACTTTTGAAATAGTAAGCGATGAATATGTTGGAAATAAAAATCTTACCGATTACTTTTAAAAAAGTAACCAATGAATGTGCTGAAAATAAATCATGCCGATTACTTTTGAAATAGTCACCGACGAATATGCTGAAAATAAAAATCTTGCCGATTACTTTTGAAATAGTAACCGACGAATGTGCTGAAAATAAATCATGCCGATTACTTTCGAAATAGTAAGCGACGAATATGTTGAAAATAAAAATCTTACCGATTACTTTTAAAATAGTAACCAACGAATGTACTGAAAATAAATCTTGCCGATTACTTTTGAAATAGTAACCGACGAATGTGCTGAAAATAAATCATGCCGATTACTTTGGAAATAGTAACCTGACGAATGTGCTGAAAATAAATCATGCCGATTACTTTTGAAATAGTCACCGACGAATATGCTGAAAATAAAAATCTTGCCGATTACTTTTGAAATAGTAACCGACGAATGTGCTGAAAATAAATCATGCCGATTACTTTCGAAATAGTAAGCGACGAATATGTTGAAAATAAAAATCTTACCGATTACTTTTAAAATAGTAACCAACGAATGTACTGAAAATAAATCTTGCCGATTACTTTTGAAATAGTAACCGACGAATGTGCTGAAAATAAATCATGCCGATTACTTTGGAAATAGTAAGTGACGAATATGTTGAAAATAAAAATCTTACCGATTACTTTTGAAATGGTAACCAACGAATGTGCTGAAAATAAAGTCTTGCCGATAACTTTTGAAATAGTAACCGAATAATATGTGCTGAAAATAAATCTTGTCGATTAGTTTTGAAATAGTAACCGACGAATGTGCTGAAAATAAATCATGCCGATTACTTTCGAAATAGTAAGCGACGAATATGTTGAAAATAAAAATCTTGCCGAATACTTTTGAAATAGTAACCGAGGAATGTGCTAAAAATAAAAATCTTGCCGATTACCTTTGAAATAGTAACCGATGAACATGCTGAAAATAAAAATCTTCCCGATTACTTTTGAAATAGTCACCGACCAATATGCTGAAAATAAAAATCATGCCGATTACTTTTGAAATAGTAACCGACGAATGTGCTGAAAATAAATCATGCTGATTACTTTTGAAATAGTAAGCGATGAATATGTTGGAAATAAAAATCTTACCGATTACTTTTAAAAAAGTAACCAATGAATGTGCTGAAAATAAAGTCTTGCCGATTACTTTTGAAATAGTAACCGACGAATGTGCTGAAAATAAAGTCTTGCCGATTACTTTTGAAATAGTAACCGACGAATGTGCTAAAAATATAGTCTTGCCGATTAATTCTAAAATAGTAACAGACAAATATGCTAAAAATAAAAATCTTGCCGATTACTTTTGAAATAGTAACCGACGAATGTGCTGAAAATAAATCTTGCCGATTACCTTTGAAATAGGAACCGACGAATATGCTGAATATAAAAATTTTGCTGATTACTTTTGAAATAGTAACCGACGAATGTGCAGAAAATAGATCATGTCGATTACTTTTGAAATAGTAACCGACGAATGTGTTGAATATAAAGTCTTGCCGATTACTTTTGAAATAGTAACCGACAAATGTGCTGAAAATATATCATGCCAATTACTATTGAAATAGTAACCGACAAATGTGCTGAAAATAAAAGTCTTGCCGATTACTTTTGAAATAGTAACCTGACGAATGTGCTGAAAATAAATCATGCCGATTACTTTTGAAATAGTCACCGACGAATATGCTGAAAATAAAAATCTTGCCGATTACTTTTGAAATAGTAACCGACGAATGTGCTGAAAATAAATCATGCCGATTACTTTCGAAATAGTAAGCGACGAATATGTTGAAAATAAAAATCTTACCGATTACTTTTAAAATAGTAACCAACGAATGTACTGAAAATAAATCTTGCCGATTACTTTTGAAATAGTAACCGACGAATGTGCTGAAAATAAATCATGCCGATTACTTTGGAAATAGTAAGTGACGAATATGTTGAAAATAAAAATCTTACCGATTACTTTTGAAATAGTAACCAACGAATGTGCTGAAAATAAAGTCTTGCCGATAACTTTTGAAATAGTAACCGAATAATATGTGCTGAAAATAAATCTTGTCGATTAGTTTTGAAATAGTAACCGACGAATGTGCTGAAAATAAATCATGCTGATTACTTTTGAATCAGTAAGCGACGAATATGTTGAAAATAAAAATCTTGCCGAATACTTTTGAAATAGTAACCGAGGAATGTGCTAAAAATAAAAATCTTGCCGATTACCTTTGAAATAGTAACCGATGAACATGCTGAAAATAAAAATCTTCCCGATTACTTTTGAAATAGTCACCGACCAATATGCTGAAAATAAAAATCATGCCGATTACTTTTGAAATAGTAACCGACGAATGTGCTGAAAATAAATCATGCTGATTACTTTTGAAATAGTAAGCGATGAATATGTTGGAAATAAAAATCTTACCGATTACTTTTAAAAAAGTAACCAATGAATGTGCTGAAAATAAAGTCTTGCCGATTACTTTTGAAATAGTAACCGACGAATGTGCTGAAAATAAAGTCTTGCCGATTACTTTTGAAATAGTAACCGACGAATGTGCTGAAAATATAGTCTTGCCGATTAATTCTAAAATAGTAACAGACAAATATGCTAAAAATAAAAATCTTGCCGATTACTTTTGAAATAGTAACCGACGAATGTGCTGAAAATAAATCTTGCCGATTACCTTTGAAATAGGAACCGACGAATATGCTGAATATAAAAATTTTGCTGATTACTTTTGAAATAGTAACCGACGAATGTGCAGAAAATAGATCATGTCGATTACTTTTGAAATAGTAACCGACGAATGTGTTGAATATAAAGTCTTGCCGATTACTTTTGAAATAGTAACCGACAAATGTGCTGAAAATATATCATGCCAATTACTATTGAAATAGTAACCGACAAATGTGCTGAAAATAAAAGTCTTGCCGATTACTTTTGAAATAGTAACCTGACGAATGTGCTGAAAATAAATCATGCCGATTACTTTTGAAATAGTCACCGACGAATATGCTGAAAATAAAAATCTTGCCGATTACTTTTGAAATAGTAACCGACGAATGTGCTGAAAATAAATCATGCCGATTACTTTCGAAATAGTAAGCGACGAATATGTTGAAAATAAAAATCTTACCGATTACTTTTAAAATAGTAACCAACGAATGTACTGAAAATAAATCTTGCCGATTACTTTTGAAATAGTAACCGACGAATGTGCTGAAAATAAATCATGCCGATTACTTTGGAAATAGTAACCTGACGAATGTGCTGAAAATAAATCATGCCGATTACTTTTGAAATAGTCACCGACGAATATGCTGAAAATAAAAATCTTGCCGATTATTTTTGAAATAGTAACCGACGAATGTGCTGAAAATAAATCTTGCCGATTACCTTTGAAATAGGAACCGACGAATATGCTGAATATAAAAATTTTGCTGATTACTTTTGAAATAGTAACCGACGAATGTGCAGAAAATAGATGATGTCGATTACTTTTGAAATAGTAACCGACGAATGTGTTGAATATAAAGTCTTGCCGATTACTTTTGAAATAGTAACCGACAAATGTGCTGAAAATATATCATGCCAATTACTATTGAAATAGTAACCGACAAATGTGCTGAAAATAAAAGTCTTGCCGATTACTTTTGAAATAGTAACCTGACGAATGTGCTGAAAATAAATCATGCCGATTACTTTTGAAATAGTCACCGACGAATATGCTGAAAATAAAAATCTTGCCGATTACTTTTGAAATAGTAACCGACGAATGTGCTGAAAATAAATCATGCCGATTACTTTCGAAATAGTAAGCGACGAATATGTTGAAAATAAAAATCTTACCGATTACTTTTAAAATAGTAACCAACGAATGTACTGAAAATAAATCTTGCCGATTACTTTTGAAATAGTAACCGACGAATGTGCTGAAAATAAATCATGCCGATTACTTTGGAAATAGTAAGTGACGAATATGTTGAAAATAAAAATCTTACCGATTACTTTTGAAATAGTAACCAACGAATGTGCTGAAAATAAAGTCTTGCCGATAACTTTTGAAATAGTAACCGAATAATATGTGCTGAAAATAAATCTTGTCGATTAGTTTTGAAATAGTAACCGACGAATGTGCTGAAAATAAATCATGCTGATTACTTTTGAATCAGTAAGCGACGAATATGTTGAAAATAAAAATCTTGCCGAATACTTTTGAAATAGTAACCGAGGAATGTGCTAAAAATAAAAATCTTGCCGATTACCTTTGAAATAGTAACCGATGAACATGCTGAAAATAAAAATCTTCCCGATTACTTTTGAAATAGTCACCGACCAATATGCTGAAAATAAAAATCATGCCGATTACTTTTGAAATAGTAACCGACGAATGTGCTGAAAATAAATCATGCTGATTACTTTTGAAATAGTAAGCGATGAATATGTTGGAAATAAAAATCTTACCGATTACTTTTAAAAAAGTAACCAATGAATGTGCTGAAAATAAAGTCTTGCCGATTACTTTTGAAATAGTAACCGACGAATGTGCTGAAAATAAAGTCTTGCCGATTACTTTTGAAATAGTAACCGACGAATGTGCTGAAAATATAGTCTTGCCGATTAATTCTAAAATAGTAACAGACAAATATGCTAAAAATAAAAATCTTGCCGATTACTTTTGAAATAGTAACCGACGAATGTGCTGAAAATAAATCTTGCCGATTACCTTTGAAATAGGAACCGACGAATATGCTGAATATAAAAATTTTGCTGATTACTTTTGAAATAGTAACCGACGAATGTGCAGAAAATAGATCATGTCGATTACTTTTGAAATAGTAACCGACGAATGTGTTGAATATAAAGTCTTGCCGATTACTTTTGAAATAGTAACCGACAAATGTGCTGAAAATATATCATGCCAATTACTATTGAAATAGTAACCGACAAATGTGCTGAAAATAAAAGTCTTGCCGATTACTTTTGAAATAGTAACCTGACGAATGTGCTGAAAATAAATCATGCCGATTACTTTTGAAATAGTCACCGACGAATATGCTGAAAATAAAAATCTTGCCGATTACTTTTGAAATAGTAACCGACGAATGTGCTGAAAATAAATCATGCCGATTACTTTCGAAATAGTAAGCGACGAATATGTTGAAAATAAAAATCTTACCGATTACTTTTAAAATAGTAACCAACGAATGTATTGAAAATAAATCTTGCCGATTACTTTTGAAATAGTAACCGACGAATGTGCTGAAAATAAATCATGCCGATTACTTTGGAAATAGTAACCTGACGAATGTGCTGAAAATAAATCATGCCGATTACTTTTGAAATAGTCACCGACGAATATGCTGAAAATAAAAATCTTGCCGATTACTTTTGAAATAGTAACCGACGAATGTGCTGAAAATAAATCATGCCGATTACTTTCGAAATAGTAAGCGACGAATATGTTGAAAATAAAAATCTTACCGATTACTTTTAAAATAGTAACCAACGAATGTACTGAAAATAAATCTTGTCGATTACTTTTGAAATAGTAACCGACGAATGTGCTGAAAATAAATCATGCCGATTACTTTGGAAATAGTAAGTGACGAATATGTTGAAAATAAAAATCTTACCGATTACTTTTGAAATAGTAACCAACGAATGTGCTGAAAATAAAGTCTTGCCGATAACTTTTGAAATAGTAACCGAATAATATGTGCTGAAAATAAATCTTGTCGATTAGTTTTGAAATAGTAACCGACGAATGTGCTGAAAATAAATCATGCTGATTACTTTTGAAATAGTAAGCGACGAATATGTTGAAAATAAAAATCTTGCCGAATACTTTTGAAATAGTAACCGAGGAATGTGCTAAAAATAAAAATCTTGCCGATTACCTTTGAAATAGTAACCGATGAACATGCTGAAAATAAAAATCTTCCCGATTACTTTTGAAATAGTCACCGACCAATATGCTGAAAATAAAAATCATGCCGATTACTTTTGAAATAGTAACCGACGAATGTGCTGAAAATAAATCATGCTGATTACTTTTGAAATAGTAAGCGATGAATATGTTGGAAATAAAAATCTTACCGATTACTTTTAAAAAAGTAACCAATGAATGTGCTGAAAATAAAGTCTTGCCGATTACTTTTGAAATAGTAACCGACGAATATGTTGAAAATAAAAATCTTGCCGATTACTTTTGAAATAGTAACCGACGAATGTGCTGAAAATAAAGTCTTGCCGATTACTTTTAAAATAGTAACCGACAAATATGCTGAAAATAAAAATCTTGCCGATTACTTTTGAAATAGTAACCGACGTACATGCTGAAAATAAAAATCTTGCCGATTACTATTGAAATAGTAACCGACGAATGTGCTGAAAATAAAGTCTTGCCGATTACTTTTGAAATAGTAACCGACGAATGTGCTGAAAATAAAGTCTTGCCGATTACTTTTGAAATAGTAACTGACGAATGTGCTGAAAATATAGTCTTGCCGATTAATTCTAAAATAGTAACAGACAAATATGCTAAAAATAAAAATCTTGCCGATTACTTTTGAAATAGTAACCGACGAATGTGCTGAAAATAAATCTTGCCGATTACCTTTGAAATAGGAACCGACGAATATGCTGAATATAAAAATTTTGCTGATTACTTTTGAAATAGTAACCGACGAATGTGCAGAAAATAGATCATGTCGATTACTTTTGAAATAGTAACCGACGAATGTGTTGAATATAAAGTCTTGCCGATTACTTTTGAAATAGTAACCGACAAATGTGCTGAAAATATATCATGCCAATTACTATTGAAATAGTAACCGACAAATGTGCTGAAAATAAAAGTCTTGCCGATTACTTTTGAAATAGTAACCTGACGAATGTGCTGAAAATAAATCATGCCGATTACTTTTGAAATAGTCACCGACGAATATGCTGAAAATAAAAATCTTGCCGATTACTTTTGAAATAGTAACCGACGAATGTGCTGAAAATAAATCATGCCGATTACTTTCGAAATAGTAAGCGACGAATATGTTGAAAATAAAAATCTTACCGATTACTTTTAAAATAGTAACCAACGAATGTACTGAAAATAAATCTTGCCGATTACTTTTGAAATAGTAACCGACGAATGTGCTGAAAATAAATCATGCCGATTACTTTGGAAATAGTAACCTGACGAATGTGCTGAAAATAAATCATGCCGATTACTTTTGAAATAGTCACCGACGAATATGCTGAAAATAAAAATCTTGCCGATTACTTTTGAAATAGTAACCGACGAATGTGCTGAAAATAAATCATGCCGATTACTTTCGAAATAGTAAGCGACGAATATGTTGAAAATAAAAATCTTACCGATTACTTTTAAAATAGTAACCAACGAATGTACTGAAAATAAATCTTGTCGATTACTTTTGAAATAGTAACCGACGAATGTGCTGAAAATAAATCATGCCGATTACTTTGGAAATAGTAAGTGACGAATATGTTGAAAATAAAAATCTTACCGATTACTTTTGAAATAGTAACCAACGAATGTGCTGAAAATAAAGTCTTGCCGATAACTTTTGAAATAGTAACCGAATAATATGTGCTGAAAATAAATCTTGTCGATTAGTTTTGAAATAGTAACCGACGAATGTGCTGAAAATAAATCATGCTGATTACTTTTGAAATAGTAAGCGACGAATATGTTGAAAATAAAAATCTTGCCGAATACTTTTGAAATAGTAACCGAGGAATGTGCTAAAAATAAAAATCTTGCCGATTACCTTTGAAATAGTAACCGATGAACATGCTGAAAATAAAAATCTTCCCGATTACTTTTGAAATAGTCACCGACCAATATGCTGAAAATAAAAATCATGCCGATTACTTTTGAAATAGTAACCGACGAATGTGCTGAAAATAAATCATGCTGATTACTTTTGAAATAGTAAGCGATGAATATGTTGGAAATAAAAATCTTACCGATTACTTTTAAAAAAGTAACCAATGAATGTGCTGAAAATAAAGTCTTGCCGATTACTTTTGAAATAGTAACCGACGAATATGTTGAAAATAAAAATCTTGCCGATTACTTTTGAAATAGTAACCGACGAATGTGCTGAAAATAAAGTCTTGCCGATTACTTTTAAAATAGTAACCGACAAATATGCTGAAAATAAAAATCTTGCCGATTACTTTTGAAATAGTAACCGACGTACATGCTGAAAATAAAAATCTTGCCGATTACTATTGAAATAGTAACCGACGAATGTGCTGAAAATAAAGTCTTGCCGATTACTTTTGAAATAGTAACCGACGAATGTGCTGAAAATAAAGTCTTGCCGATTACTTTTGAAATAGTAACTGACGAATGTGCTGAAAATATAGTCTTGCCGATTAATTCTAAAATAGTAACAGACAAATATGCTAAAAATAAAAATCTTGCCGATTACTTTTGAAATAGTAACCGACGAATGTGCTGAAAATAAATCTTGCCGATTACCTTTGAAATAGGAACCGACGAATATGCTGAATATAAAAATTTTGCTGATTACATTTGAAATAGTAACCGACGAATGTGCAGAAAATAGATGATGTCGATTACTTTTGAAATAGTAACCGACGAATGTGTTGAATATAAAGTCTTGCCGATTACTTTTGAAATAGTAACCGACAAATGTGCTGAAAATATATCATGCCAATTACTATTGAAATAGTAACCGACAAATGTGCTGAAAATAAAAGTCTTGCCGATTACTTTTGAAATAGTAACCTGACGAATGTGCTGAAAATAAATCATGCCGATTACTTTTGAAATAGTCACCGACGAATATGCTGAAAATAAAAATCTTGCCGATTACTTTTGAAATAGTAACCGACGAATGTGCTGAAAATAAATCATGCCGATTACTTTCGAAATAGTAAGCGACGAATATGTTGAAAATAAAAATCTTACCGATTACTTTTAAAATAGTAACCAACGAATGTACTGAAAATAAATCTTGCCGATTACTTTTGAAATAGTAACCGACGAATGTGCTGAAAATAAATCATGCCGATTACTTTGGAAATAGTAAGTGACGAATATGTTGAAAATAAAAATCTTACCGATTACTTTTGAAATAGTAACCAACGAATGTGCTGAAAATAAAGTCTTGCCGATAACTTTTGAAATAGTAACCGAATAATATGTGCTGAAAATAAATCTTGTCGATTAGTTTTGAAATAGTAACCGACGAATGTGCTGAAAATAAATCATGCTGATTACTTTTGAATCAGTAAGCGACGAATATGTTGAAAATAAAAATCTTGCCGAATACTTTTGAAATAGTAACCGAGGAATGTGCTAAAAATAAAAATCTTGCCGATTACCTTTGAAATAGTAACCGATGAACATGCTGAAAATAAAAATCTTCCCGATTACTTTTGAAATAGTCACCGACCAATATGCTGAAAATAAAAATCATGCCGATTACTTTTGAAATAGTAACCGACGAATGTGCTGAAAATAAATCATGCTGATTACTTTTGAAATAGTAAGCGATGAATATGTTGGAAATAAAAATCTTACCGATTACTTTTAAAAAAGTAACCAATGAATGTGCTGAAAATAAAGTCTTGCCGATTACTTTTGAAATAGTAACCGACGAATGTGCTGAAAATAAAGTCTTGCCGATTACTTTTGAAATAGTAACCGACGAATGTGCTGAAAATATAGTCTTGCCGATTAATTCTAAAATAGTAACAGACAAATATGCTAAAAATAAAAATCTTGCCGATTACTTTTGAAATAGTAACCGACGAATGTGCTGAAAATAAATCTTGCCGATTACCTTTGAAATAGGAACCGACGAATATGCTGAATATAAAAATTTTGCTGATTACTTTTGAAATAGTAACCGACGAATGTGCAGAAAATAGATCATGTCGATTACTTTTGAAATAGTAACCGACGAATGTGTTGAATATAAAGTCTTGCCGATTACTTTTGAAATAGTAACCGACAAATGTGCTGAAAATATATCATGCCAATTACTATTGAAATAGTAACCGACAAATGTGCTGAAAATAAAAGTCTTGCCGATTACTTTTGAAATAGTAACCTGACGAATGTGCTGAAAATAAATCATGCCGATTACTTTTGAAATAGTCACCGACGAATATGCTGAAAATAAAAATCTTGCCGATTACTTTTGAAATAGTAACCGACGAATGTGCTGAAAATAATTCATGCCGATTACTTTCGAAATAGTAAGCGACGAATATGTTGAAAATAAAAATCTTACCGATTACTTTTAAAATAGTAACCAACGAATGTACTGAAAATAAATCTTGCCGATTACTTTTGAAATAGTAACCGACGAATGTGCTGAAAATAAATCATGCCGATTACTTTGGAAATAGTAACCTGACGAATGTGCTGAAAATAAATCATGCCGATTACTTTTGAAATAGTCACCGACGAATATGCTGAAAATAAAAATCTTGCCGATTACTTTTGAAATAGTAACCGACGAATGTGCTGAAAATAAATCATGCCGATTACTTTCGAAATAGTAAGCGACGAATATGTTGAAAATAAAAATCTTACCGATTACTTTTAAAATAGTAACCAACGAATGTACTGAAAATAAATCTTGTCGATTACTTTTGAAATAGTAACCGACGAATGTGCTGAAAATAAATCATGCCGATTACTTTGGAAATAGTAAGTGACGAATATGTTGAAAATAAAAATCTTACCGATTACTTTTGAAATAGTAACCAACGAATGTGCTGAAAATAAAGTCTTGCCGATAACTTTTGAAATAGTAACCGAATAATATGTGCTGAAAATAAATCTTGTCGATTAGTTTTGAAATAGTAACCGACGAATGTGCTGAAAATAAATCATGCTGATTACTTTTGAAATAGTAAGCGACGAATATGTTGAAAATAAAAATCTTGCCGAATACTTTTGAAATAGTAACCGAGGAATGTGCTAAAAATAAAAATCTTGCCGATTACCTTTGAAATAGTAACCGATGAACATGCTGAAAATAAAAATCTTCCCGATTACTTTTGAAATAGTCACCGACCAATATGCTGAAAATAAAAATCATGCCGATTACTTTTGAAATAGTAACCGACGAATGTGCTGAAAATAAATCATGCTGATTACTTTTGAAATAGTAAGCGATGAATATGTTGGAAATAAAAATCTTACCGATTACTTTTAAAAAAGTAACCAATGAATGTGCTGAAAATAAAGTCTTGCCGATTACTTTTGAAATAGTAACCGACGAATATGTTGAAAATAAAAATCTTGCCGATTACTTTTGAAATAGTAACCGACGAATGTGCTGAAAATAAAGTCTTGCCGATTACTTTTAAAATAGTAACCGACAAATATGCTGAAAATAAAAATCTTGCCGATTACTTTTGAAATAGTAACCGACGTACATGCTGAAAATAAAAATCTTGCCGATTACTATTGAAATAGTAACCGACGAATGTGCTGAAAATAAAGTCTTGCCGATTACTTTTGAAATAGTAACCGACGAATGTGCTGAAAATAAAGTCTTGCCGATTACTTTTGAAATAGTAACCGACGAATGTGCTGAAAATATAGTCTTGCCGATTAATTCTAAAATAGTAACAGACAAATATGCTAAAAATAAAAATCTTGCCGATTACTTTTGAAATAGTAACCGACGAATGTGCTGAAAATAAATCTTGCCGATTACCTTTGAAATAGGAACCGACGAATATGCTGAATATAAAAATTTTGCTGATTACATTTGAAATAGTAACCGACGAATGTGCAGAAAATAGATGATGTCGATTACTTTTGAAATAGTAACCGACGAATGTGTTGAATATAAAGTCTTGCCGATTACTTTTGAAATAGTAACCGACAAATGTGCTGAAAATATATCATGCCAATTACTATTGAAATAGTAACCGACAAATGTGCTGAAAATAAAAGTCTTGCCGATTACTTTTGAAATAGTAACCTGACGAATGTGCTGAAAATAAATCATGCCGATTACTTTTGAAATAGTCACCGACGAATATGCTGAAAATAAAAATCTTGCCGATTACTTTTGAAATAGTAACCGACGAATGTGCTGAAAATAAATCATGCCGATTACTTTCGAAATAGTAAGCGACGAATATGTTGAAAATAAAAATCTTACCGATTACTTTTAAAATAGTAACCAACGAATGTACTGAAAATAAATCTTGCCGATTACTTTTGAAATAGTAACCGACGAATGTGCTGAAAATAAATCATGCCGATTACTTTGGAAATAGTAAGTGACGAATATGTTGAAAATAAAAATCTTACCGATTACTTTTGAAATAGTAACCAACGAATGTGCTGAAAATAAAGTCTTGCCGATAACTTTTGAAATAGTAACCGAATAATATGTGCTGAAAATAAATCTTGTCGATTAGTTTTGAAATAGTAACCGACGAATGTGCTGAAAATAAATCATGCTGATTACTTTTGAAATAGTAAGCGACGAATATGTTGAAAATAAAAATCTTGCCGAATACTTTTGAAATAGTAACCGAGGAATGTGCTAAAAATAAAAATCTTGCCGATTACCTTTGAAATAGTAACCGATGAACATGCTGAAAATAAAAATCTTCCCGATTACTTTTGAAATAGTCACCGACCAATATGCTGAAAATAAAAATCATGCCGATTACTTTTGAAATAGTAACCGACGAATGTGCTGAAAATAAATCATGCTGATTACTTTTGAAATAGTAAGCGATGAATATGTTGGAAATAAAAATCTTACCGATTACTTTTAAAAAAGTAACCAATGAATGTGCTGAAAATAAAGTCTTGCCGATTACTTTTGAAATAGTAACCGACGAATATGTTGAAAATAAAAATCTTGCCGATTACTTTTGAAATAGTAACCGACGAATGTGCTGAAAATAAAGTCTTGCCGATTACTTTTAAAATAGTAACCGACAAATATGCTGAAAATAAAAATCTTGCCGATTACTTTTGAAATAGTAACCGACGTACATGCTGAAAATAAAAATCTTGCCGATTACTATTGAAATAGTAACCGACGAATGTGCTGAAAATAAAGTCTTGCCGATTACTTTTGAAATAGTAACCGACGAATGTGCTGAAAATAAAGTCTTGCCGATTACTTTTGAAATAGTAACCGACGAATGTGCTGAAAATATAGTCTTGCCGATTAATTCTAAAATAGTAACAGACAAATATGCTAAAAATAAAAATCTTGCCGATTACTTTTGAAATAGTAACCGACGAATGTGCTGAAAATAAATCTTGCCGATTACCTTTGAAATAGGAACCGACGAATATGCTGAATATAAAAATTTTGCTGATTACTTTTGAAATAGTAACCGACGAATGTGCAGAAAATAGATGATGTCGATTACTTTTGAAATAGTAACCGACGAATGTGTTGAATATAAAGTCTTGCCGATTACTTTTGAAATAGTAACCGACAAATGTGCTGAAAATATATCATGCCAATTACTATTGAAATAGTAACCGACAAATGTGCTGAAAATAAAAGTCTTGCCGATTACTTTTGAAATAGTAACCTGACGAATGTGCTGAAAATAAATCATGCCGATTACTTTTGAAATAGTAACCGACGAATATGCTGAAAATAAAAATCTTGCCGATTACTTTTGAAATAGTAACCGAATAATATGTGCTGAAAATAAATCTTGTCGATTAGTTTTGAAATAGTAACCGACGAATGTGCTGAAAATAAATCATGCTGATTACTTTTGAAATAGTAAGCGACGAATATGTTGAAAATAAAAATCTTACCGATTACTTTTAAAATAGTAACCAACGAATGTACTGAAAATAAATCTTGCCGATTACTTTTGAAATAGTAACCGACGAATGTGCTGAAAATAAATCATGCCGATTACTTTGGAAATAGTAACCTGACGAATGTGCTGAAAATAAATCATGCCGATTACTTTTGAAATAGTCACCGACGAATATGCTGAAAATAAAAATCTTGCCGATTACTTTTGAAATAGTAACCGACGAATGTGCTGAAAATAAATCATGCCGATTACTTTCGAAATAGTAAGCGACGAATATGTTGAAAATAAAAATCTTACCGATTACTTTTAAAATAGTAACCAACGAATGTACTGAAAATAAATCTTGCCGATTACTTTTGAAATAGTAACCGACGAATGTGCTGAAAATAAATCATGCCGATTACTTTGGAAATAGTAAGTGACGAATATGTTGAAAATAAAAATCTTACCGATTACTTTTGAAATAGTAACCAACGAATGTGCTGAAAATAAAGTCTTGCCGATAACTTTTGAAATAGTAACCGAATAATTTGTGCTGAAAATAAATCTTGTCGATTAGTTTTGAAATAGTAACCGACGAATGTGCTGAAAATAAATCATGCTGATTACTTTTGAAATAGTAAGCGACGAATATGTTGAAAATAAAAATCTTACCGATTACTTTTAAAATAGTAACCAACGAATGTACTGAAAATAAATCTTGCCGATTACTTTTGAAATAGTAACCGACGAATGTGCTGAAAATAAATCATGCCGATTACTTTGGAAATAGTAACCTGACGAATGTGCTGAAAATAAATCATGCCGATTACTTTTGAAATAGTCACCGACGAATATGCTGAAAATAAATCATGCCGATTACTTTGGAAATAGTAAGTGACGAATATGTTGAAAATAAAAATCTTACCGATTACTTTTGAAATAGTAACCAACGAATGTGCTGAAAATAAAGTCTTGCCGATAACTTTTGAAATAGTAACCGAATAATATGTGCTGAAAATAAATCTTGTCGATTAGTTTTGAAATAGTAACCGACGAATGTGCTGAAAATAAATCATGCTGATTACTTTTGAAATAGTAAGCGACGAATATGTTGAAAATAAAAATCTTGCCGAATACTTTTGAAATAGTAACCGAGGAATGTGCTAAAAATAAAAATCTTGCTGATTACCTTTGAAATAGTAACCGATGAACATGCTGAAAATAAAAATCTTCCCGATTACTTTTGAAATAGTCACCGACCAATATGCTGAAAATAAAAATCATGCCGATTACTTTTGAAATAGTAACCGACGAATGTGCTGAAAATAAATCATGCTGATTACTTTTGAAATAGTAAGAGATGAATATGTTGGAAATAAAAATCTTACCGATTACTTTTAAAAAAGTAACCAATGAATGTGCTGAAAATAAAGTCTTGCCGATTACTTTTGAAATAGTAACCGACGAATATGTTGAAAATAAAAATCTTGCCGATTACTTTTGAAATAGTAACCGACGAATGTGCTGAAAATAAAGTCTTGCCGATTACTTTTAAAATAGTAACCGACAAATATGCTGAAAATAAAAATCTTGCCGATTACTTTTGAAATAGTAACCGACGTACATGCTGAAAATAAAAATCTTGCCGATTACTATTGAAATAGTAACCGACGAATGTGCTGAAAATAAAGTCTTGCCGATTACTTTTGAAATAGTAACCGACGAATGTGCTGAAAATAAAGTCTTGCCGATTACTTTTGAAATAGTAACCGACGAATGTGCTGAAAATATAGTCTTGCCGATTAATTCTAAAATAGTAACAGACAAATATGCTAAAAATAAAAATCTTGCCGATTATTTTTGAAATAGTAACCGACGAATGTGCTGAAAATAAATCTTGCCGATTACCTTTGAAATAGGAACCGACGAATATGCTGAATATAAAAATTTTGCTGATTACTTTTGAAATAGTAACCGACGAATGTGCAGAAAATAGATGATGTCGATTACTTTTGAAATAGTAACCGACGAATGTGTTGAATATAAAGTCTTGCCGATTACTTTTGAAATAGTAACCGACAAATGTGCTGAAAATATATCATGCCAATTACTATTGAAATAGTAACCGACAAATGTGCTGAAAATAAAAGTCTTGCCGATTACTTTTGAAATAGTAACCTGACGAATGTGCTGAAAATAAATCATGCCGATTACTTTTGAAATAGTCACCGACGAATATGCTGAAAATAAAAATCTTGCCGATTACTTTTGAAATAGTAACCGACGAATGTGCTGAAAATAAATCATGCCGATTACTTTCGAAATAGTAAGCGACGAATATGTTGAAAATAAAAATCTTACCGATTACTTTTAAAATAGTAACCAACGAATGTACTGAAAATAAATCTTGCCGATTACTTTTGAAATAGTAACCGACGAATGTGCTGAAAATAAATCATGCCGATTACTTTGGAAATAGTAAGTGACGAATATGTTGAAAATAAAAATCTTACCGATTACTTTTGAAATAGTAACCAACGAATGTGCTGAAAATAAAGTCTTGCCGATAACTTTTGAAATAGTAACCGAATAATATGTGCTGAAAATAAATCTTGTCGATTAGTTTTGAAATAGTAACCGACGAATGTGCTGAAAATAAATCATGCTGATTACTTTTGAAATAGTAAGCGACGAATATGTTGAAAATAAAAATCTTGCCGAATACTTTTGAAATAGTAACCGAGGAATGTGCTAAAAATAAAAATCTTGCCGATTACCTTTGAAATAGTAACCGATGAACATGCTGAAAATAAAAATCTTCCCGATTACTTTTGAAATAGTCACCGACCAATATGCTGAAAATAAAAATCATGCCGATTACTTTTGAAATAGTAACCGACGAATGTGCTGAAAATAAATCATGCTGATTACTTTTGAAATAGTAAGCGATGAATATGTTGGAAATAAAAATCTTACCGATTACTTTTAAAAAAGTAACCAATGAATGTGCTGAAAATAAAGTCTTGCCGATTACTTTTGAAATAGTAACCGACGAATATGTTGAAAATAAAAATCTTGCCGATTACTTTTGAAATAGTAACCGACGAATGTGCTGAAAATAAAGTCTTGCCGATTACTTTTAAAATAGTAACCGACAAATATGCTGAAAATAAAAATCTTGCCGATTACTTTTGAAATAGTAACCGACGTACATGCTGAAAATAAAAATCTTGCCGATTACTATTGAAATAGTAACCGACGAATGTGCTGAAAAAAAGTCTTGCCGATTACTTTTGAAATAGTAACCGACGAATGTGCTGAAAATAAATCATGCCGATTACTTTCGAAATAGTAAGCGACGAATATGTTGAAAATAAAAATCTTACCGATTACTTTTAAAATAGTAACCAACGAATGTACTGAAAATAAATCTTGCCGATTACTTTTGAAATAGTAACCGACGAATGTGCTGAAAATAAATCATGCCGATTACTTTGGAAATAGTAAGTGACGAATATGTTGAAAATAAAAATCTTACCGATTACTTTTGAAATAGTAACCAACGAATGTGCTGAAAATAAAGTCTTGCCGATAACTTTTGAAATAGTAACCGAATAATATGTGCTGAAAATAAATCTTGTCGATTAGTTTTGAAATAGTAACCGACGAATGTGCTGAAAATAAATCATGCTGATTACTTTTGAAATAGTAAGCGACGAATATGTTGAAAATAAAAATCTTGCCGAATACTTTTGAAATAGTAACCGAGGAATGTGCTAAAAATAAAAATCTTGCCGATTACCTTTGAAATAGTAACCGATGAACATGCTGAAAATAAAAATCTTCCCGATTACTTTTGAAATAGTCACCGACCAATATGCTGAAAATAAAAATCATGCCGATTACTTTTGAAATAGTAACCGACGAATGTGCTGAAAATAAATCATGCTGATTACTTTTGAAATAGTAAGCGATGAATATGTTGGAAATAAAAATCTTACCGATTACTTTTAAAAAAGTAACCAATGAATGTGCTGAAAATAAAGTCTTGCCGATTACTTTTGAAATAGTAACCGACGAATATGTTGAAAATAAAAATCTTGCCGATTACTTTTGAAATAGTAACCGACGAATGTGCTGAAAATAAAGTCTTGCCGATTACTTTTAAAATAGTAACCGACAAATATGCTGAAAATAAAAATCTTGCCGATTACTTTTGAAATAGTAACCGACGTACATGCTGAAAATAAAAATCTTGCCGATTACTATTGAAATAGTAACCGACGAATGTGCTGAAAATAAAGTCTTGCCGATTACTTTTGAAATAGTAACCGACGAATGTGCTGAAAATAAAGTCTTGCCGATTACTTTTGAAATAGTAACCGACGAATGTGCTGAAAATATAGTCTTGCCGATTAATTCTAAAATAGTAACAGACAAATATGCTAAAAATAAAAATCTTGCCGATTATTTTTGAAATAGTAACCGACGAATGTGCTGAAAATAAATCTTGCCGATTACCTTTGAAATAGGAACCGACGAATATGCTGAATATAAAAATTTTGCTGATTACTTTTGAAATAGTAACCGACGAATGTGCAGAAAATAGATGATGTCGATTACTTTTGAAATAGTAACCGACGAATGTGTTGAATATAAAGTCTTGCCGATTACTTTTGAAATAGTAACCGACAAATGTGCTGAAAATATATCATGCCAATTACTATTGAAATAGTAACCGACAAATGTGCTGAAAATAAAAGTCTTGCCGATTACTTTT
The DNA here is from genome assembly GCA_958299785.1 of Medicago lupulina. Classification (NCBI taxonomy): domain Eukaryota; kingdom Viridiplantae; phylum Streptophyta; class Magnoliopsida; order Fabales; family Fabaceae; genus Medicago; species Medicago lupulina. The sequence continues at coordinate 37,094,907 of OY283142.1, forward strand.
GAAATAGTAACCTGACGAATGTGCTGAAAATAAATCATGCCGATTACTTTTGAAATAGTCACCGACGAATATGCTGAAAATAAAAATCTTGCCGATTACTTTTGAAATAGTAACCGACGAATGTGCTGAAAATAAATCATGCCGATTACTTTCGAAATAGTAAGCGACGAATATGTTGAAAATAAAAATCTTACCGATTACTTTTAAAATAGTAACCAACGAATGTACTGAAAATAAATCTTGCCGATTACTTTTGAAATAGTAACCGACGAATGTGCTGAAAATAAATCATGCCGATTACTTTGGAAATAGTAAGTGACGAATATGTTGAAAATAAAAATCTTACCGATTACTTTTGAAATAGTAACCAACGAATGTGCTGAAAATAAAGTCTTGCCGATAACTTTTGAAATAGTAACCGAATAATATGTGCTGAAAATAAATCTTGTCGATTAGTTTTGAAATAGTAACCGACGAATGTGCTGAAAATAAATCATGCTGATTACTTTTGAAATAGTAAGCGACGAATATGTTGAAAATAAAAATCTTGCCGAATACTTTTGAAATAGTAACCGAGGAATGTGCTAAAAATAAAAATCTTGCCGATTACCTTTGAAATAGTAACCGATGAACATGCTGAAAATAAAAATCTTCCCGATTACTTTTGAAATAGTCACCGACCAATATGCTGAAAATAAAAATCATGCCGATTACTTTTGAAATAGTAACCGACGAATGTGCTGAAAATAAATCATGCTGATTACTTTTGAAATAGTAAGCGATGAATATGTTGGAAATAAAAATCTTACCGATTACTTTTAAAAAAGTAACCAATGAATGTGCTGAAAATAAAGTCTTGCCGATTACTTTTGAAATAGTAACCGACGAATATGTTGAAAATAAAAATCTTGCCGATTACTTTTGAAATAGTAACCGACGAATGTGCTGAAAATAAAGTCTTGCCGATTACTTTTAAAATAGTAACCGACAAATATGCTGAAAATAAAAATCTTGCCGATTACTTTTGAAATAGTAACCGACGTACATGCTGAAAATAAAAATCTTGCCGATTACTATTGAAATAGTAACCGACGAATGTGCTGAAAAAAAGTCTTGCCGATTACTTTTGAAATAGTAACCGACGAATGTGCTGAAAATAAATCATGCCGATTACTTTCGAAATAGTAAGCGACGAATATGTTGAAAATAAAAATCTTACCGATTACTTTTAAAATAGTAACCAACGAATGTACTGAAAATAAATCTTGCCGATTACTTTTGAAATAGTAACCGACGAATGTGCTGAAAATAAATCATGCCGATTACTTTGGAAATAGTAAGTGACGAATATGTTGAAAATAAAAATCTTACCGATTACTTTTGAAATAGTAACCAACGAATGTGCTGAAAATAAAGTCTTGCCGATAACTTTTGAAATAGTAACCGAATAATATGTGCTGAAAATAAATCTTGTCGATTAGTTTTGAAATAGTAACCGACGAATGTGCTGAAAATAAATCATGCTGATTACTTTTGAAATAGTAAGCGACGAATATGTTGAAAATAAAAATCTTGCCGAATACTTTTGAAATAGTAACCGAGGAATGTGCTAAAAATAAAAATCTTGCCGATTACCTTTGAAATAGTAACCGATGAACATGCTGAAAATAAAAATCTTCCCGATTACTTTTGAAATAGTCACCGACCAATATGCTGAAAATAAAAATCATGCCGATTACTTTTGAAATAGTAACCGACGAATGTGCTGAAAATAAATCATGCTGATTACTTTTGAAATAGTAAGCGATGAATATGTTGGAAATAAAAATCTTACCGATTACTTTTAAAAAAGTAACCAATGAATGTGCTGAAAATAAAGTCTTGCCGATTACTTTTGAAATAGTAACCGACGAATATGTTGAAAATAAAAATCTTGCCGATTACTTTTGAAATAGTAACCGACGAATGTGCTGAAAATAAAGTCTTGCCGATTACTTTTAAAATAGTAACCGACAAATATGCTGAAAATAAAAATCTTGCCGATTACTTTTGAAATAGTAACCGACGTACATGCTGAAAATAAAAATCTTGCCGATTACTATTGAAATAGTAACCGACGAATGTGCTGAAAATAAAGTCTTGCCGATTACTTTTGAAATAGTAACCGACGAATGTGCTGAAAATAAAGTCTTGCCGATTACTTTTGAAATAGTAACCGACGAATGTGCTGAAAATAAAGTCTTGCCGATTACTTTTGAAATAGTAACCGACGAATGTGCTGAAAATATAGTCTTGCCGATTAATTCTAAAATAGTAACAGACAAATATGCTAAAAATAAAAATCTTGCCGATTATTTTTGAAATAGTAACCGACGAATGTGCTGAAAATAAATCTTGCCGATTACCTTTGAAATAGGAACCGACGAATATGCTGAATATAAAAATTTTGCTGATTACTTTTGAAATAGTAACCGACGAATGTGCAGAAAATAGATGATGTCGATTACTTTTGAAATAGTAACCGACGAATGTGTTGAATATAAAGTCTTGCCGATTACTTTTGAAATAGTAATCGACAAATGTGCTGAAAATATATCATGCCAATTACTATTGAAATAGTAACCGACAAATGTGCTGAAAATAAAAGTCTTGCCGATTACTTTTGAAATAGTAACCTGACGAATGTGCTGAAAATAAATCATGCCGATTACTTTTGAAATAGTCACCGACGAATATGCTGAAAATAAAAATCTTGCCGATTACTTTTGAAATAGTAACCGACGAATGTGCTGAAAATAAATCATGCCGATTACTTTCGAAATAGTAAGCGACGAATATGTTGAAAATAAAAATCTTACCGATTACTTTTAAAATAGTAACCAACGAATGTACTGAAAATAAATCTTGCCGATTACTTTTGAAATAGTAACCGACGAATGTGCTGAAAATAAATCATGCCGATTACTTTGGAAATAGTAAGTGACGAATATGTTGAAAATAAAAATCTTACCGATTACTTTTGAAATAGTAACCAACGAATGTGCTGAAAATAAAGTCTTGCCGATAACTTTTGAAATAGTAACCGAATAATATGTGCTGAAAATAAATCTTGTCGATTAGTTTTGAAATAGTAACCGACGAATGTGCTGAAAATAAATCATGCTGATTACTTTTGAAATAGTAAGCGACGAATATGTTGAAAATAAAAATCTTGCCGAATACTTTTGAAATAGTAACCGAGGAATGTGCTAAAAATAAAAATCTTGCCGATTACCTTTGAAATAGTAACCGATGAACATGCTGAAAATAAAAATCTTCCCGATTACTTTTGAAATAGTCACCGACCAATATGCTGAAAATAAAAATCATGCCGATTACTTTTGAAATAGTAACCGACGAATGTGCTGAAAATAAATCATGCTGATTACTTTTGAAATAGTAAGCGATGAATATGTTGGAAATAAAAATCTTACCGATTACTTTTAAAAAAGTAACCAATGAATGTGCTGAAAATAAAGTCTTGCCGATTACTTTTGAAATAGTAACCGACGAATATGTTGAAAATAAAAATCTTGCCGATTACTTTTGAAATAGTAACCGACGAATGTGCTGAAAATAAAGTCTTGCCGATTACTTTTAAAATAGTAACCGACAAATATGCTGAAAATAAAAATCTTGCCGATTACTTTTGAAATAGTAACCGACGTACATGCTGAAAATAAAAATCTTGCCGATTACTATTGAAATAGTAACCGACGAATGTGCTGAAAAAAAGTCTTGCCGATTACTTTTGAAATAGTAACCGACGAATGTGCTGAAAATAAAGTCTTGCCGATTACTTTTGAAATAGTAACCGACGAATGTGCTGAAAATATAGTCTTGCCGATTAATTCGAAAATAGTAACAGACAAATATGCTAAAAATAAAAATCTAGCCGATTACTTTTGAAATAGTAACCGACGAATGTGCTGAAAATAAATCTTGCCGATTACCTTTGAAATAGGAACCGACGAATATGCTGAATATAAAAATTTTGCTGATTACTTTTGAAATAGTAACCGACGAATGTGCAGAAAATAGATGATGTCGATTACTTTTGAAATAGTAACCGACGAATGTGTTGAATATAAAGTCTTGCCGATTACTTTTGAAATAGTAACCGACAAATGTGCTGAAAATATATCATGCCAATTACTATTGAAATAGTAACCGACAAATGTGCTGAAAATAAAAGTCTTGCCGATTACTTTTGAAATAGTAACCTGACGAATGTGCTGAAAATAAATCATGCCGATTACTTTTGAAATAGTCACCGACGAATATGCTGAAAATAAAAATCTTGCCGATTACTTTTGAAATAGTAACCGACGAATGTGCTGAAAATAAATCATGCCGATTACTTTCGAAATAGTAAGCGACGAATATGTTGAAAATAAAAATCTTACCGATTACTTTTAAAATAGTAACCAACGAATGTACTGAAAATAAATCTTGCCGATTACTTTTGAAATAGTAACCGACGAATGTGCTGAAAATAAATCATGCCGATTACTTTGGAAATAGTAAGTGACGAATATGTTGAAAATAAAAATCTTACCGATTACTTTTGAAATAGTAACCAACGAATGTGCTGAAAATAAAGTCTTGCCGATAACTTTTGAAATAGTAACCGAATAATATGTGCTGAAAATAAATCTTGTCGATTAGTTTTGAAATAGTAACCGACGAATGTGCTGAAAATAAATCATGCTGATTACTTTTGAAATAGTAAGCGACGAATATGTTGAAAATAAAAATCTTGCCGAATACTTTTGAAATAGTAACCGAGGAATGTGCTAAAAATAAAAATCTTGCCGATTACCTTTGAAATAGTAACCGATGAACATGCTGAAAATAAAAATCTTCCCGATTACTTTTGAAATAGTCACCGACCAATATGCTGAAAATAAAAATCATGCCGATTACTTTTGAAATAGTAACCGACGAATGTGCTGAAAATAAATCATGCTGATTACTTTTGAAATAGTAAGCGATGAATATGTTGGAAATAAAAATCTTACCGATTACTTTTAAAAAAGTAACCAATGAATGTGCTGAAAATAAAGTCTTGCCGATTACTTTTGAAATAGTAACCGACGAATATGTTGAAAATAAAAATCTTGCCGATTACTTTTGAAATAGTAACCGACGAATGTGCTGAAAATAAAGTCTTGCCGATTACTTTTAAAATAGTAACCGACAAATATGCTGAAAATAAAAATCTTGCCGATTACTTTTGAAATAGTAACCGACGTACATGCTGAAAATAAAAATCTTGCCGATTACTATTGAAATAGTAACCGACGAATGTGCTGAAAATAAAGTCTTGCCGATTACTTTTGAAATAGTAACCGACGAATGTGCTGAAAATAAAGTCTTGCCGATTACTTTTGAAATAGTAACCGACGAATGTGCTGAAAATATAGTCTTGCCGAGTAATTCTAAAATAGTAACAGACAAATATGCTAAAAATAAAAATCTTGCCGATTACTTTTGAAATAGTAACCGACGAATGTGCTGAAAATAAATCTTGCCGATTACCTTTGAAATAGGAACCGACGAATATGCTGAATATAAAAATTTTGCTGATTACTTTTGAAATAGTAACCGACGAATGTGCAGAAAATAGATGATGTCGATTACTTTTGAAATAGTAACCGACGAATGTGTTGAATATAAAGTCTTGCCGATTACTTTTGAAATAGTAACCGACAAATGTGCTGAAAATATATCATGCCAATTACTATTGAAATAGTAACCGACAAATGTGCTGAAAATAAAAGTCTTGCCGATTACTTTTGAAATAGTAACCTGACGAATGTGCTGAAAATAAATCATGCCGATTACTTTTGAAATAGTCACCGACGAATATGCTGAAAATAAAAATCTTGCCGATTACTTTTGAAATAGTAACCGACGAATGTGCTGAAAATAAATCATGCCGATTACTTTCGAAATAGTAAGCGACGAATATGTTGAAAATAAAAATCTTACCGATTACTTTTAAAATAGTAACCAACGAATGTACTGAAAATAAATCTTGCCGATTACTTTTGAAATAGTAACCGACGAATGTGCTGAAAATAAATCATGCCGATTACTTTGGAAATAGTAAGTGACGAATATGTTGAAAATAAAAATCTTACCGATTACTTTTGAAATAGTAACCAACGAATGTGCTGAAAATAAAGACTTGCCGATAACTTTTGAAATAGTAACCGAATAATATGTGCTGAAAATAAATCTTGTCGATTAGTTTTGAAATAGTAACCGACGAATGTGCTGAAAATAAATCATGCTGATTACTTTTGAAATAGTAAGCGACGAATATGTTGAAAATAAAAATCTTGCCGAATACTTTTGAAATAGTAACCGAGGAATGTGCTAAAAATAAAAATCTTGCCGATTACCTTTGAAATAGTAACCGATGAACATGCTGAAAATAAAAATCTTCCCGATTACTTTTGAAATAGTCACCGACCAATATGCTGAAAATAAAAATCATGCCGATTACTTTTGAAATAGTAACCGACGAATGTGCTGAAAATAAATCATGCTGATTACTTTTGAAATAGTAAGCGATGAATATGTTGGAAATAAAAATCTTACCGATTACTTTTAAAAAAGTAACCAATGAATGTGCTGAAAATAAAGTCTTGCCGATTACTTTTGAAATAGTAACCGACGAATATGTTGAAAATAAAAATCTTGCCGATTACTTTTGAAATAGTAACCGACGAATGTGCTGAAAATAAAGTCTTGCCGATTACTTTTAAAATAGTAACCGACAAATATGCTGAAAATAAAAATCTTGCCGATTACTTTTGAAATAGTAACCGACGTACATGCTGAAAATAAAAATCTTGCCGATTACTATTGAAATAGTAACCGACGAATGTGCTGAAAATAAAGTCTTGCCGATTACTTTTGAAATAGTAACCGACGAATGTGCTGAAAATAAAGTCTTGCCGATTACTTTTGAAATAGTAACCGACGAATGTGCTGAAAATATAGTCTTGCCGAGTAATTCTAAAATAGTAACAGACAAATATGCTAAAAATAAAAATCTTGCCGATTACTTTTGAAATAGTAACCGACGAATGTGCTGAAAATAAATCTTGCCGATTACCTTTGAAATAGGAACCGACGAATATGCTGAATATAAAAATTTTGCTGATTACTTTTGAAATAGTAACCGACGAATGTGCAGAAAATAGATGATGTCGATTACTTTTGAAATAGTAACCGACGAATGTGTTGAATATAAAGTCTTGCCGATTACTTTTGAAATAGTAACCGACAAATGTGCTGAAAATATATCATGCCAATTACTATTGAAATAGTAACCGACAAATGTGCTGAAAATAAAAGTCTTGCCGATTACTTTTGAAATAGTAACCTGACGAATGTGCTGAAAATAAATCATGCCGATTACTTTTGAAATAGTCACCGACGAATATGCTGAAAATAAAAATCTTGCCGATTACTTTTGAAATAGTAACCGACGAATGTGCTGAAAATAAATCATGCCGATTACTTTCGAAATAGTAAGCGACGAATATGTTGAAAATAAAAATCTTACCGATTACTTTTAAAATAGTAACCAACGAATGTACTGAAAATAAATCTTGCCGATTACTTTTGAAATAGTAACCGACGAATGTGCTGAAAATAAATCATGCCGATTACTTTGGAAATAGTAAGTGACGAATATGTTGAAAATAAAAATCTTACCGATTACTTTTGAAATAGTAACCAACGAATGTGCTGAAAATAAAGTCTTGCCGATAACTTTTGAAATAGTAACCGAATAATATGTGCTGAAAATAAATCTTGTCGATTAGTTTTGAAATAGTAACCGACGAATGTGCTGAAAATAAATCATGCTGATTACTTTTGAAATAGTAAGCGATGAATATGTTGAAAATAAAAATCTTGCCGAATACTTTTGAAATAGTAACCGAGGAATGTGCTAAAAATAAAAATCTTGCCGATTACCTTTGAAATAGTAACCGATGAACATGCTGAAAATAAAAATCTTCCCGATTACTTTTGAAATAGTCACCGACCAATATGCTGAAAATAAAAATCATGCCGATTAATTTTGAAATAGTAACCGACGAATGTGCTGAAAATAAATCATGCCGATTACTTTTGAAATAGTAAGCGATGAATATGTTGGAAATAAAAATCTTACCGATTACTTTTAAAAAAGTAACCAATGAATGTGCTGAAAATAAAGTCTTGCCGATTACTTTTGAAATAGTAACCGACGAATATGTTGAAAATAAAAATCTTGCCGATTACTTTTGAAATAGTAAGCAATGAATATGTTGGAAATAAAAATCTTACCGATTACTTTTAAAAAAGTAACCAATGAATGTGTTGAAAATAAAGTCTTGCCGATTACTTTTGAAATAGTAACCGACGAATGTGCTGAAAATAAAGTCTTGCCGATTACTTTTAAAATAGTAACCGACAAATATGCTGAAAATAAAAATCTTGCCGATTACTTTTGAAATAGTAACCGACGTACATGCTGAAAATAAAAATCTTGCCGATTACTATTGAAATAGTAACCGACGAATGTGCTGAAAATAAAGTCTTGCCGATTACTTTTGAAATAGTAACCGACGAATGTGCTGAAAATAAAGTCTTGCCGATTACTTTTGAAATAGTAACCGACGAATGTGCTGAAAATATAGTCTTGCCGATTAATTCTAAAATAGTAACAGACAAATATGCTAAAAATAAAAATCTTGCCGATTACTTTTGAAATAGTAACCGACGAATGTGCTGAAAATAAATCTTGCCGATTACCTTTGAAATAGGAACCGACGAATATGCTGAATATAAAAATTTTGCTGATTACTTTTGAAATAGTAACCGACGAATGTGCAGAAAATAGATGATGTCGATTACTTTTGAAATAGTAACCGACGAATGTGTTGAATATAAAGTCTTGCCGATTACTTTTGAAATAGTAACCGACAAATGTGCTGAAAATATATCATGCCAATTACTATTGAAATAGTAACCGACAAATGTGCTGAAAATAAAAGTCTTGCCGATTACTTTTGAAATAGTAACCGACGAATGTGCTGAAAATAAATCATGCTGATTACTTTTGAAATAGTAAGCGATGAATATGTTGGAAATAAAAATCTTACCGATTACTTTTAAAAAAGTAACCAATGAATGTGCTGAAAATAAAGTCTTGCCGATTACTTTTGAAATAGTAACCGACGAATATGTTGAAAATAAAAATCTTGCCGATTACTTTTGAAATAGTAACCGACGAATGTGCTGAAAATAAAGTCTTGCCGATTACTTTTAAAATAGTAACCGACAAATATGCTGAAAATAAAAATCTTGCCGATTACTTTTGAAATAGTAACCGACGTACATGCTGAAAATAAAAATCTTGCCGATTACTATTGAAATAGTAACCGACGAATGTGCTGAAAATAAAGTCTTGCCGATTACTTTTGAAATAGTAACCGACGAATGTGCTGAAAATAAAGTCTTGCCGATTACTTTTGAAATAGTAACCGACGAATGTGCTGAAAATATAGTCTTGCCGATTAATTCTAAAATAGTAACAGACAAATATGCTAAAAATAAAAATCTTGCGATTACTTTTGAAATAGTAACCGACGAATGTGCTGAAAATAAAGTCTTGCCGATTACTTTTGAAATAGTAACCGACGAATGTGCTGAAAATATAGTCTTGCCGATTAATTCTAAAATAGTAACAGACAAATATGCTAAAAATAAAAATCTTGCCGATTACTTTTGAAATAGTAACCGACGAATGTGCTGAAAATAAATCTTGCCGATTACCTTTGAAATAGGAACCGACGAATATGCTGAATATAAAAATTTTGCTGATTACTTTTGAAATAGTAACCGACGAATGTGCAGAAAATAGATGATGTCGATTACTTTTGAAATAGTAACCGACGAATGTGTTGAATATAAAGTCTTGCCGATTACTTTTGAAATAGTAACCGACAAATGTGCTGAAAATATATCATGCCAATTACTATTGAAATAGTAACCGACAAATGTGCTGAAAATAAAAGTCTTGCCGATTACTTTTGAAATAGTAACCTGACGAATGTGCTGAAAATAAATCATGCCGATTACTTTTGAAATAGTCACCGACGAATATGCTGAAAATAAAAATCTTGCCGATTACTTTTGAAATAGTAACCGACGAATGTGCTGAAAATAAATCATGCCGATTACTTTCGAAATAGTAAGCGACGAATATGTTGAAAATAAAAATCTTACCGATTACTTTTAAAATAGTAACCAACGAATGTACTGAAAATAAATCTTGCCGATTACTTTTGAAATAGTAACCGACGAATGTGCTGAAAATAAATCATGCCGATTACTTTGGAAATAGTAAGTGACGAATATGTTGAAAATAAAAATCTTACCGATTACTTTTGAAATAGTAACCAACGAATGTGCTGAAAATAAAGTCTTGCCGATAACTTTTGAAATAGTAACCGAATAATATGTGCTGAAAATAAATCTTGTCGATTAGTTTTGAAATAGTAACCGACGAATGTGCTGAAAATAAATCATGCTGATTACTTTTGAAATAGTAAGCGATGAATATGTTGAAAATAAAAATCTTGCCGAATACTTTTGAAATAGTAACCGAGGAATGTGCTAAAAATAAAAATCTTGCCGATTACCTTTGAAATAGTAACCGATGAACATGCTGAAAATAAAAATCTTCCCGATTACTTTTGAAATAGTCACCGACCAATATGCTGAAAATAAAAATCATGCCGATTACTTTTGAAATAGTAACCGACGAATGTGCTGAAAATAAATCATGCCGATTACTTTTGAAATAGTAAGCGATGAATATGTTGGAAATAAAAATCTTACCGATTACTTTTAAAAAAGTAACCAATGAATGTGCTGAAAATAAAGTCTTGCCGATTACTTTTGAAATAGTAACCGACGAATATGTTGAAAATAAAAATCTTGCCGATTACTTTTGAAATAGTAAGCAATGAATATGTTGGACATAAAAATCTTACCGATTACTTTTAAAAAAGTAACCCATGAATGTGTTGAAAATAAAGTCTTGCCGATTACTTTTGAAATAGTAACCGACGAATGTGCTGAAAATAAAGTCTTGCCGATTACTTTTAAAATAGTAACCGACAAATATGCTGAAAATAAAAATCTTGCCGATTACTTTTGAAATAGTAACCGACGTACATGCTGAAAATAAAAATCTTGCCGATTACTATTGAAATAGTAACCGACGAATGTGCTGAAAATAAAGTCTTGCCGATTACTTTTGAAATAGTAACCGACGAATGTGCTGAAAATAAAGTCTTGCCGATTACTTTTGAAATAGTAACCGACGAATGTGCTGAAAATATAGTCTTGCCGATTAATTCTAAAATAGTAACAGACAAATATGCTAAAAATAAAAATCTTGCCGATTACTTTTGAAATAGTTACCGACGAATGTGCTGAAAATAAATCTTGCCGATTACCTTTGAAATAGGAACCGACGAATATGCTGAATATAAAAATTTTGCTGATTACTTTTGAAATAGTAACCGACGAATGTGCAGAAAATAGATGATGTCGATTACTTTTGAAATAGTAACCGACGAATGTGTTGAATATAAAGTCTTGCCGATTACTTTTGAAATAGTAACCGACAAATGTGCTGAAAATATATCATGCCAATTACTATTGAAATAGTAACCGACAAATGTGCTGAAAATAAAAGTCTTGCCGATTACTTTTGAAATAGTAACCGACGAATGTGCTGAAAATAAATCATGCTGATTACTTTTGAAATAGTAAGCGATGAATATGTTGGAAATAAAAATCTTACCGATTACTTTTAAAAAAGTAACCAATGAATGTGCTGAAAATAAAGTCTTGCCGATTACTTTTGAAATAGTAACCGACGAATATGTTGAAAATAAAAATCTTGCCGATTACTTTTGAAATAGTAACCGACGAATGTGCTGAAAATAAAGTCTTGCCGATTACTTTTAAAATAGTAACCGACAAATATGCTGAAAATAAAGTCTTGCCGATTACTTTTGAAATAGTAACCGACGAATGTGCTGAAAATATAGTCTTGCCGATTAATTCTAAAATAGTAACAGACAAATATGCTAAAAATAAAAATCTTGCCGATTACTTTTGAAATAGTAACCGACGAATGTGCTGAAAATAAATCTTGCCGATTACCTTTGAAATAGGAACCGACGAATATGCTGAATATAAAAATTTTGCTGATTACTTTTGAAATAGTAACCGACGAATGTGCAGAAAATAGATGATGTCGATTACTTTTGAAATAGTAACCGACGAATGTGTTGAATATAAAGTCTTGCCGATTACTTTTGAAATAGTAACCGACAAATGTGCTGAAAATATATCATGCCAATTACTATTGAAATAGTAACCGACAAATGTGCTGAAAATAAAAGTCTTGCCGATTACTTTTGAAATAGTAACCTGACGAATGTGCTGAAAATAAATCATGCCGATTACTTTTGAAATAGTCACCGACGAATATGCTGAAAATAAAAATCTTGCGGATTACTTTTGAAATAGTAACCGACGAATGTGCTGAAAATAAATCATGCCGATTACTTTCGAAATAGTAAGCGACGAATATGTTGAAAATAAAAATCTTACCGATTACTTTTAAAATAGTAACCAACGAATGTACTGAAAATAAATCTTGCCGATTACTTTTGAAATAGTAACCGACGAATGTGCTGAAAATAAATCATGCCGATTACTTTGGAAATAGTAAGTGACGAATATGTTGAAAATAAAAATCTTACCGATTACTTTTGAAATAGTAACCAACGAATGTGCTGAAAATAAAGTCTTGCCGATAACTTTTGAAATAGTAACCGAATAATATGTGCTGAAAATAAATCTTGTCGATTAGTTTTGAAATAGTAACCGACGAATGTGCTGAAAATAAATCATGCTGATTACTTTTGAAATAGTAAGCGATGAATATGTTGAAAATAAAAATCTTGCCGAATACTTTTGAAATAGTAACCGAGGAATGTGCTAAAAATAAAAATCTTGCCGATTACCTTTGAAATAGTAACCGATGAACATGCTGAAAATAAAAATCTTCCCGATTACTTTTGAAATAGTCACCGACCAATATGCTGAAAATAAAAATCATGCCGATTACTTTTGAAATAGTAACCGACGAATGTGCTGAAAATAAATCATGCCGATTACTTTTGAAATAGTAAGCGATGAATATGTTGGAAATAAAAATCTTACCGATTACTTTTAAAAAAGTAACCAATGAATGTGCTGAAAATAAAGTCTTGCCGATTACTTTTGAAATAGTAACCGACGAATATGTTGAAAATAAAAATCTTGCCGATTACTTTTGAAATAGTAAGCAATGAATATGTTGGAAATAAAAATCTTACCGATTACTTTTAAAAAAGTAACCAAAGAATGTGTTGAAAATAAAGTCTTGCCGATTACTTTTGAAATAGTAACCGACGAATGTGCTGAAAATAAAGTCTTGCCGATTACTTTTAAAATAGTAACCGACAAATATGCTGAAAATAAAAATCTTGCCGATTACTTTTGAAATAGTAACCGACGTACATGCTGAAAATAAAAATCTTGCCGATTACTATTGAAATAGTAACCGACGAATGTGCTGAAAATAAAGTCTTGTCGATTACTTTTGAAATAGTAACCGACGAATGTGCTGAAAATAAAGTCTTGCCGATTACTTTTGAAATAGTAACCGACGAATGTGCTGAAAATAAAGTCTTGCCGATTACTTTTGAAATAGTAACCGACGAATGTGCTGAAAATAAAGTCTTGCCGATTACTTTTAAAATAGTAACCGACAAATATGCTGAAAATAAAAATCTTGCCGATTACTTTTGAAATAGTAACCGACGTACATGCTGAAAATAAAAATCTTGCCGATTACTATTGAAATAGTAACCGACGAATGTGCTGAAAATAAAGTCTTGCCGATTACTTTTGAAATAGTAACCGACGAATATGTTGAAAATAAAAATCTTGCCGATTACTTTTGAAATAGTAAGCAATGAATATGTTGGAAATAAAAATCTTACCGATTACTTTTAAAAAAGTAACCAATGAATGTGTTGAAAATAAAGTCTTGCCGATTACTTTTGAAATAGTAACCGACGAATGTGCTGAAAATAAAGTCTTGCCGATTACTTTTAAAATAGTAACCGACAAATATGCTGAAAATAAAAATCTTGCCGATTACTTTTGAAATAGTAACCGACGTACATGCTGAAAATAAAAATCTTGCTGATTACTTTTGAAATAGTAACCGACGAATGTGCTGAAAATAAATCATGCCGATTACTTTGGAAATAGTAAGTGACGAATATGTTGAAAATAAAAATCTCACCGATTACTTTTGAAATAGTAACCAACGAATGTGCTGAAAATAAAGTCTTGCCGATAACTTTTGAAATAGTAACCGAATAATATGTGCTGAAAATAAATCTTGTCGATTAGTTTTGAAATAGTAACCAACGAATGTACTGAAAATAAATCTTGCCGATTACTTTTGAAATAGTAACCGACGAATGTGCTGAAAATAAATCATGCCGATTACTTTGGAAATAGTAAGTGACGAATATGTTGAAAATAAAAATCTTACCGATTACTTTTAAAATAGTAACCAACGAATGTACTGAAAATAAATCTTGCCGATTACTTTTGAAATAGTAACCGACGAATGTGCTGAAAATAAATCATGCCGATTACTTTGGAAATAGTAAGTGACGAATATGTTGAAAATAAAAATCTTACCGATTACTTTTGAAATAGTAACCAACGAATGTGCTGAAAATAAAGTCTTGCCGATAACTTTTGAAATAGTAACCGAATAATATGTGCTGAAAATAAATCTTGTCGATTAGTTTTGAAATAGTAACCGACGAATGTGCTGAAAATAAATCATGCTGATTACTTTTGAAATAGTAAGCGATGAATATGTTGAAAATAAAAATCTTGCCGAATACTTTTGAAATAGTAACCGAGGAATGTGCTAAAAATAAAAATCTTGCCGATTACCTTTGAAATAGTAACCGATGAACATGCTGAAAATAAAAATCTTCCCGATTACTTTTGAAATAGTCACCGACCAATATGCTGAAAATAAAAATCATGCCGATTACTTTTGAAATAGTAACCGACGAATGTGCTGAAAATAAATCATGCTGATTACTTTTGAAATAGTAAGCGATGAATATGTTGGAAATAAAAATCTTACCGATTACTTTTAAAAAAGTAACCAATGAATGTGCTGAAAATAAAGTCTTGCCGATTACTTTTGAAATAGTAACCGACGAATATGTTGAAAATAAAAATCTTGCCGATTACTTTTGAAATAGTAACCGACGAATGTGCTGAAAATAAAGTCTTGCCGATTACTTTTAAAATAGTAACCGACAAATATGCTGAAAATAAAAATCTTGCCGATTACTTTTGAAATAGTAACCGACGTACATGCTGAAAATAAAAATCTTGCCGATTACTATGGAAATAGTAACCGACGAATGTGCTGAAAATAAAGTCTTGCCGATTACTTTTGAAATAGTAACCGACGAATGTGCTGAAAATAAAGTCTTGCCGATTACTTTTGAAATAGTAACCGACGAATGTGCTGAAAATATAGTCTTGCCGATTAATTCTAAAATAGTAACAGACAAATATGCTAAAAATAAAAATCTTGCCGATTACTTTTGAAATAGTAACCGACGAATGTGCTGAAAATAAATCTTGCCGATTACCTTTGAAATAGGAACCGACGAATATGCTGAATATAAAAATTTTGCTGATTACTTTTGAAATAGTAACCGACGAATGTGCAGAAAATAGATCATGTCGATTACTTTTGAAATAGTAACCGACGAATGTGTTGAATATAAAGTCTTGCCGATTACTTTTGAAATAGTAACCGACAAATGTGCTGAAAATATATCATGCCAATTACTATTGAAATAGTAACCGACAAATGTGCTGAAAATAAAAGTCTTGCCGATTACTTTTGAAATAGTAACCTGACGAATGTGCTGAAAATAAATCATGCCGATTACTTTTGAAATAGTCACCGACGAATATGCTGAAAATAAAAATCTTGCCGATTACTTTTGAAATAGTAACCGACGAATGTGCTGAAAATAAATCATGCCGATTACTTTCGAAATAGTAAGCGACGAATATGTTGAAAATAAAAATCTTACCGATTACTTTTAAAATAGTAACCAACGAATGTACTGAAAATAAATCTTGCCGATTACTTTTGAAATAGTAACCGACGAATGTGCTGAAAATAAATCATGCCGATTACTTTGGAAATAGTAAGTGACGAATATGTTGAAAATAAAAATCTTACCGATTACTTTTGAAATAGTAACCAACGAATGTGCTGAAAATAAAGTCTTGCCGATAACTTTTGAAATAGTAACCGAATAATATGTGCTGAAAATAAATCTTGTCGATTAGTTTTGAAATAGTAACCAACGAATGTACTGAAAATAAATCTTGCCGATTACTTTTGAAATAGTAACCGACGAATGTGCTGAAAATAAATCATGCCGATTACTTTGGAAATAGTAAGTGACGAATATGTTGAAAATAAAAATCTTACCGATTACTTTTAAAATAGTAACCAACGAATGTACTGAAAATAAATCTTGCCGATTACTTTTGAAATAGTAACCGACGAATGTGCTGAAAATAAATCATGCCGATTACTTTGGAAATAGTAAGTGACGAATATGTTGAAAATAAAAATCTTACCGATTACTTTTGAAATAGTAACCAACGAATGTGCTGAAAATAAAGTCTTGCCGATAACTTTTGAAATAGTAACCGAATAATATGTGCTGAAAATAAATCTTGTCGATTAGTTTTGAAATAGTAACCGACGAATGTGCTGAAAATAAATCATGCTGATTACTTTTGAAATAGTAAGCGACGAATATGTTGAAAATAAAAATCTTGCCGAATACTTTTGAAATAGTAACCGAGGAATGTGCTAAAAATAAAAATCTTGCCGATTACCTTTGAAATAGTAACCGATGAACATGCTGAAAATAAAAATCTTCCCGATTACTTTTGAAATAGTCACCGACCAATATGCTGAAAATAAAAATCATGCCGATTACTTTTGAAATAGTAACCGACGAATGTGCTGAAAATAAATCATGCCGATTACTTTTGAAATAGTAAGCGATGAATATGTTGGAAATAAAAATCTTACCGATTACTTTTAAAAAAGTAACCAATGAATGTGCTGAAAATAAAGTCTTGCCGATTACTTTTGAAATAGTAACCGACGAATATGTTGAAAATAAAAATCTTGCCGATTACTTTTGAAATAGTAAGCGATGAATATGTTGGAAATAAAAATCTTACCGATTACTTTTAAAAAAGTAACAAAAGAATGTGTTGAAAATAAAGTCTTGCCGATTACTTTTGAAATAGTAACCGACGAATGTGCTGAAAATAAAGTCTTGCCGATTACTTTTAAAATAGTAACCGACAAATATGCTGAAAATAAAAATCTTGCCGATTACTTTTGAAATAGTAACCGACGTACATGCTGAAAATAAAAATCTTGCCGATTACTATTGAAATAGTAACCGACGAATGTGCTGAAAATAAAGTCTTGCCGATTACTTTTGAAATAGTAACCGACGATTATGTTGAAAATAAAAATCTTGCCGATTACTTTTGAAATAGTAAGCAATGAATATGTTGGAAATAAAAATCTTACCGATTACTTTTAAAAAAGTAACCAATGAATGTGTTGAAAATAAAGTCTTGCCGATTACTTTTGAAATAGTAACCGACGAATGTGCTGAAAATAAAGTCTTGCCGATTACTTTTGAAATAGTAACCGACGAATGTGCTGAAAATATAGTCTTGCCGATTAATTCTAAAATAGTAACAGACAAATATGCTAAAAATAAAAATCTTGCCGATTACTTTTGAAATAGTAACCGACGAATGTGCTGAAAATAAATCTTGCCGATTACCTTTGAAATAGGAACCGACGAATATGCTGAATATAAAAATTTTGCTGATTACTTTTGAAATAGTAACCGACGAATGTGCAGAAAATAGATGATGTCGATTACTTTTGAAATAGTAACCGACGAATGTGTTGAATATAAAGTCTTGCCGATTACTTTTGAAATAGTAACCGACAAATGTGCTGAAAATATATCATGCCAATTACTATTGAAATAGTAACCGACAAATGTGCTGAAAATAAAAGTCTTGCCGATTACTTTTGAAATAGTAACCTGACGAATGTGCTGAAAATAAATCATGCCGATTACTTTTGAAATAGTCACCGACGAATATGCTGAAAATAAAAATCTTGCCGATTACTTTTGAAATAGTAACCGACGAATGTGCTGAAAATAAATCATGCCGATTACTTTCGAAATAGTAAGCGACGAATATGTTGAAAATAAAAATCTTACCGATTACTTTTAAAATAGTAACCAACGAATGTACTGAAAATAAATCTTGCCGATTACTTTTGAAATAGTAACCGACGAATGTGCTGAAAATAAATCATGCCGATTACTTTGGAAATAGTAAGTGACGAATATGTTGAAAATAAAAATCTTACCGATTACTTTTGAAATAGTAACCAACGAATGTGCTGAAAATAAAGTCTTGCCGATAACTTTTGAAATAGTAACCGAATAATATGTGCTGAAAATAAATCTTGTCGATTAGTTTTGAAATAGTAACCGACGAATGTGCTGAAAATAAATCATGCTGATTACTTTTGAAATAGTAAGCGATGAATATGTTGAAAATAAAAATCTTGCCGAATACTTTTGAAATAGTAACCGAGGAATGTGCTAAAAATAAAAATCTTGCCGATTACCTTTGAAATAGTAACCGATGAACATGCTGAAAATAAAAATCTTCCCGATTACTTTTGAAATAGTCACCGACCAATATGCTGAAAATAAAAATCATGCCGATTACTTTTGAAATAGTAACCGACGAATGTGCTGAAAATAAATCATGCCGATTACTTTTGAAATAGTAAGCGATGAATATGTTGGAAATAAAAATCTTACCGATTACTTTTAAAAAAGTAACCAATGAATGTGCTGAAAATAAAGTCTTGCCGATTACTTTTGAAATAGTAACCGACGAATATGTTGAAAATAAAAATCTTGCCGATTACTTTTGAAATAGTAAGCAATGAATATGTTGGAAATAAAAATCTTACCGATTACTTTTAAAAAAGTAACCAATGAATGTGTTGAAAATAAAGTCTTGCCGATTACTTTTGAAATAGTAACCGACGAATGTGCTGAAAATAAAGTCTTGCCGATTACTTTTAAAATAGTAACCGACAAATATGCTGAAAATAAAAATCTTGCCGATTACTTTTGAAATAGTAACCGACGAATGTGCTGAAAATAAAGTCTTGCCGATTACTTTTGAAATAGTAACCGACGAATGTGCTGAAAATAAAGTCTTGCCGATTACTTTTAAAATAGTAACCGACAAATATGCTGAAAATAAAAATCTTGCCGATTACTTTTGAAATAGTAACCGACGTACATGCTGAAAATAAAAATCTTGCCGATTACTATTGAAATAGTAACCGACGAATGTGCTGAAAATAAAGTCTTGCCGATTACTTTTGAAATAGTAACCGACGAATATGTTGAAAATAAAAATCTTGCCGATTACTTTTGAAATAGTAAGCAATGAATATGTTGGAAATAAAAATCTTACCGATTACTTTTAAAAAAGTAACCAATGAATGTGTTGAAAATAAAGTCTTGCCGATTACTTTTGAAATAGTAACCGACGAATATGTTGAAAATAAAAATCTTGCCGATTACTTTTGAAATAGTAACCGACGAATGTGCTGAAAATAAAGTCTTGCCGATTACTTTTAAAATAGTAACCGACAAATATGCTGAAAATAAAAATCTTGCCGATTACTTTTGAAATAGTAACCGACGTACATGCTGAAAATAAAAATCTTGCCGATTACTATTGAAATAGTAACCGACGAATGTGCTGAAAATAAAGTCTTGCCGATTACTTTTGAAATAGTAACCGACGAATGTGCTGAATATAAAGTCTTGCCGATTACTTTTGAAATAGTAACCGACGAATGTGCTGAAAATATAGTCTTGCCGATTAATTCTAAAATAGTAACAGACAAATA
This sequence comes from Medicago lupulina, assembly GCA_958299785.1. NCBI lineage: Eukaryota > Viridiplantae > Streptophyta > Magnoliopsida > Fabales > Fabaceae > Medicago > Medicago lupulina. Next base: position 37,115,218 of record OY283142.1, read on the forward strand.
TGCTAAAAATAAAAATCTTGCCGATTACTTTTGAAATAGTAACCGACGAATGTGCTGAAAATAAATCTTGCCGATTACCTTTGAAATAGGAACCGACGAATATGCTGAATATAAAAATTTTGCTGATTACTTTTGAAATAGTAACCGACGAATGTGCAGAAAATAGATGATGTCGATTACTTTTGAAATAGTAACCGACGAATGTGTTGAATATAAAGTCTTGCCGATTACTTTTGAAATAGTAACCGACAAATGTGCTGAAAATATATCATGCCAATTACTATTGAAATAGTAACCGACAAATGTGCTGAAAATAAAAGTCTTGCCGATTACTTTTGAAATAGTAACCTGACGAATGTGCTGAAAATAAATCATGCCGATTACTTTTGAAATAGTCACCGACGAATATGCTGAAAATAAAAATCTTGCCGATTACTTTTGAAATAGTAACCGACGAATGTGCTGAAAATAAATCATGCCGATTACTTTCGAAATAGTAAGCGACGAATATGTTGAAAATAAAAATCTTACCGATTACTTTTAAAATAGTAACCAACGAATGTACTGAAAATAAATCTTGCCGATTACTTTTGAAATAGTAACCGACGAATGTGCTGAAAATAAATCATGCCGATTACTTTGGAAATAGTAAGTGACGAATATGTTGAAAATAAAAATCTTACCGATTACTTTTGAAATAGTAACCAACGAATGTGCTGAAAATAAAGTCTTGCCGATAACTTTTGAAATAGTAACCGAATAATATGTGCTGAAAATAAATCTTGTCGATTAGTTTTGAAATAGTAACCGACGAATGTGCTGAAAATAAATCATGCTGATTACTTTTGAAATAGTAAGCGATGAATATGTTGAAAATAAAAATCTTGCCGAATACTTTTGAAATAGTAACCGAGGAATGTGCTAAAAATAAAAATCTTGCCGATTACCTTTGAAATAGTAACCGATGAACATGCTGAAAATAAAAATCTTCCCGATTACTTTTGAAATAGTCACCGACCAATATGCTGAAAATAAAAATCATGCCGATTACTTTTGAAATAGTAACCGACGAATGTGCTGAAAATAAATCATGCCGATTACTTTTGAAATAGTAAGCGATGAATATGTTGGAAATAAAAATCTTACCGATTACTTTTAAAAAAGTAACCAATGAATGTGCTGAAAATAAAGTCTTGCCGATTACTTTTGAAATAGTAACCGACGAATATGTTGAAAATAAAAATCTTGCCGATTACTTTTGAAATAGTAAGCAATGAATATGTTGGAAATAAAAATCTTACCGATTACTTTTAAAAAAGTAACCAATGAATGTGTTGAAAATAAAGTCTTGCCGATTACTTTTGAAATAGTAACCGACGAATGTGCTGAAAATAAAGTCTTGCCGATTACTTTTAAAATAGTAACCGACAAATATGCTGAAAATAAAAATCTTGCCGATTACTTTTGAAATAGTAACCGACGTACATGCTGAAAATAAAAATCTTGCCGATTACTATTGAAATAGTAACCGACGAATGTGCTGAAAATAAAGTCTTGCCGATTACTTTTGAAATAGTAACCGACGAATGTGCTGAAAATAAAGTCTTGCCGATTACTTTTGAAATAGTAACCGACGAATGTGCTGAAAATAAAGTCTTGCCGATTACTTTTGAAATAGTAACCGACGAATGTGCTGAAAATAAAGTCTTGCCGATTACTTTTAAAATAGTAACCGACAAATATGCTGAAAATAAAAATCTTGCCGATTACTTTTGAAATAGTAACCGACGTACATGCTGAAAATAAAAATCTTGCCGATTACTATTGAAATAGTAACCGACGAATGTGCTGAAAATAAAGTCTTGCCGATTACTTTTGAAATAGTAACCGACGAATATGTTGAAAATAAAAATCTTGCCGATTACTTTTGAAATAGTAAGCAATGAATATGTTGGAAATAAAAATCTTACCGATTACTTTTAAAAAAGTAACCAATGAATGTGTTGAAAATAAAGTCTTGCCGATTACTTTTGAAATAGTAACCGACGAATGTGCTGAAAATAAAGTCTTGCCGATTACTTTTAAAATAGTAACCGACAAATATGCTGAAAATAAAAATCTTGCCGATTACTTTTGAAATAGTAACCGACGTACATGCTGAAAATAAAAATCTTGCTGATTACTTTTGAAATAGTAACCGACGAATGTGCTGAAAATAAATCATGCCGATTACTTTGGAAATAGTAAGTGACGAATATGTTGAAAATAAAAATCTCACCGATTACTTTTGAAATAGTAACCAACGAATGTGCTGAAAATAAAGTCTTGCCGATAACTTTTGAAATAGTAACCGAATAATATGTGCTGAAAATAAATCTTGTCGATTAGTTTTGAAATAGTAACCAACGAATGTACTGAAAATAAATCTTGCCGATTACTTTTGAAATAGTAACCGACGAATGTGCTGAAAATAAATCATGCCGATTACTTTGGAAATAGTAAGTGACGAATATGTTGAAAATAAAAATCTTACCGATTACTTTTAAAATAGTAACCAACGAATGTACTGAAAATAAATCTTGCCGATTACTTTTGAAATAGTAACCGACGAATGTGCTGAAAATAAATCATGCCGATTACTTTGGAAATAGTAAGTGACGAATATGTTGAAAATAAAAATCTTACCGATTACTTTTGAAATAGTAACCAACGAATGTGCTGAAAATAAAGTCTTGCCGATAACTTTTGAAATAGTAACCGAATAATATGTGCTGAAAATAAATCTTGTCGATTAGTTTTGAAATAGTAACCGACGAATGTGCTGAAAATAAATCATGCTGATTACTTTTGAAATAGTAAGCGATGAATATGTTGAAAATAAAAATCTTGCCGAATACTTTTGAAATAGTAACCGAGGAATGTGCTAAAAATAAAAATCTTGCCGATTACCTTTGAAATAGTAACCGATGAACATGCTGAAAATAAAAATCTTCCCGATTACTTTTGAAATAGTCACCGACCAATATGCTGAAAATAAAAATCATGCCGATTACTTTTGAAATAGTAACCGACGAATGTGCTGAAAATAAATCATGCTGATTACTTTTGAAATAGTAAGCGATGAATATGTTGGAAATAAAAATCTTACCGATTACTTTTAAAAAAGTAACCAATGAATGTGCTGAAAATAAAGTCTTGCCGATTACTTTTGAAATAGTAACCGAAGAATATGTTGAAAATAAAAATCTTGCCGATTACTTTTGAAATAGTAACCGACGAATGTGCTGAAAATAAAGTCTTGCCGATTACTTTTAAAATAGTAACCGACAAATATGCTGAAAATAAAAATCTTGCCGATTACTTTTGAAATAGTAACCGACGTACATGCTGAAAATAAAAATCTTGCCGATTACTATTGAAATAGTAACCGACGAATGTGCTGAAAATAAAGTCTTGCCGATTACTTTTGAAATAGTAACCGACGAATGTGCTGAAAATAAAGTCTTGCCGATTACTTTTGAAATAGTAACCGACGAATGTGCTGAAAATATAGTCTTGCCGATTAATTCTAAAATAGTAACAGACAAATATGCTAAAAATAAAAATCTTGCCGATTACTTTTGAAATAGTAACCGACGAATGTGCTGAAAATAAATCTTGCCGATTACCTTTGAAATAGGAACCGACGAATATGCTGAATATAAAAATTTTGCTGATTACTTTTGAAATAGTAACCGACGAATGTGCAGAAAATAGATCATGTCGATTACTTTTGAAATAGTAACCGACGAATGTGTTGAATATAAAGTCTTGCCGATTACTTTTGAAATAGTAACCGACAAATGTGCTGAAAATATATCATGCCAATTACTATTGAAATAGTAACCGACAAATGTGCTGAAAATAAAAGTCTTGCCGATTACTTTTGAAATAGTAACCTGACGAATGTGCTGAAAATAAATCATGCCGATTACTTTTGAAATAGTCACCGACGAATATGCTGAAAATAAAAATCTTGCCGATTACTTTTGAAATAGTAACCGACGAATGTGCTGAAAATAAATCATGCCGATTACTTTCGAAATAGTAAGCGACGAATATGTTGAAAATAAAAATCTTACCGATTACTTTTAAAATAGTAACCAACGAATGTACTGAAAATAAATCTTGCCGATTACTTTTGAAATAGTAACCGACGAATATGTTGAAAATAAAAATCTTGCCGATTACTTTTGAAATAGTAAGCAATGAATATGTTGGAAATAAAAATCTTACCGATTACTTTTAAAAAAGTAACCAATGAATGTGTTGAAAATAAAGTCTTGCCGATTACTTTTGAAATAGTAACCGACGAATGTGCTGAAAATAAAGTCTTGCCGATTACTTTTAAAATAGTAACCGACAAATATGCTGAAAATAAAAATCTTGCCGATTACTTTTGAAATAGTAACCGACGTACATGCTGAAAATAAAAATCTTGCCGATTACTATTGAAATAGTAACCGACGAATGTGCTGAAAATAAAGTCTTGCCGATTACTTTTGAAATAGTAACCGACGAATGTGCTGAAAATAAAGTCTTGCCGATTACTTTTGAAATAGTAACCGACGAATGTGCTGAAAATAAAGTCTTGCCGATTACTTTTGAAATAGTAACCGACGAATGTGCTGAAAATAAAGTCTTGCCGATTACTTTTAAAATAGTAACCGACAAATATGCTGAAAATAAAAATCTTGCCGATTACTTTTGAAATAGTAACCGACGTACATGCTGAAAATAAAAATCTTGCCGATTACTATTGAAATAGTAACCGACGAATGTGCTGAAAATAAAGTCTTGCCGATTACTTTTGAAATAGTAACCGACGAATATGTTGAAAATAAAAATCTTGCCGATTACTTTTGAAATAGTAAGCAATGAATATGTTGGAAATAAAAATCTTACCGATTACTTTTAAAAAAGTAACCAATGAATGTGTTGAAAATAAAGTCTTGCCGATTACTTTTGAAATAGTAACCGACGAATGTGCTGAAAATAAAGTCTTGCCGATTACTTTTAAAATAGTAACCGACAAATATGCTGAAAATAAAAATCTTGCCGATTACTTTTGAAATAGTAACCGACGTACATGCTGAAAATAAAAATCTTGCTGATTACTTTTGAAATAGTAACCGACGAATGTGCTGAAAATAAATCATGCCGATTACTTTGGAAATAGTAAGTGACGAATATGTTGAAAATAAAAATCTCACCGATTACTTTTGAAATAGTAACCAACGAATGTGCTGAAAATAAAGTCTTGCCGATAACTTTTGAAATAGTAACCGAATAATATGTGCTGAAAATAAATCTTGTCGATTAGTTTTGAAATAGTAACCAACGAATGTACTGAAAATAAATCTTGCCGATTACTTTTGAAATAGTAACCGACGAATGTGCTGAAAATAAATCATGCCGATTACTTTGGAAATAGTAAGTGACGAATATGTTGAAAATAAAAATCTTACCGATTACTTTTAAAATACTAACCAACGAATGTACTGAAAATAAATCTTGCCGATTACTTTTGAAATAGTAACCGACGAATGTGCTGAAAATAAATCATGCCGATTACTTTGGAAATAGTAAGTGACGAATATGTTGAAAATAAAAATCTTACCGATTACTTTTGAAATAGTAACCAACGAATGTGCTGAAAATAAAGTCTTGCCGATAACTTTTGAAATAGTAACCGAATAATATGTGCTGAAAATAAATCTTGTCGATTAGTTTTGAAATAGTAACCGACGAATGTGCTGAAAATAAATCATGCTGATTACTTTTGAAATAGTAAGCGATGAATATGTTGAAAATAAAAATCTTGCCGAATACTTTTGAAATAGTAACCGAGGAATGTGCTAAAAATAAAAATCTTGCCGATTACCTTTGAAATAGTAACCGATGAACATGCTGAAAATAAAAATCTTCCCGATTACTTTTGAAATAGTCACCGACCAATATGCTGAAAATAAAAATCATGCCGATTACTTTTGAAATAGTAACCGACGAATGTGCTGAAAATAAATCATGCTGATTACTTTTGAAATAGTAAGCGATGAATATGTTGGAAATAAAAATCTTACCGATTACTTTTAAAAAAGTAACCAATGAATGTGCTGAAAATAAAGTCTTGCCGATTACTTTTGAAATAGTAACCGACGAATATGTTGAAAATAAAAATCTTGCCGATTACTTTTGAAATAGTAACCGACGAATGTGCTGAAAATAAAGTCTTGCCGATTACTTTTAAAATAGTAACCGACAAATATGCTGAAAATAAAAATCTTGCCGATTACTTTTGAAATAGTAACCGACGTACATGCTGAAAATAAAAATCTTGCCGATTACTATTGAAATAGTAACCGACGAATGTGCTGAAAATAAAGTCTTGCCGATTACTTTTGAAATAGTAACCGACGAATGTGCTGAAAATAAAGTCTTGCCGATTACTTTTGAAATAGTAACCGACGAATGTGCTGAAAATATAGTCTTGCCAATTAATTCTAAAATAGTAACAGACAAATATGCTAAAAATAAAAATCTTGCCGATTACTTTTGAAATAGTAACCGACGAATGTGCTGAAAATAAATCTTGCCGATTACCTTTGAAATAGGAACCGACGAATATGCTGAATATAAAAATTTTGCTGATTACTTTTGAAATAGTAACCGACGAATGTGCCGAAAATAGATCATGTCGATTACTTTTGAAATAGTAACCGACGAATGTGTTGAATATAAAGTCTTGCCGATTACTTTTGAAATAGTAACCGACAAATGTGCTGAAAATATATCATGCCAATTACTATTGAAATAGTAACCGACAAATGTGCTGAAAATAAAAGTCTTGCCGATTACTTTTGAAATAGTAACCTGACGAATGTGCTGAAAATAAATCATGCCGATTACTTTTGAAATAGTCACCGACGAATATGCTGAAAATAAAAATCTTGCCGATTACTTTTGAAATAGTAACCGACGAATGTGCTGAAAATAAATCATGCCGATTACTTTCGAAATAGTAAGCGACGAATATGTTGAAAATAAAAATCTTACCGATTACTTTTAAAATAGTAACCAACGAATGTACTGAAAATAAATCTTGCCGATTACTTTTGAAATAGTAACCGACGAATGTGCTGAAAATAAATCATGCCGATTACTTTGGAAATAGTAAGTGACGAATATGTTGAAAATAAAAATCTTACCGATTACTTTTGAAATAGTAACCAACGAATGTGCTGAAAATAAAGTCTTGCCGATAACTTTTGAAATAGTAACCGAATAATATGTGCTGAAAATAAATCTTGTCGATTAGTTTTGAAATAGTAACCGACGAATGTGCTGAAAATAAATCATGCTGATTACTTTTGAAATAGTAAGCGATGAATATGTTGAAAATAAAAATCTTGCCGAATACTTTTGACATAGTAACCGAGGAATGTGCTAAAAATAAAAATCTTGCCGATTACCTTTGAAATAGTAACCGATGAACATGCTGAAAATAAAAATCTTCCCGATTACTTTTGAAATAGTCACCGACCAATATGCTGAAAATAAAAATCATGCCGATTACTTTTGAAATAGTAACCGACGAATGTGCTGAAAATAAATCATGCTGATTACTTTTGAAATAGTAAGCGATGAATATGTTGGAAATAAAAATCTTACCGATTACTTTTAAAAAAGTAACCAATGAATGTGCTGAAAATAAAGTCTTGCCGATTACTTTTGAAATAGTAACCGACGAATATGTTGAAAATAAAAATCTTGCCGATTACTTTTGAAATAGTAACCGACGAATGTGCTGAAAATAAAGTCTTGCCGATTACTTTTAAAATAGTAACCGACAAATATGCTGAAAATAAAAATCTTGCCGATTACTTTTGAAATAGTAACCGACGTACATGCTGAAAATAAAAATCTTGCCGATTACTATTGAAATAGTAACCGACGAATGTGCTGAAAATAAAGTCTTGCCGATTACTTTTGAAATAGTAACCGACGAATGTGCTGAAAATAAAGTCTTGCCGATTACTTTTGAAATAGTAACCGACGAATGTGCTGAAAATATAGTCTTGCCGATTAATTCTAAAATAGTAACAGACAAATATGCTAAAAATAAAAATCTTGCCGATTACTTTTGAAATAGTAACCGACGAATGTGCTGAAAATAAATCTTGCCGATTACCTTTGAAATAGGAACCGACGAATATGCTGAATATAAAAATTTTGCTGATTACTTTTGAAATAGTAACCGACGAATGTGCAGAAAATAGATCATGTCGATTACTTTTGAAATAGTAACCGACGAATGTGTTGAATATAAAGTCTTGCCGATTACTTTTGAAATAGTAACCGACAAATGTGCTGAAAATATATCATGCCAATTACTATTGAAATAGTAACCGACAAATGTGCTGAAAATAAAAGTCTTGCCGATTACTTTTGAAATAGTAACCTGACGAATGTGCTGAAAATAAATCATGCCGATTACTTTTGAAATAGTCACCGACGAATATGCTGAAAATAAAAATCTTGCCGATTACTTTTGAAATAGTAACCGACGAATGTGCTGAAAATAAATCATGCCGATTACTTTCGAAATAGTAAGCGACGAATATGTTGAAAATAAAAATCTTACCGATTACTTTTAAAATAGTAACCAACGAATGTACTGAAAATAAATCTTGCCGATTACTTTTGAAATAGTAACCGACGAATGTGCTGAAAATAAATCATGCCGATTACTTTGGAAATAGTAAGTGACGAATATGTTGAAAATAAAAATCTTACCGATTACTTTTGAAATAGTAACCAACGAATGTGCTGAAAATAAAGTCTTGCCGATAACTTTTGAAATAGTAACCGAATAATATGTGCTGAAAATAAATCTTGTCGATTAGTTTTGAAATAGTAACCGACGAATGTGCTGAAAATAAATCATGCTGATTACTTTTGAAATAGTAAGCGATGAATATGTTGAAAATAAAAATCTTGCCGAATACTTTTGAAATAGTAACCGAGGAATGTGCTAAAAATAAAAATCTTGCCGATTACCTTTGAAATAGTAACCGATGAACATGCTGAAAATAAAAATCTTCCCGATTACTTTTGAAATAGTCACCGACCAATATGCTGAAAATAAAAATCATGCCGATTACTTTTGAAATAGTAACCGACGAATGTGCTGAAAATAAATCATGCCGATTACTTTTGAAATAGTAAGCGATGAATATGTTGGAAATAAAAATCTTACCGATTACTTTTAAAAAAGTAACCAATGAATGTGCTGAAAATAAAGTCTTGCCGATTACTTTTGAAATAGTAACCGACGAATATGTTGAAAATAAAAATCTTGCCGATTACTTTTGAAATAGTAAGCGATGAATATGTTGGAAATAAAAATCTTACCGATTACTTTTAAAAAAGTAACCAAAGAATGTGTTGAAAATAAAGTCTTGCCGATTACTTTTGAAATAGTAACCGACGAATGTGCTGAAAATAAAGTCTTGCCGATTACTTTTAAAATAGTAACCGACAAATATGCTGAAAATAAAAATCTTGCCGATTACTTTTGAAATAGTAACCGACGTACATGCTGAAAATAAAAATCTTGCCGATTACTATTGAAATAGTAACCGACGAATGTGCTGAAAATAAAGTCTTGCCGATTACTTTTGAAATAGTAACCGACGAATGTGCTGAAAATAAAGTCTTGCCGATTACTTTTGAAATAGTAACCGACGAATGTGCTGAAAATAAAGTCTTGCCGATTACTTTTGAAATAGTAACCGACGAATGTGCTGAAAATAAAGTCTTGCCGATTACTTTTAAAATAGTAACCGACAAATATGCTGAAAATAAAAATCTTGCCGATTACTTTTGAAATAGTAACCGACGTACATGCTGAAAATAAAAATCTTGCCGATTACTATTGAAATAGTAACCGACGAATGTGCTGAAAATAAAGTCTTGCCGATTACTTTTGAAATAGTAACCGACGAATATGTTGAAAATAAAAATCTTGCCGATTACTTTTGAAATAGTAAGCAATGAATATGTTGGAAATAAAAATCTTACCGATTACTTTTAAAAAAGTAACCAATGAATGTGTTGAAAATAAAGTCTTGCCGATTACTTTTGAAATAGTAACCGACGAATGTGCTGAAAATAAAGTCTTGCCGATTACTTTTAAAATAGTAACCGACAAATATGCTGAAAATAAAAATCTTGCCGATTACTTTTGAAATAGTAACCGACGTACATGCTGAAAATAAAAATCTTGCTGATTACTTTTGAAATAGTAACCGACGAATGTGCTGAAAATAAATCATGCCGATTACTTTGGAAATAGTAAGTGACGAATATGTTGAAAATAAAAATCTCACCGATTACTTTTGAAATAGTAACCAACGAATGTGCTGAAAATAAAGTCTTGCCGATAACTTTTGAAATAGTAACCGAATAATATGTGCTGAAAATAAATCTTGTCGATTAGTTTTGAAATAGTAACCAACGAATGTACTGAAAATAAATCTTGCCGATTACTTTTGAAATAGTAACCGACGAATGTGCTGAAAATAAATCATGCCGATTACTTTGGAAATAGTAAGTGACGAATATGTTGAAAATAAAAATCTTACCGATTACTTTTAAAATAGTAACCAACGAATGTACTGAAAATAAATCTTGCCGATTACTTTTGAAATAGTAACCGACGAATGTGCTGAAAATAAATCATGCCGATTACTTTGGAAATAGTAAGTGACGAATATGTTGAAAATAAAAATCTTACCGATTACTTTTGAAATAGTAACCAACGAATGTGCTGAAAATAAAGTCTTGCCGATAACTTTTGAAATAGTAACCGAATAATATGTGCTGAAAATAAATCTTGTCGATTAGTTTTGAAATAGTAACCGACGAATGTGCTGAAAATAAATCATGCTGATTACTTTTGAAATAGTAAGCGATGAATATGTTGAAAATAAAAATCTTGCCGAATACTTTTGAAATAGTAACCGAGGAATGTGCTAAAAATAAAAATCTTGCCGATTACCTTTGAAATAGTAACCGATGAACATGCTGAAAATAAAAATCTTCCCGATTACTTTTGAAATAGTCACCGACCAATATGCTGAAAATAAAAATCATGCCGATTACTTTTGAAATAGAAACCGACGAATGTGCTGAAAATAAATCATGCTGATTACTTTTGAAATAGTAAGCGATGAATATGTTGGAAATAAAAATCTTACCGATTACTTTTAAAAAAGTAACCAATGAATGTGCTGAAAATAAAGTCTTGCCGATTACTTTTGAAATAGTAACCGACGAATATGTTGAAAATAAAAATCTTGCCGATTACTTTTGAAATAGTAACCGACGAATGTGCTGAAAATAAAGTCTTGCCGATTACTTTTAAAATAGTAACCGACAAATATGCTGAAAATAAAAATCTTGCCGATTACTTTTGAAATAGTAACCGACGTACATGCTGAAAATAAAAATCTTGCCGATTACTATTGAAATAGTAACCGACGAATGTGCTGAAAATAAAGTCTTGCCGATTACTTTTGAAATAGTAACCGACGAATGTGCTGAAAATAAAGTCTTGCCGATTACTTTTGAAATAGTAACCGACGAATGTGCTGAAAATATAGTCTTGCCGATTAATTCTAAAATAGTAACAGACAAATATGCTAAAAATAAAAATCTTGCCGATTACTTTTGAAATAGTAACCGACGAATGTGCTGAAAATAAATCTTGCCGATTACCTTTGAAATAGGAACCGACGAATATGCTGAATATAAAAATTTTGCTGATTACTTTTGAAATAGTAACCGACGAATGTGCAGAAAATAGATCATGTCGATTACTTTTGAAATAGTAACCGACGAATGTGTTGAATATAAAGTCTTGCCGATTACTTTTGAAATAGTAACCGACAAATGTGCTGAAAATATATCATGCCAATTACTATTGAAATAGTAACCGACAAATGTGCTGAAAATAAAAGTCTTGCCGATTACTTTTGAAATAGTAACCTGACGAATGTGCTGAAAATAAATCATGCCGATTACTTTTGAAATAGTCACCGACGAATATGCTGAAAATAAAAATCTTGCCGATTACTTTTGAAATAGTAACCGACGAATGTGCTGAAAATAAATCATGCCGATTACTTTCGAAATAGTAAGCGACGAATATGTTGAAAATAAAAATCTTACCGATTACTTTTAAAATAGTAACCAACGAATGTACTGAAAATAAATCTTGCCGATTACTTTTGAAATAGTAACCGACGAATGTGCTGAAAATAAATCATGCCGATTACTTTGGAAATAGTAAGTGACGAATATGTTGAAAATAAAAATCTTACCGATTACTTTTGAAATAGTAACCAACGAATGTGCTGAAAATAAAGTCTTGCCGATAACTTTTGAAATAGTAACCGAATAATATGTGCTGAAAATAAATCTTGTCGATTAGTTTTGAAATAGTAACCGACGAATGTGCTGAAAATAAATCATGCTGATTACTTTTGAAATAGTAAGCGACGAATATGTTGAAAATAAAAATCTTGCCGAATACTTTTGAAATAGTAACCGAGGAATGTGCTAAAAATAAAAATCTTGCCGATTACCTTTGAAATAGTAACCGATGAACATGCTGAAAATAAAAATCTTCCCGATTACTTTTGAAATAGTCACCGACCAATATGCTGAAAATAAAAATCATGCCGATTACTTTTGAAATAGTAACCGACGAATGTGCTGAAAATAAATCATGCCGATTACTTTTGAAATAGTAAGCGATGAATATGTTGGAAATAAAAATCTTACCGATTACTTTTAAAAAAGTAACCAATGAATGTGCTGAAAATAAAGTCTTGCCGATTACTTTTGAAATAGTAACCGACGAATATGTTGAAAATAAAAATCTTGCCGATTACTTTTGAAATAGTAAGCGATGAATATGTTGGAAATAAAAATCTTACCGATTACTTTTAAAAAAGTAACCAAAGAATGTGTTGAAAATAAAGTCTTGCCGATTACTTTTGAAATAGTAACCGACGAATGTGCTGAAAATAAAGTCTTGCCGATTACTTTTAAAATAGTAACCGACAAATATGCTGAAAATAAAAATCTTGCCGATTACTTTTGAAATAGTAACCGACGTACATGCTGAAAATAAAAATCTTGCCGATTACTATTGAAATAGTAACCGACGAATGTGCTGAAAATAAAGTCTTGCCGATTACTTTTGAAATAGTAACCGACGAATGTGCTGAAAATAAAGTCTTGCCGATTACTTTTGAAATAGTAACCGACGAATGTGCTGAAAATATAGTCTTGCCGATTAATTCTAAAATAGTAACAGACAAATATGCTAAAAATAAAAATCTTGCCGATTACTTTTGAAATAGTAACCGACGAATGTGCTGAAAATAAATCTTGCCGATTACCTTTGAAATAGGAACCGACGAATATGCTGAATATAAAAATTTTGCTGATTACTTTTGAAATAGTAACCGACGAATGTGCAGAAAATAGATCATGTCGATTACTTTTGAAATAGTAACCGACGAATGTGTTGAATATAAAGTCTTGCCGATTACTTTTGAAATAGTAACCGACAAATGTGCTGAAAATATATCATGCCAATTACTATTGAAATAGTAACCGACAAATGTGCTGAAAATAAAAGTCTTGCCGATTACTTTTGAAATAGTAACCTGACGAATGTGCTGAAAATAAATCATGCCGATTACTTTTGAAATAGTCACCGACGAATATGCTGAAAATAAAAATCTTGCCGATTACTTTTGAAATAGTAACCGACGAATGTGCTGAAAATAAATCATGCCGATTACTTTCGAAATAGTAAGCGACGAATATGTTGAAAATAAAAATCTTACCGATTACTTTTAAAATAGTAACCAACGAATGTACTGAAAATAAATCTTGCCGATTACTTTTGAAATAGTAACCGACGAATGTGCTGAAAATAAATCATGCCGATTACTTTGGAAATAGTAAGTGACGAATATGTTGAAAATAAAAATCTTACCGATTACTTTTGAAATAGTAACCAACGAATGTGCTGAAAATAAAGTCTTGCCGATAACTTTTGAAATAGTAACCGAATAATATGTGCTGAAAATAAATCTTGTCGATTAGTTTTGAAATAGTAACCGACGAATGTGCTGAAAATAAATCATGCTGATTACTTTTGAAATAGTAAGCGATGAATATGTTGAAAATAAAAATCTTGCCGAATACTTTTGACATAGTAACCGAGGAATGTGCTAAAAATAAAAATCTTGCCGATTACCTTTGAAATAGTAACCGATGAACATGCTGAAAATAAAAATCTTCCCGATTACTTTTGAAATAGTCACCGACCAATATGCTGAAAATAAAAATCATGCCGATTACTTTTGAAATAGTAACCGACGAATGTGCTGAAAATAAATCATGCTGATTACTTTTGAAATAGTAAGCGATGAATATGTTGGAAATAAAAATCTTACCGATTACTTTTAAAAAAGTAACCAATGAATGTGCTGAAAATAAAGTCTTGCCGATTACTTTTGAAATAGTAACCGACGAATATGTTGAAAATAAAAATCTTGCCGATTACTTTTGAAATAGTAACCGACGAATGTGCTGAAAATAAAGTCTTGCCGATTACTTTTAAAATAGTAACCGACAAATATGCTGAAAATAAAAATCTTGCCGATTACTTTTGAAATAGTAACCGACGTACATGCTGAAAATAAAAATCTTGCCGATTACTATTGAAATAGTAACCGACGAATGTGCTGAAAATAAATCATGCCGATTACTTTGGAAATAGTAAGTGACGAATATGTTGAAAATAAAAATCTTACCGATTACTTTTAAAATAGTAACCAACGAATGTACTGAAAATAAATCTTGCCGATTACTTTTGAAATAGTAACCGACGAATGTGCTGAAAATAAATCATGCCGATTACTTTGGAAATAGTAAGTGACGAATATGTTGAAAATAAAAATCTTACCGATTACTTTTGAAATAGTAACCAACGAATGTGCTGAAAATAAAGTCTTGCCGATAACTTTTGAAATAGTAACCGAATAATATGTGCTGAAAATAAATCTTGTCGATTAGTTTTGAAATAGTAACCGACGAATGTGCTGAAAATAAATCATGCTGATTACTTTTGAAATAGTAAGCGATGAATATGTTGAAAATAAAAATCTTGCCGAATACTTTTGAAATAGTAACAGAGGAATGTGCTAAAAATAAAAATCTTGCCGATTACCTTTGAAATAGTAACCGATGAACATGCTGAAAATAAAAATCTTCCCGATTACTTTTGAAATAGTCACCGACCAATATGCTGAAAATAAAAATCATGCCGATTACTTTTGAAATAGTAACCGACAAATATGCTGAAAATAAAAATCTTGCCGATTACTTTTGAAATAGTAACCGACGTACATGCTGAAAATAAAAATCTTGCCGATTACTATTGAAATAGTAACCGACGAATGTGCTGAAAATAAAGTCTTGCCGATTACTTTTGAAATAGTAACCGACGAATGTGCTGAAAATAAAGTCTTGCCGATTACTTTTGAAATAGTAACCGACGAATGTGCTGAAAATATAGTCTTGCCGATTAATTCTAAAATAGTAACAGACAAATATGCTAAAAATAAAAATCTTGCCGATTACTTTTGAAATAGTAACCGACGAATGTGCTGAAAATAAATCTTGCCGATTACCTTTGAAATAGGAACCGACGAATATGCTGAATATAAAAATTTTGCTGATTACTTTTGAAATAGTAACCGACGAATGTGCAGAAAATAGATCATGTCGATTACTTTTGAAATAGTAACCGACGAATGTGTTGAATATAAAGTCTTGCCGATTACTTTTGAAATAGTAACCGACAAATGTGCTGAAAATATATCATGCCAATTACTATTGAAATAGTAACCGACAAATGTGCTGAAAATAAAAGTCTTGCCGATTACTTTTGAAATAGTAACCTGACGAATGTGCTGAAAATAAATCATGCCGATTACTTTTGAAATAGTCACCGACGAATATGCTGAAAATAAAAATCTTGCCGATTACTTTTGAAATAGTAACCGACGAATGTGCTGAAAATAAATCATGCCGATTACTTTCGAAATAGTAAGCGACGAATATGTTGAAAATAAAAATCTTACCGATTACTTTTAAAATAGTAACCAACGAATGTACTGAAAATAAATCTTGCCGATTACTTTTGAAATAGTAACCGACGAATGTGCTGAAAATAAATCATGCCGATTACTTTGGAAATAGTAAGTGACGAATATGTTGAAAATAAAAATCTTACCGATTACTTTTGAAATAGTAACCAACGAATGTGCTGAAAATAAAGTCTTGCCGATAACTTTTGAAATAGTAACCGAATAATATGTGCTGAAAATAAATCTTGTCGATTAGTTTTGAAATAGTAACCAACGAATGTACTGAAAATAAATCTTGCCGATTACTTTTGAAATAGTAACCGACGAATGTGCTGAAAATAAATCATGCCGATTACTTTGGAAATAGTAAGTGACGAATATGTTGAAAATAAAAATCTTACCGATTACTTTTAAAATAGTAACCAACGAATGTACTGAAAATAAATCTTGCCGATTACTTTTGAAATAGTAACCGACGAATGTGCTGAAAATAAATCATGCCGATTACTTTGGAAATAGTAAGTGACGAATATGTTGAAAATAAAAATCTTACCGATTACTTTTGAAATAGTAACCAACGAATGTGCTGAAAATAAAGTCTTGCCGATAACTTTTGAAATAGTAACCGAATAATATGTGCTGAAAATAAATCTTGTCGATTAGTTTTGAAATAGTAACCGACGAATGTGTAACGCCCTAGTTGATATTTTATTATTTTGGTTGATTTAATATGTTTTATGTATTTTATATAATTTATGTGATTTATGTGAATAATTTGAAGTGTTGTTATTTATCATATAATTATTTGTGTGATTTTTGTTATTTAAGTAATTTAGGAGGAATTAGTAATTATTTAGAATTAGTAGAGTTTAAGGGGGTTAATGGAGATTAAAAGAAAATTTAAGTGAGGGAATAAAGAAAGAAAAGGAGTTACACTTTGTAAGGAAATAGGGAAGCCAGTAAGGAAAGAAAAGAAAAGAGCACGTATCAGTAAAACAAAAGAAACAGAGTTTTGGGAGAAAAGAGAAGAACCAAGAGGGAAGAGCTAGGAAGAGAGAATCTGATCAATTGCTGTAGATTTTCGCTGAATTAAGGTAAGGGTGGGCTAGCATTTCAATTGTTGATATATACATGTATGATTTCATGAAAATGGATTGAAATTGGTAGTTTTGGAATTAGGTTTATGAACATGATGAATTGCTTATTTTTCTGATGAATTGCGTTGTAATGTTGTTGTTATGAGATGTTTATGTTGTTTTGTCGTATAATGAACCCATAACATTGTTCAAAAATCATTTTGGGTGATTGAGGGATCAAAGTTGGGATTTTTGGGTTAGAACTATGCTGTTATCGCAACTGTTTTGCTGAACCTGAGACCTGCTCGCTTAAGCGTGCTGCAAGCGTGCAGCTAGCGAGCAAAACCAAACTTACGTCTTTTTGGACGCTTAAGCGTGCAGCTGCTCGCTTAAGCGTGCTGAATCTTTTCCCAGACCATAGTGCGCACGCTCAAGCGTACCGTAAGCGTGCAGTAAGCGAACAAGAACCCAACCTTCGTGTTTTGGCTCGCTTAAGCGTGCAGCTGCTCGCTTAAGCGTGCTGGGTCCTGTGCGACCCATAACGTGATTTTTCTAAGATGTTCCAAACCCAAACCTAAGCTTTCTAAGATGTTTATTATAATTTTTAAGAATTATTTGGATGATAAAAACTATATTACGAAGATGATTAGATGGAATTATGTATGCTTATGTGCAAATAATTATACTTGCTAAGTTGAATTGCCTTGTCGATTGTTGAGTGCTATTGTCCAGTTGGGGAGGGTATCCTAAGTTGTTGTTGTTGTTGGTTGCATGCTGATATGCTCCATTAAGATGTTGTGTTGTATGCTGACATACACCATAGAGTCATTTCATACTCATTTGCATTTGTTGGGGGCTTATTGCCCTGGAATGTTTATCATTCACTGTTGGGGGCTTATTGCCCTGGAACGCTTTATCGTTCACCTGTTGGGGGCTTATTGCCCTGGGATGCTTTAACCATCCAAATTGTTGGGGGCTGATTGCCCTGGAATGCTTAGCATTCAACGCGCGTAGTTGGTACCACATGCATAATGCATTAGATGTTTATGGAGTCTTGCATTAGTTGTAGGTGTGAGTTGTCCTTTGGGAAATGATGTTGGTGAGATGTCGCCACAAATGTTGTTGTTGTTGTTGTAGATATGAATCAAAGATGAATTTAAGTTAATAAGTTGAGATGATATTGATGGTGTTGCTGTTGCAAGTTGTTATGAATTGTTGTTGTTTCAATTTACTTTGATGATTCATATATCTGTATATTTACTTTTGATTTGTGAACTCACCCCTTCTGCTGGAATTGCCGCCTTGTGGGCAAGTGCAGGTAGCGAAGACTAGCGGTGCTGGCTCTTGAGTCTAGGGCTCTGATACATAATAGGGATGGGGAAACGTTATCTTTCTTGTATTCCTTATGTATCATTTCTTTGAAGAAAATGTTGTTGAGATTCTATTGTTGAATAATTTTATTATGTTGACGGCCTCTGTGCCAAGATTTATGATGTAGTTGTTGAACATGATTTTATATAAAGATTTTCCGCTGCAGAATTTTTAATATGATGATAATGTATGTTGGTTTTAAATAGTTTTTATATTCTATTTAAATGATTTTGAAAAAGAAGTGTGATACTCCGTTGTTAAGTTGAATTACTCTGATTTTGATTATTAGTAATATTATTATTACGTTATTTCGGGAACGGGGTGTTACAGTTGGTATCAGAGCAAGTCGGTCCGTCAGACCATTAGAAGAGTCGTGTCGAGCCATTTAGAGTAGTGTGACAGGGTTACACTGTCTTGTTGTTGTTCTAATTCTTGTTGTTATGAAGAACTATCGAGATGGCCGGAAGGAATGATGCTGCTCTTGCTGCTGCCTTGCAAGCAATGGCTCAGGTTGTTGGTCAACAACAAGGTGCTGGTGGTGCTGGTGAAGGTGTAAGGATGCTTGAGACCTTCTTGAGGAATCATCCACCAACCTTTAAGGGAAGGTACGACCCCGATGGAGCACAGACTTGGCTGAAGGAGGTCGAGAGGATCTTCCGGGTGATGCAGTGTACGGATGTTCAGATGGTGCGGTTTGGCACGCACATGTTAGCAGAAGAGGCTGACGACTGGTGGGTAAGCACTCAACCCATACTCCAAGCTGAAGGTGCTGTGATCACGTGGGCCGTGTTTAGGCGGGAGTTCTTGAGGAGGTATTTCCCGGAGGATGTCCGAGGTAAGAAAGAAATTGAATTCCTTGAGCTGAAGCAGGGAGACATGTCCATTACGGAATATGCTGCTAAGTTCGTGGAGCTTGCAAAGTTCTATCCACATTATGCTGCGGAGACTGCTGAGTTCTCCAAATGTATTAAGTTTGAAAATGGTCTGCGAGCTGATATCAAGCGGGCCATTGGTTATCAGAAGATCAGAGACTTCTCTGAGTTGGTGAGCAGCTGCCGTATTTATGAAGAGGACACTAAAGCTCACTATAAGATAATGAATGACCGTAGAGGAAAGGGGCAGCAGAGTCGCCCAAAGCCTTATAGTGCCCCAGCTGACAAGGGCAAACAGAGAATGCATGATGAGAGGAGGCCTGCACGTAGAGATGCTCCTGCCGAAGTGGTTTGTTATAAGTGTGGTGTGAAAGGCCACAAGAGCAATGCTTGTACCCGTGATGAGAAGAAATGTTTCAGATGCGGAAAGAAGGGCCACACT
Organism: Medicago lupulina; assembly: GCA_958299785.1. Lineage (NCBI taxonomy): Eukaryota > Viridiplantae > Streptophyta > Magnoliopsida > Fabales > Fabaceae > Medicago > Medicago lupulina. The sequence goes on from OY283142.1 coordinate 37,135,256, forward strand.
GTCACCGAATGCAAGCGTGGGGACATTGTTTGTTTCAACTGCAATGAAGAAGGTCACATTGGTTCTCAGTGCACTAAGCCTAAGAAGGCGCAGACCAGTGGTAGGGTTTTTGCCTTGACCGGTACTCAGACCGATCAGGAGGATCGACTTATTAGAGGTACTTGTTTCTTTAGTGGTACTCCTTTAATTGCTATTATAGATACTGGTGCAACGCATTGTTTCATTGCTATTGATTGTGCACAAAGATTGGGTTTGATTATGTCTGATATGAATGGGGAGATGGTTGTTGAAACTCCAGCTAAGGGTTCAGTAACTACTTCCCTTGTTTGTTTAAGTTGTCCGTTGTCTGTATTTGGTAGAGATTTTGAGGTGGACCTTGTCTGTTTGCCGTTAGTGGGAATGGATGTAATATTGGGGATGAATTGGTTAGAGTACAATCATGTCTTGATCAATTGTTTTACCAAGACGGTGCGGTTTTCTTCTGCTGAAGGAGAGAGTGGAACAGAATTTTTATCCACTAAAGAGATGAAGCGGTTAGAACAAGATGGCGTGTTGATGTTTTCTTTGTTGGCATTCTTGTCGGTGGAGAACCAAGCTGTGATAGATGGGCTGCCTGTTGTGAAGGAATTTCCTGAAGTTTTCCCTGATGAGATTCCAGATGTGCCACCAGAGAGAGAAGTGGAATTTTCGATAGACCTGGTGCCGGGTACGAAGCCTGTGTCGATGGCTCCTTACCGTATGTCAGCTTCTGAGTTAGCTGAACTGAAGAAGCAATTAGAAGACTTGCTTGATAAGAAGTTTGTGAGACCAAGTGTTTCACCGTGGGGAGCGCCGGTGTTGTTGGTAAAGAAGAAGGATGGTAGCATGCGGTTGTGTATTGACTACCGTCAGTTGAATAAAGTGACGATCAAGAATAGGTATCCACTTCCGAGAATAGATGATTTGATGGATCAATTGGTGGGTGCCCGCGTTTTTAGCAAGATTGATTTGAGGTCGGGTTATCATCAGATAAAGGTGAAGGATGAGGATATGCAAAAGACAGCGTTTAGGACGCGGTATGGTCATTACGAATATAAGGTGATGCCTTTCGGTGTGACGAATGCACCTGGTGTGTTTATGGAATACATGAACAGAATTTTCCATGAGTATCTGGATCAGTTTGTGGTAGTCTTTATTGATGATATATTGATTTATTCTAAGACTGAAGCTGAGCATGCAGAGCATTTGAAGATTGTACTGCAAGTGCTGAAGGAAAAGAAGCTGTATGCCAAGCTGTCCAAGTGTGAGTTCTGGCTGAACGAAGTAAGTTTTCTTGGCCACATTATTTCTGGTAAAGGTATTGCTGTAGATCCTTCGAAGGCTGATGCTGTGTCGCAGTGGGAGACACCAAAGTCAGTTACTGAGGTGAGAAGTTTTCTTGGTTTGGCTGGTTATTACCGCAGATTTATTGAAGGATTTTCGAAGTTGGCACTTCCTTTGACGCAGCTGACTTGTAAAGGTAAAGCATTTGTGTGGGATGCTAGTTGTGAGAGTAGTTTCAATAAGTTGAAGCAAAGGTTGACGACTGCTCCTATTTTGATTTTGCCAAAGCCAGAAGAACCTTTTGTTGTTTATTGTGATGCATCTAAGCTGGGCTTGGGTGGTGTTTTGATGCAAGATGGCAAGGTGGTAGCGTATGCTTCTAGGCAGCTGAGAGTGCATGAGAAGAATTATCCTACACATGATTTAGAGTTAGCAGCCGTGGTGTTTGTGTTGAAGATTTGGAGGCACTATTTGTATGGTTCCAGATTTGAAGTGTTTAGCGACCATAAAAGTTTAAAGTACCTGTTTGATCAGAAGGAGTTGAACATGAGGCAGAGAAGGTGGCTTGAGTTACTTAAGGACTATGATTTTGGTTTGAATTACCATCCTGGTAAAGCTAATGTTGTGGCTGATGCGTTGAGTAGAAAGACATTGCATATGTCGGCATTGATGATGAAAGAGTTCGAGTTGCTTGAACAGTTTAGGGACTTGAGTCTTGTTTGTGAAAGATCGCCTCAGAGTGTGCGGTTAGGCATGCTGAAGATAAATAGTGATTTCTTGAATGACATCAAAGAGGCGCAGAAGCTTGATGTTAAATTTGTGGATTTAATGGCTGCTAGTGATCCGAATGTGGATGGTGACTTCAAGGTCGATGACCAAGGTGTGTTGAGGTTTAGAGGAAGGATTTGTATTCCGGATGATGAAGATTTGAAAAAGTTGATCTTAGAAGAAAGTCACAAGAGTAGTTTGAGTATTCATCCTGGAGCTACAAAAATGTATCATGACCTGAAGAAATTGTTTTGGTGGTCCGGTTTGAAGAGGGATGTTGCTCAGTTTGTGTATGCATGTTTGACTTGCCAGAAGTCTAAGGTTGAGCACCAGAAGCCTGCAGGGCTGTTGACTCCGCTAGATGTACCTGAATGGAAGTGGGATAGCATTTCGATGGATTTTGTAACAAGTTTGCCGAATACTTCAAGGGGGCATGATGCCATTTGGGTCGTGGTCGACAGGTTGACTAAGTCGGCGCACTTTATTCCGATCAACATTACTTGTCCGGTAGCTCAGTTGGCGGAGATTTATATCCGTGACATTGTGAAATTGCACGGTGTTCCATCTAGTATTGTGTCGGATAGAGATCCGAGGTTTACATCAAGGTTTTGGAAGAGTTTGCAAGATGCATTGGGTTCGAGATTGAGGCTGAGTTCGGCTTATCATCCGCAGACAGATGGTCAGTCGGAGAGGACTATCCAATCCTTAGAAGATTTGTTGAGGGTGTGTGTACTCGAGCAAGGTGGAGCTTGGGACAGCCACTTGCCGTTGATAGAGTTTACTTATAACAATAGTTACCATTCGAGTATTGGTATGGCACCGTTCGAAGCTTTGTATGGTCGAAGGTGTAGAACTCCTCTATGTTGGTTTGAGTCGGGTGAAAGTATTGTGTTAGGACCTGAGTTAGTGCAGCAGACTACGGAAAAGGTCAAGATGATAAGAGAAAAGATGAAAGCATCTCAAGATCGTCAGAAGAGTTATCATGACAAAAGGAGGAAAGCTCTTGAATTTCAGGAGGGTGATCATGTGTTTTTGAGGGTTACTCCGATGACGGGTGTAGGACGTGCATTGAAGTCGAAGAAGTTGACTCCAAAGTTCATTGGTCCTTATCAGATTTCCGAAAGAGTTGGAACCGTGGCGTATCGGATTGGATTGCCACCACATCTATCGAACTTGCATGATGTGTTTCATGTCTCGCAGTTGAGAAAGTATGTAGCAGATCCTTCGCATGTTATTCCTAGGGATGATGTGCAGGTTAGAGATAATCTTACTGTTGAGACTTTGCCGTTGAGGATTGATGATCGCAAGGTGAAGCAGTTGAGAGGCAAGGAAATACCTCTGGTTAGAGTTGTTTGGGGCGGTGTAACCGGTGAGAGTTTAACTTGGGAGTTGGAGAGCAAGATGCAAGAGTCCTATCCTGAGTTGTTTGTTGCTTAAGGTATTATTTCGAGGACGAAATTCTCTAAGTTGGGGAGAGTTGTAACGCCCTAGTTGATATTTTATTATTTTGGTTGATTTAATATGTTTTATGTATTTTATATAATTTATGTGATTTATGTGAATAATTTGAAGTGTTGTTATTTATCATATAATTATTTGTGTGATTTTTGTTATTTAAGTAATTTAGGAGGAATTAGTAATTATTTAGAATTAGTAGAGTTTAAGGGGGTTAATGGAGATTAAAAGAAAATTTAAGTGAGGGAATAAAGAAAGAAAAGGAGTTACACTTTGTAAGGAAATAGGGAAGCCAGTAAGGAAAGAAAAGAAAAGAGCACGTATCAGTAAAACAAAAGAAACAGAGTTTTGGGAGAAAAGAGAAGAACCAAGAGGGAAGAGCTAGGAAGAGAGAATCTGATCAATTGCTGTAGATTTTCGCTGAATTAAGGTAAGGGTGGGCTAGCATTTCAATTGTTGATATATACATGTATGATTTCATGAAAATGGATTGAAATTGGTAGTTTTGGAATTAGGTTTATGAACATGATGAATTGCTTATTTTTCTGATGAATTGCGTTGTAATGTTGTTGTTATGAGATGTTTATGTTGTTTTGTCGTATAATGAACCCATAACATTGTTCAAAAATCATTTTGGGTGATTGAGGGATCAAAGTTGGGATTTTTGGGTTAGAACTATGCTGTTATCGCAACTGTTTTGCTGAACCTGAGACCTGCTCGCTTAAGCGTGCTGCAAGCGTGCAGCTAGCGAGCAAAACCAAACTTACGTCTTTTTGGACGCTTAAGCGTGCAGCTGCTCGCTTAAGCGTGCTGAATCTTTTCCCAGACCATAGTGCGCACGCTCAAGCGTACCGTAAGCGTGCAGTAAGCGAACAAGAACCCAACCTTCGTGTTTTGGCTCGCTTAAGCGTGCAGCTGCTCGCTTAAGCGTGCTGGGTCCTGTGCGACCCATAACGTGATTTTTCTAAGATGTTCCAAACCCAAACCTAAGCTTTCTAAGATGTTTATTATAATTTTTAAGAATTATTTGGATGATAAAAACTATATTACGAAGATGATTAGATGGAATTATGTATGCTTATGTGCAAATAATTATACTTGCTAAGTTGAATTGCCTTGTCGATTGTTGAGTGCTATTGTCCAGTTGGGGAGGGTATCCTAAGTTGTTGTTGTTGTTGGTTGCATGCTGATATGCTCCATTAAGATGTTGTGTTGTATGCTGACATACACCATAGAGTCATTTCATACTCATTTGCATTTGTTGGGGGCTTATTGCCCTGGAATGTTTATCATTCACTGTTGGGGGCTTATTGCCCTGGAACGCTTTATCGTTCACCTGTTGGGGGCTTATTGCCCTGGGATGCTTTAACCATCCAAATTGTTGGGGGCTGATTGCCCTGGAATGCTTAGCATTCAACGCGCGTAGTTGGTACCACATGCATAATGCATTAGATGTTTATGGAGTCTTGCATTAGTTGTAGGTGTGAGTTGTCCTTTGGGAAATGATGTTGGTGAGATGTCGCCACAAATGTTGTTGTTGTTGTTGTAGATATGAATCAAAGATGAATTTAAGTTAATAAGTTGAGATGATATTGATGGTGTTGCTGTTGCAAGTTGTTATGAATTGTTGTTGTTTCAATTTACTTTGATGATTCATATATCTGTATATTTACTTTTGATTTGTGAACTCACCCCTTCTGCTGGAATTGCCGCCTTGTGGGCAAGTGCAGGTAGCGAAGACTAGCGGTGCTGGCTCTTGAGTCTAGGGCTCTGATACATAATAGGGATGGGGAAACGTTATCTTTCTTGTATTCCTTATGTATCATTTCTTTGAAGAAAATGTTGTTGAGATTCTATTGTTGAATAATTTTATTATGTTGACGGCCTCTGTGCCAAGATTTATGATGTAGTTGTTGAACATGATTTTATATAAAGATTTTCCGCTGCAGAATTTTTAATATGATGATAATGTATGTTGGTTTTAAATAGTTTTTATATTCTATTTAAATGATTTTGAAAAAGAAGTGTGATACTCCGTTGTTAAGTTGAATTACTCTGATTTTGATTATTAGTAATATTATTATTACGTTATTTCGGGAACGGGGTGTTACAGAATGTGCTGAAAATAAATCATGCTGATTACTTTTGAAATAGTAAGCGATGAATATGTTGAAAATAAAAATCTTGCCGAATACTTTTGAAATAGTAACAGAGGAATGTGCTAAAAATAAAAATCTTGCCGATTACCTTTGAAATAGTAACCGATGAACATGCTGAAAATAAAAATCTTCCCGATTACTTTTGAAATAGTCACCGACCAATATGCTGAAAATAAAAATCATGCCGATTACTTTTGAAATAGTAACCGACAAATATGCTGAAAATAAAAATCTTGCCGATTACTTTTGAAATAGTAACCGACGTACATGCTGAAAATAAAAATCTTGCCGATTACTATTGAAATAGTAACCGACGAATGTGCTGAAAATAAAGTCTTGCCGATTACTTTTGAAATAGTAACCGACGAATGTGCTGAAAATAAAGTCTTGCCGATTACTTTTGAAATAGTAACCGACGAATGTGCTGAAAATATAGTCTTGCCGATTAATTCTAAAATAGTAACAGACAAATATGCTAAAAATAAAAATCTTGCCGATTACTTTTGAAATAGTAACCGACGAATGTGCTGAAAATAAATCTTGCCGATTACCTTTGAAATAGGAACCGACGAATATGCTGAATATAAAAATTTTGCTGATTACTTTTGAAATAGTAACCGACGAATGTGCAGAAAATAGATCATGTCGATTACTTTTGAAATAGTAACCGACGAATGTGTTGAATATAAAGTCTTGCCGATTACTTTTGAAATAGTAACCGACAAATGTGCTGAAAATATATCATGCCAATTACTATTGAAATAGTAACCGACAAATGTGCTGAAAATAAAAGTCTTGCCGATTACTTTTGAAATAGTAACCTGACGAATGTGCTGAAAATAAATCATGCCGATTACTTTTGAAATAGTCACCGACGAATATGCTGAAAATAAAAATCTTGCCGATTACTTTTGAAATAGTAACCGACGAATGTGCTGAAAATAAATCATGCCGATTACTTTCGAAATAGTAAGCGACGAATATGTTGAAAATAAAAATCTTACCGATTACTTTTAAAATAGTAACCAACGAATGTACTGAAAATAAATCTTGCCGATTACTTTTGAAATAGTAACCGACGAATGTGCTGAAAATAAATCATGCCGATTACTTTGGAAATAGTAAGTGACGAATATGTTGAAAATAAAAATCTTACCGATTACTTTTGAAATAGTAACCAACGAATGTGCTGAAAATAAAGTCTTGCCGATAACTTTTGAAATAGTAACCGAATAATATGTGCTGAAAATAAATCTTGTCGATTAGTTTTGAAATAGTAACCGACGAATGTGCTGAAAATAAATCATGCTGATTACTTTTGAAATAGTAAGCGATGAATATGTTGAAAATAAAAATCTTGCCGAATACTTTTGAAATAGTAACAGAGGAATGTGCTAAAAATAAAAATCTTGCCGATTACCTTTGAAATAGTAACCGATGAACATGCTGAAAATAAAAATCTTCCCGATTACTTTTGAAATAGTCACCGACCAATATGCTGAAAATAAAAATCATGCCGATTACTTTTGAAATAGTAACCGACAAATATGCTGAAAATAAAAATCTTGCCGATTACTTTTGAAATAGTAACCGACGTACATGCTGAAAATAAAAATCTTGCCGATTACTATTGAAATAGTAACCGACGAATGTGCTGAAAATAAAGTCTTGCCGATTACTTTTGAAATAGTAACCGACGAATGTGATGAAAATAAAGTCTTGCCGATTACTTTTGAAATAGTAACCGACGAATGTGCTGAAAATATAGTCTTGCCGATTAATTCTAAAATAGTAACAGACAAATATGCTAAAAATAAAAATCTTGCCGATTACTTTTGAAATAGTAACCGACGAATGTGCTGAAAATAAATCTTGCCGATTACCTTTGAAATAGGAACCGACGAATATGCTGAATATAAAAATTTTGCTGATTACTTTTGAAATAGTAACCGACGAATGTGCAGAAAATAGATCATGTTGATTACTTTTGAAATAGTAACCGACGAATGTGTTTAATATAAAGTCTTGCCGATTACTTTTGAAATAGTAACCGACAAATGTGCTGAAAATATATCATGCCAATTACTATTGAAATAGTAACCGACAAATGTGCTGAAAATAAAAGTCTTGCCGGTTACTTTTGAAATAGTAACCTGACGAATGTGCTGAAAATAAATCATGCCGATTACTTTTGAAATAGTCACCGACGAATATGCTGAAAATAAAAATCTTGCCGATTACTTTTGAAATAGTAACCGACGAATGTGCTGAAAATAAATCATGCCGATTACTTTCGAAATAGTAAGCGACGAATATGTTGAAAATAAAAATCTTACCGATTACTTTTAAAATAGTAACCAACGAATGTACTGAAAATAAATCTTGCCGATTACTTTTGAAATAGTAACCGACGAAAGTGCTGAAAATAAATCATGCCGATTACTTTGGAAATAGTAAGTGACGAATATGTTGAAAATAAAAATCTTACCGATTACTTTTGAAATAGTAACCAACGAATGTGCTGAAAATAAAGTCTTGCCGATAACTTTTGAAATAGTAACCGAATAATATGCGCTGAGAATATATCTTGTCGATTAGTTTTGAAATAGTAACCAACGAATGTACTGAAAATAAATCTTGCCGATTTCTTTTGAAATAGTAACCGACGAATGTGCTGAAAATAAATCATGCCGATTACTTTGGAAATAGTAAGTGACGAATATGTTGAAAATAAAAATCTTACCGATTACTTTTAAAATAGTAACCAACGAATGTACTGAAAATAAATCTTGCCGATTACTTTTGAAATAGTAACCGACGAATGTGCTGAAAATAAATCATGCCGATTACTTTGGAAATAGTAAGTGACGAATATGTTGAAAATAAAAATCTTACCGATTACTTTTGAAATAGTAACCAATGAATGTGCTGAAAATAAAGTCTTGCCGATAACTTTTGAAATAGTAACCGAATAATATGTGCTGAAAATAAATCTTGTCGATTAGTTTTGAAATAGTAACCGACGAATGTGCTGAAAATAAATCATGCTGATTACTTTTGAAATAGTAAGCGATGAATATGTTGAAAATAAAAATCTTGCCGAATACTTTTGAAATAGTAACAGAGGAATGTGCTAAAAATAAAAATCTTGCCGATTACCTTTGAAATAGTAACCGATGAACATGCTGAAAATAAAAATCTTCCCGATTACTTTTGAAATAGTCACCGACCAATATGCTGAAAATAAAAATCATGCCGATTACTTTTGAAATAGTAACCGACAAATATGCTGAAAATAAAAATCTTGCCGATTACTTTTGAAATAGTAACCGACGTACATGCTGAAAATAAAAATCTTGCCGATTACTATTGAAATAGTAACCGACGAATGTGCTGAAAATAAAGTCTTGCCGATTACTTTTGAAATAGTAACCGACGAATGTGATGAAAATAAAGTCTTGCCGATTACTTTTGAAATAGTAACCGACGAATGTGCTGAAAATATAGTCTTGCCGATTAATTCTAAAATAGTAACAGACAAATATGCTAAAAATAAAAATCTTGCCGATTACTTTTGAAATAGTAACCGACGAATGTGCTGAAAATAAATCTTGCCGATTACCTTTGAAATAGGAACCGACGAATATGCTGAATATAAAAATTTTGCTGATTACTTTTGAAATAGTAACCGACGAATGTGCAGAAAATAGATCATGTTGATTACTTTTGAAATAGTAACCGACGAATGTGTTTAATATAAAGTCTTGCCGATTACTTTTGAAATAGTAACCGACAAATGTGCTGAAAATATATCATGCCAATTACTATTGAAATAGTAACCGACAAATGTGCTGAAAATAAAAGTCTTGCCGGTTACTTTTGAAATAGTAACCTGACGAATGTGCTGAAAATAAATCATGCCGATTACTTTTGAAAAAGTCACCGACGAATATGCTGAAAATAAAAATCTTGCCGATTACTTTTGAAATAGTAACCGACGAATGTGCTGAAAATAAATCATGCCGATTACTTTCGAAATAGTAAGCGACGAATATGTTGAAAATAAAAATCTTACCGATTACTTTTAAAATAGTAACCAACGAATGTACTGAAAATAAATCTTGCCGATTACTTTTGAAATAGTAACCGACGAATGTGCTGAAAATAAATCATGCCGATTACTTTGGAAATAGTAAGTGACGAATATGTTGAAAATAAAAATCTTACCGATTACTTTTGAAATAGTAACCAACGAATGTGCTGAAAATAAAGTCTTGCCGATAACTTTTGAAATAGTAACCGAATAATATGTGCTGAAAATAAATCTTGTCGATTAGTTTTGAAATAGTAACCAACGAATGTACTGAAAATAAATCTTGCCGATTACTTTTGAAATAGTAACCGACGAATGTGCTGAAAATAAATCATGCCGATTACTTTGGAAATAGTAAGTGACGAATATGTTGAAAATAAAAATCTTACCGATTACTTTTAAAATAGTAACCAACGAATGTACTGAAAATAAATCTTGCCGATTACTTTTGAAATAGTAACCGACGAATGTGCTGAAAATAAATCATGCCGATTACTTTGGAAATAGTAAGTGACGAATATGTTGAAAATAAAAATCTTACCGATTACTTTTGAAATAGTAACCAACGAATGTGCTGAAAATAAAGTCTTGCCGATAACTTTTGAAATAGTAACCGAATAATATGTGCTGAAAATAAATCTTGTCGATTAGTTTTGAAATAGTAACCGACGAATGTGCTGAAAATAAATCATGCTGATTACTTTTGAAATAGTAAGCGATGAATATGTTGAAAATAAAAATCTTGCCGAATACTTTTGAAATAGTAACCGAGGAATGTGCTAAAATTAAAAATCTTGCCGATTACCTTTGAAATAGTAACCGATGAACATGCTGAAAATAAAAATCTTCCCGATTACTTTTGAAATAGTCACCGACCAATATGCTGAAAATAAAAATCATGCCGATTACTTTTGAAATAGTAACCGACGAATGTACTGAAAATAAATCTTGCCGATTACTTTTGAAATAGTAACCGACGAATGTGCTGAAAATAAATCATGCCGATTACTTTGGAAATAGTAAGTGACGAATATGTTGAAAATAAAAATCTTACCGATTACTTTTGAAATAGTAACCAACGAATGTGCTGAAAATAAAGTCTTGCCGATAACTTTTGAAATAGTAACCGAATAATATGTGCTGAAAATAAATCTTGTCGATTAGTTTTGAAATAGTAAGTGACGAATATGTTGAAAATAAAAATCTTACCGATTACTTTTGAAATAGTAACCAACGAATGTGCTGAAAATAAAGTCTTGCCGATAACTTTTGAAATAGTAACCGAATAATATGTGCTGAAAATAAATCTTGTCGATTACTTTTGAAATAGTAACCGACGAATGTGCTGAAAATAAATCATGCCGATTACTTTGGAAATAGTAAGTGACGAATATGTTGAAAATAAAAATCTTACCGATTACTTTTGAAATAGTAACCAACGAATGTGCTGAAAATAAAGTCTTGCCGATAACTTTTGAAATAGTAACCGAATAATATGTGCTGAAAATAAATCTTGTCGATTAGTTTTGAAATAGTAACCGACGAATGTGCTGAAAATAAATCATGCTGATTACTTTTGAAATAGTAAGCGATGAATATGTTGAAAATAAAAATCTTGCCGAATACTTTTGAAATAGTAACCGAGGAATGTGCTAAAATTAAAAATCTTGCCGATTACCTTTGAAATAGTAACCGATGAACATGCTGAAAATAAAAATCTTCCCGATTACTTTTGAAATAGTCACCGACCAATATGCTGAAAATAAAAATCATGCCGATTACTTTTGAAATAGTAACCGACGAATGTACTGAAAATAAATCTTGCCGATTACTTTTGAAATAGTAACCGACGAATGTGCTGAAAATAAATCATGCCGATTACTTTGGAAATAGTAAGTGACGAATATGTTGAAAATAAAAATCTTACCGATTACTTTTGAAATAGTAACCAACGAATGTGCTGAAAATAAAGTCTTGCCGATAACTTTTGAAATAGTAACCGAATAATATGTGCTGAAAATAAATCTTGTCGATTAGTTTTGAAATAGTAAGTGACGAATATGTTGAAAATAAAAATCTTACCGATTACTTTTGAAATAGTAACCAACGAATGTGCTGAAAATAAAGTCTTGCCGATAACTTTTGAAATAGTAACCGAATAATATGTGCTGAAAATAAATCTTGTCGATTACTTTTGAAATAGTAACCGACGAATGTGCTGAAAATAAATCATGCCGATTACTTTGGAAATAGTAAGTGACGAATATGTTGAAAATAAAAATCTTACCGATTACTTTTGAAATAGTAACCAACGAATGTGCTGAAAATAAAGTCTTGCCGATAACTTTTGAAATAGTAACCGAATAATATGTGCTGAAAATAAATCTTGTCGATTAGTTTTGAAATAGTAACCGACGAATGTGCTGAAAATAAATCATGCTGATTACTTTTGAAATAGTAAGCGATGAATATGTTGAAAATAAAAATCTTGCCGAATACTTTTGAAATAGTAACCGAGGAATGTGCTAAAAATAAAAATCTTGCCGATTACCTTTGAAATAGTAACCGATGAACATGCTGAAAATAAAAATCTTCCTGATTACTTTTGAAATAGTCACCGACCAATATGCTGAAAATAAAAATCATGCCGATTACTTTTGAAATAGTAACCGACGAATGTGCTGAAAATAAATCATGCCGATTACTTTTGAAATAGTAAGCGATGAATATGTTGGAAATAAAAATCTTACCGATTACTTTTAAAAAAGTAACCAATGAATGTGCTGAAAATAAAGTCTTGCCGATTACTTTTGAAATAGTAACCGACGAATGTGCTGAAAATAAATCATGCCGATTACTTTGGAAATAGTAAGTGACGAATATGTTGAAAATAAAAATCTTACCGATTACTTTTGAAATAGTAACCAACGAATGTGCTGAAAATAAAGTCTTGCCGATAACTTTTGAAATAGTAACCGAATAATATGTGCTGAAAATAAATCTTGTCGATTAGTTTTGAAATAGTAACCAACGAATGTACTGAAAATAAATCTTGCCGATTACTTTTGAAATAGTAACCGACGAATGTGCTGAAAATAAATCATGCCGATTACTTTGGAAATAGTAAGAGACGAATATGTTGAAAATAAAAATCTTACCGATTACTTTTAAAATAGTAACCAACGAATGTACTGAAAATAAATCTTGCCGATTACTTTTGAAATAGTAACCGACGAATGTGCTGAAAATAAATCATGCCGATTACTTTGGAAATAGTAAGTGACGAATATGTTGAAAATAAAAATCTTACCGATTACTTTTGAAATAGTAACCAACGAATGTGCTGAAAATAAAGTCTTGCCGATAACTTTTGAAATAGTAACCGAATAATATGTGCTGAAAATAAATCTTGTCGATTAGTTTTGAAATAGTAACCGACGAATGTGCTGAAAATAAATCATGCTGATTACTTTTGAAATAGTAAGCGATGAATATGTTGAAAATAAAAATCTTGCCGAATACTTTTGAAATAGTAACCGAGGAATGTGCTAAAAATAAAAATCTTGCCGATTACCTTTGAAATAGTAACCGATGAACATGCTGAAAATAAAAATCTTCCCGATTACTTTTGAAATAGTCACCGACCAATATGCTGAAAATAAAAATCATGCCGATTACTTTTGAAATAGTAACCGACGAATGTGCTGAAAATAAATCATGCTGATTACTTTTGAAATAGTAAGCGATGAATATGTTGGAAATAAAAATCTTACCGATTACTTTTAAAAAAGTAACCAATGAATGTGCTGAAAATAAAGTCTTGCCGATTACTTTTGAAATAGTAACCGACGAATATGTTGAAAATAAAAATCTTGCCGATTACTTATGAAATAGTAACCGACGAATGTGCTGAAAATAAAGTCTTGCCGATTACTTTTAAAATAGTAACCGACAAATATGCTGAAAATAAAAATCTTGCCGATTACTTTTGAAATAGTAACCGACGAACATGCTGAAAATAAAAATCTTGCCGATTACTATTGAAATAGTAACCGACGAATGTGCTGAAAATAAAGTCTTGCCGATTACTTTTGAAATAGTAACCGACGAATGTGCTGAAAATAAAGTCTTGCCGATTACTTTTGAAATAGTAACCGACGAATGTGCTGAAAATATAGTCTTGCCGATTAATTCTAAAATAGTAACAGACAAATATGCTAAAAATAAAAATCTTGCCGATTACTTTTGAAATAGTAACCGACGAATGTGCTGAAAATAAATCTTGCCGATTACCTTTGAAATAGGAACCGACGAATATGCTGAATATAAAAATTTTGCTGATTACTTTTGAAATAGTAACCGACGAATGTGCAGAAAATAGATCATGTCGATTACTTTTGAAATAGTAACCGACGAATGTGTTGAATATAAAGTCTTGCCGATTACTTTTGAAATAGTAACCGACAAATGTGCTGAAAATATATCATGCCAATTACTATTGAAATAGTAACCGACAAATGTGCTGAAAATAAAAGTCTTGCCGATTACTTTTGAAATAGTAACCTGACGAATGTGCTGAAAATAAATCATGCCGATTACTTTTGAAATAGTCACCGACGAATATGCTGAAAATAAAAATCTTGTCGATTACTTTTGAAATAGTAACCGACGAATGTGCTGAAAATAAATCATGCCGATTACTTTCGAAATAGTAAGCGACGAATATGTTGAAAATAAAAATCTTACCGATTACTTTTAAAATAGTAACCAACGAATGTACTGAAAATAAATCTTGCCGATTACTTTTGAAATAGTAACCGACGAATGTGCTGAAAATAAATCATGCCGATTACTTTGGAAATAGTAAGTGACGAATATGTTGAAAATAAAAATCTTACCGATTACTTTTGAAATAGTAACCAACGAATGTGCTGAAAATAAAGTCTTGCCGATAACTTTTGAAATAGTAACCGAATAATATGTGCTGAAAATAAATCTTGTCGATTAGTTTTGAAATAGTAACCGACGAATGTGCTGAAAATAAATCATGCTGATTACTTTTGAAATAGTAAGCGATGAATATGTTGAAAATAAAAATCTTGCCGAATACTTTTGAAATAGTAACCGAGGAATGTGCTAAAAATAAAAATCTTGCCGATTACCTTTGAAATAGTAACCGATGAACATGCTGAAAATAAAAATCTTCCCGATTACTTTTGAAATAGTCACCGACCAATATGCTGAAAATAAAAATCATGCCGATTACTTTTGAAATAGTAACCGACGAATGTGCTGAAAATAAATCATGCCGATTACTTTTGAAATAGTAAGCGATGAATATGTTGGAAATAAAAATCTTACCGATTACTTTTAAAAAAGTAACCAATGAATGTGCTGAAAATAAAGTCTTGCCGATTACTTTTGAAATAGTAACCGACGAATATGTTGAAAATAAAAATCTTGCCGATTACTTTTGAAATAGTAAGCGATGAATATTTTGGAAATAAAAATCTTACCGATTACTTTTAAAAAAGTAACCAATGAATGTGTTGAAAATAAAGTCTTGCCGATTATTTTTGAAATAGTAACCGACGAATGTGCTGAAAATAAAGTCTTGCCGATTACTTTTAAAATAGTAACCGACAAATATGCTGAAAATAAAAATCTTGCCGATTACTTTTGAAATAGTAACCGACGTACATGCTGAAAATAAAAATCTTGCCGATTACTATTGAAATAGTAACCGACGAATGTGCTGAAAATAAAGTCTTGCCGATTACTTTTGAAATAGTAACCGACGAATGTGCTGAAAATAAAGTCTTGCCGATTACTTTTGAAATAGTAACCGACGAATGTGCTGAAAATATAGTCTTGCCGATTAATTCTAAAATAGTAACAGACAAATATGCTAAAAATAAAAATCTTGCCGATTACTTTTGAAATAGTAACCGACGAATGTGCTGAAAATAAATCTTGCCGATTACCTTTGAAATAGGAACCGACGAATATGCTGAATATAAAAATTTTGCTGATTACTTTTGAAATAGTAACCGACGAATGTGCAGAAAATAGATCATGTCGATTACTTTTGAAATAGTAACCGACGAATGTGTTGAACATAAAGTCTTGCCGATTACTTTTGAAATAGTAACCGACAAATGTGCTGAAAATATATCATGCCAATTACTATTGAAATAGTAACCGACAAATGTGCTGAAAATAAAAGTCTTGCCGATTACTTTTGAAATAGTAACCTGACGAATGTGCTGAAAATAAATCATGCCGATTACTTTTGAAATAGTCACCGACGAATATGCTGAAAATAAAAATCTTACCGATTACTTTTGAAATAGTAACCAACGAATGTGCTGAAAATAAAGTCTTGCCGATAACTTTTGAAATAGTAACCGAATAATATGTGCTGAAAATAAATCTTGTCGATTAGTTTTGAAATAGTAACCGACAGATGTGCTGAAAATAAATCATGCTGATTACTTTTGAAATAGTAAGCGACGAATATGTTGAAAATAAAAATCTTGCCGAATACTTTTGAAATAGTAACCGAGGAATGTGCTAAAAATAAAAATCTTGCCGATTACCTTTGAAATAGTAACCGATGAACATGCTGAAAATAAAAATCTTCCCGATTACTTTTGAAATAGTCACCGACCAATATGCTGAAAATAAAAATCATGCCGATTACTTTTGAAATAGTAACCGACGAATGTGCTGAAAATAAATCATGTTGATTACTTTTGAAATAGTAAGCGATGAATATGTTGGAAATAAAAATCTTACCGATTACTTTTAAAAAAGTAACCAATGAATGTGCTGAAAATAAAGTCTTGCCGATTACTTTTGAAATAGTAACCGACGAATGTGTTGAATATAAAGTCTTGCCGATTACTTTTGAAATAGTAACCGACAAATGTGCTGAAAATATATCATGCCAATTACTATTGAAATAGTAACCGACAAATGTGCTGAAAATAAAAGTCTTGCCGATTACTTTTGAAATAGTAACCTGACGAATGTGCTGAAAATAAATCATGCCGATTACTTTTGAAATAGTCACCGACGAATATGCTGAAAATAAAAATCTTGCCGATTACTTTTGAAATAGTAACCGACGAATGTGCTGAAAATAAATCATGCCGATTACTTTCGAAATAGTAAGCGACGAATATGTTGAAAATAAAAATCTTACCGATTACTTTTAAAATAGTAACCAACGAATGTACTGAAAATAAATCTTGCCGATTACTTTTGAAATAGTAACCGACGAATGTGCTGAAAATAAATCATGCCGATTACTTTGAAAATAGTAAGTGACGAATATGTTGAAAATAAAAATCTTACCGATTACTTTTGAAATAGTAACCAACGAATGTGCTGAAAATAAAGTCTTGCCGATAACTTTTGAAATAGTAACCGAATAATATGTGCTGAAAATAAATCTTGTCGATTAGTTTTGAAATAGTAACCGACGGATGTGCTGAAAATAAATCATGCTGATTACTTTTGAAATAGTAAGCGACGAATATGTTGAAAATAAAAATCTTGCCGAATACTTTTGAAATAGTAACCGAGGAATGTGCTAAAAATAAAAATCTTGCCGATTACCTTTGAAATAGTAACCGATGAACATGCTGAAAATAAAAATCTTCCCGATTACTTTTGAAATAGTCACCGACCAATATGCTGAAAATAAAAATCATGCCGATTACTTTTGAAATAGTAACCGACGAATGTGCTGAAAATAAATCATGTTGATTACTTTTGAAATAGTAAGCGATGAATATGTTGGAAATAAAAATCTTACCGATTACTTTTAAAAAAGTAACCAATGAATGTGCTGAAAATAAAGTCTTGCCGATTACTTTTGAAATAGTAACCGACGAATATGTTGAAAATAAAAATCTTGCCGATTACTTTTGAAATAGTAACCGACGAATGTGCTGAAAATAAAGTCTTGCCGATTACTTTTAAAATAGTAACCGACAAATATGCTGAAAATAAAAATCTTGCCGATTACTTTTGAAATAGTAACCGACGTACATGCTGAAAATAAAAATCTTGCCGATTACTATTGAAATAGTAACCGACGAATGTGCTGAAAATAAAGTCTTGCCGATTACTTTTGAAATAGTAACCAACGAATGTGCTGAAAATATAGTCTTGCCGATTAATTCTAAAATAGTAACAGACAAATATGCTAAAAATAAAAATCTTGCCGATTACTTTTGAAATAGTAACCGACGAATGTGCTGAAAATAAATCTTGCCGATTACCTTTGAAATAGTAACCGACGAATATGCTGAATATAAAAATTTTGCTGATTACTTTTGAAATAGTAACCGACGAATGTGCAGAAAATAGATCATGTCGATTACTTTTGAAATAGTAACCGACGAATGTGTTGAATATAAAGTCTTGCCGATTACTTTTGAAATAGTAACCGACAAATGTGCTGAAAATAAATCATGCCAATTACTATTGAAATAGTAACCGACAAATGTGCTGAAAATAAAAGTCTTGCCGATTACTTTTGAAATAGTAACCTGACGAATGTGCTGAAAATAAATCATGCCGATTACTTTTGAAATAGTCACCGACGAATATGCTGAAAATAAAAATCTTGCCGATTACTTTTGAAATAGTAACCGACGAATGTGCTGAAAATAAATCATGCCGATTACTTTCGAAATAGTAAGCGACGAATATGTTGAAAATAAAAATCTTACCGATTACTTTTAAAATAGTAACCAACGAATGTACTGAAAATAAATCTTGCCGATTACTTTTGAAATAGTAACCGACGAATGTGCTGAAAATAAATCATGCCGATT
This sequence comes from Medicago lupulina, assembly GCA_958299785.1. Classification (NCBI taxonomy): domain Eukaryota; kingdom Viridiplantae; phylum Streptophyta; class Magnoliopsida; order Fabales; family Fabaceae; genus Medicago; species Medicago lupulina. The sequence continues at coordinate 37,153,882 of OY283142.1, forward strand.
ACTTTGAAAATAGTAAGTGACGAATATGTTGAAAATAAAAATCTTACCGATTACTTTTGAAATAGTAACCAACGAATGTGCTGAAAATAAAGTCTTGCCGATAACTTTTGAAATAGTAACCGAATAATATGTGCTGAAAATAAATCTTGTCGATTAGTTTTGAAATAGTAACCGACGGATGTGCTGAAAATAAATCATGCTGATTACTTTTGAAATAGTAAGCGACGAATATGTTGAAAATAAAAATCTTGCCGAATACTTTTGAAATAGTAACCGAGGAATGTGCTAAAAATAAAAATCTTGCCGATTACCTTTGAAATAGTAACCGATGAACATGCTGAAAATAAAAATCTTCCCGATTACTTTTGAAATAGTCACCGACCAATATGCTGAAAATAAAAATCATGCCGATTACTTTTGAAATAGTAACCGACGAATGTGCTGAAAATAAATCATGTTGATTACTTTTGAAATAGTAAGCGATGAATATGTTGGAAATAAAAATCTTACCGATTACTTTTAAAAAAGTAACCAATGAATGTGCTGAAAATAAAGTCTTGCCGATTACTTTTGAAATAGTAACCGACGAATATGTTGAAAATAAAAATCTTGCCGATTACTTTTGAAATAGTAACCGACGAATGTGCTGAAAATAAAGTCTTGCCGATTACTTTTAAAATAGTAACCGACAAATATGCTGAAAATAAAAATCTTGCCGATTACTTTTGAAATAGTAACCGACGTACATGCTGAAAATAAAAATCTTGCCGATTACTATTGAAATAGTAACCGACGAATGTGCTGAAAATAAAGTCTTGCCGATTACTTTTGAAATAGTAACCAACGAATGTGCTGAAAATATAGTCTTGCCGATTAATTCTAAAATAGTAACAGACAAATATGCTAAAAATAAAAATCTTGCCGATTACTTTTGAAATAGTAACCGACGAATGTGCTGAAAATAAATCTTGCCGATTACCTTTGAAATAGTAACCGACGAATATGCTGAATATAAAAATTTTGCTGATTACTTTTGAAATAGTAACCGACGAATGTGCAGAAAATAGATCATGTCGATTACTTTTGAAATAGTAACCGACGAATGTGTTGAATATAAAGTCTTGCCGATTACTTTTGAAATAGTAACCGACAAATGTGCTGAAAATAAATCATGCCAATTACTATTGAAATAGTAACCGACAAATGTGCTGAAAATAAAAGTCTTGCCGATTACTTTTGAAATAGTAACCTGACGAATGTGCTGAAAATAAATCATGCCGATTACTTTTGAAATAGTCACCGACGAATATGCTGAAAATAAAAATCTTGCCGATTACTTTTAAAATAGTAACCGACGAATGTGCTGAAAATAAATCATGCCGATTACTTTCGAAATAGTAAGCGACGAATATGTTGAAAATAAAAATCTTACCGATTACTTTTAAAATAGTAACCAACGAATGTACTGAAAATAAATCTTGCCGATTACTTTTGAAATAGTAACCGACGAATGTGCTGAAAATAAATCATGCCGATTACTTTGGAAATAGTAAGTGACGAATATGTTGAAAATAAAAATCTTACCGATTACTTTTGAAATAGTAACCAACGAATGTGCTGAAAATAAAGTCTTGCCGATAACTTTTGAAATAGTAACCGAATAATATGTGCTGAAAATAAATCTTGTCGATTAGTTTTGAAATAGTAACCGACGGATGTGCTGAAAATAAATCATGCTGATTACTTTTGAAATAGTAAGCGACGAATATGTTGAAAATAAAAATCTTGCCGAATACTTTTGAAATAGTAACCGAGGAATGTGCTAAAAATAAAAATCTTGCCGATTACCTTTGAAATAGTAACCGAAGAACATGCTGAAAATAAAAATCTTCCCGATTACTTTTGAAATAGTCACCGACCAATATGCTGAAAATAAAAATCATGCCGATTACTTTTGAAATAGTAACCGACGAATGTGCTGAAAATAAATCATGTTGATTACTTTTGAAATAGTAAGCGATGAATATGTTGGAAATAAAAATCTTACCGATTACTTTTAAAAAAGTAACCAATGAATGTGCTGAAAATAAAGTCTTGCCGATTACTTTTGAAATAGTAACCGACGAATATGTTGAAAATAAAAATCTTGCCGATTACTTTTGAAATAGTAACCGACGAATGTGCTGAAAATAAAGTCTTGCCGATTACTTTTAAAATAGTAACCGACAAATATGCTGAAAATAAAAATCTTGCCGATTACTTTTGAAATAGTAACCGACGTACATGCTGAAAATAAAAATCTTGCCGATTACTATTGAAATAGTAACCGACGAATGTGCTGAAAATAAAGTCTTGCCGATTACTTTTGAAATAGTAACCGACGAATGTGCAGAAAATAGATCATGTCGATTACTTTTGAAATAGTAACCGACGAATGTGTTGAATATAAAGTCTTGCCGATTACTTTTGAAATAGTAACCGACAAATGTGCTGAAAATATATCATGCCAATTACTATTGAAATAGTAACCGACAAATGTGCTGAAAATAAAAGTCTTGCCGATTACTTTTGAAATAGTAACCTGACGAATGTGCTGAAAATAAATCATGCCGATTACTTTTGAAATAGTCACCGACGAATATGCTGAAAATAAAAATCTTGCCGATTACTTTTGAAATAGTAACCGACGAATGTGCTGAAAATAAATCATGCCGATTACTTTCGAAATAGTAAGCGACGAATATGTTGAAAATGAAAATCTTACCGATTACTTTTAAAATAGTAACCAACGAATGTACTGAAAATAAATCTTGCCGATTACTTTTGAAATAGTAACCGACGAATGTGCTGAAAATAAATCATGCCGATTACTTTGGAAATAGTAAGTGACGAATATGTTGAAAATAAAAATCTTACCGATTACTTTTGAAATACTAACCAACGAATGTGCTGAAAATAAAGTCTTGCCGATAACTTTTGAAATAGTAACCGAATAATATGTGCTGAAAATAAATCTTGTCGATTAGTTTTGAAATAGTAACCGACGGATGTGCTGAAAATAAATCATGCTGATTACTTTTGAAATAGTAAGCGACGAATATGTTGAAAATAAAAATCTTGCCGAATACTTTTGAAATAGTAACCGAGGAATGTGCTAAAAATAAAAATCTTGCCGATTACCTTTGAAATAGTAACCGATGAACATGCTGAAAATAAAAATCTTCCCGATTACTTTTGAAATAGTCACCGACCAATATGCTGAAAATAAAAATCATGCCGATTACTTTTGAAATAGTAACCGACGAATGTGCTGAAAATAAATCATGCTGATTACTTTTGAAATAGTAAGCGATGAATATGTTGGAAATAAAAATCTTACCGATTACTTTTAAAAAAGTAACCAATGAATGTGTTGAAAATAAAGTCTTGCCGATTACTTTTGAAATAGTAACCGACGAATGTGCTGAAAATAAAGTCTTGTCGATTACTTTTAAAATAGTAACCGACAAATATGCTGAAAATAAAAATATTGCCGATTACTTTTGAAATAGTAACCGACGTACATGCTGAAAATAAAAATCTTGCCGATTACTATTGAAATAGTAACCGACGAATGTGCTGAAAATAAAGTCTTGCCGATTACTTTTGAAATAGTAACCGACGAATGTGCAGAAAATAGATCATGTCGATTACTTTTGAAATAGTAACCGACGAATGTGTTGAATATAAAGTCTTGCCGATTACTTTTGAAATAGTAACCGACAAATGTGCTGAAAATATATCATGCCAATTACTATTGAAATAGTAACCGACAAATGTGCTGAAAATAAATCATGCCGATTACTTTTGAAATAGTCACCGACGAATATGCTGAAAATAAAAATCTTGCCGATTACTTTTAAAATAGTAACCGACGAATGTGCTGAAAATAAATCATGCCGATTACTTTCGAAATAGTAAGCGACGAATATGTTGAAAATAAAAATCTTACCGATTACTTTTAAAATAGTAACCAACGAATGTACTGAAAATAAATCTTGCCGATTACTTTTGAAATAGTAACCGACGAATGTGCTGAAAATAAATCATGCCGATTACTTTGGAAATAGTAAGTGACGAATATGTTGAAAATAAAAATCTTACCGATTACTTTTGAAATAGTAACCAACGAATGTGCTGAAAATAAAGTCTTGCCGATAACTTTTGAAATAGTAACCGAATAATATGTGCTGAAAATAAATCTTGTCGATTAGTTTTGAAATAGTAACCGACGGATGTGCTGAAAATAAATCATGCTGATTACTTTTGAAATAGTAAGCGACGAATATGTTGAAAATAAAAATCTTGCCGAATACTTTTGAAATAGTAACCGAGGAATGTGCTAAAAATAAAAATCTTGCCGATTACCTTTGAAATAGTAACCGAAGAACATGCTGAAAATAAAAATCTTCCCGATTACTTTTGAAATAGTCACCGACCAATATGCTGAAAATAAAAATCATGCCGATTACTTTTGAAATAGTAACCGACGAATGTGCTGAAAATAAATCATGTTGATTACTTTTGAAATAGTAAGCGATGAATATGTTGGAAATAAAAATCTTACCGATTACTTTTAAAAAAGTAACCAATGAATGTGCTGAAAATAAAGTCTTGCCGATTACTTTTGAAATAGTAACCGACGAATATGTTGAAAATAAAAATCTTGCCGATTACTTTTGAAATAGTAACCGACGAATGTGCTGAAAATAAAGTCTTGCCGATTACTTTTAAAATAGTAACCGACAAATATGCTGAAAATAAAAATCTTGCCGATTACTTTTGAAATAGTAACCGACGTACATGCTGAAAATAAAAATCTTGCCGATTACTATTGAAATAGTAACCGACGAATGTGCTGAAAATAAAGTCTTGCCGATTACTTTTGAAATAGTAACCGACGAATGTGCAGAAAATAGATCATGTCGATTACTTTTGAAATAGTAACCGACGAATGTGTTGAATATAAAGTCTTGCCGATTACTTTTGAAATAGTAACCGACAAATGTGCTGAAAATATATCATGCCAATTACTATTGAAATAGTAACCGACAAATGTGCTGAAAATAAAAGTCTTGCCGATTACTTTTGAAATAGTAACCTGACGAATGTGCTGAAAATAAATCATGCCGATTACTTTTGAAATAGTCACCGACGAATATGCTGAAAATAAAAATCTTGCCGATTACTTTTGAAATAGTAACCGACGAATGTGCTGAAAATAAATCATGCCGATTACTTTCGAAATAGTAAGCGACGAATATGTTGAAAATGAAAATCTTACCGATTACTTTTAAAATAGTAACCAACGAATGTACTGAAAATAAATCTTGCCGATTACTTTTGAAATAGTAACCGACGAATGTGCTGAAAATAAATCATGCCGATTACTTTGGAAATAGTAAGTGACGAATATGTTGAAAATAAAAATCTTACCGATTACTTTTGAAATACTAACCAACGAATGTGCTGAAAATAAAGTCTTGCCGATAACTTTTGAAATAGTAACCGAATAATATGTGCTGAAAATAAATCTTGTCGATTAGTTTTGAAATAGTAACCGACGGATGTGCTGAAAATAAATCATGCTGATTACTTTTGAAATAGTAAGCGACGAATATGTTGAAAATAAAAATCTTGCCGAATACTTTTGAAATAGTAACCGAGGAATGTGCTAAAAATAAAAATCTTGCCGATTACCTTTGAAATAGTAACCGATGAACATGCTGAAAATAAAAATCTTCCCGATTACTTTTGAAATAGTCACCGACCAATATGCTGAAAATAAAAATCATGCCGATTACTTTTGAAATAGTAACCGACGAATGTGCTGAAAATAAATCATGCTGATTACTTTTGAAATAGTAAGCGATGAATATGTTGGAAATAAAAATCTTACCGATTACTTTTAAAAAAGTAACCAATGAATGTGTTGAAAATAAAGTCTTGCCGATTACTTTTGAAATAGTAACCGACGAATGTGCTGAAAATAAAGTCTTGTCGATTACTTTTAAAATAGTAACCGACAAATATGCTGAAAATAAAAATATTGCCGATTACTTTTGAAATAGTAACCGACGTACATGCTGAAAATAAAAATCTTGCCGATTACTATTGAAATAGTAACCGACGAATGTGCTGAAAATAAAGTCTTGCCGATTACTTTTGAAATAGTAACCGACGAATGTGCAGAAAATAGATCATGTCGATTACTTTTGAAATAGTAACCGACGAATGTGTTGAATATAAAGTCTTGCCGATTACTTTTGAAATAGTAACCGACAAATGTGCTGAAAATATATCATGCCAATTACTATTGAAATAGTAACCGACAAATGTGCTGAAAATAAATCATGCCGATTACTTTTGAAATAGTCACCGACGAATATGCTGAAAATAAAAATCTTGCCGATTACTTTTAAAATAGTAACCGACGAATGTGCTGAAAATAAATCATGCCGATTACTTTCGAAATAGTAAGCGACGAATATGTTGAAAATAAAAATCTTACCGATTACTTTTAAAATAGTAACCAACGAATGTACTGAAAATAAATCTTGCCGATTACTTTTGAAATAGTAACCGACGAATGTGCTGAAAATAAATCATGCCGATTACTTTGGAAATAGTAAGTGACGAATATGTTGAAAATAAAAATCTTACCGATTACTTTTGAAATAGTAACCAACGAATGTGCTGAAAATAAAGTCTTGCCGATAACTTTTGAAATAGTAACCGAATAATATGTGCTGAAAATAAATCTTGTCGATTAGTTTTGAAATAGTAACCGACGGATGTGCTGAAAATAAATCATGCTGATTACTTTTGAAATAGTAAGCGACGAATATGTTGAAAATAAAAATCTTGCCGAATACTTTTGAAATAGTAACCGAGGAATGTGCTAAAAATAAAAATCTTGCCGATTACCTTTGAAATAGTAACCGAAGAACATGCTGAAAATAAAAATCTTCCCGATTACTTTTGAAATAGTCACCGACCAATATGCTGAAAATAAAAATCATGCCGATTACTTTTGAAATAGTAACCGACGAATGTGCTGAAAATAAATCATGTTGATTACTTTTGAAATAGTAAGCGATGAATATGTTGGAAATAAAAATCTTACCGATTACTTTTAAAAAAGTAACCAATGAATGTGCTGAAAATAAAGTCTTGCCGATTACTTTTGAAATAGTAACCGACGAATATGTTGAAAATAAAAATCTTGCCGATTACTTTTGAAATAGTAACCGACGAATGTGCTGAAAATAAAGTCTTGCCGATTACTTTTAAAATAGTAACCGACAAATATGCTGAAAATAAAAATCTTGCCGATTACTTTTGAAATAGTAACCGACGTACATGCTGAAAATAAAAATCTTGCCGATTACTATTGAAATAGTAACCGACGAATGTGCTGAAAATAAAGTCTTGCCGATTACTTTTGAAATAGTAACCGACGAATGTGCAGAAAATAGATCATGTCGATTACTTTTGAAATAGTAACCGACGAATGTGTTGAATATAAAGTCTTGCCGATTACTTTTGAAATAGTAACCGACAAATGTGCTGAAAATATATCATGCCAATTACTATTGAAATAGTAACCGACAAATGTGCTGAAAATAAAAGTCTTGCCGATTACTTTTGAAATAGTAACCTGACGAATGTGCTGAAAATAAATCATGCCGATTACTTTTGAAATAGTCACCGACGAATATGCTGAAAATAAAAATCTTGCCGATTACTTTTGAAATAGTAACCGACGAATGTGCTGAAAATAAATCATGCCGATTACTTTCGAAATAGTAAGCGACGAATATGTTGAAAATGAAAATCTTACCGATTACTTTTAAAATAGTAACCAACGAATGTACTGAAAATAAATCTTGCCGATTACTTTTGAAATAGTAACCGACGAATGTGCTGAAAATAAATCATGCCGATTACTTTGGAAATAGTAAGTGACGAATATGTTGAAAATAAAAATCTTACCGATTACTTTTGAAATACTAACCAACGAATGTGCTGAAAATAAAGTCTTGCCGATAACTTTTGAAATAGTAACCGAATAATATGTGCTGAAAATAAATCTTGTCGATTAGTTTTGAAATAGTAACCGACGGATGTGCTGAAAATAAATCATGCTGATTACTTTTGAAATAGTAAGCGACGAATATGTTGAAAATAAAAATCTTGCCGAATACTTTTGAAATAGTAACCGAGGAATGTGCTAAAAATAAAAATCTTGCCGATTACCTTTGAAATAGTAACCGATGAACATGCTGAAAATAAAAATCTTCCCGATTACTTTTGAAATAGTCACCGACCAATATGCTGAAAATAAAAATCATGCCGATTACTTTTGAAATAGTAACCGACGAATGTGCTGAAAATAAATCATGCTGATTACTTTTGAAATAGTAAGCGATGAATATGTTGGAAATAAAAATCTTACCGATTACTTTTAAAAAAGTAACCAATGAATGTGTTGAAAATAAAGTCTTGCCGATTACTTTTGAAATAGTAACCGACGAATGTGCTGAAAATAAAGTCTTGTCGATTACTTTTAAAATAGTAACCGACAAATATGCTGAAAATAAAAATATTGCCGATTACTTTTGAAATAGTAACCGACGTACATGCTGAAAATAAAAATCTTGCCGATTACTATTGAAATAGTAACCGACGAATGTGCTGAAAATAAAGTCTTGCCGATTACTTTTGAAATAGTAACCGACGAATGTGCAGAAAATAGATCATGTCGATTACTTTTGAAATAGTAACCGACGAATGTGTTGAATATAAAGTCTTGCCGATTACTTTTGAAATAGTAACCGACAAATGTGCTGAAAATATATCATGCCAATTACTATTGAAACAGTAACCGACAAATGTGCTGAAAATAAAAGTCTTGCCGATTACTTTTGAAATAGTAACCTGACGAATGTGCTGAAAATAAATCATGCCGATTACTTTTGAAATAGTCACCGACGAATATGCTGAAAATAAAAATCTTGCCGATTACTTTTGAAATAGTAACCGACGAATGTGCTGAAAATAAATCATGCCGATTACTTTCGAAATAGTAAGCGACGAATATGTTGAAAATGAAAATCTTACCGATTACTTTTAAAATAGTAACCAACGAATGTACTGAAAATAAATCTTGCCGATTACTTTTGAAATAGTAACCGACGAATGTGCTGAAAATAAATCATGCCGATTACTTTGGAAATAGTAAGTGACGAATATGTTGAAAATAAAAATCTTACCGATTACTTTTGAAATACTAACCAACGAATGTGCTGAAAATAAAGTCTTGCCGATAACTTTTGAAATAGTAACCGAATAATATGTGCTGAAAATAAATCTTGTCGATTAGTTTTGAAATAGTAACCGACGGATGTGCTGAAAATAAATCATGCTGATTACTTTTGAAATAGTAAGCGACGAATATGTTGAAAATAAAAATCTTGCCGAATACTTTTGAAATAGTAACCGAGGAATGTGCTAAAAATAAAAATCTTGCCGATTACCTTTGAAATAGTAACCGATGAACATGCTGAAAATAAAAATCTTCCCGATTACTTTTGAAATAGTCACCGACCAATATGCTGAAAATAAAAATCATGCCGATTACTTTTGAAATAGTAACCGACGAATGTGCTGAAAATAAATCATGCTGATTACTTTTGAAATAGTAAGCGATGAATATGTTGGAAATAAAAATCTTACCGATTACTTTTAAAAAAGTAACCAATGAATGTGTTGAAAATAAAGTCTTGCCGATTACTTTTGAAATAGTAACCGACGAATGTGCTGAAAATAAAGTCTTGTCGATTACTTTTAAAATAGTAACCGACAAATATGCTGAAAATAAAAATATTGCCGATTACTTTTGAAATAGTAACCGACGTACATGCTGAAAATAAAAATCTTGCCGATTACTATTGAAATAGTAACCGACGAATGTGCTGAAAATAAAGTCTTGCCGATTACTTTTGAAATAGTAACCGACGAATGTGCAGAAAATAGATCATGTCGATTACTTTTGAAATAGTAACCGACGAATGTGTTGAATATAAAGTCTTGCCGATTACTTTTGAAATAGTAACCGACAAATGTGCTGAAAATATATCATGCCAATTACTATTGAAATAGTAACCGACAAATGTGCTGAAAATAAAAGTCTTGCCGATTACTTTTGAAATAGTAACCTGACGAATGTGCTGAAAATAAATCATGCCGATTACTTTTGAAATAGTCACCGACGAATATGCTGAAAATAAAAATCTTGCCGATTACTTTTGAAATAGTAACCGACGAATGTGCTGAAAATAAATCATGCCGATTACTTTCGAAATAGTAAGCGACGAATATGTTGAAAATGAAAATCTTACCGATTACTTTTAAAATAGTAACCAACGAATGTACTGAAAATAAATCTTGCCGATTACTTTTGAAATAGTAACCGACGAATGTGCTGAAAATAAATCATGCCGATTACTTTGGAAATAGTAAGTGACGAATATGTTGAAAATAAAAATCTTACCGATTACTTTTGAAATACTAACCAACGAATGTGCTGAAAATAAAGTCTTGCCGATAACTTTTGAAATAGTAACCGAATAATATGTGCTGAAAATAAATCTTGTCGATTAGTTTTGAAATAGTAACCGACGGATGTGCTGAAAATAAATCATGCTGATTACTTTTGAAATAGTAAGCGACGAATATGTTGAAAATAAAAATCTTGCCGAATACTTTTGAAATAGTAACCGAGGAATGTGCTAAAAATAAAAATCTTGCCGATTACCTTTGAAATAGTAACCGATGAACATGCTGAAAATAAAAATCTTCCCGATTACTTTTGAAATAGTCACCGACCAATATGCTGAAAATAAAAATCATGCCGATTACTTTTGAAATAGTAACCGACGAATGTGCTGAAAATAAATCATGCTGATTACTTTTGAAATAGTAAGCGATGAATATGTTGGAAATAAAAATCTTACCGATTACTTTTAAAAAAGTAACCAATGAATGTGTTGAAAATAAAGTCTTGCCGATTACTTTTGAAATAGTAACCGACGAATGTGCTGAAAATAAAGTCTTGTCGATTACTTTTAAAATAGTAACCGACAAATATGCTGAAAATAAAAATATTGCCGATTACTTTTGAAATAGTAACCGACGTACATGCTGAAAATAAAAATCTTGCCGATTACTATTGAAATAGTAACCGACGAATGTGCTGAAAATAAAGTCTTGCCGATTACTTTTGAAATAGTAACCGACGAATGTGCAGAAAATAGATCATGTCGATTACTTTTGAAATAGTAACCGACGAATGTGTTGAATATAAAGTCTTGCCGATTACTTTTGAAATAGTAACCGACAAATGTGCTGAAAATATATCATGCCAATTACTATTGAAATAGTAACCGACAAATGTGCTGAAAATAAAAGTCTTGCCGATTACTTTTGAAATAGTAACCTGACGAATGTGCTGAAAATAAATCATGCCGATTACTTTTGAAATAGTCACCGACGAATATGCTGAAAATAAAAATCTTGCCGATTACTTTTGAAATAGTAACCGACGAATGTGCTGAAAATAAATCATGCCGATTACTTTCGAAATAGTAAGCGACGAATATGTTGAAAATGAAAATCTTACCGATTACTTTTAAAATAGTAACCAACGAATGTACTGAAAATAAATCTTGCCGATTACTTTTGAAATAGTAACCGACGAATGTGCTGAAAATAAATCATGCCGATTACTTTGGAAATAGTAAGTGACGAATATGTTGAAAATAAAAATCTTACCGATTACTTTTGAAATACTAACCAACGAATGTGCTGAAAATAAAGTCTTGCCGATAACTTTTGAAATAGTAACCGAATAATATGTGCTGAAAATAAATCTTGTCGATTAGTTTTGAAATAGTAACCGACGGATGTGCTGAAAATAAATCATGCTGATTACTTTTGAAATAGTAAGCGACGAATATGTTGAAAATAAAAATCTTGCCGAATACTTTTGAAATAGTAACCGAGGAATGTGCTAAAAATAAAAATCTTGCCGATTACCTTTGAAATAGTAACCGATGAACATGCTGAAAATAAAAATCTTCCCGATTACTTTTGAAATAGTCACCGACCAATATGCTGAAAATAAAAATCATGCCGATTACTTTTGAAATAGTAACCGACGAATGTGCTGAAAATAAATCATGCTGATTACTTTTGAAATAGTAAGCGATGAATATGTTGGAAATAAAAATCTTACCGATTACTTTTAAAAAAGTAACCAATGAATGTGTTGAAAATAAAGTCTTGCCGATTACTTTTGAAATAGTAACCGACGAATGTGCTGAAAATAAAGTCTTGTCGATTACTTTTAAAATAGTAACCGACAAATATGCTGAAAATAAAAATATTGCCGATTACTTTTGAAATAGTAACCGACGTACATGCTGAAAATAAAAATCTTGCCGATTACTATTGAAATAGTAACCGACGAATGTGCTGAAAATAAAGTCTTGCCGATTACTTTTGAAATAGTAACCGACGAATGTGCAGAAAATAGATCATGTCGATTACTTTTGAAATAGTAACCGATGAATGTGTTGAATATAAAGTCTTGCCGATTATTTTTGAAATAGTAACCGACAAATGCGCTGAAAATATATCATGCCAATTACTATTGAAATAGTAACCGACAAATGTGCTGAAAATAAAAGTCTTGCCGATTACTTTTGAAATAGTAACCTGACGAATGTGCTGAAAATAAATCATGCCGATTACTTTTGAAATAGTCACCGACGAATATGCTGAAAATAAAAATCTTGCCGATTACTTTTGAAATAGTAACCGACGAATGTGCTGAAAATAAATCATGCCGATTACTTTCGAAATAGTAAGCGACGAATATGTTGAAAATAAAAATCTTACCGATTACTTTTAAAATAGTAACCAACGAATGTACTGAAAATAAATCTTGCCGATTACTTTTGAAATAGTAACCGACGAATGTGCTGAAAATAAATCATGCCGATTACTTTGGAAATAGTAAGTGACGAATATGTTGAAAATAAAAATCTTACCGATTACTTTTGAAATAGTAACCAACGAATGTGCTGAAAATAAAGTCTTGCCGATAACTTTTGAAATAGTAACCGAATAATATGTGCTGAAAATAAATCTTGTCGATTAGTTTTGAAATAGTAACCGACGAATGTGCTGAAAATAAATCATGCTGATTACTTTTGAAATAGTAAGCGACGAATATGTTGAAAATAAAAATCTTGCCGAATACTTTTGAAATAGTAACCGAGGAATGTGCTAAAAATAAAAATCTTGCCGATTACCTTTGAAATAGTAACCGATGAACATGCTGAAAATAAAAATCTTCCCGATTACTTTTGAAATAGTCACCGACCAATATGCTGAAAATAAAAATCATGCCGATTACTTTTGAAATAGTAACCGACGAATGTCCTGAAAATAAATCATGCTGATTACTTTTGAAATAGTAAGCGATGAATATGTTGGAAATAAAAATCTTACCGATTACTTTTAAAAAAGTAACCAATGAATGTGCTGAAAATAAAGTCTTGCCGATTACTTTTGAAATAGTAACCGACGAATATGTTGAAAATAAAAATCTTTCCGATTACTTTTGAAATAGTAACCGACGAATGTGCTGAAAATAAAGTCTTGCCGATTACTTTTAAAATAGTAACCGACAAATATGCTGAAAATAAAAATCTTGCCGATTACTTTTGAAATAGTAACCGACGTACATGCTGAAAATAAAAATCTTGCCGATTACTATTGAAATAGTAACCGACGAATGTGCTGAAAATAAAGTCTTGCCGATTACTTTTGAAATAGTAACCGACGAATGTGCTGAAAATATAGTCTTGCCGATTAATTCTAAAATAGTAACAGACAAATATGCTAAAAATAAAAATCTTGCCGATTACTTTTGAAATAGTAACCGACGAATGTGCTGAAAATAAATCTTGCCGATTACCTTTGAAATAGTAACCGACGAATATGCTGAATATAAAAATTTTGCTGATTACTTTTGAAATAGTAACCGACGAATGTGCAGAAAATAGATCATGCCGATTACTTTTGAAATAGTAACCGACAAATGTGCTGAAAATAAATCATGCCAATTACTATTGAAATAGTAACCGACAAATGTGCTGAAAATAAAAATCTTGCCGATTAGTTTTGAAATAGTAACCGACGAATGTGCTGAAAATAAAGTCTTGTCGATTACTTTTAAAATAGTAACCGACAAATATGCTGAAAATAAAGTCTTGCCGATTACTTTTGAAATAGTAACCGACGAATATGTTGAAAATAAAAATCTTGTCGATTACTTTTAAAATAGTAACCGACAAATATGCTAAAAATAAAAATCTTGCCGATTACTTTTGAAATAGGAACCGACGAATATGTTGAAAATAAAAATCTTGTCGATTACTTTTGAAATACTAACCGACGAATATGCTGAAAATAAAAATCTTGCCGATTACTTTTGAAATAGTAACCGACGAATGTGCTGAAAATAAAGTCTTGCCGATTACTTTTGAAATAGTAACCGACGAATATGTTGAAAATAAAAATCTTGTCGATTACTTTTAAAATAGTAACCGATAAATATGCTAAAAATAAAAATCTTGCCGATTACTTTTGAAATAGGAACCGATGAATATGTTGAAAATAAAAATCTTGTCGATTACTTTTAAAATAGTAACCGACAAATAAGCTGAAAATAAAAAATCTTGCCAATTACTTTTGAAATAGTAACCGACGAATGTGCAGAAAATAGATCATGCCGATTACTTTTGAAATAGTAACCGACGAACGTGTTGAAAATAAATCATGCCGATTACCTTTGAAAGAGTAACCGACGAATATGTTGAAAATAAAAATCTTACCGATTACTTTTGAAATAGTAACCAACGAATGTGCAGAAAATAGATCATGTCGATTACTTTTGAAATAGTAACCGACGAATGTGTTGAATATAAAGTCTTGCCGATTACTTTTGAAATAGTAACCGACGAATATGTGCTGAAAATAAATCTTGCCGATTACTTTTGAAATAGTAACCGACGTACATGCTGAAAATAAAAATCTTGCCGATTACTATTGAAATAGTAACCGACGAATGTGCTGAAAATAAAGTCTTGCCGATTACTTTTGAAATAGTAACCGACGAATGTGCTGAAAATATAGTCTTGCCGATTAATTCTAAAATAGTAACAGACAAATATGCTAAAAATAAAAATCTTGCCGATTACTTTTGAAATAGTAACCGACGAATGTGCTGAAAATAAATCTTGCCGATTACCTTTGAAATAGTAACCGACGAATATGCTGAATATAAAAATTTTGCTGATTACTTTTGAAATAGTAACCGACGAATGTGCAGAAAATAGATCATGCCGATTACTTTTGAAATAGTAACCGACAAATGTGCTGAAAATAAATCATGCCCATTACTATTGAAATAGTAACCGACAAATGTGCTGGAAATAAAAATCTTGCCGATTAGTTTTGAAATAGTAACCGACGAATGTGCTGAAAATAAAGTCTTGTCGATTACTTTTAAAATCGTAACCGACAAATATGCTGAAAATAAAGTCTTGCCGATTACTTTTGAAATAGTAACCGACGAATATGTTGAAAATAAAAATCTTGTCGATTACTTTTAAAATAGTAACCGACAAATATGCTAAAAATAAAAATCTTGCCGATTACTTTTGAAATAGGAACCGACGAATATGTTGAAAATAAAAATCTTGTCGATTACTTTTGAAATACTAACCGACGAATATGCTGAAAATAAAAATCTTGCCGTTTACTTTTGAAATAGTAACCGACGAATGTGCTGAAAATAAAGTCTTGCCGATTACTTTTGAAATAGTAACCGACGAATATGTTGAAAATAAAAATCTTGTCGATTACTTTTAAAATAGTAACCGACAAATATGCTAAAAATAAAAATCTTGCCGATTACTTTTGAAATAGGAACCGATGAATATGTTGAAAATAAAAATCTTGTCGATTACTTTTAAAATAGTAACCGACAAATAAGCTGAAAATAAAAAATCTTGCCAATTACTTTTGAAATAGTAACCGACGAATGTGCAGAAAATAGATCATGCCGATTACTTTTGAAATAGTAACCGACGAACGTGTTGAAAATAAATCATGCCGATTACCTTTGAAAGAGTAACCGACGAATATGTTGAAAATAAAAATCTTACCGATTACTTTTGAAATAGTAACCAACGAATGTGCAGAAAATAGATCATGTCGATTACTTTTGAAATAGTAACCGACGAATGTGTTGAATATAAAGTCTTGCCGATTACTTTTGAAATAGTAACCGACGAATATGTGCTGAAAATAAATCTTGCCGATTACTTTTGAAATAGTAACCGACGTACATGCTGAAAATAAAAATCTTGCCGATTACTATTGAAATAGTAACCGACGAATGTGCTGAAAATAAAGTCTTGCCGATTACTTTTGAAATAGTAACCGACGAATGTGCTGAAAATATAGTCTTGCCGATTAATTCTAAAATAGTAACAGACAAATATGCTAAAAATAAAAATCTTGCCGATTACTTTTGAAATAGTAACCGACGAATGTGCTGAAAATAAATCTTGCCGATTACCTTTGAAATAGTAACTGACGAATATGCTGAATATAAAAATTTTGCTGATTACTTTTGAAATAGTAACCGACGAATGTGCAGAAAATAGATCATGCCGATTACTTTTGAAATAGTAACCGACAAATGTGCTGAAAATAAATCATGCCCATTACTATTGAAATAGTAACCGACAAATGTGCTGAAAATAAAAATCTTGCCGATTAGTTTTGAAATAGTAACCGACGAATGTGCTGAAAATAAAGTCTTGTCGATTACTTTTAAAATCGTAACCGACAAATATGCTGAAAATAAAGTCTTGCCGATTACTTTTGAAATAGTAACCGACGAATATGTTGAAAATAAAAATCTTGTCGATTACTTTTAAAATAGTAACCGACAAATATGCTAAAAATAAAAATCTTGCCGATTACTTTTGAAATAGGAACCGACGAATATGTTGAAAATAAAAATCTTGTCGATTACTTTTGAAATACTAACCGACGAATATGCTGAAAATAAAAATCTTGCCGATTACTTTTGAAATAGTAACCGACGAATGTGCTGAAAATAAAGTCTTGCCGATTACTTTTGAAATAGTAACCGACGAATATGTTGAAAATAAAAATCTTGTCGATTACTTTTAAAATAGTAACCGACAAATATGCTAAAAATAAAAATCTTGCCGATTACTTTTGAAATAGGAACCGATGAATATGTTGAAAATAAAAATCTTGTCGATTACTTTTAAAATAGTAACCGACAAATAAGCTGAAAATAAAAAATCTTGCCAATTACTTTTGAAATAGTAACCGACGAATGTGCAGAAAATAGATCATGCCGATTACTTTTGAAATAGTAACCGACGAACGTGTTGAAAATAAATCATGCCGATTACCTTTGAAAGAGTAACCGACGAATATGTTGAAAATAAAAATCTTACCGATTACTTTTGAAATAGTAACCAACGAATGTGCAGAAAATAGATCATGTCGATTACTTTTGAAATAGTAACCGACGAATGTGTTGAATATAAAGTCTTGCCGATTACTTTTGAAATAGTAACCGACGAATATGTGCTGAAAATAAATCTTGCCGATTACTTTTGAAATAGTAACCGACGTACATGCTGAAAATAAAAATCTTGCCGATTACTATTGAAATAGTAACCGACGAATGTGCTGAAAATAAAGTCTTGCCGATTACTTTTGAAATAGTAACCGACGAATGTGCTGAAAATATAGTCTTGCCGATTAATTCTAAAATAGTAACAGACAAATATGCTAAAAATAAAAATCTTGCCGATTACTTTTGAAATAGTAACCGACGAATGTGCTGAAAATAAATCTTGCCGATTACCTTTGAAATAGTAACTGACGAATATGCTGAATATAAAAATTTTGCTGATTACTTTTGAAATAGTAACCGACGAATGTGCAGAAAATAGATCATGCCGATTACTTTTGAAATAGTAACCGACAAATGTGCTGAAAATAAATCATGCCCATTACTATTGAAATAGTAACCGACAAATGTGCTGAAAATAAAAATCTTGCCGATTAGTTTTGAAATAGTAACCGACGAATGTGCTGAAAATAAAGTCTTGTCGATTACTTTTAAAATCGTAACCGACAAATATGCTGAAAATAAAGTCTTGCCGATTACTTTTGAAATAGTAACCGACGAATATGTTGAAAATAAAAATCTTGTCGATTACTTTTAAAATAGTAACCGACAAATATGCTAAAAATAAAAATCTTGCCGATTACTTTTGAAATAGGAACCGACGAATATGTTGAAAATAAAAATCTTGTCGATTACTTTTGAAATACTAACCGACGAATATGCTGAAAATAAAAATCTTGCCGATTACTTTTGAAATAGTAACCGACGAATGTGCTGAAAATAAAGTCTTGCCGATTACTTTTGAAATAGTAACCGACGAATATGTTGAAAATAAAAATCTTGTCGATTACTTTTAAAATAGTAACCGACAAATATGCTAAAAATAAAAATCTTGCCGATTACTTTTGAAATAGGAACCGATGAATATGTTGAAAATAAAAATCTTGTCGATTACTTTTAAAATAGTAACCGACAAATAAGCTGAAAATAAAAAATCTTGCCAATTACTTTTGAAATAGTAACCGACGAATGTGCAGAAAATAGATCATGCCGATTACTTTTGAAATAGTAACCGACGAACGTGTTGAAAATAAATCATGCCGATTACCTTTGAAAGAGTAACCGACGAATATGTTGAAAATAAAAATCTTACCGATTACTTTTGAAATAGTAACCAACGAATGTGCAGAAAATAGATCATGTCGATTACTTTTGAAATAGTAACCGACGAATGTGTTGAATATAAAGTCTTGCCGATTACTTTTGAAATAGTAACCGACGAATATGTGCTGAAAATAAATCTTGCCGATTACTTTTGAAATAGTAACCGACGTACATGCTGAAAATAAAAATCTTGCCGATTACTATTGAAATAGTAACCGACGAATGTGCTGAAAATAAAGTCTTGCCGATTACTTTTGAAATAGTAACCGACGAATGTGCTGAAAATATAGTCTTGCCGATTAATTCTAAAATAGTAACAGACAAATATGCTAAAAATAAAAATCTTGCCGATTACTTTTGAAATAGTAACCGACGAATGTGCTGAAAATAAATCTTGCCGATTACCTTTGAAATAGTAACCGACGAATATGCTGAATATAAAAATTTTGCTGATTACTTTTGAAATAGTAACCGACGAATGTGCAGAAAATAGATCATGCCGATTACTTTTGAAATAGTAACCGACAAATGTGCTGAAAATAAATCATGCCCATTACTATTGAAATAGTAACCGACAAATGTGCTGAAAATAAAAATCTTGCCGATTAGTTTTGAAATAGTAACCGACGAATGTGCTGAAAATAAAGTCTTGTCGATTACTTTTAAAATCGTAACCGACAAATATGCTGAAAATAAAGTCTTGCCGATTACTTTTGAAATAGTAACCGACGAATATGTTGAAAATAAAAATCTTGTCGATTACTTTTAAAATAGTAACCGACAAATATGCTAAAAATAAAAATCTTGCCGATTACTTTTGAAATAGGAACCGACGAATATGTTGAAAATAAAAATCTTGTCGATTACTTTTGAAATACTAACCGACGAATATGCTGAAAATAAAAATCTTGCCGATTACTTTTGAAATAGTAACCGACGAATGTGCTGAAAATAAAGTCTTGCCGATTACTTTTGAAATAGTAACCGACGAATATGTTGAAAATAAAAATCTTGTCGATTACTTTTAAAATAGTAACCGACAAATATGCTAAAAATAAAAATCTTGCCGATTACTTTTGAAATAGGAACCGATGAATATGTTGAAAATAAAAATCTTGTCGATTACTTTTAAAATAGTAACCGACAAATAAGCTGAAAATAAAAAATCTTGCCAATTACTTTTGAAATAGTAACCGACGAATGTGCAGAAAATAGATCATGCCGATTACTTTTGAAATAGTAACCGACGAACGTGTTGAAAATAAATCATGCCGATTACCTTTGAAAGAGTAACCGACGAATATGTTGAAAATAAAAATCTTACCGATTACTTTTGAAATAGTAACCAACGAATGTGCAGAAAATAGATCATGTCGATTACTTTTGAAATAGTAACCGACGAATGTGTTGAATATAAAGTCTTGCCGATTACTTTTGAAATAGTAACCGACGAATATGTGCTGAAAATAAATCTTGCCGATTACTTTTGAAATAGTAACCGACAAATGTGCTGAAAATAAATCATGCCCATTACTTTTGAAATAGTAAGCGACGAATATGTTGAAAATAAAAATCTTGCCGAATACTTTTGAAATAGTAACCGAGGAATGTGCTAAAAATAAAAATCTTGCCGATTACCTTTGAAATAGTAACCGATGAACATGCTGAAAATAAAATCTTCCCGATTACTTTTGAAATAGTCACCGACCAATATGCTGAAAATAAAAATCATGCCGATTACTTTTGAAATAGTAACCGACGAATGTGCTGAAAATAAATCATGCTGATTACTTTTGAAATAGTAAGCGATGAATATGTTGGAAATAAAAATCTTACCGATTACTTTTAAAAAAGTAACCAATGAATGTGCTGAAAATAAAGTCTTGCCGATTACTTTTGAAATAGTAACCGACGAATATGTTGAAAATAAAAATCTTGCCGATTACTTTTGAAATAGTAACCGACGAATGTGCTGAAAATAAAGTCTTGCCGATTACTTTTAAAATAGTAACCGACAAATATGCTGAAAATAAAAATCTTGCCGATTACTTTGGAAATAGTAACCGACGTACATGCTGAAAATAAAAATCTTGCCGATTACTATTGAAATAGTAACCGACGAATGTGCTGAAAATAAAGTCTTGTCGATTACTTTTGAAATAGTAACCGACGAATGTGCTGAAAATAAATCATGCCAATTACTATTGAAATAGTAACCGACAAATGTGCTGAAAATAAAAATCTTGCCGATTAGTTTTGAAATAGTAACCGACGAATGTGCTGAAAATAAAGTCTTGTCGATTACTTTTGAAATAGTAACCGACGAATATGTTGAAAATAAAAATCTTGTCGATTACTTTTAAAATAGTAACCGACAAATATGCTAAAAATAAAAATCTTGCCGATTACTTTTGAAATAGGAACCGATGAATGTGCAGAAAATAGATCATGCCGATTACTTTTGAAATAGTAACCGACGAACGTGTTGAAAATAAATCATGCCGATTACCTTTGAAAGAGTAACCGACGAATATGTTGAAAACAAAAATCTTACCGATTACTTTTGAAATAGTAACCGACGAATATGCTTAAAATAAAGTCTTGCCCATTACTTTTGAAATAGTAACCGACAAATATGTGCTGAAAATAAATCTTGTCGATTACTTTTGAAATAGTAACCGACGAATGTGCTGAAAATAAATCATGCTGATTACTTTTGAAATAGTAAGCGACGAATATGTTGAAAATAAAAATCTTGCCGAATACTTTTTAAATAGTAACCGAGGAATGTGCTGAAAATAAATCATGCTGATTACTTTTGAAATAGTAAGCGATGAATATGTTGGAAATAAAAATCTTACCGATTACTTTTAAAAAAGTAACCAATGAATGTGCTGAAAATAAAGTCTTGCCGATTACTTTTGAAATAGTAACCGACGAATATGTTGAAAATAAAAATCTTGCCGATTACTTTTGAAATAGTAACCGACGAATGTGCTGAAAATAAAGTCTTGTCGATTACTTTTAAAATCGTAACCGACAAATATGCTGAAAATAAAGTCTTGCCGATTACTTTTGAAATAGTAACCGACGAATATGTTGAAAATAAAAATCTTGTCGATTACTTTTAAAATAGTAACCGACAAATATGCTAAAAATAAAAATCTTGCCGATTACTTTTGAAATAGGAACCGACGAATATGTTGAAAATAAAAATCTTGTCGATTACTTTTGAAATACTAACCGACGAATATGCTGAAAATAAAAATCTTGCCGATTACTTTTGAAATAGTAACCGACGAATGTGCTGAAAATAAAGTCTTGCCGATTACTTTTGAAATAGTAACCGACGAATATGTTGAAAATAAAAATCTTGTCGATTACTTTTAAAATAGTAACCGACAAATATGCTAAAAATAAAAATCTTGCCGATTACTTTTGAAATAGGAACCGATGAATATGTTGAAAATAAAAATCTTGTCGATTACTTTTAAAATAGTAACCGACAAATAAGCTGAAAATAAAAAATCTTGCCAATTACTTTTGAAATAGTAACCGACGAATGTGCAGAAAATAGATCATGCCGATTACTTTTGAAATAGTAACCGACGAACGTGTTGAAAATAAATCATGCCGATTACCTTTGAAAGAGTAACCGACGAATATGTTGAAAATAAAAATCTTACCGATTACTTTTGAAATAGTAACCAACGAATGTGCAGAAAATAGATCATGTCGATTACTTTTGAAATAGTAACCGACGAATGTGTTGAATATAAAGTCTTGCCGATTACTTTTGAAATAGTAACCGACGAATATGTGCTGAAAATAAATCTTGCCGATTACTTTTGAAATAGTAACCGACGTACATGCTGAAAATAAAAATCTTGCCGATTACTATTGAAATAGTAACCGACGAATGTGCTGAAAATAAAGTCTTGCCGATTACTTTTGAAATAGTAACCGACGAATGTGCTGAAAATATAGTCTTGCCGATTAATTCTAAAATAGTAACAGACAAATATGCTAAAAATAAAAATCTTGCCGATTACTTTTGAAATAGTAACCGACGAATGTGCTGAAAATAAATCTTGCCGATTACCTTTGAAATAGTAACCGACGAATATGCTGAATATAAAAATTTTGCTGATTACTTTTGAAATAGTAACCGACGAATGTGCAGAAAATAGATCATGCCGATTACTTTTGAAATAGTAACCGACAAATGTGCTGAAAATAAATCATGCCCATTACTATTGAAATAGTAACCGACAAATGTGCTGAAAATAAAAATCTTGCCGATTAGTTTTGAAATAGTAACCGACGAATGTGCTGAAAATAAAGTCTTGTCGATTACTTTTAAAATCGTAACCGACAAATATGCTGAAAATAAAGTCTTGCCGATTACTTTTGAAATAGTAACCGACGAATATGTTGAAAATAAAAATCTTGTCGATTACTTTTAAAATAGTAACCGACAAATATGCTAAAAATAAAAATCTTGCCGATTACTTTTGAAATAGGAACCGACGAATATGTTGAAAATAAAAATCTTGTCGATTACTTTTGAAATACTAACCGACGAATATGCTGAAAATAAAAATCTTGCCGATTACTTTTGAAATAGTAACCGACGAATGTGCTGAAAATAAAGTCTTGCCGATTACTTTTGAAATAGTAACCGACGAATATGTTGAAAATAAAAATCTTGTCGATTACTTTTAAAATAGTAACCGACAAATATGCTAAAAATAAAAATCTTGCCGATTACTTTTGAAATAGGAACCGATGAATATGTTGAAAATAAAAATCTTGTCGATTACTTTTAAAATAGTAACCGACAAATAAGCTGAAAATAAAAAATCTTGCCAATTACTTTTGAAATAGTAACCGACGAATGTGCAGAAAATAGATCATGCCGATTACTTTTGAAATAGTAACCGACGAACGTGTTGAAAATAAATCATGCCGATTACCTTTGAAAGAGTAACCGACGAATATGTTGAAAATAAAAATCTTACCGATTACTTTTGAAATAGTAACCAACGAATGTGCAGAAAATAGATCATGTCGATTACTTTTGAAATAGTAACCGACGAATGTGTTGAATATAAAGTCTTGCCGATTACTTTTGAAATAGTAACCGACGAATATGTGCTGAAAATAAATCTTGCCGATTACTTTTGAAATAGTAACCGACGAATGTGCTGAAAATAAATCATGCTGATTACTTTTGAAATAGTAAGCGACGAATATGTTGAAAATAAAAATCTTGCCGAATACTTTTGAAATAGTAACCGAGGAATGTGCTAAAAATAAAAATCTTGCTGATTACCTTTGAAATAGTAACCGATGAACATGCTGAAAATAAAATCTTCCCGATTACTTTTGAAATAGTCACCGACCAATATGCTGAAAATAAAAATCATGCCGATTACTTTTGAAATAGTAACCGACGAATGTGCTGAAAATAAATCATGCTGATTACTTTTGAAATAGTAAGCGATGAATATGTTGGAAATAAAAATCTTACCGATTACTTTTAAAAAAGTAACCAATGAATGTGCTGAAAATAAAGTCTTGCCGATTACTTTTGAAATAGTAACCGACGAATATGTTGAAAATAAAAATCTTGCCGATTACTTTTGAAATAGTAACCGACGAATGTGCTGAAAATAAAGTCTTGCCGATTACTTTTAAAATAGTAACCGACAAATATGCTGAAAATAAAAATCTTGCCGATTACTTTGGAAATAGTAACCGACGTACATGCTGAAAATAAAAATCTTGCCGATTACTATTGAAATAGTAACCGACGAATGTGCTGAAAATAAAGTCTTGTCGATTACTTTTGAAATAGTAACCGACGAATGTGCTGAAAATAAATCATGCCAATTACTATTGAAATAGTAACCGACAAATGTGCTGAAAATAAAAATCTTGCCGATTAGTTTTGAAATAGTAACCGACGAATGTGCTGAAAATAAAGTCTTGTCGATTACTTTTGAAATAGTAACCGACGAATATGTTGAAAATAAAAATCTTGTCGATTACTTTTAAAATAGTAACCGACAAATATGCTAAAAATAAAAATCTTGCCGATTACTTTTGAAATAGGAACCGATGAATGTGCAGAAAATAGATCATGCCGATTACTTTTGAAATAGTAACCGACGAACGTGTTGAAAATAAATCATGCCGATTACCTTTGAAAGAGTAACCGACGAATATGTTGAAAA
Source organism: Medicago lupulina (assembly GCA_958299785.1). Taxonomy (NCBI): domain Eukaryota; kingdom Viridiplantae; phylum Streptophyta; class Magnoliopsida; order Fabales; family Fabaceae; genus Medicago; species Medicago lupulina. Next base: position 37,179,142 of record OY283142.1, read on the forward strand.
CAAAAATCTTACCGATTACTTTTGAAATAGTAACCGACGAATATGCTTAAAATAAAGTCTTGCCCATTACTTTTGAAATAGTAACCGACAAATATGTGCTGAAAATAAATCTTGTCGATTACTTTTGAAATAGTAACCGACGAATGTGCTGAAAATAAATCATGCTGATTACTTTTGAAATAGTAAGCGACGAATATGTTGAAAATAAAAATCTTGCCGAATACTTTTTAAATAGTAACCGAGGAATGTGCTAAAAATAAAAATCTTGCCGATTACCTTTGAAATAGTAACCGATGAACATGCTGAAAATAAAAATCTTCCCGATTACTTTTGAAATAGTCACCGACCAATATGCTGAAAATAAAAATCATGTCGATTACTTTTGAAATAGTAACCGACGAATGTGTTGAAAATAAATCATGCTGATTACATTTGAAATAGTAAGCGATGAATATGTTGGAAATAAAAATCTTACCGATTACTTTTAAAAAAGTAACCAATGAATGTGCTGAAAATAAAGTTTTGCCGATTACTTTTGAAATAGTAACCGACGAATATGTTGAAAATAAAAATCTTGCCGATTACTTTTGAAATAGTAACCGACGAATGTGCTGAAAATAAAGTCTTGCCGATTACTTTTAAAATAGTAACCGACAAATATGCTGAAAATAAAAATCTTGCCGATTACTTTTGAAATAGTAACCGACAAATGTGCTGAAAATAAAAGTCTTGCCGATTACTTTTAAAATAGTAACCGACAAATATGCTGAAAATAAAAATCTTGCCGATTACTTTTAAAATAGTAACCGACAAATATGCTAAAAATAAAAATCTTGCCGATTACTTTTGAAATAGGAACCGACGAATATGTTGAAAATAAAAATCTTGTCGATTACTTTTGAAATACTAACCGACGAATATGCTGAAAATAAAAATCTTGCCGATTACTTTTGAAATAGTAACCGACGTACATGCTGAAAATAAAAATCTTGCCGATTACTATTGAAATAGTAACCGACGAATGTGCTGAAAATAAAGTCTTGCCGATTACTTTTGAAATAGTAACCGACGAATGTGCTGAAAATATAGTCTTGCCGATTAATTCTAAAATAGTAACAGACAAATATGCTAAAAATAAAAATCTTGCCGATTACTTTTGAAATAGTAACCGACGAATGTGCTGAAAATAAATCTTGCCGATTACCTTTGAAATAGGAACCGACGAATGGCTGAATATAAAAATTTTGCTGATTACTTTTGAAATAGTAACCGACGAATGTGCAGAAAATAGATCATGTCGATTACTTTTGAAATAGTAACCGACAAATGTGTTGAATATAAAGTCTTGCCGATTACTTTTGAAATAGTAACCGACAAATGTGCTGAAAATATATCATGCCAATTACTATTGAAATAGTAACCGACAAATGTGCTGAAAATAAAAGTCTTGCCGATTACTTTTGAAATAGTAACCTGACGAATGTGCTGAAAATAAATCATGCCGATTACTTTTGAAATAGTCACCGACGAATATGCTGAAAATAAAAATCTTGCCGATTACTTTTGAAATAGTAACCGACGAATGTGCTGAAAATAAATCATGCCGATTACTTTCGAAATAGTAAGCGACGAATATGTTGAAAATAAAAATCTTACCGATTACTTTTAAAATAGTAACCAACGAATGTACTTAAAAAAAATCTTGCCGATTACTTTTGAAATAGTAACCGACGAATGTGCTGAAAATAAATCATGCCGATTACTTTGGAAATAGTAAGTGACGAATATGTTGAAAATAAAAATCTTACCGATTACTTTTGAAATAGTAACCAACGAATGTGCTGAAAATAAAGTCTTGCCGATAACTTTTGAAATAGTAACCGAATAGTATGTGCTGAAAATAAATCTTGTCGATTAGTTTTGAAATAGTAACCGACGAATGTGCTGAAAATAAATCATGCTGATTACTTTTGAAATAGTAACCGACGAATGTGCTGAAAATAAAGTCTTGCCGATTACTTTTAAAATAGTAACCGACAAATATGCTGAAAATAAAAATCTTGCCGATTACTTTTGAAATAGTAACCGACGTACATGCTAAAAATAAAAATCTTGCCGATTACTATTGAAATAGTAACCGACGAATGTGCTGAAAATAAAGTCTTGCCGATTACTTTTGAAATAGTAACCGACGAATGTGCTGAAAATATAGTCTTGCCGATTAATTCTAAAATAGTAACAGACAAATATGCTAAAAATAAAAATCTTGCCGATTACTTTTGAAATAGTAACCGACGAATGTGCTGAAAATAAATCTTGTCGATTACCTTTGAAATAGGAACCGACGAATGGCTGAATATAAAAATTTTGCTGATTACTTTTGAAATAGTAACCGACGAATGTGCAGAAAATAGATCATGTCGATTACTTTTGAAATAGTAACCGACAAATGTGTTGAATATAAAGTCTTGCCGATTACTTTTGAAATAGTAACCGACAAATGTCCTGAAAATATATCATGCCAATTACTATTGAAATAGTAACCGACAAATGTGCTGAAAATAAAAGTCTTGCCGATTACTTTTGAAATAGTAACCTGACGAATGTGCTGAAAATAAATCATGCCGATTACTTTTGAAATAGTCACCGACGAATATGCTGAAAATAAAAATCTTGCCGATTACTTTTGAAATAGTAACCGACGAATGTGCTGAAAATAAATCATGCCGATTACTTTCGAAATAGTAAGCGACGAATATGTTGAAAATAAAAATCTTACCGATTACTTTTGAAATAGTAACCAACGAATGTACTTAAAATAAATCTTGCCGATTACTTTTGAAATAGTAACCGACGAATGTGCTGAAAATAAATCATGCCGATTACTTTGGAAATAGTAAGTGACGAATATGTTGAAAATAAAAATCTTGCCGATTACTTTTAAAATAGTAACCGACAAATATGCTGAAAATAAAAATCTTGCCGATTACTTTTAAAATAGTAACCGACAAATATGCTAAAAATAAAAATCCTGCCGATTACTTTTGAAATAGGAACCGACGAATATGTTGAAAATAAAAATCTTGTCGATTACTTTTGAAATACTAACCGACGAATATGCTGAAAATAAAAATCTTGCCGATTACTTTTGAAATAGTAACCGACGTACATGCTGAAAATAAAAATCTTGCCGATTACTATTGAAATAGTAACCGACGAATGTGCTGAAAATAAAGTCTTGCCGATTACTTTTGAAATAGTAACCGACGAATGTGCTGAAAATATAGTCTTGCCGATTAATTCTAAAATAGTAACAGACAAATATGCTAAAAATAAAAATCTTGCCGATTACTTTTGAAATAGTAACCGACGAATGTGCTGAAAATAAATCTTGCCGATTACCTTTGAAATAGGAACCGACGAATGGCTGAATATAAAAATTTTGCTGATTACTTTTGAAATAGTAACCGACGAATGTGCAGAAAATAGATCATGTCGATTACTTTTGAAATAGTAACCGACAAATGTGTTGAATATAAAGTCTTGCCGATTACTTTTGAAATAGTAACCGACAAATGTGCTGAAAATATATCATGCCAATTACTATTGAAATAGTAACCGACAAATGTGCTGAAAATAAAAGTCTTGCCGATTACTTTTGAAATAGTAACCTGACGAATGTGCTGAAAATAAATCATGCCGATTACTTTTGAAATAGTCACCGACGAATATGCTGAAAATAAAAATCTTGCCGATTACTTTTGAAATAGTAACCGACGAATGTGCTGAAAATAAATCATGCCGATTACTTTCGAAATAGTAAGCGACGAATATGTTGAAAATAAAAATCTTACCGATTACTTTTAAAATAGTAACCAACGAATGTACTTAAAATAAATCTTGCCGATTACTTTTGAAATAGTAACCGACGAATGTGCTGAAAATAAATCATGCCGATTACTTTGGAAATAGTAAGTGACGAATATGTTGAAAATAAAAATCTTACCGATTACTTTTGAAATAGTAACCAACGAATGTGCTGAAAATAAAGTCTTCCCGATAACTTTTGAAATAGTAACCGAATAGTATGTGCTGAAAATAAATCTTGTCGATTAGTTTTGAAATAGTAACCGACGAATGTGCTGAAAATAAATCATGCTGATTACTTTTGAAATAGTAACCGACGAATGTGCTGAAAATAAAGTCTTGCCGATTACTTTTAAAATAGTAACCGACAAATATGCTGAAAATAAAAATCTTGCCGATTACTTTTGAAATAGTAACCGACGTACATGCTAAAAATAAAAATCTTGCCGATTACTATTGAAATAGTAACCGACGAATGTGCTGAAAATAAAGTCTTGCCGATTACTTTTGAAATAGAAACCGACGAATGTGCTGAAAATATAGTCTTGCCGATTAATTCTAAAATAGTAACAGACAAATATGCTAAAAATAAAAATCTTGCCGATTACTTTTGAAATAGTAACCGACGAATGTGCTGAAAATAAATCTTGTCGATTACCTTTGAAATAGGAACCGACGAATGGCTGAATATAAAAATTTTGCTGATTACTTTTGAAATAGTAACCGACGAATGTGCAGAAAATAGATCATGTCGATGACTTTTGAAATAGTAACCGACAAATGTGTTGAATATAAAGTCTTGCCGATTACTTTTGAAATAGTAACCGACAAATGTCCTGAAAATATATCATGCCAATTACTATTGAAATAGTAACCGACAAATGTGCTGAAAATAAAAGTCTTGCCGATTACTTTTGAAATAGTAACCTGACGAATGTGCTGAAAATAAATCATGCCGATTACTTTTGAAATAGTCACCGACGAATATGCTGAAAATAAAAATCTTGCCGATTACTTTTGAAATAGTAACCGACGAATGTGCTGAAAATAAATCATGCCGATTACTTTCGAAATAGTAAGCGACGAATATGTTGAAAATAAAAATCTTACCGATTACTTTTGAAATAGTAACCAACGAATGTACTTAAAATAAATCTTGCCGATTACTTTTGAAATAGTAACCGACGAATGTGCTGAAAATAAATCATGCCGATTACTTTGGAAATAGTATGTGACGAATATGTTGAAAATAAAAATCTTACCGATTACTTTTGAAATAGTAACCAACGAATGTGCTGAAAATAAAGTCTTGCCGATAACTTTTGAAATAGTAACCGAATAGTATGTGCTGAAAATAAATCTTGTCGATTAGTTTTGAAATAGTAACCGACGAATGTGCTGAAAATAAATCATGCTGATTACTTTTGAAATAGTAAGCGACGAATATGTTGAAAATAAAAATCTTGCCGAATACTTTTGAAATAGTAACCGAGGAATGTGCTAAAAATAAAAATCTTGCCGATTACCTTTGAAATAGTAACCGATGAACATGCTGAAAATAAAATTCTTCCCGATTACTTTTGAAATAGTCACCGACCAATATGCTGAAAATAAAAATCATGCCGATTACTTTTGAAATAGTAACCGACGAATGTGCTGAAAATAAATCATGCTGATTACTTTTGAAATAATAAGCGATGAATATGTTGGAAATAAAAATCTTACCGATTACTTTTAAAAAAGTAACCAATGAATGTGCTAAAAATAAAGTCTTGCCGATTACTTTTGAAATAGTAACAGACAAATATGTTGAAAATAAAAATCTTGCCGATTACTTTTGAAATAGTAACCGACGAATGTGCTGAAAATAAATCATGCTGATTACTTTTGAAATAGTAAGCGACGAATATGTTGAAAATAAAAATCTTGCCGAATACTTCTGAAATAGTAACCGAGGAATGTGCTAAAAATAAAAATCTTGCCGATTACCTTTGAAATAGTAACCGATGAACATGCTGAAAATAAAAATCTTCCCGATTACTTTTGAAATAGTCACCGACCAATATGCTGAAAATAAAAATCATGCCGATTACTTTTGAAATAGTAACCGACGAATGTGCTGAAAATAAATCATGCTGATTACTTTTGAAATAGTAAGCGATGAATATGTTGGAAATAAAAATCTTACCGATTACTTTTAAAAAAGTAACCAATGAATGTGCTGAAAATAAAGTCTTGCCGATTACTTTTGAAATAGTAACCGACGAATATGTTGAAAATAAAAATCTTGCCGATTACTTTTGAAATAGTAACCGACGAATGTGCTGAAAATAAAGTCTTGCCGATTACTTTTAAAATAGTAACCGACAAATATGCTGAAAATAAAAATCTTGCCGATTACTTTTGAAATAGTAACCGACGTACATGCTGAAAATAAAAATCTTGCCGATTACTATTGAAATAGTAACCGACGAATGTGCTGAAAATAAAGTCTTGCCGATTACTTTTGAAATAGTAACCGACGAATGTGCTGAAAATATAGTCTTGCCGATTAATTCTAAAATAGTAATAGACAAATATGCTAAAAATAAAAATCTTGCCGATTACTTTTGAAATAGTAACCGACGAATGTGCTGAAAATAAATCTTGCCGATTACCTTTGAAATAGGAACCGACGAATATGCTGAATATAAAAATTTTGCTGATTACTTTTGAAATAGTAACCGACGAATGTGCAGAAAATAGATCATGTCGATTACTTTTGAAATAGTAACCGACAAATGTGTTGAATATAAAGTCTTGCCGATTACTTTTGAAATAGTAACCGACAAATGTGCTGAAAATATATCATGCCAATTACTATTGAAATAGTAACCGACAAAGGTGCTGAAAATAAAAGTCTTGCCGATTACTTTGAAATAGTAACCTGACGAATGTGCTGAAAATAAATCATGCCGATTACTTTTGAAATAGTCACCGACGAATATGCTGAAAATAAAAATCTTGCCGATTACTTTTGAAATAGTAACCGACGAATGTGCTGAAAATAAATCATGCCGATTACTTTCGAAATAGTAAGCGACGAATATGTTGAAAATAAAAATCTTACCGATTACTTTTAAAATAGTAACCAACGAATGTACTTAAAATAAATCTTGCCGATTACTTTTGAAATAGTAACCGACGAATGTGCTGAAAATAAATCATGCCGATTACTTTGGAAATAGTAAGTGACGAATATGTTGAAAATAAAAATCTTACCGATTACTTTTGAAATAGTAACCAACGAATGTGCTGAAAATAAAGTCTTGCCGATAACTTTTGAAATAGTAACCGAATAGTATGTGCTGAAAATAAAGTCTTGCCGATTACTTTTGAAATAGTAACCGACGAATACGTTGAAAATAAAAATCTTGCCGAATACTTTTGAAATAGTAACCGACGAATGTGCTAAAAATAAAAATCTTACTGATTACCTTTGAAATAGTAACCGATGAACATGCTGAAAATAAAAATCTTCCCGATTACTTTTGAAAAAGTAACCGACAAATATGCTGAAAATAAAAATCTTGCCGATTACTTTTGAAATAGTCACCGACCAATATGCTGAAAATAAAAATCATGCTGATTACTTTTGAAATAGTAACCGACGAATGTGCTGAAAATAAATCATGCTGATTACTTTTGAAATAGTAAGCGATGAATATGTTGGAAATAAAAATCTTACCGATTACTTTTAAAAAAGTAGCCAATGAATGTGCTGAAAATAAAGTCTTGCCGATTACTTTTGAAATAGTAACCGACGAATATGTTGAAAATAAAAATCTTGCCGATTACTTTTGAAATAGTAACCGACGAATGTGCTGAAAATAAAGTCTTGCCGATTACTTTTAAAATAGTAACCGACAAATATGCTGAAAATAAAAATCTTGCCGATTGCTTTTGAAATAGTAACCGACGTACATGCTGAAAATAAAAATCTTGCCGATTACTATTGAAATAGTAACCGACGAATGTGCTGAAAATAAAGTCTTGCCGATTACTTTTGAAATAGTAACCGACGAATGTGCTGAAAATATAGTCTTGCCGATTAATTCTAAAATAGTAACAGACAAATATGCTAAAAATAAAAATCTTGCCGATTACTTTTGAAATAGTAACCGACGAATGTGCTGAAAATAAATCTTGCCGATTACCTTTGAAATAGGAACCGACGAATATGCTGAATATAAAAATTTTGCTGATTACTTTTGAAATAGTAACCGACGAATGTGCAGAAAATAGATCATGTCGATTACTTTTGAAATAGTAACCGACGAATGTGTTGAATATAAAGTCTTGCCGATTACTTTTGAAATAGTAACCGACAAATGTGCTGAAAATAAATCATGCCAATTACTATTGAAATAGTAACCGACAAATGTGCTGAAAATAAAAGTCTTGCCGATTACTTTTGAAATAGTAACCTGACGAATGTGCTGAAAATAAATCATGCCGATTACTTTTGAAATAGTCACCGACGAATATGCTGAAAATAAAAATCTTGCCGATTACTTTTGAAATAGTAACCGACGAATGTGCTGAAAATAAATCATGCCGATTACTTTGGAAATAGTAAGCGACGAATATGTTGAAAATAAAAATCTTACCGATTACTTTTAAAATAGTAACCAACGAATGTACTTAAAATAAATCTTGCCGATTACTTTTGAAATAGTAACCGACGAATGTGCTGAAAATAAATCATGCCGATTACTTTGGAAATAGTAAGTGACGAATATGTTGAAAATAAAAATCTTACCGATTACTTTTGAAATAGTAACCAACGAATGTGCTGAAAATAAAGTCTTGCCGATAACTTTTGAAATAGTAACCGAATAGTATGTGCTGAAAATAAAGTCTTGCCGATTACTTTTGAAATAGGAACCGACGAATACGTTGAAAATAAAAATCTTGCCGAATACTTTTGAAATAGTAACCGACGAATGTGCTAAAAATAAAAATCTTACTGATTACCTTTGAAATAGTAACCGATGAACATGCTGAAAATAAAAATCTTCCCGATTACTTTTGAAAAAGTAACCGACAAATATGCTGAAAATAAAAATCTTGCCGATTACTTTTGAAATAGTCACCGACCAATATGCTGAAAATAAAAATCATGCTGATTACTTTTGAAATAGTAACCGACGAATGTGCTGAAAATAAATCATGCTGATTACTTTTGAAATAGTAAGCGATGAATATGTTGGAAATAAAAATCTTACCGATTACTTTTAAAAAAGTAGCCAATGAATGTGCTGAAAATAAAGTCTTGCCGATTACTTTTGAAATAGTAACCGACGAATATGTTGAAAATAAAAATCTTGCCGATTACTTTTGAAATAGTAACCGACGAATGTGCTGAAAATAAAGTCTTGCCGATTACTTTTAAAATAGTAACCGACAAATATGCTGAAAATAAAAATCTTGCCGATTACTTTTGAAATAGTAACCGACGTACATGCTGAAAATAAAAATCTTGCCGATTACTATTGAAATAGTAACCGACGAATGTGCTGAAAATAAAGTCTTGCCGATTACTTTTGAAATAGTAACCGACGAATGTGCTGAAAATATAGTCTTGCCGATTAATTCTAAAATAGTAACAGACAAATATGCTAAAAATAAAAATCTTGCCGATTACTTTTGAAATAGTAACCGACGAATGTGCTGAAAATAAATCTTGCCGATTACCTTTGAAATAGGAACCGACGAATATGCTGAATATAAAAATTTTGCTGATTACTTTTGAAATAGTAACCGACGAATGTGCAGAAAATAGATCATGTCGATTACTTTTGAAATAGTAACCGACGAATGTGTTGAATATAAAGTCTTGCCGATTACTTTTGAAATAGTAACCGACAAATGTGCTGAAAATAAATCATGCCAATTACTATTGAAATAGTAACCGACAAATGTGCTGAAAATAAAAGTCTTGCCGATTACTTTTGAAATAGTAACCTGACGAATGTGCTGAAAATAAATCATGCCGATTACTTTTGAAATAGTCACCGACGAATATGCTGAAAATAAAAATCTTGCCGATTACTTTTGAAATAGTAACCGACGAATGTGCTGAAAATAAATCATGCCGATTACTTTGGAAATAGTAAGTGACGAATATGTTGAAAATAAAAATCTTACCGATTACTTTTGAAATAGTAACCAACGAATGTGCTGAAAATAAAGTCTTGCCGATAACTTTTGAAATAGTAACCGAATAATATGTGCTGAAAATAAATCTTGTCGATTAGTTTTGAAATAGTAACCGAAGAATGTGCTGAAAATAAATCATGCGGATTACTTTTGAAATAGTAAGCGACGAATATGTTGAAAATAAAAATCTTGTCGATTACTTTTAAAATAGTAACCGACAAATATGCTAAAAATAAAAATCTTGCCGATTACTTTTGAAATAGGAACCGACGAATATGTTGAAAATAAAAATCTTGCCGAATACTTTTGAAATAGTAACCGACGAATGTGCTAAAAATAAAAATCTTACTGATTACCTTTGAAATAGTAACCGATGAACATGCTGAAAATAAAAATCTTCCCGATTACTTTTGAAAAAGTAACCGACAAATATGCTGAAAATAAAAATCTTGCCGATTACTTTTGAAATAGTCACCGACCAATATGCTGAAAATAAAAATCATGCTGATTACTTTTGAAATAGTAACCGACGAATGTGCTGAAAATAAATCATGCTGATTACTTTTGAAATAGTAAGCGATGAATATGTTGGAAATAAAAATCTTACCGATTACTTTTAAAAAAGTAGCCAATGAATGTGCTGAAAATAAAGTCTTGCCGATTACTTTTGAAATAGTAACCGACGAATATGTTGAAAATAAAAATCTTGCCGATTACTTTTGAAATAGTAACCGACGAATGTGCTGAAAATAAAGTCTTGCCGATTACTTTTAAAATAGTAACCGACAAATATGCTGAAAATAAAAATCTTGCCGATTACTTTTGAAATAGTAACCGACGTACATGCTGAAAATAAAAATCTTGCCGATTACTATTGAAATAGTAACCGACGAATGTGCTGAAAATAAAGTCTTGCCGATTACTTTTGAAATAGTAACCGACGAATGTGCTGAAAATATAGTCTTGCCGATTAATTCTAAAATAGTAACAGACAAATATGCTAAAAATAAAAATCTTGCCGATTACTTTTGAAATAGTAACCGACGAATGTGCTGAAAATAAATCTTGCCGATTACCTTTGAAATAGGAACCGACGAATATGCTGAATATAAAAATTTTGCTGATTACTTTTGAAATAGTAACCGACGAATGTGCAGAAAATAGATCATGTCGATTACTTTTGAAATAGTAACCGACGAATGTGTTGAATATAAAGTCTTGCCGATTACTTTTGAAATAGTAACCGACAAATGTGCTGAAAATAAATCATGCCAATTACTATTGAAATAGTAACCGACAAATGTGCTGAAAATAAAAGTCTTGCCGATTACTTTTGAAATAGTAACCTGACGAATGTGCTGAAAATAAATCATGCCGATTACTTTTGAAATAGTCACCGACGAATATGCTGAAAATAAAAATCTTGCCGATTACTTTTGAAATAGTAACCGACGAATGTGCTGAAAATAAATCATGCCGATTACTTTGGAAATAGTAAGTGACGAATATGTTGAAAATAAAAATCTTACCGATTACTTTTGAAATAGTAACCAACGAATGTGCTGAAAATAAAGTCTTGCCGATAACTTTTGAAATAGTAACCGAATAATATGTGCTGAAAATAAATCTTGTCGATTAGTTTTGAAATAGTAACCGAAGAATGTGCTGAAAATAAATCATGCGGATTACTTTTGAAATAGTAAGCGACGAATATGTTGAAAATAAAAATCTTGTCGATTACTTTTAAAATAGTAACCGACAAATATGCTAAAAATAAAAATCTTGCCGATTACTTTTGAAATAGGAACCGACGAATATGTTGAAAATAAAAATCTTGCCGAATACTTTTGAAATAGTAACCGACGAATGTGCTAAAAATAAAAATCTTACTGATTACCTTTGAAATAGTAACCGATGAACATGCTGAAAATAAAAATCTTCCCGATTACTTTTGAAAAAGTAACCGACAAATATGCTGAAAATAAAAATCTTGCCGATTACTTTTGAAATAGTCACCGACCAATATGCTGAAAATAAAAATCATGCTGATTACTTTTGAAATAGTAACCGACGAATGTGCTGAAAATAAATCATGCTGATTACTTTTGAAATAGTAAGCGATGAATATGTTGGAAATAAAAATCTTACCGATTACTTTTAAAAAAGTAGCCAATGAATGTGCTGAAAATAAAGTCTTGCCGATTACTTTTGAAATAGTAACCGACGAATATGTTGAAAATAAAAATCTTGCCGATTACTTTTGAAATAGTAACCGACGAATGTGCTGAAAATAAAGTCTTGCCGATTACTTTTAAAATAGTAACCGACAAATATGCTGAAAATAAAAATCTTGCCGATTACTTTTGAAATAGTAACCGACGTACATGCTGAAAATAAAAATCTTGCCGATTACTATTGAAATAGTAACCGACGAATGTGCTGAAAATAAAGTCTTGCCGATTACTTTTGAAATAGTAACCGACGAATGTGCTGAAAATATAGTCTTGCCGATTAATTCTAAAATAGTAACAGACAAATATGCTAAAAATAAAAATCTTGCCGATTACTTTTGAAATAGTAACCGACGAATGTGCTGAAAATAAATCTTGCCGATTACCTTTGAAATAGGAACCGACGAATATGCTGAATATAAAAATTTTGCTGATTACTTTTGAAATAGTAACCGACGAATGTGCAGAAAATAGATCATGTCGATTACTTTTGAAATAGTAACCGACGAATGTGTTGAATATAAAGTCTTGCCGATTACTTTTGAAATAGTAACCGACAAATGTGCTGAAAATAAATCATGCCAATTACTATTGAAATAGTAACCGACAAATGTGCTGAAAATAAAAGTCTTGCCGATTACTTTTGAAATAGTAACCTGACGAATGTGCTGAAAATAAATCATGCCGATTACTTTTGAAATAGTCACCGACGAATATGCTGAAAATAAAAATCTTGCCGATTACTTTTGAAATAGTAACCGACGAATGTGCTGAAAATAAATCATGCCGATTACTTTGGAAATAGTAAGTGACGAATATGTTGAAAATAAAAATCTTACCGATTACTTTTGAAATAGTAACCAACGAATGTGCTGAAAATAGAGTCTTGCCGATAACTTTTGAAATAGTAACCGAATAATATGTGCTGAAAATAAATCTTGTCGATTAGTTTTGAAATAGTAACCGAAGAATGTGCTGAAAATAAATCATGCGGATTACTTTTGAAATAGTAAGCGACGAATATGTTGAAAATAAAAATCTTGTCGATTACTTTTAAAATAGTAACCGACAAATATGCTAAAAATAAAAATCTTGCCGATTACTTTTGAAATAGGAACCGACGAATATGTTGAAAATAAAAATCTTGCCGAATACTTTTGAAATAGTAACCGACGAATGTGCTAAAAATAAAAATCTTACTGATTACCTTTGAAATAGTAACCGATGAACATGCTGAAAATAAAAATCTTCCCGATTACTTTTGAAAAAGTAACCGACAAATATGCTGAAAATAAAAATCTTGCCGATTACTTTTGAAATAGTCACCGACCAATATGCTGAAAATAAAAATCATGCTGATTACTTTTGAAATAGTAACCGACGAATGTGCTGAAAATAAATCATGCTGATTACTTTTGAAATAGTAAGCGATGAATATGTTGGAAATAAAAATCTTACCGATTACTTTTAAAAAAGTAGCCAATGAATGTGCTGAAAATAAAGTCTTGCCGATTACTTTTGAAATAGTAACCGACGAATATGTTGAAAATAAAAATCTTGCCGATTACTTTTGAAATAGTAACCGACGAATGTGCTGAAAATAAAGTCTTGCCGATTACTTTTAAAATAGTAACCGACAAATATGCTGAAAATAAAAATCTTGCCGATTACTTTTGAAATAGTAACCGACGTACATGCTGAAAATAAAAATCTTGCCGATTACTATTGAAATAGTAACCGACGAATGTGCTGAAAATAAAGTCTTGCCGATTACTTTTGAAATAGTAACCGACGAATGTGCTGAAAATATAGTCTTGCCGATTAATTCTAAAATAGTAACAGACAAATATGCTAAAAATAAAAATCTTGCCGATTACTTTTGAAATAGTAACCGACGAATGTGCTGAAAATAAATCTTGCCGATTACCTTTGAAATAGGAACCGACGAATATGCTGAATATAAAAATTTTGCTGATTACTTTTGAAATAGTAACCGACGAATGTGCAGAAAATAGATCATGTCGATTACTTTTGAAATAGTAACCGACGAATGTGTTGAATATAAAGTCTTGCCGATTACTTTTGAAATAGTAACCGACAAATGTGCTGAAAATAAATCATGCCAATTACTATTGAAATAGTAACCGACAAATGTGCTGAAAATAAAAGTCTTGCCGATTACTTTTGAAATAGTAACCTGACGAATGTGCTGAAAATAAATCATGCCGATTACTTTTGAAATAGTCACCGACGAATATGCTGAAAATAAAAATCTTGCCGATTACTTTTGAAATAGTAACCGACGAATGTGCTGAAAATAAATCATGCCGATTACTTTGGAAATAGTAAGTGACGAATATGTTGAAAATAAAAATCTTACCGATTACTTTTGAAATAGTAACCAACGAATGTGCTGAAAATAAAGTCTTGCCGATAACTTTTGAAATAGTAACCGAATAATATGTGCTGAAAATAAATCTTGTCGATTAGTTTTGAAATAGTAACCGAAGAATGTGCTGAAAATAAATCATGCGGATTACTTTTGAAATAGTAAGCGACGAATATGTTGAAAATAAAAATCTTGTCGATTACTTTTAAAATAGTAACCGACAAATATGCTAAAAATAAAAATCTTGCCGATTACTTTTGAAATAGGAACCGACGAATATGTTGAAAATAAAAATCTTGCCGAATACTTTTGAAATAGTAACCGACGAATGTGCTAAAAATAAAAATCTTACTGATTACCTTTGAAATAGTAACCGATGAACATGCTGAAAATAAAAATCTTCCCGATTACTTTTGAAAAAGTAACCGACAAATATGCTGAAAATAAAAATCTTGCCGATTACTTTTGAAATAGTCACCGACCAATATGCTGAAAATAAAAATCATGCTGATTACTTTTGAAATAGTAACCGACGAATGTGCTGAAAATAAATCATGCTGATTACTTTTGAAATAGTAAGCGATGAATATGTTGGAAATAAAAATCTTACCGATTACTTTTAAAAAAGTAGCCAATGAATGTGCTGAAAATAAAGTCTTGCCGATTACTTTTGAAATAGTAACCGACGAATATGTTGAAAATAAAAATCTTGCCGATTACTTTTGAAATAGTAACCGACGAATGTGCTGAAAATAAAGTCTTGCCGATTACTTTTAAAATAGTAACCGACAAATATGCTGAAAATAAAAATCTTGCCGATTACTTTTGAAATAGTAACCGACGTACATGCTGAAAATAAAAATCTTGCCGATTACTATTGAAATAGTAACCGACGAATGTGCTGAAAATAAAGTCTTGCCGATTACTTTTGAAATAGTAACCGACGAATGTGCTGAAAATATAGTCTTGCCGATTAATTCTAAAATAGTAACAGACAAATATGCTAAAAATAAAAATCTTGCCGATTACTTTTGAAATAGTAACCGACGAATGTGCTGAAAATAAATCTTGCCGATTACCTTTGAAATAGGAACCGACGAATATGCTGAATATAAAAATTTTGCTGATTACTTTTGAAATAGTAACCGACGAATGTGCAGAAAATAGATCATGTCGATTACTTTTGAAATAGTAACCGACGAATGTGTTGAATATAAAGTCTTGCCGATTACTTTTGAAATAGTAACCGACAAATGTGCTGAAAATAAATCATGCCAATTACTATTGAAATAGTAACCGACAAATGTGCTGAAAATAAAAGTCTTGCCGATTACTTTTGAAATAGTAACCTGACGAATGTGCTGAAAATAAATCATGCCGATTACTTTTGAAATAGTCACCGACGAATATGCTGAAAATAAAAATCTTGCCGATTACTTTTGAAATAGTAACCGACGAATGTGCTGAAAATAAATCATGCCGATTACTTTGGAAATAGTAAGTGACGAATATGTTGAAAATAAAAATCTTACCGATTACTTTTGAAATAGTAACCAACGAATGTGCTGAAAATAGAGTCTTGCCGATAACTTTTGAAATAGTAACCGAATAATATGTGCTGAAAATAAATCTTGTCGATTAGTTTTGAAATAGTAACCGAAGAATGTGCTGAAAATAAATCATGCGGATTACTTTTGAAATAGTAAGCGACGAATATGTTGAAAATAAAAATCTTGTCGATTACTTTTAAAATAGTAACCGACAAATATGCTAAAAATAAAAATCTTGCCGATTACTTTTGAAATAGGAACCGACGAATATGTTGAAAATAAAAATCTTGCCGAATACTTTTGAAATAGTAACCGACGAATGTGCTAAAAATAAAAATCTTACTGATTACCTTTGAAATAGTAACCGATGAACATGCTGAAAATAAAAATCTTCCCGATTACTTTTGAAAAAGTAACCGACAAATATGCTGAAAATAAAAATCTTGCCGATTACTTTTGAAATAGTCACCGACCAATATGCTGAAAATAAAAATCATGCTGATTACTTTTGAAATAGTAACCGACGAATGTGCTGAAAATAAATCATGCTGATTACTTTTGAAATAGTAAGCGATGAATATGTTGGAAATAAAAATCTTACCGATTACTTTTAAAAAAGTAGCCAATGAATGTGCTGAAAATAAAGTCTTGCCGATTACTTTTGAAATAGTAACCGACGAATATGTTGAAAATAAAAATCTTGCCGATTACTTTTGAAATAGTAACCGACGAATGTGCTGAAAATAAAGTCTTGCCGATTACTTTTAAAATAGTAACCGACAAATATGCTGAAAATAAAAATCTTGCCGATTACTTTTGAAATAGTAACCGACGTACATGCTGAAAATAAAAATCTTGCCGATTACTATTGAAATAGTAACCGACGAATGTGCTGAAAATAAAGTCTTGCCGATTACTTTTGAAATAGTAACCGACGAATGTGCTGAAAATATAGTCTTGCCGATTAATTCTAAAATAGTAACAGACAAATATGCTAAAAATAAAAATCTTGCCGATTACTTTTGAAATAGTAACCGACGAATGTGCTGAAAATAAATCTTGCCGATTACCTTTGAAATAGGAACCGACGAATATGCTGAATATAAAAATTTTGCTGATTACTTTTGAAATAGTAACCGACGAATGTGCAGAAAATAAATCATGTCGATTACTTTTGAAATAGTAACCGACGAATGTGTTGAATATAAAGTCTTGCCGATTACTTTTGAAATAGTAACCGACAAATGTGCTAAAAATAAATCAAGCCAATTACTATTGAAATAGTAACCGACAAATGTGCTGAAAATAAAAGTCTTGCCGATTACTTTTGAAATAGTAACCTGACGAATGTGCTGAAAATAAATCATGCCGATTACTTTTGAAATAGTCACCGACGAATATCCTGAAAATAAAAATCTTGCCGATTACTTTTGAAATAGTAACCGACGAATGTGCTGAAAATAAATCATGCCGATTACTTTGGAAATAGTAAGTGACGAATATGTTGAAAATAAAAATCTTACCGATTACTTTTGAAATAGTAACCAACGAATGTGCTGAAAATAAAGTCTTGCCGATAACTTTTGAAATAGTAACCGAATAATATGTGCTGAAAATAAATCTTGTCGATTAGTTTTGAAATAGTAACCGAAGAATGTGCTGAAAATAAATCATGCGGATTACTTTTGAAATAGTAAGCGACGAATATGTTGAAAATAAAAATCTTGTTGATTACTTTTAAAATAGTAACCGACAAATATGCTAAAAATAAAAATCTTGCCGATTACTTTTGAAATAGGAACCGACGAATATGTTGAAAATAAAAATCTTGTCGATTACTTTTGAAATACTAACCGACGAATATGCTGAAAATAAAAATCTTGCCGAATACTTTTGAAATAGTAACCGACGAATGTGCTGAAAATAAAGTCTTGCCGATTACTTTTGAAATAGTAACCGACGAATATGTTGAAAATAAAAATCTTGTCGATTACTTTTAAAATAGTAACCGACAAATATGCTAAAAATAAAAATTTTGCCGATTACTTTTGAAATAGGAACCGATGAATATGTTGAAAATAAAAATCTTGTCGATTACTTTTAAAATAGTAACCGACAAATAAGCTGAAAATAAAAAATCTTGCCGATTACTTTTGAAATAGTAACCGACGAATGTGCAGAAAATATATCATGCCGATTACTTTTGAAATAGTAACCGACGAACGTGTTGAAAATAAATCATGCCGATTACCTTTGAAAGAGTAACCGACGAATATGTTGAAAATAAAAATCTTACCGATTACTTTTGAAATAGTAACCAACGAATATGCTGAAAATAAAGTCTTGGCCATTACTTTTGAAATAGTAACCGACGAATATGTGCTGAAAATAAATCTTGCCGATTACTTTTGAAATAGTAACCGACAAATGTGCTGAAAATAAATCATGCCAATTACTATTGAAATAGTAACCGACAAATGTGCTGAAAATAAAAATCTTGCCGATTAGTTTTGAAATAGTAACCGACGAATGTGCTGAAAATAAAGTCTTGTCGATTACTTTTAAAATAGTAACCGACAAATATGCTGAAAATAAAGTCTTGCCGATTACTTTTGAAATAGTAACCGACGAATATGTTGAAAATAAAAATCTTGTCGATTACTTTTAAAATAGTAACCGACAAATATGCTAAAAATAAAAATCTTGCCGATTACTTTTGAAATAGGAACCGACGAATATGTTGAAAATAAAAATCTTGTCGATTACTTTTGAAATACTAACCGACGAATATGCTGAAAATAAAAATCTTGCCGATTACTTTTGAAATAGTAACCGACGAATGTGCTGAAAATAAATCATGCCGATTACTTTGGAAATAGTAAGTGACGAATATGTTGAAAATAAAAATCTTACCGATTACTTTTGAAATAGTAACCAACGAATGTGCTGAAAATAAAGTCTTGCCGATAACTTTTGAAATAGTAACCGAATAATATGTGCTGAAAATAAATCTTGTCGATTAGTTTTGAAATAGTAACCGAAGAATGTGCTGAAAATAAATCATGCGGATTACTTTTGAAATAGTAAGCGACGAATATGTTGAAAATAAAAATCTTGTCGATTACTTTTAAAATAGTAACCGACAAATATGCTAAAAATAAAAATCTTGCCGATTACTTTTGAAATAGGAACCGACGAATATGTTGAAAATAAAAATCTTGTCGATTACTTTTGAAATACTAACCGACGAATATGCTGAAAATAAAAATCTTGCCGAATACTTTTGAAATAGTAACCGACGAATGTGCTGAAAATAAAGTCTTGCCGATTACTTTTGAAATAGTAACCGACGAATATGTTGAAAATAAAAATCTTGTCGATTACTTTTAAAATAGTAACCGACAAATATGCTAAAAATAAAAATTTTGCCGATTACTTTTGAAATAGGAACCGATGAATATGTTGAAAATAAAAATCTTGTCGATTACTTTTAAAATAGTAACCGACAAATAAGCTGAAAATAAAAAATCTTGCCGATTACTTTTGAAATAGTAACCGACGAATGTGCAGAAAATATATCATGCCGATTACTTTTGAAATAGTAACCGACGAACGTGTTGAAAATAAATCATGCCGATTACCTTTGAAAGAGTAACCGACGAATATGTTGAAAATAAAAATCTTACCGATTACTTTTGAAATAGTAACCATCGAATATGCTGAAAATAAAGTCTTGGCCATTACTTTTGAAATAGTAACCGACGAATATGTGCTGAAAATAAATCTTGCCGATTACTTTTGAAATAGTAACCGACAAATGTGCTGAAAATAAATCATGCCAATTACTATTGAAATAGTAACCGACAAATGTGCTGAAAATAAAAATCTTGCCGATTAGTTTTGAAATAGTAACCGACGAATGTGCTGAAAATAAAGTCTTGTCGATTACTTTTAAAATAGTAACCGACAAATATGCTGAAAATAAAGTCTTGCCGATTACTTTTGAAATAGTAACCGACGAATATGTTGAAAATAAAAATCTTGTCGATTACTTTTAAAATAGTAACCGACAAATATGCTAAAAATAAAAATCTTGCCGATTACTTTTGAAATAGGAACCGACGAATATGTTGAAAATAAAAATCTTGTCGATTACTTTTGAAATACTAACCGACGAATATGCTGAAAATAAAAATCTTGCCGATTACTTTTGAAATAGTAACCGACGAATGTGCTGAAAATAAATCATGCCGATTACTTTGGAAATAGTAAGTGACGAATATGTTGAAAATAAAAATCTTACCGATTACTTTTGAAATAGTAACCAACGAATGTGCTGAAAATAAAGTCTTGCCGATAACTTTTGAAATAGTAACCGAATAATATGTGCTGAAAATAAATCTTGTCGATTAGTTTTGAAATAGTAACCCAAGAATGTGCTGAAAATAAATCATGCGGATTACTTTTGAAATAGTAAGCGACGAATATGTTGAAAATAAAAATCTTGTCGATTACTTTTAAAATAGTAACCGACAAATATGCTAAAAATAAAAATCTTGCCGATTACTTTTGAAATAGGAACCGACGAATATGTTGAAAATAAAAATCTTGTCGATTACTTTTGAAATACTAACCGACGAATATGCTGAAAATAAAAATCTTGCCGAATACTTTTGAAATAGTAACCGACGAATGTGCTGAAAATAAAGTCTTGCCGATTACTTTTGAAATAGTAACCGACGAATATGTTGAAAATAAAAATCTTGTCGATTACTTTTAAAATAGTAACCGACAAATATGCTAAAAATAAAAATTTTGCCGATTACTTTTGAAATAGGAACCGATGAATATGTTGAAAATAAAAATCTTGTCGATTACTTTTAAAATAGTAACCGACAAATAAGCTGAAAATAAAAAATCTTGCCGATTACTTTTGAAATAGTAACCGACGAATGTGCAGAAAATATATCATGCCGATTACTTTTGAAATAGTAACCGACGAACGTGTTGAAAATAAATCATGCCGATTACCTTTGAAAGAGTAACCGACGAATATGTTGAAAATAAAAATCTTACCGATTACTTTTGAAATAGTAACCAACGAATATGCTGAAAATAAAGTCTTGGCCATTACTTTTGAAATAGTAACCGACGAATATGTGCTGAAAATAAATCTTGCCGATTACTTTTGAAATAGTAACCGACAAATG
The DNA here is from genome assembly GCA_958299785.1 of Medicago lupulina. NCBI lineage: Eukaryota > Viridiplantae > Streptophyta > Magnoliopsida > Fabales > Fabaceae > Medicago > Medicago lupulina. The sequence goes on from OY283142.1 coordinate 37,200,590, forward strand.
TGCTGAAAATAAATCATGCCAATTACTATTGAAATAGTAACCGACAAATGTGCTGAAAATAAAAATCTTGCCGATTAGTTTTGAAATAGTAACCGACGAATATGCTGAAAATAAAGTCTTGTCGATTACTTTTAAAATAGTAACCGACAAATATGCTGAAAATAAAGTCTTGCCGATTACTTTTGAAATAGTAACCGACGAATATGTTGAAAATAAAAATCTTGTCGATTACTTTTAAAATAGTAACCGACAAATATGCTAAAAATAAAAATCTTGCCGATTACTTTTGAAATAGGAACCGACGAATATGTTGAAAATAAAAATCTTGTCGATTACTTTTGAAATACTAACCGACGAATATGCTGAAAATAAAAATCTTGCCGATTACTTTTGAAATAGTAACCGACGAATGTGCTGAAAATAAATCATGCCGATTACTTTGGAAATAGTAAGTGACGAATATGTTGAAAATAAAAATCTTACCGATTACTTTTGAAATAGTAACCAACGAATGTGCTGAAAATAAAGTCTTGCCGATAACTTTTGAAATAGTAACCGAATAATATGTGCTGAAAATAAATCTTGTCGATTAGTTTTTAAATAGTAACCGAAGAATGTGCTGAAAATAAATCATGCGGATTACTTTTGAAATAGTAAGCGACGAATATGTTGAAAATAAAAATCTTGTCGATTACTTTTAAAATAGTAACCGACAAATATGCTAAAAATAAAAATCTTGCCGATTACTTTTGAAATAGGAACCGACGAATATGTTGAAAATAAAAATCTTGTCGATTACTTTTGAAATACTAACCGACGAATATGCTGAAAATAAAAATCTTGCCGAATACTTTTGAAATAGTAACCGACGAATGTGCTGAAAATAAAGTCTTGCCGATTACTTTTGAAATAGTAACCGACGAATATGTTGAAAATAAAAATCTTGTCGATTACTTTTAAAATAGTAACCGACAAATATGCTAAAAATAAAAATTTTGCCGATTACTTTTGAAATAGGAACCGATGAATATGTTGAAAATAAAAATCTTGTCGATTACTTTTAAAATAGTAACCGACAAATAAGCTGAAAATAAAAAATCTTGCCGATTACTTTTGAAATAGTAACCGACGAATGTGCAGAAAATATATCATGCCGATTACTTTTGAAATAGTAACCGACGAACGTGTTGAAAATAAATCATGCCGATTACCTTTGAAAGAGTAACCGACGAATATGTTGAAAATAAAAATCTTACCGATTACTTTTGAAATAGTAACCAACGAATATGCTGAAAATAAAGTCTTGGCCATTACTTTTGAAATAGTAACCGACGAATATGTGCTGAAAATAAATCTTGCCGATTACTTTTGAAATAGTAACCGACAAATGTGCTGAAAATAAATCATGCCAATTACTATTGAAATAGTAACCGACAAATGTGCTGAAAATAAAAATCTTGCCGATTAGTTTTGAAATAGTAACCGACGAATGTGCTGAAAATAAAGTCTTGTCGATTACTTTTAAAATAGTAACCGACAAATATGCTGAAAATAAAGTCTTGCCGATTACTTTTGAAATAGTAACCGACGAATATGTTGAAAATAAAAATCTTGTCGATTACTTTTAAAATAGTAACCGACAAATATGCTAAAAATAAAAATCTTGCCGATTACTTTTGAAATAGGAACCGACGAATATGTTGAAAATAAAAATCTTGTCGATTACTTTTGAAATACTAACCGACGAATATGCTGAAAATAAAAATCTTGCCGATTACTTTTGAAATAGTAACCGACGAATGTGCTGAAAATAAAGTCTTGCCGATTACTTTTGAAATAGTAACCGACGAATATGTTGAAAATAAAAATCTTGTCGATTACTTTTAAAATACTAACCGACAAATATGCTAAAAATAAAAATCTTGCCGATTACTTTTGAAATAGGAACCGATGAATATGTTGAAAATAAAAATCTTGTCGATTACTTTTAAAATAGTAACCGACAAATAAGCTGAAAATAAAAAATCTTGCCGATTACTTTTGAAATAGTAACCGACGAATGTGCAAAAAATAGATCATGCCGATTACTTTTGAAATAGTAACCGACGAACGTGTTGAAAATAAATCATGCCGATTACCTTTGAAAGAGTAACCGACGAATATGTTGAAAATAAAAATCTTACCGATTACTTTTGAAATAGTAACCAACGAATATGCTGAAAATAAAGTCTTGGCCATTACTTTTGAAATAGTAACCGACGAATATGTTGAAAATAAAAATCTTGTCGATTACTTTTAAAATAGTAACCGACAAATATGCTAAAAATAAAAATCTTGCCGATTACTTTTGAAATAGTAACCGACGAATGTGCTGAAAATAAATCATGCCGATTACTTTTGAAATAGTAAGTGACGAATATGTTGAAAATAAAAATCTTACCGATTACTTTTGAAATAGTAACCAACGAATATGCTGAAAATAAAGTCTTGCCGATTACTTTTGAAATTGTAACCGATGAATATGTTGAAAATAAAAATCTTGTAGATTACTTTTAAAACAGTAACCGACAAATATGCTGAAAATAAAAATCGTGCCGATTACTTTTGAAATAGATGCTGAAAATAAAAATCTTGCCGATTACTTTTAAAATAGTAACCGACGAATGTGCTGATAATAAATCATGCTGATTACTTTTGAAATAGTAAGCGACGAATATGTTGGAAATAAAAATCTTACCGATTACTTTTAAAAAAGTAACCAATGAATGTGCTGAAAATAAAGTTTTACCGATTACTTTTGAAATAGTAACCGACGAATATGTTGAAAATAAAAATCTTGCCGAATACTTTTGAAATAGTAACCGACGAATGTGCTAAAAATAAAAATCTTACTGATTACCTTTGAAATAGTAACCGATGAACATGCTGAAAATAAAAATCTTCCCGATTACTTTTGAAAAAGTAACCGACAAATATGCTGAAAATAAAAATCTTGCCGATTACTTTTGAAATAGTCACCGACCAATATGCTGAAAATAAAAATCATGCTGATTACTTTTGAAATAGTAACCGACGAATGTGCTGAAAATAAATCATGCTGATTACTTTTGAAATAGTAAGCGATGAATATGTTGGAAATAAAAATCTTACCGATTACTTTTAAAAAAGTAGCCAATGAATGTGCTGAAAATAAAGTCTTGCCGATTACTTTTGAAATAGTAACCGACGAATATGTTGAATATAAAAATTTTGCGGATTACTTTTGAAATAGTAACCGACGAATGTGCAGAAAATAGATCATGCCGATTACTTTTGAAATAGTAACCGACGAATGTGTTGAATATAAAGTCTTGCCGATTACTTTTGAAATAGTAACCGACAAATGTGCTGAAAATAAATCATGCCAATTACTATTGAAATAGTAACCGACAAATGTGCTGAAAATAAAAGTCTTGCCGATTACTTTTGAAATAGTAACCTGACGAATGTGCTGAAAATAAATCATGCCGATTACTTTTGAAATAGTCACCGACGAATGTGTTGAATATAAAGTCTTGCCGATTACTTTTGAAATAGTAACCGACAAATGTGCTGAAAATAAATCATGCCAATTACTATTGAAATAGTAACCGACAAATGTGCTGAAAATAAAAGTCTTGCCGATTACTTTTGAAATAGTAACCTGACGAATGTGCTGAAAATAAATCATGCCGATTACTTTTGAAATAGTCACCGACGAATATGCTGAAAATAAAAATTTTGCTGATTACTTTTGAAATAGTAACCGACGAATGTGCAGAAAATAGATCATGTCGATTACTTTTGAAATAGTAACCTACGAATGTGTTGAATATAAAGTCTTGCCGATTACTTTTGAAATAGTAACCGACAAATGTGCTGAAAATAAATCATGCCAATTACTATTGAAATAGTAACCGACAAATGTGCTGAAAATAAAAATCTTGCCGATTAGTTTTGAAATAGTAACCGACGAATGTGCTGAAAATAAATCATGCTGATTACTTTTGAAATAGTAAGCGATGAATATGTTGGAAATAAAAATCTTACCGATTACTTTTAAAAAAGTAACCAATGAATGTGCTGAAAATAAAGTCTTGCCGATTACTTTTCAAATAGTAACCGACGAATATGTTGAAAATAAAAATCTTGCCGATTACTTTTGAAATAGTAACCGACGAATGTGCTGAAAATAAAGTCTTGCCGATTACTTTTAAAATAGTAACCGACAAATATGCTGAAAATAAAAATCTTGCCGATTACTTTTGAAATAGTAACCGACGTACATGCTGAAAATAAAAATCTTGCCGATTACTATTGAAATAGTAACCGACGAATGTGCTGAAAATAAAGTCTTGCCGATTACTTTTGAAATAGTAACCGACGAATGTGCTGAAAATATAGTCTTGCCGATTAATTCTAAAATAGTAACAGACAAATATGCTAAAAATAAAAATCTTGCCGATTACTTTTGAAATAGTAACCGACGAATGTGCTGAAAATAAATCATGCCGATTACCTTTGAAATAGTAACCGACGAATATGCTGAATATAAAAATTTTGCGGATTACTTTTGAAATAGTAACCGACGAATGTGCAGAAAATAGATCATGCCGATTACTTTTGAAATAGTAACCGACGAATGTGTTGAATATAAAGTCTTGCCGATTACTTTTGAAATAGTAACCGACAAATGTGCTGAAAATAAATCATTCCAATTACTATTGAAATAGTAACCGACAAATGTGCTGAAAATAAAAGTCTTGCCGATTACTTTTGAAATAGTAACCTGACGAATGTGCTGAAAATAAATCATGCCGATTACTTTTGAAATAGTCACCGACGAATATGCTGAAAATAAAAATCTTGCCGATTACTTTTGAAATAGTAACCGATGAATGTGCTGAAAATAAATCATGCCGATTACTTTCGAAATAGTAAGCGACGAATATGTTGAAAATAAAAATCTTACCGATTACTTTTAAAATAGTAACCAACGAATGTACTGAAAATAAATCTTGCCGATTACTTTTGAAATAGTAACCGACGAATGTGCTGAAAATAAATCATGTCGATTACTTTTGAAATAGTAAGCGATGAATATGTTGAAAATAAAATTCTTGCCGAATACTTTTGAAATAATAACCGAGGAATGTGCTAAAAATAAAAATCTTGCCGATTACCTTTGAAATAGTAACCGATCAACATGCTGAAAATAAAAATCTTCCCGATTACTTTTGAAAAAGTAACCGACAAATATGCTGAAAATAAAAATCTTGCCGATTACTTTTGAAATAGTCACCGACGAATATGCTGAAAATAAAAATCTTGCCGATTACTTTTGAAATAGTAACCGACGAATGTGCTGAAAATAGATCATGCCGATTACTTTTGAAATAGTAACCGACGAATGTGTTGAATATAAAGTCTTGCCGATTACTTTTGAAATAGTAACCGACAAATGTGCTGAAAATAAATCATGCCAATTACTATTGAAAAAGTAACCGACAAATGTGCTGAAAATAAAAGTCTTGCCGATTACTTTTGAAATAGTAACCTGACGAATGTGCTGAAAATAAATCATGCCGATTACTTTTGAAATAGTCACCGACGAATGTGTTGAATATAAAGTCTTGCCGATTACTTTTGAAATAGTAACCGACAAATGTGCTGAAAATAAATCATGCCAATTACTATTGAAATAGTAACCGACAAATGTGCTGAAAATAAAAGTCTTGCCGATTACTTTTGAAATAGTAACCTGACGAATGTGCTGAAAATAAATCATGCCGATTACTTTTGAAATAGTCACCGACGAATATGCTGAAAATAAAAATTTTGCTGATTACTTTTGAAATAGTAACCGACGAATGTGCAGAAAATAGATCATGTCGATTACTTTTGAAATAGTAACCTACGAATGTGTTGAATATAAAGTCTTGCCGATTACTTTTGAAATAGTAACCGACAAATGTGCTGAAAATAAATCATGCCAATTACTATTGAAATAGTAACCGACAAATGTGCTGAAAATAAAAATCTTGCCGATTAGTTTTGAAATAGTAACCGACGAATGTGCTGAAAATAAATCATGCTGATTACTTTTGAAATAGTAAGCGATGAATATGTTGGAAATAAAAATCTTACCGATTACTTTTAAAAAAGTAACCAATGAATGTGCTGAAAATAAAGTCTTGCCGATTACTTTTCAAATAGTAACCGACGAATATGTTGAAAATAAAAATCTTGCCGATTACTTTTGAAATAGTAACCGACGAATGTGCTGAAAATAAAGTCTTGCCGATTACTTTTAAAATAGTAACCGACAAATATGCTGAAAATAAAAATCTTGCCGATTACTTTTGAAATAGTAACCGACGTACATGCTGAAAATAAAAATCTTGCCGATTACTATTGAAATAGTAACCGACGAATGTGCTGAAAATAAAGTCTTGCCGATTACTTTTGAAATAGTAACCGACGAATGTGCTGAAAATATAGTCTTGCCGATTAATTCTAAAATAGTAACAGACAAATATGCTAAAAATAAAAATCTTGCCGATTACTTTTGAAATAGTAACCGACGAATGTGCTGAAAATAAATCTTGCCGATTACCTTTGAAATAGTAACCGACGAATATGCTGAATATAAAAATTTTGCGGATTACTTTTGAAATAGTAACCGACGAATGTGCAGAAAATAGATCATGCCGATTACTTTTGAAATAGTAACCGACGAATGTGTTGAATATAAAGTCTTGCCGATTACTTTTGAAATAGTAACCGACAAATGTGCTGAAAATAAATCATGCCAATTACTATTGAAATAGTAACCGACAAATGTGCTGAAAATAAAAGTCTTGCCGATTACTTTTGAAATAGTAACCTGACGAATGTGCTGAAAATAAATCATGCCGATTACTTTTGAAATAGTCACCGACGAATATGCTGAAAATAAAAATCTTGCCGATTACTTTTGAAATAGTAACCGATGAATGTGCTGAAAATAAATCATGCCGATTACTTTCGAAATAGTAAGCGACGAATATGTTGAAAATAAAAATCTTACCGATTACTTTTAAAATAGTAACCAACGAATGTACTGAAAATAAATCTTGCCGATTACTTTTGAAATAGTAACCGACGAATGTGCTGAAAATAAATCATGCCGATTACTTTTGAAATAGTAAGCGATGAATATGTTGAAAATCAAATTCTTGCCGAATACTTTTGAAATAATAACCGAGGAATGTGCTAAAAATAAAAATCTTGCCGATTACCTTTGAAATAGTAACCGATGAACATGCTGAAAATAAAAATCTTCCCGATTACTTTTGAAAAAGTAACCGACAAATATGCTGAAAATAAAAATCTTGCCGATTACTTTTGAAATAGTCACCGACGAATATGCTGAAAATAAAAATCTTGCCGATTAGTTTTGAAATAGTAACCGACGAATGTGCTGAAAATAAATCATGCTGATTACTTTTGAAATAGTAAGCGATGAATATGTTGGAAATAAAAATCTTACCGATTACTTTTAAAAAAGTAACCAAATAATGTGCTGAAAATAAAGTCTTGCCGATTACTTTTCAAATAGTAACCGACGAATATGTTGAAAATAAAAATCTTGCCGATTACTTTTGAAATAGTAACCGACGAATGTGCTGAAAATAAAGTCTTGCCGATTACTTTTAAAATAGTAACCGACAAATATGCTGAAAATAAAAATCTTGCCGATTACTTTTGAAATAGTAACCGACGTACATGCTGAAAATAAAAATCTTGCCGATTACTATTGAAATAGTAACCGACGAATGTGCTGAAAATCAAGTCTTGCCGATTACTTTTGAAATAGTAACCGACGAATGTGCTGAAAATATAGTCTTGCCGATTAATTCTAAAATAGTAACAGACAAATATGCTAAAAATAAAAATCTTGCCGATTACTTTTGAAATAGTAACCGACGAATGTGCTGAAAATAAATCTTGCCGATTACCTTTGAAATAGTAACCGACGAATATGCTGAATATAAAAATTTTGCGGATTACTTTTGAAATAGTAACCGACGAATGTGCAGAAAATAGATCATGCCGATTACTTTTGAAATAGTAACCGACGAATGTGTTGAATATAAAGTCTTGCCGATTACTTTTGAAATAGTAACCGACAAATGTGCTGAAAATAAATCATGCCAATTACTATTGAAATAGTAACCGACAAATGTGCTGAAAATAAAAGTCTTGCCGATTACTTTTGAAATAGTAACCTGACGAATGTGCTGAAAATAAATCATGCCGATTACTTTTGAAATAGTCACCGACGAATGTGTTGAATATAAAGTCTTGCCGATTACTTTTGAAATAGTAACCGACAAATGTGCTGAAAATAAATCATGCCAATTACTATTGAAATAGTAACCGACAAATGTGCTGAAAATAAAAGTCTTGCCGATTACTTTTGAAATAGTAACCTGACGAATGTGCTGAAAATAAATCATGCCGATTACTTTTGAAATAGTCACCGACGAATATGCTGAAAATAAAAATTTTGCTGATTACTTTTGAAATAGTAACCGACGAATGTGCAGAAAATAGATCATGTCGATTACTTTTGAAATAGTAACCTACGAATGTGTTGAATATAAAGTCTTGCCGATTACTTTTGAAATAGTAACCGACAAATGTGCTGAAAATAAATCATGCCAATTACTATTGAAATAGTAACCGACAAATGTGCTGAAAATAAAAGTCTTGCCGATTACTTTTGAAATAGTAACCTGACGAATGTGCTGAAAATAAATCATGCCGATTACTTTTGAAATAGTCACCGACGAATATGCTGAAAATAAAAATCTTGCCGATTACTTTTGAAATAGTAACCGATGAATGTGCTGAAAATAAATCATGCCGATTACTTTCGAAATAGTAAGCGACGAATATGTTGAAAATAAAAATCTTACCGATTACTTTTAAAATAGTAACCAACGAATGTACTGAAAATAAATCTTGCCGATTACTTTTGAAATAGTAACCGACGAATGTGCTGAAAATAAATCATGCCGATTACTTTTGAAATAGTAAGCGATGAATATGTTGAAAATAAAATTCTTGCCGAATACTTTTGAAATAATAACCGAGGAATGTGCTAAAAATAAAAATCTTGCCGATTACCTTTGAAATAGTAACCGATGAACATGCTGAAAATAAAAATCTTCCCGATTACTTTTGAAAAAGTAACCGACAAATATGCTGAAAATAAAAATCTTGCCGATTACTTTTGAAATAGTCACCGACGAATATGCTGAAAATAAAAATCTTGCCGATTACTTTTGAAATAGTAACCGACGAATGTGCTGAAAATAAATCATGCCGATTTCTTTCCAAATAGTAAGCGACGAATATGTTGAAAATAAAAATCTTACCGATTACTTTTAAAATAGTAACCAATGAATGTGCTGAAAATAAAGTCTTGCCGATTACTTTTGAAATAGTAACCGACGAATGTGCTGAAAATAAATCATGCCGATTACTTTCAAAATAGTAAGCGACGAATATGTTGAAAATAAAAATCTTACCGATTACTTTTAAAATAGTAACCAACGAATGTACTGAAAATAAATCTTGCCGATTACTTTTGAAATAGTAACCGACGAATGTGCTGAAAATAAATAATGCCGATTACTTTCGAAATAGTAAGCGACGAATATGTTGAAAATAAAAATCTTACCGATTACTTTTAAAATAGTAACCAATGAATGTGCTGAAAATAAAGTCTTGCCGATTACTTTTGAAATAGTAACCGACGAATGTGCTGAAAATAAATCTTGCCGATTACCTTTGAAATAGTAACCGACGAATATGCTGAATATAAAAATTTTGCTGATTACTTTTGAAATAGTAACCGACGAATGTGCAAAAAATAGATCATGTCGATTACTTTTGAAATAGTAACCTACGAATGTGTTGAATATAAAGTCTTGCCGATTACTTTTGAAATAGTAACCGACAAATGTGCTGAAAATAAATCATGCCAATTACTATTGAAATAGTAACCGACAAATGTGCTGAAAATAAAAATCTTGCCGATTAGTTTTGAAATAGTAACCGACGAATGTGCTGAAAATAAATCATGCTGATTACTTTTGAAATAGTAAGCGATGAATATGTTGGAAATAAAAATCTTACCGATTACTTTTAAAAAAGTAACCAATGAATGTGCTGAAAATAAAGTCTTGCCGATTACTTTTCAAATAGTAACCGACGAATATGTTGAAAATAAAAATCTTGCCGATTACTTTTGAAATAGTAACCGACGAATGTGCTGAAAATAAAGTCTTGCCGATTACTTTTAAAATAGTAACCGACAAATATGCTGAAAATAAAAATCTTGCCGATTACTTTTGAAATAGTAACCGACGTACATGCTGAAAATAAAAATCTTGCCGATTACTATTGAAATAGTAACCGACGAATGTGCTGAAAATAAAGTCTTGCCGATTACTTTTGAAATAGTAACCGACGAATATGCTGAATATAAAAATTTTGCGGATTACCTTTGAAATAGTAACCGACGATTGTGCAGAAAATAGATCATGCCGATTACTTTTGAAATAGTAACCGACGAATGTGCTGAAAATAAATCTTGCCGATTACCTTTGAAATAGTAACCGACGAATATGCTGAATATAAAAATTTTGCGGATTACTTTTGAAATAGTAACCGACGAATGTGCAGAAAATAGATCATGCCGATTACTATTGAAATAGTAACCGACGAATGTGTTGAATATAAAGTCTTGCCGATTACTTTTGAAATAGTAACCGACGAATGTGCTGAAAATATAGTCTTGCCGATTAATTCTAAAATAGTAACAGACAAATATGCTAAAAATAAAAATCTTGCCGATTACTTTTGAAATAGTAACCGACGAATGTGCTGAAAATAAATCTTGCCGATTACCTTTGAAATAGTAACCGACGAATATGCTGAATATAAAAATTTTGCGGATTACTTTTGAAATAGTAACCGACGATTGTGCAGAAAATAGATCATGCCGATTACTTTTGAAATAGTAACCGACGAATGTGTTGAATATAAAGTCTTGCCGATTACTTTTGAAATAGTAACCGACAAATGTGCTGAAAATAAATCATGCCAATTACTATTGAAATAGTAACCGACAAATGTGCTGAAAATAAAAGTCTTGCCGATTACTTTTGAAATAGTAACCTGACGAATGTGCTGAAAATAAATCATGCCGATTACTTTTGAAATAGTCACCGACGAATGTGTTGAATATAAAGTCTTGCCGATTACTTTTGAAATAGTAACCGACAAATGTGCTGAAAATAAATCATGCCAATTACTATTGAAATAGTAACCGACAAATGTGCTGAAAATAAAAGTCTTGCCGATTACTTTTGAAATAGTAACCTGACGAATGTGCTGAAAATAAATCATGCCGATTACTTTTAAAATAGTCACCGACGAATATGCTGAAAATAAAAATTTTGCTGATTACTTTTGAAATAGTAACCGACGAATGTGCAGAAAATAGATCATGTCGATTACTTTTGAAATAGTAACCTACGAATGTGTTGAATATAAAGTCTTGCCGATTACTTTTGAAATCGTAACCGACAAATGTGCTGAAAATAAATCATGCCAATTACTATTGAAATAGTAACCGACAAATGTGCTGAAAATAAAAATCTTGCCGATTAGTTTTGAAATAGTAACCGACGAATGTGCTGAAAATAAATCATGCTGATTACTTTTGAAATAGTAAGCGATGAATATGTTGGAAATAAAAATCTTACCGATTACTTTTAAAAAAGTAACCAATGAATGTGCTGAAAATAAAGTCTTGCCGATTACTTTTGAAATAGTAACCGACGAATATGTTGAAAATAAAAATCTTGCCGATTACTTTTGAAATAGTAACCGACGAATGTGCTGAAAATAAAGTCTTGCCGATTACTTTTAAAATAGTAACCGACAAATATGCTGAAAATAAAAATCTTGCCGATTACTTTTGAAATAGTAACCGACGTACATGCTGAAAATAAAAATCTTGCCGATTACTATTGAAATAGTAACCGACGAATGTGCTGAAAATAAAGTCTTGCCGATTACTTTTGAAATAGTAACCGACGAATGTGCTGAAAATATAGTCTTGCCGATTAATTCTAAAATAGTAACAGACAAATATGCTAAAAATAAAAATCTTGCCGATTACTTTTGAAATAGTAACCGACGAATGTGCTGAAAATAAATCTTGCCGATTACCTTTGAAATAGTAACCGACGAATATGCTGAATATAAAAATTTTGCGGATTACTTTTGAAATAGTAACCGACGAATGTGCAGAAAATAGATCATGCCGATTACTTTTGAAATAGTAACCGACGACTGTGTTGAATATAAAGTCTTGCCGATTACTTTTGAAATAGTAACCGACAAATGTGCTGAAAATAAATCATGCCAATTACTATTGAAATAGTAACCGACAAATGTGCTGAAAATAAAAGTCTTGCCGATTACTTTTGAAATAGTAACCTGACGAATGTGCTGAAAATAAATCATGCCGATTACTTTTGAAATAGTCACCGACGAATGTGTTGAATATAAAGTCTTGCCGATTACTTTTGAAATAGTAACCGACAAATGTGCTGAAAATAAATCATGCCAATTACTATTGAAATAGTAACCGACAAATGTGCTGAAAATAAAAGTCTTGCCGATTACTTTTGAAATAGTAACCTGACGAATGTGCTGAAAATAAATCATGCCGATTACTTTTGAAATAGTCACCGACGAATATGCTGAAAATAAAAATCTTGCCGATTACTTTTGAAATAGTAACCGACGAATGTGCTGAAAATAAATCATGCCGATTACTTTCGAAATTGTAAGCGACGAATATGTTGAAAATAAAAATCTTACCGATTACTTTTAAAATAGTAACCAACGAATGTACTGAAAATAAATCTTGCCGATTACTTTTGAAATAGTAACCGACGAATGTGCTGAAAATAAATCATGCCGATTACTTTTGAAATAGTAAGCGATGAATATGTTGAAAATAAAATTCTTGCCGAATACTTTTGAAATAATAACCGAGGAATGTGCTAAAAATAAAAATCTTGCCGATTACCTTTGAAATAGTAACCGATGAACATGCTGAAAATAAAAATCTTCCCGATTACTTTTGAAAAAGTAACCGACAAATATGCTGAAAATAAAAATCTTGCCGATTACTTTTGAAATAGTCACCGACGAATATGCTGAAAATAAAAATCTTGCCGATTACTTTTGAAATAGTAACCGACGAATGTGCTGAAAATAAATCATGCCGATTACTTTCGAAATAGTAAGCGACGAATATGTTGAAAATAAAAATCTTACCGATTACTTTTAAAATAGTAACCAATGAATGTGCTGAAAATAAAGTCTTGCCGATTACTTTTGAAATAGTAACCGACGAATGTGCTGAAAATAAATCTTGCCGATTACCTTTGAAATAGTAACCGACGAATATGCTGAATATAAAAATTTTGCTGATTACTTTTGAAATAGTAACCGACGAATGTGCAGAAAATAGATCATGTCGATTACTTTTGAAATAGTAACCTACGAATGTGTTGAATATAAAGTCTTGCCGATTACTTTTGAAATAGTAACCGACAAATGTGCTGAAAATAAATCATGCCAATTACTATTGAAATAGTAACCGACAAATGTGCTGAAAATAAAAATCTTGCCGATTAGTTTTGAAATAGTAACCGACGAATGTGCTGAAAATAAATCATGCTGATTACTTTTGAAATAGTAAGCGATGAATATGTTGGAAATAAAAATCTTACCGATTACTTTTAAAAAAGTAACCAATGAATGTGCTGAAAATAAAGTCTTGCCGATTACTTTTCAAATAGTAACCGACGAATATGTTGAAAATAAAAATCTTGCCGATTACTTTTGAAATAGTAACCGACGAATGTGCTGAAAATAAAGTCTTGCCGATTACTTTTAAAATAGTAACCGACAAATATGCTGAAAATAAAAATCTTGCCGATTACTTTTGAAATAGTAACCGACGTACATGCTGAAAATAAAAATCTTGCCGATTACTATTGAAATAGTAACCGACGAATGTGCTGAAAATAAAGTCTTGCCGATTACTTTTGAAATAGTAACCGACGAATGTGCTGAAAATATAGTCTTGCCGATTAATTCTAAAATAGTAACAGACAAATATGCTAAAAATAAAAATCTTGCCGATTACTTTTGAAATAGTAACCGACGAATGTGCTGAAAATAAATCTTGCCGATTACCTTTGAAATAGTAACCGACGAATATGCTGAATATAAAAATTTTGCGGATTACTTTTGAAATAGTAACCGACGAATGTGCAGAAAATAGATCATGCCGATTACTTTTGAAATAGTAACCGACGAATGTGTTGAATATAATGTCTTGCCGATTACTTTTGAAATAGTAACCGACAAATGTGCTGAAAATAAATCATGCCAATTACTATTGAAATAGTAACCGACAAATGTGCTGAAAATAAAAGTCTTGCCGATTACTTTTGAAATAGTAACCTGACGAATGTGCTGAAAATAAATCATGCCGATTACTTTTGAAATAGTCACCGACGAATATGCTGAAAATAAAAATCTTGCCGATTACTTTTGAAATAGTAACCGACGAATGTGCTGAAAATAAATCATGCCGATTACTTTCGAAATAGTAAGCGACGAATATGTTGAAAATAAAAATCTTACCGATTACTTTTAAAATAGTAACCAACGAATGTACTGAAAATAAATCTTGCCGATTACTTTTGAAATAGTAACCGACGAATGTGCTAAAAATAAATCATGCCGATTACTTTTGAAATAGTAAGCGAGGAATATGTTGAAAATAAAATTCTTGCCGAATACTTTTGAAATAATAACCGAGGAATGTGCTAAAAATAAAAATCTTGCCGATTACCTTTGAAATAGTAACCGATGAACATGCTGAAAATAAAAATCTTCCCGATTACTTTTGAAAAAGTAACCGACAAATATGCTGAAAATAAAAATCTTGCCGATTACTTTTGAAATAGTCACCGACGTATATGCTGAAAATAAAAATCTTGCCGATTACTTTTGAAATAGTAACCGACGAATGTGCTGAAAATAAATCATGCCGATTACTTTCGAAATAGTAAGCGACGAATATGTTGAAAATAAAAATCTTACCGATTACTTTTAAAATAGTAACCAACGAATGTACTGAAAATAAATCTTGCCGATTACTTTTGAAATAGTAACCGACGAATGTGCTAAAAATAAATCATGCCGATTACTTTTGAAATAGTAAGCGATGAATATGTTGAAAATAAAATTCTTGCCGAATACTTTTGAAATAATAACCGAGGAATGTGCTAAAAATAAAAATCTTGCCGATTACCTTTGAAATAGTAACCGATGAACATGCTGAAAATAAAAATCTTCCCGATTACTTTTGAAAAAGTAACCGACAAATATGCTGAAAATAAAAATCTTGCCGATTACTTTTGAAATAGTCACCGACGTATATGCTGAAAATAAAAATCTTGCCGATTACTTTTGAAATAGTAACCGACGAATGTGCTGAAAATAAATCATGCCGATTACTTTCGAAATAGTAAGCGACGAATATGTTGAAAATAAAAATCTTACCGATTACTTTTAAAATAGTAACCAATGAATGTGCTGAAAATAAAGTCTTGCCGATTACTTTTGAAATAGTAACCGACGAATGTGCTGAAAATAAATCTTGCCGATTACCTTTGAAATAGTAACCGACGAATATGCTGAATATAAAAATTTTGCTGATTACTTTTGAAATAGTAACCGACGAATGTGCAGAAAATAGATCATGTCGATTACTTTTGAAATAGTAACCTACGAATGTGTTGAATATAAAGTCTTGCCGATTACTTTTGAAATAGTAACCGACAAATGTGCTGAAAATAAATCATGCCAATTACTATTGAAATAGTAACCGACAAATGTGCTGAAAATAAAAATCTTGCCGATTAGTTTTGAAATAGTAACCGACGAATGTGCTGAAAATAAATCATGCTGATTACTTTTGAAATAGTAAGCGATGAATATGTTGGAAATAAAAATCTTACCGATTACTTTTAAAAAAGTAACCAATGAATGTGCTGAAAATAAAGTCTTGCCGATTACTTTTCAAATAGTAACCGACGAATATGTTGAAAATAAAAATCTTGCCGATTACTTTTGAAATAGTAACCGACGAATGTGCTGAAAATAAAGTCTTGCCGATTACTTTTAAAATAGTAACCGACAAATATGCTGAAAATAAAAATCTTGCCGATTACTTTTGAAATAGTAACCGACGTACATGCTGAAAATAAAAATCTTGCCGATTACTATTGAAATAGTAACCGACGAATGTGCTGAAAATAAAGTCTTGCCGATTACTTTTGAAATAGTAACCGACGAATGTGCTGAAAATATAGTCTTGCCGATTAATTCTAAAATAGTAACAGACAAATATGCTAAAAATAAAAATCTTGCCGATTACTTTTGAAATAGTAACCGACGAATGTGCTGAAAATAAATCTTGCCGATTACCTTTGAAATAGTAACCGACGAATATGCTGAATATAAAAATTTTGCGGATTACTTTTGAAATAGTAACCGACGAATGTGCAGAAAATAGATCATGCCGATTACTTTTGAAATAGTAACCGACGAATGTGTTGAATATAAAGTCTTGCCGATTACTTTTGAAATAGTAACCGACAAATGTGCTGAAAATAAATCATGCCAATTACTATTGAAATAGTAACCGACAAATGTGCTGAAAATAAAAGTCTTGCCGATTACTTTTGAAATAGTAACCTGACGAATGTGCTGAAAATAAATCATGCCGATTACTTTTGAAATAGTCACCGACGAATATGCTGAAAATAAAAATCTTGCCGATTACTTTTGAAATAGTAACCGACGAATGTGCTGAAAATAAATCATGCCGATTACTTTCGAAATAGTAAGCGACGAATATGTTGAAAATAAAAATCTTACCGATTACTTTTAAAATAGTAACCAACGAATGTACTGAAAATAAATCTTGCCGATTACTTTTGAAATAGTAACCGACGGATGTGCTGAAAATAAATCATGCCGATTACTTTTGAAATAGTAAGCGATGAATATGTTGAAAATAAAATTCTTGCCGAATACTTTTGAAATAATAACCGAGGAATGTGCTAAAAATAAAAATCTTGCCGATTACCTTTGAAATAGTAACCGATGAACATGCTGAAAATAAAAATCTTCCCGATTACTTTTGAAAAAGTAACCGACAAATATGCTGAAAATAAAAATCTTGCCGATTACTTTTGAAATAGTCACCGACGAATATGCTGAAAATAAAAATCTTGCCGATTACTTTTGAAATAGTAACCGACGAATGTGCTGAAAATAAATCATGCCGATTACTTTCGAAATAGTAAGCGACGAATATGTTGAAAATAAAAATCTTACCGATTACTTTTAAAATAGTAACCAATGAATGTGCTGAAAATAAAGTCTTGCCGATTACTGAAAATAAATCTTGCCGATTACTTTTGAAATAGTAACCGACGGATGTGCTGAAAATAAATCATGCCGATTACTTTTGAAATAGTAAGCGATGAATATGTTGAAAATAAAATTCTTGCCGAATACTTTTGAAATAATAACCGAGGAATGTGCTAAAAATAAAAATCTTGCCGATTACCTTTGAAATAGTAACCGATGAACATGCTGAAAATAAAAATCTTCCCGATTACTTTTGAAAAAGTAACCGACAAATATGCTGAAAATAAAAATCTTGCCGATTACTTTTGAAATAGTCACCGACGTATATGCTGAAAATAAAAATCTTGCCGATTACTTTTGAAATAGTAACCGACGAATGTGCTGAAAATAAATCATGCCGATTACTTTCGAAATAGTAAGCGACGAATATGTTGAAAATAAAAATCTTACCGATTACTTTTAAAATAGTAACCAATGAATGTGCTGAAAATAAAGTCTTGCCGATTACTTTTGAAATAGTAACCGACGAATGTGCTGAAAATAAATCTTGCCGATTACCTTTGAAATAGTAACCGACGAATATGCTGAATATAAAAATTTTGCTGATTACTTTTGAAATAGTAACCGACGAATGTGCAGAAAATAGATCATGTCGATTACTTTTGAAATAGTAACCTACGAATGTGTTGAATATAAAGTCTTGCCGATTACTTTTGAAATAGTAACCGACAAATGTGCTGAAAATAAATCATGCCAATTACTATTGAAATAGTAACCGACAAATGTGCTGAAAATAAAAATCTTGCCGATTAGTTTTGAAATAGTAACCGACGAATGTGCTGAAAATAAATCATGCTGATTACTTTTGAAATAGTAAGCGATGAATATGTTGGAAATAAAAATCTTACCGATTACTTTTAAAAAAGTAACCAATGAATGTGCTGAAAATAAAGTCTTGCCGATTACTTTTCAAATAGTAACCGACGAATATGTTGAAAATAAAAATCTTGCCGATTACTTTTGAAATAGTAACCGACGAATGTGCTGAAAATAAAGTCTTGCCGATTACTTTTAAAATAGTAACCGACAAATATGCTGAAAATAAAAATCTTGCCGATTACTTTTGAAATAGTAACCGACGTACATGCTGAAAATAAAAATCTTGCCGATTACTATTGAAATAGTAACCGACGAATGTGCTGAAAATAAAGTCTTGCCGATTACTTTTGAAATAGTAACCGACGAATGTGCTGAAAATATAGTCTTGCCGATTAATTCTAAAATAGTAACAGACAAATATGCTAAAAATAAAAATCTTGCCGATTACTTTTGAAATAGTAACCGACGAATGTGCTGAAAATAAAGTCTTGCCGATTACTTTTAAAATAGTAACCGACAAATATGCTGAAAATAAAAATCTTGCCGATTACTTTTGAAATAGTAACCGACGTACATGCTGAAAATAAAAATCTTGCCGATTACTATTGAAATAGTAACCGACGAATGTGCTGAAAATAAAGTCTTGCCGATTACTTTTGAAATAGTAACCGACGAATGTGCTGAAAATATAGTCTTGCCGATTAATTCTAAAATAGTAACAGACAAATATGCTAAAAATAAAAATCTTGCCGATTACTTTTGAAATAGTAACCGACGAATGTGCTGAAAATAAATCTTGCCGATTACCTTTGAAATAGTAACCGACGAATATGCTGAATATAAAAATTTTGCGGATTACTTTTGAAATAGTAACCGACGAATGTGCAGAAAATAGATCATGCCGATTACTTTTGAAATAGTAACCGACGAATGTGTTGAATATAAAGTCTTGCCGATTACTTTTGAAATAGTAACCGACAAATGTGCTGAAAATAAATCATGCCAATTACTATTGAAATAGTAACCGACAAATGTGCTGAAAATAAAAGTCTTGCCGATTACTTTTGAAATAGTAACCTGACGAATGTGCTGAAAATAAATCATGCCGATTACTTTTGAAATAGTCACCGACGAATATGCTGAAAATAAAAATCTTGCCGATTACTTTTGAAATAGTAACCGACGAATGTGCTGAAAATAAATCATGCCGATTACTTTCGAAATAGTAAGCGACGAATATGTTGAAAATAAAAATCTTACCGATTACTTTTAAAATAGTAACCAACGAATGTACTGAAAATAAATCTTGCCGATTACTTTTGAAATAGTAACCGACGGATGTGCTGAAAATAAATCATGCCGATTACTTTTGAAATAGTAAGCGATGAATATGTTGAAAATAAAATTCTTGCCGAATACTTTTGAAATAATAACCGAGGAATGTGCTAAAAATAAAAATCTTGCCGATTACCTTTGAAATAGTAACCGATGAACATGCTGAAAATAAAAATCTTCCCGATTACTTTTGAAAAAGTAACCGACAAATATGCTGAAAATAAAAATCTTGCCGATTACTTTTGAAATAGTCACCGACGAATATGCTGAAAATAAAAATCTTGCCGATTACTTTTGAAATAGTAACCGACGAATGTGCTGAAAATAAATCATGCCGATTACTTTCGAAATAGTAAGCGACGAATATGTTGAAAATAAAAATCTTACCGATTACTTTTAAAATAGTAACCAATGAATGTGCTGAAAATAAAGTCTTGCCGATTACTGAAAATAAATCTTGCCGATTACTTTTGAAATAGTAACCGACGGATGTGCTGAAAATAAATCATGCCGATTACTTTTGAAATAGTAAGCGATGAATATGTTGAAAATAAAATTCTTGCCGAATACTTTTGAAATAATAACCGAGGAATGTGCTAAAAATAAAAATCTTGCCGATTACCTTTGAAATAGTAACCGATGAACATGCTGAAAATAAAAATCTTCCCGATTACTTTTGAAAAAGTAACCGACAAATATGCTGAAAATAAAAATCTTGCCGATTACTTTTGAAATAGTCACCGACGTATATGCTGAAAATAAAAATCTTGCCGATTACTTTTGAAATAGTAACCGACGAATGTGCTGAAAATAAATCATGCCGATTACTTTCGAAATAGTAAGCGACGAATATGTTGAAAATAAAAATCTTACCGATTACTTTTAAAATAGTAACCAATGAATGTGCTGAAAATAAAGTCTTGCCGATTACTTTTGAAATAGTAACCGACGAATGTGCTGAAAATAAATCTTGCCGATTACCTTTGAAATAGTAACCGACGAATATGCTGAATATAAAAATTTTGCTGATTACTTTTGAAATAGTAACCGACGAATGTGCAGAAAATAGATCATGTCGATTACTTTTGAAATAGTAACCTACGAATGTGTTGAATATAAAGTCTTGCCGATTACTTTTGAAATAGTAACCGACAAATGTGCTGAAAATAAATCATGCCAATTACTATTGAAATAGTAACCGACAAATGTGCTGAAAATAAAAATCTTGCCGATTAGTTTTGAAATAGTAACCGACGAATGTGCTGAAAATAAATCATGCTGATTACTTTTGAAATAGTAAGCGATGAATATGTTGGAAATAAAAATCTTACCGATTACTTTTAAAAAAGTAACCAATGAATGTGCTGAAAATAAAGTCTTGCCGATTACTTTTCAAATAGTAACCGACGAATATGTTGAAAATAAAAATCTTGCCGATTACTTTTGAAATAGTAACCGACGAATGTGCTGAAAATAAAGTCTTGCCGATTACTTTTAAAATAGTAACCGACAAATATGCTGAAAATAAAAATCTTGCCGATTACTTTTGAAATAGTAACCGACGTACATGCTGAAAATAAAAATCTTGCCGATTACTATTGAAATAGTAACCGACGAATGTGCTGAAAATAAAGTCTTGCCGATTACTTTTGAAATAGTAACCGACGAATGTGCTGAAAATATAGTCTTGCCGATTAATTCTAAAATAGTAACAGACAAATATGCTAAAAATAAAAATCTTGCCGATTACTTTTGAAATAGTAACCGACGAATGTGCTGAAAATAAATCTTGCCGATTACCTTTGAAATAGTAACCGACGAATATGCTGAATATAAAAATTTTGCGGATTACTTTTGAAATAGTAACCGACGAATGTGCAGAAAATAGATCATGCCGATTACTTTTGAAATAGTAACCGACGAATGTGTTGAATATAAAGTCTTGCCGATTACTTTTGAATTAGTAACCGACAAATGTGCTGAAAATAAATCATGCCAATTACTATTGAAATAGTAACCGACAAATGTGCTGAAAATAAAAGTCTTGCCGATTACTTTTGAAATAGTAACCTGACGAATGTGCTGAAAATAAATCATGCCGATTACTTTTGAAATAGTCACCGACGAATATGCTGAAAATAAAAATCTTGCCGATTACTTTTGAAATAGTAACCGACGAATGTGCTGAAAATAAATCATGCCGATTACTTTCGAAATAGTAAGCGACGAATATGTTGAAAATAAAAATCTTACCGATTACTTTTAAAATAGTAACCAACGAATGTACTGAAAATAAATCTTGCCGATTACTTTTGAAATAGTAACCGACGGATGTGCTGAAAATAAATCATGCCGATTACTTTTGAAATAGTAAGCGATGAATATGTTGAAAATAAAATTCTTGCCGAATACTTTTGAAATAATAACCGAGGAATGTGCTAAAAATAAAAATCTTGCCGATTACCTTTGAAATAGTAACCGATGAACATGCTGAAAATAAAAATCTTCCCGATTACTTTTGAAAAAGTAACCGACAAATATGCTGAAAATAAAAATCTTGCCGATTACTTTTGAAATAGTCACCGACGAATATGCTGAAAATAAAAATCTTGCCGATTACTTTTGAAATAGTAACCGACGAATGTGCTGAAAATAAATCATGCCGATTACTTTCGAAATAGTAAGCGACGAATATGTTGAAAATAAAAATCTTACCGATTACTTTTAAAATAGTAACCAATGAATGTGCTGAAAATAAAGTCTTGCCGATTACTGAAAATAAATCTTGCCGATTACTTTTGAAATAGTAACCGACGGATGTGCTGAAAATAAATCATGCCGATTACTTTTGAAATAGTAAGCGATGAATATGTTGAAAATAAAATTCTTGCCGAATACTTTTGAAATAATAACCGAGGAATGTGCTAAAAATAAAAATCTTGCCGATTACCTTTGAAATAGTAACCGATGAACATGCTGAAAATAAAAATCTTGCCGATTACTTTTGAAATAGTAACCGACGAATGTGCTGAAAATAAATCATGCCGATTACTTTCGAAATAGTCACCGACGAATATGCTGAAAATAAAAATCTTGCCGATTACTTTTGAAATAGTAACCGACGAATGTGCTGAAAATAAAAATCTTGCCGATTACCTTTGAAATAGTAACCGATGAACATGCTGAAAATAAAAATCTTCCCGATTACTTTTGAAAAAGTAACCGACAAATATGCTGAAAATAAAAATCTTGCCGATTACTTTTGAAATAGTCACCGACGAATATGCTGAAAATAAAAATCTTGCCGATTACTTTTGAAATAGTAACCGACGAATGTGCTGAAAATAAATCATGCCGATTACTTTCGAAATAGTAAGCGACGAATATGTTGAAAATAAAAATCTTACCGATTACTTTTAAAATAGTAACCAATGAATGTGCTGAAAATAAAGTCTTGCCGATTACTGAAAATAAATCTTGCCGATTACTTTTGAAATAGTAACCGACGGATGTGCTGAAAATAAATCATGCCGATTACTTTTGAAATAGTAAGCGATGAATATGTTGAAAATAAAATTCTTGCCGAATACTTTTGAAATAATAACCGAGGAATGTGCTAAAAATAAAAATCTTGCCGATTACCTTTGAAATAGTAACCGATGAACATGCTGAAAATAAAAATCTTGCCGATTACTTTTGAAATAGTAACCGACGAATGTGCTGAAAATAAATCATGCCGATTACTTTCGAAATAGTCACCGACGAATATGCTGAAAATAAAAATCTTGCCGATTACTTTTGAAATAGTAACCGACGAATGTGCTGAAAATAAAAATCTAGCCGATTACCTTTGAAATAGTAACCGATGAACATGCTGAAAATAAAAATCTTCCCGATTACTTTTGAAAAAGTAACCGACAAATATGCTGAAAATAAAAATCTTGCCGATTACTTTTGAAATAGTCACCGACGAATATGCTGAAAATAAAAATCTTGCCGATTACTTTTGAAATAGTAACCGACGAATGTGCTGAAAATAAATCATGCCGATTACTTTCGAAATAGTAAGCGACGAATATGTTGAAAATAAAAATCTTACCGATTACTTTTAAAATAGTAACCAATGAATGTGCTGAAAATAAAGTCTTGCCGATTACTTTTGAAATAGTAACCGACGAATGTGCTGAAAATAAATCTTGCCGATTACCTTTGAAATAGTAACCGACGAATATGCTGAATATAAAAATTTTGCTGATTACTTTTGAAATAGTGACCGACGAATGTGCAGAAAATAGATCATGTCGATTACTTTTGAAATAGTAACCTACGAATGTGTTGAATATAAAGTCTTGCCGATTACTTTTGAAATAGTAACCGACAAATGTGCTGAAAATAAATCATGCCAATTACTATTGAAATAGTAACCGACGAATGTGCTGAAAATAAAGTCTTGCCGATTACTTTTGAAATAGTAACCGACGAATGTGCTGAAAATATAGTCTTGCCGATTAATTCTAAAATAGTAACAGACAAATATGCTAAAAATAAAAATCTTGCCGATTACTTTTGAAATAGTAACCGACGAATGTGCTGAAAATAAATCTTGCCGATTACCTTTGAAATAGTAACCGACGAATATGCTGAATATAAAAATTTTGCGGATTACTTTTGAAATAGTAACCGACGAATGTGCAGAAAATAGATCATGCCGATTACTTTTGAAATAGTAACCGACGAATGTGTTGAATATAAAGTCTTGCCGATTACTTTTGAAATAGTAACCGACAAATGTGCTGAAAATAAATCATGCCAATTACTATTGAAATAGTAACCGACAAATGTGCTGAAAATAAAAGTCTTGCCGATTACTTTTGAAATAGTAACCTGACGAATGTGCTGAAAATAAATCATGCCGATTACTTTTGAAATAGTCACCGACGAATATGCTGAAAATAAAAATCTTGCCGATTACTTTTGAAATAGTAACCGACGAATGTGCTGAAAATAAATCATGCCGATTACTTTCGAAATAGTAAGCGACGAATATGTTGAAAATAAAAATCTTACCGATTACTTTTAAAATAGTAACCAACGAATGTACTGAAAATAAATCTTGCCGATTACTTTTGAAATAGTAACCGACGGATGTGCTGAAAATAAATCATGCCAATTACTTTTGAAATAGTAAGCGATGAATATGTTGAAAATAAAATTCTTGCCGAATACTTTTGAAATAATAACCGAGGAATGTGCTAAAAATAAAAATCTTGCCGATTACCTTTGAAATAGTAACCGATGAACATGCTGAAAATAAAAATCTTCCCGATTACTTTTGAAAAAGTAACCGACAAATATGCTGAAAATAAAAATCTTGCCGATTACTTTTGAAATAGTCACCGACGAATATGCTGAAAATAAAAATCTTGCCGATTACTTTTGAAATAGTAACCGACGAATGTGCTGAAAATAAATCATGCCGATTACTTTCGAAATAGTAAGCGACGAATATGTTGAAAATAAAAATCTTACCGATTACTTTTAAAATAGTAACCAATGAATGTGCTGAAAATAAAGTCTTGCCGATTACTTTTGAAATAGTAACCGACGAATGTGCTGAAAATAAATCTTGCCGATTACCTTTGAAATAGTAACCGACGAATATGCTGAATATAAAAATTTTGCTGATTACTTTTGAAATAGTGACCGACGAATGTGCAGAAAATAGATCATGTCGATTACTTTTGAAATAGTAACCTACGAATGTGTTGAATATAAAGTCTTGCCGATTACTTTTGAAATAGTAACCGACAAATGTGCTGAAAATAAATCATGCCAATTACTATTGAAATAGTAACCGACAAATGTGCTGAAAATAAAAATCTTGCCGATTAGTTTTGAAATAGTAACCGACGAATGTGCTGAAAATAAATCAAGCTGATTACTTTTGAAATAGTAAGCGATGAATATGTTGGAAATAAAAATCTTACCGATTACTTTTAAAAAAGTAACCAATGAATGTGCTGAAAATAAAGTCTTGCCGATTACTTTTCAAATAGTAACCGACGAATATGTTGAAAATAAAAATCTTGCCGATTACTTTTGAAATAGTAACCGACGAATGTGCTGAAAATAAAGTCTTGCCGATTACTTTTAAAATAGTAACCGACAAATATGCTGAAAATAAAAATCTTGCCGATTACTTTTGAAATAGTAACCGACGTACATGCTGAAAATAAAAATCTTGCCGATTACTATTGAAATAGTAACCGACGAATGTGCTGAAAATAAAGTCTTGCCGATTACTTTTGAAATAGTAACCGACGAATGTGCTGAAAATATAGTCTTGCCGATTAATTCTAAAATAGTAACAGTCAAATATGCTAAAAATAAAAATCTTGTCGATTACTTTTGAAATAGTAACCGACGAATGTGCTGAAAATAAATCTTGCCGATTACCTTTGAAATAGTAACCGACGAATATGCTGAATATAAAAATTTTGCGGATTACTTTTGAAATAGTAACCGACGAATGTGCAGAAAATAGATCATGCCGATTACTTTTGAAATAGTAACCGACGAATGTGTTGAATATAAAGTCTTGCCGATTACTTTTGAAATAGTAACCGACAAATGTGCTGAAAATAAATCATGCCAATTATTATTGAAATAGTAACCGACAAATGTGCTGAAAATAAAAGTCTTGCCGATTACTTTTGAAATAGTAACCTGACGAATGTGCTGAAAATAAATCATGCCGATTACTTTTGAAATAGTCACCGACGAATGTGTTGAATATAAAGTCTTGCCGATTACTTTTGAAATAGTAACCGACAAATGTGCTGAAAATAAATCATGCCAATTACTATTGAAATAGTAACCGACAAATGTGCTGAAAATAAAAGTCTTGCCGATTACTTTTGAAATAGTAACCTGACGAATGTGCTGAAAATAAATCATGCCGATTACTTTTGAAATAGTCACCGACGAATATGCTGAAAATAAAAATCTTGCCGATTACTTTTGAAATAATAACCGAGGAATGTGCTAAAAATAAAAATCTAGCCGATTACCTTTGAAATAGTAACCGATGAACATGCTGAAAATAAAAATCTTCCCGATTACTTTTGAAAAAGTAACCGACAAATATGCTGAAAATAAAAATCTTGCCGATTACTTTTGAAATAGTCACCGACGAATATGCTGAAAATAAAAATCTTGCCGATTACTTTTGAAATAGTAACCGACGAATGTGCTGAAAATAAATCATGCCGATTACTTTCGAAATAGTAAGCGACGAATATGTTGAAAATAAAAATCTTACCGATTACTTTTAAAATAGTAACCAATGAATGTGCTGAAAATAAAGTCTTGCCGATTACTTTTGAAATAGTAACCGACGAATGTGCTGAAAATAAATCTTGCCGATTACCTTTGAAATAGTAACCGACGAATATGCTGAATATAAAAATTTTGCTGATTACTTTTGAAATAGTGACCGACGAATGTGCAGAAAATAGATCATGTCGATTACTTTTGAAATAGTAACCTACGAATGTGTTGAATATAAAGTCTTGCCGATTACTTTTGAAATAGTAACCGACAAATGTGCTGAAAATAAATCATGCCAATTACTATTGAAATAGTAACCGACAAATGTGCTGAAAATAAAAATCTTGCCGATTAGTTTTGAAATAGTAACCGACGAATGTGCTGAAAATAAATCATGCTGATTACTTTTGAAATAGTAAGCGATGAATATGTTGGAAATAAAAATCTTACCGATTACTTTTAAAAAAGTAACCAATGAATGTGCTGAAAATAAAGTCTTGCCGATTACTTTTCAAATAGTGACCGACGAATATGTTGAAAATAAAAATCTTGCCGATTACTTTTGAAATAGTAACCGACGAATGTGCTGAAAATAAAGTCTTGCCGATTACTTTTAAAATAGTAACCGACAAATATGCTGAAAATAAAAATCTTGCCGATTACTTTTGAAATAGTAACCGACGTACATGCTGAAAATAAAAATCTTGCCGATTACTATTGAAATAGTAACCGACGAATGTGCTGAAAATAAAGTCTTGCCGATTACTTTTGAAATAGTAACCGACGAATGTGCTGAAAATATAGTCTTGCCGATTAATTCTAAAATAGTAACAGTCAAATATGCTAAAAATAAAAATCTTGTCGATTACTTTTGAAATAGTAACCGACGAATGTGCTGAAAATAAATCTTGCCGATTACCTTTGAAATAGTAACCGACGAATATGCTGAATATAAAAATTTTGCGGATTACTTTTGAAATAGTAACCGACGAATGTGCAGAAAATAGATCATGCCGATTACTTTTGAAATAGTAACCGACGAATGTGTTGAATATAAAGTCTTGCCGATTACTTTTGAAATAGTAACCGACAAATGTGCTGAAAATAAATCATGCCAATTACTATTGAAATAGTAACCGACAAATGTGCTGAAAATAAAAGTCTTGCCGATTACTTTTGAAATAGTAACCTGACGAATTTGCTGAAAATAAATCATGCCGATTACTTTTGAAATAGTCACCGACGAATGTGTTGAATATAAAGTCTTGCCGATTACTTTTGAAATAGTAACCGACAAATGTGCTGAAAATAAATCATGCCAATTACTATTGAAATAGTAACCGACAAATGTGCTGAAAATAAAAGTCTTGCCGATTACTTTTGAAATAGTAACCTGACGAATGTGCTGAAAATAAATCATGCCGATTACTTTTGAAATAGTCACCGACGAATATGCTGAAAATAAAAATCTTGCCGATTACTTTTGAAATAATAACCGAGGAATGTGCTAAAAATAAAAATCTAGCCGATTACCTTTGAAATAGTAACCGATGAACATGCTGAAAATAAAAATCTTCCCGATTACTTTTGAAAAAGTAACCGACAAATATGCTGAAAATAAAAATCTTGCCGATTACTTTTGAAATAGTCACCGACGAATATGCTGAAAATAAAAATCTTGCCGATTACTTTTGAAATAGTAACCGACGAATGTGCTGAAAATAAATCATGCCGATTACTTTCGAAATAGTAAGCGACGAATATGTTGAAAATAAAAATCTTACCGATTACTTTTAAAATAGTAACCAATGAATGTGCTGAAAATAAAGTCTTGCCGATTACTTTTGAAATAGTAACCGACGAATGTGCTGAAAATAAATCTTGCCGATTACCTTTGAAATAGTAACCGACGAATATGCTGAATATAAAAATTTTGCTGATTACTTTTGAAATAGTAACCGACGAATGTGCAGAAAATAGATCATGTCGATTACTTTTGAAATAGTAACCTACGAATGTGTTGAATATAAAGTCTTGCCGATTACTTTTCAAATAGTAACCGACGAATATGTTGAAAATAAAAATCTTGCCGATTACTTTTGAAATAGTAACCGACGAATGTGCTGAAAATAAAGTCTTGCCGATTACTTTTAAAATAGTAACCGACAAATATGCTGAAAATAAAAATCTTGCCGATTACTTTTGAAATAGTAACCGACGTACATGCTGAAAATAAAAATCTTGCCGATTACTATTGAAATAGTAACCGACGAATGTGCTGAAAATAAAGTCTTGCCGATTACTTTTGAAATAGTAACCGACGAATGTGCTGAAAATATAGTCTTGCCGATTAATTCTAAAATAGTAACAGTCAAATATGCTAAAAATAAAAATCTTGTCGATTACTTTTGAAATAGTAACCGACGAATGTGCTGAAAATAAATCTTGCCGATTACCTTTGAAATAGTAACCGACGAATATGCTGAATATAAAAATTTTGCGGATTACTTTTGAAATAGTAACCGACGAATGTGCAGAAAATAGATCATGCCGATTACTTTTGAAATAGTAACCGACGAATGTGTTGAATATAAAGTCTTGCCGATTACTTTTGAAATAGTAACCGACAAATGTGCTGAAAATAAATCATGCCAATTATTATTGAAATAGTAACCGACAAATGTGCTGAAAATAAAAGTCTTGCCGATTACTTTTGAAATAGTAACCTGACGAATGTGCTGAAAATAAATCATGCCGATTACTTTTGAAATAGTCACCGACGAATGTGTTGAATATAAAGTCTTGCCGATTACTTTTGAAATAGTAACCGACAAATGTGCTGAAAATAAATCATGCCAATTACTATTGAAATAGTAACCGACAAATGTGCTGAAAATAAAAGTCTTGCCGATTACTTTTGAAATAGTAACCTGACGAATGTGCTGAAAATAAATCATGCCGATTACTTTTGAAATAGTCACCGACGAATATGCTGAAAATAAAAATCTTGCCGATTACTTTTGAAATAATAACCGAGGAATGTGCTAAAAATAAAAATCTAGCCGATTACCTTTGAAATAGTAACCGATGAACATGCTGAAAATAAAAATCTTCCCGATTACTTTTGAAAAAGTAACCGACAAATATGCTGAAAATAAAAATCTTGCCGATTACTTTTGAAATAGTCACCGACGAATATGCTGAAAATAAAAATCTTGCCGATTACTTTTGAAATAGTAACCGACGAATGTGCTGAAAATAAATCATGCCGATTACTTTTGAAATAGTAAGCGACGAATATGTTGAAAATAAAAATCTTACCGATTACTTTTAAAATAGTAACCAATGAATGTGCTGAAAATAAAGTCTTGCCGATTACTTTTGAAATAGTAACCGACGAATGTGCTGAAAATAAATCTTGCCGATTACCTTTGAAATAGTAACCGACGAATATGCTGAATATAAAAATTTTGCTGATTACTTTTGAAATAGTGACCGACGAATGTGCAGAAAATAGATCATGTCGATTACTTTTGAAATAGTAACCTACGAATGTGTTGAATATAAAGTCTTGCCGATTACTTTTGAAATAGTAACCGACAAATGTGCTGAAAATAAATCATGCCAATTACTATTGAAATAGTAACCGACAAATGTGCTGAAAATAAAAATCTTGCCGATTAGTTTTGAAATAGTAACCGACGAATGTGCTGAAAATAAATCATGCTGATTACTTTTGAAATAGTAAGCGATGAATATGTTGGAAATAAAAATCTTACCGATTACTTTTAAAAAAGTAACCAATGAATGTGCTGAAAATAAAGTCTTGCCGATTACTTTTCAAATAGTGACCGACGAATATGTTGAAAATAAAAATCTTGCCGATTACTTTTGAAATAGTAACCGACGAATGTGCTGAAAATAAAGTCTTGCCGATTACTTTTAAAATAGTAACCGACAAATATGCTGAAAATAAAAATCTTGCCGATTACTTTTGAAATAGTAACCGACGTACATGCTGAAAATAAAAATCTTGCCGATTACTATTGAAATAGTAACCGACGAATGTGCTGAAAATAAAGTCTTGCCGATTACTTTTGAAATAGTAACCGACGAATGTGCTGAAAATATAGTCTTGCCGATTAATTCTAAAATAGTAACAGTCAAATATGCTAAAAATAAAAATCTTGTCGATTACTTTTGAAATAGTAACCGACGAATGTGCTGAAAATAAATCTTGCCGATTACCTTTGAAATAGTAACCGACGAATATGCTGAATATAAAAATTTTGCGGATTACTTTTGAAATAGTAACCGACGAATGTGCAGAAAATAGATCATGCCGATTACTTTTGAAATAGTAACCGACGAATGTGTTGAATATAAAGTCTTGCCGATTACTTTTGAAATAGTAACCGACAAATGTGCTGAAAATAAATCATGCCAATTACTATTGAAATAGTAACCGACAAATGTGCTGAAAATAAAAGTCTTGCCGATTACTTTTGAAATAGTAACCTGACGAATTTGCTGAAAATAAATCATGCCGATTACTTTTGAAATAGTCACCGACGAATGTGTTGAATATAAAGTCTTGCCGATTACTTTTGAAATAGTAACCGACAAATGTGCTGAAAATAAATCATGCCAATTACTATTGAAATAGTAACCGACAAATGTGCTGAAAATAAAAGTCTTGCCGATTACTTTTGAAATAGTAACCTGACGAATGTGCTGAAAATAAATCATGCCGATTACTTTTGAAATAGTCACCGACGAATATGCTGAAAATAAAAATCTTGCCGATTACTTTTGAAATAATAACCGAGGAATGTGCTAAAAATAAAAATCTAGCCGATTACCTTTGAAATAGTAACCGATGAACATGCTGAAAATAAAAATCTTCCCGATTACTTTTGAAAAAGTAACCGACAAATATGCTGAAAATAAAAATCTTGCCGATTACTTTTGAAATAGTCACCGACGAATATGCTGAAAATAAAAATCTTGCCGATTACTTTTGAAATAGTAACCGACGAATGTGCTGAAAATAAATCATGCCGATTACTTTCGAAATAGTAAGCGACGAATATGTTGAAAATAAAAATCTTACCGATTACTTTTAAAATAGTAACCAATGAATGTGCTGAAAATAAAGTCTTGCCGATTACTTTTGAAATAGTAACCGACGAATGTGCTGAAAATAAATCTTGCCGATTACCTTTGAAATAGTAACCGACGAATATGCTGAATATAAAAATTTTGCTGATTACTTTTGAAATAGTAACCGACGAATGTGCAGAAAATAGATCATGTCGATTACTTTTGAAATAGTAACCTACGAATGTGTTGAATATAAAGTCTTGCCGATTACTTTCGAAATAATAACCGAGGAATGTGCTAAAAATAAAAATCTAGCCGATTACCTTTGAAATAGTAACCGATGAACATGCTGAAAATAAAAATCTTCCCGATTACTTTTGAAAAAGTAACCGACAAATATGCTGAAAATAAAAATCTTGCCGATTACTTTTGAAATAGTCACCGACGAATATGCTGAAAATAAAAATCTTGCCGATTACTTTTGAAATAGTAACCGACGAATGTGCTGAAAATAAATCATGCCGATTACTTTCGAAATAGTAAGCGACGAATATGTTGAAAATAAAAATCTTACCGATTACTTTTAAAATAGTAACCAATGAATGTGCTGAAAATAAAGTCTTGCCGATTACTTTTGAAATAGTAACCGACGAATGTGCTGAAAATAAATCTTGCCGATTACCTTTGAAATAGTAACCGACGAATATGCTGAATATAAAAATTTTGCTGATTACTTTTGAAATAGTAACCGACGAATGTGCAGAAAATAGATCATGTCGATTACTTTTGAAATAGTAACCTACGAATGTGTTGAATATAAAGTCTTGCCGATTACTTTCGAAATAATAACCGAGGAATGTGCTAAAAATAAAAATCTAGCCGATTACCTTTGAAAAAGTAACCGACAAATATGCTGAAAATAAAAATCTTGCCGATTACTTTTGAAATAGTCACCAACGAATATGCTGAAAATAAAAATCTTGCCGATTACTTTTGAAATAGTAACCGACGAATGTGCTGAAAATAAAGTCTTGCCGATTACTTTTAAAATAGTAACCGACAAATATGCTGAAAATAAAAATCTTGCCGATTACTTTTGAAATAGTAACCGACGTACATGCTGAAAATAAAAATCTTGCCGATTACTATTGAAATAGTAACCGACGAATGTGCTGAAAATAAAGTCTTGCCGATTACTTTTGAAATAGTAACCGACGAATGTGCTGAAAATATAGTCTTGCCGATTAATTCTAAAATAGTAACAGTCAAATATGCTAAAAATAAAAATCTTGTCGATTACTTTTGAAATAGTAACCGACGAATGTGCTGAAAATAAATCTTGCCGATTACCTTTGAAATAGTAACCGACGAATATGCTGAATATAAAAATTTTGCGGATTACTTTTGAAATAGTAACCGACGAATGTGCAGAAAAATAGATCATGCCGATTACTTTTGAAATAGTAACCGACGAATGTGTTGAATATAAAGTCTTGCCGATTACTTTTGAAATAGTAACCGACAAATGTGCTGAAAATAAATCATGCCAATTACTATTGAAATAGTAACCGACAAATGTGCTGAAAATAAAAGTCTTGCCGATTACTTTTGAAATAGTAACCTGACGAATGTGCTGAAAATAAATCATGCCGATTACTTTTGAAATAGTCACCGACGAATGTGTTGAATATAAAGTCTTGCCGATTACTTTTGAAATAGTAACCGACAAATGTGCTGAAAATAAATCATGCCAATTACTATTGAAATAGTAACCGACAAATGTGCTGAAAATAAAAGTCTTGCCGATTACTTTTGAAATAGTAACCTGACGAATGTGCTGAAAATAAATCATGCCGATTACTTTTGAAATAGTCACCGACGAATATGCTGAAAATAAAAATCTTGCCGATTACTTTTGAAATAATAACCGAGGAATGTGCTAAAAATAAAAATCTAGCCGATTACCTTTGAAATAGTAACCGATGAACATGCTGAAAATAAAAATCTTCCCGATTACTTTTGAAAAAGTAACCGACAAATATGCTGAAAATAAAAATCTTGCCGATTACTTTTGAAATAGTCACCGACGAATATGCTGAAAATAAAAATCTTGCCGATTACTTTTGAAATAGTAACCGACGAATGTGCTGAAAATAAATCATGCCGATTACTTTCGAAATAGTAAGCGACGAATATGTTGAAAATAAAAATCTTACCGATTACTTTTAAAATAGTAACCAATGAATGTGCTGAAAATAAAGTCTTGCCGATTACTTTTGAAATAGTAACCGACGAATGTGCTGAAAATAAATCTTGCCGATTACCTTTGAAATAGTAACCGACGAATATGCTGAATATAAAAATTTTGCTGATTACTTTTGAAATAGTAACCGACGAATGTGCAGAAAATAGATCATGTCGATTACTTTTGAAATAGTAACCTACGAATGTGTTGAATATAAAGTCTTGCCGATTACTTTCGAAATAATAACCGAGGAATGTGCTAAAAATAAAAATCTAGCCGATTACCTTTGAAATAGTAACCGATGAACATGCTGAAAATAAAAATCTTCCCGATTACTTTTGAAAAAGTAACCGACAAATATGCTGAAAATAAAAATCTTGCCGATTACTTTTGAAATAGTCACCGACGAATATGCTGAAAATAAAAATCTTGCCGATTACTTTTAAAATAGTAACCAACGAATGTACTGAAAA
Organism: Medicago lupulina; assembly: GCA_958299785.1. Classification (NCBI taxonomy): domain Eukaryota; kingdom Viridiplantae; phylum Streptophyta; class Magnoliopsida; order Fabales; family Fabaceae; genus Medicago; species Medicago lupulina. Next base: position 37,235,564 of record OY283142.1, read on the forward strand.
TAAATCTTGCCGATTACTTTTGAAATAGTAACCGACGAATGTGCTGAAAATAAATCATGCCGATTACTTTTGAAATAGTAAGCGATGAATATGTTGAAAATAAAATTCTTGCCGAATACTTTTGAAATAATAACCGAGGAATGTGCTAAAAATAAAAATCTTGCCGATTACCTTTGAAATAGTAACCGATGAACATGCTGAAAATAAAAATCTTCCCGATTACTTTTGAAAAAGTAACCGACAAATATGCTGAAAATAAAAATCTTGCCGATTACTTTTGAAATAGTCACCGACGAATATGCTGAAAATAAAAATCTTGCCGATTACTTTTGAAATAGTAACCGACGAATGTGCTGAAAATAAATCATGCCGATTACTTTCGAAATAGTAAGCGACGAATATGTTGAAAATAAAAATCTTACCGATTACTTTTAAAATAGTAACCAAAGAATGTGCTGAAAATAAAGTCTTGCCGATTACTTTTGAAATAGTAACCGACGAATGTGCTGAAAATAAATCTTGCTGATTACCTTTGAAATAGTAACCGACGAATATGCTGAATATAAAAATTTTGCTGATTACTTTTGAAATAGTAACCGACGAATGTGCAGAAAATAGATCATGTCGATTACTTTTGAAATAGTAACCTACGAATGTGTTGAATATAAAGTCTTGCCGATTACTTTTGAAATAGTAACCGACAAATGTGCTGAAAATAAATCATGCCAATTACTATTGAAATAGTAACCGACAAATGTGCTGAAAATAAAAATCTTGCCGATTAGTTTTGAAATAGTAACCGACGAATGTGCTGAAAATAAATCATGCTGATTACTTTTGAAATAGTAAGCGATGAATATGTTGGAAATAAAAATCTTACCGATTACTTTTAAAAAAGTAACCAATGAATGTGCTGAAAATAAAGTCTTGCCGATTACTTTTCAAATAGTAACCGACGAATATGTTGAAAATAAAAATCTTGCCGATTACTTTTGAAATAGTAACCGACGAATGTGCTGAAAATAAAGTCTTGCCGATTACTTTTAAAATAGTAACCGACAAATATGCTGAAAATAAAAATCTTGCCGATTACTTTTGAAATAGTAACCGACGAATGTGCTGAAAATATAGTCTTGCCGATTAATTCTAAAATAGTAACAGACAAATATGCTAAAAATAAAAATCTTGCCGATTACTTTTGAAATAGTAACCGACGAATGTGCTGAAAATAAATCTTGCCGATTACCTTTGAAATAGTAACCGACGAATATGCTGAATATAAAAATTTTGCGGATTACTTTTGAAATAGTAACCGACGAATGTGCAGAAAATAGATCATGCCGATTACTTTTGAAATAGTAACCCACGAATGTGTTGAAGATAAAGTCTTGCCGATTACTTTTGAAATAGTAACCGACAAATGTGCTGAAAATAAATCATGCCAATTACTATTGAAATAGTAACCGACAAATGTGCTGAAAATAAAAGTCTTGCCGATTACTTTTGAAATAGTAACCTGACGAATGTGCTGAAAATAAATCATGCCGATTACTTTTGAAATAGTCACCGACGAATATGCTGAAAATAAAAATCTTGCCGATTACTTTTGAAATAGTAACCGACGAATGTGCTGAAAATAAATCATGCCGATTACTTTCGAAATAGTAAGCGACGAATATGTTGAAAATAAAAATCTTACCGATTACTTTTAAAATAGTAACCAACGAATGTACTGAAAATAAATCTTGCCGATTACTTTTGAAATAGTAACCGACGAATGTGCTGAAAATAAATCATGCCGATTACTTTTGAAATAGTAAGCGATGAATATGTTGAAAATAAAATTCTTGCCGAATACTTTTGAAATAATAACCGAGGAATGTGCTAAAAATAAAAATCTTGCCGATTACCTTTGAAATAGTAACCGATGAACATGCTGAAAATAAAAATCTTCCCGATTACTTTTGAAAAAGTAACAGACAAATATGCTGAAAATAAAAATCTTGCCGATTACTTTTGAAATAGTCACCGACGAATATGCTGAAAATAAAAATCTTGCCGATTACTTTTGAAATAGTAACCGACGAATGTGCTGAAAATAAATCATGCCGATTACTTTCGAAATAGTAAGCGACGAATATGTTGAAAATAAAAATCTTACCGATTACTTTTAAAATAGTAACCAATGAATGTGCTGAAAATAAAGTCTTGCCGATTACTTTTGAAATAGTAACCGACGAATGTGCTGAAAATAAATCTTGCCGATTACCTTTGAAATAGTAACCGACGAATATGCTGAATATAAAAATTTTGCGGATTACTTTTGAAATAGTAACCGACGAATGTGCAGAAAATAGATCATGCCGATTACTTTTGAAATAGTAACCCACGAATGTGTTGAAGATAAAGTCTTGCCGATTACTTTTGAAATAGTAACCGACAAATGTGCTGAAAATAAATCATGCCAATTACTATTGAAATAGTAACCGACAAATGTGCTGAAAATAAAAGTCTTGCCGATTACTTTTGAAATAGTAACCTGACGAATGTGCTGAAAATAAATCATGCCGATTACTTTTGAAATAGTCACCGACGAATATGCTGAAAATAAAAATCTTGCCGATTACTTTTGAAATAGTAACCGACGAATGTGCTGAAAATAAATCATGCCGATTACTTTCGAAATAGTAAGCGACGAATATGTTGAAAATAAAAATCTTACCGATTACTTTTAAAATAGTAACCAACGAATGTACTGAAAATAAATCTTGCCGATTACTTTTGAAATAGTAACCGACGAATGTGCTGAAAATAAATCATGCCGATTACTTTTGAAATAGTAAGCGATGAATATGTTGAAAATAAAATTCTTGCCGAATACTTTTGAAATAATAACCGAGGAATGTGCTAAAAATAAAAATCTTGCCGATTACCTTTGAAATAGTAACCGATGAACATGCTGAAAATAAAAATCTTCCCGATTACTTTTGAAAAAGTAACAGACAAATATGCTGAAAATAAAAATCTTGCCGATTACTTTTGAAATAGTCACCGACGAATATGCTGAAAATAAAAATCTTGCCGATTACTTTTGAAATAGTAACCGACGAATGTGCTGAAAATAAATCATGCCGATTACTTTCGAAATAGTAAGCGACGAATATGTTGAAAATAAAAATCTTACCGATTACTTTTAAAATAGTAACCAATGAATGTGCTGAAAATAAAGTCTTGCCGATTACTTTTGAAATAGTAACCGACGAATGTGCTGAAAATAAATCTTGCCGATTACCTTTGAAATAGTAACCGACGAATATGCTGAATATAAAAATTTTGCGGATTACTTTTGAAATAGTAACCGACGAATGTGCAGAAAATAGATCATGCCGATTACTTTTGAAATAGTAACCCACGAATGTGTTGAAGATAAAGTCTTGCCGATTACTTTTGAAATAGTAACCGACAAATGTGCTGAAAATAAATCATGCCAATTACTATTGAAATAGTAACCGACAAATGTGCTGAAAATAAAAGTCTTGCCGATTACTTTTGAAATAGTAACCTGACGAATGTGCTGAAAATAAATCATGCCGATTACTTTTGAAATAGTCACCGACGAATATGCTGAAAATAAAAATCTTGCCGATTACTTTTGAAATAGTAACCGACGAATGTGCTGAAAATAAATCATGCCGATTACTTTCGAAATAGTAAGCGACGAATATGTTGAAAATAAAAATCTTACCGATTACTTTTAAAATAGTAACCAACGAATGTACTGAAAATAAATCTTGCCGATTACTTTTGAAATAGTAACCGACGAATGTGCTGAAAATAAATCATGCCGATTACTTTTGAAATAGTAAGCGATGAATATGTTGAAAATAAAATTCTTGCCGAATACTTTTGAAATAATAACCGAGGAATGTGCTAAAAATAAAAATCTTGCCGATTACCTTTGAAATAGTAACCGATGAACATGCTGAAAATAAAAATCTTCCCGATTACTTTTGAAAAAGTAACAGACAAATATGCTGAAAATAAAAATCTTGCCGATTACTTTTGAAATAGTCACCGACGAATATGCTGAAAATAAAAATCTTGCCGATTACTTTTGAAATAGTAACCGACGAATGTGCTGAAAATAAATCATGCCGATTACTTTCGAAATAGTAAGCGACGAATATGTTGAAAATAAAAATCTTACCGATTACTTTTAAAATAGTAACCAATGAATGTGCTGAAAATAAAGTCTTGCCGATTACTTTTGAAATAGTAACCGACGAATGTGCTGAAAATAAATCTTGCTGATTACCTTTGAAATAGTAACCGACGAATATGCTGAATATAAAAATTTTGCTGATTACTTTTGAAATAGTAACCGACGAATGTGCAGAAAATAGATCATGTCGATTACTTTTGAAATAGTAACCTACGAATGTGTTGAATATAAAGTCTTGCCGATTACTTTTGAAATAGTAACCGACAAATGTGCTGAAAATAAATCATGCCAATTACTATTGAAATAGTAACCGACAAATGTGCTGAAAATAAAAATCTTGCCGATTAGTTTTGAAATAGTAACCGACGAATGTGCTGAAAATAAATCATGCTGATTACTTTTGAAATAGTAAGCGATGAATATGTTGGAAATAAAAATCTTACCGATTACTTTTAAAAAAGTAACCAATGAATGTGCTGAAAATAAAGTCTTGCCGATTACTTTTCAAATAGTAACCGACGAATATGTTGAAAATAAAAATCTTGCCGATTACTTTTGAAATAGTAACCGACGAATGTGCTGAAAATAAAGTCTTGCCGATTACTTTTAAAATAGTAACCGACAAATATGCTGAAAATAAAAATCTTGCCGATTACTTTTGAAATAGTAACCGACGTACATGCTGAAAATAAAAATCTTGCCGATTACTATTGAAATAGTAACCGACGAATGTGCTGAAAATAAAGTCTTGCCGATTACTTTTGAAATAGTAACCGACGAATGTGCTGAAAATATAGTCTTGCCGATTAATTCTAAAATAGTAACAGACAAATATGCTAAAAATAAAAATCTTGCCGATTACTTTTGAAATAGTAACCGACGAATGTGCTGAAAATAAATCTTGCCGATTACCTTTGAAATAGTAACCGACGAATATGCTGAATATAAAAATTTTGCGGATTACTTTTGAAATAGTAACCGACGAATGTGCAGAAAATAGATCATGCCGATTACTTTTGAAATAGTAACCCACGAATGTGTTGAAGATAAAGTCTTGCCGATTACTTTTGAAATAGTAACCGACAAATGTGCTGAAAATAAATCATGCCAATTACTATTGAAATAGTAACCGACAAATGTGCTGAAAATAAAAGTCTTGCCGATTACTTTTGAAATAGTAACCTGACGAATGTGCTGAAAATAAATCATGCCGATTACTTTTGAAATAGTCACCGACGAATATGCTGAAAATAAAAATCTTGCCGATTACTTTTGAAATAATAACCGAGGAATGTGCTAAAAATAAAAATCTTGCCGATTACCTTTGAAATAGTAACCGATGAACATGCTGAAAATAAAAATCTTCCCGATTACTTTTGAAAAAGTAACAGACAAATATGCTGAAAATAAAAATCTTGCCGATTACTTTTGAAATAGTCACCGACGAATATGCTGAAAATAAAAATCTTGCCGATTACTTTTGAAATAGTAACCGACGAATGTGCTGAAAATAAATCATGCCGATTACTTTCGAAATAGTAAGCGACGAATATGTTGAAAATAAAAATCTTACCGATTACTTTTAAAATAGTAACCAATGAATGTGCTGAAAATAAAGTCTTGCCGATTACTTTTGAAATAGTAACCGACGAATGTGCTGAAAATAAATCTTGCTGATTACCTTTGAAATAGTAACCGACGAATATGCTGAATATAAAAATTTTGCTGATTACTTTTGAAATAGTAACCGACGAATGTGCAGAAAATAGATCATGTCGATTACTTTTGAAATAGTAACCTACGAATGTGTTGAATATAAAGTCTTGCCGATTACTTTTGAAATAGTAACCGACAAATGTGCTGAAAATAAATCATGCCAATTACTATTGAAATAGTAACCGACAAATGTGCTGAAAATAAAAATCTTGCCGATTAGTTTTGAAATAGTAACCGACGAATGTGCTGAAAATAAATCATGCTGATTACTTTTGAAATAGTAAGCGATGAATATGTTGGAAATAAAAATCTTACCGATTACTTTTAAAAAAGTAACCAATGAATGTGCTGAAAATAAAGTCTTGCCGATTACTTTTCAAATAGTAACCGACGAATATGTTGAAAATAAAAATCTTGCCGATTACTTTTGAAATAGTAACCGACGAATGTGCTGAAAATAAAGTCTTGCCGATTACTTTTAAAATAGTAACCGACAAATATGCTGAAAATAAAAATCTTGCCGATTACTTTTGAAATAGTAACCGACGTACATGCTGAAAATAAAAATCTTGCCGATTACTATTGAAATAGTAACCGACGAATGTGCTGAAAATAAAGTCTTGCCGATTACTTTTGAAATAGTAACCGACGAATGTGCTGAAAATATAGTCTTGCCGATTAATTCTAAAATAGTAACAGACAAATATGCTAAAAATAAAAATCTTGCCGATTACTTTTGAAATAGTAACCGACGAATGTGCTGAAAATAAATCTTGCCGATTACCTTTGAAATAGTAACCGACGAATATGCTGAATATAAAAATTTTGCGGATTACTTTTGAAATAGTAACCGACGAATGTGCAGAAAATAGATCATGCCGATTACTTTTGAAATAGTAACCCACGAATGTGTTGAAGATAAAGTCTTGCCGATTACTTTTGAAATAGTAACCGACAAATGTGCTGAAAATAAATCATGCCAATTACTATTGAAATAGTAACCGACAAATGTGCTGAAAATAAAAGTCTTGCCGATTACTTTTGAAATAGTAACCTGACGAATGTGCTGAAAATAAATCATGCCGATTACTTTTGAAATAGTCACCGACGAATATGCTGAAAATAAAAATCTTGCCGATTACTTTTGAAATAGTAACCGACGAATGTGCTGAAAATAAATCATGCCGATTACTTTCGAAATAGTAAGCGACGAATATGTTGAAAATAAAAATCTTACCGATTACTTTTAAAATAGTAACCAACGAATGTACTGAAAATAAATCTTGCCGATTACTTTTGAAATAGTAACCGACGAATGTGCTGAAAATAAATCATGCCGATTACTTTTGAAATAGTAAGCGATGAATATGTTGAAAATAAAATTCTTGCCGAATACTTTTGAAATAATAACCGAGGAATGTGCTAAAAATAAAAATCTTGCCGATTACCTTTGAAATAGTAACCGATGAACATGCTGAAAATAAAAATCTTCCCGATTACTTTTGAAAAAGTAACAGACAAATATGCTGAAAATAAAAATCTTGCCGATTACTTTTGAAATAGTCACCGACGAATATGCTGAAAATAAAAATCTTGCCGATTACTTTTGAAATAGTAACCGACGAATGTGCTGAAAATAAATCATGCCGATTACTTTCGAAATAGTAAGCGACGAATATGTTGAAAATAAAAATCTTACCGATTACTTTTAAAATAGTAACCAATGAATGTGCTGAAAATAAAGTCTTGCCGATTACTTTTGAAATAGTAACCGACGAATGTGCTGAAAATAAATCTTGCTGATTACCTTTGAAATAGTAACCGACGAATATGCTGAATATAAAATTTTTGCTGATTACTTTTGAAATAGTAACCGACGAATGTGCAGAAAATAGATCATGTCGATTACTTTTGAAATAGTAACCTACGAATGTGTTGAATATAAAGTCTTGCCGATTACTTTTGAAATAGTAACCGACAAATGTGCTGAAAATAAATCATGCCAATTACTATTGAAATAGTAACCGACAAATGTGCTGAAAATAAAAATCTTGCCGATTAGTTTTGAAATAGTAACCGACGAATGTGCTGAAAATAAATCATGCTGATTACTTTTGAAATAGTAAGCGATGAATATGTTGGAAATAAAAATCTTACCGATTACTTTTAAAAAAGTAACCAATGAATGTGCTGAAAATAAAGTCTTGCCGATTACTTTTCAAATAGTAACCGACGAATATGTTGAAAATAAAAATCTTGCCGATTACTTTTGAAATAGTAACCGACGAATGTGCTGAAAATAAAGTCTTGCCGATTACTTTTAAAATAGTAACCGACAAATATGCTGAAAATAAAAATCTTGCCGATTACTTTTGAAATAGTAACCGACGTACATGCTGAAAATAAAAATCTTGCCGATTACTATTGAAATAGTAACCGACGAATGTGCTGAAAATAAAGTCTTGCCGATTACTTTTGAAATAGTAACCGACGAATGTGCTGAAAATATAGTCTTGCCGATTAATTCTAAAATAGTAACAGACAAATATGCTAAAAATAAAAATCTTGCCGATTACTTTTGAAATAGTAACCGACGAATGTGCTGAAAATAAATCTTGCCGATTACCTTTGAAATAGTAACCGACGAATATGCTGAATATAAAAATTTTGCGGATTACTTTTGAAATAGTAACCGACGAATGTGTAGAAAATAGATCATGCCGATTACTTTTGAAATAGTAACCCACGAATGTGTTGAAGATAAAGTCTTGCCGATTACTTTTGAAATAGTAACCGACAAATGTGCTGAAAATAAATCATGCCAATTACTATTGAAATAGTAACCGACAAATGTGCTGAAAATAAAAGTCTTGCCGATTACTTTTGAAATAGTAACCTGACGAATGTGCTGAAAATAAATCATGCCGATTACTTTTGAAATAGTCACCGACGAATATGCTGAAAATAAAAATCTTGCCGATTACTTTTGAAATAGTAACCGACGAATGTGCTGAAAATAAATCATGCCGATTACTTTCGAAATAGTAAGCGACGAATATGTTGAAAATAAAAATCTTACCGATTACTTTTAAAATAGTAACCAACGAATGTACTGAAAATAAATCTTGCCGATTACTTTTGAAATAGTAACCGACGAATGTGCTGAAAATAAATCATGCCGATTACTTTTGAAATAGTAAGCGATGAATATGTTGAAAATAAAATTCTTGCCGAATACTTTTGAAATAATAACCGAGGAATGTGCTAAAAATAAAAATCTTGCCGATTACCTTTGAAATAGTAACCGATGAACATGCTGAAAATAAAAATCTTCCCGATTACTTTTGAAAAAGTAACCGACAAATATGCTGAAAATAAAAATCTTGCCGATTACTTTTGAAATAGTCACCGACGAATATGCTGAAAATAAAAATCTTGCCGATTACTTTTGAAATAGTAACCGACGAATGTGCTGAAAATAAATCATGCCGATTACTTTCGAAATAGTAAGCGACGAATATGTTGAAAATAAAAATCTTACCGATTACTTTTAAAATAGTAACCAATGAATGTGCTGAAAATAAAGTCTTGCCGATTACTTTTGAAATAGTAACCGACGAATGTGCTGAAAATAAATCTTGCTGATTACCTTTGAAATAGTAACCGACGAATATGCTGAATATAAAAATTTTGCTGATTACTTTTGAAATAGTAACCGACGAATGTGTAGAAAATAGATCATGCCGATTACTTTTGAAATAGTAACCCACGAATGTGTTGAAGATAAAGTCTTGCCGATTACTTTTGAAATAGTAACCGACAAATGTGCTGAAAATAAATCATGCCAATTACTATTGAAATAGTAACCGACAAATGTGCTGAAAATAAAAGTCTTGCCGATTACTTTTGAAATAGTAACCTGACGAATGTGCTGAAAATAAATCATGCCGATTACTTTTGAAATAGTCACCGACGAATATGCTGAAAATAAAAATCTTGCCGATTACTTTTGAAATAGTAACCGACGAATGTGCTGAAAATAAATCATGCCGATTACTTTCGAAATAGTAAGCGACGAATATGTTGAAAATAAAAATCTTACCGATTACTTTTAAAATAGTAACCAACGAATGTACTGAAAATAAATCTTGCCGATTACTTTTGAAATAGTAACCGACGAATGTGCTGAAAATAAATCATGCCGATTACTTTTGAAATAGTAAGCGATGAATATGTTGAAAATAAAATTCTTGCCGAATACTTTTGAAATAATAACCGAGGAATGTGCTAAAAATAAAAATCTTGCCGATTACCTTTGAAATAGTAACCGATGAACATGCTGAAAATAAAAATCTTCCCGATTACTTTTGAAAAAGTAACCGACAAATATGCTGAAAATAAAAATCTTGCCGATTACTTTTGAAATAGTCACCGACGAATATGCTGAAAATAAAAATCTTGCCGATTACTTTTGAAATAGTAACCGACGAATGTGCTGAAAATAAATCATGCCGATTACTTTCGAAATAGTAAGCGACGAATATGTTGAAAATAAAAATCTTACCGATTACTTTTAAAATAGTAACCAATGAATGTGCTGAAAATAAAGTCTTGCCGATTACTTTTGAAATAGTAACCGACGAATGTGCTGAAAATAAATCTTGCTGATTACCTTTGAAATAGTAACCGACGAATATGCTGAATATAAAAATTTTGCTGATTACTTTTGAAATAGTAACCGACGAATGTGCAGAAAATAGATCATGTCGATTACTTTTGAAATAGTAACCTACGAATGTGTTGAATATAAAGTCTTGCCGATTACTTTTGAAATAGTAACCGACAAATGTGCTGAAAATAAATCATGCCAATTACTATTGAAATAGTAACCGACAAATGTGCTGAAAATAAAAATCTTGCCGATTAGTTTTGAAATAGTAACCGACGAATGTGCTGAAAATAAATCATGCTGATTACTTTTGAAATAGTAAGCGATGAATATGTTGGAAATAAAAATCTTACCGATTACTTTTAAAAAAGTAACCAATGAATGTGCTGAAAATAAAGTCTTGCCGATTACTTTTCAAATAGTAACCGACGAATATGTTGAAAATAAAAATCTTGCCGATTACTTTTGAAATAGTAACCGACGAATGTGCTGAAAATAAAGTCTTGCCGATTACTTTTAAAATAGTAACCGACAAATATGCTGAAAATAAAAATCTTGCCGATTACTTTTGAAATAGTAACCGACGTACATGCTGAAAATAAAAATCTTGCCGATTACTATTGAAATAGTAACCGACGAATGTGCTGAAAATAAAGTCTTGCCGATTACTTTTGAAATAGTAACCGACGAATGTGCTGAAAATATAGTCTTGCCGATTAATTCTAAAATAGTAACAGACAAATATGCTAAAAATAAAAATCTTGCCGATTACTTTTGAAATAGTAACCGACGAATGTGCTGAAAATAAATCTTGCCGATTACCTTTGAAATAGTAACCGACGAATATGCTGAATATAAAAATTTTGCGGATTACTTTTGAAATAGTAACCGACGAATGTGTAGAAAATAGATCATGCCGATTACTTTTGAAATAGTAACCCACGAATGTGTTGAAGATAAAGTCTTGCCGATTACTTTTGAAATAGTAACCGACAAATGTGCTGAAAATAAATCATGCCAATTACTATTGAAATAGTAACCGACAAATGTGCTGAAAATAAAAGTCTTGCCGATTACTTTTGAAATAGTAACCTGACGAATGTGCTGAAAATAAATCATGCCGATTACTTTTGAAATAGTCACCGACGAATATGCTGAAAATAAAAATCTTGCCGATTACTTTTGAAATAGTAACCGACGAATGTGCTGAAAATAAATCATGCCGATTACTTTCGAAATAGTAAGCGACGAATATGTTGAAAATAAAAATCTTACCGATTACTTTTAAAATAGTAACCAACGAATGTACTGAAAATAAATCTTGCCGATTACTTTTGAAATAGTAACCGACGAATGTGCTGAAAATAAATCATGCCGATTACTTTTGAAATAGTAAGCGATGAATATGTTGAAAATAAAATTCTTGCCGAATACTTTTGAAATAATAACCGAGGAATGTGCTAAAAATAAAAATCTTGCCGATTACCTTTGAAATAGTAACCGATGAACATGCTGAAAATAAAAATCTTCCCGATTACTTTTGAAAAAGTAACCGACAAATATGCTGAAAATAAAAATCTTGCCGATTACTTTTGAAATAGTCACCGACGAATATGCTGAAAATAAAAATCTTGCCGATTACTTTTGAAATAGTAACCGACGAATGTGCTGAAAATAAATCATGCCGATTACTTTCGAAATAGTAAGCGACGAATATGTTGAAAATAAAAATCTTACCGATTACTTTTAAAATAGTAACCAATGAATGTGCTGAAAATAAAGTCTTGCCGATTACTTTTGAAATAGTAACCGACGAATGTGCTGAAAATAAATCTTGCTGATTACCTTTGAAATAGTAACCGACGAATATGCTGAATATAAAAATTTTGCTGATTACTTTTGAAATAGTAACCGACGAATGTGCAGAAAATAGATCATGTCGATTACTTTTGAAATAGTAACCTACGAATGTGTTGAATATAAAGTCTTGCCGATTACTTTTGAAATAGTAACCGACAAATGTGCTGAAAATAAATCATGCCAATTACTATTGAAATAGTAACCGACAAATGTGCTGAAAATAAAAATATTGCCGATTAGTTTTGAAATAGTAACCGACGAATGTGCTGAAAATAAATCATGCTGATTACTTTTGAAATAGTAAGCGATGAATATGTTGGAAATAAAAATCTTACCGATTACTTTTAAAAAAGTAACCAATGAATGTGCTGAAAATAAAGTCTTGCCGATTACTTTTCAAATAGTAACCGACGAATATGTTGAAAATAAAAATCTTGCCGATTACTTTTGAAATAGTAACCGACGAATGTGCTGAAAATAAAGTCTTGCCGATTACTTTTAAAATAGTAACCGACAAATATGCTGAAAATAAAAATCTTGCCGATTACTTTTGAAATAGTAACCGACGTACATGCTGAAAATAAAAATCTTGCCGATTACTATTGAAATAGTAACCGACGAATGTGCTGAAAATAAAGTCTTGCCGATTACTTTTGAAATAGTAACCGACGAATGTGCTGAAAATATAGTCTTGCCGATTAATTCTAAAATAGTAACAGACAAATATGCTAAAAATAAAAATCTTGCCGATTACTTTTGAAATAGTAACCGACGAATGTGCTGAAAATAAATCTTGCCGATTACCTTTGAAATAGTAACCGACGAATATGCTGAATATAAAAATTTTGCGGATTACTTTTGAAATAGTAACCGACGAATGTGCAGAAAATAGATCATGCCGATTACTTTTGAAATAGTAACCCACGAATGTGTTGAAGATAAAGTCTTGCCGATTACTTTTGAAATAGTAACCGACAAATGTGCTGAAAATAAATCATGCCAATTACTATTGAAATAGTAACCGACAAATGTGCTGAAAATAAAAGTCTTGCCGATTACTTTTGAAATAGTAACCTGACGAATGTGCTGAAAATAAATCATGCCGATTACTTTTGAAATAGTCACCGACGAATATGCTGAAAATAAAAATCTTGCCGATTACTTTTGAAATAGTAACCGACGAATGTGCTGAAAATAAATCATGCCGATTACTTTCGAAATAGTAAGCGACGAATATGTTGAAAATAAAAATCTTACCGATTACTTTTAAAATAGTAACCAACGAATGTACTGAAAATAAATCTTGCCGATTACTTTTGAAATAGTAACCGACGAATGTGCTGAAAATAAATCATGCCGATTACTTTTGAAATAGTAAGCGATGAATATGTTGAAAATAAAATTCTTGCCGAATACTTTTGAAATAATAACCGAGGAATGTGCTAAAAATAAAAATCTTGCCGATTACCTTTGAAATAGTAACCGATGAACATGCTGAAAATAAAAATCTTCCCGATTACTTTTGAAAAAGTAACCGACAAATATGCTGAAAATAAAAATCTTGCCGATTACTTTTGAAATAGTCACCGACGAATATGCTGAAAATAAAAATCTTGCCGATTACTTTTGAAATAGTAACCGACGAATGTGCTGAAAATAAATCATGCCGATTACTTTCGAAATAGTAAGCGACGAATATGTTGAAAATAAAAATCTTACCGATTACTTTTAAAATAGTAACCAATGAATGTGCTGAAAATAAAGTCTTGCCGATTACTTTTGAAATAGTAACCGACGAATGTGCTGAAAATAAATCTTGCTGATTACCTTTGAAATAGTAACCGACGAATATGCTGAATATAAAAATTTTGCTGATTACTTTTGAAATAGTAACCGACGAATGTGCAGAAAATAGATCATGTCGATTACTTTTGAAATAGTAACCTACGAATGTGTTGAATATAAAGTCTTGCCGATTACTTTTGAAATAGTAACCGACAAATGTGCTGAAAATAAATCATGCCAATTACTATTGAAATAGTAACCGACAAATGTGCTGAAAATAAAAATCTTGCCGATTAGTTTTGAAATAGTAACCGACGAATGTGCTGAAAATAAATCATGCTGATTACTTTTGAAATAGTAAGCGATGAATATGTTGGAAATAAAAATCTTACCGATTACTTTTAAAAAAGTAACCAATGAATGTGCTGAAAATAAAGTCTTGCCGATTACTTTTCAAATAGTAACCGACGAATATGTTGAAAATAAAAATCTTGCCGATTACTTTTGAAATAGTAACCGACGAATGTGCTGAAAATAAAGTCTTGCCGATTACTTTTAAAATAGTAACCGACAAATATGCTGAAAATAAAAATCTTGCCGATTACTTTTGAAATAGTAACCGACGTACATGCTGAAAATAAAAATCTTGCCGATTACTATTGAAATAGTAACCGACGAATGTGCTGAAAATATAGTCTTGCCGATTAATTCTAAAATAGTAACAGACAAATATGCTAAAAATAAAAATCTTGCCGATTACTTTTGAAATAGTAACCGACGAATGTGCTGAAAATAAATCTTGCCGATTACCTTTGAAATAGTAACCGACGAATATGCTGAATATAAAAATTTTGCGGATTACTTTTGAAATAGTAACCGACGAATGTGCAGAAAATAGATCATGCCGATTACTTTTGAAATAGTAACCGACGAATGTGTTGAATATAAAGTCTTGCCGATTACTTTTGAAATAGTAACCGACAAATGTGCTGAAAATAAATCATGCCAATTACTATTGAAATAGTAACCGACAAATGTGCTGAAAATAAAAGTCTTGCCGATTACTTTTGAAATAGTAACCTGACGAATGTGCTGAAAATAAATCATGCCGATTACTTTTGAAATAGTCACCGACGAATATGCTGAAAATAAAAATCTTGCCGATTACTTTTGAAATAGTAACCGACGAATGTGCTGAAAATAAATCATGCCGATTACTTTCGAAATAGTAAGCGACGAATATGTTGAAAATAAAAATCTTACCGATTACTTTTAAAATAGTAACCAACGAATGTACTTAAAATAAATCTTGCCGATTACTTTTGAAATAGTAACCGACGAATGTGCTGAAAATAAATTATGCCGATTACTTTGGAAATAGTAAGTGACGAATATGTTGAAAATAAAAATCTTACCGATTACTTTTGAAATAGTAACCAACGAATGTGCTGAAAATAAAGTCTTGCCGATAACTTTTGAAATAGTAACCGAATAATATGTGCTGAAAATAAATCTTGTCGATTAGTTTTGAAATAGTAACCGACGAATGTGCTGAAAATAAATCATGCTGATTACTTTTGAAATAGTAAGCGACGAATATGTTGAAAATAAAAATCTTGCCAAATACTTTTGAAATAATAACCGAGGAATGTGCTAAAAATAAAAATCTTGCCGATTACCTTTGAAATAGTAACCGATGAACATGCTGAAAATAAAAATCTTCCCGATTACTTTTGAAAAAGTAACCGACAAATATGCTGAAAATAAAAATCTTGCCGATTACTTTTGAAATAGTCACCGACGAATATGCTGAAAATAAAAATCTTGCCGATTACTTTTGAAATAGTAACCGACGAATGTGCTGAAAATAAATCATGCCGATTACTTTCGAAATAGTAAGCGACGAATATGTTGAAAATAAAAATCTTACCGATTACTTTTTAAAATAGTAACCAATGAATGTGCTGAAAATAAAGTCTTGCCGATTACTTTTGAAATAGTAACCGACGAATGTGCTGAAAATAAATCTTGCCGATTACCTTTGAAATAGTAACCGACGAATATGCTGAATATAAAAATTTTGCTGATTACTTTTGAAATAGAAACCGACGAATGTGCAGAAAATAGATCATGTCGATTACTTTTGAAATAGTAACCTACGAATGTGTTGAATATAAAGTCTTGCCGATTACTTTTGAAATAGTAACCGACGAATGTGCTGAAAATAAATCATGCCGATTACTTTCGAAATAGTAAGCGACGAATATGTTGAAAATAAAAATCTTACCGATTACTTTTAAAATAGTAACCAACGAATGTACTGAAAATAAATCTTGCCGATTACTTTTGAAATAGTAACCGACGAATGTGCTGAAAAGAAATCATGCCGATTACTTTTGAAATAGTAAGCGATGAATATGTTGAAAATAAAATTCTTGCCGAATACTTTTGAAATAATAACCGAGGAATGTGCTAAAAATAAAAATCTTGCCGATTACCTTTGAAATAGTAACCGATGAACATGCTGAAAATAAAAATCTTCCCGATTACTTTTGAAAAAGTAACCGACAAATATGCTGAAAATAAAAATCTTGCCGATTACTTTTGAAATAGTCACCGACGAATATGCTGAAAATAAAAATCTTGCCGATTACTTTTGAAATAGTAACCGACGAATGTGCTGAAAATAAATCATGCCGATTACTTTCGAAATAGTAAGCGACGAATATGTTGAAAATAAAAATCTTACCGATTACTTTTAAAATAGTAACCAATGAATGTGCTGAAAATAAAGTCTTGCCGATTACTTTTGAAATAGTAACCTGACGAATGTGCTGAAAATAAATCATGTCGATTACTTTTGAAATAGTCACCGACGAATGTGTTGAATATAAAGTCTTGCCGATTACTTTTGAAATAGTAACCGACAAATGTGCTGAAAATAAATCATGCCAATTACTATTGAAATAGTAACCGACAAATGTGCTGAAAATAAAAGTCTTGCCGATTACTTTTGAAATAGTAACCTGACGAATGTGCTGAAAATAAATCATGCCGATTACTTTTGAAATAGTCACCGACGAATATGCTGAAAATAAAAATCTTGCCGATTACTTTTGAAATAGTAACCGACGAATGTGCTGAAAATAAATCATGCCGATCACTTTCGAAATAGTAAGCGACGAATATGTTGAAAATAAAAATCTTACCGATTACTTTTAAAATAGTAACCAACGAATGTGCTGAAAATAAAGTCTTGCCGATAACTTTTGAAATAGTAACCGAATAATATGTGCTGAAAATAAATCTTGTCGATTAGTTTTGAAATAGTAACCGACGAATGTGCTGAAAATAAATCATGCTGATTACTTTTGAAATAGTAAGCGACGAATATGTTGAAAATAAAAATCTTGCCGAATACTTTTGAAATAATAACCGAGGAATGTGCTAAAAATAAAAATCTTGCCGATTACCTTTGAAATAGTAACCGATGAACATGCTGAAAATAAAAATCTTCCCGATTACTTTTGAAAAAGTAACCGACAAATATGCTGAAAATAAAAATCTTGCCGATTACTTTTGAAATAGTCACCGACGAATATGCTGAAAATAAAAATCTTGCCGATTACTTTTGAAATAGTAACCGACGAATGTGCTGAAAATAAATCATGCCGATTACTTTCGAAATAGTAAGCGACGAATATGTTGAAAATAAAAATCTTACCGATTACTTTTTAAAATAGTAACCAATGAATGTGCTGAAAATAAAGTCTTGCCGATTACTTTTGAAATAGTAACCGACGAATGTGCTGAAAATAAATCTTGCCGATTACCTTTGAAATAGTAACCGACGAATATGCTGAATATAAAAATTTTGCTGATTACTTTTGAAATAGAAACCGACGAATGTGCAGAAAATAGATCATGTCGATTACTTTTGAAATAGTAACCTACGAATGTGTTGAATATAAAGTCTTGCCGATTACTTTTGAAATAGTAACCGACGAATGTGCTGAAAATAAATCATGCCGATTACTTTCGAAATAGTAAGCGACGAATATGTTGAAAATAAAAATCTTACCGATTACTTTTAAAATAGTAACCAACGAATGTACTGAAAATAAATCTTGCCGATTACTTTTGAAATAGTAACCGACGAATGTGCTGAAAAGAAATCATGCCGATTACTTTTGAAATAGTAAGCGATGAATATGTTGAAAATAAAATTCTTGCCGAATACTTTTGAAATAATAACCGAGGAATGTGCTAAAAATAAAAATCTTGCCGATTACCTTTGAAATAGTAACCGATGAACATGCTGAAAATAAAAATCTTGCCGATTACTTTTGAAAAAGTAACCGACAAATATGCTGAAAATAAAAATCTTGCCGATTACTTTTGAAATAGTCACCGACGAATATGCTGAAAATAAAAATCTTGCCGATTACTTTTGAAATAGTAACCGACGAATGTGCTGAAAATAAATCATGCCGATTACTTTCGAAATAGTAAGCGACGAATATGTTGAAAATAAAAATCTTACCGATTACTTTTAAAATAGTAACCAATGAATGTGCTGAAAATAAAGTCTTGCCGATTACTTTTGAAATAGTAACCTGACGAATGTGCTGAAAATAAATCATGTCGATTACTTTTGAAATAGTCACCGACGAATGTGTTGAATATAAAGTCTTGCCGATTACTTTTGAAATAGTAACCGACAAATGTGCTGAAAATAAATCATGCCAATTACTATTGAAATAGTAACCGACAAATGTGCTGAAAATAAAAGTCTTGCCGATTACTTTTGAAATAGTAACCTGACGAATGTGCTGAAAATAAATCATGCCGATTACTTTTGAAATAGTCACCGACGAATATGCTGAAAATAAAAATCTTGCCGATTACTTTTGAAATAGTAACCGACGAATGTGCTGAATATAAATCATGCCGATTACTTTCGAAATAGTAAGCGACGAATATGTTGAAAATAAAAATCTTACCGATTACTTTTAAAATAGTAACCAACGAATGTACTTAAAATAAATCTTGCCGATTACTTTTGAAATAGTAACCGACGAATGTGCTGAAAATAAATTATGCCGATTACTTTGGAAATAGTAAGTGACGAATATGTTGAAAATAAAAATCTTACCGATTACTTTTGAAATAGTAACCAACGAATGTGCTGAAAATAAAGTCTTGCCGATAACTTTTGAAATAGTAACCGAATAATATGTGCTGAAAATAAATCTTGTCGATTAGTTTTGAAATAGTAACCGACGAATGTGCTGAAAATAAATCATGCTGATTACTTTTGAAATAGTAAGCGACGAATATGTTGAAAATAAAAATCTTGCCGAATACTTTTGAAATAATAACCAAGGAATGTGCTAAAAATAAAAATCTTGCCGATTACCTTTGAAATAGTAACCGATGAACATGCTGAAAATAAAAATCTTCCCGATTACTTTTGAAAAAGTAACCGACAAATATGCTGAAAATAAAAATCTTGCCGATTACTTTTGAAATAGTCACCGACGAATATGCTGAAAATAAAAATCTTGCCGATTACTTTTGAAATAGTAACCGACAAATGTGCTAAAAATAAATCATGCCAATTACTATTGAAATAGTAACCGACAAATGTGCTGAAAATAAAAGTCTTGCCGATTACTTTTGAAATAGTAACCTGACGAATGTGCTGAAAATAAATCATGCCGATTACTTTTAAAATAGTCACCGACGAATATGCTGAAAATAAAAATTTTGCTGATTACTTTTGAAATAGTAACCGACGAATGTGCAGAAAATAGATCATGTCGATTACTTTTGAAATAGTAACCTACGAATGTGTTGAATATAAAGTCTTGCCGATTACTTTTGAAATAGTAACCGACAAATGTGCTGAAAATAAATCATGCCAATTACTATTGAAATAGTAACCGACAAATGTGCTGAAAATAAAAATCTTGCCGATTAGTTTTGAAATAGTAACCGACGAATGTGCTGAAAATAAATCATGCTGATTACTTTTGAAATAGTAAGCGATGAATATGTTGGAAATAAAAATCTTACCGATTACTTTTAAAAAAGTAACCAATGAATGTGCTGAAAATAAAGTCTTGCCGATTACTTTTCAAATAGTAACCGACGAATATGTTGAAAATAAAAATCTTGCCGATTACTTTTGAAATAGTAACCGACGAATGTGCTGAAAATAAAGTCTTGCCGATTACTTTTAAAATAGTAACCGACAAATATGCTGAAAATAAAAATCTTGCCGATTACTTTTGAAATAGTAACCGACGTACATGCTGAAAATAAAAATCTTGCCGATTACTATTGAAATAGTAACCGACGAATGTGCTGAAAATAAAGTCTTGCCGATTACTTTTGAAATAGTAACCGACGAATGTGCTGAAAATATAGTCTTGCCGATTAATTCTAAAATAGTAACAGACAAATATGCTAAAAATAAAAATCTTGCCGATTACTTTTGAAATAGTAACCGACGAATGTGCTGAAAATAAATCTTGCCGATTACCTTTGAAATAGTAACCGACGAATATGCTGAATATAAAAATTTTGCGGATTACTTTTGAAATAGTAACCGACGAATGTGCAGAAAATAGATCATGCCGATTACTTTTGAAATAGTAACCCACGAATGTGTTGAAGATAAAGTCTTGCCGATTACTTTTGAAATAGTAACCGACAAATGTGCTGAAAATAAATCATGCCAATTACTATTGAAATAGTAACCGACAAATGTGCTGAAAATAAAAGTCTTGCCGATTACTTTTGAAATAGTAACCTGACGAATGTGCTGAAAATAAATCATGCCGATTACTTTTGAAATAGTCACCGACGAATATGCTGAAAATAAAAATCTTGCCGATTACTTTTGAAATAGTAACCGACGAATGTGCTGAAAATAAATCATGCCGATTACTTTCGAAATAGTAAGCGACGAATATGTTGAAAATAAAAATCTTACCGATTACTTTTAAAATAGTAACCAACGAATGTACTGAAAATAAATCTTGCCGATTACTTTTGAAATAGTAACCGACGAATGTGCTGAAAATAAATCATGCCGATTACTTTTGAAATAGTAAGCGATGAATATGTTGAAAATAAAATTCTTGCCGAATACTTTTGAAATAATAACCGAGGAATGTGCTAAAAATAAAAATCTTGCCGATTACCTTTGAAATAGTAACCGATGAACATGCTGAAAATAAAAATCTTCCCGATTACTTTTGAAAAAGTAACCGACAAATATGCTGAAAATAAAAATCTTGCCGATTACTTTTGAAATAGTCACCGACGAATATGCTGAAAATAAAAATCTTGCCGATTACTTTTGAAATAGTAACCGACGAATGTGCTGAAAATAAATCATGCCGATTACTTTCGAAATAGTAAGCGACGAATATGTTGAAAATAAAAATCTTACCGATTACTTTTAAAATAGTAACCAATGAATGTGCTGAAAATAAAGTCTTGCCGATTACTTTTGAAATAGTAACCGACGAATGTGCTGAAAATAAATCTTGCTGATTACCTTTGAAATAGTAACCGACGAATATGCTGAATATAAAAATTTTGCTGATTACTTTTGAAATAGTAACCGACGAATGTGCAGAAAATAGATCATGTCGATTACTTTTGAAATAGTAACCTACGAATGTGTTGAATATAAAGTCTTGCCGATTACTTTTGAAATAGTAACCGACAAATGTGCTGAAAATAAATCATGCCAATTACTATTGAAATAGTAACCGACAAATGTGCTGAAAATAAAAATCTTGCCGATTAGTTTTGAAATAGTAACCGACGAATGTGCTGAAAATAAATCATGCTGATTACTTTTGAAATAGTAAGCGATGAATATGTTGGAAATAAAAATCTTACCGATTACTTTTAAAAAAGTAACCAATGAATGTGCTGAAAATAAAGTCTTGCCGATTACTTTTCAAATAGTAACCGACGAATATGTTGAAAATAAAAATCTTGCCGATTACTTTTGAAATAGTAACCGACGAATGTGCTGAAAATAAAGTCTTGCCGATTACTTTTAAAATAGTAACCGACAAATATGCTGAAAATAAAAATCTTGCCGATTACTTTTGAAATAGTAACCGACGTACATGCTGAAAATAAAAATCTTGCCGATTACTATTGAAATAGTAACCGACGAATGTGCTGAAAATAAAGTCTTGCCGATTACTTTTGAAATAGTAACCGACGAATGTGCTGAAAATATAGTCTTGCCGATTAATTCTAAAATAGTAACAGACAAATATGCTAAAAATAAAAATCTTGCCGATTACTTTTGAAATAGTAACCGACGAATGTGCTGAAAATAAATCTTGCTGATTACCTTTGAAATAGTAACCGACGAATATGCTGAATATAAAAATTTTGCGGATTACTTTTGAAATAGTAACCGACGAATGTGCAGAAAATAGATCATGCCGATTACTTTTGAAATAGTAACCCACGAATGTGTTGAAGATAAAGTCTTGCCGATTACTTTTGAAATAGTAACCGACAAATGTGCTGAAAATAAATCATGCCAATTACTATTGAAATAGTAACCGACAAATGTGCTGAAAATAAAAGTCTTGCCGATTACTTTTGAAATAGTAACCTGACGAATGTGCTGAAAATAAATCATGCCGATTACTTTTGAAATAGTCACCGACGAATATGCTGAAAATAAAAATCTTGCCGATTACTTTTGAAATAGTAACCGACGAATGTGCTGAAAATAAATCATGCCGATTACTTTCGAAATAGTAAGCGACGAATATGTTGAAAATAAAAATCTTACCGATTACTTTTAAAATAGTAACCAACGAATGTACTGAAAATAAATCTTGCCGATTACTTTTGAAATAGTAACCGACGAATGTGCTGAAAATAAATCATGCCGATTACTTTTGAAATAGTAAGCGATGAATATGTTGAAAATAAAATTCTTGCCGAATACTTTTGAAATAATAACCGAGGAATGTGCTAAAAATAAAAATCTTGCCGATTACCTTTGAAATAGTAACCGATGAACATGCTGAAAATAAAAATCTTCCCGATTACTTTTGAAAAAGTAACCGACAAATATGCTGAAAATAAAAATCTTGCCGATTACTTTTGAAATAGTCACCGACGAATATGCTGAAAATAAAAATCTTGCCGATTACTTTTGAAATAGTAACCGACGAATGTGCTGAAAATAAATCATGCCGATTACTTTCGAAATAGTAAGCGACGAATATGTTGAAAATAAAAATCTTACCGATTACTTTTAAAATAGTAACCAATGAATGTGCTGAAAATAAAGTCTTGCCGATTACTTTTGAAATAGTAACCGACGAATGTGCTGAAAATAAATCTTGCTGATTACCTTTGAAATAGTAACCGACGAATATGCTGAATATAAAAATTTTGCTGATTACTTTTGAAATAGTAACCGACGAATGTGCAGAAAATAGATCATGTCGATTACTTTTGAAATAGTAACCTACGAATGTGTTGAATATAAAGTCTTGCCGATTACTTTTGAAATAGTAACCGACAAATGTGCTGAAAATAAATCATGCCAATTACTATTGAAATAGTAACCGACAAATGTGCTGAAAATAAAAATCTTGCCGATTAGTTTTGAAATAGTAACCGACGAATGTGCTGAAAATAAATCATGCTGATTACTTTTGAAATAGTAAGCGATGAATATGTTGGAAATAAAAATCTTACCGATTACTTTTAAAAAAGTAACCAATGAATGTGCTGAAAATAAAGTCTTGCCGATTACTTTTCAAATAGTAACCGACGAATATGTTGAAAATAAAAATCTTGCCGATTACTTTTGAAATAGTAACCGACGAATGTGCTGAAAATAAAGTCTTGCCGATTACTTTTAAAATAGTAACCGACAAATATGCTGAAAATAAAAATCTTGCCGATTACTTTTGAAATAGTAACCGACGTACATGCTGAAAATAAAAATCTTGCCGATTACTATTGAAATAGTAACCGACGAATGTGCTGAAAATATAGTCTTGCCGATTAATTCTAAAATAGTAACAGACAAATATGCTAAAAATAAAAATCTTGCCGATTACTTTTGAAATAGTAACCGACGAATGTGCTGAAAATAAATCTTGCCGATTACCTTTGAAATAGTAACCGACGAATATGCTGAATATAAAAATTTTGCGGATTACTTTTGAAATAGTAACCGACGAATGTGCAGAAAATAGATCATGCCGATTACTTTTGAAATAGTAACCGACGAATGTGTTGAATATAAAGTCTTGCCGATTACTTTTGAAATAGTAACCGACAAATGTGCTGAAAATAAATCATGCCAATTACTATTGAAATAGTAACCGACAAATGTGCTGAAAATAAAAGTCTTGCCGATTACTTTTGAAATAGTAACCTGACGAATGTGCTGAAAATAAATCATGCCGATTACTTTTGAAATAGTCACCGACGAATATGCTGAAAATAAAAATCTTGCCGATTACTTTTGAAATAGTAACCGACGAATGTGCTGAAAATAAATCATGCCGATTACTTTCGAAATAGTAAGCGACGAATATGTTGAAAATAAAAATCTTACCGATTACTTTTAAAATAGTAACCAACGAATGTACTTAAAATAAATCTTGCCGATTACTTTTGAAATAGTAACCGACGAATGTGCTGAAAATAAATTATGCCGATTACTTTGGAAATAGTAAGTGACGAATATGTTGAAAATAAAAATCTTACCGATTACTTTTGAAATAGTAACCAACGAATGTGCTGAAAATAAAGTCTTGCCGATAACTTTTGAAATAGTAACCGAATAATATGTGCTGAAAATAAATCTTGTCGATTAGTTTTGAAATAGTAACCGACGAATGTGCTGAAAATAAATCATGCTGATTACTTTTGAAATAGTAAGCGACGAATATGTTGAAAATAAAAATCTTGCCGAATACTTTTGAAATAATAACCGAGGAATGTGCTAAAAATAAAAATCTTGTCGATTACCTTTGAAATAGTAACCGATGAACATGCTGAAAATAAAAATCTTCCCGATTACTTTTGAAAAAGTAACCGACAAATATGCTGAAAATAAAAATCTTGCCGATTACTTTTGAAATAGTCACCGACGAATATGCTGAAAATAAAAATCTTGCCGATTACTTTTGAAATAGTAACCGACGAATGTGCTGAAAATAAATCATGCCGATTACTTTCGAAATAGTAAGCGACGAATATGTTGAAAATAAAAATCTTACCGATTACTTTTTAAAATAGTAACCAATGAATGTGCTGAAAATAAAGTCTTGCCGATTACTTTTGAAATAGTAACCGACGAATGTGCTGAAAATAAATCTTGCCGATTACCTTTGAAATAGTAACCGACGAATATGCTGAATATAAAAATTTTGCTGATTACTTTTGAAATAGTAACCGACGAATGTGCAGAAAATAGATCATGTCGATTACTTTTGAAATAGTAACCTACGAATGTGTTGAATATAAAGTCTTGCCGATTACTTTTGAAATAGTAACCGACGAATGTGCTGAAAATAAATCATGCCGATTACTTTCGAAATAGTAAGCGACGAATATGTTGAAAATAAAAATCTTACCGATTACTTTTAAAATAGTAACCAACGAATGTACTGAAAATAAATCTTGCCGATTACTTTTGAAATAGTAACCGACGAATGTGCTGAAAAGAAATCATGCCGATTACTTTTGAAATAGTAAGCGATGAATATGTTGAAAATAAAATTCTTGCCGAATACTTTTGAAATAATAACCGAGGAATGTGCTAAAAATAAAAATCTTGCCGATTACCTTTGAAATAGTAACCGATGAACATGCTGAAAATAAAAATCTTGCCGATTACTTTTGAAAAAGTAACCGACAAATATGCTGAAAATAAAAATCTTGCCGATTACTTTTGAAATAGTCACCGACGAATATGCTGAAAATAAAAATCTTGCCGATTACTTTTGAAATAGTAACCGACGAATGTGCTGAAAATAAATCATGCCGATTACTTTCGAAATAGTAAGCGACGAATATGTTGAAAATAAAAATCTTACCGATTACTTTTAAAATAGTAACCAATGAATGTGCTGAAAATAAAGTCTTGCCGATTACTTTTGAAATAGTAACCTGACGAATGTGCTGAAAATAAATCATGTCGATTACTTTTGAAATAGTCACCGACGAATGTGTTGAATATAAAGTCTTGCCGATTACTTTTGAAATAGTAACCGACAAATGTGCTGAAAATAAATCATGCCAATTACTATTGAAATAGTAACCGACAAATGTGCTGAAAATAAAAGTCTTGCCGATTACTTTTGAAATAGTAACCTGACGAATGTGCTGAAAATAAATCATGCCGATTACTTTTGAAATAGTCACCGACGAATATGCTGAAAATAAAAATCTTGCCGATTACTTTTGAAATAGTAACCGACGAATGTGCTGAATATAAATCATGCCGATTACTTTCGAAATAGTAAGCGACGAATATATTGAAAATAAAAATCTTACCGATTACTTTTAAAATAGTAACCAACGAATGTACTTAAAATAAATCTTGCCGATTACTTTTGAAATAGTAACCGACGAATGTGCTGAAAATAAATTATGCCGATTACTTTGGAAATAGTAAGTGACGAATATGTTGAAAATAAAAATCTTACCGATTACTTTTGAAATAGTAACCAACGAATGTGCTGAAAATAAAGTCTTGCCGATAACTTTTGAAATAGTAACCGAATAATATGTGCTGAAAATAAATCTTGTCGATTAGTTTTGAAATAGTAACCGACGAATGTGCTGAAAATAAATCATGCCGATTACTTTCGAAATAGTAAGCGACGAATATGTTGAAAATAAAAATCTTACCGATTACTTTTAAAATAGTAACCAACGAATGTACTGAAAATAAATCTTGCCGATTACTTTTGAAATAGTAACCGACGAATGTGCTGAAAAGAAATCATGCCGATTACTTTTGAAATAGTAAGCGATGAATATGTTGAAAATAAAATTCTTGCCGAATACTTTTGAAATAATAACCGAGGAATGTGCTAAAAATAAAAATCTTGCCGATTACCTTTGAAATAGTAACCGATGAACATGCTGAAAATAAAAATCTTGCCGATTACTTTTGAAAAAGTAACCGACAAATATGCTGAAAATAAAAATCTTGCCGATTACTTTTGAAATAGTCACCGACGAATATGCTGAAAATAAAAATCTTGCCGATTACTTTTGAAATAGTAACCGACGAATGTGCTGAAAATAAATCATGCCGATTACTTTCGAAATAGTAAGCGACGAATATGTTGAAAATAAAAATCTTACCGATTACTTTTAAAATAGTAACCAATGAATGTGCTGAAAATAAAGTCTTGCCGATTACTTTTGAAATAGTAACCTGACGAATGTGCTGAAAATAAATCATGTCGATTACTTTTGAAATAGTCACCGACGAATGTGTTGAATATAAAGTCTTGCCGATTACTTTTGAAATAGTAACCGACAAATGTGCTGAAAATAAATCATGCCAATTACTATTGAAATAGTAACCGACAAATGTGCTGAAAATAAAAGTCTTGCCGATTACTTTTGAAATAGTAACCTGACGAATGTGCTGAAAATAAATCATGCCGATTACTTTTGAAATAGTCACCGACGAATATGCTGAAAATAAAAATCTTGCCGATTACTTTTGAAATAGTAACCGACGAATGTGCTGAATATAAATCATGCCGATTACTTTCGAAATAGTAAGCGACGAATATGTTGAAAATAAAAATCTTACCGATTACTTTTAAAATAGTAACCAACGAATGTACTTAAAATAAATCTTGCCGATTACTTTTGAAATAGTAACCGACGAATGTGCTGAAAATAAATTATGCCGATTACTTTGGAAATAGTAAGTGACGAATATGTTGAAAATAAAAATCTTACCGATTACTTTTGAAATAGTAACCAACGAATGTGCTGAAAATAAAGTCTTGCCGATAACTTTTGAAATAGTAACCGAATAATATGTGCTGAAAATAAATCTTGTCGATTAGTTTTGAAATAGTAACCGACGAATGTGCTGAAAATAAATCATGCTGATTACTTTTGAAATAGTAAGCGACGAATATGTTGAAAATAAAAATCTTGCCGAATACTTTTGAAATAATAACCAAGGAATGTGCTAAAAATAAAAATCTTGCCGATTACCTTTGAAATAGTAACCGATGAACATGCTGAAAATAAAAATCTTCCCGATTACTTTTGAAAAAGTAACCGACAAATATGCTGAAAATAAAAATCTTGCCGATTACTTTTGAAATAGTCACCGACGAATATGCTGAAAATAAAAATCTTGCCGATTACTTTTGAAATAGTAACCGACGAATGTGCTGAAAATAAATCATGCCGATTACTTTCGAAATAGTAAGCGATGAATATGTTGAAAATAAAAATCTTACCGATTACTTTTAAAATAGTAACCAATGAATGTGCTGAAAATAAAGTCTTGCCGATTACTTTTGAAATAGTAACCGACGAATGTGCTGAAAATAAATCTTGCCGATTACCTTTGAAATAGTAACCGACGAATATGCTGAATATAAAAATTTTGCTGATTACTTTTGAAATAGTAACCGACGAATGTGCAGAAAATAGATCATGTCGATTACTTTTGAAATAGTAACCTACGAATGTGTTGAATATAAAGTCTTGCCGATTACTTTTGAAATAGTAACCGACGAATGTGCAGAAAATAAATCATGCCGATTACTTTCGAAATAGTAAGCGACGAATATGTTGAAAATAAAAATCTTACCGATTACTTTTAAAATAGTAACCAACGAATGTACTGAAAATAAATCTTGCCGATTACTTTTGAAATAGTAACCGACGAATGTGCTGAAAATAAATCATGCCGATTACTTTTGAAATAGTAAGCGATGAATATGTTGAAAATAAAATTCTTGCCGAATACTTTTGAAATAATAACCGAGGAATGTGCTGAAAATAAAAATCTTGCCGATTACCTTTGAAATAGTAACCGATGAACATGCTGAAAATAAAAATCTTGCCGATTACTTTTGAAAAAGTAACCGACAAATATGCTGAAAATAAAAATCTTGCCGATTACTTTTGAAATAGTCACCGACGAATATGCTGAAAATAAAAATCTTGCCGATTACTTTTGAAATAGTAACCGACGAATGTGCTGAAAATAAATCATGCCGATTACTTTCGAAATAGTAAGCGACGAATATGTTGAAAATAAAAATCTTACCGATTACTTTTAAAATAGTAACCAATGAATGTGCTGAAAATAAAGTCTTGCCGATTACTTTTGAAATAGTAACCGACGAATGTGCTGAAAATAAATCTTGCCGATTACCTTTGAAATAGTAACCGACGAATATGCTGAATATAAAAATTTTGCTGATTACTTTTGAAATAGTAACCGACGAATGTGCAGAAAATAGATCATGTCGATTACTTTTGAAATAGTAACCTACGAATGTGTTGAATATAAAGTCTTGCCGATTACTTTTGAAATAGTAACCGACAAATGTGCTGAAAATAAATCATGCCAATTACTATTGAAATAGTAACCGACAAATGTGCTGAAAATAAAAATCTTGCCGATTAGTTTTGAAATAGTAACCGACGAATGTGCTGAAAATAAATCATGCTGATTACTTTTGAAATAGTAAGCGATGAATATGTTGGAAATAAAAATCTTACCGATTACTTTTAAAAAAGTAACCAATGAATGTGCTGAAAATAAAGTCTTGCCGATTACTTTTCAAATAGTAACCGACGAATATGTTGAAAATAAAAATCTTGCCGATTACTTTTGAAATAGTAACCGACGAATGTGCTGAAAATAAAGTCTTGCCGATTACTTTTAAAATAGTAACCGACAAATATGCTGAAAATAAAAATCTTGCCGATTACTTTTGAAATAGTAACCGACGTACATGCTGAAAATAAAAATCTTGCCGATTACTATTGAAATAGTAACCGACGAATGTGCTGAAAATATAGTCTTGCCGATTAATTCTAAAATAGTAACAGACAAATATGCTAAAAATAAAAATCTTGCCGATTACTTTTGAAATAGTAACCGACGAATGTGCTGAAAATAAATCTTGCCGATTACCTTTGAAATAGTAACCGACGAATATGCTGAATATAAAAATTTTGCGGATTACTTTTGAAATAGTAACCGACGAATGTGCAGAAAATAGATCATGCCGATTACTTTTGAAATAGTAACCGACGAATGTGTTGAATATAAAGTCTTGCCGATTACTTTTGAAATAGTAACCGACAAATGTGCTGAAAATAAATCATGCCAATTACTATTGAAATAGTAACCGACAAATGTGCTGAAAATAAAAGTCTTGCCGATTACTTTTGAAATAGTAACCGACGAATGTGCTGAAAATAAATCATGCCGATTACTTTCGAAATAGTAAGCGACGAATATGTTGAAAATAAAAATCTTACCGATTACTTTTAAAATAGTAACCAATGAATGTGCTGAAAATAAAGTCTTGCCGATTACTTTTGAAAGAGTAACCGACGAATGTGCTGAAAATAAATCTTGCCGATTACCTTTGAAATAGTAACCGACGAATATGCTGAATATAAAAATTTTGCTGATTACTTTTGAAATAGTAACCGACGAATGTGCAGAAAATAGATCATGTCGATTACTTTTGAAATAGTAACCTACGAATGTGTTGAATATAAAGTCTTGCCGATTACTTTTGAAATAGTAACCGACAAATGTGCTGAAAATAAATCATGCCAATTACTATTGAAATAGTAACCGACAAATGTGCTGAAAATAAAAATCTTGCCGATTAGTTTTGAAATAGTAACCGACGAATGTGCTGAAAATAAATCATGCTGATTACTTTTGAAATAGTAAGCGATGAATATGTTGGAAATAAAAATCTTACCGATTACTTTTAAAAAAGTAACCAATGAATGTGCTGAAAATAAAGTCTTGCCGATTACTTTTCAAATAGTAACCGACGAATATGTTGAAAATAAAAATCTTGCCGATTACTTTTGAAATAGTAACCGACGAATGTGCTGAAAATAAAGTCTTGCCGATTACTTTTAAAATAGTAACCGACAAATATGCTGAAAATAAAAATCTTGCCGATTACTTTTGAAATAGTAACCGACGTACATGCTGAAAATAAAAATCTTGCCGATTACTATTGAAATAGTAACCGACGAATGTGCTGAAAATATAGTCTTGCCGATTAATTCTAAAATAGTAACAGACAAATATGCTAAAAATAAAAATCTTGCCGATTACTTTTGAAATAGTAACCGACGAATGTGCTGAAAATAAATCTTGCCGATTACCTTTGAAATAGTAACCGACGAATATGCTGAATATAAAAATTTTGCGGATTACTTTTGAAATAGTAACCGACGAATGTGCAGAAAATAGATCATGCCGATTACTTTTGAAATAGTAACCGACGAATGTGTTGAATATAAAGTCTTGCCGATTACTTTTGAAATAGTAACCGACAAATGTGCTGAAAATAAATCATGCCAATTACTATTGAAATAGTAACCGACAAATGTGCTGAAAATAAAAGTCTTGCCGATTACTTTTGAAATAGTAACCGACGAATGTGCTGAAAATAAATCATGCCGATTACTTTTGAAATAGTAAGCGACGAATATGTTGAAAATAAAAATCTTACCGATTACTTTTAAAATAGTAACCAATGAATGTGCTGAAAATAAAGTCTTGCCGATTACTTTTGAAATAGTAACCGACGAATGTGCTGAAAATAAATCTTGCCGATTACCTTTGAAATAGTAACCGACGAATATGCTGAATATAAAAATTTTGCTGATTACTTTTGAAATAGTAACCGACGAATGTGCAGAAAATAGATCATGTCGATTACTTTTGAAATAGTAACCTACGAATGTGTTGAATATAAAGTCTTGCCGATTACTTTTGAAATAGTAACCGACAAATGTGCTGAAAATAAATCATGCCAATTACTATTGAAATAGTAACCGACAAATGTGCTGAAAATAAAAATCTTGCCGATTAGTTTTGAAATAGTAACCGACGAATGTGCTGAAAATAAATCATGCTGATTACTTTTGAAATAGTAAGCGATGAATATGTTGGAAATAAAAATCTTACCGATTACTTTTAAAAAAGTAACCAATGAATGTGCTGAAAATAAAGTCTTGCCGATTACTTTTCAAATAGTAACCGACGAATATGTTGAAAATAAAAATCTTGCCGATTACTTTTGAAATAGTAACCGACGAATGTGCTGAAAATAAAGTCTTGCCGATTACTTTTAAAATAGTAACCGACAAATATGCTGAAAATAAAAATCTTGCCGATTACTTTTGAAATAGTAACCGACGTACATGCTGAAAATAAAAATCTTGCCGATTACTATTGAAATAGTAACCGACGAATGTGCTGAAAATATAGTCTTGCCGATTAATTCTAAAATAGTAACAGACAAATATGCTAAAAATAAAAATCTTGCCGATTACTTTTGAAATAGTAACCGACGAATGTGCTGAAAATAAATCTTGCCGATTACCTTTGAAATAGTAACCGACGAATATGCTGAATATAAAAATTTTGCGGATTACTTTTGAAATAGTAACCGACGAATGTGCAGAAAATAGATCATGCCGATTACTTTTGAAATAGTAACCGACGAATGTGTTGAATATAAAGTCTTGCCGATTACTTTTGAAATAGTAACCGACAAATGTGCTGAAAATAAATCATGCCAATTACTATTGAAATAGTAACCGACAAATGTGCTGAAAATAAAAGTCTTGCCGATTACTTTTGAAATAGTAACCGACGAATGTGCTGAAAATAAATCATGCCGATTACTTTTGAAATAGTAAGCGATGAATATGTTGAAAATAAAATTCTTGCCGAATACTTTTGAAATAATAACCGAGGAATGTGCTGAAAATAAAAATCTTGCCGATTACCTTTGAAATAGTAACCGATGAACATGCTGAAAATAAAAATCTTGCCGATTACTTTTGAAAAAGTAACCGACAAATATGCTGAAAATAAAAATCTTGCCGATTACTTTTGAAATAGTCACCGACGAATATGCTGAAAATAAAAATCTTGCCGATTACTTTTGAAATAGTAACCGACGAATGTGCTGAAAATAAATCATGCCGATTACTTTCGAAATAGTAAGCGACGAATATGTTGAAAATAAAAATCTTACCGATTACTTTTAAAATAGTAACCAATGAATGTGCTGAAAATAAAGTCTTGCCGATTACTTTTGAAATAGTAACCGACGAATGTGCTGAAAATAAATCTTGCCGATTACCTTTGAAATAGTAACAGACGAATATGCTGAATATAAAAATTTTGCTGATTACTTTTGAAATAGTAACCGACGAATGTGCAGAAAATAGATCATGTCGATTACTTTTGAAATAGTAACCTACGAATGTGTTGAATATAAAGTCTTGCCGATTACTTTTGAAATAGTAACCGACAAATGTGCTGAAAATAAATCATGCCAATTACTATTGAAATAGTAACCGACAAATGTGCTGAAAATAAAAATCTTGCCGATTAGTTTTGAAATAGTAACCGACGAATGTGCTGAAAATAAATCATGCTGATTACTTTTGAAATAGTAACCGACGAATGTGCTGAAAATAAAGTCTTGTCGATTACTTTTAAAATAGTAACCGACAAATATGCTGAAAATAAAAATCTTGCCGATTACTTTTGAAATAGTAACCGACGTACATGCTGAAAATAAAAATCTTGCCGATTACTATTGAAATAGTAACCGACGAATGTGCTGAAAATATAGTCTTGCCGATTAATTCTAAAATAGTAACAGACAAATATGCTAAAAATAAAAATCTTGCCGATTACTTTTGAAATAGTAACCGACGAATGTGCTGAAAATAAATCTTGCCGATTACCTTTGAAATAGTAACCGACGAATATGCTGAATATAAAAAATTTGCGGATTACTTTTGAAATAGTAACCGACGAATGTGCAGAAAATAGATCATGCCGATTACTTTTGAAATAGTAACCGACGAATGTGTTGAATATAAAGTCTTGCCGATTACTTTTGAAATAGTAACCGACAAATGTGCTGAAAATAAATCATGCCAATTACTATTGAAATAGTAACCGACAAATGTGCTGAAAATAAAAGTCTTGCCGATTACTTTTGAAATAGTCACCGACGAATATGCTGAAAATAAAAATCTTGCCGATTACTTTTGAAATAGTAACCGACGAATGTGCTGAAAATAAATCATGCCGATTACTTTCGAAATAGTAAGCGACGAATATGTTGAAAATAAAAATCTTACCGATTACTTTTAAAATAGTAACCAACGAATGTACTTAAAATAAATCTTGCCGATTACTTTTGAAATAGTAACCGACGAATGTGCTGAAAATAAATTATGCCGATTACTTTGGAAATAGTAAGTGACGAATATGTTGAAAATAAAAATCTTACCGATTACTTTTGAAATAGTAACCAACGAATGTGCTGAAAATAAAGTCTTGCCGATAACTTTTGAAATAGTAACCGAATAACTTGTCGATTAGTTTTGAAATAGTAACCGACGAATGTGCTGAAAATAAATCATGCTGATTACTTTTGAAATAGTAAGCGACGAATATGTTGAAAATAAAAATCTTGCCGAATACTTTTGAAATAATAACCGAGGAATGTGCTAAAAATAAAAATCTTGCCGATTACCTTTGAAATAGTAACCGATGAACATGCTGAAAATAAAAATCTTGCCGATTACTTTTGAAAAAGTAACCGACAAATATGCTGAAAATAAAAATCTTGCCGATTACTTTAGAAATAGTCACCGACGAATATGCTGAAAATAAAAATCTTGCCGATTACTTTTGAAATAGTAACCGACGAATGTGCTGAAAATAAATCATGCCGATTACTTTCGAAATAGTAAGCGACGAATATGTTGAAAATAAAAATCTTACCGATTACTTTTAAAATAGTAACCAATGAATGTGCTGAAAATAAAGTCTTGCCGATTACTTTTGAAATAGTAACCGACGAATGTGCTGAAAATAAATCTTGCCGATTACCTTTGAAATAGTAACCGACGAATATGCTGAATATAAAAAATTTGCGGATTACTTTTGAAATAGTAACCGACGAATGTGCAGAAAATAGATCATGCCGATTACTTTTGAAATAGTAACCGACGAATGTGCAGAAAATAGATCATGCCGATTACTTTTGAAATAGTAACCGACGAATGTGTTGAATATAAAGTCTTGCCGATTACTTTTGAAATAGTAACCGACAAATGTGCTGAAAATAAATCATGCCAATTACTATTGAAATAGTAACCGACAAATGTGCTGAAAATAAAAGTCTTGCCGATTACTTTTGAAATAGTAACCTGACGAATGTGCTGAAAATAAATCATGCCGATTACTTTTGAAATAGTCACCGACGAATATGCTGAAAATAAAAATCTTGCCGATTACTTTTGAAATAGTAACCGACGAATGTGCTGAAAATAAATCATGCCGATTACTTTCGAAATAGTAAGCGACGAATATGTTGAAAATAAAAATCTTACCGATTACTTTTAAAATAGTAACGAACGAATGTACTTAAAATAAATCTTGCCGATTACTTTTGAAATAGTAACCGACGAATGTGCTGAAAATAAATTATGCCGATTACTTTGGAAATAGTAAGTGACGAATATGTTGAAAATAAAAATCTTACCGATTACTTTTGAAATAGTAACCAACGAATGTGCTGAAAATAAAGTCTTGCCGTTAACTTTTGAAATAGTAACCGAATAACTTGTCGATTAGTTTTGAAATAGTAACCGACGAATGTGCTGAAAATAAATCATGCTGATTACTTTTGAAATAGTAAGCGACGAATATGTTGAAAATAAAAATCTTGCCGAATACTTTTGAAATAATAACCGAGGAATGTGCTAAAAATAAAAATCTTGCCGATTACCTTTGAAATAGTAACCGATTAACATGCTGAAAATAAAAATCTTGCCGATTACTTTTGAAAAAGTAACCGACAAATATGCTGAAAATAAAAATCTTGCCGATTACTTTAGAAATAGTCACCGACGAATATGCTGAAAATAAAAATCTTGCCGATTACTTTTGAAATAGTAACCGACGAATGTGCTGAAAATAAATCATGCCGATTACTTTCGAAATAGTAAGCGACGAATATGTTGAAAATAAAAATCTTACCGATTACTTTTAAAATAGTAACCAATGAATGTGCTGAAAATAAAGTCTTGCCGATTACTTTTGAAATAGTAACCGACGAATGTGCTGAAAATAAATCTTGCCGATTACCGTTGAAATAGTAACCGACGAATATGCTGAATATAAAAATTTTGCTGATTACTTTTGAAATAGTAACCGACGAATGTGCAGAAAATAGATCATGTCGATTACTTTTGAAATAGTAACCTACGAATGTGTTGAATATAAAGTCTTGCCGATTACTTTTGAAATAGTAACCGACGAATGTGCTGAAAATAAAAATCTTGCCGATTACTTTTGAAATAGTCACCGACGAATATGCTGAAAATAAAAATCTTGCCGATTACTTTTGAAATAGTAACCGACGAATGTGCTGAAAATAAATCATGCCGATTACTTTCGAAATAGTAAGCGACGAATATGTTGAAAATAAAAATCTTACCGATTACTTTTAAAATAGTAACCAATGAATGTGCTGAAAATAAAGTCTTGCCGATTACTTTTGAAATAGTAACCGACAAATATGCTGAATATAAAAATTTTGCTGATTACTTTTGAAATAGTAACCGACGAATGTGCAGAAAATAGATCATGTCGATTACTTTTGAAATAGTAACCTACGAATGTGTTGAATATAAAGTCTTGCCGATTACTTTTGAAATAGTAACCGACAAATGTGCTGAAAATAAATCATGCCAATTACTATTGAAATTGTAACCGACAAATGTGCTGAAAATAAAAATCTTGCCGATTAGTTTTGAAATAGTAACCGACGAATGTGCTGAAAATAAATCATGCTGATTACTTTTGAAATAGTAAGCGATGAATATGTTGGAAATAAAAATCTTACCGATTACTTTTAAAAAAGTAACCAATGAATGTGCTGAAAATAAAGTCTTGCCGATTACTTTTCAAATAGTAACCGACGAATATGTTGAAAATAAAAATCTTGCCGATAACTTTTGAAATAGTAACCGACGAATGTGCTGAAAATAAAGTCTTGCCGATTACTTTTAAAATAGTAACCGACAAATATGCTGAAAATAAAAATCTTGCCGATTACTTTTGAAATAGTAACCGACGTACATGCTGAAAATAAAAATCTTGCCGATTACTATTGAAATAGTAACCGACGAATGTGCTGAAAATATAGTCTTGCCGATTAATTCTAAAATAGTAACAGACAAATATGCTAAAAATAAAAATCTTGCCGATTACTTTTGAAATAGTAACCGACGAATGTGCTGAAAATAAATCTTGCCGATTACCTTTGAAATAGTAACCGACGAATATGCTGAATATAAAAATTTTGCGGATTACTTTTGAAATAGTAACCGACGAATGTGCAGAAAATAGATCATGCCGATTACTTTTGAAATAGTAACCGACGAATGTGTTGAATATAAAGTCTTGCCGATTACTTTTGAAATAGTAACCGACAAATGTGCTGAAAATAAATCATGCCAATTACTATTGAAATAGTAACCGACAAATGTGCTGAAAATAAAAGTCTTGCCGATTACTTTTGAAATAGTAACCTGACGAATGTGCTGAAAATAAATCATGCCGATTACTTTTGAAATAGTCACCGACGAATATGCTGAAAATAAAAATCTTGCCGATTACTTTTGAAATAGTAACCGACGAATGTGCTGAAAATAAATCATGCCGATTACTTTCGAAATAGTAAGCGACGAATATGTTGAAAATAAAAATCTTACCGATTACTTTTAAAATAGTAACCAACGAATGTACTTAAAATAAATCTTGCCGGTTACTTTTGAAATAGTAACCGACGAATGTGCTGAAAATAAATTATGCCGATTACTTTGGAAATAGTAAGTGACGAATATGTTGAAAATAAAAATCTTACCGATTACTTTTGAAATAGTAACCAACGAATGTGCTGAAAATAAAGTCTTGCCGATAACTTTTGAAATAGTAACCGAATAATATGTGCTGAAAATAAATCTTGTCGATTAGTTTTGAAATAGTAACCGACGAATGTGCTGAAAATAAATCATGCTGATTACTTTTGAAATAGTAAGCGACGAATATGTTGAAAATAAAAATCTTGCCGAATACTTTTGAAATAATAACCGAGGAATGTGCTAAAAATAAAAATCTTGCCGATTACCTTTGAAATAGTAACCGATGAACATGCTGAAAATAAAAATCTTCCCGATTACTTTTGAAAAAGTAACCGACAAATATGCTGAAAATAAAAATCTTGCCGATTACTTTTGAAATAGTCACCGACGAATATGCTGAAAATAAAAATCTTGCCGATTACTTTTGAAATAGTAACCGACGAATGTGCTGAAAATAAATCATGCCGATTACTTTCGAAATAGTAAGCGACGAATATGTTGAAAATAAAAATCTTACCGATTACTTTTAAAATAGTAACCAATGAATGTGCTGAAAATAAAGTCTTGCCGATTACTTTTGAAATAGTAACCGACGAATGTGCTGAAAATAAATCTTGCCGATTACCTTTGAAATAGTAACCGACGAATATGCTGAATATAAAAATTTTGCTGATTACTTTTGAAATAGTAACCGACGAATGTGCAGAAAATAGATCATGTCGATTACTTTTGAAATAGTAACCTACGAATGTGTTGAATATAAAGTCTTGCCGATTACTTTTGAAATAGTAACCGAAAAATGTGCTGAAAATAATTCATGCCAATTACTATTGAAATAGTAACCGACAAATGTGCTGAAAATAAAAATCTTGCCGATTAGTTTTGAAATAGTAACCGACGAATGTGCTGAAAATAAATCATGCTGATTACTTTTGAAATAGTAAGCGATGAATATGTTGGAAATAAAAATCTTACCGATTACTTTTAAAAAAGTAACCAATGAATGTGCTGAAAATAAAGTCTTGCCGATTACTTTTCAAATAGTAACCGACAAATGTGCTGAAAATAAATCATGCCAATTACTATTGAAATAGTAACCGACAAATGTGCTGAAAATAAAAGTCTTGCCGATTACTTTTGAAATAGTAACCTGACGAATGTGCTGAAAATAAATCATGCCGATTACTTTTGAAATAGTCACCGACGAATATGCTGAAAATAAAAATCTTGCCGATTACTTTTGAAATAGTAACCGACGAATGTGCTGAAAATAAAGTCTTCCCGATTACTTTTAAAATAGTAACCGACGAATATGTGCTGAAAATAAAAATCTTACCGATTACTTTTAAAATAGTAACCAATGAATGTGCTGAAAATAAAGTCTTGCCGATTACTTTTGAAATAGTAACCGACGAATGTGCTGAAAATAAATCTTGCCGATTACCTTTGAAATAGTAACCGACGAATATGCTGAATATAAAAATTTTGCTGATTACTTTTGAAGTAGTAACCGACGAATGTGCAGAAAATAGATCATGTCGATTACTTTTGAAATAGTAACCGACGAATGTGTTGAATATAAAGTCTTGCCGATTACTTTTGAAATAGTAACCGACAAATGTGCTGAAAATAAATAATGCCAATTACTATTGAAATAGTAACCGACAAATGTGCTGAAAATAAAAATCTTGCCGATTAGTTTTGAAATAGTAACCGACGAATGTGCTGAAAATAAAGTCTTGTCGATTACTTTTAAAATAGTAACCGACAAATATGCTGGAAATAAAGTCTTGCCGATTACTTTTGATATAGTAACCGACGAATATGTTGAAAATAAAAATCTTGTCGATTACTTTTAAAATAGTAACCGACAAATATGCTAAAAATAAAAATCTTGCCGATTACGTTTGAAATAGGAACCGACGAATATGTTGAAAATAAAAATCTTGTCGATTACTTTTGAAATACTAACCGACGAATATGCTGAAAATAAAAATCTTGCCGATTACTTTTGAAATAGTAACCGACGAATGTGCTGAAAATAAAGTCTTGCCGATTACTTTTGAAATAGTAACCGACGAATGTGTTGAAAATAAAAATCTTGTCGATTACTTTTAAAATAGTAACCGACAAATATGCTAAAAATAAAAATCTTGCCGATTACTTTTGAAATAGGAACCGATGAATATGTTGAAAATAAAAATCTTGTCGATTACTTTTAAAATAGTAACCGACAAATAAGCTGAAAA
Source organism: Medicago lupulina (assembly GCA_958299785.1). Taxonomy (NCBI): domain Eukaryota; kingdom Viridiplantae; phylum Streptophyta; class Magnoliopsida; order Fabales; family Fabaceae; genus Medicago; species Medicago lupulina. Next base: position 37,276,317 of record OY283142.1, read on the forward strand.
TAAAAAATCTTGCCGATTACCTTTGAAATAGTAACCGACGAACGTGTTGAAAATAAATCATGCCGTTTACCTTTGAAAGAGTAACCGACGAATATGTTGAAAATAAAAATCTTAGCGATTACTTTTGAAATAGTAACCAACGAATATGCTGAAAATAAAGTCTTGCCCGTTACTTTTGAAATAGTAACCGACGAATATGTGCTGAAAATAAATCTTGCCGATTACTTTTGAAATAGTAACCGACGAATGTGCTGAAAATAAATCATGCCGATTACTTTTGAAATAGTAAGTGACGAATATGTTGAAAATAAAAATCTTACCGATTACTTTTGAAATAGTAACCAACGAATATGCTGAAAATAAAGTGTTGCCGATTACTTTTGAAATAGTAACCGACAAATGTGCTGAAAATAAATCATGCCAATTACTATTGAAATAGTAACCGACAAATGTGCTGAAAATAAAAATCTTGCAGATTAGTTTTGAAATAGTAACCGACGAATGTGCTGAAAATAAAGTCTTGTCGATTACTTTTAAAATAGTAACCGACAAATATGCTGAAAATAAAAATCTTGCCGATTACTTTTGAAATAGTAACCGACGAATATGTTGAAAATAAAAATCTTGTCGATTACTTTTAAAATAGTAACCGACAAATATGCTAAAAATAAAAATCTTGCCGATTACGTTTGAAATAGGAACCTACGAATATGTTGAAAATAAAAATCTTGTCGATTACTTTTGAAATACTAACCGACGAATATGCTGAAAATAAAAATCTTGCCGATTACTTTTGAAATAGTAACCGACGAATGTGCTGAAAATAAAGTCTTGCCGATTACTTTTGAAATAGTAACCGACGAATGTGTTGAAAATAAAAATCTTGTCGATTACTTTTAAAATAGTAACCGACAAATATGCTAAAAATAAAAATCTTGCCGATTACTTTTGAAATAGGAACCGATGAATATGTTGAAAATAAAAATCTTGTCGATTACTTTTAAAATAGTAACCGACAAATAAGCTGAAAATAAAAAATCTTGCCGATTACCTTTGAAATAGTAACCGACGAACGTGTTGAAAATAAATCATGCCGTTTACCTTTGAAAGAGTAACCGACGAATATGTTGAAAATAAAAATCTTAGCGATTACTTTTGAAATAGTAACCAACGAATATGCTGAAAATAAAGTCTTGCCCGTTACTTTTGAAATAGTAACCGACGAATATGTGCTGAAAATAAATCTTGCCGATTACTTTTGAAATAGTAACCGACGAATGTGCTGAAAATAAATCATGCCGATTACTTTTGAAATAGTAAGTGACGAATATGTTGAAAATAAAAATCTTACCGATTACTTTTGAAATAGTAACCAACGAATATGCTGAAAATAAAGTCTTGCCGATTACTTTTGAAATAGTAACCGACAAATGTGCTGAAAATAAATCATGCCAATTACTATTGAAATAGTAACCGACAAATGTGCTGAAAATAAAAATCTTGCCGATTAGTTTTGAAATAGTAACCGACAAATGTGCTGAAAATAAATCATGCCAATTACTATTGAAATAGTAACCGACAAATGTGCTGAAAATAAAAGTCTTGCCGATTACTTTTGAAATAGTAACCTGACGAATGTGCTGAAAATAAATCATGCCGATTACTTTTGAAATAGTCACCGACGAATATGCTGAAAATAAAAATCTTGCCGATTACTTTTGAAATAGTAACCGACGAATGTGCTGAAAATAAAGTCTTCCCGATTACTTTTAAAATAGTAACCGACGAATATGTGCTGAAAATAAAAATCTTACCGATTACTTTTAAAATAGTAACCAATGAATGTGCTGAAAATAAAGTCTTGCCGATTACTTTTGAAATAGTAACCGACGAATGTGCTGAAAATAAATCTTGCCGATTACCTTTGAAATAGTAACCGACGAATATGCTGAATATAAAAATTTTGCTGATTACTTTTGAAATAGTAACCGACGAATGTGCAGAAAATAGATCATGTCGATTACTTTTGAAATAGTAACCGACGAATGTGTTGAATATAAAGTCTTGCCGATTACTTTTGAAATAGTAACCGACAAATGTGCTGAAAATAAATAATGCCAATTACTATTGAAATAGTAACCGACAAATGTGCTGAAAATAAAAATCTTGCCGATTAGTTTTGAAATAGTAACCGACGAATGTGCTGAAAATAAAGTCTTGTCGATTACTTTTAAAATAGTAACCGACAAATATGCTGAAAATAAAGTCTTGCCGATTACTTTTGATATAGTAACCGACGAATATGTTGAAAATAAAAATCTTGTCGATTACTTTTAAAATAGTAACCGACAAATATGCTAAAAATAAAAATCTTGCCGATTACGTTTGAAATAGGAACCGACGAATATGTTGAAAATAAAAATCTTGTCGATTACTTTTGAAATACTAACCGACGAATATGCTGAAAATAAAAATCTTGCCGATTACTTTTGAAATAGTAACCGACGAATGTGCTGAAAATAAAGTCTTGCCGATTACTTTTGAAATAGTAACCGACGAATGTGTTGAAAATAAAAATCTTGTCGATTACTTTTAAAATAGTAACCGACAAATATGCTAAAAATAAAAATCTTGCCGATTACTTTTGAAATAGGAACCGATGAATATGTTGAAAATAAAAATCTTGTCGATTACTTTTAAAATAGTAACCGACAAATAAGCTGAAAATAAAAAATCTTGCCGATTACCTTTGAAATAGTAACCGACGAACGTGTTGAAAATAAATCATGCCGTTTACCTTTGAAAGAGTAACCGACGAATATGTTGAAAATAAAAATCTTAGCGATTACTTTTGAAATAGTAACCAACGAATATGCTGAAAATAAAGTCTTGCCCGTTACTTTTGAAATAGTAACCGACGAATATGTGCTGAAAATAAATCTTGCCGATTACTTTTGAAATAGTAACCGACGAATGTGCTGAAAATAAATCATGCCGATTACTTTTGAAATAGTAAGTGACGAATATGTTGAAAATAAAAATCTTACCGATTACTTTTGAAATAGTAACCAACGAATATGCTGAAAATAAAGTGTTGCCGATTACTTTTGAAATAGTAACCGACAAATGTGCTGAAAATAAATCATGCCAATTACTATTGAAATAGTAACCGACAAATGTGCTGAAAATAAAAATCTTGCAGATTAGTTTTGAAATAGTAACCGACGAATGTGCTGAAAATAAAGTCTTGTCGATTACTTTTAAAATAGTAACCGACAAATATGCTGAAAATAAAAATCTTGCCGATTACTTTTGAAATAGTAACCGACGAATATGTTGAAAATAAAAATCTTGTCGATTACTTTTAAAATAGTAACCGACAAATATGCTAAAAATAAAAATCTTGCCGATTACGTTTGAAATAGGAACCTACGAATATGTTGAAAATAAAAATCTTGTCGATTACTTTTGAAATACTAACCGACGAATATGCTGAAAATAAAAATCTTGCCGATTACTTTTGAAATAGTAACCGACGAATGTGCTGAAAATAAAGTCTTGCCGATTACTTTTGAAATAGTAACCGACGAATGTGTTGAAAATAAAAATCTTGTCGATTACTTTTAAAATAGTAACCGACAAATATGCTAAAAATAAAAATCTTGCCGATTACTTTTGAAATAGGAACCGATGAATATGTTGAAAATAAAAATCTTGTCGATTACTTTTAAAATAGTAACCGACAAATAAGCTGAAAATAAAAAATCTTGCCGATTACCTTTGAAATAGTAACCGACGAACGTGTTGAAAATAAATCATGCCGTTTACCTTTGAAAGAGTAACCGACGAATATGTTGAAAATAAAAATCTTAGCGATTACTTTTGAAATAGTAACCAACGAATATGCTGAAAATAAAGTCTTGCCCGTTACTTTTGAAATAGTAACCGACGAATATGTGCTGAAAATAAATCTTGCCGATTACTTTTGAAATAGTAACCGACGAATGTGCTGAAAATAAATCATGCCGATTACTTTTGAAATAGTAAGTGACGAATATGTTGAAAATAAAAATCTTACCGATTACTTTTGAAATAGTAACCAACGAATATGCTGAAAATAAAGTCTTGCCGATTACTTTTGAAATAGTAACCGACAAATGTGCTGAAAATAAATCATGCCAATTACTATTGAAATAGTAACCGACAAATGTGCTGAAAATAAAAATCTTGCCGATTAGTTTTGAAATAGTAACCGACGAATGTGCTGAAAATAAAGTCTTGTCGATTACTTTTAAAATAGTAACCGACAAATATGCTGCAAATAAAAATCTTGCCGATTACTTTTGAAATAGTAACCGACGAATATGTTGAAAATAAAAATCTTGTCGATTACTTTTAAAATAGTAACCGACAAATATGCTAAAAATAAAAATCTTGCCGATTACGTTTGAAATAGGAACCTACGAATATGTTGAAAATAAAAATCTTGTCGATTACTTTTGAAATACTAACCGACGAATATGCTGAAAATAAAAATCTTGCCGATTACTTTTGAAATAGTAACCGACGAATGTGCTGAAAATAAAGTCTTGCCGATTACTTTTGAAATAGTAACCGACGAATGTGTTGAAAATAAAAATCTTGTCGATTACTTTTAAAATAGTAACCGACAAATATGCTAAAAATAAAAATCTTGCCGATTACTTTTGAAATAGGAATCGATGAATATGTTGAAAATAAAAATCTTGTCGATTACTTTTAAAATAGTAACCGACAAATAAGCTGAAAATAAAAAATCTTGCCGATTACCTTTGAAATAGTAACCGACGAATGTGCAGAAAATAGATCATGCCGATTACTTTTGAAATAGTAACCGACGAACGTGTTGAAAATAAATCATGCCGATTACCTTTGAAAGAGTAACCGACGAATATGTTGAAAATAAAAATCTTAGCGATTACTTTTGAAATAGTAACCAACGAATATGCTGAAAATAAAGTCTTGCCCATTACTTTTGAAATAGTAACCGACGAATATGTGCTGAAAATAAATCTTGCCCATTACTTTTGAAATAGTAACCGACGAATGTGCTGAAAATAAATCATGCCGATTACTTTTGAGATAGTAAGTGACGAATATGTTGAAAATAAAAAGCTTACCGATTACTTTTGAAATAGTAACCAACGAATATGCTGAAAATAAAATCTTGCCGATTACTTTTGAAATAGTAACCGATGAATATGTTGAAAATAAAAATCTTGTAGATTACTTTTAAAACAGTAACCGACAAATATGCTGAAAATAAAAATCTTGCCGATTACTTTTGAAATAGTAACCGACGAATGTGCTGATAATAAATCATGCTGATTACTTTTGAAATAGTAAGCGACGAATATGTTGGAAATAAAGATCTTACCGATTACTTTTCAAAAAGTAACCAATGAATGTGCTGAAAATAAAGTCTTGCCGATTACTTTTGAAATAGTAACCGACGAATATGTTGAAAATAAAAATCTTGCCGATTACTTTTGAAATAGTAACCGACGAATGTGCTGAAAATAAATCTTGCCGATTACCTTTGAAATAGTAACCGACGAATATGCTGAATATATAAATTTTGCTGATTACTTTTGAAATAGTAACCGACGAATGTGCAGAAAATAGATCATGTCGATTACTTTTGAAATAGTAACCTACGAATGTGTTGAATATAAAGTCTTGCCGATTACTTTTGAAATAGTAACCGACAAATGTGCTGAAAATAATTCATGCCAATTACTATTGAAATAGTAACCGACAAATGTGCTGAAAATAAAAATCTTGCCGATTAGTTTTGAAATAGTAACCGACGAATGTGCTGAAAATAAATCATGCTGATTACTTTTGAAATAGTAAGCGATGAATATGTTGGAAATAAAAATCTTACCGATTACTTTTAAAAAAGTAACCAATGAATGTGCTGAAAATAAAGTCTTGCCGATTACTTTTCAAATAGTAACCGACGAATATGTTGAAAATAAAAATCTTGTCGATTACTTTTAAAATAGTAACCAACAAATATGCTAAAAATAAAAATCTTGCCGATTACGTTTGAAATAGGAACCGACGAATATGTTGAAAATAAAAATCTTGTCGATTACTTTTGAAATACTAACCGACGAATATGCTGAAAATAAAAATCTTGCCGATTACTTTTGAAATAGTAACCGACGAATGTGCTGAAAATAAAGTCTTGCCGATTACTTTTGAAATAGTAACCGACAAATGTGCTGAAAATAAATCATGCCAATTACTATTGAAATAGTAACCGACAAATGTGCTGAAAATAAAAGTCTTGCCGATTACTTTTGAAATAGTAACCTGACGAATGTTCTGAAAATAAATCATGCCGATTACTTTTGAAATAGTCACCGACGAATATGCTGAAAATAAAAATCTTGCCGATTACTTTTGAAATAGTAACCGACGAATGTGCTGAAAATAAATCATGCCGATTACTTTCGAAATAGTAAGCGACGAATATGTTGAAAATAAAAATCTTACCGATTACTTTTAAAATAGTAACCAATGAATGTGCTGAAAATAAAGTCTTGCCGATTACTTTTGAAATAGTAACCGACGAATGTGCTGAAAATAAATCTTGCCGATTACCTTTGAAATAGTAACCGACGAATATGCTGAATATAAAAATTTTGCTGATTACTTTTGAAATAGTAACCGACGAATGTGCAGAAAATAGATCATGTCGATTACTTTTGAAATAGTAACCGACGAATGTGTTGAATATAAAGTCTTGCCGATTACTTTTGAAATAGTAACCGACAAATGTGCTGAAAATAAATCATGCCAATTACTATTGAAATAGTAACCGACAAATGTGCTGAAAATAAAAATCTTGCCGATTAGTTTTGAAATAGTAACCGACGAATGTGCTGAAAATAAAGTCTTGTCGATTACTTTTAAAATAGTAACCGACAAATATGCTGAAAATAAAGTCTTGCCGATTACTTTTGAAATAGTAACCGACGAATATGTTGAAAATAAAAATCTTGTCGATTACTTTTAAAATAGTAACCGACAAATATGCTAAAAATAAAAATCTTGCCGATTACGTTTGAAATAGGAACCGACGAATATGTTGAAAATAAAAATCTTGTCGATTACTTTTGAAATACTAACCGACGAATATGCTGAAAATAAAAATCTTGCCGATTACTTTTGAAATAGTAACCGACGAATGTGCTGAAAATAAAGTCTTGCCGATTACTTTTGAAATAGTAACCGACGAATGTGTTGAAAATAAAAATCTTGTCGATTACTTTTAAAATAGTAACCGACAAATATGCTAAAAATAAAAATCTTGCCGATTACTTTTGAAATAGGAACCGATGAATATGTTGAAAATAAAAATCTTGTCGATTACTTTTAAAATAGTAACCGACAAATAAGCTGAAAATAAAAAATCTTGCCGATTACCTTTGAAATAGTAACCGACGAACGTGTTGAAAATAAATCATGCCGTTTACCTTTGAAAGAGTAACCGACGAATATGTTGAAAATAAAAATCTTAGCGATTACTTTTGAAATAGTAACCAACGAATATGCTGAAAATAAAGTCTTGCCCGTTACTTTTGAAATAGTAACCGACGAATATGTGCTGAAAATAAATCTTGCCGATTACTTTTGAAATAGTAACCGACGAATGTGCTGAAAATAAATCATGCCGATTACTTTTGAAATAGTAAGTGACGAATATGTTGAAAATAAAAATCTTACCGATTACTTTTGAAATAGTAACCAACGAATATGCTGAAAATAAAGTCTTGCCGATTACTTTTGAAATAGTAACCGACAAATGTGCTGAAAATAAATCATGCCAATTACTATTGAAATAGTAACCGACAAATGTGCTGAAAATAAAAATCTTGCCGATTAGTTTTGAAATAGTAACCGACGAATGTGCTGAAAATAAAGTCTTGTCGATTACTTTTAAAATAGTAACCGACAAATATGCTGAAAATAAAAATCTTGCCGATTACTTTTGAAATAGTAACCGACGAATATGTTGAAAATAAAAATCTTGTCGATTACTTTTAAAATAGTAACCGACAAATATGCTAAAAATAAAAATCTTGCCGATTACGTTTGAAATAGGAACCTACGAATATGTTGAAAATAAAAATCTTGTCGATTACTTTTGAAATACTAACCGACGAATATGCTGAAAATAAAAATCTTGCCGATTACTTTTGAAATAGTAACCGACGAATGTGCTGAAAATAAAGTCTTGCCGATTACTTTTGAAATAGTAACCGACGAATGTGTTGAAAATAAAAATCTTGTCGATTACTTTTAAAATAGTAACCGACAAATATGCTAAAAATAAAAATCTTGCCGATTACTTTTGAAATAGGAACCGATGAATATGTTGAAAATAAAAATCTTGTCGATTACTTTTAAAATAGTAACCGACAAATAAGCTGAAAATAAAAAATCTTGCCGATTACCTTTGAAATAGTAACCGACGAATGTGCAGAAAATAGATCATGCCGATTACTTTTGAAATAGTAACCGACGAACGTGTTGAAAATAAATCATGCCGATTACCTTTGAAAGAGTAACCGACGAATATGTTGAAAATAAAAATCTTAGCGATTACTTTTGAAATAGTAACCAACGAATATGCTGAAAATAAAGTCTTGCCCATTACTTTTGAAATAGTAACCGACGAATATGTGCTGAAAATAAATCTTGCCCATTACTTTTGAAATAGTAACCGACGAATGTGCTGAAAATAAATCATGCCGATTACTTTTGAGATAGTAAGTGACGAATATGTTGAAAATAAAAAGCTTACCGATTACTTTTGAAATAGTAACCAACGAATATGCTGAAAATAAAATCTTGCCGATTACTTTTGAAATAGTAACCGATGAATATGTTGAAAATAAAAATCTTGTAGATTACTTTTAAAACAGTAACCGACAAATATGCTGAAAATAAAAATCTTGCCGATTACTTTTGAAATAGTAACCGACGAATGTGCTGATAATAAATCATGCTGATTACTTTTGAAATAGTAAGCGACGAATATGTTGGAAATAAAGATCTTACCGATTACTTTTCAAAAAGTAACCAACGACTATGCTGAAAATAAAATCTTGCCGATTACCTTTGAAATAGTAACCGATGAACATGCTGAAAATAAAAATCTTCCCGATTACTTTTGAAAAAGTAACCGACAAATATGCTGAAAATAAAAATCTTGTCGATTACTTTTGAAATAGTCACCGACCAATATGCTGAAAATAAAAATCATGCCGATTACTTTTGAAATAGTAACCGACGAATGTGCTGAAAATAAAGTCTTCCCGATTACTTTTAAAATAGTAACCGACAAATATGCTGAAAATAAAAATCTTGTGGATTAGTTTTGAAATAGTAACCGACGAATGTGCTGAAAATAAATCATGCTGATTACTTTTGAAATAGTAAGCGACGAATATGTTGAAAATAAAAATCTTGCCGAATACTTTTGAAATAGTAACCGAGGAATGTGCTAAAAATAAAAATCTTCCCGATTACTTTTGAAAAAGTAACCGACAAATATGCTGAAAATAAAAATCTTGCCGATTACTTTTGAAATAGTCACCGACCAATATGCTGAAAATAAAAATCATGCCGATTACTTTTGAAATAGTAACCGACGAATGTGCTGAAAATAAAGTCTTGCCGATTACTTTTAAAATAGTAACCGACAAATATGCTGAAAATAAAAATCTTGTGGATTAGTTTTGAAATAGTAACCGACGAATGTGCTGAAAATAAATCATGCTGATTACTTTTGAAATAGTAAGCGACGAATATGTTGAAAATAAAAATCTTGCCGAATACTTTTGAAATAGTAACCGAGGAATGTGCTAAAAATAAAAATCTTGCCGATTACCTTTGAAATAGTAACCGATGAACATGCTGAAAATAAAAATCTTCCCGATTACTTTTGAAAAAGTAACCGACAAATATGCTGAAAATAAAAATCTTGCCGATTACTTTTGAAATAGTAACCGACGAATATGTTGAAAATAAAAATCTTGTCGATTACTTTTAAAATAGTAACCGACAAATATGCTAAAAATAAAAATCTTGCCGATTACGTTTGAAATAGGAACCTACGAATATGTTGAAAATAAAAATCTTGTCGATTACTTTTGAAATACTAACCGACGAATATGCTGAAAATAAAAATCTTGTCGATTACTTTTGAAATAGTAACCGACGAATGTGCTGAAAATAAAGTCTTGCCGATTACTTTTGAAATAGTAACCGACGAATGTGTTGAAAATAAAAATCTTGTCGATTACTTTTAAAATAGTAACCGACAAATATGCTAAAAATAAAAATCTTGCCGATTACTTTTGAAATAGGAACCGATGAATATGTTGAAAATAAAAATCTTGTCGATTACTTTTAAAATAGTAACCGACAAATAAGCTGAAAATAAAAAATCTTGCCGATTACCTTTGAAATAGTAACCGATGAATGTGCAGAAAATAGATCATGCCGATTACTTTTGAAATAGTAACCGACGAACGTGTTGAAAATAAATCATGCCGATTACCTTTGAAAGAGTAACCGACGAATATGTTGAAAATAAAAATCTTAGCGATTACTTTTGAAATAGTAACCAACGAATATGCTGAAAATAAAGTCTTGCCCATTACTTTTGAAATAGTAACCGACGAATATGTGCTGAAAATAAATCTTGCCCATTACTTTTGAAATAGTAACCGACGAATGTGCTGAAAATAAATCATGCCGATTACTTTTGAGATAGTAAGTGACGAATATGTTGAAAATAAAAAGCTTACCGATTACTTTTGAAATAGTAACCAACGAATATGCTGAAAATAAAATCTTGCCGATTACTTTTGAAATAGTAACCGATGAATATGTTGAAAATAAAAATCTTGTAGATTACTTTTAAAACAGTAACCGACAAATATGCTGAAAATAAAAATCTTGCCGATTACTTTTGAAATAGTAACCGACGAATGTGCTGATAATAAATCATGCTGATTACTTTTGAAATAGTAAGCGACGAATATGTTGGAAATAAAGATCTTACCGATTACTTTTCAAAAAGTAACCAACGAATATGCTGAAAATAAAATCTTGCCGATTACCTTTGAAATAGTAACCGATGAACATGCTGAAAATAAAAATCTTCCCGATTACTTTTGAAAAAGTAACCGACAAATATGCTGAAAATAAAAATCTTGTCGATTACTTTTGAAATAGTCACCGACCAATATGCTGAAAATAAAAATCATGCCGATTACTTTTGAAATAGTAACCGACGAATGTGCTGAAAATAAAGTCTTCCCGATTACTTTTAAAATAGTAACCGACAAATATGCTGAAAATAAAAATCTTGTGGATTAGTTTTGAAATAGTAACCGACGAATGTGCTGAAAATAAATCATGCTGATTACTTTTGAAATAGTAAGCGACGAATATGTTGAAAATAAAAATCTTGCCGAATACTTTTGAAATAGTAACCGAGGAATGTGCTAAAAATAAAAATCTTGCCGATTACCTTTGAAATAGTAACCGATGAACATGCTGAAAATAAAAATCTTCCCGATTACTTTTGAAAAAGTAACCGACAAATATGCTGAAAATAAAAATCTTGCCGATTACTTTTGAAATAGTCACCGACCAATATGCTGAAAATAAAAATCATGCCGATTACTTTTGAAATAGTAACCGACGAATGTGCTGAAAATAAAGTCTTGCCGATTACTTTTAAAATAGTAACCGACAAATATGCTGAAAATAAAAATCTTGTGGATTAGTTTTGAAATAGTAACCGACGAATGTGCTGAAAATAAATCATGCTGATTACTTTTGAAATAGTAAGCGACGAATATGTTGAAAATAAAAATCTTGCCGAATACTTTTGAAATAGTAACCGAGGAATGTGCTAAAAATAAAAATCTTGCCGATTACCTTTGAAATAGTAACCGATGAACATGCTGAAAATAAAAATCTTCCCGATTACTTTTGAAAAAGTAACCGACAAATATGCTGAAAATAAAAATCTTGCCGATTACTTTTGAAATAGTCACCGACGAATATGCTGAAAATAAAAATCTTGCCGATTACTTTTGAAATAGTCACCGACCAATATGCTGAAAATAAAAATCAAGCCGATTACTTTTGAAATAGTAACCGACGAATGTGCTGATAATAAATCATGCTGATTACTTTTGAAATAGTAAGGGACGAATATGTTGGAAATAAAGATCTTACCGATTACTTTTAAAAAAGTAACCAATGAATGTGCTGAAAATAAAGTCTTGCCGATTACTTTTGAAATAGTAACCGACGAATATGTTGAAAATAAAAATCTTGCCGAATACTTTTGAAATAGTAACCGACGAATGTGCTAAAAATAAAAATCTTGCCGATTACCTTTGAAATAGTAACCGATGAACATGCTGAAAATAAAAATCTTCCCGATTACTTTTGAAAAAGTAACCGTCAAATATGCTGAAAATAAAAATCTTGCCGATTACTTTTGAAATAGTCACCGACCAATATGCTGAAAATAAAAATCATGCCGATTACTTTTGAAATAGTAACCGACGAATGTGCTGAAAATAAAGTCTTGCCGATTACTTTTAAAATAGTAACCGACAAATATGCTGAAAATAAAAATCTTGTCGATTAGTTTTGAAATAGTAACCGACGAATGTGCTGAAAATAAATCATGCTGATTACTTTTGAAATAGTAAGCGACGAATATGTTGAAAATAAAAATCTTGCCGAATACTTTTGAAATAGTAACCGAGGAATGTGCTAAAAATAAAAATCTTGCCGATTACCTTTGAAATAGTAACCGATGAACATGCTGAAAATAAAAATCTTCCCGATTACTTTTGAAAAAGTAACCGACAAATATGCTGAAAATAAAAATCTTGCCTATTACTTTTGAAATAGTCACCGACCAATATGCTGAAAATAAAAATCATGCCGATTACTTTTGAAATAGTAACCGACGAATGTGCTGAAAATAAATCATGCTGATTACTTTTGAAATAGTAAGCGATGAATATGTTGGAAATAAAAATCTTACCGATTACTTTTAAAAAAGTAACCAATGAATGTGCTGAAAATAAAGTCTTGCCGATTACTTTTTAATTAGTAACCGACGAATATGTTGAAAATAAATATCTTGCCGATTACTTTTGAAATAGTAACCGACGAATGTGCTGAAAATAAAGTCTTGCCGATTACTTTTAAAATAGTAACCGACAAATATGCTGAAAATAAAAATCTTGCTGATTACTTTTGAAATAGTAACCGACTTACATGCTGAAAATAAAAATCTTGCCGATTACTATTGAAATAGTAACCGACGAATGTGCTGAAAATAAAGTCTTGCCGATTACTTTTGAAATAGTAACCGACGAATGTGCTGAAAATATAGTCATGCCGATTAATTCTAAAATAGTAACAGACAAATATGCTAAAAATAAAAATCTTGCCGATTACTTTTGAAATAGTAACCGACGAATGTGCTGAAAATAAATCTTGCCGATTACCTTTGAAATAGTAACCGACGAATATGCTGAATATAAAAATTTTGCGGATTACTTTTGAAATAGTAACCGACGAATGTGCAGAAAATAGATCATGCCGATTACTTTTGAAATAGTAACCGACGAATGTGTTGAATATAAAGTCTTGCCGATTACTTTTGAAATAGTAACCGACAAATGTGCTGAAAATAAATCATGCCAATTACTATTGAAATAGTAACCGACAAATGTGCTGAAAATAAAAGTCTTGCCGATTACTTTTGAAATAGTAACCTGACGAATGTGCTGAAAATAAATCATGCCGATTACTTTTGAAATAGTCACCGACGAATATGCTGAAAATAAAAATCTTGCCGATTACTTTTGAAATAGTAACCGACGAATGTGCTGATAATAAATCATGCTGATTACTTTTGAAATAGTAAGCGACGAATATGTTGGAAATAAAGATCTTACCGATTACTTTTCAAAAAGTAACCAATGAATGTGCTGAAAATAAAGTCTTGCCGATTACTTTTGAAATAGTAACCGACGAATATGTTGAAAATAAAAATCTTGCCGAATACTTTTGAAATAGTAACCGACGAATGTGCTAAAAATAAAAATCTTGCCGATTACCTTTGAAATAGTAACCGATGAACATGCTGAAAATAAAAATCTTCCCGATTACTTTTGAAAAAGTAACCGACAAATATGCTGAAAATAAAAATCTTGTCGATTACTTTTGAAATAGTCACCGACCAATATGCTGAAAATAAAAATCATGCCGATTACTTTTGAAATAGTAACCGACGAATGTGCTGAAAATAAAGTCTTCCCGATTACTTTTAAAATAGTAACCGACAAATATGCTGAAAATAAAAATCTTGTGGATTAGTTTTGAAATAGTAACCGACGAATGTGCTGAAAATAAATCATGCTGATTACTTTTGAAATAGTAAGCGACGAATATGTTGAAAATAAAAATCTTGCCGAATACTTTTGAAATAGTAACCGAGGAATGTGCTAAAAATAAAAATCTTGCCGATTACCTTTGAAATAGTAACCGATGAACATGCTGAAAATAAAAATCTTCCCGATTACTTTTGAAAAAGTAACCGACAAATATGCTGAAAATAAAAATCTTGCCGATTACTTTTGAAATAGTCACCGACCAATATGCTGAAAATAAAAATCATGCCGATTACTTTTGAAATAGTAACCGACGAATGTGCTGAAAATAAAGTCTTGCCGATTACTTTTAAAATAGTAACCGACAAATATGCTGAAAATAAAAATGTTGTGGATTAGTTTTGAAATAGTAACCGACGAATGTGCTGAAAATAAATCATGCTGATTACTTTTGAAATAGTAAGCGACGAATATGTTGAAAATAAAAATCTTGCCGAATACTTTTGAAATAGTAACCGAGGAATGTGCTAAAAATAAAAATCTTGCCGATTACCTTTGAAATAGTAACCGATGAACATGCTGAAAATAAAAATCTTCCCGATTACTTTTGAAAAAGTAACCGACAAATATGCTGAAAATAAAAATCTTGCCGATTACTTTTGAAATAGTCACCGACGAATGTGCTGAAAATAATCATGCCGATTACTTTCGAAATAGTAAGCGACGAATATGTTGAAAATAAAAATCTTACCGATTACTTTTAAAATAGTAACCAACGAATGTACTGAAAATAAATCTTGCCGATTACTTTTGAAATAGTAACCGACGAATGTGCTGAAAATAAATCATGCCGATTACTTTGGAAATAGTAAGTGACGAATATGTTGAAAATAAAAATCTTACCGATTACTTTTGAAATAGTAACCAACGAATGTGCTGAAAATAAAGTCTTGCCGATAACTTTTGAAATAGTAACCGAATAATATGTGCTGAAAATAAATCTTGTCGATTAGTTTTGAAATAGTAACCGACGAATGTGCTGAAAATAAATCATGCTGATTACTTTTGAAATAGTAAGCGACGAATATGTTGAAAATAAAAATCTTGTCGATTACCTTTGAAATAGTAACCGATGAACATGCTGAAAATAAAAATCTTCCCGATTACTTTTGAAAAAGTAACCGACAAATATGCTGAAAATAAAAATCTTGCCTATTACTTTTGAAATAGTCACCGACCAATATGCTGAAAATAAAAATCATGCCGATTACTTTTGAAATAGTAACCGACGAATGTGCTGAAAATAAATCATGCTGATTACTTTTGAAATAGTAAGCGATGAATATGTTGGAAATAAAAATCTTACCGATTACTTTTAAAAAAGTAACCAATGAATGTGCTGAAAATAAAGTCTTGCCGATTACTTTTTAATTAGTAACCGACGAATATGTTGAAAATAAAAATCTTGCCGATTACTTTTGAAATAGTAACCGACGAATGTGCTGAAAATAAAGTCTTGCCGATTACTTTTAAAATAGTAACCGACAAATATGCTGAAAATAAAAATCTTGCTGATTACTTTTGAAATAGTAACCGACGTACATGCTGAAAATAAAAATCTTGCCGATTACTATTGAAATAGTAACCGACGAATGTGCTGAAAATAAAGTCTTGCCGATTACTTTTGAAATAGTAACCGACGAATGTGCTGAAAATATAGTCATGCCGATTAATTCTAAAATAGTAACAGACAAATATGCTAAAAATAAAAATCTTGCCGATTACTTTTAAAATAGTAACCGACGAATGTGCTGAAAATAAATCTTGCCGATTACCTTTGAAATAGTAACCGACGAATATGCTGAATATAAAAATTTTGCGGATTACTTTTGAAATAGTAACCGACGAATGTGCAGAAAATAGATCATGCCGATTACTTTTGAAATAGTAACCGACGAATGTGTTGAATATAAAGTCTTGCCGATTACTTTTGAAATAGTAACCGACAAATGTGCTGAAAATAAATCATGCCAATTACTATTGAAATAGTAACCGACAAATGTGCTGAAAATAAAAGTCTTGCCGATTACTTTTGAAATAGTAACCTGACGAATGTGCTGAAAATAAATCATGCCGATTACTTTTGAAATAGTCACCGACGAATATGCTGAAAATAAAAATCTTGCCGATTACTTTTGAAATAGTAACCGACGAATGTGCTGATAATAAATCATGCTGATTACTTTTGAAATAGTAAGCGACGAATATGTTGGAAATAAAGATCTTACCGATTACTTTTCAAAAAGTAACCAATGAATGTGCTGAAAATAAAGTCTTGCCGATTACTTTTGAAATAGTAACCGACGAATATGTTGAAAATAAAAATCTTGCCGAATACTTTTGAAATAGTAACCGACGAATGTGCTAAAAATAAAAATCTTGCCGATTACCTTTGAAATAGTAACCGATGAACATGCTGAAAATAAAAATCTTCCCGATTACTTTTGAAAAAGTAACCGACAAATATGCTGAAAATAAAAATCTTGCCGATTACTTTTGAAATAGTCACCGACCAATATGCTGAAAATAAAAATCATGCCGATTACTTTTGAAATAGTAACCGACGAATGTGCTGAAAATAAAGTCTTGCCGATTACTTTTAAAATAGTAACCGACAAATATGCTGAAAATAAAAATGTTGTGGATTAGTTTTGAAATAGTAACCGACGAATGTGCTGAAAATAAATCATGCTGATTACTTTTGAAATAGTAAGCGACGAATATGTTGAAAATAAAAATCTTGCCGAATACTTTTGAAATAGTAACCGAGGAATGTGCTAAAAATAAAAATCATGCCGATTACCTTTGAAATAGTAACCGATGAACATGCTGAAAATAAAAATCTTCCCGATTACTTTTGAAAAAGTAACCGACAAATATGCTGAAAATAAAAATCTTGCCGATTACTTTTGAAATAGTCACCGACGAATGTGCTGAAAATAATCATGCCGATTACTTTCGAAATAGTAAGCGACGAATATGTTGAAAATAAAAATCTTACCGATTACTTTTAAAATAGTAACCAACGAATGTACTGAAAATAAATCTTGCCGATTACTTTTGAAATAGTAACCGACGAATGTGCTGAAAATAAATCATGCCGATTACTTTGGAAATAGTAAGTGACGAATATGTTGAAAATAAAAATCTTACCGATTACTTTTGAAATAGTAACCAACGAATGTGCTGAAAATAAAGTCTTGCCGATAACTTTTGAAATAGTAACCGAATAATATGTGCTGAAAATAAATCTTGTCGATTAGTTTTGAAATAGTAACCGACGAATGTGCTGAAAATAAATCATGCTGATTACTTTTGAAATAGTAAGCGACGAATATGTTGAAAATAAAAATCTTGTCGATTACTTTTAAAATAGTAACCGACAAATATGCTAAAAATAAAAATCTTGCCGATTACTTTTGAAATAGGAACCGACGAATATGTTGAAAATAAGAATCTTGCCGATTACTTTTGAAATAGTAACCGACGAATATGCTGAAAATAAAAATCTCGCCGATTACTTTTGAAATAGTCACCGACCAATATGCTGAAAATAAAAATCAAGCCGATTACTTTTGAAATAGTAACCGACGAATGTGCTGATAATAAATCATGCTGATTACTTTTGAAATAGTAAGCGACGAATATGTTGGAAATAAAGATCTTACCGATTACTTTTAAAAAAGTAACCAATGAATGTGCTGAAAATAAAGTCTTGCCGATTACTTTTGAAATAGTAACCGACGAATATGTTGAAAATAAAAATCTTGCCGAATACTTTTGAAATAGTAACCGACGAATGTGCTTAAAATAAAAATCTTGCCGATTACCTTTGAAATAGTAACCGATGAACATGCTGAAAATAAAAATCTTCCCGATTACTTTTGAAAAAGTAACCGTCAAATATGCTGAAAATAAAAATCTTGCCGATTACTTTTGAAATAGTCACCGACCAATATGCTGAAAATAAAAATCATGCCGATTACTTTTGAAATAGTAACCGACGAATGTGCTGAAAATAAAGTCTTGCCGATTACTTTTAAAATAGTAACCGACAAATATGCTGAAAATAAAAATCTTGTCGATTAGTTTTGAAATAGTAACCGACGAATGTGCTGAAAATAAATCATGCTGATTACTTTTGAAATAGTAAGCGACGAATATGTTGAAAATAAAAATCTTGCCGAATACTTTTGAAATAGTAACCGAGGAATTAACTAAAAATAAAAATCTTGCCGATTACCTTTGAAATAGTAACCGATGAACATGCTGAAAATAAAAATCTTCCCGATTACTTTTGAAAAAGTAACCGACAAATATGCTGAAAATAAAAATCTTGCCTATTACTTTTGAAATAGTCACCGACCAATATGCTGAAAATAAAAATCATGCCGATTACTTTTGAAATAGTAACCGACGAATGTGCTGAAAATAAATCATGCTGATTACTTTTGAAATAGTAAGCGATGAATATGCTGAAAATAAAGTCTTGCCGATTACTTTTAAAATAGTAACCGACAAATATGCTGAAAATAAAAATCTTGCTGATTACTTTTGAAATAGTAACCGACGTACATGCTGAAAATAAAAATCTTGCCGATTACTATTGAAATAGTAACCGACGAATGTGCTGAAAATAAAGTCTTGCCGATTACTTTTGAAATAGTAACCGACGAATGTGCTGAAAATATAGTCATGCCGATTAATTCTAAAATAGTAACAGACAAATATGCTAAAAATAAAAATCTTGCCGATTACTTTTGAAATAGTAACCGACGAATGTGCTGAAAATAAATCTTGCCGATTACCTTTGAAATAGTAACCGACGAATATGCTGAATATAAAAATTTTGCGGATTACTTTTGAAATAGTAACCGACGAATGTGCAGAAAATAGATCATGCCGATTACTTTTGAAATAGTAACCGACGAATGTGTTGAATATAAAGTCTTGCCGATTACTTTTGAAATAGTAACCGACAAATGTGCTGAAAATAAATCATGCGAATTACTATTGAAATAGTAACCGACAAATGTGCTGAAAATAAAAGTCTTGCCGATTACTTTTGAAATAGTAACCTGACGATTGTGCTGAAAATAAATCATGCCGATTACTTTTGAAATAGTCACCGACGAATATGCTGAAAATAAAAATCTTGCCGATTACTTTTGAAATAGTAACCGACGAATGTGCTGAAAATAATCATGCCGATTACTTTCGAAATAGTAAGCGAAGAATATGTTGAAAATAAAAATCTTACCGATTACTTTTAAAATAGTAACCAACGAATGTACTGAAAATAAATCTTGCCGATTACTTTTGAAATAGTAACCGACGAATGTGCTGAAAATAAATCATGCCGATTACTTTGGAAATAGTAAGTGACGAATATGTTGAAAATAAAAATCTTACCGATTACTTTTGAAATAGTAACCAACGAATGTGCTGAAAATAAAGTCTTGCCGATAACTTTTGAAATAGTAACCGAATAATATGTGCTGAAAATAAATCTTGTCGATTAGTTTTGAAATAGTAACCGACGAATGTGCTGAAAATAAATCATGCTGATTACTTTTGAAATAGTAAGCGATGAATATGTTGGAAATAAAAATCTTACCGATTACTTTTAAAAAAGTAACCAATGAATGTGCTGAAAATAAAGTCTTGCCGATTACTTTTGAAATAGTAACCGACGAATATGTTGAAAATAAAAATCTTGCCGATTACTTTGGAAATAGTAACCAACGAATGTGCTGAAAATAAAGTCTTGCCGATTACTTTTAAAATAGTAACCGACAAATATGCTGAAAATAAAAATCTTGCCGATTACTTTTGAAATAGTAACCGACGTACATGCTGAAAATAAAAATCTTGCCGATTACTATTGAAATAGTAACCGACGAATGTGCTGAAAGTAAAGTCTTGCCGATTACTTTTGAAATAGTAACCGACGAATGTGCTGAAAATAAATCATGCCGATTACTTTTGAAATAGTCAACGACGAATATGCTGAAAATAAAAATCTTGCCGATTACTTTTGAAATAGTAACCGACGAATGTGCTGAAAATAAATCATGCCGATTACTTTCGAAATAGTAAGCGACGAATATGTTGAAAATAAAAATCTTACCGATTACTTTTAAAATAGTAACCAACGAATGTACTGAAAATAAATCTTGCCGATTACTTTTGAAATAGTAACCGACGAATGTGCTGAAAATAAATCATGCCGATTACTTTGGAAATAGTAAGTGACGAATATGTTGAAAATAAAAATCTTACCGATTACTTTTGAAATAGTAACCAACGAATGTGCTGAAAATAAAGTCTTGCCGATAACTTTTAAAATAGTAACCGAATAATATGGGCTGAAAATAAATCTTGTCGATTAGTTTTAAAATAGTAACCGACGAATGTGCTGAAAATAAATCATGCTGATTACTTTTGAAATAGTAAGCGACGAATATGTTGAAAATAAAAATCTTGTCGATTACTTTTAAAATAGTAACCGACAAATATGCTAAAAATTAAAATCTTGCCGATTACTTTTGAAATAGGAACCGACGAATATGTTGAAAATGAAAATCTTGCCGATTACTTTTGAAATAGTAACCGGCGAATATGCTGAAAATAAAAATCTTGCCGATTACTTTTGAAATAGTAACCGACGTACATGCTGAAAATAAAAATCTTGCCGATTAGTATTGAAATAGTAACCGACGAATGTGCTGAAAATAACGTCTTGCCGATTACTTTTGAAATAGTAACCGACAAATGTGCTGAAAATATAGTCTTGCCGATTAATTCTAAAATAGTAACAGACAAATATGCTAAAAATAAAAATCTTGCCGATTACTTTTTAAATAGTAACCGACAAATGTGCTGAAAATAAATCATGCCAATTACTATTGAAATAGTAACCGACGAATGTGCTGAAAATAAATCATGCCGATTACTTTCGAAATAGTAAGCGACGAATATGTTGAAAATAAAAATCTTACCGATTACTTTTAAAATAGTAACCAACGAATGTACTGAAAATAAATCATGCCGATTACCTTTGAAATAGTAACCGACGAATATGTTGAAAATAAAAATCTTGCCGATTACTTTTGAAATAGTAACCGACGAATGTGCTGAAAATAAAGTCTTGCCGATTACTTTTAAAATAGTAACCGACAAATATGCTGAAAATAAAAATCTTGCCGATTATTTTGAAATAGTAACCGACGTACATGCTGAAAATAAAAATCTTGCCGATTACTTTTGAAATAGTAACCTGACGAATGTGCTGAAAATAAATCATGCCAATTACTTTTGAAATAGTCACCGACGAATATGCTGAAAATAAAAATCTTGCCGATTACTTTTGAAATAGTAACCGACGAATGTGCTGAAAATAAATCCTGTCGATTACTTTCGAAATAGTAAGCGACGAATATGTTGAAAATAAAAATCTTACCGATTACTTTTAAAATAGTAACCAACGAATGTACTGAAAATAAATCTTGACGATTACTTTTGAAATAGTAACCGACGAATGTGCTGAAAATAAATCATGCCGATTACTTTTGAAATAGTAAGCGATGAATATGTTGAAAATAAAATTCTTACCGATTACTTTTGAAATAGTAACAACGAATATGCTGAAATTAAAGTCTTGCCGATTACTTTTGAAATATTAACCGACGAATATGTTGAAAATAAAAATCTTGTCGATTACTTTTAAAATAGTAACCGACAAATCTGCTGAAAATAAAAATCTTGCCGATTACTTTTGAAAAAGTCACCGACAAATATGCTGAAAATTAAAATCTTGCCGATTACTTTTGAAATAGTCACCGACCAATATGCTAAAAATAAAAAACATGCCGATTACTTTTGAAATAGTAACCGACGAATGTGCTGAAAATAAATCATGCTGATTACTTTTGAAATAGTCACCGACGAATATGCTGAAAATAAAAATCTTGCCGATTACTTTTGAAAAAGTAACCGACAAATATGCTGAAAATAAAAATCTTGCCGATTACTTTTGAAATAGTCACCGACCAATATGCTGAAAATAAAAAACATGCCGATTACTTTTGAAATAGTAACCGACGAATGTGCTGAAAATAAATCATGCTGATTACTTTTGAAATAGTAAGCGATGAATATGTTGGAAATAAAAATCTTACCGATTACTTTTAAAAAAGTAACCAATGAATGTGCTGAAAATAAAGTCTTGCCCATTACTTTTGAAATAGTAACCGACGAATATGTTGAAAATAAACATCTTGTCGATTACTTTTGAAATAGTAACCGACGAATGTGCTAAAAATAAAGTCTCGCCGATTACTTTTAAAATAGTAACCGACAAATATGCTGAAAATAAAAATCTTGTCGATTACTTTTGAAATAGTAACCGACGTACATGCTGAAAATAAAAATCTTGCCGATTACTATTGAAATAGTAACCGACGAATGTGCTGAAAATAAAGTCTTGCCGATTACTTTTGAAATAGTAACCGACAAATGTGCTGAAAATATAGTCTTGCCGATTAATTCTAAAATAGTAACAGACAAATATGCTAAAAATAAAAATCTTGCCGATTACTTTTTAAATAGTAACCGACAAATGTGCTGAAAATAAATCATGCCAATTACTATTGAAATAGTAACCGACAAATGTGCTGAAAATAAAAGTCTTGCCGATTACTTTTGAAATAGTAACGTGACGAATGTGCTAAAAAGAAATCATGTCGATTACTTTTGAAATAGTCACCGACGAATATGCTGAAAATAAAAATCTTGCCGATTACTTTTGAAATAGTAACCGACGAATGTGCTGAAAATAAATCATGCCGATTACTTTCGAAATAGTAAGCGACGAATATCTTGAAAATAAAAATCTTACTGATTACTTTTAAAATAGTAACCAACGAATGTACTGAAAATAAATCATGCCGATTACCTTTGAAATAGTAACCGACGAATATGTTGAAAATAAAAATCTTACCGATTACTTTTGAAATAGTAACAAAGGAATATGCTGAAAATAAAGTCTTGCCGATTACTTTTGAAATAGTAACCGACGAATATGTTTAAAATAAAAATCTTGTCGATTACTTTTAAAATAGTAACCGACAAATATGTTGAAAATAAAAATCTTGCCGATTACTTTGGAAATAGTAACCGACGAATGTGCTGAAAATAAATCATGCCGATTACTTTTGAAATAGTAAGCGACGAATATGTTGAAAATAAAAATCTTCTCGATTACTTTTAAAATAGTAACCGACAAATATGCTAAAACTAAAAACCTTGCCGATTAATTTTGAAATAGGAACCGACGAATATGTTGAAAATAAAAATCTTGTCGATTACTTTTAAAATAATAACCGACAAATATGCTAAAAATAAAAATCTTGCCGATTACTTTTGAAATAGTAACCGACGAATGTGCAGAATATAGATCATGCCGATTACTTTTGAAATAGAAACCGACGAATGTGTTGAAAATAAATCATGCCGATTATTTTTGAAATAGTAACCGACGAATGTGCTGAAAATAAATCATGCCGATTACTATTGAAATAGTAACCGACAAATGTGCTGAAAATAAAAAACTTGCCCATTACTTTTGAAATAGTAACCGATGAATATGTGCTGAAAATAAATCTTGCCGATTACTTTTGAAATAGTAACCGACGAATGTGCTGAAAATAAATCATGCCGATTACTTTTGAAATAGTAAGCGACGAATATGTTGAAAATAAAAATCTTCTCGATTAATTTTAAAATAGTAACCGACAAATATGCTTAAACTAAAAATCTTCCCGATTACTTTTGAAATAGGAACCGACGAATATGTTGAAAATAAAAATCTTGCCGATTACTTTTAAAATAGTAACCAACAAATATGCTAAAAATAAAAATCTTGCCGATTACTTTTGAAAAAGTAACCGACGAATATGTTGAAAATAAAAATCTTGCCGATTACTTTTGAAATAGTCACCGACCAATATGCTGAAAATAAAAAACATGCCCATTACTTTTGAAATAGTAACCGACGAATATGTTGAAAATAAACATCTTGTCGATTACTTTTGAAATAGTAACCGACGAATGTGCTAAAAATAAAGTCTCGCCGATTACTTTTAAAATAGTAACCGACAAATATGCTGAAAATAAAAATCTTGTCGATTACTTTTGAAATAGTAACCGACGTACATGCTGAAAATAAAAATCTTGCCGATTACTATTGAAATAGTAACCGACGAATGTGCTGAAAATAAAGTCTTGCCGATTACTTTTGAAATAGTAACCGACAAATGTGCTGAAAATATAGTCTTGCCGGTTAATTCTAAAATAGTAACAGACAAATATGCTAAAAATAAAAATCTTGCCGATTACTTTTTAAATAGTAACCGACAAATGTGCTGAAAATAAATCATGCCAATTACTATTGAAATAGTAACCGACAAATGTGCTGAAAATAAAAGTCTTGCCGATTACTTTTGAAATAGTAACGTGACGAATGTGCTGAAAAGAAATCATGTCGATTACTTTTGAAATAGTCACCGACGAATATGCTGAAAATAAAAATCTTGCCGATTACTTTTGAAATAGTAACCGACGAATGTGCTGAAAATAAATCATGCCGATTACTTTCGAAATAGTAAGCGACGAATATCTTGAAAATAAAAATCTTACTGATTACTTTTAAAATAGTAACCAACGAATGTACTGAAAATAAATCATGCCGATTACCTTTGAAATAGTAACCGACGAATATGTTGAAAATAAAAATCTTACCGATTACTTTTGAAATAGTAACAAAGGAATATGCTGAAAATAAAGTCTTGCCGATTACTTTTGAAATAGTAACCGACGAATATGTTTAAAATAAAAATCTTGTCGATTACTTTTAAAATAGTAACCGACAAATATGTTGAAAATAAAAATCTTGCCGATTACTTTGGAAATAGTAACCGACGAATGTGCTGAAAATAAATCATGCCGATTACTTTTGAAATAGTAAGCGACGAATATGTTGAAAATAAAAATCTTCTCGATTACTTTTAAAATAGTAACCGACAAATATGCTAAAACTAAAAATCTTGCCGATTAATTTTGAAATAGGAACCGACGAATATGTTGAAAATAAAAATCTTGTCGATTACTTTTAAAATAATAACCGACAAATATGCTAAAAATAAAAATCTTGCCGATTACTTTTGAAATAGTAACCGACGAATGTGCAGAAAATAGATCATGCCGATTACTTTTGAAATAGAAACTGACGAATGTGTTGAAAATAAATCATGCCGATTATTTTTGAAATAGTAACTGACGAATGTGCTGAAAATAAATCATGCCGATTACTATTGAAATAGTAACCGACAAATGTGCTGAAAATAAAAAACTTGCCCATTACTTTTGAAATAGTAACCGATGAATATGTGCTGAAAATAAATCTTGCCGATTACTTTTGAAATAGTAACCGACGAATGTGCTGAAAATAAATCATGCCGATTACTTTTGAAATAGTAAGCGACGAATATGTTGAAAATAAAAATCTTCTCGATTAATTTTAAAATAGTAACCGACAAATATGCTAAAACTAAAAATCTTGCCGATTACTTTTGAAATAGGAACCGACGAATATGTTGAAAATAAAAATCTTGCCGATTACTTTTAAAATAGTAACCAACAAATATGCTAAAAATAAAAATCTTGCCGATTACTTTTGAAAAAGTAACCGACAAATATGCTGAAAATAAAAATCTTGCCGATTACTTTTTAAATAGTAACCGACAAATGTGCTGAAAATAAATCATGCCAAGTACTATTGAAATAGTAACCGACAAATGTGCTGAAAATAAAAGTCTTGCCGATTACTTTTGAAATAGTAACTTGACGAATGTGCTGAAAATAAATCATGTCGAATACTTTTGAAATAGTCACCGACGAATATGCTGAAAATAAAAATCTTGCCGATTACTTTTGAAATAGTAACCGACGAATGTGCTGAAAATAAATCATGCCGATTACTTTCGAAATAGTAAGCGACGAATATGTTGAAAATAAAAATCTTACCGATTACTTTTAAAATAGTAACCAACGAATGTAATGAAAATAAATCATGCCGATTACCTTTGAAATAGTAACCGACGAATATGTTGAAAATAAAAATCTTACCGATTACTTTTGAAATAGTAACAAAGGAATATGCTGAAAATAAAGTCTTGCCGATTACTTTTGAAATAGTAACCGACGAATATGTTGAAAATAAAAATCTTGTCGATTACTTTTAAAATAGTAACCGACAAATATGTTGAAAATAAAAATCTTGCCGATTACTTTTGAAAAAGTAACCGACGAATGTGCTGAAAATAAATCATGCCGATTACATTCGAAATAGTAAGCGACGAATATGTTGAAAATAAAATTCTTACCGATTACTTTTAAAATAGTAACCAACGAATGTACTGAAAATAAAGTCTTGCCGATTACTTTTGAAATAGTAAGCGACGAATATGTTGAAAATAAAAATCTTCTCGATTACTTTTAAAATAGTAAACGACAAATATGCTAAAACTAAAAATCTTGCCGATTACTTTTGAAATAGGAACCGACGAATATGTTGAAAATAAAAATCTTGTCGATTACTTTTAAAATAATAACCGACAAATATGCTAAAAATAAAAATCTTGCCGATTACTTTTGAAATAGTAACCGACGAATGTGCAGAAAATAGATCATGCCGATTACTTTTGAAATAGTAACCGACGAATGTGTTGAAAATAAATCATGCCGATTATTTTTGAAATAGTAACCTACGAATGTGCTGAAAATAAATCATGCCGATTACTATTGAAATAGTAACCGACAAATGTGCTGAAAATAAAAAACTTGCCCATTACTTTTGATATAGTAACCGATGAATATGTGCTGAAAATAAATCTTGCCGATTACTTTTGAAATAGTAACCGACGAATGTGCTGAAAATAAATCATGCCGATTACCTTTGAAATAGTAAGCGATGAATATGTTGAAAATAAAAATCTTCTCGATTAATTTTAAAATAGTAACCGACAAATATGCTAAAACTAAAAATCTTGCCGATTACTTTTGAAATAGGAACCGACGAATATGTTGAAAATAAAAATCTTGCCGATTACTTTTAAAATAGTAACCAACAAATATGCTAAAAATAAAAATCTTGCCGATTACTTTTGAAAAGGTAACCGACAAATATGCTGAAAATAAAAATCTTGCCGATTACTTTTTAAATAGTAACCGACAAATGTGCTGAAAATAAATCATGCCAATTACTATTGAAATAGTAACCGACAAATGTGCTGAAAATAAAAGTCTTGCCGATTACTTTTGAAATAGTAACTTGACGAATGTGCTGAAAAGAAATCATGTCGATTACTTTTGAAATAGTCACCGACGAATATGCTGAAAATAAAAATCTTGCCGATTACTTTTGAAATAGTAACCGACGAATGTGCTGAAAATAAATCATGCCGATTACTTTCGAAATAGTAAGCGACGAATATGTTGAAAATAAAAATCTTACCGATTACTTTTAAAATAGTAACCAACGAATGTACTGAAAATAAATCATGCCGATTACCTTTGAAATAGTAACCGACGAATATGTTGAAAATAAAAATCTTACCGATTACTTTTGAAATAGTAACAAAGGAATATGCTGAAAATAAAGTCTTGCCGATTACTTTTGAAATAGTAACCGACGAATATGTTGAAAATAAAAATCTTGTCGATTACTTTTAAAATAGTAACCGACAAATATGTTGAAAATAAAAATCTTGCCGATTACTTTTGAAAAAGTAACCGACGAATGTGCTGAAAATAAATCATGCCGATTACATTCGAAATAGTAAGCGACGAATATATTGAAAATAAAAATCTTACCGATTACTTTTAAAATAGTAACCAACGAATGTACTGAAAATAAAGTCTTGCCGATTACTTTTGAAATAGTAAGCGACGAATATGTTGAAAATAAAAATCTTCTCGATTACTTTTAAAATAGTAAACGACAAATATGCTAAAACTAAAAATCTTGCCGATTACTTTTGAAATAGGAACCGACGAATATGTTGAAAATAAAAATCTTGTCGATTACTTTTAAAATAATAACCGACAAATATGCTAAAAATAAAAATCTTGCCGATTACTTTTGAAATAGTAACCGACGAATGTGCAGAAAATAGATCATGCCGATTACTTTTGAAATAATAACCGACGAATGTGTTGAAAATAAATCATGCCGATTATTTTTGAAATAGTAACCTACGAATGTGCTGAAAATAAATCATGCCGATTACTATTGAAATAGTAACCGACAAATGTGCTGAAAATAAAAAACTTGCCCATTACTTTTGATATAGTAACCGATGAATATGTGCTGAAAATAAATCTTGCCGATTACTTTTGAAATAGTAACCGACGAATGTGCTGAAAATAAATCATGCCGATTACCTTTGAAATAGTAAGCGATGAATATGTTGAAAATAAAAATCTTCTCGATTAATTTTAAAATAGTAACCGACAAATATGCTAAAACTAAAAATCTTGCCGATTACTTTTGAAATAGGAACCGACGAATATGTTGAAAATAAAAATCTTGCCGATTACTTTTAAAATAGTAACCAACAAATATGCTAAAAATAAAAATCTTGCCGATTACTTTTGAAAAGGTAACCGACAAATATGCTGAAAATAAAAATCTTGCCGATTACTTTTTAAATAGTAACCGACAAATGTGCTGAAAATAAATCATGCCAATTACTATTGAAATAGTAACCGACAAATGTGCTGAAAATAAAAGTCTTGCCGATTACTTTTGAAATAGTAACTTGACGAATGTGCTGAAAAGAAATCATGTCGATTACTTTTGAAATAGTCACCGACGAATATGCTGAAAATAAAAATCTTGCCGATTACTTTTGAAATAGTAACCGACGAATGTGCTGAAAATAAATCATGCCGATTACTTTCGAAATAGTAAGCGACGAATATGTTGAAAATAAAAATCTTACCGATTACTTTTAAAATAGTAACCAACGAATGTACTGAAAATAAATCATGCCGATTACCTTTGAAATAGTAACCGACGAATATGTTGAAAATAAAAATCTTGCCGATTACTTTTTAAATAGTAACCGACAAATGTGCTGAAAATAAATCATGCCAATTACTATTGAAATAGTAACCGACAAATGTGCTGAAAATAAAAGTCTTGCCGATTACTTTTGAAATAGTAACTTGACGAATGTGCTGAAAAGAAATCATGTCGATTACTTTTGAAATAGTCACCGATGAATATGCTGAAAATAAAAATCTTGCCGATTACTTTTGAAATAGTAACCGACGAATGTGCTGAAAATAAATCATGCCGATTACTTTCGAAATAGTAAGCGACGAATATGTTGAAAATAAAAATCTTACCGATTACTTTTAAAATAGTAACCAACGAATGTACTGAAAATAAATCATGCCGATTACCTTTGAAATAGTAACCGACGAATATGTTGAAAATAAAAATCTTACCGATTACTTTTGAAATAGTAACAAAGGAATATGCTGAAAATAAAGTCTTGCCGATTACTTTTGAAATAGTAACCGACGAATATGTTGAAAATAAAAATCTTGTCGATTACTTTTAAAATAGTAACCGACAAATATGTTGAAAATAAAAATCTTGCCGATTACTTTTGAAAAAGTAACCGACGAATGTGCTGAAAATAAATCATGCCGATTACATTCGAAATAGTAAGCGACGAATATATTGAAAATAAAAATCTTACCGATTACTTTTAAAATAGTAACCAACGAATGTACTGAAAATAAAGTCTTGCCGATTACTTTTGAAATAGTAAGCGACGAATATGTTGAAAATAAAAATCTTCTCGATTACTTTTAAAATAGTAAACGACAAATATGCTAAAACTAAAAATCTTGCCGATTACTTTTGAAATAGGAACCGACGAATATGTTGAAAATAAAAATCTTGTCGATTACTTTTAAAATAATAACCGACAAATATGCTAAAAATAAAAATCTTGCCGATTACTTTTGAAATAGTAACCGACGAATGTGCAGAAAATAGATCATGCCGATTACTTTTGAAATAATAACCGACGAATGTGTTGAAAATAAATCATGCCGATTATTTTTGAAATAGTAACCTACGAATGTGCTGAAAATAAATCATGCCGATTACTATTGAAATAGTAACCGACAAATGTGCTGAAAATAAAAAACTTGCCCATTACTTTTGATATAGTAACCGATGAATATGTGCTGAAAATAAATCTTGCCGATTACTTTTGAAATAGTAACCGACGAATGTGCTGAAAATAAATCATGCCGATTACCTTTGAAATAGTAAGCGATGAATATGTTGAAAATAAAAATCTTCTCGATTAATTTTAAAATAGTAACCGACAAATATGCTAAAACTAAAAATCTTGCCGATTACTTTTGAAATAGGAACCGACGAATATGTTGAAAATAAAAATCTTGCCGATTACTTTTAAAATAGTAACCAACAAATATGCTAAAAATAAAAATCTTGCCGATTACTTTTGAAAAGGTAACCGACAAATATGCTGAAAATAAAAATCTTGCCGATTACTTTTTAAATAGTAACCGACAAATGTGCTGAAAATAAATCATGCCAATTACTATTGAAATAGTAACCGACAAATGTGCTGAAAATAAAAGTCTTGCCGATTACTTTTGAAATAGTAACTTGACGAATGTGCTGAAAAGAAATCATGTCGATTACTTTTGAAATAGTCACCGACGAATATGCTGAAAATAAAAATCTTGCCGATTACTTTTGAAATAGTAACCGACGAATGTGCTGAAAATAAATCATGCCGATTACTTTCGAAATAGTAAGCGACGAATATGTTGAAAATAAAAATCTTACCGATTACTTTTAAAATAGTAACCAACGAATGTACTGAAAATAAATCATGCCGATTACCTTTGAAATAGTAACCGACGAATATGTTGAAAATAAAAATCTTACCGATTACTTTTGAAATAGTAACAAAGGAATATGCTGAAAATAAAGTCTTGCCGATTACTTTTGAAATAGTAACCGACGAATATGTTGAAAATAAAAATCTTGTCGATTACTTTTAAAATAGTAACCGACAAATATGTTGAAAATAAAAATCTTGCCGATTACTTTTGAAAAAGTAACCGACGAATGTGCTGAAAATAAATCATGCCGATTACATTCGAAATAGTAAGCGACGAATATGTTGAAAATAAAAATCTTACCGATTACTTTTAAAATAGTAACCAACGAATGTACTGAAAATAAAGTCTTGCCGATTACTTTTGAAATAGTAAGCGACGAATATGTTGAAAATAAAAATCTTCTCGATTACTTTTAAAATAGTAAACGACAAATATGCTAAAACTAAAAATCTTGCCGATTACTTTTGAAATAGGAACCGACGAATATGTTGAAAATAAAAATCTTGTCGATTACTTTTAAAATAATAACCGACAAATATGCTAAAAATAAAAATCTTGCCGATTACTTTTGAAATAGTAACCGACGAATGTGCAGAAAATAGATCATGCCGATTACTTTTGAAATAATAACCGACGAATGTGTTGAAAATAAATCATGCCGATTATTTTTGAAATAGTAACCTACGAATGTGCTGAAAATAAATCATGCCGATTACTATTGAAATAGTAACCGACAAATGTGCTGAAAATAAAAAACTTGCCCATTACTTTTGATATAGTAACCGATGAATATGTGCTGAAAATAAATCTTGCCGATTACTTTTGAAATAGTAACCGACGAATGTGCTGAAAATAAATCATGCCGATTACTTTCGAAATAGTAAGCGACGAATATGTTGAAAATAAAAATCTTACCGATTACTTTTAAAATAGTAACCAACGAATGTACTGAAAATAAATCATGCCGATTACCTTTGAAATAGTAACCGACGAATATGTTGAAAATAAAAATCTTACCGATTACTTTTGAAATAGTAACAAAGGAATATGCTGAAAATAAAGTCTTGCCGATTACTTTTGAAATAGTAACCGACGAATATGTTGAAAATAAAAATCTTGTCGATTACTTTTAAAATAGTAACCGACAAATATGTTGAAAATAAAAATCTTGGCGATTACTTTTGAAAAAGTAACCGACGAATGTGCTGAAAATAAATCATGCCGATTACATTCGAAATAGTAAGCGACGAATATGTTGAAAATAAAAATCTTACCGATTACTTTTAAAATAGTAACCAACGAATGTACTGAAAATAAAGTCTTGCCGATTACTTTTGAAATAGTAAGCGACGAATATGTTGAAAATAAAAATCTTCTCGATTACTTTTAAAATAGTAAACGACAAATATGCTAAAACTAAAAATCTTGCCGATTACTTTTGAAATAGGAACCGACGAATATGTTGAAAATAAAAATATTGTCGATTACTTTTAAAATAATAACCGACAAATATGCTAAAAATAAAAATCTTGCCGATTACTCTTGAAATAGTAACCGACGAATGTGCAAAAAATAGATCATGCCGATTACTTTTGAAATAGTAACCAACGAATGTGTTGAAAATAAATCATGCCGATTATTTTTGAAATAGTAACCTACGAATGTGCTGAAAATAAATCATGCCGATTACTATTGAAATAGTAACCGACAAATGTGCTGAAAATAAAAAACTTGCCCATTACTTTTGATATAGTAACCGATGAATATGTGCTGAAAATAAATCTTGCCGATTACTTTTGAAATAGTAACCGACTAATGTGCTGAAAATAAATCATCCCGATTACTTTTGAAATAGTAAGCGACGAATATGTTGAAAATAAAAATCTTCTCGATTAATTTTAAAATAGTAACCGACAAATATGCTAAAACTAAAAATCTTGCCGATTACTTTTGAAATAGGAACCGACGAATATGTTGAAAATAAAAATCTTGCCGATTACTTTTAAAATAGTAACCAACAAATATGCTAAAAATAAAAATCTTGCCGATTACTTTTGAAAAAGTAACCGACAAATATGCTGAAAATAAAAATCTTGCCGATTACTTTTTAAATAGTAACCGACAAATGTGCTGAAAATAAATCATGCCAATTACTATTGAAATAGTAACCGACAAATGTGCTGAAAATAAAAGTCTTGCCGATTACTTTTGAAATAGTAACTTGACGAATGTGCTGAAAAGAAATCATGTCGATTACTTTTGAAATAGTCACCGACGAATATGCTGAAAATAAAAATCTTGCCGATTACTTTTGAAATAGTAACCGACGAATGTGCTGAAAATAAATCATGCCGATTACTTTCGAAATAGTAAGCGACGAATATGTTGAAAATAAAAATCTTACCGATTACTTTTAAAATAGTAACCAACGAATGTACTGAAAATAAATCATGCCGATTACCTTTGAAATAGTAACCGACGAATATGTTGAAAATAAAAATCTTACCGATTACTTTTGAAATAGTAACAAAGGAATATGCTGAAAATAAAGTCTTGCCGATTACTTTTGAAATAGTAACCGACGAATATGTTGAAAATAAAAATCTTGTCGATTACTTTTAAAATAGTAACCGACAAATATGTTGAAAATAAAAATCTTGCCGATTACTTTTGAAAAAGTAACCGACGAATGTGCTGAAAATAAATCATGCCGATTACATTCGAAATAGTAAGCGACGAATATGTTGAAAATAAAAATCTTACCGATTACTTTTAAAATAGTAACCAACGAATGTACTGAAAATAAAGTCTTGCCGATTACTTTTGAAATAGTAAGCGACGAATATGTTGAAAATAAAAATCTTCTCGATTACTTTTAAAATAGTAAACGACAAATATGCTAAAACTAAAAATCTTGCCGATTACTTTTGAAATAGGAACCGACGAATATGTTGAAAATAAAAATCTTGTCGATTACTTTTAAAATAATAACCGACAAATATGCTAAAAATAAAAATCTTGCCGATTACTTTTGAAATAGTAACCGACGAATGTGCAGAAAATAGATCATGCCGATTACTTTTGAAATAATAACCGACGAATGTGTTGAAAATAAATCATGCCGATTATTTTTGAAATAGTAACCTACGAATGTGCTGAAAATAAATCATGCCGATTACTATTGAAATAGTAACCGACAAATGTGCTGAAAATAAAAAACTTGCCCATTACTTTTGATATAGTAACCGATGAATATGTGCTGAAAATAAATCTTGCCGATTACTTTTGAAATAGTAACCGACGAATGTGCTGAAAATAAATCATGCCGATTACTTTCGAAATAGTAAGCGACGAATATGTTGAAAATAAAAATCTTACCGATTACTTTTAAAATAGTAACCAACGAATGTACTGAAAATAAATCATGCCGATTACCTTTGAAATAGTAACCGACGAATATGTTGAAAATAAAAATCTTACCGATTACTTTTGAAATAGTAACAAAGGAATATGCTGAAAATAAAGTCTTGCCGATTACTTTTGAAATAGTAACCGACGAATATGTTGAAAATAAAAATCTTGTCGATTACTTTTAAAATAGTAACCGACAAATATGTTGAAAATAAAAATCTTGCCGATTACTTTTGAAAAAGTAACCGACGAATGTGCTGAAAATAAATCATGCCGATTACATTCGAAATAGTAAGCGACGAATATGTTGAAAATAAAAATCTTACCGATTACTTTTAAAATAGTAACCAACGAATGTACTGAAAATAAAGTCTTGCCGATTACTTTTGAAATAGTAAGCGACGAATATGTTGAAAATAAAAATCTTCTCGATTACTTTTAAAATAGTAAACGACAAATATGCTAAAACTAAAAATCTTGCCGATTACTTTTGAAATAGGAACCGACGAATATGTTGAAAATAAAAATCTTGTCGATTACTTTTAAAATAATAACCGACAAATATGCTAAAAATAAAAATCTTGCCGATTACTTTTGAAATAGTAACCGACGAATGTGCAGAAAATAGATCATGCCGATTACTTTTGAAATAATAACCGACGAATGTGTTGAAAATAAATCATGCCGATTATTTTTGAAATAGTAACCTACGAATGTGCTGAAAATAAATCATGCCGATTACTATTGAAATAGTAACCGACAAATGTGCTGAAAATAAAAAACTTGCCCATTACTTTTGATATAGTAACCGATGAATATGTGCTGAAAATAAATCTTGCCGATTACTTTTGAAATAGTAACCGACGAATGTGCTGAAAATAAATCATGCCGATTACTTTCGAAATAGTAAGCGACGAATATGTTGAAAATAAAAATCTTACCGATTACTTTTAAAATAGTAACCAACGAATGTACTGAAAATAAATCATGCCGATTACCTTTGAAATAGTAACCGACGAATATGTTGAAAATAAAAATCTTACCGATTACTTTTGAAATAGTAACAAAGGAATATGCTGAAAATAAAGTCTTGCCGATTACTTTTGAAATAGTAACCGACGAATATGTTGAAAATAAAAATCTTGTCGATTACTTTTAAAATAGTAACCGACAAATATGTTGAAAATAAAAATCTTGGCGATTACTTTTGAAAAAGTAACCGACGAATGTGCTGAAAATAAATCATGCCGATTACATTCGAAATAGTAAGCGACGAATATGTTGAAAATAAAAATCTTACCGATTACTTTTAAAATAGTAACCAACGAATGTACTGAAAATAAAGTCTTGCCGATTACTTTTGAAATAGTAAGCGACGAATATGTTGAAAATAAAAATCTTCTCGATTACTTTTAAAATAGTAAACGACAAATATGCTAAAACTAAAAATCTTGCCGATTACTTTTGAAATAGGAACCGACGAATATGTTGAAAATAAAAATATTGTCGATTACTTTTAAAATAATAACCGACAAATATGCTAAAAATAAAAATCTTGCCGATTACTTTTGAAATAGTAACCGACGAATGTGCAAAAAATAGATCATGCCGATTACTTTTGAAATAGTAACCAACGAATGTGTTGAAAATAAATCATGCCGATTATTTTTGAAATAGTAACCTACGAATGTGCTGAAAATAAATCATGCCGATTACTATTGAAATAGTAACCGACAAATGTGCTGAAAATAAAAAACTTGCCCATTACTTTTGATATAGTAACCGATGAATATGTGCTGAAAATAAATCTTGCCGATTACTTTTGAAATAGTAACCGACTAATGTGCTGAAAATAAATCATCCCGATTACTTTTGAAATAGTAAGCGACGAATATGTTGAAAATAAAAATCTTCTCGATTAATTTTAAAATAGTAACCGACAAATATGCTAAAACTAAAAATCTTGCCGATTACTTTTGAAATAGGAACCGACGAATATGTTGAAAATAAAAATCTTGCCGATTACTTTTAAAATAGTAACCAACAAATATGCTAAAAATAAAAATCTTGCCGATTACTTTTGAAAAAGTAACCGACAAATATGCTGAAAATAAAAATCTTGCCGATTACTTTTTAAATAGTAACCGACAAATGTGCTGAAAATAAATCATGCCAATTACTATTGAAATAGTAACCGACAAATGTGCTGAAAATAAAAGTCTTGCCGATTACTTTTGAAATAGTAACTTGACGAATGTGCTGAAAAGAAATCATGTCGATTACTTTTGAAATAGTCACCGACGAATATGCTGAAAATAAAAATCTTGCCGATTACTTTTGAAATAGTAACCGACGAATGTGCTGAAAATAAATCATGCCGATTACTTTCGAAATAGTAAGCGACGAATATGTTGAAAATAAAAATCTTACCGATTACTTTTAAAATAGTAACCAACGAATGTACTGAAAATAAATCATGCCGATTACCTTTGAAATAGTAACCGACGAATATGTTGAAAATAAAAATCTTACCGATTACTTTTGAAATAGTAACAAAGGAATATGCTGAAAATAAAGACTTGCCGATTACTTTTGAAATAGTAACCGACGAATATGTTTAAAATAAAAATCTTGTCGATTACTTTTAAAATAGTAACCGACAAATATGTTGAAAATAAAAATCTTGCCGATTACTTTGGAAATAGTAACCGACGAATGTGCTGAAAATAAATCATGCCGATTACTTTTGAAATAGTAAGCGACGAATATGTTGAAAATAAAAATCTTCTCGATTACTTTTAAAATAGTAACCGACAAATATGCTAAAACTAAAAATCTTGCCGATTACTTTTGAAATAGGAACCGACGAATATGTTGAAAATAAAAATCTTGTCGATTACATTTAAAATAATAACCGACAAATATGCTAAAAATAAAAATCTTGCCGATTACTTTTGAAATAGTAACCGACGAATGTGCAGAAAATAGATCATGCCGATTACTTTTGAAATAGAAACCGACGAATGTGTTGAAAATAAATCATGCCGATTATTTTTGAAATAGTAACCGACGAATGTGCTGAAAATAAATCATGCCGATTACTATTGAAATAGTAACCGACAAATGTGCTGAAAATAAAAGTCTTGCGGATTACTTTTGAAATAGTAACTTGACGAATGTGCTGAAAATAAATCATGTCGAATACTTTTGAAATAGTCACCGACGAATATGCTGAAAATAAAAATCTTGCCGATTACTTTTGAAATAGTAACCGACGAATGTGCTGAAAATAAATCATGCCGATTACTTTCGAAATAGTAAGCGACGAATATGTTGAAAATAAAAATCTTACCGATTACTTTTAAAATAGTAACCAATGAATGTACTGAAAATAAATCATGCCGATTACCTTTGAAATAGTAACCGACGAATATGTTGAAAATAAAAATCTTACCGATTACTTTTGAACTAGTAACAAAGGAATATGCTGAAAAAAAAGTCTTGCCGATTACTTTTGAAATAGTAACCGACGAATATGTTGAAAATAAAAATCTTGTCGATTACTTTTAAAATAGTAACCGACAAATATGTTGAAAATAAAAATCTTGCCGATTACTTTTGAAAAAGTAACCGACGAATGTGCTGAAAATAAATCATGCCGATTACATTCGAAATAGTAAGCGACGAATATGTTGAAAATAAAAATCTTACCGATTACTTTTAAAATAGTAACCAACGAATGTACTGAAAATAAAGTCTTGCCGATTACTTTTGAAATAGTAAGCGACGAATATGTTGAAAATAAAAATCTTCTCGATTACTTTTAAAATAGTAAACGACAAATATGCTAAAACTAAAAATCTTGCCGATTACTTTTGAAATAGGAACCGACGAATATGTTGAAAATAAAAATCTTGTCGATTACTTTTAAAATAATAACCGACAAATATGCTAAAAATAAAAATCTTGCCGATTACTTTTGAAATAGTAACCGACGAATGTGCAGAAAATAGATCATGCCGATTACTTTTGAAATAATAACCGACGAATGTGTTGAAAATAAATCATGCCGATTATTTTTGAAATAGTAACCTACGAATGTGCTGAAAATAAATCATGCCGATTACTATTGAAATAGTAACCGACAAATGTGCTGAAAATAAAAAACTTGCCCATTACTTTTGATATAGTAACCGATGAATATGTGCTGAAAATAAATCTTGCCGATTACTTTTGAAATAGTAACCGACGAATGTGCTGAAAATAAATCATGCCGATTACTTTCGAAATAGTAAGCGACGAATATGTTGAAAATAAAAATCTTACCGATTACTTTTAAAATAGTAACCAACGAATGTACTGAAAATAAATCATGCCGATTACCTTTGAAATAGTAACCGACGTACATGCTGAAAATAAAAATCTTGCCAATTACTTTTGAAATAGTAACCTGACGAATGTGCTGAAAATAAATCATGCCAATTACTTTTGAAAGAGTCACCGACGAATATGCTGAAAATAAAAATCTTGCCGATTACTTTTGAAATAGTAACCGACGAATGTGCTGAAAATAAATCATGTCGATTACTTTCGAAATAGTAAGCGACGAATATGTTGAAAATAAAAATCTTACCGATTACTTTTAAAATAGTAACCAACGAATGTACTGAAAATAAATCTTGACGATTACTTTTGAAATAGTAACCGACGAATGTGCTGAAAATAAATCATGCCGATTACCTTTGAAATAGTAACCGACGAATATGTTGAAAATAAAAATCTTACCGATTACTTTTGAAATAGTAACAAAGGAATATGCTGAAAATAAAGTCTTGCCGATTACTTTTGAAATAGTAACCGACGAATATGTTGAAAATAAAAATCTTGTCGATTACTTTTAAAATAGTAACCGACAAATATGTTGAAAATAAAAATCTTGCCGATTACTTTTGAAAAAGTAACCGACGAATGTGCTGAAAATAAATCATGCCGATTACATTCGAAATAGTAAGCGACGAATATGTTGAAAATAAAAATCTTACCGATTACTTTTAAAATAGTAACCAACGAATGTACTGAAAATAAAGTCTTGCCGATTACTTTTGAAATAGTAAGCGACGAATATGTTGAAAATAAAAATCTTCTCGATTACTTTTAAAATAGTAAACGACAAATATGCTAAAACTAAAAATCTTGCCGATTACTTTTGAAATAGGAACCGACGAATATGTTGAAAATAAAAATCTTGTCGATTACTTTTAAAATAATAACCGACAAATATGCTAAAAATAAAAATCTTGCCGATTACTTTTGAAATAGTAACCGACGAATGTGCAGAAAATAGATCATGCCGATTACTTTTGAAATAGTAACCAACGAATGTGTTGAAAATAAATCATGCCGATTATTTTTGAAATAGTAAACTACGAATGTGCTGAAAATAAATCATGCCGATTACTATTGAAATAGTAACCGACAAATGTGCTGAAAATAAAAAACTTGCCCATTACTTTTGATATAGTAACCGATGAATATGTGCTGAAAATAAATCTTGCCGATTACTTTTGAAATAGTAACCGACTAATGTGCTGAAAATAAATCATGCCGATTACTTTTGAAATAGTAAGCGACGAATATGTTGAAAATAAAAATCTTCTCGATTAATTTTAAAATAGTAACCGACAAATATGCTAAAACTAAAAATCTTGCCGATTACTTTTGAAATAGGAACCGACGAATATGTTGAAAATAAAAATCTTGCCGATTACTTTTAAAATAGTAACCAACAAATATGCTAAAAATAAAAATCTTGCCGATTACTTTTGAAAAAGTAACCGACAAATATGCTGAAAATAAAAATCTTGCCGATTACTTTTTAAATAGTAACCGACAAATGTGCTGAAAATAAATCATGCCAATTACTATTGAAATAGTAACCGACAAATGTGCTGAAAATAAAAGTCTTGCCGATTACTTTTGAAATAGTAACTTGACGAATGTGCTGAAAAGAAATCATGTCGATTACTTTTGAAATAGTCATCGACGAATATGCTGAAAATAAAAATCTTGCCGATTACTTTTGAAATAGTAACCGACGAATGTGCTGAAAATAAATCATGCCGATTACTTTCGAAATAGTAAGCGACGAATATGTTGAAAATAAAAATCTTACCGATTACTTTTAAAATAGTAACCAACGAATGTACTGAAAATAAATCATGCCGATTACCTTTGAAATAGTAACCGACGAATATGTTGAAAATAAAAATCTTACCGATTACTTTTGAAATAGTAACAAAGGAATATGCTGAAAATAAAGTCTTGCCGATTACTTTTGAAATAGTAACCGACGAATATGTTTAAAATAAAAATCTTGTCGATTACTTTTAAAATAGTAACCGACAAATATGTTGAAAATAAAAATCTTGCCGATTACTTTGGAAATAGTAACCGACGAATGTGCTGAAAATAAATCATGCCGATTACTTTTGAAATAGTAAGCGACGAATATGTTGAAAATAAAAATCTTCTCGATTACTTTTAAAATAGTAACCGACAAATATGCTAAAACTAAAAATCTTGCCGATTACTTTTGAAATAGGAACCGACGAATATGTTGAAAATAAAAATCTTGTCGATTACATTTAAAATAATAACCGACAAATATGCTAAAAATAAAAATCTTGCCGATTACTTTTGAAATAGTAACCGACGAATGTGCAGAAAATAGATCATGCCGATTACTTTTGAAATAGAAACCGACGAATGTGTTGAAAATAAATCATGCCGATTATTTTTGAAATAGTAACCGACGAATGTGCTGAAAATAAATCATGCCGATTACTATTGAAATAGTAACCGACAAATGTGCTGAAAATAAAAAACTTGCCCATTACTTTTGAAATAGTAACCGATGAATATGTGCTGAAAATAAATCTTGCCGATTACTTTTGAAATAGTAACCGACGAATCTGCTGAAAATAAATCATGCCGATTACTTTTGAAATAGTAAGCGACGAATATGTTGAAAATAAAAATCTTCTCGATTAATTTTAAAATAGTAACCGACAAATATGCTAAAACTAAAAATCTTGCCGATTACTTTTGAAATAGGAACCGACGAATATGTTGAAAATAAAAATCTTGCCGATTACTTTTAAAATAGTAACCAACAAATATGCTAAAAATAAAAATCTTGCCGATTACTTTTGAAAAAGTAACCGACAAATATGCTGAAAATAAAAATCTTGCCGATTACTTTTTAAATAGTAACCGACAAATGTGCTGAAAATAAATCATGCCAATTACTACTGAAATAGTAACCGACAAATGTGCTGAAAATAAAAGTCTTGCCGATTACTTTTGAAATAGTAACTTGACGAATGTGCTGAAAATAAATCATGTCGAATACTTTTGAAATAGTCACCGACGAATATGCTGAAAATAAAAATCTTGCCGATTACTTTTGAAATAGTAACCGACGAATGTGCTGAAAATAAATCATGCCGATTACTTTCGAAATAGTAAGCGACGAATATGTTGAAAATAAAAATCTTACCGATTACTTTTAAAATAGTAACCAACGAATGTACTGAAAATAAATCATGCCGATTACCTTTGAAATAGTAACCGACGAATATGTTGAAAATAAAAATCTTACCGATTACTTTTGAAATAGTAACAAAGGAATATGCTGAAAATAAAGTCTTGCCGATTACTTTTGAAATAGTAACCGACGAATATGTTTAAAATAAAAATCTTGTCGATTACTTTTAAAATAGTAACCGACAAATATGTTGAAAATAAAAATCTTGCCGATTACTTTGGAAATAGTAACCGACGAATGTGCTGAAAATAAATCATGCCGATTACTTTTGAAATAGTAAGCGACGAATATGTTGAAAATAAAAATCTTCTCGATTACTTTTAAAATAGTAACCGACAAATATGCTAAAACTAAAAATCTTGCCGATTACTTTTGAAATAGGAACCGACGAATATGTTGAAAATAAAAATATTGTCGATTACATTTAAAATAATAACCGACAAATATGCTAAAAATAAAAATCTTGCCGATTACTTTTGAAATAGTAACCGACGAATGTGCAGAAAATAGATCATGCCGATTACTTTTGAAATAGAAACCGACGAATGTGTTGAAAATAAATCATGCCGATTATTTTTGAAATAGTAACCGACGAATGTGCTGAAAATAAATCATGCCGATTACTATTGAAATAGTAACCGACAAATGTGCTGAAAATAAAAAACTTGCCCATTACTTTTGAAATAGTAACCGATGAATATGTGCTGAAAATAAATCTTGCCGATTACTTTTGAAATAGTAACCGACGAATCTGCTGAAAATAA
Source organism: Medicago lupulina (assembly GCA_958299785.1). Classification (NCBI taxonomy): domain Eukaryota; kingdom Viridiplantae; phylum Streptophyta; class Magnoliopsida; order Fabales; family Fabaceae; genus Medicago; species Medicago lupulina. The sequence goes on from OY283142.1 coordinate 37,319,672, forward strand.
ATCATGCCGATTACTTTTGAAATAGTAAGCGACGAATATGTTGAAAATAAAAATCTTCTCGATTAATTTTAAAATAGTAACCGACAAATATGCTAAAACTAAAAATCTTGCCGATTACTTTTGAAATAGGAACCGACGAATATGTTGAAAATAAAAATCTTGCCGATTACTTTTAAAATAGTAACCAACAAATATGCTAAAAATAAAAATCTTGCCGATTACTTTTGAAAAAGTAACCGACAAATATGCTGAAAATAAAAATCTTGCCGATTACTTTTTAAATAGTAACCGACAAATGTGCTGAAAATAAATCATGCCAATTACTATTGAAATAGTAACCGACAAATGTGCTGAAAATAAAAGTCTTGCCGATTACTTTTGAAATAGTAACTTGACGAATGTGCTGAAAATAAATCATGTCGAATACTTTTGAAATAGTCACCGACGAATATGCTGAAAATAAAAATCTTGCCGATTACTTTTGAAATAGTAACCGACGAATGTGCTGAAAATAAATCATGCCGATTACTTTCGAAATAGTAAGCGACGAATATGTTGAAAATAAAAATCTTACCGATTACTTTTAAAATAGTAACCAACGAATGTACTGAAAATAAATCATGCCGATTACCTTTGAAATAGTAACCGACGAATATGTTGAAAATAAAAATCTTACCGATTACTTTTGAAATAGTAACAAAGGAATATGCTGAAAATAAAGTCTTGCCGATTACTTTTGAAATAGTAACCGACGAATATGTTGAAAATAAAAATCTTGTCGATTACTTTTAAAATAGTAACCGACAAATATGTTGAAAATAAAAATCTTGCCGATTACTTTTGAAAAAGTAACCGACGAATGTGCTGAAAATAAATCATGCCGATTACATTCGAAATAGTAAGCGACGAATATGTTGAAAATAAAAATCTTACCGATTACTTTTAAAATAGTAACCAACGAATGTACTGAAAATAAAGTCTTGCCGATTACTTTTGAAATAGTAAGCGACGAATATGTTGAAAATAAAAATCTTCTCGATTACTTTTAAAATAGTAAACGACAAATATGCTAAAACTAAAAATCTTGCCGATTACTTTTGAAATAGGAACCGACGAATATGTTGAAAATAAAAATCTTGTCGATTACTTTTAAAATAGTAACCAACAAATATGCTAAAAATAAAAATCTTGCCGATTACTTTTGAAAAAGTAACCGACAAATATGCTGAAAATAAAAATCTTGCCGATTACTTTTTAAATAGTAACCGACAAATGTGCTGAAAATAAATCATGCCAATTACTATTGAAATAGTAACCGACAAATGTGCTGAAAATAAAAGTCTTGCCGATTACTTTTGAAATAGTAACTTGACGAATGTGCTGAAAAGAAATCATGTCGATTACTTTTGAAATAGTCACCGACGAATATGCTGAAAATAAAAATCTTGCCGATTACTTTTGAAATAGTAACCGACGAATGTGCTGAAAATAAATCATGCCGATTACTTTCGAAATAGTAAGCGACGAATATGTTGAAAATAAAAATCTTACCGATTACTTTTAAAATAGTAACCAACGAATGTACTGAAAATAAATCATGCCGATTACCTTTGAAATAGTAACCGACGAATATGTTGAAAATAAAAATCTTACCGATTACTTTTGAAATAGTAACAAAGGAATATGCTGAAAATAAAGTCTTGCCGATTACTTTTGAAATAGTAACCGACGAATATGTTTAAAATAAAAATCTTGTCGATTACTTTTAAAATAGTAACCGACAAATATGTTGAAAATAAAAATCTTGCCGATTACTTTGGAAATAGTAACCGACGAATGTGCTGAAAATAAATCATGCCGATTACTTTTGAAATAGTAAGCGACGAATATGTTGAAAATAAAAATCTTCTCGATTACTTTTAAAATAGTAACCGACAAATATGCTAAAACTAAAAATCTTGCCGATTACTTTTGAAATAGGAACCGACGAATATGTTGAAAATAAAAATCTTGTCGATTACATTTAAAATAATAACCGACAAATATGCTAAAAATAAAAATCTTGCCGATTACTTTTGAAATAGTAACCGACGAATGTGCAGAAAATAGATCATGCCGATTACTTTTGAAATAGAAACCGACGAATGTGTTGAAAATAAATCATGCCGATTATTTTTGAAATAGTAACCGACGAATGTGCTGAAAATAAATCATGCCGATTACTATTGAAATAGTAACCGACAAATGTGCTGAAAATAAAAAACTTGCCCATTACTTTTGAAATAGTAACCGATGAATATGTGCTGAAAATAAATCTTGCCGATTACTTTTGAAATAGTAACCGACGAATCTGCTGAAAATAAATCATGCCGATTACTTTTGAAATAGTAAGCGACGAATATGTTGAAAATAAAAATCTTCTCGATTAATTTTAAAATAGTAACCGACAAATATGCTAAAACTAAAAATCTTGCCGATTACTTTTGAAATAGGAACCGACGAATATGTTGAAAATAAAAATCTTGCCGATTACTTTTAAAATAGTAACCAACAAATATGCTAAAAATAAAAATCTTGCCGATTACTTTTGAAAAAGTAACCGACAAATATGCTGAAAATAAAAATCTTGCCGATTACTTTTTAAATAGTAACCGACAAATGTGCTGAAAATAAATCATGCCAATTACTATTGAAATAGTAACCGACAAATGTGCTGAAAATAAAAGTCTTGCCGATTACTTTTGAGATAGTAACTTGACGAATGTGCTGAAAATAAATCATGTCGAATACTTTTGAAATAGTCACCGACGAATATGCTGAAAATAAAAATCTTGCCGATTACTTTTGAAATAGTAACCGACGAATGTGCTGAAAATAAATCATGCCGATTACTTTCGAAATAGTAAGCGACGAATATGTTGAAAATAAAAATCTTACCGATTACTTTTAAAATAGTAACCAACGAATGTACTGAAAATAAATCATGCCGATTACCTTTGAAATAGTAACCGACGAATATGTTGAAAATAAAAATCTTACCGATTACTTTTGAAATAGTAACAAAGGAATATGCTGAAAATAAAGTCTTGCCGATTACTTTTGAAATAGTAACCGACGAATATGTTTAAAATAAAAATCTTGTCGATTACTTTTAAAATAGTAACCGACAAATATGTTGAAAATAAAAATCTTGCCGATTACTTTGGAAATAGTAACCGACGAATGTGCTGAAAATAAATCATGCCGATTACTTTTGAAATAGTAAGCGACGAATATGTTGAAAATAAAAATCTTCTCGATTACTTTTAAAATAGTAACCGACAAATATGCTAAAACTAAAAATCTTGCCGATTACTTTTGAAATAGGAACCGACGAATATGTTGAAAATAAAAATCTTGTCGATTACATTTAAAATAATAACCGACAAATATGCTAAAAATAAAAATCTTGCCGATTACTTTTGAAATAGTAACCGACGAATGTGCAGAAAATAGATCATGCCGATTACTTTTGAAATAGAAACCGACGAATGTGTTGAAAATAAATCATGCCGATTATTTTTGAAATAGTAACCGACGAATGTGCTGAAAATAAATCATGCCGATTACTATTGAAATAGTAACCGACAAATGTGCTGAAAATAAAAAACTTGCCCATTACTTTTGAAATAGTAACCGATGAATATGTGCTGAAAATAAATCTTGCCGATTACTTTTGAAATAGTAACCGACGAATCTGCTGAAAATAAATCATGCCGATTACTTTTGAAATAGTAAGCGACGAATATGTTGAAAATAAAAATCTTCTCGATTAATTTTAAAATAGTAACCGACAAATATGCTAAAACTAAAAATCTTGCCGATTACTTTTGAAATAGGAACCGACGAATATGTTGAAAATAAAAATCTTGCCGATTACTTTTAAAATAGTAACCAACAAATATGCTAAAAATAAAAATCTTGCCGATTACTTTTGAAAAAGTAACCGACAAATATGCTGAAAATAAAAATCTTGCCGATTACTTTTTAAATAGTAACCGACAAATGTGCTGAAAATAAATCATGCCAATTACTATTGAAATAGTAACCGACAAATGTGCTGAAAATAAAAGTCTTGCCGATTACTTTTGAGATAGTAACTTGACGAATGTGCTGAAAATAAATCATGTCGAATACTTTTGAAATAGTCACCGACGAATATGCTGAAAATAAAAATCTTGCCGATTACTTTTGAAATAGTAACCGACGAATGTGCTGAAAATAAATCATGCCGATTACTTTCGAAATAGTAAGCGACGAATATGTTGAAAATAAAAATCTTACCGATTACTTTTAAAATAGTAACCAACGAATGTACTGAAAATAAATCATGCCGATTACCTTTGAAATAGTAACCGACGAATATGTTGAAAATAAAAATCTTACCGATTACTTTTGAAATAGTAACAAAGGAATATGCTGAAAATAAAGTCTTGCCGATTACTTTTGAAATAGTAACCGACGAATATGTTGAAAATAAAAATCTTGTCGATTACTTTTAAAATAGTAACCGACCAATATGTTGAAAATAAAAATCTTGCCGATTACTTTTGAAAAAGTAACCGACGAATGTGCTGAAAATAAATCATGCCGATTACATTCGAAATAGTAAGCGACGAATATGTTGAAAATAAAAATCTTACTAATTACTTTTAAAATAGTAACCAACGAATGTACTGAAAATAAAGTCTTGCCGATTACTTTTGAAATAGTAACCGACGAATGTGCAGAAAATAGATCATGCCGATTACTTTTGAAATAGTAACCGACGAATGTGTTGAAAATAAATCATGCCGATTACTTTTGAAATAGTAACCGACGAATGTGCTGAAAATAAATCATGCCGATTACTTTCGAAATAGTAAGCAACGAATATGTTGAAAATAAAAATATTACCGATTACTTTTAAAATAGTAACCAACGAACGTACTGAAAATAAATCATGCCGATTACCTTTGAAATAGTAACCGACGAATATGTTGAAAATAAAAATCTTATCGATTACTTTTGAAATAGTAACCAACGAATATGCTGAAAATAAAGTCTTGCCCATTACTTTTGAAATAGTAACCTGACGAATGTGCTGAAAATAAATCATGCCGATTACTTTTGAAATAGTAAGCGACGAATATGTTGAAAATAAAAATCTTCTCGATTACTTTTAAAATAGTAACCGACAAATATGCTAAAACTAAAAATCTTGCCGATTACTTTTGAAATAGGAACCGACGAATATGTTGAAAATAAAAATCTTGTCGATTACATTTAAAATAATAACCGACAAATATGCTAAAAATAAAAATCTTGCCGATTACTTTTGAAATAGTAACCGACGAATGTGCAGAAAATAGATCATGCCGATTACTTTTGAAATAGAAACCGACGAATGTGTTGAAAATAAATCATGCCGATTATTTTTGAAATAGTAACCGACGAATGTGCTGAAAATAAATCATGCCGATTACTATTGAAATAGTAACCGACAAATGTGCTGAAAATAAAAAACTTGCCCATTACTTTTGAAATAGTAACCGATGAATATGTGCTGAAAATAAATCTTGCCGATTACTTTTGAAATAGTAACCGACGAATCTGCTGAAAATAAATCATGCCGATTACTTTTGAAATAGTAAGCGACGAATATGTTGAAAATAAAAATCTTCTCGATTAATTTTAAAATAGTAACCGACAAATATGCTAAAACTAAAAATCTTGCCGATTACTTTTGAAATAGGAACCGACGAATATGTTGAAAATAAAAATCTTGCCGATTACTTTTAAAATAGTAACCAACAAATATGCTAAAAATAAAAATCTTGCCGATTACTTTTGAAAAAGTAACCGACAAATATGCTGAAAATAAAAATCTTGCCGATTACTTTTTAAATAGTAACCGACAAATGTGCTGAAAATAAATCATGCCAATTACTATTGAAATAGTAACCGACAAATGTGCTGAAAATAAAAGTCTTGCCGATTACTTTTGAAATAGTAACCGACGAATGTGCTGAAAATAAATCATGCCGATTACTTTCGAAATAGTAAGCGACGAATATGTTGAAAATAAAAATCTTACCGATTACTTTTAAAATAGTAACCAACGAATGTACTGAAAATAAATCATGCCGATTACCTTTGAAATAGTAACCGACGAATATGTTGAAAATAAAAATCTTACCGATTACTTTTGAAATAGTAACAAAGGAATATGCTGAAAATAAAGTCTTGCCGATTACTTTTGAAATAGTAACCGACGAATATGTTGAAAATAAAAATCTTGTCGATAACTTTTAAAATAGTAACCGACAAATATGTTGAAAATAAAAATATTGCCGATTACTTTTGAAAAAGTAACCGACGAATGTGCTGAAAATAAATCATGCCGATTACATTCGAAATAGTAAGCGACGAATATGTTGAAAATAAAAATCTTACTAATTACTTTTAAAATAGTAACCAACGAATGTACTGAAAATAAAGTCTTGCCGATTACTTTTGAAATAGTAACCGACGAATGTGCAGAAAATAGATCATGCCGATTACTTTTGAAATAGTAACCGACGAATGTGTTGAAAATAAATCATGCCGATTACTTTTGAAATAGTAACCGACGAATGTGCTGAAAATAAATCATGCCGATTACTTTCGAAATAGTAAGCAACGAATATGTTGAAAATAAAAATATTACCGATTACTTTTAAAATAGTAACCAACGAATGTACTGAAAATAAATCATGCCGATTACCTTTGAAATAGTAACCGACGAATATGTTGAAAATAAAAATCTTATCGATTACTTTTGAAATAGTAACCAACGAATATGCTGAAAATAAAGTCTTGCCCATTACTTTTGAAATAGTAACCTGACGAATGTGCTGAAAATAAATCATGCCGATTACTTTTGAAATAGTCACCGACGAATATGCTGAAAATAAAAATCTTGCCGATTACTTTTGAAATAGTAACCGACGAATGTGCTGAAAATAAATCATGCCGATTACTTTCGAAATAGTAAGCAACGAATATGTTGAAAAAAAAAATCTTACCGATTACTTTTAAAATAGTAACCAACGAATGTACTGAAAATAAATTATGCCGATTACTTTTGAAATAGGAACCGACGAATATGTTGAAAATAAAAATCTTGTCGATTACTTTTAAAATAGTAACCGACAAATATGCTGAAAATAAAAATCTTGCCGATTACTTTTGAAATAGTAACCGACGAATGTGCAGAAAATAGATCATGCCGATTACTTTTTAAATAGTAACCGACGAATGTGTTGAAAATAAATCATGCCGATTACTTTTGAAATAGTAACCGACGAATGTCCTGAAAATAAATCATGCCGATTACTTTCGAAATAGTAAGCAACGAATATGTTGAAAATAAAAATCTTACCGATTACTTTTAAAATAGTAACCAACGAATGTACTGAAAATAAATCATGCCGATTACCTTTGAAATAGTAACCGACGAATATGTTGAAAATAAAAATCTTATCGATTACTTTTGAAATAGTAACCAACGAATATGCTGAAAATAAAGTCTTGCCCATTACTTTTGAAATAGTAACCGACGAATGTGCAGAAAATAGATCATGCCGATTACTTTTGAAATAGTAACCGACGAATGTGCTGAAAATAAATCATGCCGATTACTTTCGAAATAGTAAGCAACGAATATGTTTAAAATAAAAATCTTACCGATTACTTTTAAAATAGTAACCAACGAATGTACTGAAAATAAATCATGCCGATTACCTTTGAAATAGTAACCGACGAATATGTTGAAAATAAAAATCTTATCGATTAGTTTTGAAATAGTAACCAACGAATATGCTGAAAATAAAGTCTTGCCCATTACTTTTGAAATAGTAACCTGACGAATGTGCTGAAAATAAATCATGCCGATTACTTTTGAAATAGTCACCGACGAATATGCTGAAGATAAAAATCTTGCCGATTACTTTTGAAATAGTAATCGACGAATGTGCTGAAAATAAATCATGCCGATTACTTTCGAAATAGTAAGCGACGAATATGTTGAAAATAAAAATCTTACCGATTACTTTTAAAATAGTAAACAACGAATGTACTGAAAATAAAGTCTTGCCGATTACTTTTGAAATAGGAACCGACGAATATGTTGAAAATAAAAATCTTGTCGATTACTTTTAAAATAGTAACCGACAAATATGCTGAAAATAAAGTCTTGCCGATTACTTTTGAAATAGTAAACGACGAATATGTTGAAAATAAAAATCTTGTCGATTACTTTTAAAATAGTAACCGACAAATATGTTGAAAATAAAAATCTTATCGATTACTTTTGAAATAGTAACCAACGAATATGCTGAAAATAAAGTCTTGCCCATTACTTTTGAAATAGTAACCTGACGAATGTGCTGAAAATAAATCATGCCGATTACTTTTGAAATAGTCACCGACGAATATGCTGAAAATAAAAATCTTGCCGATTACTTTTGAAATAGTAACCGACGAATGTGCTGAAAATAAATCATGCCGATTACTTTCGAAATAGTAAGCAACGAATATGTTGAAAAAAAAAATCTTACCGATTACTTTTAAAATAGTAACCAACGAATGTACTGAAAATAAATTATGCCGATTACTTTTGAAATAGGAACCGACGAATATGTTGAAAATAAAAATCTTGTCGATTACTTTTAAAATAGTAACCGACAAATATGCTGAAAATAAAAATCTTGCCGATTACTTTTGAAATAGTAACCGACGAATGTGCAGAAAATAGATCATGCCGATTACTTTTTAAATAGTAACCGACGAATGTGTTGAAAATAAATCATGCCGATTACTTTTGAAATAGTAACCGACGAATGTCCTGAAAATAAATCATGCCGATTACTTTCGAAATAGTAAGCAACGAATATGTTGAAAATAAAAATCTTACCGATTACTTTTAAAATAGTAACCAACGAATGTACTGAAAATAAATCATGCCGATTACCTTTGAAATAGTAACCGACGAATATGTTGAAAATAAAAATCTTATCGATTACTTTTGAAATAGTAACCAACGAATATGCTGAAAATAAAGTCTTGCCCATTACTTTTGAAATAGTAACCGACGAATGTGCAGAAAATAGATCATGCCGATTACTTTTGAAATAGTAACCGACGAATGTGCTGAAAATAAATCATGCCGATTACTTTCGAAATAGTAAGCAACGAATATGTTTAAAATAAAAATCTTACCGATTACTTTTAAAATAGTAACCAACGAATGTACTGAAAATAAATCATGCCGATTACCTTTGAAATAGTAACCGACGAATATGTTGAAAATAAAAATCTTATCGATTACTTTTGAAATAGTAACCAACGAATATGCTGAAAATAAAGTCTTGCCCATTACTTTTGAAATAGTAACCTGACGAATGTGCTGAAAATAAATCATGCCGATTACTTTTGAAATAGTCACCGACGAATATGCTGAAGATAAAAATCTTGCCGATTACTTTTGAAATAGTAATCGACGAATGTGCTGAAAATAAATCATGCCGATTACTTTCGAAATAGTAAGCGACGAATATGTTGAAAATAAAAATCTTACCGATTACTTTTAAAATAGTAAACAACGAATGTACTGAAAATAAAGTCTTGCCGATTACTTTTGAAATAGGAACCGACGAATATGTTGAAAATAAAAATCTTGTCGATTACTTTTAAAATAGTAACCGACAAATATGCTGAAAATAAAGTCTTGCCGATTACTTTTGAAATAGTAAACGACGAATATGTTGAAAATAAAAATCTTGTCGATTACTTTTAAAATAGTAACCGACAAATATGTTGAAAATAAAAATCTTGCCGATTACTTTTGAAATAGTCACCGACGAATATGCTGAAAATAAAAATCTTGCCGATTACTTTTGAAATAGTAACCGACGAATATACTGAAAATAAATCATGCCGATTACTTTCGAAATAGTAAGCGACGAATATGTTGAAAATAAAAATCTTACTGATTACTTTTAAAATAGTAACCAACGAATGTACTGAAAATAAAGTCTTGCCGATTACGTTTGAAATAGTAACCGACGAATGTGCAGAAAATAGATCATGCCGATTACTTTTGAAATAGTAACCGACGAATGGGTTGAAAATAAATCATGCCGATTACTTTTGAAATAGTAACCGACGAATGTGCTGAAAATAAATCATGCCGATTACTTTCGAAATAGTAAGCAACGAATATGTTGAAAATAAAAATATTACCGATTACTTTTAAAATAGTAACCAACGAATGTACTGAAAATAAATCATGCCGATTACCTTTGAAATAGTAACCGACGAATATGTTGAAAATAAAAATCTTATCGATTACTTTTGAAATAGTAACCAACGAATATGCTGAAAATAAAGTCTTGCCCATTACTTTTGAAATAGTAACCGACGAATGTGCTGAAAATAAATCATGCCGATTACTTTCGAAATAGTAAGCAACGAATATGTTGAAAATAAAAATATTACCGATTACTTTTAAAATAGTAACCAACGAATGTACTGAAAATAAATCATGCCGATTACCTTTGAAATAGTAACCGACGAATATGTTGAAAATAAAAATCTTATCGATTACTTTTGAAAAAGTAACCAACGAATATGCTGAAAATAAAGTCTTGCCCATTACTTTTGAAATAGTAACCTGACGAATGTGCTGAAAATAAATCATGCCGATTACTTTTGAAATAGTCACCGACGAATATGCTGAAAATAAAAATCTTGCCGATTACTTTTGAAATAGTAACCGACGAATGTGCTGAAAATAAATCATGCCGATTACTTTCGAAATAGTAAGCAACGAATATGTTGAAAAAAAAAATCTTACCGATTACTTTTAAAATAGTAACCAACGAATGTACTGAAAATAAATCATGCCAATTACTTTTGAAATAGGAACCGACGAATATGTTGAAAATAAAAATCTTGTCGATTACTTTTAAAATAGTAACCGACAAATATGCTGAAAATAAAAATCTTGCCGATTACTTTTGAAATAGTAACCGACGAATGTGCAGAAAATAGATCATGCCGATTACTTTTGAAATAGTAACCGACGAATGTGTTGAAAATAAATCATGCCGATTACTTTTGAAATAGTAACCGACGAATGTGCTGAAAATAAATCATGCCGATTACATTCGAAATAGTAAGCAACGAATATGTTGAAAATAAAAATCTTACCGATTACTTTTAAAATAGTAACCAACGAATGTACTGAAAATAAATCATGCCGATTACCTTTGAAATAGTAACCGACGAATATGTTGAAAATAAAAATCTTACCGATTACTTTTGAAATAGTAACCAACGAATATGCTGAAAATAAAGTCTTGCCGATTACTTTTAAAATAGTAACCAACGAATGTACTGAAAAAAATCATGCCGATTACTTTTGAAATAGGAACCGACGAATATGTTGAAAATAAAAATCTTACCGATTACTTTTGAAATAGTAACCAACGAATATGCTGAAAATAAAGTCTTGCCGATTACTTTTGAAATATTAAACGACGAATATGTTGAAAATAAAAATCTTGTCGATTACTTTTAAAATAGTAACCGACAAATATGTTGAAAATAAAAATCTTGCCGATTACTTTTGAAATAGTCACCGACGAATATGCTGAAGATAAAAATCTTGCCGATTACTTTTGAAATAGTAACCGACGAATGTGCTGAAAATAAATCATGCCGATTACTTTCGAAATAGTAAGCGACGAATATGTTGAAAATAAAAATCTTACCGATTACTTTTAAAATAGTATACAACGAATGTACTGAAAATAAAGTCTTGCCGATTACTTTTGAAATAGGAACCGACGAATATGTTGAAAATAAAAATCTTGTCAATTACTTTTAAAATAGTAACCGACATATATGCTGAAAATAAAAATCTTGCCGATTACTTTTGAAATAGTAACCGACGAATGTGCAGAAAATAGATCATGCCGATTACTTTTGAAATAGTAACCGACGAATGTGTTGAAAATAAATCATGCCGATTACTTTTGAAATAGTAACCGACGAATGTGCTGAAAATAAATCATGCCGATTACTATTGAAAAAGTTACCGACGAATGTGCTGAAAATAAAAATCTTGCCGATTACTTTTGAAATAGTAACCGACGAATGTGCAGAAAATAGATCATGCCGATTACTTTTGAAATAGTAACCGACGAATGTGTTGAAAATAAATCATGCCGATTACTTTTGAAATAGTAACTGACTAATGTCCTGAAAATAAATCATTCCGATTACTTTCGAAATAGTAAGCAACGAATATGTTGAAAATAAAAATCTTACCGATTACTTTTAAAATAGTAACCAACGAATGTACTGAAAATAAATCATGCCGATTACCTTTGAAATAGTAACCGACGAATATGTTGAAAATGAAAATCTTACCGATTACTTTTGAAATAGTAACCAACGAATATGCTGAAAATAAAGTCTTGCCGATTACTTTTGAAATAGTAAACGACGAATATGTTGAAAATAAAAATCTTGTCGATTACTTTTAAAATAGTAACCGACAAATATGCTGAAAATAAAAATCTTGCCGATTACTTTTGAAATAGTAACCGACGAATGTGCAGAAAATAGATCATGCCGATTACTTTTGAAATAGTAACCGACGAATGTGTTGAAAATAAATCATGCCGATTACTTTTGAAATAGTAACCGACTAATGTCCTGAAAATAAATCATTCCGATTACTTTCGAAATAGTAAGCAACGAATATGTTGAAAATAAAAATCTTACCGATTACTTTTAAAATAGTAACCAACGAATGTACTGAAAATAAATCATGCCGATTACCTTTGAAATAGTAACCGACGAATATGTTGAAAATAAAAATCTTACCGATTACTTTTGAAATAGTAACCAACGAATATGCTGAAAATAAAGTCTTGCCGATTACTTTTGAAATAGTAAACGACGAATATGTTGAAAATAAAAATCTTGTCGATTACTTTTAAAATAGTAACCGACAAATATGTTGAAAATAAAAATCTTGCCGATTACTTTTGAAATAGTCACCGACGAATATGCTGAAAATAAAAATCTTGCCGATTACTTTTGAAATAGTAACCGACGAATGTGCTGAAAATAAATCATGCCGATTACTTTCGAAATAGTAAGCGACGAATATGTTGAAAATAAAAATCTTACCGATTACTTTTAAAATAGTAACCAACGAATGTACTGAAAATAAAGTCTTGCCGATTACTTTTGAAATAGTAACCGACGAATGTGCAGAAAATAGATCATGCCGATTACTTTTGAAATAGTAACCGACGAATGTGTTGAAAATAAATCATGCCGATTACTTTTGAAATAGTAACCGACGAATGTGCTGAAAATAAATCATGCCGATTACTTTCGAAATAGTAAGCAACGAATATGTTGAAAATAAAAATATTACCGATTACTTTTAAAATAGTAACCAACGAATGTACTGAAAATAAATCATGCCGATTACCTTTGAAATAGTAACCGACGAATATGTTGAAAATAAAAATCTTACCGATTACTTTTAAAATAGTAAACAACGAATGTACTGAAAATAAAGTCTTGCCGATTACTTTTGAAATATTAAACGACGAATGTGCAGAAAATAGATCATGCCGATTACTTTTGAAATAGTAACCAATGAATGTACTGAAAATAAATCATGCCGATTACTTTTGAAATAGGAACCGACGAATATGTTGAAAATAAAAATCTTGTCGATTACTTTTAAAATAGTAACCGACAAATATGCTGAAAATAAAAATCTTGCCGATTACTTTTGAAATAGTAACCGACGAATGTGCAGAAAATAGATCATGCCGATTACTTTTGAAATAATCACCGACGAATATGCTGAAGATAAAAATCTTGCCGATTACTTTTGAAATAGTAACCGACGAATGTGCTGAAAATAAATCATGCCGATTACTTTCGAAATAGTAAGCGACGAATATGTTGAAAATAAAAATCTTACCGATTACTTTTAAAATAGTAAACAACGAATGTACTGAAAATAAAGTGTTGCCGATTACTTTTGAAATAGGAACCGACGAATATGTTGAAAATAAAAATCTTGTCAATTACTTTTAAAATAGTAACCGACAAATATGCTGAAAATAAAAATCTTGCCGATTACTTTTGAAATAGTAACCGACGAATGTGCAGAAAATAGATCATGCCGATTACTTTTGAAATAGTAACCGACGAATATGTTGAAAATAAAAATCTTACCGATTACTTTTGAAATAGTAACCAACGAATATGCTGAAAATAAAGTCTTGCCGATTACTTTTGAAATAGTAAACGACGAATATGTTGAAAATAAAAATCTTGTCGATTACTTTTAAAATAGTAACCGACAAATATGTTGAAAATAAAAATCTTGCCGATTACTTTTGAAATAGTCACCGACGAATATGCTGAAAATAAAAATCTTGCCGATTACTTTTGAAATAGTAACCGACGAATGTGCTGAAAATAAATCATGCCGATTACTTTCGAAATAGTAAGCGACGAATATGTTGAAAATAAAAATCTTACCGATTACTTTTAAAATAGTAACCAACGAATGTACTGAAATTAAAGTCTTGCCGATTACTTTTGAAATAGTAACCGACGAATGTGCAGAAAATAGATCATGCCGATTACTTTTGAAATAGTAACCGACGAATGTGTTGAAAATAAATCATGCCGATTACTTTTGAAATAGTAACCGACGAATGTGCTGAAAATAAATCATGCCGATTACTTTCGAAATAGTAAGCAACGAATATGTTGAAAATAAAAATATTACCGATTACTTTTAAAATAGTAACCAACGAATGTACTGAAAATAAATCATGCCGATTACCTTTGAAATAGTAACCGACGAATATGTTGAAAATAAAAATCTTACCGATTACTTTTAAAATAGTAAACAACGAATGTACTGAAAATAAAGTCTTGCCGATTACTTTTGAAATATTAAACGACGAATGTGCAGAAAATAGATCATGCCGATTACTTTTGAAATAGTAACCAATGAATGTACTGAAAATAAATCATGCCGATTACTTTTGAAATAGGAACCGACGAATATGTTGAAAATAAAAATCTTGTCGATTACTTTTAAAATAGTAACCGACAAATATGCTGAAAATAAAAATCTTGCCGATTACTTTTGAAATAGTAACCGACGAATGTGCAGAAAATAGATCATGCCGATTACTTTTGAAATAGTCACCGACGAATATGCTGAAGATAAAAATCTTGCCGATTACTTTTGAAATAGTAACCGACGAATGTGCTGAAAATAAATCATGCCGATTACTTTCGAAATAGTAAGCGACGAATATGTTGAAAATAAAAATCTTACCGATTACTTTTAAAATAGTAAACAACGAATGTACTGAAAATAAAGTGTTGCCGATTACTTTTGAAATAGGAACCGACGAATATGTTGAAAATAAAAATCTTGTCAATTACTTTTAAAATAGTAACCGACAAATATGCTGAAAATAAAAATCTTGCCGATTACTTTTGAAATAGTAACCGACGAATGTGCAGAAAATAGATCATGCCGATTACTTTTGAAATAGTAACCGACGAATGTGTTGAAAATAAATCATGCCGATTACTTTTGAAATAGTAACCGACGAATGTGCTGAAAATAAATCATGCCGATTACTATTGAAATAGTTACCGACGAATGTGCTGAAAATAAAAATCTTGCCGATTACTTTTGAAATAGTAACCGACGAATGTGCAGAAAATAGATCATGCCGATTACTTTTGAAATAGTAACCGACGAATGTGTTGAAAATAAATCATGCCGATTACTTTTGAAATAGTAACTGACTAATGTCCTGAAAATAAATCATTCCGATTACTTTCGAAATAGTAAGCAACGAATATGTTGAAAATAAAAATCTTACCGATTACTTTTAAAATAGTAACCAACGAATGTACTGAAAATAAATCATGCCGATTACCTTTGAAATAGTAACCGACGAATATGTTGAAAATAAAAATCTTACCGATTACTTTTGAAATAGTAACCAACGAATATGCTGAAAATAAAGTCTTGCCGATTACTTTTGAAATAGTAAACGACGAATATGTTGAAAATAAAAATCTTGTCGATTACTTTTAAAATAGTAACCGACAAATATTCTGAAAATAAAAATCTTGCCGATTACTTTTGAAATAGTAACCGACGAATGTGCAGAAAATAGATCATGCCGATTACTTTTGAAATAGTAACCGACGAATGTGTTGAAAATAAATCATGCCGATTACTTTTGAAATAGTAACCGACTAATGTCCTGAAAATAAATCATTCCGATTACTTTCGAAATAGTAAGCAACGAATATATTGAAAATAAAAATCTTACCGATTACTTTTAAAATAGTAACCAACGAATGTACTGAAAATAAATCATGCCGATTACCTTTGAAATAGTAACCGACGAATATGTTGAAAATAAAAATCTTACCGATTACTTTTGAAATAGTAACCAACGAATATGCTGAAAATAAAGTCTTGCCGATTACTTTTGAAATAGTAAACGACGAATATGTTGAAAATAAAAATCTTGTCGATTACTTTTAAAATAGTAACCGACAAATATGTTGAAAATAAAAATCTTGCCGATTACTTTTGAAATAGTCACCGACGAATATGCTGAAAATAAAAATCTTGCCGATTACTTTTGAAATAGTAACCGACGAATGTGCTGAAAATAAATCATGCCGATTACTTTCGAAATAGTAAGCGACGAATATGTTGAAAATAAAAATCTTACCGATTACTTTTAAAATAGTAACCAACGAATGTACTGAAAATAAAGTCTTGCCGATTACTTTTGAAATAGTAACCGACGAATGTGCAGAAAATAGATCATGCCGATTACTTTTGAAATAGTAACCGACGAATGTGTTGAAAATAAATCATGCCGATTACTTTTGAAATAGTAACCGACGAATGTGCTGAAAATAAATCATGCCGATTACTTTCGAAATAGTAAGCAACGAATATGTTGAAAATAAAAATATAACCGATTACTTTTAAAATAGTAACCAACGAATGTACTGAAAATAAATCATGCCGATTACCTTTGAAATAGTAACCGACGAATATGTTGAAAATAAAAATCTTATCGATTACTTTTGAAAAAGTAACCAACGAATATGCTGAAAATAAAGTCTTGCCCATTACTTTGCAAATAGTAACCTGACGAATGTGCTGAAAATAAATCATGCCGATTACTTTTGAAATAGTTACCGACGAATGTGCTGAAAATAAAAATCTTGCCGATTACTTTTGAAAAAGTAACCGACAAATATGCTGAAAATAAAAATCTTGCCGATTACTTTTGAAATAGTCACCGACCAATATGCTGAAAATAAAAATCTTGCCGATTACTTTTGAAATAGTAACCGACGAATGTGTTGAAAATAAATCATGCCGATTACTTTTGAAATAGTAACCGACGAATGTGCTGAAAATAAATCATGCCGATTACTTTCGAAATAGTAAGCAACGAATATGTTGAAAATAAAAATCTTACCGATTACTTTTAAAATAGTAACCAACGAATGTACTGAAAATAAATCATGCCGATTACCTTTGAAATAGTAACCGACGAATATGTTGAAAATAAAAATCTTATCGATTACTTTTGAAATAGTAACCAACGAATATGCTGAAAATAAAGTCTTGCCCATTACTTTTGAAATAGTAACCTGACGAATGTGCTGAAAATAAATCATGCCGATTACTTTTGAAATAGTCACCGACGAATATGCTGAAAATAAAAATCTTGCCGATTACTTTTGAGATAGTAACCGACGAATGTGCTGAAATTAAATCATGCCGATTACTTTCGAAATAGTAAGCAACGAATATGTTGAAAATAAAAATCTTACCGATTACTTTTAAAATAGTAACCAATGAATGTACTGAAAATAAATCATGCCGATTACTTTTGAAATAGGAACCGACGAATATGTTGAAAATAAAAATCTTGTCGATTACTTTTAAAATAGTAACCGACAAATATGCTGAAAATAAAGTCTTGCCCATTACTTTGCAAATAGTAACCTGACGAATGTGCTGAAAATAAATCATGCCGATTACTTTTGAAATAGTTACCGACGAATGTGCTGAAAATAAAAATCTTGCCGATTACTTTTGAAAAAGTAACCGACAAATATGCTGAAAATAAAAATCTTGCCGATTACTTTTGAAATAGTCACCGACCAATATGCTGAAAATAAAAATCTTGCCGATTACTTTTGAAATAGTAACCGACGAATGTGTTGAAAATAAATCATGCCGATTACTTTTGAAATAGTAACCGACGAATGTGCTGAAAATAAATCATGCCGATTACTTTCGAAATAGTAAGCAACGAATATGTTGAAAATAAAAATCTTACCGATTACTTTTAAAATAGTAACCAACGAATGTACTGAAAATAAATCATGCCGATTACCTTTGAAATAGTAACCGACGAATATGTTGAAAATAAAAATCTTATCGATTACTTTTGAAATAGTAACCAACGAATATGCTGAAAATAAAGTCTTGCCCATTACTTTTGAAATAGTAACCTGACGAATGTGCTGAAAATAAATCATGCCGATTACTTTTGAAATAGTCACCGACGAATATGCTGAAAATAAAAATCTTGCCGATTACTTTTGAGATAGTAACCGACGAATGTGCTGAAATTAAATCATGCCGATTACTTTCGAAATAGTAAGCAACGAATATGTTGAAAATAAAAATCTTACCGATTACTTTTAAAATAGTAACCAATGAATGTACTGAAAATAAATCATGCCGATTACTTTTGAAATAGGAACCGACGAATATGTTGAAAATAAAAATCTTGTCGATTACTTTTAAAATAGTAACCGACAAATATGCTGAAAATAAAAATCTTGCCGATTACTTTTAAAATAGTAACCGACGAATGTGCAGAAAATAGATCATGCCGATTACTTTTGAAATAGTAACCGACGAATGTGTTGAAAATAAATCATGCCGATTACTTTTGAAATAGTAACCGACTAATGTCCTGAAAATAAATCATTCCGATTACTTTCGAAATAGTAAGCAACGAATATGTTGAAAATAAAAATCTTACCGATTACTTTTAAAATAGTAACCAACGAATGTACTGAAAATAAATCATGCCGATTACCTTTGAAATAGTAACCGTCGAATATGTTGAAAATAAAAATCTTACCGATTACTTTTGAAATAGTAACCAACGAATATGCTGAAAATAAAGTCTTGCCGATTACTTTTGAAATAGTAAACGACGAATATGTTGAAAATAAAAATCTTGTCGATTACTTTTAAAATAGTAACCGACAAATATGCTGAAAATAAAAATCTTGCCGATTACTTTTGAAATAGTAACCGACGAATGTGCAGAAAATAGATCATGCCGATTACTTTTGAAATAGTAACCGACGAATGTGTTGAAAATAAATCATGCCGATTACTTTTGAAATAGTAACCGACTAATGTCCTGAAAATAAATCATTCCGATTACTTTCGAAATAGTAAGCAACGAATATGTTGAAAATAAAAATCTTACCGATTACTTTTAAAATAGTAACCAACGAAAGTACTGAAAATAAATCATGCCGATTACCTTTGAAATAGTAACCGACGAATATGTTGAAAATAAAAATCTTATCGATTACTTTTGAAATAGTAACCAACGAATATGCTGAAAATAAAGTCTTGCCCATTACTTTTGAAATAGTAACCTGACGAATGTGCTGAAAATAAATCATGCCGATTACTTTTGAAATAGTCACCGACGAATATGCTGAAAATAAAAATCTTGCCGATTACTTTTGAGATAGTAACCGACGAATGTGCTGAAATTAAATCATGCCGATTACTTTCGAAATAGTAAGCAACGAATATGTTGAAAATAAAAATCTTACCGATTACTTTTAAAATAGTAACCAATGAATGTACTGAAAATAAATCATGCCGATTACTTTTGAAATAGGAACCGACGAATATGTTGAAAATAAAAATCTTGTCGATTACTTTTAAAATAGTAACCGACAAATATGCTGAAAATAAAAATCTTGCCGATTACTTTTAAAATAGTAACCGACGAATGTGCAGAAAATAGATCATGCCGATTACTTTTGAAATAGTAACCGACGAATGTGTTGAAAATAAATCATGCCGATTACTTTTGAAATAGTAACCGACTAATGTCCTGAAAATAAATCATTCCGATTACTTTCGAAATAGTAAGCAACGAATATGTTGAAAATAAAAATCTTACCGATTACTTTTAAAATAGTAACCAACGAATGTACTGAAAATAAATCATGCCGATTACCTTTGAAATAGTAACCGTCGAATATGTTGAAAATAAAAATCTTACCGATTACTTTTGAAATAGTAACCAACGAATATGCTGAAAATAAAGTCTTGCCGATTACTTTTGAAATAGTAAACGACGAATATGTTGAAAATAAAAATCTTGTCGATTACTTTTAAAATAGTAACCGACAAATATGCTGAAAATAAAAATCTTGCCGATTACTTTTGAAATAGTAACCGACGAATGTGCAGAAAATAGATCATGCCGATTACTTTTGAAATAGTAACCGACGAATGTGTTGAAAATAAATCATGCCGATTACTTTTGAAATAGTAACCGACTAATGTCCTGAAAATAAATCATTCCGATTACTTTCGAAATAGTAAGCAACGAATATGTTGAAAATAAAAATCTTACCGATTACTTTTAAAATAGTAACCAACGAATGTACTGAAAATAAATCATGCCGATTACCTTTGAAATAGTAACCGACGAATATGTTGAAAATAAAAATCTTACCGATTACTTTTGAAATAGTAACCAACGAATATGCTGAAAATAAAGTCTTGCCGATTACTTTTGAAATAGTAAACGACGAATATGTTGAAAATAAAAATCTTGTCGATTACTTTTAAAATAGTAACCGACAAATATGTTGAAAATAAAAATCTTGCCGATTACTTTTGAAATAGTCACCGACGAATATGCTGAAAATAAAAATCTTGCCGATTACTTTTGAAATAGTAACCGACGAATGTGCTGAAAATAAATCATGCCGATTACTTTCGAAATAGTAAGCGACGAATATGTTGAAAATAAAAATCTTACCGATTACTTTTAAAATAGTAACCAACGAATGTACTGAAAATAAAGTCTTGCCGATTACTTTTGAAATAGTAACCGACGAATGTGCAGAAAATAGATCATGCCGATTACTTTTGAAATAGTAACCGACGAATGTGTTGAAAATAAATCATGCCGATTACTTTTGAAATAGTAACCGACGAATGTGCTGAAAATAAATCATGCCGATTACTTTCGAAATAGTAAGCAACGAATATGTTGAAAATAAAAATATTACCGATTACTTTTAAAATAGTAAACAACGAATGTACTGAAAATAAAGTCTTGCCGATTACTTTTGAAATATTAAACGACGAATATGTTGAAAATAAAAATCTTGTCGATTACTTTTAAAATAGTAACCGACAAATATGTTGAAAATAAAAATCTTGCCGATTACTTTTGAAATAGTCACCGACGAATATGCTGAAGATAAAAATCTTGCCGATTACTTTTGAAATAGTAACCGACGAATGTGCTGAAAATAAATCATGCCGATTACTTTCGAAATAGTAAGCGACGAATAAGTTGAAAATAAAAATCTTACCGATTACTTTTAAAATAGTAAACAACGAATGTACTGAAAATAAAGTCTTGCCGATTACTTTTGAAATAGGAACCGACGAATATGTTGAAAATAAAAATCTTGTCAATTACTTTTAAAATAGTAACCGACAAATATGCTGAAAATAAAAATCTTGCCGATTACTTTTGAAATAGTAACCGACGAATGTGCAGAAAATAGATCATGCCGATTACTTTTGAAATAGTAACCGACGAATGTGTTGAAAATAAATCATGCCGATTACTTTTGAAATAGTAACCGACGAATGTGCTGAAAATAAATCATGCCGATTACTATTGAAATAGTTACCGACGAATGTGCTGAAAATAAAAATCTTGCCGATTACTTTTGAAATAGTAACCGACGAATGTGCAGAAAATAGATCATGCCGATTACTTTTGAAATAGTAACCGACGAATGTGTTGAAAATAAATCATGCCGATTACTTTTGAAATAGTAACTGACTAATGTCCTGAAAATAAATCATTCCGATTACTTTCGAAATAGTAAGCAACGAATATGTTGAAAATAAAAATCTTACCGATTACTTTTAAAATAGTAACCAACGAATGTACTGAAAATAAATCATGCCGATTACCTTTGAAATAGTAACCGACGAATATGTTGAAAATAAAAATCTTACCGATTACTTTTGAAATAGTAACCAACGAATATGCTGAAAATAAAGTCTTGCCGATTACTTTTGAAATAGTAAACGACGAATATGTTGAAAATAAAAATCTTGTCGATTACTTTTAAAATAGTAACCGACAAATATGCTGAAAATAAAAATCTTGCCGATTACTTTTGAAATAGTAACCGACGAATGTGCAGAAAATAGATCATGCCGATTACTTTTGAAATAGTAACCGACGAATGTGTTGAAAATAAATCATGCCGATTACTTTTGAAATAGTAACCGACTAATGTCCTGAAAATAAATCATTCCTATTACTTTCGAAATAGTAAGCAACGAATATGTTGAAAATAAAAATCTTACCGATTACTTTTAAAATAGTAACCAACGAATGTACTGAAAATAAATCATGCCGATTACCTTTGAAATAGTAACCGACGAATATGTTGAAAATAAAAATCTTACCGATTACTTTTGAAATAGTAACCAACGAATATGCTGAAAATAAAGTCTTGCCGATTACTTTTGAAATAGTAAACGACGAATATGTTGAAAATAAAAATCTTGTCGATTACTTTTAAAATAGTAACCGACAAATATGTTGAAAATAAAAATCTTGCCGATTACTTTTGAAATAGTCACCGACGAATATGCTGAAAATAAAAATCTTGCCGATTACTTTTGAAATAGTAACCGTCGAATGTGCTGAAAATAAATCATGCCGATTACTTTCGAAATAGTAAGCGACGAATATGTTGAAAATAAAAATCTTACCGATTACTTTTAAAATAGTAACCAACGAATGTACTGAAAATAAAGTCTTGCCGATTACTTTTGAAATAGTAACCGACGAATGTGCAGAAAATAGATCATGCCGATTACTTTTGAAATAGTAACCGACGAATGTGTTGAAAATAAATCATGCCGATTACTTTTGAAATAGTAACCGACGAATGTGCTGAAAATAAATCATGCCGATTACTTTCGAAATAGTAAGCAACGAATATGTTGAAAATAAAAATATTACCGATTACTTTTAAAATAGTAACCAACGAATGTACTGAAAATAAATCATGCCGATTACCTTTGAAATAGTAACCGACGAATATGTTGAAAATAAAAATCTTATCGATTACTTTTGAAAAAGTAACCAACGAATATGCTGAAAATAAAGTCTTGCCCATTAATTTTGAAATAGTAACCTGACGAATGTGCTGAAAATAAATCATGCCGATTACTTTTGAAATAGTAACCGACGAATGTGCTGAAAATAAATCATGCCGATTACTTTTGAAATAGTCACCGATGAATATGCTGAAAATAAAAATCTTGCCGATTACTTTTGAGATAGTAACCGACGAATGTGCTGAAATTAAATCATGCCGATTACTTTCGAAATAGTAAGCAACGAATATGTTGAAAATAAAAATCTTACCGATTACTTTTAAAATAGTAACCAATGAATGTACTGAAAATAAATCATGCCGATTACTTTTGAAATAGGAACCGACGAATATGTTGAAAATAAAAATCTTGTCGATTACTTTTAAAATAGTAACCGACAAATATGCTGAAAATAAAAATCTTGCCGATTACTTTTGAAATAGTAACCGACGAATGTGCAGAAAATAGATCATGCCGATTACTTTTGAAATAGTAACCGACGAATGTGTTGAAAATAAATCATGCCGATTACTTTTGAAATAGTAACCGACTAATGTCCTGAAAATAAATCATTCCGATTACTTTCGAAATAGTAAGCAACGAATATGTTGAAAATAAAAATCTTACCGATTACTTTTAAAATAGTAACCAACGAATGTACTGAAAATAAATCATGCCGATTACCTTTGAAATAGTAACCGACGAATATGTTGAAAATAAAAATCTTACCGATTACTTTTGAAATAGTAACCAACGAATATGCTGAAAATAAAGTCTTGCCGATTACTTTTGAAATAGTAAACGACGAATATGTTGAAAATAAAAATCTTGTCGATTACTTTTAAAATAGTAACCGACAAATATGCTGAAAATAAAAATCTTGCCGATTACTTTTGAAATAGTAACCGACGAATGTGCAGAAAATAGATCATGCCGATTACTTTTGAAATAGTAACCGACGAATGTGTTGAAAATAAATCATGCCGATTACTTTTGAAATAGTAACCGACTAATGTCCTGAAAATAAATCATTCCGATTACTTTCGAAATAGTAAGCAACGAATATGTTGAAACTAAAAATCTTACCGATTACTTTTAAAATAGTAACCAACGAATGTACTGAAAATAAATCATGCCGATTACCTTTGAAATAGTAACCGACGAATATGTTGAAAATAAAAATCTTACCGATTACTTTTGAAATAGTAACCAACGAATATGCTGAAAATAAAGTCTTGCCGATTACTTTTGAAATAGTAAACGACGAATATGTTGAAAATAAAAATCTTGTCGATTACTTTTAAAATAGTAACCGACAAATATGTTGAAAATAAAAATCTTGCCGATTACTTTTGAAATAGTCACCGACGAATATGCTGAAAATAAAAATCTTGCCGATTACTTTTGAAATAGTAACCGACGAATGTGCTGAAAATAAATCATGCCGATTACTTTCGAAATAGTAAGCGACGAATATGTTGAAAATAAAAATCTTACCGATTACTTTTAAAATAGTAACCAACGAATGTACTGAAAATAAAGTCTTGCCGATTACTTTTGAAATAGTAACCGACGAATGTGCAGAAAATAGATCATGCCGATTACTTTTGAAATAGTAACCGACGAATGTGTTGAAAATAAATCATGCCGATTACTTTTGAAATAGTAACCGACGAATGTGCTGAAAATAAATCATGCCGATTACTTTCGAAATAGTAAGCAACGAATATGTTGAAAATAAAAATATTACCGATTACTTTTAAAATAGTAACCAACGAATGTACTGAAAATAAATCATGCCGATTACCTTTGAAATAGTAACCGACGAATATGTTGAAAATAAAAATCTTATCGATTACTTTTGAAAAAGTAACCAACGAATATGCTGAAAATAAAGTCTTGCCCATTACTTTTGAAATAGTAACCTGACGAATGTGCTGAAAATAAATCATGCCGATTACTTTTGAAATAGTCACCGACGAATATGCTGAAAATAAAAATCTTGCCGATTACTTTTGAAATAGTAACCGACGAATGTGCTGAAAATAAATCATGCCGATTACTTTCGAAATAGTAAGCAACGAATATGTTGAAAAAAAAAATCTTACCGATTACTTTTAAAATAGTAACCAACGAATGTACTGAAAATAAATCATGCCAATTACTTTTGAAATAGGAACCGACGAATATGTTGAAAATAAAAATCTTGTCGATTACTTTTAAAATAGTAACCGACAAATATGCTGAAAATAAAAATCTTACCGATTACTTTTAAAATAGTAACCAACGAATGTACTGAAAATAAATCATGCCGATTACCTTTGAAATAGTAACCGACGAATATGTTGAAAATAAAAATCTTACCGATTACTTTTGAAATAGTAACCAACGAATATGCTGAAAATAAAGTCTTGCCGATTACTTTTGAAATAGTAAACGACGAATATGTTGAAAATAAAAATCTTGTCGATTACTTTTAAAATAGTAACCGACAAATATGCTGAAAATAAAAATCTTGCCGATTACTTTTGAAATAGTAACCGACGAATGTGCAGAAAATAGATCATGCCGATTACTTTTGAAATAGTAACCGACGAATGTGTTGAAAATAAATCATGCCGATTACTTTTGAAATAGTAACCGACTAATGTCCTGAAAATAAATCATTCCGATTACTTTCGAAATAGTAAGCAACGAATATGTTGAAAATAAAAATCTTACCGATTACTTTTAAAATAGTAACCAACGAATGTACTGAAAATAAATCATGCCGATTACCTTTGAAATAGTAACCGACGAATATGTTGAAAATAAAAATCTTACCGATTACTTTTGAAATAGTAACCAACGAATATGCTGAAAATAAAGTCTTGCCGATTACTTTTGAAATAGTAAACGACGAATATGTTGAAAATAAAAATCTTGTCGATTACTTTTAAAATAGTAACCGACAAATATGCTGAAAATAAAAATCTTGCCGATTACTTTTGAAATAGTAACCGACGAATGTGCAGAAAATAGATCATGCCGATTACTTTTGAAATAGTAACCGACGAATGTGTTGAAAATAAATCATGCCGATTACTTTTGAAATAGTAACCGACTAATGTCCTGAAAATAAATCAATCCGATTACTTTCGAAATAGTAAGCAACGAATATGTTGAAAATAAAAATCTTACCGATTACTTTTAAAATAGTAACCAACGAATGTACTGAAAATAAATCATGCCGATTACCTTTGAAATAGTAACCGACGAATATGTTGAAAATAAAAATCTTACCGATTACTTTTGAAATAGTAACCAACGAATATGCTGAAAATAAAGTCTTGCCGATTACTTTTGAAATAGTAAACGACGAATATGTTGAAAATAAAAATCTTGTCGATTACTTTTAAAATAGTAACCGACAAATATGTTGAAAATAAAAATCTTGCCGATTACTTTTGAAATAGTCACCGACGAATATGCTGAAAATAAAAATCTTGCCGATTACTTTTGAAATAGTAACCGACGAATGTGCTGAAAATAAATCATGCCGATTACTTTCGAAATAGTAAGCGACGAATATGTTGAAAATAAAAATCTTACCGATTACTTTTAAAATAGTAACCAACGAATGTACTGAAAATAAAGTCTTGCCGATTACTTTTGAAATAGTAACCGACGAATGTGCAGAAAATAGATCATGCCGATTACTTTTGAAATAGTAACCGACGAATGTGCTGAAAATAAATCATGCCGATTACTTTCGAAATAGTAAGCAACGAATATGTTGAAAATAAAAATATTACCGATTACTTTTAAAATAGTAACCAACGAATGTACTGAAAATAAATCATGCCGATTACCTTTGAAATAGTAACCGACGAATATGTTGAAAATAAAAATCTTATCGATTACTTTTGAAAAAGTAACCAACGAATATGCTGAAAATAAAGTCTTGCCCATTAATTTTGAAATAGTAACCTGACGAATGTGCTGAAAATAAATCATGCCGATTACTTTTGAAATAGTAACCGACGAATGTGCTGAAAATAAATCATGCCGATTACTATTGAAATAGTTACCGACGAATGTGCTGAAAATAAAAATCTTGTCGATTACTTTTGAAAAAGTAACCGACAAATATGCTGAAAATAAAAATCTTGCCGATTACTTTTGAAATAGTCACCGACCAATATGCTGAAAATAAAAATCTTGCCGATTACTTTTGAAATAGTAACCGACGAATGTGTTGAAAATAAATCATGCCGATTACTTTTGAAATAGTAACCGACGAATGTGCTGAAAATAAATCATGCCGATTACTTTCGAAATAGTAAGCAACGAATATGTTGAAAATAAAAATCTTACCGATTACTTTTAAAATAGTAACCAACGAATGTACTGAAAATAAATCATGCCGATTACCTTTGAAATAGTAACCGACGAATATGTTGAAAATAAAAATCTTATCGATTACTTTTGAAATAGTAACCAACGAATATGCTGAAAATAAAGTCTTGCCCATTACTTTTGAAATAGTAACCTGACGAATGTGCTGAAAATAAATCGTGCCGATTACTTTTGAAATAGTCACCGATGAATATGCTGAAAATAAAAATCTTGCCGATTACTTTTGAGATAGTAACCGACGAATGTGCTGAAATTAAATCATGCCGATTACTTTCGAAATAGTAAGCAACGAATATGTTGAAAATAAAAATCTTACCGATTACTTTTAAAATAGTAACCAATGAATGTACTGAAAATAAATCATGCCGATTACTTTTGAAATAGGAACCGACGAATATGTTGAAAATAAAAATCTTGTCGATTACTTTTAAAATAGTAACCAACGAATGTACTGAAAATAAAGTCTTGCCGATTACTTTTGAAATAGTAACCGACGAATGTGCAGAAAATAGATCATGCCGATTACTTTTGAAATAGTAACCGACGAATGTGTTGAAAATAAATCATGCCGATTACTTTTGAAATAGTAACCGACGAATGTGCTGAAAATAAATCATGCCGATTACTTTCGAAATAGTAAGCAACGAATATGTTGAAAATAAAAATATTACCGATTACTTTTAAAATAGTAACCAACGAATGTACTGAAAATAAATCATGCCGATTACCTTTGAAATAGTAACCGACGAATATGTTGAAAATAAAAATCTTATCGATTACTTTTGAAAAAGTAACCAACGAATATGCTGAAAATAAAGTCTTGCCCATTAATTTTGAAATAGTAACCTGACGAATGTGCTGAAAATAAATCATGCCGATTACTTTTGAAATAGTAACCGACGAATGTGCTGAAAATAAATCATGCCGATTACTATTGAAATAGTTACCGACGAATGTGCTGAAAATAAAAATCTTGCCGATTACTTTTGAAAAAGTAACCGACAAATATGCTGAAAATAAAAATCTTGCCGATTACTTTTGAAATAGTCACCGACCAATATGCTGAAAATAAAAATCTGGCCGATTACTTTTGAAATAGTAACCGACGAATGTGTTGAAAATAAATCATGCCGATTACTTTTGAAATAGTAACCGACGAATGTGCTGAAAATAAATCATGCCGATTACTTTCGAAATAGTAAGCAACGAATATGTTGAAAATAAAAATCTTACCGATTACTTTTAAAATAGTAACCAACGAATGTACTGAAAATAAATCATGCCGATTACCTTTGAAATAGTAACCGACGAATATGTTGAAAATAAAAATCTTATCGATTACTTTTGAAATAGTAACCAACGAATATGCTGAAAATAAAGTCTTGCCCATTACTTTTGAAATAGTAACCTGACGAATGTGCTGAAAATAAATCATGCCGATTACTTTTGAAATAGTCACCGATGAATATGCTGAAAATAAAAATCTTGCCGATTACTTTTGAGATAGTAACCGACGAATGTGCTGAAATTAAATCATGCCGATTACTTTCGAAATAGTAAGCAACGAATATGTTGAAAATAAAAATCTTACCGATTACTTTTAAAATAGTAACCAATGAATGTACTGAAAATAAATCATGCCGATTACTTTTGAAATAGGAACCGACGAATATGTTGAAAATAAAAATCTTGTCGATTACTTTTAAAATAGTAACCGACAAATATGCTGAAAATAAAAATCTTGCCGATTACTTTTGAAATAGTAACCGACGAATGTGCAGAAAATAGATCATGCCGATTACTTTTGAAATAGTAACCGACGAATGTGTTGAAAATAAATCATGCCGATTACTTTTGAAATAGTAACCGACTAATGTCCTGAAAATAAATCATTCCGATTACTTTCGAAATAGTAAGCAACGAATATGTTGAAAATAAAAATCTTACCGATTACTTTTAAAATAGTAACCAACGAATGTACTGAAAATAAATCATGCCGATTACCTTTGAAATAGTAACCGACGAATATGTTGAAAATAAAAATCTTACCGATTACTTTTGAAATAGTAACCAACGAATATGCTGAAAATAAAGTCTTGCCGATTACTTTTGAAATAGTAAACGACGAATATGTTGAAAATAAAAATCTTGTCGATTACTTTTAAAATAGTAACCGACAAATATGCTGAAAATAAAAATCTTGCCGATTACTTTTGAAATAGTAACCGACGAATGTGCAGAAAATAGATCATGCCGATTACTTTTGAAATAGTAACCGACGAATGTGTTGAAAATAAATCATGCCGATTACTTTTGAAATAGTAACCGACTAATGTCCTGAAAATAAATCATTCCGATTACTTTCGAAATAGTAAGCAACGAATATGTTGAAACTAAAAATCTTACCGATTACTTTTAAAATAGTAACCAACGAATGTACTGAAAATAAATCATGCCGATTACCTTTGAAATAGTAACCGACGAATATGTTGAAAATAAAAATCTTACCGATTACTTTTGAAATAGTAACCAACGAATATGCTGAAAATAAAGTCTTGCCGATTA
The DNA here is from genome assembly GCA_958299785.1 of Medicago lupulina. Classification (NCBI taxonomy): domain Eukaryota; kingdom Viridiplantae; phylum Streptophyta; class Magnoliopsida; order Fabales; family Fabaceae; genus Medicago; species Medicago lupulina. The sequence goes on from OY283142.1 coordinate 37,350,294, forward strand.
CTTTTGAAATAGTAAACGACGAATATGTTGAAAATAAAAATCTTGTCGATTACTTTTAAAATAGTAACCGACAAATATGTTGAAAATAAAAATCTTGCCGATTACTTTTGAAATAGTCACCGACGAATATGCTGAAAATAAAAATCTTGCCGATTACTTTTGAAATAGTAACCGACGAATGTGCTGAAAATAAATCATGCCGATTACTTTCGAAATAGTAAGCGACGAATATGTTGAAAATAAAAATCTTACCGATTACTTTTAAAATAGTAACCAACGAATGTACTGAAAATAAAGTCTTGCCGATTACTTTTGAAATAGTAACCGACGAATGTGCAGAAAATAGATCATGCCGATTACTTTTGAAATAGTAACCGACGAATGTGTTGAAAATAAATCATGCCGATTACTTTTGAAATAGTAACCGACGAATGTGCTGAAAATAAATCATGCCGATTACTTTCGAAATAGTAAGCAACGAATATGTTGAAAATAAAAATATTACCGATTACTTTTAAAATAGTAACCAACGAATGTACTGAAAATAAATCATGCCGATTACCTTTGAAATAGTAACCGACGAATATGTTGAAAATAAAAATCTTATCGATTACTTTTGAAAAAGTAACCAACGAATATGCTGAAAATAAAGTCTTGCCCATTAATTTTGAAATAGTAACCTGACGAATGTGCTGAAAATAAATCATGCCGATTACTTTTGAAATAGTAACCGACGAATGTGCTGAAAATAAATCATGCCGATTACTATTGAAATAGTTACCGACGAATGTGCTGAAAATAAAAATCTTGCCGATTACTTTTGAAAAAGTAACCGACAAATATGCTGAAAATAAAAATCTTGCCGATTACTTTTGAAATAGTCACCGACCAATATGCTGAAAATAAAAATCTGGCCGATTACTTTTGAAATAGTAACCGACGAATGTGTTGAAAATAAATCATGCCGATTACTTTTGAAATAGTAACCGACGAATGTGCTGAAAATAAATCATGCCGATTACTTTCGAAATAGTAAGCAACGAATATGTTGAAAATAAAAATCTTACCGATTACTTTTAAAATAGTAACCAACGAATGTACTGAAAATAAATCATGCCGATTACCTTTGAAATAGTAACCGACGAATATGTTGAAAATAAAAATCTTATCGATTACTTTTGAAATAGTAACCAACGAATATGCTGAAAATAAAGTCTTGCCCATTACTTTTGAAATAGTAACCTGACGAATGTGCTGAAAATAAATCATGCCGATTACTTTTGAAATAGTCACCGATGAATATGCTGAAAATAAAAATCTTGCCGATTACTTTTGAGATAGTAACCGACGAATGTGCTGAAATTAAATCATGCCGATTACTTTCGAAATAGTAAGCAACGAATATGTTGAAAATAAAAATCTTACCGATTACTTTTAAAATAGTAACCAATGAATGTACTGAAAATAAATCATGCCGATTACTTTTGAAATAGGAACCGACGAATATGTTGAAAATAAAAATCTTGTCGATTACTTTTAAAATAGTAACCGACAAATATGCTGAAAATAAAAATCTTGCCGATTACTTTTGAAATAGTAACCGACGAATGTGCAGAAAATAGATCATGCCGATTACTTTTGAAATAGTAACCGACGAATGTGTTGAAAATAAATCATGCCGATTACTTTTGAAATAGTAACCGACTAATGTCCTGAAAATAAATCATTCCGATTACTTTCGAAATAGTAAGCAACGAATATGTTGAAAATAAAAATCTTACCGATTACTTTTAAAATAGTAACCAACGAATGTACTGAAAATAAATCATGCCGATTACCTTTGAAATAGTAACCGACGAATATGTTGAAAATAAAAATCTTACCGATTACTTTTGAAATAGTAACCAACGAATATGCTGAAAATAAAGTCTTGCCGATTACTTTTGAAATAGTAAACGACGAATATGTTGAAAATAAAAATCTTGTCGATTACTTTTAAAATAGTAACCGACAAATATGCTGAAAATAAAAATCTTGCCGATTACTTTTGAAATAGTAACCGACGAATGTGCAGAAAATAGATCATGCCGATTACTTTTGAAATAGTAACCGACGAATGTGTTGAAAATAAATCATGCCGATTACTTTTGAAATAGTAACCGACTAATGTCCTGAAAATAAATCATTCCGATTACTTTCGAAATAGTAAGCAACGAATATGTTGAAACTAAAAATCTTACCGATTACTTTTAAAATAGTAACCAACGAATGTACTGAAAATAAATCATGCCGATTACCTTTGAAATAGTAACCGACGAATATGTTGAAAATAAAAATCTTACCGATTACTTTTGAAATAGTAACCAACGAATATGCTGAAAATAAAGTCTTGCCGATTACTTTTGAAATAGTAAACGACGAATATGTTGAAAATAAAAATCTTGTCGATTACTTTTAAAATAGTAACCGACAAATATGTTGAAAATAAAAATCTTGCCGATTACTTTTGAAATAGTCACCGACGAATATGCTGAAAATAAAAATCTTGCCGATTACTTTTGAAATAGTAACCGACGAATGTGCTGAAAATAAATCATGCCGATTACTTTCGAAATAGTAAGCGACGAATATGTTGAAAATAAAAATCTTACCGATTACTTTTAAAATAGTAACCAACGAATGTACTGAAAATAAAGTCTTGCCGATTACTTTTGAAATAGTAACCGACGAATGTGCAGAAAATAGATCATGCCGATTACTTTTGAAATAGTAACCGACGAATGTGTTGAAAATAAATCATGCCGATTACTTTTGAAATAGTAACCGACGAATGTGCTGAAAATAAATCATGCCGATTACTTTCGAAATAGTAAGCAACGAATATGTTGAAAATAAAAATATTACCGATTACTTTTAAAATAGTAACCAACGAATGTACTGAAAATAAATCATGCCGATTACCTTTGAAATAGTAACCGACGAATATGTTGAAAATAAAAATCTTATCGATTACTTTTGAAAAAGTAACCAACGAATATGCTGAAAATAAAGTCTTGCCCATTACTTTTGAAATAGTAACCTGACGAATGTGCTGAAAATAAATCATGCCGATTACTTTTGAAATAGTAACCGACGAATGTGCTGAAAATAAATCATGCCGATTACTATTGAAATAGTTACCGACGAATGTGCTGAAAATAAAAATCTTGCCGATTACTTTTGAAAAAGTAACCGACAAATATGCTGAAAATAAAAATCTTGCCGATTACTTTTGAAATAGTCACCGAAAAATATGCTGAAAATAAAAATCTGGCCGATTACTTTTGAAATAGTAACCGACGAATGTGTTGAAAATAAATCATGCCGATTACTTTTGAAATAGTAACCGACGAATGTGCTGAAAATAAATCATGCCGATTACTTTCGAAATAGTAAGCAACGAATATGTTGAAAATAAAAATCTTACCGATTACTTTTAAAATAGTAACCAACGAATGTACTGAAAATAAATCATGCCGATTACCTTTGAAATAGTAACCGACGAATATGTTGAAAATAAAAATCTTATCGATTACTTTTGAAATAGTAACCAACGAATATGCTGAAAATAAAGTCTTGCCCATTACTTTTGAAATAGTAACCTGACGAATGTGCTGAAAATAAATCATGCCGATTACTTTTGAAATAGTCACCGATGAATATGCTGAAAATAAAAATCTTGCCGATTACTTTTGAGATAGTAACCGACGAATGTGCTGAAATTAAATCATGCCGATTACTTTCGAAATAGTAAGCAACGAATATGTTGAAAATAAAAATCTTACCGATTACTTTTAAAATAGTAACCAACGAATGTACTGAAAATAAATCATGCCGATTACCTTTGAAATAGTAACCGACGAATATGTTGAAAATAAAAATCTTACCGATTACTTTTGAAATAGTAACCAACGAATATGCTGAAAATAAAGTCTTGCCGATTACTTTTGAAATAGTAAACGACGAATATGTTGAAAATAAAAATCTTGTCGATTACTTTTAAAATAGTAACCGACAAATATGCTGAAAATAAAAATCTTGCCGATTACTTTTGAAATAGTAACCGACGAATGTGCAGAAAATAGATCATGCCGATTACTTTTGAAATAGTAACCGACGAATGTGTTGAAAATAAATCATGCCGATTACTTTTGAAATAGTAACCGACTAATGTCCTGAAAATAAATCATTCCGATTACTTTCGAAATAGTAAGCAACGAATATGTTGAAACTAAAAATCTTACCGATTACTTTTAAAATAGTAACCAACGAATGTACTGAAAATAAATCATGCCGATTACCTTTGAAATAGTAACCGACGAATATGTTGAAAATAAAAATCTTACCGATTACTTTTGAAATAGTAACCAACGAATATGCTGAAAATAAAGTCTTGCCGATTACTTTTGAAATAGTAAACGACGAATATGTTGAAAATAAAAATCTTGTCGATTACTTTTAAAATAGTAACCGACAAATATGTTGAAAATAAAAATCTTGCCGATTACTTTTGAAATAGTCACCGACGAATATGCTGAAAATAAAAATCTTGCCGATTACTTTTGAAATAGTAACCGACGAATGTGCTGAAAATAAATCATGCCGATTACTTTCGAAATAGTAAGCGACGAATATGTTGAAAATAAAAATCTTACCGATTACTTTTAAAATAGTAACCAACGAATGTACTGAAAATAAAGTCTTGCCGATTACTTTTGAAATAGTAACCGACGAATGTGCAGAAAATAGATCATGCCGATTACTTTTGAAATAGTAACCGACGAATGTGTTGAAAATAAATCATGCCGATTACTTTTGAAATAGTAACCGACGAATGTGCTGAAAATAAATCATGCCGATTACTTTCGAAATAGTAAGCAACGAATATGTTGAAAATAAAAATCTTACCGATTACTTTTAAAATAGTAACCAACGAATGTACTGAAAATAAATCATGCCGATTACCTTTGAAATAGTAACCGACGAATATGTTGAAAATAAAAATCTTATCGATTACTTTTGAAATAGTAACCAACGAATATGCTGAAAATAAAGTCTTGCCCATTACTTTTGAAATAGTAACCTGACGAATGTGCTGAAAATAAATCATGCCGATTACTTTTGAAATAGTCACCGATGAATATGCTGAAAATAAAAATCTTGCCGATTACTTTTGAGATAGTAACCGACGAATGTGCTGAAATTAAATCATGCCGATTACTTTCGAAATAGTAAGCAACGAATATGTTGAAAATAAAAATCTTACCGATTACTTTTAAAATAGTAACCAACGAATGTACTGAAAATAAATCATGCCGATTACCTTTGAAATAGTAACCGACGAATATGTTGAAAATAAAAATCTTACCGATTACTTTTGAAATAGTAACCAACGAATATGCTGAAAATAAAGTCTTGCCGATTACTTTTGAAATAGTAAACGACGAATATGTTGAAAATAAAAATCTTGTCGATTACTTTTAAAATAGTAACCGACAAATATGCTGAAAATAAAAATCTTGCCGATTACTTTTGAAATAGTAACCGACGAATGTGCAGAAAATAGATCATGCCGATTACTTTTGAAATAGTAACCGACGAATGTGTTGAAAATAAATCATGCCGATTACTTTTGAAATAGTAACCGACTAATGTCCTGAAAATAAATCATTCCGATTACTTTCGAAATAGTAAGCAACGAATATGTTGAAACTAAAAATCTTACCGATTACTTTTAAAATAGTAACCAACGAATGTACTGAAAATAAATCATGCCGATTACCTTTGAAATAGTAACCGACGAATATGTTGAAAATAAAAATCTTACCGATTACTTTTGAAATAGTAACCAACGAATATGCTGAAAATAAAGTCTTGCCGATTACTTTTGAAATAGTAAACGACGAATATGTTGAAAATAAAAATCTTGTCGATTACTTTTAAAATAGTAACCGACAAATATGTTGAAAATAAAAATCTTGCCGATTACTTTTGAAATAGTCACCGACGAATATGCTGAAAATAAAAATCTTGCCGATTACTTTTGAAATAGTAACCGACGAATGTGCTGAAAATAAATCATGCCGATTACTTTCGAAATAGTAAGCGACGAATATGTTGAAAATAAAAATCTTACCGATTACTTTTAAAATAGTAACCAACGAATGTACTGAAAATAAAGTCTTGCCGATTACTTTTGAAATAGTAACCGACGAATGTGCAGAAAATAGATCATGCCGATTACTTTTGAAATAGTAACCGACGAATGTGTTGAAAATAAATCATGCCGATTACTTTTGAAATAGTAACCGACGAATGTGCTGAAAATAAATCATGCCGATTACTTTCGAAATAGTAAGCAACGAATATGTTGAAAATAAAAATATTACCGATTACTTTTAAAATAGTAACCAACGAATGTACTGAAAATAAATCATGCCGATTACCTTTGAAATAGTAACCGACGAATATGTTGAAAATAAAAATCTTATCGATTACTTTTGAAAAAGTAACCAACGAATATTGTAACGCCCTAGTTGATATTTTATTATTTTGGTTGATTTAATATGTTTTATGTATTTTATATAATTTATGTGATTTATGTGAATAATTTGAAGTGTTGTTATTTATCATATAATTATTTGTGTGATTTTTGTTATTTAAGTAATTTAGGAGGAATTAGTAATTATTTAGAATTAGTAGAGTTTAAGGGGGTTAATGGAGATTAAAAGAAAATTTAAGTGAGGGAATAAAGAAAGAAAAGGAGTTACACTTTGTAAGGAAATAGGGAAGCCAGTAAGGAAAGAAAAGAAAAGAGCACGTATCAGTAAAACAAAAGAAACAGAGTTTTGGGAGAAAAGAGAAGAACCAAGAGGGAAGAGCTAGGAAGAGAGAATCTGATCAATTGCTGTAGATTTTCGCTGAATTAAGGTAAGGGTGGGCTAGCTTTTCAATTGTTGATATATACATGTATGATTTCATGAAAATGGATTGAAATTGGTAGTTTTGGAATTAGGTTTAAGAACATGATGAATTGCTCATTTTTCTGATGAATTGCGTTGTAATGTTGTTGTTATGAGATGTTTCTGTTGTTTTGTCGTATAATGAACCCATAACATTGTTCAAAAATCATTTTGGGTGATTGAGGGATCAAAGTTGGGATTTTTGGGTTAGAACTATGCTGTTATCGCAACTGTTTTGCTGAACCTGAGACCTGCTCGCTTAAGCGTGCTGCAAGCGTGCAGCTAGCGAGCAAAACCAAACTTACGTCTTTTTGGACGCTTAAGCGTGCAGCTGCTCGCTTAAGCGTGCTGAATCTTTTCCCAGACCATAGTGCGCACGCTCAAGCGTACCGTAAGCGTGCAGTAAGCGAACAAGAACCCAACCTTCGTGTTTTGGCTCGCTTAAGCGTGCAGCTGCTCGCTTAAGCGTGCTGGGTCCTGTGCGACCCATAACGTGATTTTTCTAAGATGTTCCAAACCCAAACCTAAGCTTTCTAAGATGTTTATTGGATTTATTAAGAATTGTTTAGATGATAAAACTGTAATTTGAAGATGATTAAGATGGAATTACATATGCTTATGTGTAAATAATTATACTTTGCTAAACTTGAGTTGCCTTGTTGATGTTGAGTGGTCTTGTCCAGTTGGGGAGGGTATCCTAAGTTGTTGTTGTTGTTGGTTGCATGCTGATATGCTCCATTAAGATGTTGGGTTGTATGCAGATATACACCATAGAGTCATTTCATACTCATTTGCATTTGTTGGGGGCTTATTGCCCTGGAATGTTTATCATTCACTGTTGGGGGCTTATTGCCCTGGAACGCTTTATCGTTCACCTGTTGGGGGCTTATTGCCCTGGGATGCTTTAACCATCCAAATTGTTGGGGGCTGATTGCCCTGGAATGCTTAGCATTCAACGCGCGTAGTTGGTACCACATGCATAATGCATTAGATGTTTATGGAGTCTTGCATTAGTTGTAGGTGTGAGTTGTCCTTTGGGGAATGATGTTGGTGAGATGTCGCCACAAATGTTGTTGTTGTTGTTGTAGATATGAATCAAAGATGAATTTAAGTTAATAAGTTGAGATGATATTGATGGTGTTGCTGTTGCAAGTTGTTATGAATTGTTGTTGTTTCAATTTACTTTGATGATTCATATATCTGTATATTTACTTTTGATTTGTGAACTCACCCCTTCTGCTGGAATTGCCGCCTTGTGGGCAAGTGCAGGTAGCGAAGACTAGCGGTGCTGGCTCTTGAGTCTAGGGCTCTGATACATAATAGGGATGGGGAAACGTTATCTTTCTTGTATTCTTTATGTATCATTTCTTTGAAGAAAATGTTGTTGAGATTCTATTGTTGAATAATTTTATTATGTTGACGGCCTCTGTGCCAAGATTTATGATGTAGTTGTTGAACATGATTTTATATAGAGATTTTCCGCTGCAGAATTTTTAATATGATGATAATGTATGTTGGTTTTAAATAGTTTTTATATTCTATTTAAATGATTTTGAAAAAGAAGTGTGATACTCCGTTGTTAAGTTGAATTACTCTGATTTTGATTATTAGTAATATTATTATTACGTTATTTCGGGAACGGGGTGTTACAGTTGGTATCAGAGCAAGTCGGTCCGTCAGACCATTAGAAGAGTCGTGTCGAGCCATGTAGAGTAGTGTGACAGGTTTAAACTGTCTTTGTTGTTCTAATTCTTGTTGTTATGTAGAACTATCGAGATGGCCGGAAGGAATGATGCTGCTCTTGCTGCTGCTTTGCAAGCAATGGCTCAGGTTGTTGGACAACAACAAGGTGCTGGTGGTGCTGGTGAAGGTGTAAGGATGCTTGAAACCTTCTTGAGGAATCATCCACCAACCTTTAAGGGAAGGTACGACCCCGATGGAGCACAGACTTGGCTGAAGGAGGTCGAGAGGATCTTCCGGGTGATGCAGTGTACGGATGTTCAGATGGTGCGGTTTGGCACGCACATGTTAGCAGAAGAGGCTGACGACTGGTGGGTAAGCACTCAACCCATACTCCAAGCTGAAGGTGCTGTGATCACGTGGGCCGTGTTTAGGCGGGAGTTCTTGAGGAGGTATTTCCCGGAGGATGTCCGAGGTAAGAAAGAAATTGAATTCCTTGAGCTGAAGCAGGGAGACATGTCCATTACGGAATATGCTGCTAAGTTCGTGGAGCTTGCAAAGTTCTATCCACATTATGCTGCGGAGACTGCTGAGTTCTCCAAATGTATTAAGTTTGAAAATGGTCTGCGAGCTGATATCAAGCGGGCCATTGGTTATCAGAAGATCAGAGACTTCTCTGAGTTGGTGAGCAGCTGCCGTATTTATGAAGAGGACACTAAAGCTCACTATAAGATAATGAATGACCGTAGAGGAAAGGGGCAGCAGAGTCGCCCAAAGCCTTATAGTGCCCCAGCTGATAAAGGTAAGCAGAGAATGCATGATGAGAGGAGGCCTGCACGTAGAGATGCTCCTGCTGAAGTGGTTTGTTATAAGTGTGGTGTGAAAGGCCACAAGAGCAATGCTTGTACCCGTGATGAGAAGAAATGTTTCAGATGCGGAAAGAAGGGCCACACTGTCACCGAATGCAAGCGTGGGGACATTGTTTGTTTCAACTGCAATGAAGAAGGTCACATTGGTTCTCAGTGCACTAAGCCTAAGAAGGCGCAGACCAGTGGTAGGGTTTTTGCCTTGACCGGTACTCAGACCGATCAGGAGGATCGACTTATTAGAGGTACTTGTTTCTTTAGTGGTACTCCTTTAATTGCTATTATAGATACTGGTGCAACGCATTGTTTCATTGCTATTGATTGTGCACAAAGATTGGGTTTGATTATGTCTGATATGAATGGGGAGATGGTTGTTGAAACTCCAGCTAAGGGTTCAGTAACTACTTCCCTTGTTTGTTTAAGTTGTCCGTTGTCTGTATTTGGTAGAGATTTTGAGGTGGACCTTGTCTGTTTGCCGTTAGTGGGAATGGATGTAATATTGGGGATGAATTGGTTAGAGTACAATCATGTCCTGATCAATTGTTTTACGAAGACTGTGCGGTTTTCTTCTGCTGAAGGAGAGAGTGGAACAGAATTTTTATCCACTAAAGAGATGAAGCGGTTAGAACAAGATGGTGTGTTGATGTTTTCTTTGTTGGCATTCTTGTCGGTGGAGAATCAAGCTGTAATTGATAGGCTGCCTGTTGTGAAGGAATTTCCTGAAGTTTTCCCTGATGAAATTCCAGATGTGCCACCAGAGAGGGAAGTTGAATTTTCGATTGACCTTGTGCCGGGTACGAAGCCTGTGTCGATGGCTCCTTACCGTATGTCAGCTTCGGAGTTAGCTGAGTTAAAGAAACAATTAGAAGACTTGCTTGACAAGAAGTTTGTGAGACCAAGTGTTTCACCGTGGGGAGCGCCGGTGTTGTTGGTAAAGAAGAAGGATGGTAGCATGCGGTTGTGTATTGATTACCGTCAGCTGAATAAGGTGACTATTAAGAATAGGTATCCACTACCGAGGATAGATGATTTGATGGATCAACTAGTGGGTGCCCGTGTGTTCAGTAAGATTGATTTGAGGTCAGGTTACCATCAGATAAAGGTGAAGGATGAGGATATGCAAAAGACAGCGTTTAGGACGCGGTATGGTCATTATGAATATAAGGTGATGCCTTTCGGTGTGACGAATGCACCTGGTGTGTTTATGGAATACATGAATAGAATTTTTCATGAGTATCTGGATCAGTTCGTAGTGGTCTTTATTGATGACATCTTGATTTATTCTAAGACTGAAGTTGAGCATGCAGAGCACTTGAAGATTGTTTTGCAGGTGCTGAAAGAGAAGAAATTGTATGCCAAGTTATCCAAGTGCGAGTTCTGGCTGAATGAAGTAAGTTTTCTTGGCCACATTATTTCTGGTAATGGTATTGCTGTAGATCCTTCGAAGGTTGATGCCGTGTCGCAGTGGGAGACACCAAAGTCAGTTACTGAGGTAAGAAGTTTTCTTGGTTTGGCTGGTTATTACCGCAGATTTATTGAAGGATTTTCGAAGTTGGCACTTCCTTTGACGCAGCTGACTTGTAAAGGTAAAGCATTTGTGTGGGATGCTAGTTGTGAGAGTAGTTTCAATAAGTTGAAGCAAAGGTTGACGACTGCTCCTATTTTGATTTTGCCAAAGCCAGAAGAGCCTTTTGTTGTGTATTGTGATGCATCTAAGCTGGGATTAGGTGGAGTTTTGATGCAAGATGGCAAGGTGGTAGCGTATGCTTCTAGGCAGCTGAGAGTGCATGAGAAGAATTATCCTACGCATGATCTAGAATTGGCAGCCGTGGTGTTTGTGTTGAAGATTTGGAGGCACTATTTGTATGGTTCCAGATTTGAAGTGTTTAGCGACCATAAAAGTTTAAAGTACCTGTTTGATCAGAAGGAGTTGAACATGAGGCAGAGAAGGTGGCTTGAGTTACTTAAGGACTATGATTTTGGTTTGAATTACCATCCTGGTAAAGCTAATGTTGTGGCTGATGCGTTGAGTAGAAAGACATTGCATATGTCGGCATTGATGATGAAAGAGTTCGAGTTGCTTGAACAGTTTAGGGACTTGAGTCTTGTTTGTGAAAGATCGCCTCAGAGTGTGCGGTTAGGCATGCTGAAGATAAATAGTGATTTCTTGAATGACATCAAAGAGGCGCAGAAGCTTGATGTTAAATTTGTGGATTTAATGGCTGCTAGTGATCCGAATGTGGATGGTGACTTCAAGGTCGATGACCAAGGTGTGTTGAGGTTTAGAGGAAGGATTTGTATTCCGGATGATGAAGATTTGAAAAAGTTGATCTTAGAAGAAAGTCACAAGAGTAGTTTGAGTATTCATCCTGGAGCTACAAAAATGTATCATGACCTGAAGAAATTGTTTTGGTGGTCCGGTTTGAAGAGGGATGTTGCTCAGTTTGTGTATGCATGTTTGACTTGCCAGAAGTCTAAGGTTGAGCACCAGAAGCCTGCAGGGCTGTTGACTCCGCTAGATGTACCTGAATGGAAGTGGGATAGCATTTCGATGGATTTTGTAACAAGTTTGCCGAATACTTCAAGGGGGCATGATGCCATTTGGGTCGTGGTCGACAGGTTGACTAAGTCGGCGCACTTTATTCCGATCAACATTACTTATCCGGTAGCTCAGTTGGCGGAGATCTACATCCGTGACATTGTGAAATTGCACGGTGTTCCATCTAGTATTGTGTCGGATAGAGATCCGAGGTTTACATCAAGGTTTTGGAAGAGTTTGCAAGATGCATTAGGTTCGAGATTGAGGCTGAGTTCGGCTTATCATCCGCAGACAGATGGTCAGTCGGAGAGGACTATCCAATCCTTAGAAGATTTGTTGAGGGTGTGTGTACTCGAGCAAGGTGGAGCTTGGGACAGCCACTTGCCGTTGATAGAGTTTACTTATAACAATAGTTACCATTCGAGTATTGGTATGGCACCGTTCGAAGCTTTGTATGGTCGAAGGTGTAGAACTCCTCTATGTTGGTTTGAGTCGGGTGAAAGTATTGTGTTAGGACCTGAGTTAGTGCAGCAGACTACGGAAAAGGTCAAGATGATAAGAGAAAAGATGAAAGCATCTCAAGATCGTCAGAAGAGTTATCATGACAAAAGGAGGAAAGCTCTTGAATTTCAGGAGGGTGATCATGTGTTTTTGAGGGTTACTCCGATGACGGGTGTAGGACGTGCATTGAAGTCGAAGAAGTTGACTCCAAAGTTCATTGGTCCTTATCAGATTTCCGAAAGAGTTGGAACCGTGGCGTATCGGATTGGATTGCCACCACATCTATCGAACTTGCATGATGTGTTTCATGTCTCGCAGTTGAGAAAGTATGTAGCAGATCCTTCGCATGTTATTCCTAGGGATGATGTGCAGGTTAGAGATAATCTTACTGTTGAGACTTTGCCGTTGAGGATTGATGATCGCAAGGTGAAGCAGTTGAGAGGCAAGGAAATACCTCTGGTTAGAGTTGTTTGGGGCGGTGTAACCGGTGAGAGTTTAACTTGGGAGTTGGAGAGCAAGATGCAAGAGTCCTATCCTGAGTTGTTTGTTGCTTAAGGTATTATTTCGAGGACGAAATTCTCTAAGTTGGGGAGAGTTGTAACGCCCTAGTTGATATTTTATTATTTTGGTTGATTTAATATGTTTTATGTATTTTATATAATTTATGTGATTTATGTGAATAATTTGAAGTGTTGTTATTTATCATATAATTATTTGTGTGATTTTTGTTATTTAAGTAATTTAGGAGGAATTAGTAATTATTTAGAATTAGTAGAGTTTAAGGGGGTTAATGGAGATTAAAAGAAAATTTAAGTGAGGGAATAAAGAAAGAAAAGGAGTTACACTTTGTAAGGAAATAGGGAAGCCAGTAAGGAAAGAAAAGAAAAGAGCACGTATCAGTAAAACAAAAGAAACAGAGTTTTGGGAGAAAAGAGAAGAACCAAGAGGGAAGAGCTAGGAAGAGAGAATCTGATCAATTGCTGTAGATTTTCGCTGAATTAAGGTAAGGGTGGGCTAGCTTTTCAATTGTTGATATATACATGTATGATTTCATGAAAATGGATTGAAATTGGTAGTTTTGGAATTAGGTTTAAGAACATGATGAATTGCTCATTTTTCTGATGAATTGCGTTGTAATGTTGTTGTTATGAGATGTTTCTGTTGTTTTGTCGTATAATGAACCCATAACATTGTTCAAAAATCATTTTGGGTGATTGAGGGATCAAAGTTGGGATTTTTGGGTTAGAACTATGCTGTTATCGCAACTGTTTTGCTGAACCTGAGACCTGCTCGCTTAAGCGTGCTGCAAGCGTGCAGCTAGCGAGCAAAACCAAACTTACGTCTTTTTGGACGCTTAAGCGTGCAGCTGCTCGCTTAAGCGTGCTGAATCTTTTCCCAGACCATAGTGCGCACGCTCAAGCGTACCGTAAGCGTGCAGTAAGCGAACAAGAACCCAACCTTCGTGTTTTGGCTCGCTTAAGCGTGCAGCTGCTCGCTTAAGCGTGCTGGGTCCTGTGCGACCCATAACGTGATTTTTCTAAGATGTTCCAAACCCAAACCTAAGCTTTCTAAGATGTTTATTGGATTTATTAAGAATTGTTTAGATGATAAAACTGTAATTTGAAGATGATTAAGATGGAATTACATATGCTTATGTGTAAATAATTATACTTTGCTAAACTTGAGTTGCCTTGTTGATGTTGAGTGGTCTTGTCCAGTTGGGGAGGGTATCCTAAGTTGTTGTTGTTGTTGGTTGCATGCTGATATGCTCCATTAAGATGTTGGGTTGTATGCAGATATACACCATAGAGTCATTTCATACTCATTTGCATTTGTTGGGGGCTTATTGCCCTGGAATGTTTATCATTCACTGTTGGGGGCTTATTGCCCTGGAACGCTTTATCGTTCACCTGTTGGGGGCTTATTGCCCTGGGATGCTTTAACCATCCAAATTGTTGGGGGCTGATTGCCCTGGAATGCTTAGCATTCAACGCGCGTAGTTGGTACCACATGCATAATGCATTAGATGTTTATGGAGTCTTGCATTAGTTGTAGGTGTGAGTTGTCCTTTGGGGAATGATGTTGGTGAGATGTCGCCACAAATGTTGTTGTTGTTGTTGTAGATATGAATCAAAGATGAATTTAAGTTAATAAGTTGAGATGATATTGATGGTGTTGCTGTTGCAAGTTGTTATGAATTGTTGTTGTTTCAATTTACTTTGATGATTCATATATCTGTATATTTACTTTTGATTTGTGAACTCACCCCTTCTGCTGGAATTGCCGCCTTGTGGGCAAGTGCAGGTAGCGAAGACTAGCGGTGCTGGCTCTTGAGTCTAGGGCTCTGATACATAATAGGGATGGGGAAACGTTATCTTTCTTGTATTCTTTATGTATCATTTCTTTGAAGAAAATGTTGTTGAGATTCTATTGTTGAATAATTTTATTATGTTGACGGCCTCTGTGCCAAGATTTATGATGTAGTTGTTGAACATGATTTTATATAGAGATTTTCCGCTGCAGAATTTTTAATATGATGATAATGTATGTTGGTTTTAAATAGTTTTTATATTCTATTTAAATGATTTTGAAAAAGAAGTGTGATACTCCGTTGTTAAGTTGAATTACTCTGATTTTGATTATTAGTAATATTATTATTACGTTATTTCGGGAACGGGGTGTTACAAATATGCTGAAAATAAAGTCTTGCCCATTACTTTTGAAATAGTAACCTGACGAATGTGCTGAAAATAAATCATGCCGATTACTTTTGAAATAGTCACCGACGAATATGCTGAAAATAAAAATCTTGCCGATTACTTTTGAAATAGTAACCGACGAATGTGCTGAAAATAAATCATGCCGATTACTTTCGAAATAGTAAGCAACGAATATGTTGAAAAAAAAAATCTTACCGATTACTTTTAAAATAGTAACCAACGAATGTACTGAAAATAAATCATGCCAATTACTTTTGAAATAGGAACCGACGAATATGTTGAAAATAAAAATCTTGTCGATTACTTTTAAAATAGTAACCGACAAATATGCTGAAAATAAAAATCTTGCCGATTACTTTTGAAATAGTAACCGACGAATGTGCAGAAAATAGATCATGCCGATTACTTTTGAAATAGTAACCGACGAATGTGTTGAAAATAAATCATGCCGATTACTTTTGAAATAGTAACCGACGAATGTGTTGAAAATAAATCATGCCGATTACTTTCGAAATAGTAAGCAACGAATATGTTGAAAATAAAAATCTTACCGATTACTTTTAAAATAGTAACCAACGAATGTACTGAAAATAAATCATGCCGATTACCTTTGAAATAGTAACCGACGAATATGTTGAAAATAAAAATCTTACCGATTACTTTTGAAATAGTAACCAACGAATATGCTGAAAATAAAGTCTTGCCGATTACTTTTGAAATAGTAAACGACGAATATGTTGAAAATAAAAATCTTGTCGATTACTTTTAAAATAGTAACCGACAAATATGTTGAAAATAAAAATCTTGCCGATTACTTTTGAAATAGTCACCGACGAATATGCTTAAAATAAAAATCTTGCCGATTACTTTTGAAATAGTAACCGACGAATGTGTTGAAAATAAATCATGCCGATTACTTTTGAAATAGTAACCGACTAATGTCCTGAAAATAAATCATTCCGATTACTTTCGAAATAGTAAGCAACGAATATGTTGAAAATAAAAATCTTACCGATTACTTTTAAAATAGTAACCAACGAATGTACTGAAAATAAATCATGCCGATTACCTTTGAAATAGTAACCGACGAATATGTTGAAAATAAAAATCTTACCGATTACTTTTGAAATAGTAACCAACGAATATGCTGAAAATAAAGTCTTGCCGATTACTTTTGAAGTAGTAAACGACGAATATGTTGAAAATAAAAATCTTGTCGATTACTTTTAAAATAGTAACCGACAAATATGCTGAAAATAAAAATCTTGCCGATTACTTTTGAAATAGTAACTGACGAATGTGCAGAAAATAGATCATGCCGATTACTTTTGAAATAGTAACCGAAGAATGTGTTGAAAATAAATCATGCCGATTACTTTTGAAATAGTAACCGACTAATGTCCTGAAAATAAATCATTCCGATTACTTTCGAAATAGTAAGCAACGAATATGTTGAAAATAAAAATCTTACCGATTACTTTTAAAATAGTAACCAACGAATGTACTGAAAATAAATCATGCCGATTACCTTTGAAATAGTAACCGACGAATATGTTGAAAATAAAAATCTTACCGATTACTTTTGAAATAGTAACCAACGAATATGCTGAAAATAAAGTCTTGCCGATTACTTTTGAAATAGTAAACGACGAATATGTTGAAAATAAAAATCTTGTCGATTACTTTTAAAATAGTAACCGACAAATATGTTGAAAATAAAAATCTTGCCGATTACTTTTGAAATAGTAACCGACGAATGTGCAGAAAATAGATCATGCCGATTACTTTTGAAATAGTAACCGACGAATGTGTTGAAAATAAATCATGCCGATTACTTTTGAAATAGTAACCGACTAATGTCCTGAAAATAAATCATTCCGATTACTTTCGAAATAGTAAGCAACGAATATGTTGAAACTAAAAATCTTACCGATTACTTTTAAAATAGTAACCAACGAATGTACTGAAAATAAATCATGCCGATTACCTTTGAAATAGTAACCGACGAATATGTTGAAAATAAAAATCTTACCGATTACTTTTGAAATAGTAACCAACGAATATGCTGAAAATAAAGTCTTGCCGATTACTTTTGAAATAGTAAACGACGAATATGTTGAAAATAAAAATCTTGTCGATTACTTTTAAAATAGTAACCGACAAATATGTTGAAAATAAAAATCTTGCCGATTACTTTTGAAATAGTCACCGACGAATATGCTGAAAATAAAAATCTTGCCGATTACTTTTGAAATAGTAACCGACGAATGTGCTGAAAATAAATCATGCCGATTACTTTCGAAATAGTAAGCGACGAATATGTTGAAAATAAAAATCTTACCGATTACTTTTAAAATAGTAACCAACGAATGTACTGAAAATAAAGTCTTGCCGATTACTTTTGAAATAGTAACCGACGAATGTGCAGAAAATAGATCATGCCGATTACTTTTGAAATAGTAACCGACGAATGTGTTGAAAATAAATCATGCCGATTACTTTTGAAATAGTAACCGACGAATGTGCTGAAAATAAATCATGCCGATTACTTTCGAAATAGTAAGCAACGAATATGTTGAAAATAAAAATCTTACCGATTACTTTTAAAATAGTAACCAACGAATGTACTGAAAATAAATCATGCCGATTACCTTTGAAATAGTAACCGACGAATATGTTGAAAATAAAAATCTTATCGATTACTTTTGAAATAGTAACCAACGAATATGCTGAAAATAAAGTCTTGCCCATTACTTTTGAAATAGTAACCTGACGAATGTGCTGAAAATAAATCATGCCGATTACTTTTGAAATAGTCACCGATGAATATGCTGAAAATAAAAATCTTGCCGATTACTTTTGAGATAGTAACCGACGAATGTGCTGAAATTAAATCATGCCGATTACTTTCGAAATAGTAAGCAACGAATATGTTGAAAATAAAAATCTTACCGATTACTTTTAAAATAGTAACCAACGAATGTACTGAAAATAAATCATGCCGATTACCTTTGAAATAGTAACCGACGAATATGTTGAAAATAAAAATCTTACCGATTACTTTTGAAATAGTAACCAACGAATATGCTGAAAATAAAGTCTTGCCGATTACTTTTGAAATAGTAAACGACGAATATGTTGAAAATAAAAATCTTGTCGATTACTTTTAAAATAGTAACCGACAAATATGCTGAAAATAAAAATCTTGCCGATTACTTTTGAAATAGTAACCGACGAATGTGCAGAAAATAGATCATGCCGATTACTTTTGAAATAGTAACCGACGAATGTGTTGAAAATAAATCATGCCGATTACTTTTGAAATAGTAACCGACTAATGTCCTGAAAATAAATCATTCCGATTACTTTCGAAATAGTAAGCAACGAATATGTTGAAACTAAAAATCTTACCGATTACTTTTAAAATAGTAACCAACGAATGTACTGAAAATAAATCATGCCGATTACCTTTGAAATAGTAACCGACGAATATGTTGAAAATAAAAATCTTACCGATTACTTTTGAAATAGTAACCAACGAATATGCTGAAAATAAAGTCTTGCCGATTACTTTTGAAATAGTAAACGACGAATATGTTGAAAATAAAAATCTTGTCGATTACTTTTAAAATAGTAACCGACAAATATGTTGAAAATAAAAATCTTGCCGATTACTTTTGAAATAGTCACCGACGAATATGCTGAAAATAAAAATCTTGCCGATTACTTTTGAAATAGTAACCGACGAATGTGCTGAAAATAAATCATGCCGATTACTTTCGAAATAGTAAGCGACGAATATGTTGAAAATAAAAATCTTACCGATTACTTTTAAAATAGTAACCAACGAATGTACTGAAAATAAAGTCTTGCCGATTACTTTTGAAATAGTAACCGACGAATGTGCAGAAAATAGATCATGCCGATTACTTTTGAAATAGTAACCGACGAATGTGTTGAAAATAAATCATGCCGATTACTTTTGAAATAGTAACCGACGAATGTGCTGAAAATAAATCATGCCGATTACTTTCGAAATAGTAAGCAACGAATATGTTGAAAATAAAAATATTACCGATTACTTTTAAAATAGTAACCAACGAATGTACTGAAAATAAATCATGCCGATTACCTTTGAAATAGTAACCGACGAATATGTTGAAAATAAAAATCTTATCGATTACTTTTGAAAAAGTAACCAACGAATATGCTGAAAATAAAGTCTTGCCCATTACTTTTGAAATAGTAACTTGACGAATGTGCTGAAAATAAATCATGCCGATTACTTTTGAAATAGTCACCGACGAATATGCTGAAAATAAAAATCTTGCCGATTACTTTTGAAATAGTAACCGACGAATGTGCTGAAAATAAATCATGCCGATTACTTTCGAAATAGTAAGCAACGAATATGTTGAAAAAAAAAATCTTACCGATTACTTTTAAAATAGTAACCAACGAATGTACTGAAAATAAATCATGCCAATTACTTTTGAAATAGGAACCGACGAATATGTTGAAAATAAAAATCTTGTCGATTACTTTTAAAATAGTAACCGACAAATATGCTGAAAATAAAAATCTTGCCGATTACTTTTGAAATAGTAACCGACGAATGTGCAGAAAATAGATCATGCCGATTACTTTTGAAATAGTAACCGACGAATGTGTTGAAAATAAATCATGCCGATTACTTTTGAAATAGTAACCGACGAATGTGTTGAAAATAAATCATGCCGATTACTTTCGAAATAGTAAGCAACGAATATGTTGAAAATAAAAATCTTACCGATTACTTTTAAAATAGTAACCAACGAATGTACTGAAAATAAATCATGCCGATTACCTTTGAAATAGTAACCGACGAATATGTTGAAAATAAAAATCTTACCGATTACTTTTGAAATAGTAACCAACGAATATGCTGAAAATAAAGTCTTGCCGATTACTTTTGAAATAGTAAACGACGAATATGTTGAAAATAAAAATCTTGTCGATTACTTTTAAAATAGTAACCGACAAATATGTTGAAAATAAAAATCTTGCCGATTACTTTTGAAATAGTCACCGACGAATATGCTTAAAATAAAAATCTTGCCGATTACTTTTGAAATAGTAACCGACGAATGTGTTGAAAATAAATCATGCCGATTACTTTTGAAATAGTAACCGACTAATGTCCTGAAAATAAATCATTCCGATTACTTTCGAAATAGTAAGCAACGAATATGTTGAAAATAAAAATCTTACCGATTACTTTTAAAATAGTAACCAACGAATGTACTGAAAATAAATCATGCCGATTACCTTTGAAATAGTAACCGACGAATATGTTGAAAATAAAAATCTTACCGATTACTTTTGAAATAGTAACCAACGAATATGCTGAAAATAAAGTCTTGCCGATTACTTTTGAAGTAGTAAACGACGAATATGTTGAAAATAAAAATCTTGTCGATTACTTTTAAAATAGTAACCGACAAATATGCTGAAAATAAAAATCTTGCCGATTACTTTTGAAATAGTAACTGACGAATGTGCAGAAAATAGATCATGCCGATTACTTTTGAAATAGTAACCGAAGAATGTGTTGAAAATAAATCATGCCGATTACTTTTGAAATAGGAACCGACGAATATGTTGAAAATAAAAATCTTGTCGATTACTTTTAAAATAGTAACCGACAAATATGCTGAAAATAAAAATCTTGCCGATTACTTTTGAAATAGTAACCGACGAATGTGCAGAAAATAGATCATGCCGATTACTTTTGAAATAGTAACCGACGAATGTGTTGAAAATAAATCATGCCGATTACTTTTGAAATAGTAACCGACTAATGTCCTGAAAATAAATCATTCCGATTACTTTCGAAATAGTAAGCAACGAATATGTTGAAAATAAAAATCTTACCGATTACTTTTAAAATAGTAACCAACGAATGTACTGAAAATAAATCATGCCGATTACCTTTGAAATAGTAACCGACGAATATGTTGAAAATAAAAATCTTACCGATTACTTTTGAAATAGTAACCAACGAATATGCTGAAAATAAAGTCTTGCCGATTACTTTTGAAATAGTAAACGACGAATATGTTGAAAATAAAAATCTTGTCGATTACTTTTAAAATAGTAACCGACAAATATGCTGAAAATAAAAATCTTGCCGATTACTTTTGAAATAGTAACCGACGAATGTGCAGAAAATAGATCATGCCGATTACTTTTGAAATAGTAACCGACGAATGTGTTGAAAATAAATCATGCCGATTACTTTTGAAATAGTAACCGACTAATGTCCTGAAAATAAATCATTCCGATTACTTTCGAAATAGTAAGCAACGAATATGTTGAAACTAAAAATCTTACCGATTACTTTTAAAATAGTAACCAACGAATGTACTGAAAATAAATCATGCCGATTACCTTTGAAATAGTAACCGACGAATATGTTGAAAATAAAAATCTTACCGATTACTTTTGAAATAGTAACCAACGAATATGCTGAAAATAAAGTCTTGCCGATTACTTTTGAAATAGTAAACGACGAATATGTTGAAAATAAAAATCTTGTCGATTACTTTTAAAATAGTAACCGACAAATATGTTGAAAATAAAAATCTTGCCGATTACTTTTGAAATAGTCACCGACGAATATGCTGAAAATAAAAATCTTGCCGATTACTTTTGAAATAGTAACCGACGAATGTGCTGAAAATAAATCATGCCGATTACTTTCGAAATAGTAAGCAACGAATATGTTGAAAAAAAAAATCTTACCGATTACTTTTAAAATAGTAACCAACGAATGTACTGAAAATAAATCATGCCGATTACTTTTGAAATAGGAACCGACGAATATGTTGAAAATAAAAATCTTGTCGATTACTTTTAAAATAGTAACCGACAAATATGCTGAAAATAAAAATCTTGCCGATTACTTTTGAAATAGTAACCGACGAATGTGCAGAAAATAGATCATGCCGATTACTTTTGAAATAGTAACCGACGAATGTGTTGAAAATAAATCATGCCGATTACTTTTGAAATAGTAACCGACGAATGTGCTGAAAATAAATCATGCCGATTACTTTCGAAATAGTAAGCAACGAATATGTTGAAAATAAAAATCTTACCGATTACTTTTAAAATAGTAACCAACGAATGTACTGAAAATAAATCATGCCGATTACCTTTGAAATAGTAACCGACGAATATGTTTAAAATAAAAATCTTATCGATTACTTTTGAAATAGTAACCAACGAATATGCTGAAAATAAAGTCTTGCCCATTACTTTTGAAATAGTAACCTGACGAATGTGCTGAAAATAAATCATGCCGATTACTTTTGAAATAGTCACCGACGAATATGCTGAAAATAAAAATCTTGCCGATTACTTTTAAAATAGTAACCAACGAATGTACTGAAAAAAATCATGCCGATTACTTTTGAAATAGGAACCGACGAATATGTTGAAAATAAAAATCTTGTCGATTACTTTTAACATAGTAACCGACAAATATGCTGAAAATAAAAATCTTGCCGATTTCTTTTGAAATAGTAACCGACAAATGTGCAGAAAATAGATCATGCCGATTACCTTTGAAATAGTAACCGACGAATATGTTGAAAATAAAAATCTTACCGATTACTTTTGAAATAGTAACCAACGAATATGCTGAAAATAAAGTCTTGCCGATTACTTTTGAAATAGTAAACGACGAATATGTAGAAAATAAAAATCTTGTCGATTACTTTTAAAATAGTAACCGACAAATATGTTGAAAATAAAAATCTTGCCGAATACTTTTGAAATAGTAACCGACGAACATGCTGAAAATAAAAATCTTGTCGATTACTTTTGAAATAGTAACCGACGAATGTGCTGAAAATAAAGTCTTGCCGATTACTTTTGAAATAGTAACCGACGAATGTGCTGAAAATAAAGTCTTGCCGATTACTTTTGAAATAGTAACCGACGAATGTGTTGAAAATAAATCATGCCGATTACTTTTGAAATAGTAACCGACTAATGTCCTGAAAATAAATCATTCCGATTACTTTCGAAATAGTAAGCAACGAATATGTTGAAAATAAAAATCTTACCGATTACTTTTAAAATAGTAACCAACGAATGTACTGAAAATAAATCATGCCGATTACCTTTGAAATAGTAACCGACGAATATGTTGAAAATAAAAATCTTACCGATTACTTTTGAAATAGTAACCAACGAATATGCTGAAAATAAAGTCTTGCCGATTACTTTTGAAGTAGTAAACGACGAATATGTTGAAAATAAAAATCTTGTCGATTACTTTTAAAATAGTAACCGACAAATATGCTGAAAATAAAAATCTTGCCGATTACTTTTGAAATAGTAACTGACGAATGTGCAGAAAATAGATCATGCCGATTACTTTTGAAATAGTAACCGAAGAATGTGTTGAAAATAAATCATGCCGATTACTTTTGAAATAGTAACCGACTAATGTCCTGAAAATAAATCATTCCGATTACTTTCGAAATAGTAAGCAACGAATATGTTGAAAATAAAAATCTTACCGATTACTTTTAAAATAGTAACCAACGAATGTACTGAAAATAAATCATGCCGATTACCTTTGAAATAGTAACCGACGAATATGTTGAAAATAAAAATCTTACCGATTACTTTTGAAATAGTAACCAACGAATATGCTGAAAATAAAGTCTTGCCGATTACTTTTGAAATAGTAAACGACGAATATGTTGAAAATAAAAATCTTGTCGATTACTTTTAAAATAGTAACCGACAAATATGTTGAAAATAAAAATCTTGCCGATTACTTTTGAAATAGTCACCGACGAATATGCTGAAAATAAAAATCTTGCCGATTACTTTTGAAATAGTAACCGACGAATGTGCTGAAAATAAATCATGCCGATTACTTTCGAAATAGTAAGCAACGAATATGTTGAAAAAAAAAATCTTACCGATTACTTTTAAAATAGTAACCAACGAATGTACTGAAAATAAATCATGCCGATTACTTTTGAAATAGGAACCGACGAATATGTTGAAAATAAAAATCTTGTCGATTACTTTTAAAATAGTAACCGACAAATATGCTGAAAATAAAAATCTTGCCGATTACTTTTGAAATAGTAACCGACGAATGTGCAGAAAATAGATCATGCCGATTACTTTTGAAATAGTAACCGACGAATGTGTTGAAAATAAATCATGCCGATTACTTTTGAAATAGTAACCGACGAATGTGCTGAAAATAAATCATGCCGATTACTTTCGAAATAGTAAGCAACGAATATGTTGAAAATAAAAATCTTACCGATTACTTTTAAAATAGTAACCAACGAATGTACTGAAAATAAATCATGCCGATTACCTTTGAAATAGTAACCGACGAATATGTTTAAAATAAAAATCTTATCGATTACTTTTGAAATAGTAACCAACGAATATGCTGAAAATAAAGTCTTGCCCATTACTTTTGAAATAGTAACCTGACGAATGTGCTGAAAATAAATCATGCCGATTACTTTTGAAATAGTCACCGACGAATATGCTGAAAATAAAAATCTTGCCGATTACTTTTAAAATAGTAACCAACGAATGTACTGAAAAAAATCATGCCGATTACTTTTGAAATAGGAACCGACGAATATGTTGAAAATAAAAATCTTGTCGATTACTTTTAACATAGTAACCGACAAATATGCTGAAAATAAAAATCTTGCCGATTTCTTTTGAAATAGTAACCGACAAATGTGCAGAAAATAGATCATGCCGATTACCTTTGAAATAGTAACCGACGAATATGTTGAAAATAAAAATCTTACCGATTACTTTTGAAATAGTAACCAACGAATATGCTGAAAATAAAGTCTTGCCGATTACTTTTGAAATAGTAAACGACGAATATGTAGAAAATAAAAATCTTGTCGATTACTTTTAAAATAGTAACCGACAAATATGTTGAAAATAAAAATCTTGCCGAATACTTTTGAAATAGTAACCGACGAACATGCTGAAAATAAAAATCTTGTCGATTACTTTTGAAATAGTAACCGACGAATGTGCTGAAAATAAAGTCTTGCCGATTACTTTTGAAATAGTAACCGACGAATGTGCTGAAAATAAAGTCTTGCCGATTACTTCTAAAATAGTAACAAACAAATATGCTAAAAATTAAAATCTTGCCGATTACTTTTGAAATAGTAACCGACGAATGTGCTGAAAATAAATCATGCCGATTACTTTCGAAATAGTAAGCGACGAATATGTTGAAAATAAAAATCTTACCGATTACTTTTAAAATAGTAACCAGCGAATGTACTGAAAATAAATCATGCCGATTACCTTTGAAATAGTAACCGACGAATATGTTGAAAATAAAAATCTTATCGATTACTTTTGAAATAGTAACCAACGAATATGCTGAAAATAAAGTCTTGCCCATTACTTTTGAAATAGTAACCTGACGAATGTGCTGAAAATAAATCATGCCGATTACTTTTGAAATAGTCACCGACGAATATGCTGAAAATAAAAATCTTGCCGATTACTTTTAAAATAGTAACCAACGAATGTACTGAAAAAAATCATGCCGATTACTTTTGAAATAGGAACCGACGAATATGTTGAAAATAAAAATCTTGTCGATTACTTTTAACATAGTAACCGACAAATATGCTGAAAATAAAAATCTTGCCGATTTCTTTTGAAATAGTAACCGACAAATGTGCAGAAAATAGATCATGCCGATTACCTTTGAAATAGTAACCGACGAATATGTTGAAAATAAAAATCTTACCGATTACTTTTGAAATAGTAACCAACGAATATGCTGAAAATAAAGTCTTGCCGATTACTTTTGAAATAGTAAACGACGAATATGTAGAAAATAAAAATCTTGTCGATTACTTTTAAAATAGTAACCGACAAATATGTTGAAAATAAAAATCTTGCCGATTACTTTTGAAATAGTCACCGACGAATATGCTGAAGATAAAAATCTTGCCGATTACTTTTGAAATAGTAACCGACGAATGTGCTGAAAATAAATCATGCTGATTACTTTCGAAATAGTAACCGACAAATATGCTGAAAATAAAAATCTTGCCGATTACTTTTGAAATAGTAACCGACGAATGTGCAGAAAATAGATCATGCCGATTACTTTTGAAATAGTAACCGACGAATGTGTTGAAAATAAATCATGCCGATTACTTTTGAAATAGTAACCGACGAATGTGCTGAAAATAAATCATGCCGATTACTATTAAAATAGTTACCGACGAATGTGCTGAAAATAAAAATCTTGCCGATTACTTTTGAAATAGTAACTGACGAATGTGCTAAAAATAAATCATGCTGATTACTTTTGAAATAGTAAGCGATGAATATGTTGGAAATAAAAATCTTACCGATTACTTTTAAAAAAGTAACCAATGAATGTGCTGAAAATAAAGTCTTGCCTATTACTTTTGAAATAGTAACCGACAAATATGTTGAAAATAAAAATCTTGCCGATTACTTTTGAAATAGTAACTGACGAATGTGCTGAAAATAAAGTCTTGCCGATTACTTTTAAAATAGTAACTGACAAATGTGCTGAAAATAAAAATCTTGCCGAATACTTTTGAAATAGTAACCGACGAACATGCTGAAAATAAAAATCTTGTCGATTACTTTTGAAATAGTAACCGACGAATGTGCTGAAAATAAAGTCTTGCCGATTACTTTTGAAATAGTAACCGACGAATGTGCTGAAAATAAAGTCTTGCCGATTACTTCTAAAATAGTAACAAACAAATATGCTAAAAATTAAAATCTTGCCGATTACTTTTGAAATAGTAACCGACGAATGTGCTGAAAATAAATCATGCCGATTACTTTCGAAATAGTAAGCGACGAATATGTTGAAAATAAAAATCTTACCGATTACTTTTAAAATAGTAACCAGCGAATGTACTGAAAATAAATCATGCCGATTACCTTTGAAATAGTAACCGACGAATATGTTGAAAATAAAAATCTTACCATATAGGATAATATCTCATTGTCGCGTCAAGGGTCATCCCAATACTTTATATTTACCGAATTTAGAACCAAATAGGTTCCAATATCATCTTTCGCACCAAGGGACATCGATGGACAAGCTCAACCTTCATATATATCAAACAAATAACCATATAGGCTAAAATCTCATTTTTGCGCAAGGGTCATCCCAATACTATATATTTAACGAATTTAGAACCAAATAGGTTCAAATATCATCTTTCGCACCAAGGGACATCGAGGGACAAGCTCAATCTTCATATATATCAAACAAATAACCATATAGGCTAATATCTCATTTTCGCGACAAGGGTCATCCCAATACTTTATATTAACCGAATTTAGAACCAAATAGGTACAAATATCATGTTTCGCATCAATGGACATCGAGGGACAAGTTCAACCTTCATATTTATCAAACATGTAACCATATAGGCTACAATCTCATTTTTGCACAAGGGTCATTCTAATACTTTCATTTTACCGAATACATAACCAAATAGGTTCACAAATCATGCTTTAAATCAAGGGACAAATTCAACCTTCCCATTTATCAAATTTGCAACCATATAGGGTCATATCTCTTTTTTCGCAACAAGGGTCATCCCTATACTTTATATTTACCGAATTTAGAACCAAATAGGTTCAAATATCATGTTTCGCCCCAAGAGACATCAAGGGACAAGCTCAACCTTCATATTTATCAAACATGTAAACATATAGGCTACAATCTCATTTTTGCACAAGGGTCATTCTAATGCTTTCATTTTACCGAATACATAACCAAATAGGTTCACAAATCATGACGCAAGGGTCGTTCCAATACTTTCAACCTTCACATTTATCAAATTTGCAACCATATAGGCTAATATCTCTTTTTCGCAACAAAGGTCATCCCAATACTTTATATTTACCGAATTTAGAAACAAATAGGTTCAAATATCATGTTTCGCATCAAGGGACATTGAGGGACAAGCTCAACCTTCATATTTATCAAACATGTAACCATATACGCTACAATCTCATTTTTGCACAAGGGTCATTCTAATACGTTCATATTACCGAATACATAACCAAATAGGTTCACAAATCATCCTTTAAATCAAGGGACAAA
The DNA here is from genome assembly GCA_958299785.1 of Medicago lupulina. Lineage (NCBI taxonomy): Eukaryota > Viridiplantae > Streptophyta > Magnoliopsida > Fabales > Fabaceae > Medicago > Medicago lupulina. The sequence continues at coordinate 37,378,784 of OY283142.1, forward strand.
TTCAACCTTACCATTTATCAAATTTGCAACCATATAGTATAATATCTCATTGTCGCGTCAAGGGTCATCCCAATACTTTATATTTACCGAATTTAGAACCAAATAGGTTCCAATATCATGTTTCGCATCAAGGGACATCGAGGGACAAGCTCAACCTTCATATTTATCAAACATGTAACCACATAGGCTACAATCTCATTTTTGCACAAGGGTCATTCTAATACTTTCATATTACCGAATACGTAACCAAATAGGTTCACAAATCATGCTTTAAATCAAGGGACAAATTCAACCTTCCCATTTATCAAATTTGCAACCATATAGGCTAATATCTCATTTTCGCGACAAGGGTCATCCCAATACTTTATATTTACCGAATATAGAACCAAATAGGTACAAATATCATGTTTCGCATCAATGGACATCGAGGGACAAGTTCAACCTTCATATTTATCAAACATGTAACCATATAGGCTACAATCTCATTTTTGCACAAGGGTCATTCTAATACGTTCATATTACCGAATACATAACCAAATAGGTTCACAAATCATGCTTTAAATCAAGGGACAAATTCTACCTTAACATTTATCAAATTTGCAACCATATAGGATAATATCTCATTGTCGCGTTAAGGGTCATCCCAATACTTTATATTTACCGAATTTAGAACCAAATAGGTTCCAATATCATCTTTCGCACCAAGGGACATCGAGGGACAAGCTCAACCTTCATATATATCAAACAAATAACCATATAGGCTAAAATCTCATTTTTGCGCAAGGGTCATCCCAATACTTTATATTTAAAGAATTTAGAACCAAATAGGTTCCAATATCATCTTTTGCACCAAGGGACATCGAGGGACAAGCTCAACCTTCATATATATATCAAACAAATAACCATACAGGCTAATATCTCATTTTCGCGACAAGGGTCATTCCAATACATTATATTTACCAAATTTAGAACCAAAAAGGTTCAAATATCATCTTTCGCACCAAAGAACGTCGAGGGACAAGCTCAACCTTCATACATATATCAAACATATAACCATATAGGCTAAAATCTCATTTTTACGCAAGGGTCGTTCCAATACTTTCATTTTATCGAATACAAAACCAAATAGATTCATAGATCATGATTTAAATCAAGGGAAATGTTAACCTTCTTATTTCTCAAACTTGTAATCATATAGGCCAAAATCTCATTTTTGCGCAAGGGTTATTCCAATACTTTTATTTTACCGAATACAAAACCAAAGAGGTTCACAAAACATGCTTTAAATCAAGCGACAAATTCAACCTTCCCATTTATCAAATTTGCCACCATATAGGCTAATATTTCATTTTCGCGACAAGGGTCATCCCTATACTTTATATTTACCGAATTTAGAACCAAATAGGTTCAAATATCATGTTTCGCACCAAGAGACATCGAGGGACAAGCTCAACCTTCATATTTATCAAACATGTAACCATATAGGCTACAATCTCATTTTTGCACAGGGACATTCTAATGCTTTCATTTTACCGAATACATAACCAAATAGGTTCACAAATCATCCTTTAAATCAAGGGACAAATTCAACCTTCACATTTATCAAATTTGCAACCATATAGGCTAATATCTCATTGTCGCGTCAAGGGTCATCCCAATACTTTATATTTACCGAATTTAGAAACCAAATAGGTTCCAATATCATGTTTCGCATCAAGGGACATCGAGGGACAAGATCAACCTTCATATTTATCAAACATGTAACCATATAGGCTACAATCTCATTTTTGCACATGGGTCATTCTAATACGTTCATATTACCGAATACATAACCAAATAGGTTCACAAATCATCCTTTAAATCAAGGGACAAATTCAACCTTACCATTTATCAAATTTGCAACCATATAGGCTAATATCTCATTTTCGCGACAAGGGTCATCCCAATACTTTATATTTACCGAATTTAGAACCAAATAGGTACAAATATCATGTTTCGCATCAATGGACATCGAGGGACAAGTTCAACCTTCATATTTATCAAACATGTAACCATATAGGCTACAATCTCATTTTTGCACAAGGGTCATTCTAATACGTTCATATTACCGAATTCATAACCAAATAGGTTCACAAATCATGCTTTAAATCAAGGGACAAATTCAACCTTAACATTTATCAAATTTGCTTACTTTTGAAATAGTAACCGACGAACGTGTTGAAAATAAATCATGCCGATTACCTTTGAAAGAGTAACCGACGAATATGTTGAAAATAAAAATCTTACCGATTACTTTTGAAATAGTAACCAACGAATATGCTTAAAATAAAGTCTTGCCCATTACTTTTGAAATAGTAACCGACGAATATGTGCTGAAAATAAATCTTGCCGATTACTTTTGAAATAGTAACCGACGAATGTGCTGAAAATAAATCATGCTGCTTACGTTTGAAATAGTAAGCGACGAATATGTTGAAAATAAAAATCTTGCCGAATACTTTTGAAATAGTAACCGAAGGAATGTGCTAAAAATAAAAATCTTGCCGATTACCTTTGAAATAGTAACCGATGAACATGCTGAAAATAAAATCTTCCCGATTACTTTTGAAATAGTCACCGACCAATATGCTGAAAATAAAAATCATGCCGATTACTTTTGAAATAGTAACCGACGAATGTGCTGAAAATAAATCATGCTGATTACTTTTGAAATAGTAAGCGATGAATATGTTGGAAATAAAAATCTTACCGATTACTTTTAAAAAAGTAACCAATGAATGTGCTGAAAATAAAGTCTTGCCGATTACTTTTGAAATAGTAACCGACGAATATGTTGAAAATAAAAATCTTGCCGATTACTTTTGAAATAGTAACCGACGAATGTGCTGAAAAAAAGTCTTGCCGATTACTTTTAAAATAGTAACCGACAAATATGCTGAAAATAAAAATCTTGCCGATTACTTTGGAAATAGTAACCGACGTACATGCTGAAAATAAAAATCTTGCCGATTACTATTGAAATAGTAACCGACGAATGTGCTGAAAATAAAGTCTTGCCGTTTACTTTTGAAATAGTAACCGACGAATGTGCTGAAAATATAGTCGTGCCGATTAATTCTAAAATAGTAACAGACAAATATGCTAAAAATAAAAATCTTGCCGATTACTTTTGAAATAGTAACCGACGAATGTGCTGAAAATAAATCTTGCCGATTACCTTTGAAATAGGAACCGACGAATATGCTGAATATACAAATTTTGCTGATTACTTTTGAAATATTAACCGACGAATGTGCTGAAAATAAATCATGCCAATTACTATTGAAATAGTAACCGACAAATGTGCTGAAAATAAAAATCTTGCCGATTAGTTTTGAAATAGTAACCGACGAATGTGCTGAAAATAAAGTCTTGTCGATTACTTTTAAAATAGTAACCGACAAATATGCTGAAAATAAAGTCTTGCCGATTACTTTTGAAATAGTAACCGACGAATATGATGAAAATAAAAATCTTGTCGATTACTTTTAAAATAGTAACCGACAAATATGCTAAAAATAAAAATCTTGCCGATTACTTTTGAAATAGGAACCGACGAATATGTTGAAAATAAAAATCTTGTCGATTACTTTTGAAATACTAACCGACGAATATGCTGAAAATAAAAATCTTGCCGATTACTTTTGAAATAGTAACCGACGAATGTGCTGAAAATAAAGTCTTGCCGATTACTTTTGAAATAGTAACCGACGAATATGTTGAAAATAAAAATCTTGTCGATTACTTTTAAAATAGTAACCGACAAATATGCTAAAAATAAAAATCTTGCCGATTACTTTTGAAATAGGAACCGATGAATATGTTGAAAATAAAAATCTTGTCGATTACTTTTAAAATAGTAACCTTAAAATAAGCTGAAAATAAAAAATCTTGCCAATTACTTTTGAAATAGTAACCGACGAATGTGCAGAAAATAGATCATGCCGATTACTTTTGAAATAGTAACCGACGAACGTGTTGAAAATAAATCATGCCGATTACCTTTGAAAGAGTAACCGACGAATATGCTGAAAATAAAAATCTTGCCGATTACTTTTGAAATAGTAACCGACGTACATGCTGAAAATAAAAATCTTGCCGATTACTATTGAAATAGTAACCGACGAATGTGCTGAAAATAAAGTCTTGCCGATTACTTTTGAAATAGTAACCGACGAATGTGCTGAAAATATAGTCTTGCCGATTAATTCTAAAATAGTAACAGACAAATATGCTAAAAATAAAAATCTTGCCGATTACTTTTGAAATAGTAACCGACGAATGTGCTGAAAATAAATCTTGCCGATTACCTTTGAAATAGGAACCGACGAATATGCTGAATATAAAAATTTTGCTGATTACTTTTGAAATAGTAACCGACGAATGTGCTGAAAATAAATCATGCCAATTACTATTGAAATAGTAACCGACAAATGTGCTGAAAATTAAAATCTTGCCGATTAGTTTTGAAATAGTAACCGACGAATGTGCTGAAAATAAAGTCTTGTCGATTACTTTTAAAATAGTAACCGACGAATATGCTGAAAATAAAGTCTTGCCGATTACTTTTGAAATAGTAACCGACGAATATGTTGAAAATAAAAATCTTGTCGATTACTTTTAAAATAGTAACCGACAAATATGCTAAAAATAAAAATCTTGCCGATTACTTTTGAAATAGGAACCGACGAATATGTTGAAAATAAAAATCTTGTCGATTACTTTTGAAATACTAACCGACGAATATGCTGAAAATAAAAATCTTGCCGATTACTTTTGAAATAGTAACCGACGAATGTGCTGAAAATAAAGTCTTGCCGATTACTTTTGAAATAGTAACCGACGAATATGTTGAAAATAAAAATCTTGTCGATTACTTTTAAAATAGTAACCGACAAATATGCTAAAAATAAAAATCTTGCCGATTACTTTTGAAATAGGAACCGATGAATATGTTGAAAATAAAAATCTTGTCGATTACTTTTAAAATAGTAACCGACAAATAAGCTGAAAATAAAAAATCTCGCCAATTACTTTTGAAATAGTAACCGACGAATCTGCAGAAAATAGATCATGCCGATTACTTTTGAAATAGTAACCGACGAACGTGTTGAAAATAAATCATGCCGATTACCTTTGAAAGAGTAACCGACGAATATGCTGAAAATAAAAATCTTGCCGATTACTTTTGAAATAGTAACCGACGTACATGCTGAAAATAAAAATCTTGCCGATTACTATTGAAATAGTAACCGACGAATGTGCTGAAAATAAAGTCTTGCCGATTACTTTTGAAATAGTAACCGACGAATGTGCTGAAAATATAGTCTTGCCGATTAATTCTAAAATAGTAACAGACAAATATGCTAAAAATAAAAATCTTGCCGATTACTTTTGAAATAGTAACCGACGAATGTGCTGAAAATAAATCTTGCCGATTACCTTTGAAATAGGAACCGACGAATATGCTGAATATAAAAATTTTGCTGATTACTTTTGAAATAGTAACCGACGAATGTGCTGAAAATAAATCATGCCAATTACTATTGAAATAGTAACCGACAAATGTGCTGAAAATTAAAATCTTGCCGATTAGTTTTGAAATAGTAACCGACGAATGTGCTGAAAATAAAGTCTTGTCGATTACTTTTAAAATAGTAACCGACAAATATGCTGAAAATAAAGTCTTGCCGATTACTTTTGAAATAGTAACCGACGAATATGTTGAAAATAAAAATCTTGTCGATTACTTTTAAAATAGTAACCGACGAATATGTTGAAAATAAAAATCTTGTCGATTACTTTTGAAATACTAACCGACGAATATTCTTAAAATAAAAATCTTGCCGATTACTTTTGAAATAGTAACCGACGAATGTGCTGAAAATAAAGTCTTGCCGATTACTTTTGAAATAGTAACCGACGAATATGTTGAAAATAAAAATCTTGTCGATTACTTTTAAAATAGTAACCGACAAATATGCTAAAAATAAAAATCTTGCCGATTACTTTTGAAATAGGAACCGATGAATATGTTGAAAATAAAAATCTTGTCGATTACTTTTAAAATAGTAACCGACAAATAAGCTGAAAATAAAAAATCTTGCCAATTACTTTTGAAATAGTAACCGACGAATGTGCAGAAAATAGATCATGCCGATTACTTTTGAAATAGTAACCGACGAACGTGTTGAAAATAAATCATGCCGATTACCTTTGAAAGAGTAACCGACGAATATGTTGAAAACAAAAATCTTACCGATTACTTTTGAAATAGTAACCGACGAATATGCTTAAAATAAAGTCTTGCCCATTACTTTTGAAATAGTAACCGACAAATATGTGCTGAAAATAAATCTTGCCGATTACTTTTGAAATAGTAACCGACGAATGTGCTGAAAATAAATCATGCTGATTACTTTTGAAATAGTAAGCGACGAATATGTTGAAAATAAAAATCTTGCCGATTACTTTTGAAATAGTAACCGACGAATGTGCTGAAAATAAAGTCTTGCCGATTACTTTTAAAATAGTAACCGACAAATATGCTGAAAATAAAAATCTTACCGATTACTTTTAAAAAAGTAACCAATGAATGTGCTGAAAATAAAGTCTTGCCGATTACTTTTGAAATAGTAACCGACGAATATGTTGAAAATAAAAATCTTGCCGATTACTTTTGAAATAGTAACCGACGAATGTGCTGAAAATAAAGTCTTGCCGATTACTTTTAAAATAGTAACCGACAAATATGCTGAAAATAAAAATCTTACCGATTACTTTTAAAAAAGTAACCAATGAATGTGCTGAAAATAAAGTCTTGCCGATTACTTTTGAAATAGTAACCGACGAATATGTTGAAAATAAAAATCTTGCCGATTACTTTTGAAATAGTAACCGACGAATGTGCTGAAAATAAAGTCTTGCCGATTACTTTTAAAATAGTAACCGACAAATATGCTGACAATAAAAATCTTGCCGATTACTTTGGAAATAGTAACCGACGTACATGCTGAAAATAAAAATCTTGCCGATTACTATTGAAATAGTAACCGACGAATGTGCTGAAAATAAAGTCTTGCCGATTACTTTTGAAATAGTAACCGACGAATGTGCTGAAAATATAGTCTTGCCGATTAATTCTAAAATAGTAACAGACAAATATGCTAAAAATAAAAATCTTGCCGATTACTTTTGAAATAGTAACCGACGAATGTGCTGAAAATAAATCTTGCCGATTACCTTTGAAATAGGAACCGACGAATATGCTGAATATAAAAATTTTGCTGATTACTTTTGAAATAGTAACCGACGAATGTGCTGAAAATAAATCATGCCAATTACTATTGAAATAGTAACCGACAAATGTGCTGAAAATAAAAATCTTGCCGATTAGTTTTGAAATAGTAACCGACGAATGTGCTGAAAATAAAGTCTTGTCGATTACTTTTAAAATAGTAACCGACAAATATGCTGAAAATAAAGTCTTGCCGATTACTTTTGAAATAGTAACCGACGAATATGTTGAAAATAAAAATCTTGTCGATTACTTTTAAAATAGTAACCGACAAATATGCTAAAAATAAAAATCTTGCCGATTACTTTTGAAATAGGAACCGACGAATATGTTGAAAATAAAAATCTTGTCGATTACTTTTGAAATACTAACCGACGAATATGCTGAAAATAAAAATCTTGCCGATTACTTTTGAAATAGTAACCGACGAATGTGCTGAAAATAAAGTCTTGCCGATTACTTTTGAAATAGTAACCGACGAATATGTTGAAAATAAAAATCTTGTCGATTACTTTTAAAATAGTAACCGACAAATATGCTAAAAATAAAAATCTTGCCGATTACTTTTGAAATAGGAACCGATGAATATGTTGAAAATAAAAATCTTGTCGATTACTTTTAAAATAGTAACCGACAAATAAGCTGAAAATAAAAAATCTTGCCAATTACTTTTGAAATAGTAACCGACGAATCTGCAGAAAATAGATCATGCCGATTACTTTTGAAATAGTAACCGACGAACGTGTTGAAAATAAATCATGCCGATTACCTTTGAAAGAGTAACCGACGAATATGCTGAAAATAAAAATCTTGCCGATTACTTTTGAAATAGTAACCGACGTACATGCTGAAAATAAAAATCTTGCCGATTACTATTGAAATAGTAACCGACGAATGTGCTGAAAATAAAGTCTTGCCGATTACTTTTGAAATAGTAACCGACGAATGTGCTGAAAATATAGTCTTGCCGATTAATTCTAAAATAGTAACAGACAAATATGCTAAAAATAAAAATCTTGCCGATTACTTTTGAAATAGTAACCGACGAATGTGCTGAAAATAAATCTTGCCGATTACCTTTGAAATAGGAACCGACGAATATGCTGAATATAAAAATTTTGCTGATTACTTTTGAAATAGTAACCGACGAATGTGCTGAAAATAAATCATGCCAATTACTATTGAAATAGTAACCGACAAATGTGCTGAAAATTAAAATCTTGCCGATTAGTTTTGAAATAGTAACCGACGAATGTGCTGAAAATAAAGTCTTGTCGATTACTTTTAAAATAGTAACCGACAAATATGCTGAAAATAAAGTCTTGCCGATTACTTTTGAAATAGTAACCGACGAATATGTTGAAAATAAAAATCTTGTCGATTACTTTTAAAATAGTAACCGACAAATATGCTAAAAATAAAAATCTTGCCGATTACTTTTGAAATAGGAACCGATGAATATGTTGAAAATAAAAATCTTGTCGATTACTTTTAAAATAGTAACCGACAAATAAGCTGAAAATAAAAAATCTCGCCAATTACTTTTGAAATAGTAACCGACGAATCTGTAGAAAATAGATCATGCCGATTACTTTTGAAATAGTAACCGACGAACGTGTTGAAAATAAATCATGCCGATTACCTTTGAAAGAGTAACCGACGAATATGCTGAAAATAAAAATCTTGCCGATTACTTTTGAAATAGTAACCGACGTACATGCTGAAAATAAAAATCTTGCCGATTACTATTGAAATAGTAACCGACGAATGTGCTGAAAATAAAGTCTTGCCGATTACTTTTGAAATAGTAACCGACGAATGTGCTGAAAATATAGTCTTGCCGATTAATTCTAAAATAGTAACAGACAAATATGCTAAAAATAAAAATCTTGCCGATTACTTTTGAAATAGTAACCGACGAATGTGCTGAAAATAAATCTTGCCGATTACCTTTGAAATAGGAACCGACGAATATGCTGAATATAAAAATTTTGCTGATTACTTTTGAAATAGTAACCGACGAATGTGCTGAAAATAAATCATGCCAATTACTATTGAAATAGTAACCGACAAATGTGCTGAAAATTAAAATCTTGCCGATTAGTTTTGAAATAGTAACCGACGAATGTGCTGAAAATAAAGTCTTGTCGATTACTTTTAAAATAGTAACCGACAAATATGCTGAAAATAAAGTGTTGCCGATTACTTTTGAAATAGTAACCGACGAATATGTTGAAAATAAAAATCTTGTCGATTACTTTTAAAATAGTAACCGACAAATATGCTAAAAATAAAAATCTTGCCGATTACTTTTGAAATAGGAACCGACGAATATGTTGAAAATAAAAATCTTGTCGATTACTTTTGAAATACTAACCGACGAATATTCTTAAAATAAAAATCTTGCCGATTACTTTTGAAATAGTAACCGACGAATGTGCTGAAAATAAAGTCTTGCCGATTACTTTTGAAATAGTAACCGACGAATATGTTGAAAATAAAAATCTTGTCGATTACTTTTAAAATAGTAACCGACAAATATGCTAAAAATAAAAATCTTGCCGATTACTTTTGAAATAGGAACCGATGAATATGTTGAAAATAAAAATCTTGTCGATTACTTTTAAAATAGTAACCGACAAATAAGCTGAAAATAAAAAATCTTGCCAATTACTTTTGAAATAGTAACCGACGAATGTGCAGAAAATAGATCATGCCGATTACTTTTGAAATAGTAACCGATGAACGTGTTGAAAATAAATCATGCCGATTACCTTTGAAAGAGTAACCGACGAATATGTTGAAAACAAAAATCTTACCGATTACTTTTGAAATAGTAACCGACGAATATGCTTAAAATAAAGTCTTGCCCATTACTTTTGAAATAGTAACCGACAAATATGTGCTGAAAATAAATCTTGCCGATTACTTTTGAAATAGTAACCGACGAATGTGCTGAAAATAAATCATGCTGATTACTTTTGAAATAGTAAGCGACGAATATGTTGAAAATAAAAATCTTGCCGATTACTTTTGAAATAGTAACCGACGAATGTGCTGAAAATAAAGTCTTGCCGATTACTTTTAAAATAGTAACCGACAAATATGCTGAAAATAAAAATCTTACCGATTACTTTTAAAAAAGTAACCAATGAATGTGCTGAAAATAAAGTCTTGCCGATTACTTTTGAAATAGTAACCGACGAATATGTTGAAAATAAAAATCTTGCCGATTACTTTTGAAATAGTAACCGACGAATGTGCTGAAAATAAAGTCTTGCCGATTACTTTTAAAATAGTAACCGACAAATATGCTGACAATAAAAATCTTGCCGATTACTTTGGAAATAGTAACCGACGTACATGCTGAAAATAAAAATCTTGCCGATTACTATTGAAATAGTAACCGACGAATGTGCTGAAAATAAAGTCTTGCCGATTACTTTTGAAATAGTAACCGACGAATGTGCTGAAAATATAGTCTTGCCGATTAATTCTAAAATAGTAACAGACAAATATGCTAAAAATAAAAATCTTGCCGATTACTTTTGAAATAGTAACCGACGAATGTGCTGAAAATAAATCTTGCCGATTACCTTTGAAATAGGAACCGACGAATATGCTGAATATAAAAATTTTGCTGATTACTTTTGAAATAGTAACCGACGAATGTGCTGAAAATAAATCATGCCAATTACTATTGAAATAGTAACCGACAAATGTGCTGAAAATAAAAATCTTGCCGATTAGTTTTGAAATAGTAACCGACGAATGTGCTGAAAATAAAGTCTTGTCGATTACTTTTAAAATAGTAACCGACAAATATGCTGAAAATAAAGTCTTGCCGATTACTTTTGAAATAGTAACCGACGAATATGTTGAAAATAAAAATCTTGTCGATTACTTTTAAAATAGTAACCGACAAATATGCTAAAAATAAAAATCTTGCCGATTACTTTTGAAATAGGAACCGACGAATATGTTGAAAATAAAAATCTTGTCGATTACTTTTGAAATACTAACCGACGAATATGCTGAAAATAAAAATCTTGCCGATTACTTTTGAAATAGTAACCGACGAATGTGCTGAAAATAAAGTCTTGCCGATTACTTTTGAAATAGTAACCGACGAATATGTTGAAAATAAAAATCTTGTCGATTACTTTTAAAATAGTAACCGACAAATATGCTAAAAATAAAAATCTTGCCGATTACTTTTGAAATAGGAACCGATGAATATGTTGAAAATAAAAATCTTGTCGATTACTTTTAAAATAGTAACCGACAAATAAGCTGAAAATAAAAAATCTTGCCAATTACTTTTGAAATAGTAACCGACGAATCTGCAGAAAATAGATCATGCCGATTACTTTTGAAATAGTAACCGACGAACGTGTTGAAAATAAATCATGCCGATTACCTTTGAAAGAGTAACCGACGAATATGCTGAAAATAAAAATCTTGCCGATTACTTTTGAAATAGTAACCGACGTACATGCTGAAAATAAAAATCTTGTCGATTACTATTGAAATAGTAACCGACGAATGTGCTGAAAATAAAGTCTTGCCGATTACTTTTGAAATAGTAACCGACGAATGTGCTGAAAATATAGTCTTGCCGATTAATTCTAAAATAGTAACAGACAAATATGCTAAAAATAAAAATCTTGCCGATTACTTTTGAAATAGTAACCGACGAATGTGCTGAAAATAAATCTTGCCGATTACCTTTGAAATAGGAACCGACGAATATGCTGAATATAAAAATTTTGCTGATTACTTTTGAAATAGTAACCGACGAATGTGCTGAAAATAAATCATGCCAATTACTATTGAAATAGTAACCGACAAATGTGCTGAAAATTAAAATCTTGCCGATTAGTTTTGAAATAGTAACCGACGAATGTGCTGAAAATAAAGTCTTGTCGATTACTTTTAAAATAGTAACCGACAAATATGCTGAAAATAAAGTCTTGCCGATTACTTTTGAAATAGTAACCGACGAATATGTTGAAAATAAAAATCTTGTCGATTACTTTTAAAATAGTAACCGACAAATATGCTAAAAATAAAAATCTTGCCGATTACTTTTGAAATAGGAACCGACGAATATGTTGAAAATAAAAATCTTGTCGATTACTTTTGAAATACTAACCGACGAATATTCTGAAAATAAAAATCTTGCCGATTACTTTTGAAATAGTAACCGACGAATGTGCTGAAAATAAAGTCTTGCCGATTACTTTTGAAATAGTAACCGACGAATATGTTGAAAATAAAAATCTTGTCGATTACTTTTAAAATAGTAACCGACAAATATGCTAAAAATAAAAATCTTGCCGATTACTTTTGAAATAGGAACCGATGAATATGTTGAAAATAAAAATCTTGTCGATTACTTTTAAAATAGTAACCGACAAATAAGCTGAAAATAAAAAATCTTGCCAATTACTTTTGAAATAGTAACCGACGAATGTGCAGAAAATAGATCATGCCGATTACTTTTGAAATAGTAACCGACGAACGTGTTGAAAATAAATCATGCTGATTACCTTTGAAAGAGTAACCGACGAATATGTTGAAAACAAAAATCTTACCGATTACTTTTGAAATAGTAACCGACGAATATGCTTAAAATAAAGTCTTGTTCATTACTTTTGAAATAGTAACCGACAAATATGTGCTGAAAATAAATCTTGCCGATTACTTTTGAAATAGTAACCGACGAATGTGCTGAAAATAAATCATGCTGATTACTTTTGAAATAGTAAGCGACGAATATGTTGAAAATAAAAATCTTGCCGAATACTTTTGAAATAGTAACCGAGGAATGTGCTAAAAATAAAAATCTTGCCGATTACCTTTGAAATAGTAACCGATGAACATGCTGAAAATAAAAATCTTCCCGATTACTTTTGAAATAGTCACCGACCAATATGCTGAAAATAAAAATCATGCCGATTACTTTTGAAATAGTAACCGACGAATGTGCTGAAAATAAATCATGCTGATTACTTTTGAAATAGTAAGCGATGAATATGTTGGAAATAAAAATCTTGCCGATTACTTTTGAAATAGTAACCGACGAATGTGCTGAAAATAAATCTTGCCGATTACCTTTGAAATAGGAACCGACGAATATGCTGAATATAAAAATTTTGCTGATTACTTTTGAAATAGTAACCGACGAATGTGCTGAAAATAAATCATGCCAATTACTATTGAAATAGTAACCGACAAATGTGCTGAAAATTAAAATCTTGCCGATTAGTTTTGAAATAGTAACCGACGAATGTGCTGAAAATAAAGTCTTGTCGATTACTTTTAAAATAGTAACCGACAAATATGCTGAAAATAAAGTCTTGCCGATTACTTTTGAAATAGTAACCGACGAATATGTTGAAAATAAAAATCTTGTCGATTACTTTTAAAATAGTAACCGACAAATATGCTTAAAATAAAAATCTTGCCGATTACTTTTGAAATAGTAACCGACGAATGTGCTGAAAATAAAGTCTTGCCGATTACTTTTAAAATAGTAACCGACAAATATGCTGAAAATAAAAATCTTGCCGATTACTTTTGAAATAGTAACCGACGTACATGCTGAAAATAAAAATCTTGCCGATTACTATTGAAATAGTAACCGACGAATGTGCTGAAAATAAAGTCTTGCCGATTACTTTTGAAATAGTAACCGACGAATGTGCTGAAAATATAGTCTTGCCGATTAATTCTAAAATAGTAACAGACAAATATGCTAAAAATAAAAATCTTGCCGATTACTTTTGAAATAGTAACCGACGAATGTGCTGAAAATAAATCTTGCCGATTACCTTTGAAATAGGAACCGACGAATGGCTGAATATAAAAATTTTGCTGATTACTTTTGAAATAGTAACCGACGAATGTGCAGAAAATAGATCATGTTGATTACTTTTGAAATTGTAACCGACAAATGTGTTGAATATAAAGTCTTGCCGATTACTTTTGAAATAGTAACCGACAAATGTGCTGAAAATATATCATGCCAATTACTATTGAAATAGTAACCGACAAATGTGCTGAAAATAAAAGTCTTGCCGATTACTTTTGAAATAGTAACCTGACGAATGTGCTGAAAATAAATCATGCCGATTACTTTTGAAATAGTCACCGACGAATATGCTGAAAATAAAAATCTTGCCGATTACTTTTGAAATAGTAACCGACGAATGTGCTGAAAATAAATCATGCCGATTACTTTCGAAATAGTAAGCGACGAATATGTTGAAAATAAAAATCTTACCGATTACTTTTAAAATAGTAACCAACGAATGTACTTAAAATAAATCTTGCCGATTACTTTTGAAATAGTAACCGACGAATGTGCTGAAAATAAATCATGCCGATTACTTTGGAAATAGTAAGTGACGAATATGTTGAAAATAAAAATCTTACCGATTACTTTTGAAATAGTAACCAACGAATGTGCTGAAAATAAAGTCTTGCCGATAACTTTTGAAATAGTAACCGAATAGTATATGCTGAAAATAAATCTTGTCGATTAGTTTTGAAATAGTAACCGACGAATGTGCTGAAAATAAATCATGCTGATTACTTTTGAAATAGTAAGCGACGAATATGTTGAAAATAAAAATCTTGCCGAATACTTTTGAAATAGTAACCGAGGAATGTGCTAAAAATAAAAATCTTGCCGATTAAATTTGAAATAATAACCGATGAACATGCTGAAAATAAAAATCTTCCCGATTACTTTTGAAATAGTCACCGACCAATATGCTGAAAATAAAAATCATGCCGATTACTTTTGAAATAGTAACCGACGAATGTGCTGAAAATAAATCATGCTGATTACTTTTGAAATAGTAAGCGATGAATATGTTGGAAATAAAAATCTTGCCGATTACTTTTGAAATAGTAACCGACGAATGTGCTGAAAATAAATCTTGCCGATTACCTTTGAAATAGGAACCGACGAATATGCTGAATATAAAAATTTTGCTGATTACTTTTGAAATAGTAACCGACGAATGTGCTGAAAATAAATCATGCCAATTACTATTGAAATAGTAACCGACAAATGTGCTGAAAATTAAAATCTTGCCGATTAGTTTTGAAATAGTAACCGACGAATGTGCTGAAAATAAAGTCTTGTCGATTACTTTTAAAATAGTAACCGACAAATATGCTGAAAATAAAGTCTTGCCGATTACTTTTGAAATAGTAACCGACGAATATGTTGAAAATAAAAATCTTGTCGATTACTTTTAAAATAGTAACCGACAAATATGCTAAAAATAAAAATCTTGCCGATTACTTTTGAAATAGGAACCGACGAATATGTTGAAAATAAAAATCTTGTCGATTACTTTTGAAATACTAACCGACGAATATTCTGAAAATAAAAATCTTGCCGATTACTTTTGAAATAGTAACCGACGAATGTGCTGAAAATAAAGTCTTGCCGATTACTTTTGAAATAGTAACCAACGAATATGTTGAAAATAAAAATCTTGTCGATTACTTTTAAAATAGTAACCGACAAATATGCTAAAAATAAAAATCTTGCCGATTACTTTTGAAATAGGAACCGAGGAATATGTTGAAAATAAAAATCTTGTCGATTACTTTTAAAATAGTAACCGACAAATAAGCTGAAAATAAAAAATCTTGCCAATTACTTTTGAAATAGTAACCGACGAATGTGCAGAAAATAGATCATGCCGATTACTTTTGAAATAGTAACCGACGAACGTGTTGAAAATAAATCATGCCGATTACCTTTGAAAGAGTAACCGACGAATATGTTGAAAACAAAAATCTTACCGATTACTTTTGAAATAGTAACCGACGAATATGCTTAAAATAAAGTCTTGCCCATTACTTTTGAAATAGTAACCGACAAATATGTGCTGAAAATAAATCTTGCCGATTACTTTTGAAATAGTAACCGACGAATGTGCTGAAAATAAATCATGCTGATTACTTTTGAAATAGTAAGCGACGAATATGTTGAAAATAAAAATCTTGCCGAATACTTTTGAAATAGTAACCGAGGAATGTGCTAAAAATAAAAATCTTGCCGATTACCTTTGAAATAGTAACCGATGAACATGCTGAAAATAAAAATCTTCCCGATTACTTTTGAAATAGTCACCGACCAATATGCTGAAAATAAAAATCATGCCGATTACTTTTGAAATAGTAACCGACGAATGTGCTGAAAATAAATCATGCTGATTACTTTTGAAATAGTAAGCGATGAATATGTTGGAAATAAAAATCTTACCGATTACTTTTAAAAAAGTAACCAATGAATGTGCTGAAAATAAAGTTTTGCCGATTACTTTTGAAATAGTAACCGACGAATATGTTGAAAATAAAAATCTTGCCGATTACTTTTGAAATAGTAACCGACGAATGTGCTGAAAATAAAGTCTTGCCGATTACTTTTAAAATAGTAACCGACAAATATGCTGAAAATAAAAATCTTGCCGATTACTTTTGAAATAGTAACCGACGTACATGCTGAAAATAAAAATCTTGCCGATTACTATTGAAATAGTAACCGACGAATGTGCTGAAAATAAAGTCTTGCCGATTACTTTTGAAATAGTAACCGACGAATGTGCTGAAAATATAGTCTTGCCGATTAATTCTAAAATAGTAACAGACAAATATGCTAAAAATAAAAGTCTTGCCGATTACTTTTGAAATAGTAACCGACGAATGTGCTGAAAATAAATCTTGCCGATTACCTTTGAAATAGGAACCGACGAATGGCTGAATATAAAAATTTTGCTGATTACTTTTGAAATAGTAACCGACGAATGTGCAGAAAATAGATCATGTCGATTACTTTTGAAATTGTAACCGACAAATGTGTTGAATATAAAGTCTTGCCGATTACTTTTGAAATAGTAACCGACAAATGTGCTGAAAATATATCATGCCAATTACTATTGAAATAGTAACCGACAAATGTGCTGAAAATAAAAGTCTTGCCGATTACTTTTGAAATAGTAACCTGACGAATGTGCTGAAAATAAATCATGCCGATTACTTTTGAAATAGTCACCGACGAATATGCTGAAAATAAAAATCTTGCCGATTACTTTTGAAATAGTAACCGACGAATGTGCTGAAAATAAATCATGCCGATTACTTTCGAAATAGTAAGCGACGAATATGTTGAAAATAAAAATCTTACCGATTACTTTTAAAATAGTAACCAACGAATGTACTTAAAATAAATCTTGCCGATTACTTTTGAAATAGTAACCGACGAATGTGCTGAAAATAAATCATGCCGATTACTTTGGAAATAGTAAGTGACGAATATGTTGAAAATAAAAATCTTACCGATTACTTTTGAAATAGTAACCAACGAATGTGCTGAAAATAAAGTCTTGCCGATAACTTTTGAAATAGTAACCGAATAGTATATGCTGAAAATAAATCTTGTCGATTAGTTTTGAAATAGTAACCGACGAATGTGCTGAAAATAAATCATGCTGATTACTTTTGAAATAGTAAGCGACGAATATGTTGAAAATAAAAATCTTGCCGAATACTTTTGAAATAGTAACCGAGGAATGTGCTAAAAATAAAAATCTTGCCGATTACCTTTGAAATAGTAACTGATGAACATGCTGAAAATAAAAATCTTCCCGATTACTTTTGAAATAGTCACCGACCAATATGCTGAAAATAAAAATCATGCCGATTACTTTTGAAATAGTAACCGACGAATGTGCTGAAAATAAATCATGCTGATTACTTTTGAAATAGTAAGCGATGAATATGTTGGAAATAAAAATCTTACCGATTACTTTTAAAAAAGTAACCAATGAATGTGCTGAAAATAAAGTCTTGCCGATAACTTTTGAAATAGTAACAGACAAATATGTTGAAAATAAAAATCTTGCTGATTACTTTTGAAATAGTAACCGACGAATGTGCTGAAAATAAATCATGCTGATTACTTTTGAAATAGTAAGCGACGAATATGTTGAAAATAAAAATCTTGCCGAATACTTCTGAAATAGTAACCGAGGAATGTGCTAAAAATAAAAATCTTGCCGATTACCTTTGAAATAGTAACCGATGAACATGCTGAAAATAAAAATCTTCCCGATTACTTTTGAAATAGTCACCGACCAATATGCTGAAAATAAAAATCATGCCGATTACTTTTGAAATAGTAACCGACGAATGTGCTGAAAATAAATCATGCTGATTACTTTTGAAATAGTAAGCGATGAATATGTTGGAAATAAAAATCGTACCGATTACTTTTAAAAAAGTAACCAATGAATGTGCTGAAAATAAAGTCTTGCCGATTACTTTTGAAATAGTAACCGACGAATATGTTGAAAATAAAAATCTTGCCGATTACTTTTGAAATAGTAACCGACGAATGTGCTGAAAATAAAGTCTTGCCGATTACTTTTAAAATAGTAACCGACAAATATGCTGAAAATAAAAATCTTGCCGATTACTTTTGAAATAGTCACCGACGTACATGCTGAAAATAAAAATCTTGCCGATTACTATTGAAATAGTAACCGACGAATGTGCTGAAAATAAAGTCTTGCCGATTACTTTTGAAATAGTAACCGACGAATGTGCTGAAAATATAGTCTTGCCGATTAATTCTAAAATAGTAACAGACAAATATGCTAAAAATAAAAATCTTGCCGATTACTTTTGAAATAGTAACCGACGAATGTGCTGAAAATAAATCTTGCCGATTACCTTTGAAATAGGAACCGACGAATATGCTGAATATAAAAATTTTGCTGATTACTTTTGAAATAGTAACCGACGAATGTGCAGAAAATAGATCATGTCGATTACTTTTGAAATAGTAACCGACAAATGTGTTGAATATAAAGTCTTGCCGATTACTTTTGAAATAGTAACCGACAAATGTGCTGAAAATATATCATGCCAATTACTATTGAAATAGTAACCGACAAATGTGCTGAAAATAAAAGTCTTGCCGATTACTTTTGAAATAGTAACCTGACGAATGTGCTGAAAATAAATCATGCCGATTACTTTTGAAATAGTCACCGACGAATATGCTGAAAATAAAAATCTTGCCGATTACTTTTGAAATAGTAACCGACGAATGTGCTGAAAATAAATCATGCCGATTACTTTCGAAATAGTAAGCGATGAATATGTTGAAAATAAAAATCTTACCGATTACTTTTAAAATAGTAACCAACGAATGTACTTAAAATAAATCTTGCCGATTACTTTTGAAATAGTAACCGACGAATGTGCTGAAAATAAATCATGCCGATTACTTTGGAAATAGTAAGTGACGAATATGTTGAAAATAAAAATCTTACCTATTACTTTTGAAATAGTAACCAACGAATGTGCTGAAAATAAAGTCTTGCCGATAACTTTTGAAATAGTAACCGAATAGTATGTGCTGAAAATAAATCTTGTCGATTAGTTTTGAAATAGTAACCGACGAATGTGCTGAAAATAAATCATGCTGATTACTTTTGAAATAGTAAGCGACGAATAGGTTGAAAATAAAAATCTTGCCGAATACTTTTGAAATAGTAACCGAGGAATGTGCTAAAAATAAAAATCTTGCCGATTACCTTTGAAATAGTAACCGATGAACATGCTGAAAATAAAAATCTTCCCGATTACTTTTGAAATAGTCACCGACCAATATGCTGAAAATAAAAATCATGCCGATTACTTTTGAAATAGTAACCGACGAATGTGCTGAAAATAAATCATGCTGATTACTTTTGAAATAGTAAGCGATGAATATGTTGGAAATAAAAATCTTACCGATTACTTTTAAAAAAGTAACCAATGAATGTGCTGAAAATAAAGTCTTGCCGATTACTTTTGAAATAGTAACCGACAAATATGTTGAAAATAAAAATCTTGCCGATTACTTTTGAAATAGTAACCGAGGAATGTGCTAAAAATAAAAATCTTGCCGATTACCTTTGAAATAGTAACCGATGAACATGCTGAAAATAAAAATCTTCCCGATTACTTTTGAAATAGTCACCGACCAATATGCTGAAAATAAAAATCATGCCGATTACTTTTGAAATAGTAACCGACGAATGTGCTGAAAATAAAGTCTTGCCGATTACTTTTAAAATAGTAACCGACAAATGTGCTGAAAATAAAAATCTTGCCGATTACTTTTGAAATAGTAACCGACGTACATGCTGAAAATAAAAATCTTGCTGATTACTATTGAAATAGTAACCGACGAATGTGCTGAAAATAAAGTCTTGCCGATTACTTTTGAAATAGTAACCGACGAATGTGCTGAAAATATAGTCTTGCCGATTAATTCTAAAATAGTAACAGACAAATATGCTAAAAATAAAAATCTTGCCGATTACTTTTGAAATAGTAACCGACGAATGTGCTGAAAATAAATCTTGCCGATTACCTTTGAAATAGTAACCGACGAATATGCTGAATATAAAAATTTTGCTGATTACTTTTGAAATAGTAACCGACGAATGTGCAGAAAATAGATCATGTCGATTACTTTTGAAATAGTAACCGACGAATGTGTTGAATATAAAGTCTTGCCGATTACTTTTGAAATAGTAACCGACAAATGTGCTGAAAATAAATCATGCCAATTACTATTGAAATAGTAACCGACAAATGTGCTGAAAATAAAAATCTTGCCGATTAGTTTTGAAATAGTAACCGACGAATGTGCTGAAAATAAAGTCTTTTCGATTACTTTTAAAATAGTAACCGACAAATATGCTGAAAATAAAGTCTTGCCGATTACTTTTGAAATAGTAACCGACGAATATGTTGAAAATAAAAATCTTGTCGATTACTTTTAAAATAGTAACCGACAAATATGCTAAAAATAAAAATCTTGCCGATTAATTTTGAAATAGGAACCGACGAATATGTTGAAAATAAAAATCTTGTCGATTACTTTTGAAATACTAACCGACGAATATGCTGAAAATAAAAATCTTGCCGAATACTTTTGAAATAGTAACCGACGAATGTGCTGAAAATAAAGTCTTGCCGATTACTTTTGAAATAGTAACCGACGAATATGTTGAAAATAAAAATCTTGTCGATTACTTTTAAAATAGTAACCGACAAATATGCTAAAAATAAAAATTTTGCCGGTTACTTTTGGAATAGGAACCGATGAATATGTTGAAAATAAAAATCTTGTCGATTACTTTTAAAATAGTAACCGACAAATAAGCTGAAAATAAAAAATCTTGCCGATTACTTTTGAAATAGTAACCGACGAATGTGCAGAAAATAGATCATGCCGATTACTTTTGAAATAGTAACCGACGAACGTGTTGAAAATAAATCATGCCGATTACCTTTGAAAGAGTAACCGACGAATATGTTGAAAATAAAAATCTTACCGATTACTTTTGAAATAGTAACCAACGAATATGCTGAAAATAAAGTCTTGGCCATTACTTTTGAAATAGTAACCGACGAATATGTGCTGAAAATAAATCTTGCCGATTACTTTTGAAATAGTAACCGACGAATGTGCTGAAAATAAATCATGCCGATTACTTTTGAAATAGTAAGTGACGAATATGTTGAAAATAAAAATCTTACCGATTACTTTTGAAATAGTAACCAACGAATATGCTGAAAATAAAGTCTTGCCGATTACTTTTGAAATTGTAACCGATGAATATGTTGAAAATAAAAATCTTGTAGATTACTTTTAAAACAGTAACCGACAAATATGCTGAAAATAAAAATCGTGCCGATTACTTTTGAAATAGTCACCGACGAATATGCTGAAAATAAAAATCTTGCCGATTACTTTTGAAATAGTAACCGACGAATGTGATGATAATAAATCATGCTGATTACTTTTGAAATAGTAAGCGACGAATATGTTGGAAATAAAAATCTTACCGATTACTTTTAAAAAAGTAACCAATGAATGTGCTGAAAATAAAGTCTTGCCGATTACTTTTGAAATAGTAACCGACGAATATGTTGAAAATAAAAATCTTGCCGAATACTTTTGAAATAGTAACCGACGAATGTGCTAAAAATAAAAATCTTGCTGATTACCTTTGAAATAGTAACCGATGAACATGCTGAAAATAAAAATCTTCCCGATTACTTTTGAAAAAGTAACCGACAAATATGCTGAAAATAAAAATCTTGCCGATTACTTTTGAAATAGTCACCGACCAATATGCTGAAAATAAAAATCATGCTGATTACTTTTGAAATAGTAACCGACGAATGTGCTGAAAATAAATCATGCTGATTACTTTTGAAATAGTAAGCGATGAATATGTTGGAAATAAAAATCTTACCGATTACTTTTAAAAAAGTAACCAATGAATGTGCTGAAAATAAAGTCTTGCCGATTACTTTTGAAATAGTAACCGACGAATATGTTGAAAATAAAAATCTTGCCGATTACTTTTGAAATAGTAACCGACGAATGTGCTGAAAATAAAGTCTTGCCGATTACTTTTAAAATAGTAACCGACAAATATGCTGAAAATAAAAATCTTGCCGATTACTTTTGAAATAGTCACCGACGTACATGCTGAAAATAAAAATCTTGCCGATTACTATTGAAATAGTAACCGACGAATGTGCTGAAAATAAAGTCTTGCCGATTACTTTTGAAATAGTAACCGACGAATGTGCTGAAAATATAGTCTTGCCGATTAATTCTAAAATAGTAACAGACAAATATGCTAAAAATAAAAATCTTGCCGATTACTTTTGAAATAGTAACCGACGAATGTGCTGAAAATAAATCTTGCCGATTACCTTTGAAATAGGAACCGACGAATATGCTGAATATAAAAATTTTGCTGATTACTTTTGAAATAGTAACCGACGAATGTGCAGAAAATAGATCATGTCGATTACTTTTGAAATAGTAACCGACAAATGTGTTGAATATAAAGTCTTGCCGATTACTTTTGAAATAGTAACCGACAAATGTGCTGAAAATATATCATGCCAATTACTATTGAAATAGTAACCGACAAATGTGCTGAAAATAAAAGTCTTGCCGATTACTTTTGAAATAGTAACCTGACGAATGTGCTGAAAATAAATCATGCCGATTACTTTTGAAATAGTCACCGACGAATATGCTGAAAATAAAAATCTTGCCGATTACTTTTGAAATAGTAACCGACGAATGTGCTGAAAATAAATCATGCCGATTACTTTCGAAATAGTAAGCGATGAATATGTTGAAAATAAAAATCTTACCGATTACTTTTAAAATAGTAACCAACGAATGTACTTAAAATAAATCTTGCCGATTACTTTTGAAATAGTAACCGACGAATGTGCTGAAAATAAATCATGCCGATTACTTTGGAAATAGTAAGTGACGAATATGTTGAAAATAAAAATCTTACCTATTACTTTTGAAATAGTAACCAACGAATGTGCTGAAAATAAAGTCTTGCCGATAACTTTTGAAATAGTAACCGAATAGTATGTGCTGAAAATAAATCTTGTCGATTAGTTTTGAAATAGTAACCGACGAATGTGCTGAAAATAAATCATGCTGATTACTTTTGAAATAGTAAGCGACGAATAGGTTGAAAATAAAAATCTTGCCGAATACTTTTGAAATAGTAACCGAGGAATGTGCTAAAAATAAAAATCTTGCCGATTACCTTTGAAATAGTAACCGATGAACATGCTGAAAATAAAAATCTTCCCGATTACTTTTGAAATAGTCACCGACCAATATGCTGAAAATAAAAATCATGCCGATTACTTTTGAAATAGTAACCGACGAATGTGCTGAAAATAAATCATGCTGATTACTTTTGAAATAGTAAGCGATGAATATGTTGGAAATAAAAATCTTACCGATTACTTTTAAAAAAGTAACCAATGAATGTGCTGAAAATAAAGTCTTGCCGATTACTTTTGAAATAGTAACCGACAAATATGTTGAAAATAAAAATCTTGCCGATTACTTTTGAAATAGTAACCGAGGAATGTGCTAAAAATAAAAATCTTGCCGATTACCTTTGAAATAGTAACCGATGAACATGCTGAAAATAAAAATCTTCCCGATTACTTTTGAAATAGTCACCGACCAATATGCTGAAAATAAAAATCATGCCGATTACTTTTGAAATAGTAACCGACGAATGTGCTGAAAATAAAGTCTTGCCGATTACTTTTAAAATAGTAACCGACAAATGTGCTGAAAATAAAAATCTTGCCGATTACTTTTGAAATAGTAACCGACGTACATGCTGAAAATAAAAATCTTGCTGATTACTATTGAAATAGTAACCGACGAATGTGCTGAAAATAAAGTCTTGCCGATTACTTTTGAAATAGTAACCGACGAATGTGCTGAAAATATAGTCTTGCCGATTAATTCTAAAATAGTAACAGACAAATATGCTAAAAATAAAAATCTTGCCGATTACTTTTGAAATAGTAACCGACGAATGTGCTGAAAATAAATCTTGCCGATTACCTTTGAAATAGTAACCGACGAATATGCTGAATATAAAAATTTTGCTGATTACTTTTGAAATAGTAACCGACGAATGTGCAGAAAATAGATCATGTCGATTACTTTTGAAATAGTAACCGACGAATGTGTTGAATATAAAGTCTTGCCGATTACTTTTGAAATAGTAACCGACAAATGTGCTGAAAATAAATCATGCCAATTACTATTGAAATAGTAACCGACAAATGTGCTGAAAATAAAAATCTTGCCGATTAGTTTTGAAATAGTAACCGACGAATGTGCTGAAAATAAAGTCTTTTCGATTACTTTTAAAATAGTAACCGACAAATATGCTGAAAATAAAGTCTTGCCGATTACTTTTGAAATAGTAACCGACGAATATGTTGAAAATAAAAATCTTGTCGATTACTTTTAAAATAGTAACCGACAAATATGCTAAAAATAAAAATCTTGCCGATTAATTTTGAAATAGGAACCGACGAATATGTTGAAAATAAAAATCTTGTCGATTACTTTTGAAATACTAACCGACGAATATGCTGAAAATAAAAATCTTGCCGAATACTTTTGAAATAGTAACCGACGAATGTGCTGAAAATAAAGTCTTGCCGATTACTTTTGAAATAGTAACCGACGAATATGTTGAAAATAAAAATCTTGTCGATTACTTTTAAAATAGTAACCGACAAATATGCTAAAAATAAAAATTTTGCGGGTTACTTTTGGAATAGGAACCGATGAATATGTTGAAAATAAAAATCTTGTCGATTACTTTTAAAATAGTAACCGACAAATAAGCTGAAAATAAAAAATCTTGCCGATTACTTTTGAAATAGTAACCGACGAATGTGCAGAAAATAGATCATGCCGATTACTTTTGAAATAGTAACCGACGAACGTGTTGAAAATAAATCATGCCGATTACCTTTGAAAGAGTAACCGACGAATATGTTGAAAATAAAAATCTTACCGATTACTTTTGAAATAGTAACCAACGAATATGCTGAAAATAAAGTCTTGGCCATTACTTTTGAAATAGTAACCGACGAATATGTGCTAAAAATAAATCTTGCCGATTACTTTTGAAATAGTAACCGACGAATGTGCTGAAAATAAATCATGCCGATTACTTTTGAAATAGTAAGTGACGAATATGTTGAAAATAAAAATCTTACCGATTACTTTTGAAATAGTAACCAACGAATATGCTGAAAATAAAGTCTTGCCGATTACTTTTGAAATTGTAACCGATGAATATGTTGAAAATAAAAATCTTGTAGATTACTTTTAAAACAGTAACCGACAAATATGCTGAAAATAAAAATCGTGCCGATTACTTTTGAAATAGTCACCGACGAATATGCTGAAAATAAAAATCTTGCCGATTACTTTTGAAATAGTAACCGACGAATGTGATGATAATAAATCATGCTGATTACTTTTGAAATAGTAAGCGACGAATATGTTGGAAATAAAAATCTTACCGATTACTTTTAAAAAAGTAACCAATGAATGTGCTGAAAATAAAGTCTTGCCGATTACTTTTGAAATAGTAACCGACGAATATGTTGAAAATAAAAATCTTGCCGAATACTTTTGAAATAGTAACCGACGAATGTGCTAAAAATAAAAATCTTGCTGATTACCTTTGAAATAGTAACCGATGAACATGCTGAAAATAAAAATCTTCCCGATTACTTTTGAAAAAGTAACCGACAAATATGCTGAAAATAAAAATCTTGCCGATTACTTTTGAAATAGTCACCGACCAATATGCTGAAAATAAAAATCATGCTGATTACTTTTGAAATAGTAACCGACGAATGTGCTGAAAATAAATCATGCTGATTACTTTTGAAATAGTAAGCGATGAATATGTTGGAAATAAAAATCTTACCGATTACATTTAAAAAAGTAACCAATGAATGTGCTGAAAATAAAGTCTTGCCGATTACTTTTGAAATAGTAACCGACGAATATGTTGAAAATAAAAATCTTGCCGATTACTTTTGAAATAGTAACCGACGAATGTGCTGAAAATAAAGTCTTGCCGATTACTTTTCAAATAGTAACCGACAAATATGCTGAAAATAAAAATCTTGCCGATTACTTTTGAAATAGTAACCGACGTACATGCTGAAAATAAAAATCTTCCCGATTACTATTGAAATAGTAACCGACGAATGTGCTGAAAATAAAGTCTTGCCGATTACTTTTGAAATAGTAACCGACGAATGTGCTTAAAATATAGTCTTGCCGATTAATTCTAAAATAGTAACAGACAAATATGCTAAATATAAAAATCTTGCCGATTACTTTTGAAATAGTAACCGACGAATGTGCTGAAAATAAATCTTGCCGATTACCTTTGAAATAGGAACCGACGAATATGCTGAATATAAAAATTTTGCTGATTACTTTTGAAATAGTAACCGACGAATATGCTGAATATAAAAATTTTGCTGATTACTTTTGAAATAGTAACCGACGAATGTGCAGAAAATAGATCATGTCGATTACTTTTGAAATAGTAACCGACGAATGTGTTGAATATAAAGTCTTGCCGATTACTTTTGAAATAGTAACCGACAAATGTGCTGAAAATAAATCATGCCAATTACTATTGAAATAGTAACCGACAAATGTGCTGAAAATAAAAATCTTGCCGATTAGTTTTGAAATAGTAACCGACGAATGTGCTGGAAATAAAGTCTTGTCGATTACTTTTAAAATAGTAACCGACAAATATGCTGAAAATAAAGTCTTGCCGATTACTTTTGAAATAGTAACCGACGAATATGTTGAAAATAAAAATCTTGTCGATTACTTTTAAAATAGTAACCGACAAATATGCTAAAAATAAAAATCTTGCCGATTACTTTTGAAATAGGAACCGACGAATATGTTGAAAATAAAAATCTTGTCGATTACTTTTGAAATACTAACCGACGAATGTGCTGAAAATAAATCTTGCCGATTACCTTTGAAATAGTAACCGACGAATATGCTGAATATAAAAATTTTGCTGATTACTTTTGAAATAGTAACCGACGAATGTGCAGAAAATAGATCATGTCGATTACTTTTGAAATACTAACCGACGAATATGCTGAAAATAAAAATCTTGCCGAATACTTTTGAAATAGTAACCGACGAATATGCTGAAAATAAAGTCTTGCCGATTACTTTTGAAATAGTAACCGACGAATATGTTGAAAATAAAAATCTTGTCGATTACTTTTAAAATAGTAACCGACAAATATGCTAAAAATAAAAATTTTGCCGATTACTTTTGAAATAGGAACCGATGAATATGTTGAAAATAAAAATCTTGTCGATTACTTTTAAAATAGTAACCGACAAATAAGCTGAAAATAAAAAATCTTGCCGATTACTTTTGAAATAGTAACCGACGAATGTGCAGAAAATAGATCATGCCGATTACTTTTGAAATAGTAACCGACGAACGTGTTGAAAATAAATCATGCCGATTACCTTTGAAAGAGTAACCGACGAATATGTTGAAAATAAAAATCTTACCGATTACTTTTGAAATAGTAACCAACGAATATGCTGAAAATAAAGTCTTGGCCATTACTTTTGAAATAGTAACCGACGAATATGTGCTGAAAATAAATCTTGCCGATTACTTTTGAAATAGTAACCGACGAATGTGCTGAAAATAAATCATGCCGATTACTTTTGAAATAGTAAGTGACGAATATGTTGAAAATAAAAATCTTACCGATTACTTTTGAAATAGTAACCAACGAATATGCTGAAAATAAAGTCTTGCCGATTACTTTTGAAATTGTAACCGATGAATATGTTGAAAATAAAAATCTTGTAGATTACTTTTAAAACAGTAACCGACAAATATGCTGAAAATAAAAATCGTGCCGATTACTTTTGAAATAGTCACCGACGAATATGCTGAAAATAAAAATCTTGCCGATTACTTTTGAAATAGTAACCGACGAATGTGCTGATAATAAATCATGCTGATTACTTTTGAAATAGTAAGCGACGAATATGTTGGAAATAAAAATCTTACCGATTACTTTTAAAAAAGTAACCAATGAATGTGCTGAAAATAAAGTCTTGCCGATTACTTTTGAAATAGTAACCGACGAATATGTTGAAAATAAAAATCTTGCCGAATACTTTTGAAATAGTAACCGACGAATGTGCTAAAAATAAAAATCTTACTGATTACCTTTGAAATAGTAACCGATGAACATGCTGAAAATAAAAATCTTCCCGATTACTTTTGAAAAAGTAACCGACAAATATGCTGAAAATAAAAATCTTGTCGATTACTTTTGAAATAGTCACCGACCAATATGCTGAAAATAAAAATCATGCTGATTACTTTTGAAATAGTAACCGACGAATGTGCTGAAAATAAATCATGCTGATTACTTTTGAAATAGTAAGCGATGAATATGTTGGAAATAAAAATCTTACCGATTACTTTTAAAAAAGTAACCAATGAATGTGCTGAAAATAAAGTCTTGCCGATTACTTTTGAAATAGTAACCGACGAATATGTTGAAAATAAAAATCTTGCCGATTACTTTTGAAATAGTAACCGACGAATGTGCTGAAAATAAAGTCTTGCCGATTACTTTTAAAATAGTAACCGACAAATATGCTGAAAATAAAAATCTTGCCGATTACTTTTGAAATAGTAACCGACGTACATGCTGAAAATAAAAATCTTGCCGATTACTATTGAAATAGTAACCGACGAATGTGCTGAAAATAAAGTCTTGCCGATTACTTTTGAAATAGTAACCGACGAATGTGCTTAAAATATAGTCTTGCCGATTAATTCTAAAATAGTAACAGACAAATATGCTAAATATAAAAATCTTGCCGATTACTTTTGAAATAGTAACCGACGAATGTGCTGAAAATAAATCTTGCCGATTACCTTTGAAATAGGAACCGACGAATATGCTGAATATAAAAATTTTGCTGATTACTTTTGAAATAGTAACCGACGAATATGCTGAATATAAAAATTTTGCTGATTACTTTTGAAATAGTAACCGACGAATGTGCAGAAAATAGATCATGTCGATTACTTTTGAAATAGTAACCGACGAATGTGTTGAATATAAAGTCTTGCCGATTACTTTTGAAATAGTAACCGACAAATGTGCTGAAAATAAATCATGCCAATTACTATTGAAATAGTAACCGACAAATGTGCTGAAAATAAAAATCTTGCCGATTAGTTTTGAAATAGTAACCGACGAATGTGCTGAAAATAAAGTCTTGTCGATTACTTTTAAAATAGTAACCGACAAATATGCTGAAAATAAAGTCTTGCCGATTACTTTTGAAATAGTAACCGACGAATATGTTGAAAATAAAAATCTTGTAGATTACTTTTAAAATAGTAACCGACAAATATGCTAAAAATAAAAATCTTGCCGATTACTTTTGAAATAGGAACCGACGAATATGTTGAAAATAAAAATCTTGTCGATTACTTTTGAAATACTAACCGACGAATATGCTGAAAATAAAAATCTTGCCGATTACTTTTGAAATAGTAACCGACGAATGTGCTGAAAATAAAGTCTTGTCGATTACTTTTGAAATAGTAACCGACAAATATGTTGAAAATAAAAATCTTGTCGATTACTTTTAAAATAGTAACCAACAAATATGCTAAAAATAAAAATCTTGCCGATTACTTTTGAAATAGGAACCGATGAATATGTTGAAAATAAAAATCTTGTCGATTACTTTTAAAATAGTAACCGACAAATAAGCTGAAAATAAAAAATCTTGCCGATTACTTTTGAAATAGTAACCGACGAATGTGCAGAAAATAGATCATGCCGATTACTTTTGAAATAGTAACCGACGAACGTGTTGAAAATAAATCATGCCGATTACCTTTGAAAGAGTAACCGACGAATATGTTGAAAATAAAAATCTTACCGATTACTTTTGAAATAGTAACCAACGAATATGCTGAAAAT
The DNA here is from genome assembly GCA_958299785.1 of Medicago lupulina. NCBI lineage: Eukaryota > Viridiplantae > Streptophyta > Magnoliopsida > Fabales > Fabaceae > Medicago > Medicago lupulina. The sequence continues at coordinate 37,409,631 of OY283142.1, forward strand.
AAAGTCTTGGCCATTACTTTTGAAATAGTAACCGACGAATATGTGCTGAAAATAAATCTTGCCGATTACTTTTGAAATAGTAACCGACGAATGTGCTGAAAATAAATCATGCCGATTACTTTTGAAATAGTAAGTGACGAATATGTTGAAAATAAAAATCTTACCGATTACTTTTGAAATAGTAACCAACGAATATGCTGAAAATAAAGTCTTGCCGATTACTTTTGAAATTGTAACCGATGAATATGTTGAAAATAAAAATCTTGTAGATTACTTTTAAAACAGTAACCGACAAATATGCTGAAAATAAAAATCGTGCCGATTACTTTTGAAATAGTCACCGACGAATATGCTGAAAATAAAAATCTTGCCGATTACTTTTAAAATAGTAACCGACGAATGTGCTGATAATAAATCATGCTGATTACTTTTGAAATAGTAAGCGACGAATATGTTGGAAATAAAAATCTTACCGATTACTTTTAAAAAAGTAACCAATGAATGTGCTGAAAATAAAGTCTTGCCGATTACTTTTGAAATAGTAACCGACGAATATGTTGAAAATAAAAATCTTGCCGAATACTTTTGAAATAGTAACCGACGAATGTGCTAAAAATAAAAATCTTACTGATTACCTTTGAAATAGTAACCGATGAACATGCTGAAAATAAAAATCTTCCCGATTACTTTTGAAAAAGGAACCGACGAATATGTTGAAAATAAAAATCTTGTCGATTACTTTTGAAATACTAACCGACGAATATGCTAAAAATAAAAATCTTGCCGATTACTTTTGAAATAGTAACCGACGAATGTGCTGAAAATATAGTCTTGCCGATTAATTCTAAAATAGTAACAGACAAATATGCTAAAAATAAAAAATCTTGCCGATTACTTTTGAAATAGTAACCGACGAATGTGCAGAAAATAGATCATGCCGATTACTTTTGAAATAGTAACCGACGAACGTGTTGAAAATAAATCATGCCGATTACCTTTGAAAGAGTAACCGACGAATATGTTGAAAATAAAAATCTTACCGATTACTTTTGAAATAGTAACCAACGAATATGCTGAAAATAAAGTCTTGGCCATTACTTTTGAAATAGTAACCGACGAATATGTGCTGAAAATAAATCTTGCCGATTACTTTTGAAATAGTAACCGACGAATGTGCTGAAAATAAATCATGCCGATTACTTTTGAAATAGTAAGTGACGAATATGTTGAAAATAAAAATCTTACCGATTACTTTTGAAATAGTAACCAACGAATATGCTGAAAATAAAGTCTTGCCGATTACTTTTGAAATTGTAACCGATGAATATGTTGAAAATAAAAATCTTGTAGATTACTTTTAAAACAGTAACCGACAAATATGCTGAAAATAAAAATCGTGCCGATTACTTTTGAAATAGTCACCGACGAATATGCTGAAAATAAAAATCTTGCCGATTACTTTTAAAATAGTAACCGACGAATGTGCTGATAATAAATCATGCTGATTACTTTTGAAATAGTAAGCGACGAATATGTTGGAAATAAAAATCTTACCGATTACTTTTAAAAAAGTAACCAATGAATGTGCTGAAAATAAAGTCTTGCCGATTACTTTTGAAATAGTAACCGACGAATATGTTGAAAATAAAAATCTTGCCGAATACTTTTGAAATAGTAACCGACGAATGTGCTAAAAATAAAAATCTTACTGATTACCTTTGAAATAGTAACCGATGAACATGCTGAAAATAAAAATCTTCCCGATTACTTTTGAAAAAGTAACCGACAAATATGCTGAAAATAAAAATCTTGCCGATTACTTTTGAAATAGTAACCGACGAATGTGCTGAAAATAAAGTCTTGCCGATTACTTTTAAAATAGTAACCGACGAATATGTTGAAAATAAAAATCTTGCCGATTACTTTTGAAATAGTAACCGACGAATGTGCTGAAAATAAAGTCTTGCCGATTACTTTTAAAATAGTAACCGACGAATGTGCTGAAAATATAGTCTTGCCGATTAATTCTAAAATAGTAACAGACAAATATGCTAAAAATAAAAATCTTGCCGATTACTTTTGAAATAGTAACCGACGAATGTGCTGAAAATAAATCTTGCCGATTACCTTTGAAATAGGAACCGACGAATATGCTGAATATAAAAATTTTGCTGATTACTTTTGAAATAGTAACCGACAAATGTGCTGAAAATAAAAATCTTGCCGATTAGTTTTGAAATAGTAACCGACGAATGTGCTGAAAATAAAGTCTTGTCGATTACTTTTAAAATAGTAACCGACAAATATGCTGAAAATAAAGTCTTGCCGATTACTTTTGAAATAGTAACCGACGAATATGTTGAAAATAAAAATCTTGTAGATTACTTTTAAAATAGTAACCGACAAATATGCTAAAAATAAAAATCTTGCCGATTACTTTTGAAATAGGAACCGACGAATATGTTGAAAATAAAAATCTTGTCGATTACTTTTGAAATACTAACCGACGAATATGCTAAAAATAAAAATCTTGCCGATTACTTTTGAAATAGTAACCGACGAATGTGCTGAAAATATAGTCTTGCCGATTAATTCTAAAATAGTAACAGACAAATATGCTAAAAATAAAAAATCTTGCCGATTACTTTTGAAATAGTAACCGACGAATGTGCAGAAAATAGATCATGCCGATTACTTTTGAAATAGTAACCGACGAACGTGTTGAAAATAAATCATGCCGATTACCTTTGAAAGAGTAACCGACGAATATGTTGAAAATAAAAATCTTACCGATTACTTTTGAAATAGTAACCAACGAATATGCTGAAAATAAAGTCTTGGCCATTACTTTTGAAATAGTAACCGACGAATATGTGCTGAAAATAAATCTTGCCGATTACTTTTGAAATAGTAACCGACGAATGTGCTGAAAATAAATCATGCCGATTACTTTTGAAATAGTAAGTGACGAATATGTTGAAAATAAAAATCTTACCGATTACTTTTGAAATAGTAACCAACGAATATGCTGAAAATAAAGTCTTGCCGATTACTTTTGAAATTGTAACCGATGAATATGTTGAAAATAAAAATCTTGTAGATTACTTTTAAAACAGTAACCGACAAATATGCTGAAAATAAAAATCGTGCCGATTACTTTTGAAATAGTAACCGACGAATATGTTGAAAATAAAAATCTTGTAGATTACTTTTAAAATAGTAACCGACAAATATGCTAAAAATAAAAATCTTGCCGATTACTTTTGAAATAGGAACCGACGAATATGTTGAAAATAAAAATCTTGTCGATTACTTTTGAAATACTAACCGACGAATATGCTGAAAATAAAAATCTTGCCGATTACTTTTGAAATAGTAACCGACGAATGTGCTGAAAATAAAGTCTTGTCGATTACTTTTGAAATAGTAACCGACAAATATGTTGAAAATAAAAATCTTGTCGATTACTTTTAAAATAGTAACCAACAAATATGCTAAAAATAAAAATCTTGCCGATTACTTTTGAAATAGGAACCGATGAATATGTTGAAAATAAAAATCTTGTCGATTACTTTTAAAATAGTAACCGACAAATAAGCTGAAAATAAAAAATCTTGCCGATTACTTTTGAAATAGTAACCGACGAATGTGCAGAAAATAGATCATGCCGATTACTTTTGAAATAGTAACCGACGAACGTGTTGAAAATAAATCATGCCGATTACCTTTGAAAGAGTAACCGACGAATATGTTGAAAATAAAAATCTTACCGATTACTTTTGAAATAGTAACCAACGAATATGCTGAAAATAAAGTCTTGGCCATTACTTTTGAAATAGTAACCGACGAATATGTGCTGAAAATAAATCTTGCCGATTACTTTTGAAATAGTAACCGACGAATGTGCTGAAAATAAATCATGCCGATTACTTTTGAAATAGTAAGTGACGAATATGTTGAAAATAAAAATCTTACCGATTACTTTTGAAATAGTAACCAACGAATATGCTGAAAATAAAGTCTTGCCGATTACTTTTGAAATTGTAACCGATGAATATGTTGAAAATAAAAATCTTGTAGATTACTTTTAAAACAGTAACCGACAAATATGCTGAAAATAAAAATCGTGCCGATTACTTTTGAAATAGTCACCGACGAATATGCTGAAAATAAAAATCTTGCCGATTACTTTTAAAATAGTAACCGACGAATGTGCTGATAATAAATCATGCTGATTACTTTTGAAATAGTAAGCGACGAATATGTTGGAAATAAAAATCTTACCGATTACTTTTAAAAAAGTAACCAATGAATGTGCTGAAAATAAAGTCTTGCCGATTACTTTTGAAATAGTAACCGACGAATATGTTGAAAATAAAAATCTTGCCGAATACTTTTGAAATAGTAACCGACGAATGTGCTAAAAATAAAAATCTTACTGATTACCTTTGAAATAGTAACCGATGAACATGCTGAAAATAAAAATCTTCCCGATTACTTTTGAAAAAGTAACCGACAAATATGCTGAAAATAAAAATCTTGCCGATTACTTTTGAAATAGTAACCGACGAATGTGCTGAAAATAAAGTCTTGCCGATTACTTTTAAAATAGTAACCGACGAATATGTTGAAAATAAAAATCTTGCCGATTACTTTTGAAATAGTAACCGACGAATGTGCTGAAAGTAAAGTCTTGCCGATTACTTTTAAAATAGTAACCGACGAATGTGCTGAAAATATAGTCTTGCCGATTAATTCTAAAATAGTAACAGACAAATATGCTAAAAATAAAAATCTTGCCGATTACTTTTGAAATAGTAACCGACGAATGTGCTGAAAATAAATCTTGCCGATTACCTTTGAAATAGGAACCGACGAATATGCTGAATATAAAAATTTTGCTGATTACTTTTGAAATAGTAACCGACAAATGTGCTGAAAATAAAAATCTTGCCGATTAGTTTTGAAATAGTAACCGACGAATGTGCTGAAAATAAAGTCTTGTCGATTACTTTTAAAATAGTAACCGACAAATATGCTGAAAATAAAGTCTTGCCGATTACTTTTGAAATAGTAACCGACGAATATGTTGAAAATAAAAATCTTGTAGATTACTTTTAAAATAGTAACCGACAAATATGCTAAAAATAAAAATCTTGCCGATTACTTTTGAAATAGGAACCGACGAATATGTTGAAAATAAAAATCTTGTCGATTACTTTTGAAATACTAACCGACGAATATGCTAAAAATAAAAATCTTGCCGATTACTTTTGAAATAGTAACCGACGAATGTGCTGAAAATATAGTCTTGCCGATTAATTCTAAAATAGTAACAGACAAATATGCTAAAAATAAAAAATCTTGCCGATTACTTTTGAAATAGTAACCGACGAATGTGCAGAAAATAGATCATGCCGATTACTTTTGAAATAGTAACCGACGAACGTGTTGAAAATAAATCATGCCGATTACCTTTGAAAGAGTAACCGACGAATATGTTGAAAATAAAAATCTTACCGATTACTTTTGAAATAGTAACCAACGAATATGCTGAAAATAAAGTCTTGGCCATTACTTTTGAAATAGTAACCGACGAATATGTGCTGAAAATAAATCTTGCCGATTACTTTTGAAATAGTAACCGACGAATGTGCTGAAAATAAATCATGCCGATTACTTTTGAAATAGTAAGTGACGAATATGTTGAAAATAAAAATCTTACCGATTACTTTTGAAATAGTAACCAACGAATATGCTGAAAATAAAGTCTTGCCGATTACTTTTGAAATTGTAACCGATGAATATGTTGAAAATAAAAATCTTGTAGATTACTTTTAAAACAGTAACCGACAAATATGCTGAAAATAAAAATCGTGCCGATTACTTTTGAAATAGTCACCGACGAATATGCTGAAAATAAAAATCTTGCCGATTACTTTTAAAATAGTAACCGACGAATGTGCTGATAATAAATCATGCTGATTACTTTTGAAATAGTAAGCGACGAATATGTTGGAAATAAAAATCTTACCGATTACTTTTAAAAAAGTAACCAATGAATGTGCTGAAAATAAAGTCTTGCCGATTACTTTTGAAATAGTAACCGACGAATATGTTGAAAATAAAAATCTTGCCGAATACTTTTGAAATAGTAACCGACGAATGTGCTAAAAATAAAAATCTTACTGATTACCTTTGAAATAGTAACCGATGAACATGCTGAAAATAAAAATCTTCCCGATTACTTTTGAAAAAGTAACCGACAAATATGCTGAAAATAAAAATCTTGCCGATTACTTTTGAAATAGTAACCGACGAATGTGCTGAAAATAAAGTCTTGCCGATTACTTTTAAAATAGTAACCGACGAATATGTTGAAAATAAAAATCTTGCCGATTACTTTTGAAATAGTAACCGACGAATGTGCTGAAAATAAAGTCTTGCCGATTACTTTTAAAATAGTAACCGACGAATGTGCTGAAAATATAGTCTTGCCGATTAATTCTAAAATAGTAACAGACAAATATGCTAAAAATAAAAATCTTGCCGATTACTTTTGAAATAGTAACCGACGAATGTGCTGAAAATAAATCTTGCCGATTACCTTTGAAATAGGAACCGACGAATATGCTGAATATAAAAATTTTGCTGATTACTTTTGGAATAGTAACCGACAAATGTGCTGAAAATAAAAATCTTGCCGATTAGTTTTGAAATAGTAACCGACGAATGTGCTGAAAATAAATCTTGCCGATTACCTTTGAAATAGGAACCGACGAATATGCTGAATATAAAAATTTTGCTGATTACTTTTGAAATAGTAACCGACAAATGTGCTGAAAATAAAAATCTTGCCGATTACTTTTAAAATAGTAACCGACAAATATGCTGAAAATAAAGTCTTGCCGATTACTTTTGAAATAGTAACCGACGAATATGTTGAAAATAAAAATCTTGTAGATTACTTTTAAAATAGTAACCGACAAATATGCTAAAAATAAAAATCTTGCCGATTACTTTTGAAATACTAACCGACGAATATGCTAAAAATAAAAATCTTGCCGATTACTTTTGAAATAGTAACCGACGAATGTGCTGAAAATATAGTCTTGCCGATTAATTCTAAAATAGTAACAGACAAATATGCTAAAAATAAAAAATCTTGCCGATTACTTTTGAAATAGTAACCGACGAATGTGCAGAAAATAGATCATGCCGATTACTTTTGAAATAGTAACCGACGAACGTGTTGAAAATAAATCATGCCGATTACCTTTGAAAGAGTAACCGACGAATATGTTGAAAATAAAAATCTTACCGATTACTTTTGAAATAGTAACCAACGAATATGCTGAAAATAAAGTCTTGGCCATTACTTTTGAAATAGTAACCGACGAATATGTGCTGAAAATAAATCTTGCCGATTACTTTTGAAATAGTAACCGACGAATGTGCTGAAAATAAATCATGCCGATTACTTTTGAAATAGTAAGTGACGAATATGTTGAAAATAAAAATCTTACCGATTACTTTTGAAATAGTAACCAACGAATATGCTGAAAATAAAGTCTTGCCGATTACTTTTGAAATTGTAACCGATGAATATGTTGAAAATAAAAATCTTGTAGATTACTTTTAAAACAGTAACCGACAAATATGCTGAAAATAAAAATCGTGCCGATTACTTTTGAAATAGTCACCGACGAATATGCTGAAAATAAAAATATTGCCGATTACTTTTAAAATAGTAACCGACGAATGTGCTGATAATAAATCATGCTGATTACTTTTGAAATAGTAAGCGACGAATATGTTGGAAATAAAAATCTTACCGATTACTTTTAAAAAAGTAACCAATGAATGTGCTGAAAATAAAGTCTTGCCGATTACTTTTGAAATAGTAACCGACGAATATGTTGAAAATAAAAATCTTGCCGAATACTTTTGAAATAGTAACCGACGAATGTGCTAAAAATAAAAATCTTACTGATTACCTTTGAAATAGTAACCGATGAACATGCTGAAAATAAAAATCTTCCCGATTACTTTTGAAAAAGTAACCGACAAATATGCTGAAAATAAAAATCTTGCCGATTACTTTTGAAATAGTAACCGACGAATGTGCTGAAAATAAAGTCTTGCCGATTACTTTTAAAATAGTAACCGACGAATATGTTGAAAATAAAAATCTTGCCGATTACTTTTGAAATAGTAACCGACGAATGTGCTGAAAATAAAGTCTTGCCGATTACTTTTAAAATAGTAACCGACAAATATGCTGAAAATAAAAATCTTGCCGATTACTTTTGAAATAGTAACCAACGTACATGCTGAAAATAAAAATCTTGCCGATTACTATTGAAATAGTAACCGACGAATGTGCTGAAAATAAAGTCTTGCCGATTACTTTTGAAATAGTAACCGACGAATGTGCTGAAAATATAGTCTTGCCGATTAATTCTAAAATAGTAACAGACAAATATGCTAAAAATAAAAATCTTGCCGATTACTTTTGAAATAGTAACCGACGAATGTGCTGAAAATAAATCTTGCCGATTACCTTTGAAATAGGAACCGACGAATATGCTGAATATAAAAATTTTGCTGATTACTTTTGAAATAGTAACCGACGAATGTGCAGAAAATAGATCATGTCGATTACTTTTGAAATAGTAACCGACGAATGTGTTGAATATAAAGTCTTGCCGATTACTTTTGAAATAGTAACCGACAAATGTGCTGAAAATAAATCATGCCAATTACTATTGAAATAGTAACCGACAAATGTGCTGAAAATAAAAGTCTTGCCGATTACTTTTGAAATAGTAACCTGACGAATGTGCTGAAAATAAATCATGCCGATTACTTTTGAAATAGTCACCGACGAATATGCTGAAAATAAAAATCTTGCCGATTACTTTTGAAATAGTAACCGACGAATGTGCTGAAAATAAATCATGCCGATTACTTTGGAAATAGTAAGTGACGAATATGTTGAAAATAAAAATCTTACCGATTACTTTTGAAATAGTAACCAACGAATGTGCTGAAAATAAAGTCTTGCCGATAACTTTTGAAATAGTAACCGAATAATATGTGCTGAAAATAAATCATGCTGATTACTTTTGAAATAGTAAGCGACGAATATGTTGAAAATAAAAATCTTGCCGAATACTTTTGAAATAATAACCGAGGAATGTGCTAAAAATAAAAATCTTGCCGATTACCTTTGAAATAGTAACAGATGAACATGCTGAAAATAAAAATCTTCCCGATTACTTTTGAAAAAGTAACCGACAAATATGCTGAAAATAAAAATCTTGCCGATTACTTTTGAAATAGTCACCGACGAATATGCTGAAAATAAAAATCTTGCCGATTACTTTTGAAATAGTAACCGACGAATGTGCTGAAAATAAATCATGCCGATTACTTTCGAAATAGTAAGCGACGAATATGTTGAAAATAAAAATCTTACTGATTACTTTTAAAATAGTAACCAATGAATGTGCTGAAAATAAAGTCTTGCCGATTACTTTTGAAATAGTAACCGACGAATGTGCTGAAAATAAATCTTGCAGATTACCTTTGAAATAGTAACCGACGAATATGCTGAATATAAAAATTTTGCTGATTACTTTTGAAATAGTAACCGACGAATGTGCAGAAAATAGATCATGTCGATTACTTTTGAAATAGTAACCTACGAATGTGTTGAATATAAAGTCTTGCCGATTACTTTTGAAATAGTAACCGACAAATGTGCTGAAAATAAATCATGCCAATTACTATTGAAATAGTAACCGACAAATGTGCTGAAAATAAATCATGCTGATTACTTTTGAAATAGTAACCGACGAATATGTTGAAAATAAAAATCTTGTAGATTACTTTTAAAATAGTAACCGACAAATATGCTAAAAATAAAAATCTTGCCGATTACTTTTGAAATAGGAACCGACGAATATGTTGAAAATAAAAATCTTGTCGATTACTTTTGAAATACTAACCGACGAATATGCTAAAATTAAAATCTTGCCGATTACTTTTGAAATAGTAACCGACGAATGTGCTGAAAATATAGTCTTGCCGATTAATTCTAAAATAGTAACAGACAAATATGCTAAAAATAAAAAATCTTGCCGATTACTTTTGAAATAGTAACCGACGAATGTGCAGAAAATAGATCATGCCGATTACTTTTGAAATAGTAACCGACGAACGTGTTGAAAATAAATCATGCCGATTACCTTTGAAAGAGTAACCGACGAATATGTTGAAAATAAAAATCTTACCGATTACTTTTGAAATAGTAACCAACGAATATGCTGAAAATAAAGTCTTGGCCATTACTTTTGAAATAGTAACCGACGAATATGTGCTGAAAATAAATCTTGCCGATTACTTTTGAAATAGTAACCGACGAATGTGCTGAAAATAAATCATGCCGATTACTTTTGAAATAGTAAGTGACGAATATGTTGAAAATAAAAATCTTACCGATTACTTTTGAAATAGTAACCAACGAATATGCTGAAAATAAAGTCTTGCCGATTACTTTTGAAATTGTAACCGATGAATATGTTGAAAATAAAAATCTTGTAGATTACTTTTAAAACAGTAACCGACAAATATGCTGAAAATAAAAATCGTGCCGATTACTTTTGAAATAGTCACCGACGAATATGCTGAAAATAAAAATCTTGCCGATTACTTTTAAAATAGTAACCGACGAATGTGCTGATAATAAATCATGCTGATTACTTTTGAAATAGTAAGCGACGAATATGTTGGAAATAAAAATCTTACCGATTACTTTTAAAAAAGTAACCAATGAATGTGCTGAAAATAAAGTCTTGCCGATTACTTTTGAAATAGTAACCGACGAATATGTTGAAAATAAAAATCTTGCCGAATACTTTTGAAATAGTAACCGACGAATGTGCTAAAAATAAAAATCTTACTGATTACCTTTGAAATAGTAACCGATGAACATGCTGAAAATAAAAATCTTCCCGATTACTTTTGAAAAAGTAACCGACAAATATGCTGAAAATAAAAATCTTGCCGATTACTTTTGAAATAGTAACCGACGAATGTGCTGAAAATAAAGTCTTGCCGATTACTTTTAAAATAGTAACCGACGAATATGTTGAAAATAAAAATCTTGCCGATTACTTTTGAAATAGTAACCGACGAATGTGCTGAAAATAAAGTCTTGCCGATTACTTTTAAAATAGTAACCGACAAATATGCTGAAAATAAAAATCTTGCCGATTACTTTTGAAATAGTAACCGACGTACATGCTGAAAATAAAAATCTTGCCGATTACTATTGAAATAGTAACCGACGAATGTGCTGAAAATAAAGTCTTGCCGATTACTTTTGAAATAGTAACCGACGAATGTGCTGAAAATATAGTCTTGCCGATTAATTCTAAAATAGTAACAGACAAATATGCTAAAAATAAAAATCTTGCCGATTACTTTTGAAATAGTAACCGACGAATGTGCTGAAAATAAATCTTGCCGATTACCTTTGAAATAGGAACCGACGAATATGCTGAATATAAAAATTTTGCTGATTACTTTTGAAATAGTAACCGACGAATGTGCAGAAAATAGATCATGTCGATTACTTTTGAAATAGTAACCGACGAATGTGTTGAATATAAAGTCTTGCCGATTACTTTTGAAATAGTAACCGACAAATGTGCTGAAAATAAATCATGCCAATTACTATTGAAATAGTAACCGACAAATGTGCTGAAAATAAAAGTCTTGCCGATTACTTTTGAAATAGTAACCTGACGAATGTGCTGAAAATAAATCATGCCGATTACTTTTGAAATAGTCACCGACGAATATGCTGAAAATAAAAATCTTGCCGATTACTTTTGAAATAGTAACCGACGAATGTGCTGAAAATAAATCATGCCGATTACTTTGGAAATAGTAAGTGACGAATATGTTGAAAATAAAAATCTTACCGATTACTTTTGAAATAGTAACCAACGAATGTGCTGAAAATAAAGTCTTGCCGATAACTTTTGAAATAGTAACCGAATAATATGTGCTGAAAATAAATCATGCTAATTACTTTTGAAATAGTAAGCGACGAATATGTTGAAAATAAAAATCTTGCCGAATACTTTTGAAATAATAACCGAGGAATGTGCTAAAAATAAAAATCTTGCCGATTACCTTTGAAATAGTAACAGATGAACATGCTGAAAATAAAAATCTTCCCGATTACTTTTGAAAAAGTAACCGACAAATATGCTGAAAATAAAAATCGTGCCGATTACTTTTGAAATAGTCACCGACGAATATGCTGAAAATAAAAATCTTGCCGATTACTTTTAAAAAAGTAACCAATGAATGTGCTGAAAATAAAGTCTTGCCGATTACTTTTGAAATAGTAACCGACGAATATGTTGAAAATAAAAATCTTGCCGAATACTTTTGAAATAGTAACCGACGAATGTGCTAAAAATAAAAATCTTACTGATTACCTTTGAAATAGTAACCGATGAACATGCTGAAAATAAAAATCTTCCCGATTACTTTTGAAAAAGTAACCGACAAATATGCTGAAAATAAAAATCTTGCCGATTACTTTTGAAATAGTAACCGACGAATGTGCTGAAAATAAAGTCTTGCCGATTACTTTTAAAATAGTAACCGACGAATATGTTGAAAATAAAAATCTTGCCGATTACTTTTGAAATAGTAACCGACGAATGTGCTGAAAATAAAGTCTTGCCGATTACTTTTAAAATAGTAACCGACAAATATGCTGAAAATAAAAATCTTGCCGATTACTTTTGAAATAGTAACCGACGTACATGCTGAAAATAAAAATCTTGCCGATTACTATTGAAATAGTAACCGACGAATGTGCTAAAAATAAAGTCTTGCCGATTACTTTTGAAATAGTAACCGACGAATGTGCTGAAAATATAGTCTTGCCGATTAATTCTAAAATAGTAACAGACAAATATGCTAAAAATAAAAATCTTGCCGATTACTTTTGAAATAGTAACCGACGAATGTGCTGAAAATAAATCTTGCCGATTACCTTTGAAATAGGAACCGACGAATATGCTGAATATAAAAATTTTGCTGATTACTTTTGAAATAGTAACCGACGAATGTGCAGAAAATAGATCATGTCGATTACTTTTGAAATAGTAACCGACGAATGTGTTGAATATAAAGTCTTGCCGATTACTTTTGAAATAGTAACCGACAAATGTGCTGAAAATAAATCATGCCAATTACTATTGAAATAGTAACCGACAAATGTGCTGAAAATAAAAGTCTTGCCGATTACTTTTGAAATAGTAACCTGACGAATGTGCTGAAAATAAATCATGCCGATTACTTTTGAAATAGTCACCGACGAATATGCTGAAAATAAAAATCTTGCCGATTACTTTTGAAATAGTAACCGACGAATGTGCTGAAAATAAATCATGCCGATTACTTTGGAAATAGTAAGTGACGAATATGTTGAAAATAAAAATCTTACCGATTACTTTTGAAATAGTAACCAACGAATGTGCTGAAAATAAAGTCTTGCCGATAACTTTTGAAATAGTAACCGAATAATATGTGCTGAAAATAAATCATGCTGATTACTTTTGAAATAGTAAGCGACGAATATGTTGAAAATAAAAATCTTGCCGAATACTTTTGAAATAATAACCGAGGAATGTGCTAAAAATAAAAATCTTGCCGATTACCTTTGAAATAGTAACCGATGAACATGCTGAAAATAAAAATCTTCCCGATTACTTTTGAAAAAGTAACCGACAAATATGCTGAAAATAAAAATCTTGCCGATTACTTTTGAAATAGTCACCGACGAATATGCTGAAAATAAAAATCTTGCCGATTACTTTTGAAATAGTAACCGACGAATGTGCTGAAAATAAATCATGCCGATTACTTTCGAAATAGTAAGCGACGAATATGTTGAAAATAAAAATCTTACTGATTACTTTTAAAATAGTAACCAATGAATGTGCTGAAAATAAAGTCTTGCCGATTACTTTTGAAATAGTAACCGACGAATGTGCTGAAAATAAATCTTGCAGATTACCTTTGAAATAGTAACCGACGAATATGCTGAATATAAAAATTTTGCTGATTACTTTTGAAATAGTAACCGACGAATGTGCAGAAAATAGATCATGTCGATTACTTTTGAAATAGTAACCTACGAATGTGTTGAATATAAAGTCTTGCCGATTACTTTTGAAATAGTAACCGACAAATGTGCTGAAAATAAATCATGCCAATTACTATTGAAATAGTAACCGACAAATGTGCTGAAAATAAATCATGCTGATTACTTTTGAAATAGTAAGCGATGAATATGTTGGAAATAAAAATCTTACCGATTACTTTTAAAAAAGTAACCAATGAATGTGCTGAAAATAAAGTCTTGCCGATTACTTTTGAAATAGTAACCGACGAATATGTTGAAAATAAAAATCTTGCCAATTACTTTTGAAATAGTAACCAACGAATGTGCTGAAAATAAAGTCTTGCCGATTACTTTTAAAATAGTAACCGACAAATATGCTGAAAATAAAAATCTTGCCGATTACTTTTGAAATAGTAACCGACGTACATGCTGAAAATAAAAATCTTGCCGATTACTATTGAAATAGTAACCGACGAATGTGCTGAAAATAAAGTCTTGCCGATTACTTTTGAAATAGTAACCGACGAATGTGCTGAAAATATAGTCTTGCCGATTAATTCTAAAATAGTAACAGACAAATATGCTAAAAATAAAAATCTTGCCGATTACTTTTGAAATAGTAACCGACGAATGTGCTGAAAATAAATCTTGCCGATTACCTTTGAAATAGGAACCGACGAATATGCTGAATATAAAAATTTTGCTGATTACTTTTGAAATAATAACCGAGGAATGTGCTAAAAATAAAAATCTTGCCGATTACCTTTGAAATAGTAACCGATGAACATGCTGAAAATAAAAATCTTCCCGATTACTTTTGAAAAAGTAACCGACAAATATGCTGAAAATAAAAATCTTGCCGATTACTTTTGAAATAGTCACCGACGAATATGCTGAAAATAAAAATCTTGCCGATTACTTTTGAAATAGTAACCGACGAATGTGCTGAAAATAAATCATGCCGATTACTTTCGAAATAGTAAGCGACGAATATGTTGAAAATAAAAATCTTACTGATTACTTTTAAAATAGTAACCAATGAATGTGCTGAAAATAAAGTCTTGCCGATTACTTTTGAAATAGTAACCGACGAATGTGCTGAAAATAAATCTTGCAGATTACCTTTGAAATAGTAACCGACGAATATGCTGAATATAAAAATTTTGCTGATTACTTTTGAAATAGTAACCGACGAATGTGCAGAAAATAGATCATGTCGATTACTTTTGAAATAGTAACCTACGAATGTGTTGAATATAAAGTCTTGCCGATTACTTTTGAAATAGTAACCGACAAATGTGCTGAAAATAAATCATGCCAATTACTATTGAAATAGTAACCGACAAATGTGCTGAAAATAAATCATGCTGATTACTTTTGAAATAGTAAGCGATGAATATGTTGGAAATAAAAATCTTACCGATTACTTTTAAAAAAGTAACCAATGAATGTGCTGAAAATAAAGTCTTGCCGATTACTTTTGAAATAGTAACCGACGAATATGTTGAAAATAAAAATCTTGCCAATTACTTTTGAAATAGTAACCAACGAATGTGCTGAAAATAAAGTCTTGCCGATTACTTTTAAAATAGTAACCGACAAATATGCTGAAAATAAAAATCTTGCCGATTACTTTTGAAATAGTAACCGACGTACATGCTGAAAATAAAAATCTTGCCGATTACTATTGAAATAGTAACCGACGAATGTGCTGAAAATAAAGTCTTGCCGATTACTTTTGAAATAGTAACCGACGAATGTGCTGAAAATATAGTCTTGCCGATTAATTCTAAAATAGTAACAGACAAATATGCTAAAAATAAAAATCTTGCCGATTACTTTTGAAATAGTAACCGACGAATGTGCTGAAAATAAATCTTGCCGATTACCTTTGAAATAGGAACCGACGAATATGCTGAATATAAAAATTTTGCTGATTACTTTTGAAATAGTAACCGACGAATGTGCAGAAAATAGATCATGTCGACTACTTTTGAAATAGTAACCGACGAATGTGTTGAATATAAAGTCTTGCCGATTACTTTTGAAATAGTAACCGACAAATGTGCTGAAAATAAATCATGCCAATTACTATTGAAATAGTAACCGACAAATGTGCTGAAAATAAAAGTCTTGCCGATTACTTTTGAAATAGTAACCTGACGAATGTGCTGAAAATAAATCATGCCGATTACTTTTGAAATAGTCACCGACGAATATGCTGAAAATAAAAATCTTGCCGATTACTTTTGAAATAGTAACCGACGAATGTGCTGAAAATAAATCATGCCGATTACTTTGGAAATAGTAAGTGACGAATATGTTGAAAATAAAAATCTTACCGATTACTTTTGAAATAGTAACCAACGAATGTGCTGAAAATAAAGTCTTGCCGATAACTTTTGAAATAGTAACCGAATAATATGTGCTGAAAATAAATCATGCTGATTACTTTTGAAATAGTAAGCGACGAATATGTTGAAAATAAAAATCTTGCCGAATACTTTTGAAATAATAACCGAGGAATGTGCTAAAAATAAAAATCTTGCCGAATACCTTTGAAATAGTAACCGATGAACATGCTGAAAATAAAAATCTTCCCGATTACTTTTGAAAAAGTAACCGACAAATATGCTGAAAATAAAAATCTTGCCGATTACTTTTGAAATAGTCACCGACGAATATGCTGAAAATAAAAATCTTGCCGATTACTTTTGAAATAGTAACCGACGAATGTGCTGAAAATAAATCATGCCGATTACTTTCGAAATAGTAAGCGACGAATATGTTGAAAATAAAAATCTTACTGATTACTTTTAAAATAGTAACCAATGAATGTGCTGAAAATAAAGTCTTGCCGATTACTTTTGAAATAGTAACCGACGAATGTGCTGAAAATAAATCTTGCAGATTACCTTTGAAATAGTAACCGACGAATATGCTGAATATAAAAATTTTGCTGATTACTTTTGAAATAGTAACCGACGAATGTGCAGAAAATAGATCATGTCGATTACTTTTGAAATAGTAACCTACGAATGTGTTGAATATAAAGTCTTGCCGATTACTTTGGAAATAGTAACCGACAAATGTGCTGAAAATAAATCATGCCAATTACTATTGAAATAGTAACCGACAAATGTGCTGAAAATAAATCATGCTGATTACTTTTGAAATAGTAAGCGATGAATATGTTGGAAATAAAAATCTTACCGATTACTTTTAAAAAAGTAACCAATGAATGTGCTGAAAATAAAGTCTTGCCGATTACTTTTGAAATAGTAACCGACGAATATGTTGAAAATAAAAATCTTGCCAATTACTTTTGAAATAGTAACCGACGAATGTGCTGAAAATAAAGTCTTGCCGATTACTTTTAAAATAGTAACCGACAAATATGCTGAAAATAAAAATCTTGCCGATTACTTTTGAAATAGTAACCGACGTACATGCTGAAAATAAAAATCTTGCCGATTACTATTGAAATAGTAACCGACGAATGTGCTGAAAATAAAGTCTTGCCGATTACTTTTGAAATAGTAACCGACGAATGTGCTGAAAATATAGTCTTGCCGATTAATTCTAAAATAGTAACAGACAAATATGCTAAAAATAAAAATCTTGCCGATTACTTTTGAAATAGTAACCGACGAATGTGCTGAAAATAAATCTTGCCGATTACCTTTGAAATAGTAACCGACGAATATGCTGAATATAAAAATTTTGCGGATTACTTTTGAAATAGTAACCGACGAATGTGCAGAAAATAGATCATGCCGATTACTTTTGAAATAGTAACCGACGAATGTGTTGAATATAAAGTCTTGCCGATTACTTTTGAAATAGTAACCGACAAATGTGCTGAAAATAAATCATGCCAATTACTATTGAAATAGTAACCGACAAATGTGCTGAAAATAAAAGTCTTGCCGATTACTTTTGAAATAGTAACCTGACGAATGTGCTGAAAATAAATCATGCCGATTACTTTTGAAATAGTCACCGACGAATATGCTGAAAATAAAAATCTTGCCGATTACTTTTGAAATAGTAACCGACGAATGTGCTGAAAATAAATCATGCCGATTACTTTCGAAATAGTAAGCGACGAATATGTTGAAAATAAAAATCTTACCGATTACTTTTAAAATAGTAACCAACGAATGTACTTAAAATAAATCTTGCCGATTACTTTTGAAATAGTAACCGACGAATGTGCTGAAAATAAATTATGCCGATTACTTTGGAAATAGTAAGTGACGAATATGTTGAAAATAAAAATCTTACCGATTACTTTTGAAATAGTAACCAACGAATGTGCTGAAAATAACGTCTTGCCGATAACTTTTGAAATAGTAACCGAATAATATGTGCTGAAAATAAATCTTGTCGATTAGTTTTGAAATAGTAACCGACGAATGTGTTGAAAATAAATCATGCTGATTACTTTTGAAATAGTAAGCGACGAATATGTTGAAAATAAAAATCTTGCCGAATACTTTTGAAATAATAACCGAGGAATGTGCTAAAAATAAAAATCTTGCCGATTACCTTTGAAATAGTAACCGATGAACATGCTGAAAATAAAAATCTTCCCGATTACTTTTGAAAAAGTAACCGACAAATATGCTGAAAATAAAAATCTTGCCGATTACTTTTGAAATAGTCACCGACGAATATGCTGAAAATAAAAATCTTGCCGATTACTTTTGAAATAGTAACCGACGAATGTGCTGAAAATAAATCATGCCGATTACTTTCGAAATAGTAAGCGACGAATATGTTGAAAATAAAAATCTTACCGATTACTTTTAAAATAGTAACCAATGAATGTGCTGAAAATAAAGTCTTGCCGATTACTTTTGAAATAGTAACCGACGAATGTGCTGAAAATAAATCTTGCCGATTACCTTTGAAATAGTAACCGACGAATATGCTGAATATAAAAATTTTGCTGATTACTTTTGAAATAGTAACCGACGAATGTGCAGAAAATAGATCATGTCGATTACTTTTGAAATAGTAACCTACGAATGTGTTGAATATAAAGTCTTGCCGATTACTTTTGAAATAGTAACCGACAAATGTGCTGAAAATAAATCATGCCAATTACTATTGAAATAGTAACCGACAAATGTGCTGAAAATAAAAATCTTGCCGATTAGTTTTGAAATAGTAACCGACGAATGTGCTGAAAATAAATCATGCTTATTACTTTTGAAATAGTAAGCGATGAATATGTTGGAAATAAAAATCTTACCGATTACTTTTAAAAAAGTAACCAATGAATGTGCTGAAAATAAAGTCTTGCCGATTACTTTTCAAATAGTAACCGACGAATATGTTGAAAATAAAAATCTTGCCGATTACTTTTGAAATAGTAACCGACGAATGTGCTGAAAATAAAGTCTTGCCGATTACTTTTAAAATAGTAACCGACAAATATGCTGAAAATAAAAATCTTGCCGATTACTTTTGAAATAGTAACCGACGTACATGCTGAAAATAAAAATCTTGCCGATTACTATTGAAATAGTAACCGACGAATGTGCTGAAAATAAAGTCTTGCCGATTACTTTTGAAATAGTAACCGACGAATGTGCTGAAAATATAGTCTTGCCGATTAATTCTAAAATAGTAACAGACAAATATGCTAAAAATAAAAATCTTGCCGATTACTTTTGAAATAGTAACCGACGAATGTGCTGAAAATAAATCTTGCCGATTACCTTTGAAATAGTAACCGACGAATATGCTGAATATAAAAATTTTGCGGATTACTTTTGAAATAGTAACCGACGAATGTGCAGAAAATAGATCATGCCGATTACTTTTGAAATAGTAACCGACGAATGTGTTGAATATAAAGTCTTGCCGATTACTTTTGAAATAGTAACCGACAAATGTGCTGAAAATAAATCATGCCAATTACTATTGAAATAGTAACCGACAAATGTGCTGAAAATAAAAGTCTTGCCGATTACTTTTGAAATAGTAACCTGACGAATGTGCTGAAAATAAATCATGCCGATTACTTTTGAAATAGTCACCGACGAATATGCTGAAAATAAAAATCTTGCCGATTACTTTTGAAATAGTAACCGACGAATGTGCTGAAAATAAATCATGGCGATTACTTTCGAAATAGTAAGCGACGAATATGTTGAAAATAAAAATCTTACCGATTACTTTTAAAATAGTAACCAACGAATGTACTGAAAATAAATCTTGCCGATTACTTTTGAAATAGTAACCGACGAATGTGCTGAAAATAAATCATGCCGATTACTTTCGAAATAGTAAGCGACGAATATGTTGAAAATAAAAATCTTACCGATTACTTTTAAAATAGTAACCAATGAATGTGCTGAAAATAAAAATCTTGCCGATTACCTTTGAAATAGTAACCGATGAACATGCTGAAAATAAAAATCTTCCCGATTACTTTTGAAAAAGTAACCGACAAATATGCTGAAAATAAAAATCTTGCCGATTACTTTTGAAATAGTCACCGACGAATATGCTGAAAATAAAAATCTTGCCGATTACTTTTGAAATAGTAACCGACGAATGTGCTGAAAATAAATCATGCCGATTTCTTTCGAAATAGTAAGCGACGAATATGTTGAAAATAAAAATCTTACCGATTACTTTTAAAATAGTAACCAATGAATGTGCTGAAAATAAAGTCTTGCCGATTACTTTTGAAATAGTAACCGACGAATGTGCTGAAAATAAATCATGCCGATTACTTTCGAAATAGTAAGCGACGAATATGTTGAAAATAAAAATCTTACCGATTACTTTTAAAATAGTAACCAACGAATGTACTGAAAATAAATCTTGCCGATTACTTTTGAAATAGTAACCGACGAATGTGCTGAAAATAAATCATGCCGATTACTTTCGAAATAGTAAGCGACGAATATGTTGAAAATAAAAATCTTACCGATTACTTTTAAAATAGTAACCAATGAATGTGCTGAAAATAAAGTCTTGCCGATTACTTTTGAAATAGTAACCGACGAATGTGCTGAAAATAAATCTTGCCGATTACCTTTGAAATAGTAACCGACGAATATGCTGAATATAAAAATTTTGCTGATTACTTTTGAAATAGTAACCGACGAATGTGCAGAAAATAGATCATGCCGATTACTTTTGAAATAGTAACCGACGAATGTGTTGAATATAAAGTCTTGCCGATTACTTTTGAAATAGTAACCGACAAATGTGCTGAAAATAAATCATGCCAATTACTATTGAAATAGTAACCTGACAAATGTGCTGAAAATAAAAGTCTTGCCGATTACTTTTGAACTAGTAACCTGACGAATGTGCTGAAAATAAATCATGCCGATTACTTTTGAAATAGTCACCGACGAATATGCTGAAAATAAAAATCTTGCCGATTACTTTTGAAATAGTAACCGACGAATGTGCTGAAAATAAATCATGCCGATTACTTTCGAAATAGTAAGCGACAAATATGTTGAAAATAAAAATCTTACCGATTACTTTTAAAATAGTAACCAACGAATGTACTTAAAATAAATCTTGCCGATTACTTTTGAAATAGTAACCGACGAATGTGCTGAAAATAAATTATGCCGATTACTTTGGAAATAGTAAGTGACGAATATGTTGAAAATAAAAATCTTACCGATTACTTTTGAAATAGTAACCAACGAATGTGCTGAAAATAAAGTCTTGCCGATAACTTTTGAAATAGTAACCGAATAATATGTGCTGAAAATAAATCTTGTCGATTAGTTTTGAAATAGTAACCGACGAATGTGCTGAAAATAAATCATGCTGATTACTTTTGAAATAGTAAGCGACGAATATGTTGAAAATAAAAATCTTGCCGAATACTTTTGAAATAATAACCGAGGAATGTGCTAAAAATAAAAATCTTGCCGATTACCTTTGAAATAGTAACCGATGAACATGCTGAAAATAAAAATCTTCCCGATTACTTTTGAAAAAGTAACCGAAAAATATGCTGAAAATAAAAATCTTGCCGATTACTTTTGAAATAGTAACCGACGAATGTGCTGAAAATAAATCATGCCGATTACTTTCGAAATAGTAAGCGACGAATATGTTGAAAATAAAAATCTTACCGATTACTTTTAAAATAGTAACCAATGAATGTGCTGAAAATAAAGTCTTGCCGATTACTTTTGAAATAGTAACCGACGAATGTGCTGAATATAAAAATTTTGCTGATTACTTTTGAAATAGTAACCGACGAATGTGCAGAAAATAGATCATGTCGATTACTTTTGAAATAGTAACCTACGAATGTGTTGAATATAAAGTCTTGCCGATTACTTTTGAAATAGTAACCGACAAATGAGCTGAAAATAAATCATGCCAATTACTATTGAAATAGTAACCGACAAATGTGCTGAAAATAAAAATCTTGCCGATTAGTTTTGAAATAGTAACCGACGAATGTGCTGAAAATAAATCATGCTGATTACTTTTGAAATAGTAAGCGATGAATATGTTGGAAATAAAAATCTTACCGATTACTTTTAAATTAGTAACCAATGAATGTGCTGAAAATAAAGTCTTGCCGATTACTTTTCAAATAGTAACCGACGAATATGTTGAAAATAAAAATCTTGCCGATTACTTTTGAAATAGTAACCGACGAATGTGCTGAAAATAAAGTCTTGCCGATTACTTTTAAAATAGTAACCGACAAATATTCTGAAAATAAAAATCTTGCCGATTACTTTTGAAATAGTAACCGACGTACATGCTGAAAATAAAAATCTTGCCGATTACTATTGAAATAGTTACCGACGAATGTGCTGAAAATATTGTCTTGCCGATTAATTCTAAAATAGTAACAGACAAATATGCTAAAAATAAAAATCTTGCCGATTACTTTTGAAATAGTAACCGACGAATGTGCTGAAAATAAATCTTGCCGATTACCTTTGAAATAGTAACCGACGAATATGCTGAATATAAAAATTTTGCGGATTACTTTTGAAATAGTAACCGACGAATGTGCAGAAAATAGATCATGCCGATTACTTTTGAAATAGTAACCGACGAATGTGTTGAATATAAAGTCTTGCCGATTACTTTTGAAATAGTAACCGACAAATGTGCTGAAAATAAATCATGCCAATTACTATTGAAATAGTAACCGACAAATGTGCTGAAAATAAAAGTCTTGCCGATTACTTTTGAACTAGTAACCTGACGAATGTGCTGAAAATAAATCATGCCGATTACTTTTGAAATAGTCACCGACGAATATGCTGAAAATAAAAATCTTGCCGATTACTTTTGAAATAGTAACCGACGAATGTGCTGAAAATAAATCATGCCGATTACTTTCGAAATAGTAAGCGACGAATATGTTGAAAATAAAAATCTTACCGATTACTTTTAAAATAGTAACCAACGAATGTACTTAAAATAAATCTTGCCGATTACTTTTGAAATAGTCACCGACGAATGTGCTGAAAATAAATTATGCCGATTACTTTGGAAATAGTAAGTGACGAATATGTTGAAAATAAAAATCTTACCGATTACTTTTGAAATAGTAACCAACGAATGTGCTGAAAATAAAGTCTTGCCGATAACTTTTGAAATAGTAACCGAATAATATGTGGTGAAAATAAATCTTGTCGATTAGTTTTGAAATAGTAACCGACGAATGTGCTGAAAATAAATCATGCCGATTACTTTTGAAATAGTAAGCGACGAATATGTTGAAAATAAAAATCTTGCCGAATACTTTTGAAATAATAACCGAGGAATGTGCTAAAAATAAAAATCTTGCCGATTACCTTTGAAATAGTAACCGATGAACATGCTGAAAATAAAAATCTTCCCGATTACTTTTGAAAAAGTAACCGACAAATATGCTGAAAATAAAAATCTTGCCGATTACTTTTGAAATAGTCACCGACGAATATGCTGAAAATAAAAATCTTGCCGATTACTTTTGAAATAGTAACCGACGAATGTGCTGAAAATAAATCATGCCGATTACTTTCGAAATAGTAAGCGACGAATATGTTGAAAATAAAAATCTTACCGATTACTTTTAAAATAGTAACCAATGAATGTGCTGAAAATAAAGTCTTGCCGATTACTTTTGAAATAGTAACCGACGAATGTGCTGAAAATAAATCTTGCCGATTACCTTTGAAATAGTAACCGACGAATATGCTGAATATAAAAATTTTGCTGATTACTTTTGAAATAGTAACCGACGAATGTGCAGAAAATAGATCATGTCGATTACTTTTGAAATAGTAACCTACGAATGTGTTGAATATACAGTCTTGCCGATTACTTTTGAAATAGTAACCGACGAATGTGCTGAAAATAAATCATGCCGATTACTTTCGAAATAGTAAGCGACGAATATGTTGAAAATAAAAATCTTACCGATTACTTTTAAAATAGTAACCAACGAATGTATTGAAAATAAATCTTGCCGATTACTTTTGAAATAGTAACCGACAAATGAGCTGAAAATAAATCATGCCAATTACTATTGAAATAGTAACCGACAAATGTGCTGAAAATAAAAATCTTGCCGATTAGTTTTGAAATAGTAACCGACGAATGTGCTGAAAATAAATCATGCTGATTACTTTTGAAATAGTAAGCGATGAATATGTTGGAAATAAAAATCTTACCGATTACTTTTAAATTAGTAACCAATGAATGTGCTGAAAATAAAGTCTTGCCGATTACTTTTCAAATAGTAACCGACGAATATGTTGAAAATAAAAATCTTGCCGATTACTTTTGAAATAGTAACCGACGAATGTGCTGAAAATAAAGTCTTGCCGATTACTTTTAAAATAGTAACCGACAAATATGCTGAAAATAAAAATCTTGCCGATTACTTTTGAAATAGTAACCGACGTACATGCTGAAAATAAAAATCTTGCCGATTACTATTGAAATGGTAACCGACGAATGTGCTGAAAATATTGTCTTGCCGATTAATTCTAAAATAGTAACAGACAAATATGCTAAAAATAAAAATCTTGCCGATTACTTTTGAAATAGTAACCGACGAATGTGCTGAAAATAAATCTTGCCGATTACCTTTGAAATAGTAACCGACGAATATGCTGAATATAAAAATTTTGCGGATTACTTTTGAAATAGTAACCGACGAATGTGCAGAAAATAGATCATGCCGATTACTTTTGAAATAGTAACCGACGAATGTGTTGAATATAAAGTCTTGCCGATTACTTTTGAAATAGTAACCGACAAATGTGCTGAAAATAAATCATGCCAATTACTATTGAAATAGTAACCGACAAATGTGCTGAAAATAAAAGTCTTGCCGATTACTTTTGAACTAGTAACCTGACGAATGTGCTGAAAATAAATCATGCCGATTACTTTTGAAATAGTCACCGACGAATGTGCTGAAAATAAATCATGCCGATTACTTTTGAAATAGTAAGCGACGAATATGTTGAAAATAAAAATCTTGCCGAATACTTTTGAAATAATAACCGAGGAATGTGCTAAAAATAAAAATCTTGCCGATTACCTTTGAAATAGTAACCGATGAACATGCTGAAAATAAAAATCTTCCCGATTACTTTTGAAAAAGTAACCGACAAATATGCTGAAAATAAAAATCTTGCCGATTACTTTTGAAATAGTCACCGACGAATATGCTGAAAATAAAAATCTTGCCGATTACTTTTGAAATAGTAACCGACGAATGTGCTGAAAATAAATCATGCCGATTACTTTCGAAATAGTAAGCGACGAATATGTTGAAAATAAAAATCTTACCGATTACTTTTAAAATAGTAACCAATGAATGTGCTGAAAATAAAGTCTTGCCGATTACTTTTGAAATAGTAACCGACGAATGTGCTGAAAATAAATCTTGCCGATTACCTTTGAAATAGTAACCGACGAATATGCTGAATATAAAAATTTTGCTGATTACTTTTGAAATAGTAACCGACGAATGTGCAGAAAATAGATCATGTCGATTACTTTTGAAATAGTAACCTACGAATGTGTTGAATATACAGTCTTGCCGATTACTTTTGAAATAGTAACCGACGAATGTGCTGAAAATAAATCATGCCGATTACTTTCGAAATAGTAAGCGACGAATATGTTGAAAATAAAAATCTTACCGATTACTTTTAAAATAGTAACCAACGAATGTACTGAAAATAAATCTTGCCGATTACTTTTGAAATAGTAACCGACAAATGAGCTGAAAATAAATCATGCCAATTACTATTGAAATAGTAACCGACAAATGTGCTGAAAATAAAAATCTTGCCGATTAGTTTTGAAATAGTAACTGACGAATGTGCTGAAAATAAATCATGCTGATTACTTTTGAAATAGTAAGCGATGAATATGTTGGAAATAAAAATCTTACCGATTACTTTTAAATTAGTAACCAATGAATGTGCTGAAAATAAAGTCTTGCCGATTACTTTTCAAATAGTAACCGACGAATATGTTGAAAATAAAAATCTTGCCGATTACTTTTGAAATAGTAACCGACGAATGTGCTGAAAATAAAGTCTTGCCGATTACTTTTAAAATAGTAACCGACAAATATGCTGAAAATAAAAATCTTGCCGATTACTTTTGAAATAGTAACCGACGTACATGCTGAAAATAAAAATCTTGCCGATTACTATTGAAATGGTAACCGACGAATGTGCTGAAAATATTGTCTTGCCGATTAATTCTAAAATAGTAACAGACAAATATGCTAAAAATAAAAATCTTGCCGATTACTTTTGAAATAGTAACCGACGAATGTGCTGAAAATAAATCTTGCCGATTACCTTTGAAATAGTAACCGACGAATATGCTGAATATAAAAATTTTGCGGATTACTTTTGAAATAGTAACCGACGAATGTGCAGAAAATAGATCATGCCGATTACTTTTGAAATAGTAACCGACGAATGTGTTGAATATAAAGTCTTGCCGATTACTTTTGAAATAGTAACCGACAAATGTGCTGAAAATAAATCATGCCAATTACTATTGAAATAGTAACCGACAAATGTGCTGAAAATAAAAGTCTTGCCGATTACTTTTGAACTAGTAACCTGACGAATGTGCTGAAAATAAATCATGCCGATTACTTTTGAAATAGTCACCGACGAATATGTTGAAAATAAAAATCTTGCCGATTACTTTTGAAATAGTAACCGACGAATGTGCTGAAAATAAATCATGCCGATTACTTTCGAAATAGTAAGCGACGAATATGTTGAAAATAAAAATCTTACCGATTACTTTTAAAATAGTAACCAACGAATGTACTTAAAATAAATCTTGCCGATTACTTTTGAAATAGTAACCGACGAATGTGCTGAAAATAAATTATGCCGATTACTTTGGAAATAGTAAGTGACGAATATGTTGAAAATAAAAATCTTACCGATTACTTTTGAAATAGTAACCAACGAATGTGCTGAAAATAAAGTCTTGCCGATAACTTTTGAAATAGTAACCGAATAATATGTGCTGAAAATAAATCTTGTCGATTAGTTTTGAAATAGTAACCGACGAATGTGCTGAAAATAAATCATGCCGATTACTTTTGAAATAGTAAGCGACGAATATGTTGAAAATAAAAATCTTGCCGAATACTTTTGAAATAATAACCGAGGAATGTGCTAAAAATAAAAATCTTGCCGATTACCTTTGAAATAGTAACCGATGAACATGCTGAAAATAAAAATCTTCCCGATTACTTTTGAAAAAGTAACCGACAAATATGCTGAAAATAAAAATCTTGCCGATTACTTTTGAAATAGTCACCGACGAATATGCTGAAAATAAAAATCTTGCCGATTACTTTTGAAATAGTAACCGACGAATGTGCTGAAAATAAATCATGCCGATTACTTTCGAAATAGTAAGCGACGAATATGTTGAAAATAAAAATCTTACCGATTACTTTTAAAATAGTAACCAATGAATGTGCTGAAAATAAAGTCTTGCCGATTACTTTTGAAATAGTAACCGACGAATGTGCTGAAAATAAATCTTGCCGATTACCTTTGAAATAGTAACCGACGAATATGCTGAATATAAAAATTTTGCTGATTACTTTTGAAATAGTAACCGACGAATGTGCAGAAAATAGATCATGTCGATTACTTTTGAAATAGTAACCTACGAATGTGTTGAATATACAGTCTTGCCGATTACTTTTGAAATAGTAACCGACGAATGTGCTGAAAATAAATCATGCCGATTACTTTCGAAATAGTAAGCGACGAATATGTTGAAAATAAAAATCTTACCGATTACTTTTAAAATAGTAACCAACGAATGTACTGAAAATAAATCTTGCCGATTACTTTTGAAATAGTAACCGACAAATGAGCTGAAAATAAATCATGCCAATTACTATTGAAATAGTAACCGACAAATGTGCTGAAAATAAAAATCTTGCCGATTAGTTTTGAAATAGTAACTGACGAATGTGCTGAAAATAAATCATGCTGATTACTTTTGAAATAGTAAGCGATGAATATGTTGGAAATAAAAATCTTACCGATTACTTTTAAATTAGTAACCAATGAATGTGCTGAAAATAAAGTCTTGCCGATTACTTTTCAAATAGTAACCGACGAATATGTTGAAAATAAAAATCTTGCCGATTACTTTTGAAATAGTAACCGACGAATGTGCTGAAAATAAAGTCTTGCCGATTACTTTTAAAATAGTAACCGACAAATATGCTGAAAATAAAAATCTTGCCGATTACTTTTGAAATAGTAACCGACGTACATGCTGAAAATAAAAATCTTGCCGATTACTATTGAAATGGTAACCGACGAATGTGCTGAAAATATTGTCTTGCCGATTAATTCTAAAATAGTAACAGACAAATATGCTAAAAATAAAAATCTTGCCGATTACTTTTGAAATAGTAACCGACGAATGTGCTGAAAATAAATCTTGCCGATTACCTTTGAAATAGTAACCGACGAATATGCTGAATATAAAAATTTTGCGGATTACTTTTGAAATAGTAACCGACGAATGTGCAGAAAATAGATCATGCCGATTACTTTTGAAATAGTAACCGACGAATGTGTTGAATATAAAGTCTTGCCGATTACTTTTGAAATAGTAACCGACAAATGTGCTGAAAATAAATCATGCCAATTACTATTGAAATAGTAACCGACAAATGTGCTGAAAATAAAAGTCTTGCCGATTACTTTTGAACTAGTAACCTGACGAATGTGCTGAAAATAAATCATGCCGATTACTTTTGAAATAGTCACCGACGAATATGTTGAAAATAAAAATCTTGCCGATTACTTTTGAAATAGTAACCGACGAATGTGCTGAAAATAAATCATGCCGATTACTTTCGAAATAGTAAGCGACGAATATGTTGAAAATAAAAATCTTACCGATTACTTTTAAAATAGTAACCAACGAATGTACTTAAAATAAATCTTGCCGATTACTTTTGAAATAGTAACCGACGAATGTGCTGAAAATAAATTATGCCGATTACTTTGGAAATAGTAAGTGACGAATATGTTGAAAATAAAAATCTTACCGATTACTTTTGAAATAGTAACCAACGAATGTGCTGAAAATAAAGTCTTGCCGATAACTTTTGAAATAGTAACCGAATAATATGTGCTGAAAATAAATCTTGTCGATTAGTTTTGAAATAGTAACCGACGAATGTGCTGAAAATAAATCATGCCGATTACTTTTGAAATAGTAAGCGACGAATATGTTGAAAATAAAAATCTTGCCGAATACTTTTGAAATAATAACCGAGGAATGTGCTAAAAATAAAAATCTTGCCGATTACCTTTGAAATAGTAACCGACAAATATGCTGAAAATAAAAATCTTGCCGATTACTTTTGAAATAGTCACCGACGAATATGCTGAAAATAAAAATCTTGCCGATTACTTTTGAAATAGTAACCGACGAATGTGCTGAAAATAAATCATGCCGATTACTTTCGAAATAGTAAGCGACGAATATGTTGAAAATAAAAATCTTACCGATTACTTTTAAAATAGTAACCAATGAATGTGCTGAAAATAAAGTCTTGCCGATTACTTTTGAAATAGTAACCGACGAATGTGCTGAAAATAAATCTTGCCGATTACCTTTGAAATAGTAACCGACGAATATGCTGAATATAAAAATTTTGCTGATTACTTTTGAAATAGTAACCGACGAATGTGCAGAAAATAGATCATGTCGATTACTTTTGAAATAGTAACCTACGAATGTGTTGAATATAAAGTCTTGTCGATTACTTTTGAAATAGTAACCGACGAATGTGCTGAAAATAAATCATGCCGATTACTTTCGAAATAGTAAGCGACGAATATGTTGAAAATAAAAATCTTACCGATTACTTTTAAAATAGTAACCAACGAATGTACTGAAAATAAATCATGCCGATTACTTTTGAAATAGTAACCGACGAATGTGCTGAAAATAAATCATGCCGATTACTTTTGAAATAGTAAGCGATGAATATGTTGAAAATAAAATTCTTGACGAATACTTTTGAAATAATAACCGAGGAATGTGCTAAAAATAAAAATCTTGCCGATTACCTTTGAAATAGTAACCGATGAACATGCTGAAAATAAAAATCTTCCCGATTACTTTTGAAAAAGTAACCGACAAATATGCTGAAAATAAAAATCTTGCCGATTACTTTTGAAATAGTCACCGACGAATATGCTGAAAATAAAAATCTTGCCGATTACTTTTGAAATAGTAACCGACGAATGTGCTGAAAATAAATCATGCCGATTACTTTCGAAATAGTAAGCGACGAATATGTTGAAAATAAAAATCTTACCGATTACTTTTAAAATAGTAACCAAGGAATGTGCTGAAAATAAAGTCTTGCCGATTACTTTTGAAATAGTAACCGACGAATGTGCTGAAAATAAATCTTGCCGATTACCTTTGAAATAGTAACCGACGAATATGCTGAATATAAAAATTTTGCTGATTACTTTTGAAATAGTAACCGACGAATGTGCAGAAAATAGATCATGTCGATTACTTTTGAAATAGTAACCTACGAATGTGTTGAATATAAAGTCTTTCCGATTACTTTTGAAATAGTAACCGACAAATGTGCTGAAAATAAATCATGCCAATTACTATTGAAATAGTAACCGACAAATGTGCTGAAAATAAAAATCTTGCCGATTAGTTTTGAAATAGTAACCGACGAATGTGCTGAAAATAAATCATGCTGATTACTTTTGAAATAGTAAGCGATGAATATGTTGGAAATAAAAATCTTACCGATTACTTTTAAAAAAGTAACCAATGAATGTGCTGAAAATAAAGTCTTGCCGATTACCTTTCAAATAGTAACCGACGAATATGTTGAAAATAAAAATCTTGCCGATTACTTTTGAAATAGTAACCGACGAATGTGCTGAAAATAAATCATGCCGATTACTTTCGAAATAGTAAGCGACGAATATGTTGAAAATAAAAATCTTACCGATTACTTTTAAAATAGTAACCAATGAATGTGCTGAAAATAAAGTCTTGCCGATTACTTTTGAAATAGTAACCGACGAATGTGCTGAAAATAAATCTTGCCGATTACCTTTGAAATAGTAACCGACGAATATGCTGAATATAAAAATTTTGCTGATTACTTTTGAAATAGTAACCGACGAATGTGCAGAAAATAGATCATGTCGATTACTTTTGAAATAGTAACCTACGAATGTGTTGAATATAAAGTCTTGTCGATTACTTTTGAAATAGTAACCGACGAATGTGCTGAAAATAAATCATGCCGATTACTTTCGAAATAGTAAGCGACGAATATGTTGAAAATAAAAATCTTACCGATTACTTTTAAAATAGTAACCAACGAATGTACTGAAAATAAATCATGCCGATTACTTTTGAAATAGTAACCGACGAATGTGCTGAAAATAAATCATGCCGATTACTTTTGAAATAGTAAGCGATGAATATGTTGAAAATAAAATTCTTGACGAATACTTTTGAAATAATAACCGAGGAATGTGCTAAAAATAAAAATCTTGCCGATTACCTTTGAAATAGTAACCGATGAACATGCTGAAAATAAAAATCTTCCCGATTACTTTTGAAAAAGTAACCGACAAATATGCTGAAAATAAAAATCTTGCCGATTACTTTTGAAATAGTCACCGACGAATATGCTGAAAATAAAAATCTTGCCGATTACTTTTGAAATAGTAACCGACGAATGTGCTGAAAATAAATCATGCCGATTACTTTCGAAATAGTAAGCGACGAATATGTTGAAAATAAAAATCTTACCGATTACTTTTAAAATAGTAACCAAGGAATGTGCTGAAAATAAAGTCTTGCCGATTACTTTTGAAATAGTAACCGACGAATGTGCTGAAAATAAATCTTGCCGATTACCTTTGAAATAGTAACCGACGAATATGCTGAATATAAAAATTTTGCTGATTACTTTTGAAATAGTAACCGACGAATGTGCAGAAAATAGATCATGTCGATTACTTTTGAAATAGTAACCTACGAATGTGTTGAATATAAAGTCTTTCCGATTACTTTTGAAATAGTAACCGACAAATGTGCTGAAAATAAATCATGCCAATTACTATTGAAATAGTAACCGACAAATGTGCTGAAAATAAAAATCTTGCCGATTAGTTTTGAAATAGTAACCGACGAATGTGCTGAAAATAAATCATGCTGATTACTTTTGAAATAGTAAGCGATGAATATGTTGGAAATAAAAATCTTACCGATTACTTTTAAAAAAGTAACCAATGAATGTGCTGAAAATAAAGTCTTGCCGATTACCTTTCAAATAGTAACCGACGAATATGTTGAAAATAAAAATCTTGCCGATTACTTTTGAAATAGTAACCGACGAATGTGCTGAAAATAAAGTCTTGCCGATTACTTTTAAAATAGTAACCGACAAATATGCTGAAAATAAAAATCTTGCCGATTACTTTTGAAATAGTAACCGACGTACATGCTGAAAATAAAAATCTTCCCGATTACTTTTGAAAAAGTAACCGACAAATATGCTGAAAATAAAAATCTTGCCGATTACTTTTGAAATAGTCACCGACGAATATGCTGAAAATAAAAATCTTGCCGATTACTTTTGAAATAGTAACTGACGAATGTGCTGAAAATAAATCATGCCGATTACTTTCGAAATAGTAAGCGACGAATATGTTGAAAATAAAAATCTTACCGATTACTTTTAAAATAGTAACCAATGAATGTGCTGAAAATAAAGTCTTGCCGATTACTTTTGAAATAGTAACCGACGAATGTGCTGAAAATAAATCTTGCCGATTACCTTTGAAATAGTAACCGACGAATATGCTGAATATAAAAATTTTGCTGATTACTTTTGAAATAGTAACCGACGAATGTGCAGAAAATAGATCATGTCGATTACTATTGAAATAGTAACCTACGAATGTGTTGAATATAAAGTCTTGTCGATTACTTTTGAAATAGTAACCGACGAATGTGCTGAAAATAAATCATGCCGATTACTTTCGAAATAGTAAGCGACGAATATGTTGAAAATAAAAATCTTACCGATTACTTTTAAAATAGTAACCAACGAATGTACTGAAAATAAATCATGCCGATTACTTTTGAAATAGTAACCGACGAATGTGCTGAAAATAAATCATGCCGATTACTTTTGAAATAGTAAGCGATGAATATGTTGAAAATAAAATTCTTGCCGAATACTTTTGAAATAATAACCGAGGAATGTGCTAAATATAAAAATCTTGCCGATTACCTTTGAAATAGTAACCGATGAACATGCTGAAAATAAAAATCTTCCCGATTACTTTTGAAAAAGTAACCGACAAATATGCTGAAAATAAAAATCTTGCCGATTACTTTTGAAATAGTCACCGACGAATATGCTGAAAATAAAAATCTTGCCGATTACTTTTGAAATAGTAACCGACGAATGTGCTGAAAATAAATCATGCCGATTACTTTCGAAATAGTAAGCGACGAATATGTTGAAAATAAAAATCTTACCGATTACTTTTAAAATAGTAACCAAGGAATGTGCTGAAAATAAAGTCTTGCCGATTACTTTTGAAATAGTAACCGACGAATGTGCTGAAAATAAATCTTGCCGATTACCTTTGAAATAGTAACCGACGAATATGCTGAATATAAAAATTTTGCTGATTACTTTTGAAATAGTAACCGACGAATGTGCAGAAAATAGATCATGTCGATTACTTTTGAAATAGTAACCTACGAATGTGTTGAATATAAAGTCTTTCCGATTACTTTTGAAATAGTAACCGACAAATGTGCTGAAAATAAATCATGCCAATTACTATTGAAATAGTAACCGACAAATGTGCTGAAAATAAAAATCTTGCCGATTAGTTTTGAAATAGTAACCGACGAATGTGCTGAAAATAAATCATGCTGATTACTTTTGAAATAGTAAGCGATGAATATGTTGGAAATAAAAATCTTACCGATTACTTTTAAAAAAGTAACCAATGAATGTGCTGAAAATAAAGTCTTGCCGATTACCTTTCAAATAGTAACCGACGAATATGTTGAAAATAAAAATCTTGCCGATTACTTTTGAAATAGTAACCGACGAATGTGCTGAAAATAAAGTCTTGCCGATTACTTTTAAAATAGTAACCGACAAATATGCTGAAAATAAAAATCTTGCCGATTACTTTTGAAATAGTAACCGACGTACATGCTGAAAATAAAAATCTTGCCGATTACTATTGAAATAGTAACCGACGAATGTGCTGAAAATATAGTCTTGCCGATTAATTCTAAAATAGTAACAGACAAATATGCTAAAAATAAAAATCTTGCCGATTACTTTTGAAATAGTAACCGACGAATGTGCTGAAAATAAATCTTGCCGATTACCTTTGAAATAGTAACCGACGAATATGCTGAATATAAAAATTTTGCGGATTACTTTTGAAATAGTAACCGACGAATGTGCAGAAAATAAATCATCCCGATTACTTTCGAAATAGTAAGCGACGAATATGTTGAAAATAAAAATCTTACCGATTACTTTTAAAATAGTAACCAACGAATGTACTTAAAATAAATCTTGCCGATTACTTTTGAAATAGTAACCGACGTACATGCTGAAAATAAAAATCTTGCCGATTACTATTGAAATAGTAACCGACGAATGTGCTGAAAATATAGTCTTGCCGATTAATTCTAAAATAGTAACCGACAAATGTGCTGAAAATAAAAGTCTTGCCGATTACTTTTGAAATAGTAACCTGACGAATGTGCTGAAAATAAATCATGCCGATTACTTTTGAAATAGTCACCGACGAATATGCTGAAAATAAAAATCTTGCCGATTACTTTTGAAATAGTAACCGACGAATGTGCTGAAAATAAATCATCCCGATTACTTTCGAAATAGTAAGCGACGAATATGTTGAAAATAAAAATCTTACCGATTACTTTTAAAATAGTAACCAACGAATGTACTTAAAATAAATCTTGCCGATTACTTTTGAAATAGTAACCGACGAATGTGCTGAAAATAAATTATGCCGATTACTTTGGAAATAGTAAGTGACGAATATGTTGAAAATAAAAATCTTACCGATTACTTTTGAAATAGTAACCAACGAATGTGCTGAAAATAAAGTCTTGCCGATAACTTTTGAAATAGTAACCGAATAATATGTGCTGAAAATAGATCTTGTCGATTAGTTTTGAAATAGTAACCGACGAATGTGCTGAAAATAAATCATGCTGATTACTTTTGAAATAGTAAGCGACGAATATGTTGAAAATAAAAATCTTGCCGAATACTTTTGAAATAATAACCGAGGAATGTGCTAAAAATAAAAATCTTGCCGATTACCTTTGAAATAGTAACCGATGAACATGCTGAAAATAAAAATCTTCCCGATTACTTTTGAAAAAGTAACCGACAAATATGCTGAAAATAAAAATCTTGCCGATTACTTTTGAAATAGTCACCGACGAATATGCTGAAAATAAAAATCTTGCCGATTACTTTTGAAATAGTAACCGACGAATGTGCTGAAAATAAATCATGCCGATTACTTTCGAAATAGTAAGCGACGAATATGTTGAAAATAAAAATCTTACCGATTACTTTTAAAATAGTAACCAATGAATGTGCTGAAAATAAAGTCTTGCCGATTACTTTTGAAATAGTAACCGACGAATGTGCTGAAAATAAATCTTGCCGATTACCTTTGAAATAGTAACCGACGAATATGCTGAATATAAAAATTTTGCTGATTACTTTTGAAATAGTAACCGACGAATGTGCAGAAAATAGATCATGTCGATTACTTTTGAAATAGTAACCTACGAATGTGTTGAATATAAAGTCTTGCCGATTACTTTTGAAATAGTAACCGACGAATGTGCTGAAAATAAATCATGCCGATTACTTTCGAAATAGTAAGCGACGAATATGTTGAAAATAAAAATCTTACCGATTACTTTTAAAATAGTAACCAACGAATGTACTGAAAATAAATCTTGTCGATTACTTTTGAAATAG
Organism: Medicago lupulina; assembly: GCA_958299785.1. Taxonomy (NCBI): domain Eukaryota; kingdom Viridiplantae; phylum Streptophyta; class Magnoliopsida; order Fabales; family Fabaceae; genus Medicago; species Medicago lupulina. The sequence continues at coordinate 37,446,467 of OY283142.1, forward strand.
TAACCGACGAATGTGCTGAAAATAAATCATGCCGATTACTTTTGAAATAGTAAGCGATGAAAATGTTGAAAATAAAATTCTTGCCGAATACTTTTGAAATAATAACCGAGGAATGTGCTAAAAATAAAAATCTTGCCGATTACCTTTGAAATAGTAACCGATGAACATGCTGAAAATAAAAATCTTCCCGATTACTTTTGAAAAAGTAACCGACAAATATGCTGAAAATAAAAATCTTGCCGATTACTTTTGAAATAGTCACCGACGAATATGCTGAAAATAAAAATCTTGCCGATTACTTTTGAAATAGTAACCGACGAATGTGCTGAAAATAAATCATGCCGATTACTTTCGAAATAGTAAGCGACGAATATGTTGAAAATAAAAATCTTACCGATTACTTTTAAAATAGTAACCAATGAATGTGCTGAAAATAAAGTCTTGCCGATTACTTTTGAAATAGTAACCGACGAATGTGCTGAAAATAAATCTTGCCGATTACCTTTGAAATAGTAACCGACGAATATGCTGAATATAAAAATTTTGCTGATTACTTTTGAAATAGTAACCGACGAATGTGCAGAAAATAGATCATGTCGATTACTTTTGAAATAGTAACCTACGAATGTGTTGAATATAAAGTCTTGCCGATTACTTTTGAAATAGTAACCGACAAATGTGCTGAAAATAAATCATGCCAATTACTATTGAAATAGTAACCGACAAATGTGCTGAAAATAAAAATCTTGCCGATTAGTTTTGAAATAGTAACCGACGAATGTGCTGAAAATAAATCATGCTGATTACTTTTGAAATAGTAAGCGATGAATATGTTGGAAATAAAAATCTTACCGATTACTTTTAAAAAAGTAACCAATGAATGTGCTGAAAATAAAGTCTTGCCGATTACTTTTCAAATAGTAACCGACGAATATGTTGAAAATAAAAATCTTGCCGATTACTTTTGAAATAGTAACCGACGAATGTGCTGAAAATAAAGTCTTGCCGATTACTTTTAAAATAGTAACCGACAAATATGTTGAAAATAAAAATCTTGCCGATTACTTTTGAAATAGTAACCGACGTACATGCTGAAAATAAAAATCTTGCCGATTACTATTGAAATAGTAACCGACGAATGTGCTGAAAATATAGTCTTGCCGATTAATTCTAAAATAGTAACAGACAAATATGCTAAAAATAAAAATCTTGCCGATTACTTTTGAAATAGTAACCGACGAATGTGCTGAAAATAAATCTTGCCGATTACCTTTGAAATAGTAACCGACGAATATGCTGAATATAAAAATTTTGCGGATTACTTTTGAAATAGTAACCGACGAATGTGCAGAAAATAGATCATGCCGATTACTTTTGAAATAGTAACCGACGAATGTGTTGAATATAAAGTCTTGCCGATTACTTTTGAAATAGTAACCGACAAATGTGCTGAAAATAAATCATGCCAATTACTATTGAAATAGTAACCGACAAATGTGCTGAAAATAAAAGTCTTGCCGATTACTTTTGAAATAGTAACCGACGAATGTGCTGAAAATAAATCTTGCCGATTACCTTTGAAATAGTAACCGACGAATATGCTGAATATAAAAATTTTGCTGATTACTTTTGAAATAGTAACCGACGAATGTGCAGAAAATAGATCATGTCGATTACTTTTGAAATAGTAACCTACGAATGTGTTGAATATAAAGTCTTGCCGATTACTTTTGAAATAGTAACCGACGAATGTGCTGAAAATAAATCATGCCGATTACTTTCGAAATAGTAAGCGACGAATATGTTGAAAATAAAAATCTTACCGATTACTTTTAAAATAGTAACCAACGAATGTACTGAAAATAAATCTTGCCGATTACTTTTGAAATAGTAACCGACGAATGTGCTGAAAATAAATCATGCCGATTACTTTTGAAATAGTAAGCGATGAATATGTTGAAAATAAAATTCTTGCCGAATACTTTTGAAATAATAACCGAGGAATGTGCTAAAAATAAAAATCTTGCCGATTACCTTTGAAATAGTAACCGATGAACATGCTGAAAATAAAAATCTTCCCGATTACTTTTGAAAAAGTAACCGACAAATATGCTGAAAATAAAAATCTTGCCGATTACTTTTGAAATAGTCACCGACGAATATGCTGAAAATAAAAATCTTGCCGATTACTTTTGAAATAGTAACCGACGAATGTGCTGAAAATAAATCATGCCGATTACTTTCGAAATAGTAAGCGACGAATATGTTGAAAATAAAAATCTTACCGATTACTTTTAAAATAGTAACCAATGAATGTGCTGAAAATAAAGTCTTGCCGATTACTTTTGAAATAGTAACCCACGAATGTGCTGAAAATAAATCTTGCCGATTACCTTTGAAATAGTAACCGACGAATATGCTGAATATAAAAATTTTGCTGATTACTTTTGAAATAGTAACCGACGAATGTGCAGAAAATAGATCATGTCGATTACTTTTGAAATAGTAACCTACGAATGTGTTGAATATAAAGTCTTGCCGATTACTTTTGAAATAGTAACCGACAAATGTGCTGAAAATAAATCATGCCAATTACTATTGAAATAGTAACCGACAAATGTGCTGAAAATAAAAATCTTGCCGATTAGTTTTGAAATAGTAACCGACGAATGTGCTGAAAATAAATCATGCTGATTACTTTTGAAATAGTAAGCGATGAATATGTTGGAAATAAAAATCTTACCGATTACTTTTAAAAAAGTAACCAATGAATGTGCTGAAAATAAAGTCTTGCCGATTACTTTTCAAATAGTAACCGACGAATATGTTGAAAATAAAAATCTTGCCGATTACTTTTGAAATAGTAACCGACGAATGTGCTGAAAATAAAGTCTTGCCGATTACTTTTAAAATAGTAACCGACAAATATGTTGAAAATAAAAATCTTGCCGATTACTTTTGAAATAGTAACCGACGTACATGCTGAAAATAAAAATCTTGCCGATTACTATTGAAATAGTAACCGACGAATGTGCTGAAAATATAGTCTTGCCGATTAATTCTAAAATAGTAACAGACAAATATGCTAAAAATAAAAATCTTGCCGATTACTTTTGAAATAGTAACCGACGAATGTGCTGAAAATAAATCTTGCCGATTACCTTTGAAATAGTAACCGACGAATATGCTGAATATAAAAATTTTGCGGATTACTTTTGAAATAGTAATCGACGAATGTGCAGAAAATAGATCATGCCGATTACTTTTGAAATAGTAACCGACGAATGTGTTGAATATAAAGTCTTGCCGATTACTTTTGAAATAGTAACCGACAAATGTGCTGAAAATAAATCATGCCAATTACTATTGAAATAGTAACCGACAAATGTGCTGAAAATAAAAGTCTTGCCGATTACTTTTGAAATAGTAACCGACGAATGTGCTGAAAATAAATCTTGCCGATTACCTTTGAAATAGTAACCGACGAATATGCTGAATATAAAAATTTTGCTGATTACTTTTGAAATAGTAACCGACGAATGTGCAGAAAATAGATCATGTCGATTACTTTTGAAATAGTAACCTACGAATGTGTTGAATATAAAGTCTTGCCGATTACTTTTGAAATAGTAACCGACGAATGTGCTGAAAATAAATCATGCCGATTACTTTCGAAATAGTAAGCGACGAATATGTTGAAAATAAAAATCTTACCGATTACTTTTAAAATAGTAACCAACGAATGTACTGAAAATAAATCTTGCCGATTACTTTTGAAATAGTAACCGACGAATGTGCTGAAAATAAATCATGCCGATTACTTTTGAAATAGTAAGCGATGAATATGTTGAAAATAAAATTCTTGCCGAATACTTTTGAAATAATAACCGAGGAATGTGCTAAAAATAAAAATCTTGCCGATTACCTTTGAAATAGTAACCGATGAACATGCTGAAAATAAAAATCTTCCCGATTACTTTTGAAAAAGTAACCGACAAATATGCTGAAAATAAAAATCTTGCCGATTACTTTTGAAATAGTCACCGACGAATATGCTGAAAATAAAAATCTTGCCGATTACTTTTGAAATAGTAACCGACGAATGTGCTGAAAATAAATCATGCCGATTACTTTCGAAATAGTAAGCGACGAATATGTTGAAAATAAAAATCTTACCGATTACTTTTAAAATAGTAACCAATGAATGTGCTGAAAATAAAGTCTTGCCGATTACTTTTGAAATAGTAACCGACGAATGTGCTGAAAATAAATCTTGCCGATTACCTTTGAAATAGTAACCGACGAATATGCTGAATATAAAAATTTTGCTGATTACTTTTGAAATAGTAACCGACGAATGTGCAGAAAATAGATCATGTCGATTACTTTTGAAATAGTAACCTACGAATGTGTTGAATATAAAGTCTTGCCGATTACTTTTGAAATAGTAACCGACAAATGTGCTGAAAATAAATCATGCCAATTACTATTGAAATAGTAACCGACAAATGTGCTGAAAATAAAAATCTTGCCGATTAGTTTTGAAATAGTAACCGACGAATGTGCTGAAAATAAATCATGCTGATTACTTTTGAAATAGTAAGCGATGAATATGTTGGAAATAAAAATCTTACCGATTACTTTTAAAAAAGTAACCAATGAATGTGCTGAAAATAAAGTCTTGCCGATTACTTTTCAAATAGTAACCGACGAATATGTTGAAAATAAAAATCTTGCCGATTACTTTTGAAATAGTAACCGACGAATGTGCTGAAAATAAAGTCTTGCCGATTACTTTTAAAATAGTAACCGACAAATATGCTGAAAATAAAAATCTTGCCGATTACTTTTGAAATAGTAACCGACGTACATGCTGAAAATAAAAATCTTGCCGATTACTATTGAAATAGTAACCGACGAATGTGCTGAAAATATAGTCTTGCCGATTAATTCTAAAATAGTAACAGACAAATATGCTAAAAATAAAAATCTTGCCGATTACTTTTGAAATAGTAACCGACGAATGTGCTGAAAATAAATCTTGCCGATTACCTTTGAAATAGTAACCGACGAATATGCTGAATATAAAAATTTTGCGGATTACTTTTGAAATAGTAACCGACGAATGTGCAGAAAATAGATCATGCCGATTACTTTTGAAATAGTAACCGACGAATGTGTTGAATATAAAGTCTTGCCGATTACTTTTGAAATAGTAACCGACAAATGTGCTGAAAATAAATCATGCCAAGTACTATTGAAATAGTAACCGACAAATGTGCTGAAAATAAAAGTCTTGCCGATTACTTTTGAAATAGTAACTTGACGAATGTGCTGAAAATAAATCATGTCGAATACTTTTGAAATAGTCACCGACGAATATGCTGAAAATAAAAATCTTGCCGATTACTTTTGAAATAGTAACCGACGAATGTGCTGAAAATAAATCATGCCGATTACTTTCGAAATAGTAAGCGACGAATATGTTGAAAATAAAAATCTTACCGATTACTTTTAAAATAGTAACCAACGAATGTACTTAAAATAAATCTTGCCGATTACTTTTGAAATAGTAACCGACGAATGTGCTGAAAATAAATTATGCCGATTACTTTGGAAATAGTAAGTGACGAATATGTTGAAAATAAAAATCTTACCGATTACTTTTGAAATAGTAACCAACGAATGTGCTGAAAATAAAGTCTTGCCGATAACTTTTGAAATAGTAACCGAATAATATGTGCTTAAAATAAATCTTGTCGATTAGTTTTGAAATAGTAACCGACGAATGTGCTGAAAATAAATCATGCTGATTACTTTTGAAAAAGTAAGCGACGAATATGTTGAAAATAAAAATCTTGCCGAATACTTTTGAAATATTAACCGAGGAATGTGCTAAAAATAAAAATCTTGCCGATTACCTTTGAAATAGTAACCGATGAACATGCTGAAAATAAAAATCTTCCCGATTACTTTTGAAAAAGTAACCGACAAATATGCTGAAAATAAAAATCTTGCCGATTACTTTTGAAATAGTCACCGACGAATATGCTGAAAATAAAAATCTTGCCGATTACTTTTGAAATAGTAACCGACGAATGTGCTGAAAATAAATCATGCCGATTACTTTCGAAATAGTAAGCGACGAATATGTTGAAAATAAAAATCTTACCGATTACTTTTAAAATAGTAACCAACGAATGTACTTAAAATAAATCTTGCCGATTACTTTTGAAATAGTAACCGACGAATGTGCTGAAAATAAATTATGCCGATTACTTTGGAAATAGTAAGTGACGAATATGTTGAAAATAAAAATCTTACCGATTACTTTTGAAATAGTAACCAACGAATGTGCTGAAAATAAAGTCTTGCCGATAACTTTTGAAATAGTAACCGAATAATATGTGCTTAAAATAAATCTTGTCGATTAGTTTTGAAATAGTAACCGACGAATGTGCTGAAAATAAATCATGCTGATTACTTTTGAAAAAGTAAGCGACGAATATGTTGAAAATAAAAATCTTGCCGAATACTTTTGAAATATTAACCGAGGAATGTGCTAAAAATAAAAATCTTGCCGATTACCTTTGAAATAGTAACCGATGAACATGCTGAAAATAAAAATCTTCCCGATTACTTTTGAAAAAGTAACCGACAAATATGCTGAAAATAAAAATCTTGCCGATTACTTTTGAAATAGTCACCGACGAATATGCTGAAAATAAAAATCTTGCCGATTACTTTTGAAATAGTAACCGACGAATGTGCTGAAAATAAATCATGCCGATTACTTTCGAAATAGTAAGCGACGAATATGTTGAAAATAAAAATCTTACCGATTACTTTTAAAATAGTAACCAATGAATGTGCTGAAAATAAAGTCTTGCCGATTACTTTTGAAATAGTAACCGACGAATGTGCTGAAAATAAATCTTGCCGATTACCTTTGAAATAGTAACCGACGAATATGCTGAATATAAAAATTTTGCTGATTACTTTTGAAATAGTAACCGACGAATGTGCAGAAAATAGATCATGTCGATTACTTTTGAAATAGTAACCTACGAATGTGTTGAATATAAAGTCTTGCCGATTACTTTTGAAATAGTAACCGACAAATGTGCTGAAAATAAATCATGCCAATTACTATTGAAATAGTAACCGACAAATGTGCTGAAAATAAAAATCTTGCCGATTAGTTTTGAAATAGTAACCGACGAATGTGCTGAAAATAAATCATGCTGATTACTTTTGAAATAGTAAGCGATGAATATGTTGGAAATAAAAATCTTACCGATTACTTTTAAAAAAGTAACCAATGAATGTGCTGAAAATAAAGTCTTGCCGATTACTTTTCAAATAGTAACCGACGAATATGTTGAAAATAAAAATCTTGCCGATTACTTTTGAAATAGTAACCGACGAATGTGCTGAAAATAAAGTCTTGCCGATTACTTTTAAAATAGTAACCGACAAATATGCTGAAAATAAAAATCTTGCCGATTACTTTTGAAATAGTAACCGACGTACATGCTGAAAATAAAAATCTTGCCGATTACTATTGAAATAGTAACCGACGAATGTGCTGAAAATATAGTCTTGCCGATTAATTCTAAAATAGTAACAGACAAATATGCTAAAAATAAAAATCTTGCCGATTACTTTTGAAATAGTAACCGACGAATGTGCTGAAAATAAATCTTGCCGATTACCTTTGAAATAGTAACCGACGAATATGCTGAATATAAAAATTTTGCGGATTACTTTTGAAATAGTAACCGACGAATGTGCTGAAAATAGATCATGCCGATTACTTTTGAAATAGTAACCGACGAATGTGTTGAATATAAAGTCTTGCCGATTACTTTTGAAATAGTAACCGACAAATGTGCTGAAAATAAATCATGCCAAGTACTATTGAAATAGTAACCGACAAATGTGCTGAAAATAAAAGTCTTGCCGATTACTTTTGAAATAGTAACTTGACGAATGTGCTGAAAATAAATCATGTCGAATACTTTTGAAATAGTCACCGACGAATATGCTGAAAATAAAAATCATGCCGATTACTTTTGAAATAGTAACCGACGAATGTGCTGAAAATAAATCATGCCGATTACTTTCGAAATAGTAAGCGACGAATATGTTGAAAATAAAAATCTTACCGATTACTTTTAAAATAGTAACCAACGAATGTACTTAAAATAAATCTTGCCGATTACTTTTGAAATAGTAACCGACGAATGTGCTGAAAATAAATTATGCCGATTACTTTGGAAATAGTAAGTGACGAATATGTTGAAAATAAAAATCTTACCGATTACTTTTGAAATAGTAACCAACGAATGTGCTGAAAATAAAGTCTTGCCGATAACTTTTGAAATAGTAACCGAATAATATGTGCTTAAAATAAATCTTGTCGATTAGTTTTGAAATAGTAACCGACGAATGTGCTGAAAATAAATCATGCTGATTACTTTTGAAAAAGTAAGCGACGAATATGTTGAAAATAAAAATCTTGCCGAATACTTTTGAAATATTAACCGAGGAATGTGCTAAAAATAAAAATCTTGCCGATTACCTTTGAAATAGTAACCGATGAACATGCTGAAAATAAAAATCTTCCCGATTACTTTTGAAAAAGTAACCGACAAATATGCTGAAAATAAAAATCTTGCCGATTACTTTTGAAATAGTCACCGACGAATATGCTGAAAATAAAAATCTTGCCGATTACTTTTGAAATAGTAACCGACGAATGTGCTGAAAATAAATCATGCCGATTACTTTCGAAATAGTAAGCGACGAATATGTTGAAAATAAAAATCTTACCGATTACTTTTAAAATAGTAACCAATGAATGTGCTGAAAATAAAGTCTTGCCGATTACTTTTGAAATAGTAACCGACGAATGTGCTGAAAATAAATCTTGCCGATTACCTTTGAAATAGTAACCGACGAATATGCTGAATATAAAAATTTTGCTGATTACTTTTGAAATAGTAACCGACGAATGTGCAGAAAATAGATCATGTCGATTACTTTTGAAATAGTAACCTACGAATGTGTTGAATATAAAGTCTTGCCGATTACTTTTGAAATAGTAACCGACAAATGTGCTGAAAATAATTCATGCCAATTACTATTGAAATAGTAACCGACAAATGTGCTGAAAATAAAAATCTTGCCGATTAGTTTTGAAATAGTAACCGACGAATGTGCTGAAAATAAATCATGCTGATTACTTTTGAAATAGTAAGCGATGAATATGTTGGAAATAAAAATCTTACCGATTACTTTTAAAAAAGTAACCAATAAATGTGCTGAAAATAAAGTCTTGCCGATTACTTTTCAAATAGTAACCGACGAATATGTTGAAAATAAAAATCTTGCCGATTACTTTTGAAATAGTAACCGACGAATGTGCTGAAAATAAAGTCTTGCCGATTACTTTTAAAATAGTAACCGACAAATATGCTGAAAATAAAAATCTTGCCGATTACTTTTGAAATAGTAACCGACGTACATGCTGAAAATAAAAATCTTGCCGATTACTATTGAAATAGTAACCGACGAATGTGCTGAAAATAAAGTCTTGCCGATTACTTTTGAAATAGTAACCGACGAATGTGCTGAAAATATAGTCTTGCCGATTAATTCTAAAATAGTAACAGACAAATATGCTAAAAATAAAAATCTTGCCGATTACTTTTGAAATAGTAACCGACGAATGTGCTGAAAATAAATCTTGCCGATTACCTTTGAAATAGTAACCGACGAATATGCTGAATATAAAAATTTTGCGGATTACTTTTGAAATAGTAACCGACGAATGTGCAGAAAATAGATCATGCCGATTACTTTTGAAATAGTAACCGACGAATGTGTTGAATATAAAGTCTTGCCGATTACTTTTGAAATAGTAACCGACAAATGTGCTGAAAATAAATCATGCCAATTACTATTGAAATAGTAACCGACAAATGTGCTGAAAATAAAAGTCTTGCCGATTACTTTTGAAATAGTAACCTGACGAATGTGCTGAAAATAAATCATGCCGATTACTTTTGAAATAGTCACCGACGAATATGCTGAAAATAAAAATCTTGCCGATTACTTTTGAAATAGTAACCGACGAATGTGCTGAAAATAAGTCATGCCGATTACTTTGGAAATAGTAAGCGACGAATATGTTGAAAATAAAAATCTTACCGATTACTTTTAAAATAGTAACCAATGAATGTGCTGAAAATAAAGTCTTGCCGATTACTTTTGAAATAGTAACCGACGAATGTGCTGAAAATAAATCTTGCCGATTACCTTCGAAATAGTAACCGACGAATATGCTGAATATAAAAATTTTGCTGATTACTTTTGAAATAGTAACCGACGAATGTGCAGAAAATAGATCATGTCGATTACTTTTGAAATAGTAACCTACGAATGTGTTGAATATAAAGTCTTGCCGATTACTTTTGAAATAGTAACCGACGAATGTGCTGAAAATAAATCATGCCGATTACTTTCGAAATAGTAAGCGACGAATATGTTGAAAATAAAAATCTTACCGATTACTTTTAAAATAGTAACCAACGAATGTACTGAAAATAAATCTTGCCGATTACTTTTGAAATAGTAACCGACGAATGTGCTGAAAATAAATCATGCCGATTACTTTTGAAATAGTAAGCGATGAATATGTTGAAAATAAAATTCTTGCCGAATACTTTTGAAATAATAACCGAGGAATGTGCTAAAAATAAAAATCTTGCCGATTACCTTTGAAATAGTAACCGATGAACATGCTGAAAATAAAAATCTTCCCGATTACTTTTGAAAAAGTAACCGACAAATATGCTGAAAATAAAAATCTTGCCGATTACTTTTGAAATAGTCACCGACGAATATGCTGAAAATAAAAATCTTGCCGATTACTTTTGAAATAGTAACCGACGAATGTGCTGAAAATAAATCATGCCGATTACTTTCGAAATAGTAAGCGACGAATATGTTGAAAATAAAAATCTTACCGATTACTTTTAAAATAGTAACCAATGAATGTGCTGAAAATAAAGTCTTGCCGATTACTTTTGAAATAGTAACCGACGAATGTGCTGAAAATAAATCTTGCCGATTACCTTTGAAATAGTAACCGACGAATATGCTGAATATAAAAATTTTGCTGATTACTTTTGAAATAGTAACCGACGAATGTGCAGAAAATAGATCATGTCGATTACTTTTGAAATAGTAACCTACGAATGTGTTGAATATAAAGTCTTGCCGATTACTTTTGAAATAGTAACCGACAAATGTGCTGAAAATAAATCATGCCAATTACTATTGAAATAGTAACCGACAAATGTGCTGAAAATAAAAATCTTGCCGATTAGTTTTGAAATAGTAACCGACGAATGTGCTGAAAATAAATCATGCTGATTACTTTTGAAATAGTAAGCGATGAATATGTTGGAAATAAAAATCTTACCGATTACTTTTAAAAAAGTAACCAATGAATGTGCTGAAAATAAAGTCTTGCCGATTACTTTTCAAATAGTAACCGACGAATATGTTGAAAATAAAAATCTTGCCGATTACTTTTGAAATAGTAACCGACGAATGTGCTGAAAATAAAGTCTTGCCGATTACTTTTAAAATAGTAACCGACAAATATGCTGAAAATAAAAATCTTGCCGATTACTTTTGAAATAGTAACCGACGTACATGCTGAAAATAAAAATCTTGCCGATTACTATTGAAATAGTAACCGACGAATGTGCTGAAAATATAGTCTTGCCGATTAATTCTAAAATAGTAACAGACAAATATGCTAAAAATAAAAATCTTGCCGATTACTTTTGAAATAGTAACCGACGAATGTGCTGAAAATAAATCTTGCCGATTACCTTTGAAATAGTAACCGACGAATATGCTGAATATAAAAATTTTGCGGATTACTTTTGAAATAGTAACCGACGAATGTGCAGAAAATAGATCATGCCGATTACTTTTGAAATAGTAACCGACGAATGTGTTGAATATAAAGTCTTGCCGATTACTTTTGAAATAGTAACCGACAAATGTGCTGAAAATAAATCATGCCAAGTACTATTGAAATAGTAACCGACAAATGTGCTGAAAATAAAAGTCTTGCCGATTACTTTTGAAATAGTAACTTGACGAATGTGCTGAAAATAAATCATGTCGAATACTTTTGAAATAGTCACCGACGAATATGCTGAAAATAAAAATCTTGCCGATTACTTTTGAAATAGTAACCGACGAATGTGCTGAAAATAAATCATGCCGATTACTTTCGAAATAGTAAGCGACGAATATGTTGAAAATAAAAATCTTACCGATTACTTTTAAAATAGTAACCAACGAATGTACTTAAAATAAATCTTGCCGATTACTTTTGAAATAGTAACCGACGAATGTGCTGAAAATAAATTATGCCGATTACTTTGGAAATAGTAAGTGACGAATATGTTGAAAATAAAAATCTTACCGATTACTTTTGAAATAGTAACCAACGAATGTGCTGAAAATAAAGTCTTGCCGATAACTTTTGAAATAGTAACCGAATAATATGTGCTTAAAATAAATCTTGTCGATTAGTTTTGAAATAGTAACCGACGAATGTGCTGAAAATAAATCATGCTGATTACTTTTGAAAAAGTAAGCGACGAATATGTTGAAAATAAAAATCTTGCCGAATACTTTTGAAATATTAACCGAGGAATGTGCTAAAAATAAAAATCTTGCCGATTACCTTTGAAATAGTAACCGATGAACATGCTGAAAATAAAAATCTTCCCGATTACTTTTGAAAAAGTAACCGACAAATATGCTGAAAATAAAAATCTTGCCGATTACTTTTGAAATAGTCACCGACGAATATGCTGAAAATAAAAATCTTGCCGATTACTTTTGAAATAGTAACCGACGAATGTGCTGAAAATAAATCATGCCGATTACTTTCGAAATAGTAAGCGACGAATATGTTGAAAATAAAAATCTTACCGATTACTTTTAAAATAGTAACCAATGAATGTGCTGAAAATAAAGTCTTGCCGATTACTTTTGAAATAGTAACCGACGAATGTGCTGAAAATAAATCTTGCCGATTACCTTTGAAATAGTAACCGACGAATATGCTGAATATAAAAATTTTGCTGATTACTTTTGAAATAGTAACCGACGAATGTGCAGAAAATAGATCATGTCGATTACTTTTGAAATAGTAACCTACGAATGTGTTGAATATAAAGTCTTGCCGATTACTTTTGAAATAGTAACCGACAAATGTGCTGAAAATAATTCATGCCAATTACTATTGAAATAGTAACCGACAAATGTGCTGAAAATAAAAATCTTGCCGATTAGTTTTGAAATAGTAACCGACGAATGTGCTGAAAATAAATCATGCTGATTACTTTTGAAATAGTAAGCGATGAATATGTTGGAAATAAAAATCTTACCGATTACTTTTAAAAAAGTAACCAATAAATGTGCTGAAAATAAAGTCTTGCCGATTACTTTTCAAATAGTAACCGACGAATATGTTGAAAATAAAAATCTTGCCGATTACTTTTGAAATAGTAACCGACGAATGTGCTGAAAATAAAGTCTTGCCGATTACTTTTAAAATAGTAACCGACAAATATGCTGAAAATAAAAATCTTGCCGATTACTTTTGAAATAGTAACCGACGTACATGCTGAAAATAAAAATCTTGCCGATTACTATTGAAATAGTAACCGACGAATGTGCTGAAAATAAAGTCTTGCCGATTACTTTTGAAATAGTAACCGACGAATGTGCTGAAAATATAGTCTTGCCGATTAATTCTAAAATAGTAACAGACAAATATGCTAAAAATAAAAATCTTGCCGATTACTTTTGAAATAGTAACCGACGAATGTGCTGAAAATAAATCTTGCCGATTACCTTTGAAATAGTAACCGACGAATATGCTGAATATAAAAATTTTGCGGATTACTTTTGAAATAGTAACCGACGAATGTGCAGAAAATAGATCATGCCGATTACTTTTGAAATAGTAACCGACGAATGTGTTGAATATAAAGTCTTGCCGATTACTTTTGAAATAGTAACCGACAAATGTGCTGAAAATAAATCATGCCAATTACTATTGAAATAGTAACCGACAAATGTGCTGAAAATAAAAGTCTTGCCGATTACTTTTGAAATAGTAACCTGACGAATGTGCTGAAAATAAATCATGCCGATTACTTTTGAAATAGTCACCGACGAATATGCTGAAAATAAAAATCTTGCCGATTACTTTTGAAATAGTAACCGACGAATGTGCTGAAAATAAGTCATGCCGATTACTTTCGAAATAGTAAGCGACGAATATGTTGAAAATAAAAATCTTACCGATTACTTTTAAAATAGTAACCAATGAATGTGCTGAAAATAAAGTCTTGCCGATTACTTTTGAAATAGTAACCGACGAATGTGCTGAAAATAAATCTTGCCGATTACCTTCGAAATAGTAACCGACGAATATGCTGAATATAAAAATTTTGCTGATTACTTTTGAAATAGTAACCGACGAATGTGCAGAAAATAGATCATGTCGATTACTTTTGAAATAGTAACCTACGAATGTGTTGAATATAAAGTCTTGCCGATTACTTTTGAAATAGTAACCGACAAATGTGCTGAAAATAATTCATGCCAATTACTATTGAAATAGTAACCGACAAATGTGCTGAAAATAAAAATCTTGCCGATTAGTTTTGAAATAGTAACCGACGAATGTGCTGAAAATAAATCATGCTAATTACTTTTGAAATAGTAAGCGATGAATATGTTGGAAATAAAAATCTTACCGATTACTTTTAAAAAAGTAACCAATGAATGTGCTGAAAATAAAGTCTTGCCGATTACTTTTCAAATAGTAACCGACGAATATGTTGAAAATAAAAATCTTGCCGATTACTTTTGAAATAGTAACCGACGAATGTGCTGAAAATAAAGTCTTGCCGATTACTTTTAAAATAGTAACCGACAAATATGCTGAAAATAAAAATCTTGCCGATTACTTTTGAAATAGTAACCGACGTACATGCTGAAAATAAAAATCTTGCCGATTACTATTGAAATAGTAACCGACGAATGTGCTGAAAATAAAGTCTTGCCGATTACTTTTGAAATAGTAACCGACGAATGTGCTGAAAATATAGTCTTGCCGATTAATTCTAAAATAGTAACAGACAAATATGCTAAAAATAAAAATCTTGCCGATTACTTTTGAAATAGTAACCGACGAATGTGCTGAAAATAAATCTTGCCGATTACCTTTGAAATAGTAACCGACGAATATGCTGAATATAAAAATTTTGCGGATTACTTTTGAAATAGTAACCGACGAATGTGCAGAAAATAGATCATGCCGATTACTTTTGAAATAGTAACCGACGAATGTGTTGAATATAAAGTCTTGCCGATTACTTTTGAAATAGTAACCGACAAATGTGCTGAAAATAAATCATGCCAATTACTATTGAAATAGTAACCGACAAATGTGCTGAAAATAAAAGTCTTGCCGATTACTTTTGAAATAGTAACCTGACGAATGTGCTGAAAATAAATCATGCCGATTACTTTTGAAATAGTCACCGACGAATATGCTGAAAATAAAAATCTTGCCGATTACTTTTGAAATAGTAACCGACGAATGTGCTGAAAATAAGTCATGCCGATTACTTTCGAAATAGTAAGCGACGAATATGTTGAAAATAAAAATCTTACCGATTACTTTTAAAATAGTAACCAATGAATGTGCTGAAAATAAAGTCTTGCCGATTACTTTTGAAATAGTAACCGACGAATGTGCTGAAAATAAATCTTGCCGATTACCTTCGAAATAGTAACCGACGAATATGCTGAATATAAAAATTTTGCTGATTACTTTTGAAATAGTAACCGACGAATGTGCAGAAAATAGATCATGTCGATTACTTTTGAAATAGTAACCTACGAATGTGTTGAATATAAAGTCTTGCCGATTACTTTTGAAATAGTAACCGACAAATGTGCTGAAAATAAATCATGCCAATTACTATTGAAATAGTAACCGACAAATGTGCTGAAAATAAAAATCTTGCCGATTAGTTTTGAAATAGTAACCGACGAATGTGCTGAAAATAAATCATGCTGATTACTTTTGAAATAGTAAGCGATGAATATGTTGGAAATAAAAATCTTACCGATTACTTTTAAAAAAGTAACCAATGAATGTGCTGAAAATAAAGTCTTGCCGATTACTTTTCAAATAGTAACCGACGAATATGTTGAAAATAAAAATCTTGCCGATTACTTTTGAAATAGTAACCGACGAATGTGCTGAAAATAAAGTCTTGCCGATTACTTTTAAAATAGTAACCGACAAATATGCTGAAAATAAAAATCTTGCCGATTACTTTTGAAATAGTAACCGACGTACATGCTGAAAATAAAAATCTTGCCGATTACTATTGAAATAGTAACCGACGAATGTGCTGAAAATATAGTCTTGCCGATTAATTCTAAAATAGTAACAGACAAATATGCTAAAAATAAAAATCTTGCCGATTACTTTTGAAATAGTAACCGACGAATGTGCTGAAAATAAATCTTGCCGATTACCTTTGAAATAGTAACCGACGAATATGCTGAATATAAAAATTTTGCGGATTACTTTTGAAATAGTAACCGACGAATGTGCAGAAAATAGATCATGCCGATTACTTTTGAAATAGTAACCGACGAATGTGTTGAATATAAAGTCTTGCCGATTACTTTTGAAATAGTAACCGACAAATGTGCTGAAAATAAATCATGCCAAGTACTATTGAAATAGTAACCGACAAATGGGCTGAAAATAAAAGTCTTGCCGATTACTTTTGAAATAGTAACCTGACGAATGTGCTGAAAATAAATCATGCCGATTACTTTTGAAATAGTCACCGACGAATATGCTGAAAATAAAAATCTTGCCGATTACTTTTGAAATAGTAACCGACGAATGTGCTGAAAATAAGTCATGCCGATTACTTTCGAAATAGTAAGCGACGAATATGTTGAAAATAAAAATCTTACCGATTACTTTTAAAATAGTAACCAATGAATGTGCTGAAAATAAAGTCTTGCCGATTACTTTTGAAATAGTAACCGACGAATGTGCTGAAAATAAATCTTGCCGATTACCTTCGAAATAGTAACCGACGAATATGCTGAATATAAAAATTTTGCTGATTACTTTTGAAATAGTAACCGACGAATGTGCAGAAAATAGATCATGTCGATTACTTTTGAAATAGTAACCTACGAATGTGTTGAATATAAAGTCTTGCCGATTACTTTTGAAATAGTAACCGACAAATGTGCTGAAAATAATTCATGCCAATTACTATTGAAATAGTAACCGACAAATGTGCTGAAAATAAAAATCTTGCCGATTAGTTTTGAAATAGTAACCGACGAATGTGCTGAAAATAAATCATGCTAATTACTTTTGAAATAGTAAGCGATGAATATGTTGGAAATAAAAATCTTACCGATTACTTTTAAAAAAGTAACCAATGAATGTGCTGAAAATAAAGTCTTGCCGATTACTTTTCAAATAGTAACCGACGAATATGTTGAAAATAAAAATCTTGCCGATTACTTTTGAAATAGTAACCGACGAATGTGCTGAAAATAAAGTCTTGCCGATTACTTTTAAAATAGTAACCGACAAATATGCTGAAAATAAAAATCTTGCCGATTACTTTTGAAATAGTAACCGACGTACATGCTGAAAATAAAAATCTTGCCGATTACTATTGAAATAGTAACCGACGAATGTGCTGAAAATAAAGTCTTGCCGATTACTTTTGAAATAGTAACCGACGAATGTGCTGAAAATATAGTCTTGCCGATTAATTCTAAAATAGTAACAGACAAATATGCTAAAAATAAAAATCTTGCCGATTACTTTTGAAATAGTAACCGACGAATGTGCTGAAAATAAATCTTGCCGATTACCTTTGAAATAGTAACCGACGAATATGCTGAATATAAAAATTTTGCGGATTACTTTTGAAATAGTAACCGACGAATGTGCAGAAAATAGATCATGCCGATTACTTTTGAAATAGTAACCGACGAATGTGTTGAATATAAAGTCTTGCCGATTACTTTTGAAATAGTAACCGACAAATGTGCTGAAAATAAATCATGCCAATTACTATTGAAATAGTAACCGACAAATGTGCTGAAAATAAAAGTCTTGCCGATTACTTTTGAAATAGTAACCTGACGAATGTGCTGAAAATAAATCATGCCGATTACTTTTGAAATAGTCACCGACGAATATGCTGAAAATAAAAATCTTGCCGATTACTTTTGAAATAGTAACCGACGAATGTGCTGAAAATAAGTCATGCCGATTACTTTCGAAATAGTAAGCGACGAATATGTTGAAAATAAAAATCTTACCGATTACTTTTAAAATAGTAACCAACGAATGTACTGAAAATAAATCTTGCCGATTACTTTTGAAATAGTAACCGACGAATGTGCTGAAAATAAATCTTGCCGATTACCTTTGAAATAGTAACCGACGAATATGCTGAATATAAAAATTTTGCTGATTACTTTCGAAATAGTAACCGACGAATGTGTTGAATATAAAGTCTTGCCGATTACTTTTGAAATAGTAACCGACAAATGTGCTGAAAATAAATCATGCCAATTACTATTGAAATAGTAACCGACAAATGTGCTGAAAATAAAAGTCTTGCCGATTACTTTTGAAATACTAACCGACGAATATGCTGAAAATAAAAATCTTGCCGATTACTTTTGAAATAGTAACCGACGAATGTGCTGAAAATAAAGTCTTGCCGATTACTTTTGAAATAGTAACCGACGAATGTGTTGAAAATAAAAATCTTGTCGATTACTTTTAAAATAGTAACCGACAAATATGCTAAAAATAAAAATCTTGCCGATTACTTTTGAAATAGGTACCGATGAATATGTTGAAAATAAAAATCTTGTCGATTACTTTTAAAATAGTAACCGACAAATAAGCTGAAAATAAAAAATCTTGCCGATTACCTTTGAAATAGTAACCGACGAACGTGTTGAAAATAAATCATGCCGTTTACCTTTGAAAGAGTAACCGACGAATATGTTGAA
The DNA here is from genome assembly GCA_958299785.1 of Medicago lupulina. Taxonomy (NCBI): domain Eukaryota; kingdom Viridiplantae; phylum Streptophyta; class Magnoliopsida; order Fabales; family Fabaceae; genus Medicago; species Medicago lupulina. The sequence continues at coordinate 37,465,670 of OY283142.1, forward strand.
AATAAAAATCTTAGCGATTACTTTTGAAATAGTAACCAACGAATATGCTGAAAATAAAGTCTTGCCCGTTACTTTTGAAATAGTAACCGACGAATATGTGCTGAAAATAAATCTTGCCGATTACTTTTGAAATAGTAACCGACGAATGTGCTGAAAATAAATCATGCCGATTACTTTTGAAATAGTAAGTGACGAATATGTTGAAAATAAAAATCTTACCGATTACTTTTGAAATAGTAACCAACAAATATGCTGAAAATAAAGTCTTGCCGATTACTTTTGAAATAGTAACCGACAAATGTGCTGAAAATAAATCATGCCAATTACTATTGAAATAGTAACCGACAAATGTGCTGAAAATAAAAATCTTGCCGATTAGTTTTGAAATAGTAACCGACGAATGTGCTGAAAATAAAGTCTTGTCGATTACTTTTAAAATAGTAACCGACAAATATGCTGAAAATAAAAATCTTGCCGATTACTTTTGAAATAGTAACCGACGAATATGTTGAAAATAAAAATCTTGTCGATTACTTTTAAAATAGTAACCGACAAATATGCTAAAAATAAAAATCTTGCCGATTACGTTTGAAATAGGAACCTACGAATATGTTGAAAATAAAAATCTTGTCGATTACTTTTGAAATACTAACCGACGAATATGCTGAAAATAAAAATTTTGCCGATTACTTTTGAAATAGTAACCGACGAATGTGCTGAAAATAAAGTCTTGCCGATTACTTTTGAAATAGTAACCGACGAATGTGTTGAAAATAAAAATCTTGTCGATTACTTTTAAAATAGTAACCGACAAATATGCTAAAAATAAAAATCTTGCCGATTACTTTTGAAATAGGAACCGATGAATATGTTGAAAATAAAAATCTTGTCGATTACTTTTAAAATAGTAACCGACAAATAAGCTGAAAATAAAAAATCTTGCCGATTACCTTTGAAATAGTAACCGACGAATGTGCAGAAAATAGATCATGCCGATTACTTTTGAAATAGTAACCGACGAACGTGTTGAAAATAAATCATGCCGATTACCTTTGAAAGAGTAACCGACGAATATGTTGAAAATAAAAATCTTAGCGATTACTTTTGAAATAGTAACCAACGAATATGCTGAAAATAAAGTCTTGCCCATTACTTTTGAAATAGTAACCGACGAATATGTGCTGAAAATAAATCTTGCCCATTACTTTTGAAATAGTAACCGACGAATGTGCTGAAAATAAATCATGCCGATTACTTTTGAAATAGTAAGTGACGAATATGTTGAAAATAAAAAGCTTACCGATTACTTTTGAAATAGTAACCAACGAATATGCTGAAAATAAAATCTTGCCGATTACTTTTGAAATAGTAACCGATGAATATGTTGAAAATAAAAATCTTGTAGATTACTTTTAAAACAGTAACCGACAAATATGCTGAAAATAAAAATCTTGCCGATTACTTTTGAAATAGTAACCGACGAATGTGCTGATAATAAATCATTCTGATTACTTTTGAAATAGTAAGCGACGAATATGTTGGAAATAAAGATCTTACCGATTACTTTTCAAAAAGTAACCAATGAATGTGCTGAAAATAAAGTCTTGCCGATTACTTTTGAAATAGTAACCGACGAATATGTTGAAAATAAAAATCTTGCCGAATACTTTTGAAATAGTAACCGACGAATGTGCTAAAAATAAAAATCTTGCCGATTACCTTTGAAATAGTAACCGATGAACATGCTGAAAATAAAAATCTTCCCGATTACTTTTGAAAAAGTAACCGACAAATATGCTGAAAATAAAAATCTTGTCGATTACTTTTGAAATAGTCACCGACCAATATGCTGAAAATAAAAATCATGCCGATTACTTTTGAAATAGTAACCGACGAATGTGCTGAAAATAAAGTCTTCCCGATTACTTTTAAAATAGTAACCGACAAATATGCTAAAAATAAAAATCTTACCGATTACTTTTCAAAAAGTAACCAATGAATGTGCTGAAAATAAAGTCTTGCCGATTACTTTTGAAATAGTAACCGACGAATATGTTGAAAATAAAAATCTTGCCGAATACTTTTGAAATAGTAACCGACGAATGTGCTAAAAATAAAAATCTTGCCGATTACCTTTGAAATAGTAACCGATGAACATGCTGAAAATAAAAATCTTCCCGATTACTTTTGAAAAAGTAACCGACAAATATGCTGAAAATAAAAATCTTGTCGATTACTTTTGAAATAGTCACCGACCAATATGCTGAAAATAAAAATCATGCCGATTACTTTTGAAATAGTAACCGACGAATGTGCTGAAAATAAAGTCTTCCCGATTACTTCTAAAATAGTAACCGACAAATATGCTGAAAATAAAAATCTTGTGGATTAGTTTTGAAATAGTAACCGACGAATGTGCTGAAAATAAATCATGCTGATTACTTTTGAAATAGTAAGCGACGAATATGTTGAAAATAAAAATCTTGCCGAATACTTTTGAAATAGTAACCGAGGAATGTGCTAAAAATAAAAATCTTGTCGATTACCTTTGAAATAGTAACCGATGAACATGTTGAAAATAAAAATCTTCCCGATTACTTTTGAAAAAGTAACCGACAAATATGCTGAAAATAAAAATCTTGCCGATTACTTTTGAAATAGTAACCGACCAATATGCTGAAAATAAAAATCATGCCGATTACTTTTGAAATAGTAACCGACGAATGTGCTGAAAATAAAGTCTTGCCGATTACTTTTAAAATAGTAACCGACAAATATGCTGAAAATAAAAATCTTGTGGATTAGTTTTGAAATAGTAACCGACGAATGTGCTGAAAATAAATCATGCTGATTACTTTTGAAATAGTAAGCGACGAATATGTTGAAAATAAAAATCTTGCCGAATACTTTTGAAATAGTAACCGAGGAATGTGCTAAAAATAAAAATCTTGCCGATTACCTTTGAAATAGTAACCGATGAACATGCTGAAAATAAAAATCTTCCCGATTACTTTTGAAAAAGTAACCGACAAATATGCTGAAAATAAAAATCTTGCCGATTACTTTTGAAATAGTAACCGACGAATATGTTGAAAATAAAAATCTTGCCGAATACTTTTGAAATAGTAACCGACGAATGTGCTAAAAATAAAAATCTTGCCGATTACCTTTGAAATAGTAACCGATGAACATGCTGAAAATAAAAATCTTCCCGATTACTTTTGAAAAAGTAACCGACAAATATGCTGAAAATAAAAATCTTGTCGATTACTTTTGAAATAGTCACCGACCAATATGCTGAAAATAAAAATCATGCCGATTACTTTTGAAATAGTAACCGACGAATGTGCAGCAAATAAAGTCTTCCCGATTACTTTTAAAATAGTAACCGACAAATATGCTGAAAATAAAAATCTTGTGGATTAGTTTTGAAATAGTAACCGACGAATGTGCTGAAAATAAATCATGCTGATTACTTTTGAAATAGTAAGCGACGAATATGTTGAAAATAAAAATCTTGCCGAATACTTTTGAAATAGTAACCGAGGAATGTGCTAAAAATAAAAATCTTGCCGATTACCTTTGAAATAGTAACCGATGAACATGCTGAAAATAAAAATCTTCCCGATTACTTTTGAAAAAGTAACCGACAAATATGCTGAAAATAAAAATCTTGTCGATTACTTTTGAAATAGTCACCGACCAATATGCTGAAAATAAAAATCATGCCGACTACTTTTGAAATAGTAACCGACGAATGTGCTGAAAATAAAGTCTTCCCGATTACTTTTAAAATAGTAACTGACAAATATGCTGAAAATAAAAATCTTGTGGATTAGTTTTGAAATAGTAACCGACGAATGTGCTGAAATTAAATCATGCTGATTACTTTTGAAATAGTAAGCGACGAATATGTTGAAAATAAAAATCTTGCCGAATACTTTTGAAATAGTAACCGAGGAATGTGCTAAAAATAAAAATCTTGCCGATTACCTTTGAAATAGTAACCGATGAACATGCTGAAAATAAAAATCTTCCCGATTACTTTTGAAAAAGTAACCGACAAATATGCTGAAAATAAAAATCTTGCCGATTACTTTTGAAATAGTAACCGACCAATATGCTGAAAATAAAAATCATGCCGATTACTTTTGAAATAGTAACCGACGAATGTGCTGAAAATAAAGTCTTGCCGATTACTTTTAAAATAGTAACCGACAAATATGCTGAAAATAAAAATCTTGTGGATTAGTTTTGAAATAGTAACCGACGAATGTGCTGAAAATAAATCATGCTGATTACATTTGAAATAGTAAGCGACGAATATGTTGAAAATAAAAATCTTGCCGAATACTTTTGAAATAGTAACCGAGGAATGTGCTAAAAATAAAAATCTTGCCGATTACCTTTGAAATAGTAACCGATGAACATGCTGAAAATAAAAATCTTCCCGATTACTTTTGAAAAAGTAACCGACAAATATGCTGAAAATAAAAATCTTGTCGATTACTTTTGAAATAGTCACCGACCAATATGCTGAAAATAAAAATCATGCCGATTACTTTTGAAATAGTAACCGACGAATGTGCAGCAAATAAAGTCTTCCCGATTACTTTTAAAATAGTAACCGACAAATATGCTGAAAATAAAAATCTTGTGGATTAGTTTTGAAATAGTAACCGACGAATGTGCTGAAAATAAATCATGCTGATTACTTTTGAAATAGTAAGCGACGAATATGTTGAAAATAAAAATCTTGCCGAATACTTTTGAAATAGTAACCGAGGAATGTGCTAAAAATAAAAATCTTGCCGATTACCTTTGAAATAGTAACCGATGAACATGCTGAAAATAAAAATCTTCCCGATTACTTTTGAAAAAGTAACCGACAAATATGCTGAAAATAAAAATCTTGTCGATTACTTTTGAAATAGTCACCGATCAATATGCTGAAAATAAAAATCATGCCGACTACTTTTGAAATAGTAACCGACGAATGTGCTGAAAATAAAGTCTTCCCGATTACTTTTAAAATAGTAACCGACAAATATGCTGAAAATAAAAATCTTGTGGATTAGTTTTGAAATAGTAACCGACGAATGTGCTGAAATTAAATCATGCTGATTACTTTTGAAATAGTAAGCGACGAATATGTTGAAAATAAAAATCTTGCCGAATACTTTTGAAATAGTAACCGAGGAATGTGCTAAAAATAAAAATCTTGCCGATTACCTTTGAAATAGTAACCGATGAACATGCTGAAAATAAAAATCTTCCCGATTACTTTTGAAAAAGTAACCGACAAATATGCTGAAAATAAAAATCTTGCCGATTACTTTTGAAATAGTCACCGACCAATATGCTGAAAATAAAAATCATGCCGATTACTTTTGAAATAGTAACCGACGAATGTGCTGAAAATAAAGTCTTGCCGATTACTTTTAAAATAGTAACCGACAAATATGCTGAAAATAAAAATCTTGTGGATTAGTTTTGAAATAGTAACCGACGAATGTGCTGAAAATAAATCATGCTGATTACTTTTGAAATAGTAAGCGACGAATATGTTGAAAATAAAAATCTTGCCGAATACTTTTGAAATAGTAACCGAGGAATGTGCTAAAAATAAAAATCTTGCCGATTACCTTTGAAATAGTAACCGATGAACATGCTGAAAATAAAAATCTTCCCGATTACTTTTGAAAAAGTAACCGACAAATATGCTGAAAATAAAAATCTTGCCGATTACTTTTGAAATAGTAACCGACGAATATGTTGAAAATAAAAATCTTGCCGAATACTTTTGAAATAGTAACCGACGAATGTGCTAAAAATAAAAATCTTGCCGATTACCTTTGAAATAGTAACCGATGAACATGTTGAAAATAAAAATCTTCCCGATTACTTTTGAAAAAGTAACCGACAAATATGCTGAAAATAAAAATCTTGTCGATTACTTTTGAAATAGTCACCGACCAATATGCTGAAAATAAAAATCATGCCGATTACTTTTGAAATAGTAACCGACGAATGTGCAGCAAATAAAGTCTTCCCGATTACTTTTAAAATAGTAACCGACAAATATGCTGAAAATAAAAATCTTGTGGATTAGTTTTGAAATAGTAACCGACGAATGTGCTGAAAATAAATCATGCTGATTACTTTTGAAATAGTAAGCGACGAATATGTTGAAAATAAAAATCTTGCCGAATACTTTTGAAATAGTAACCGAGGAATGTGCTAAAAATAAAAATCTTGCCGATTACCTTTGAAATAGTAACCGATGAACATGCTGAAAATAAAAATCTTCCCGATTACTTTTGAAAAAGTAACCGACAAATATGCTGAAAATAAAAATCTTGTCGATTACTTTTGAAATAGTCACCGACCAATATGCTGAAAATAAAAATCATGCCGACTACTTTTGAAATAGTAACCGACGAATGTGCTGAAAATAAAGTCTTCCCGATTACTTTTAAAATAGTAACCGACAAATATGCTGAAAATAAAAATCTTGTGGATTAGTTTTGAAATAGTAACCGACGAATGTGCTGAAATTAAATCATGCTGATTACTTTTGAAATAGTAAGCGACGAATATGTTGAAAATAAAAATCTTGCCGAATACTTTTGAAATAGTAACCGAGGAATGTGCTAAAAATAAAAATCTTGCCGATTACCTTTGAAATAGTAACCGATGAACATGCTGAAAATAAAAATCTTCCCGATTACTTTTGAAAAAGTAACCGACAAATATGCTGAAAATAAAAATCTTGCCGATTACTTTTGAAATAGTAACCGACGAATATGCTGAAAATAAAAATCATGCCGATTACTTTTGAAATAGTAACCGACGAATGTGCTGAAAATAAAGTCTTGCCGATTACTTTTAAAATAGTAACCGACAAATATGCTGAAAATAAAAATCTTGTGGATTAGTTTTGAAATAGTAACCGACGAATGTGCTGAAAATAAATCATGCTGATTACTTTTGAAATAGTAAGCGACGAATATGTTGAAAATAAAAATCTTGCCGAATACTTTTGAAATAGTAACCGAGGAATGTGCTAAAAATAAAAATCTTGCCGATTACCTTTGAAATAGTAACCGATGAACATGCTGAAAATAAAAATCTTCCTGATTACTTTTGAAAAAGTAACCGACAAATATGCTGAAAATAAAAATCTTGTCGATTACTTTTGAAATAGTCACCGACCAATATGCTGAAAATAAAAATCATGCCGATTACTTTTGAAATAGTAACCGACGAATGTGCTGAAAATAAAGTCTTGCCGATTACTTTTAAAATAGTAACCGACAAATATGCTGAAAATAAAAATCTTGTGGATTAGTTTTGAAATAGTAACCGACGAATGTGCTGAAAATAAATCATGCTGATTACTTTTGAAATAGTAAGCGACGAATATGTTGAAAATAAAAATCATGCCGAATACTTTTGAAGTAGTAACCGAGGAATGTGCTAAAAATAAAAATCTTGCCGATTACCTTTGAAATAGTAACCGATGAACATGCTGAAAATAAAAATCTTCCCGATTACTTTTGAAAAAGTAACCGACAAATATGCTGAAAATAAAAATCTTGCCGATTACTTTTGAAATAGTAACCGACGAATATGTTGAAAATAAAAATCTTGCCGAATACTTTTGAAATAGTAACCGACGAATGTGCTAAAAATAAAAATCTTGCCGATTACCTTTGAAATAGTAACCGATGAACATGCTGAAAATAAAAATCTTCCCGATTACTTTTGAAAAAGTAACCGACAAATATGCTGAAAATAATAATCTTGTCGATTACTTTTGAAATAGTCACCGACCAATATGCTGAAAATAAAAATCATGCCGATTACTTTTGAAATAGTAACCGACGAATGTGCAGCAAATAAAGTCTTCCCGATTACTTTTAAAATAGTAACCGACAAATATGCTGAAAATAAAAATCTTGTGGACTAGTTTTGAAATAGTAACCGACGAATGTGCTGAAAATAAATCATGCTGATTACTTTTGAAATAGTAAGCGACGAATATGTTGAAAATAAAAATCTTGCCGAATACTTTTGAAATAGTAACCGAGGAATGTGCTAAAAATAAAAATCTTGCTGATTACCTTTGAAATAGTAACCGATGAACATGCTGAAAATAAAAATCTTCCCGATTACTTTTGAAAAAGTAACCGACAAATATGCTGAAAATAAAAATCTTGTCGATTACTTTTGAAATAGTCACCGACCAATATGCTGAAAATAAAAATCATGCCGACTACTTTTGAAATAGTAACCGACGAATGTGCAGCAAATAAAGTCTTCCCGATTACTTTTAAAATAGTAACCGACAAATATGCTGAAAATAAAAATCTTGTGGACTAGTTTTGAAATAGTAACCGACGAATGTGCTGAAAATAAATCATGCTGATTACTTTTGAAATAGTAAGCGACGAATATGTTGAAAATAAAAATCTTGCCGAATACTTTTGAAATAGTAACCGAGGAATGTGCTAAAAATAAAAATCTTGCCGATTACCTTTGAAATAGTAACCGATAAACATGCTGAAAATAAAAATCTTCCCGATTACTTTTGAAAAAGTAACCGACAAATATGCTGAAAATAAAAATCTTGTCGATTACTTTTGAAATAGTCACCGACCAATATGCTGAAAATAAAAATCATGCCGACTACTTTTGAAATAGTAACCGACGAATGTGCAGCAAATAAAGTCTTCCCGATTACTTTTAAAATAGTAACCGACAAATATGCTGAAAATAAAAATCTTGTGGATTAGTTTTGAAATAGTAACCGACGAATGTGCTGAAAATAAATCATGCTGATTACTTTTGAAATAGTAAGCGACGAATATGTTGAAAATAAAAATCTTGCCGAATACTTTTGAAATAGTAACCGAGGAATGTGCTAAAAATAAAAATCTTGCCGATTACCTTTGAAATAGTAACCGATGAACATGCTGAAAATAAAAATCTTCCCGATTACTTTTGAAAAAGTAACCGACAAATATGCTGAAAATAAAAATCTTGTCGATTACTTTTGAAATAGTCACCGACCAATATGCTGAAAATAAAAATCATGCCGATTACTTTTGAAATAGTAACCGACGAATGTGCTGAAAATAAAGTCTTCCCGATTACTTTTAAAATAGTAACCGACAAATATGCTGAAAATAAAAATCTTGTGGATTAGTTTTGAAATAGTAACCGACGAATGTGCTGAAAATAAATCATGCTGATTACTTTTGAAATAGTAAGCGACGAATATGTTGAAAATAAAAATCTTGCCGAATACTTTTGAAATAGTAACCGAGGAATGTGCTAAAAATAAAAATCTTGCCGATTACCTTTGAAATAGTAACCGATGAACATGCTGAAAATAAAAATCTTCCCGATTACTTTTGAAAAAGTAACCGACAAATATGCTGAAAATAAAAATCTTGCCGATTACTTTTGAAATAGTCACCGACCAATATGCTGAAAATAAAAATCATGCCGATTACTTTTGAAATAGTAACCGACGAATGTGCTGAAAATAAAGTCTTGCCGATTACTTTTAAAATAGTAACCGACAAATATGCTGAAAATAAAAATCTTGTGGATTAGTTTTGAAATAGTAACCGACGAATGTGCTGAAAATAAATCATGCTGATTACTTTTGAAATAGTAAGCGACGAATATGTTGAAAATAAAAATCTTGCCGAATACTTTTGAAATAGTAACCGAGGAATGTGCTAAAAATAAAAATCTTGCCGATTACCTTTGAAATAGTAACCGATGAACATGCTGAAAATAAAAATCTTCCCGATTACTTTTGAAAAAGTAACCGACAAATATGCTGAAAATAAAAATCTTGCCGATTACTTTTGAAATAGTAACCGACGAATATGTTGAAAATAAAAATCTTGCCGAATACTTTTGAAATAGTAACCGACGAATGTGCTAAAAATAAAAATCTTGCCGATTACCTTTGAAATAGTAACCGATGAACATGCTGAAAATAAAAATCTTCCCGATTACTTTTGAAAAAGTAACCGACAAATATGCTGAAAATAAAAATCTTGTCGATTACTTTTGAAATAGTCACCGACCAATATGCTGAAAATAAAAATCATGCCGATTACTTTTGAAATAGTAACCGACGAATGTGCTGAAAATAAAGTCTTCCCGATTACTTTTAAAATAGTAACCGACAAATATGCTGAAAATAAAAATCTTGTGGATTAGTTTTGAAATAGTAACCGACGAATGTGCTGAAAATAAATCATGCTGATTACTTTTGAAATAGTAAGCGACGAATATGTTGAAAATAAAAATCTTGCCGAATACTTTTGAAATAGTAACCGAGGAATGTGCTAAAAATAAAAATCTTGCCGATTACCTTTGAAATAGTAACCGATGAACATGCTGAAAATAAAAATCTTCCCGATTACTTTTGAAAAAGTAACCGACAAATATGCTGAAAATAAAAATCTTGCCGATTACTTTTGAAATAGTCACCGACCAATATGCTGAAAATAAAAATCATGCCGATTACTTTTGAAATAGTAACCGACGAATGTGCTGAAAATAAAGTCTTGCCGATTACTTTTAAAATAGTAACCGACAAATATGCTGAAAATAAAAATCTTGTGGATTAGTTTTGAAATAGTAACCGACGAATGTGCTGAAAATAAATCATGCTGATTACTTTTGAAATAGTAAGCGACGAATATGTTGAAAATAAAAATCTTGCCGAATACTTTTGAAATAGTAACCGAGGAATGTGCTAAAAATAAAAATCTTGCCGATTACCTTTGAAATAGTAACCGATGAACATGCTGAAAATAAAAATCTTCCCGATTACTTTTGAAAAAGTAACCGACAAATATGCTGAAAATAAAAATCTTGCCGATTACTTTTGAAATAGTCACCGACCAATATGCTGAAAATAAAAATCATGCCGATTACTTTTGAAATAGTAACCGACGAATGTGCTGAAAATAAATCATGCTGATTACTTTTGAAATAGTAAGCGATGAATATGTTGGAAATAAAAATCTTACCGATTACTTTTAAAAAAGTAACCAATGAATGTGCTGAAAATAAAGTCTTGCCGATTACTTTTTAATTAGTAACCGACGAATATGTTGAAAATAAAAATCTTGCCGATTACTTTTGAAATAGTAACCGACGAATGTGCTGAAAATAAAGTCTTGCCGATTACTTTTAAAATAGTAACCGACAAATATGCTGAAAATAAAAATCTTGCCGATTACTTTTGAAATAGTAACCGATGTACATGCTGAAAATAAAAATCTTGCCGATTACTATTGAAATAGTAACCGACGAATGTGCTGAAAATAAAGTCTTGCCGATTACTTTTGAAATAGTAACCGACGAATGTGCTGAAAATATAGTCTTGCCGATTAATTCTAAAATAGTAACAGACAAATATGCTAAAAATAAAAATCTTGCCGATTACTTTTGAAATAGTAACCGACGAATGTGCTGAAAATAAATCTTGCCGATTACCTTTGAAATAGTAACCGACGAATATGCTGAATATAAAAATTTTGCGGATTACTTTTGAAATAGTAACCGACGAATGTGCAGAAAATAGATCATGCCGATTACTTTTGAAATAGTAACCGACGAATGTGTTGAATATAAAGTCTTGCCGATTACTTTTGAAATAGTAACCGACAAATGTGCTGAAAATAAATCATGCCAATTACTATTGAAATAGTAACCGACAAATGTGCTGAAAATAAAAGTCTTGCCGATTACTTTTGAAATAGTAACCTGACGAATGTGCTGAAAATAAATCATGCCGATTACTTTTGAAATAGTCACCGACGAATATGCTGAAAATAAAAATCTTGCCGATTACTTTTGAAATAGTAACCGACGAATGTGCTGATAATAAATCATGCTGATTACTTTTGAAATAGTAAGCGACGAATATGTTGGAAATAAAGATCTTACAGATTACTTTTCACAAAGTAACCAATGAATGTGCTGAAAATAAAGTCTTGCCGATTACTTTTGAAATAGTAACCGACGAATATGTTGAAAATAAAAATCTTGCCGAATACTTTTGAAATAGTAACCGACGAATGTGCTAAAAATAAAAATCTTTCCGATTACCTTTGAAATAGTAACCGATGAACATGCTGAAAATAAAAATCTTCCCGATTACTTTTGAAAAAGTAACCGACAAATATGCTGAAAATAAAAATCTTGTCGATTACTTTTGAAATAGTCACCGACCAATATGCTGAAAATAAAAATCATGCCGATTACTTTTGAAATAGTAACCGACGAATGTGCTGAAAATAAAGTCTTCCCGATTACTTTTAAAATAGTAACCGACAAATATGCTGAAAATAAAAATCTTGTGGATTAGTTTTGAAATAGTAACCGACGAATATGCTGAAAATAAATCATGCTGATTACTTTTGAAATAGTAAGCGACGAATATGTTGAAAATAAAAATCTTGCCGAATACTTTTGAAATAGTAACCGAGGAATGTGCTAAAAATAAAAATCTTGCCGATTACCTTTGAAATAGTAACCGATGAACATGCTGAAAATAAAAATCTTCCCGATTACTTTTGAAAAAGTAACCGACAAATATGCTGAAAATAAAAATCTTGCCGATTACTTTTGAAATAGTCACCGACCAATATGCTGAAAATAAAAATCATGCCGATTACTTTTGAAATAGTAACCGACGAATGTGCTGAAAATAAAGTCTTGCCGATTACTTTTAAAATAGTAACCGACAAATATGCTGAAAATAAAAATCTTGTGGATTAGTTTTGAAATAGTAACCGACGAATGTGCTGAAAATAAATCATGCTGATTACTTTTGAAATAGTAAGCGACGAATATGTTGAAAATAAAAATCTTGCCGAATACTTTTGAAATAGTAACCGAGGAATGTGCTAAAAATAAAAATCTTGCCGATTACCTTTGAAATAGTAACCGATGAACATGCTGAAAATAAAAATCATCCCGATTACTTTTGAAAAAGTAACCGACAAATATGCTGAAAATAAAAATCTTGCCGATTACTTTTGAAATAGTCACCGACCAATATGCTGAAAATAAAAATCATGCCGATTACTTTTGAAATAGTAACCGACGAATGTGCTGAAAATAAAGTCTTGCCGATTACTTTTAAAATAGTAACCGACAAATATGCTGAAAATAAAAATCTTGTGGATTAGTTTTGAAATAGTAACCGACGAATGTGCTGAAAATAAATCATGCTGATTACTTTTGAAATAGTAAGCGACGAATATGTTGAAAATAAAAATCTTGCCGAATACTTTTGAAATAGTAACCGAGGAATGTGCTAAAAATAAAAATCTTGCCGATTACCTTTGAAATAGTAACCGATGAACATGCTGAAAATAAAAATCTTCCCGATTACTTTTGAAAAAGTAACCGACAAATATGCTGAAAATAAAAATCTTGCCGATTACTTTTGAAATAGTCACCGACCAATATGCTGAAAATAAAAATCATGCCGATTACTTTTGAAATAGTAACCGACGAATGTGCTGAAAATAAAGTCTTGCCGATTACTTTTAAAATAGTAACCGACAAATATGCTGAAAATAAAAATCTTGTGGATTAGTTTTGAAATAGTAACCGACGAATGTGCTGAAAATAAATCATGCTGATTACTTTTGAAATAGTAAGCGACGAATATGTTGAAAATAAAAATCTTGCCGAATACTTTTGAAATAGTAACCGAGGAATGTGCTAAAAATAAAAATCTTGCCGATTACCTTTGAAATAGTAACCGATGAACATGCTGAAAATAAAAATCTTCCCGATTACTTTTGAAAAAGTAACCGACAAATATGCTGAAAATAAAAATCTTGCCGATTACTTTTGAAATAGTCACCGACCAATATGCTGAAAATAAAAATCATGCCGATTACTTTTGAAATAGTAACCGACGAATGTGCTGAAAATAAATCATGCTGATTACTTTTGAAATAGTAAGCGATGAATATGTTGGAAATAAAAATCTTACCGATTACTTTTAAAAAAGTAACCAATGAATGTGCTGAAAATAAAGTCTTGCCGATTACTTTTTAATTAGTAACCGACGAATATGTTGAAAATAAAAATCTTGCCGATTACTTTTGAAATAGTAACCGACGAATGTGCTGAAAATAAAGTCTTGCCGATTACTTTTAAAATAGTAACCGACAAATATGCTGAAAATAAAAATCTTGCCGATTACTTTTGAAATAGTAACCGACGAATGTGCTGAAAATAAAGTCTTGCCGATTACTTTTAAAATAGTAACCGACAAATATGCTGAAAATAAAAATCTTGTGGATTAGTTTTGAAATAGTAACCGACGAATGTGCTGAAAATAAATCATGCTGATTACTTTTGAAATAGTAAGCGACGAATATGTTGAAAATAAAAATCTTGCCGAATACTTTTGAAATAGTAACCGAGGAATGTGCTAAAAATAAAAATCTTGCCGATTACCTTTGAAATAGTAACCGATGAACATGCTGAAAATAAAAATCTTCCCGATTACTTTTGAAAAAGTAACCGACAAATATGCTGAAAATAAAAATCTTGCCGATTACTTTTGAAATAGTCACCGACCAATATGCTGAAAATAAAAATCATGCCGATTACTTTTGAAATAGTAACCGACGAATGTGCTGAAAATAAATCATGCTGATTACTTTTGAAATAGTAAGCGATGAATATGTTGGAAATAAAAATCTTACCGATTACTTTTAAAAAAGTAACCAATGAATGTGCTGAAAATAAAGTCTTGCCGATTACTTTTTAATTAGTAACCGACGAATATGTTGAAAATAAAAATCTTGCCGATTACTTTTGAAATAGTAACCGACGAATGTGCTGAAAATAAAGTCTTGCCGATTACTTTTAAAATAGTAACCGACAAATATGCTGAAAATAAAAATCTTGCCGATTACTTTTGAAATAGTAACCGATGTACATGCTGAAAATAAAAATCTTGCCGATTACTATTGAAATAGTAACCGACGAATGTGCTGAAAATAAAGTCTTGCCGATTACTTTTGAAATAGTAACCGACGAATGTGCTGAAAATATAGTCTTGCCGATTAATTCTAAAATAGTAACAGACAAATATGCTAAAAATAAAAATCTTGCCGATTACTTTTGAAATAGTAACCGACGAATGTGCTGAAAATAAATCTTGCCGATTACCTTTGAAATAGTAACCGACGAATATGCTGAATATAAAAATTTTGCGGATTACTTTTGAAATAGTAACCGACGAATGTGCAGAAAATAGATCATGCCGATTACTTTTGAAATAGTAACCGACGAATGTGTTGAATATAAAGTCTTGCCGATTACTTTTGAAATAGTAACCGACAAATGTGCTGAAAATAAATCATGCCAATTACTATTGAAATAGTAACCGACAAATGTGCTGAAAATAAAAGTCTTGCCGATTACTTTTGAAATAGTAACCTGACGAATGTGCTGAAAATAAATCATGCCGATTACTTTTGAAATAGTCACCGACGAATATGCTGAAAATAAAAATCTTGCCGATTACTTTTGAAATAGTAACCGACGAATGTGCTGATAATAAATCATGCTGATTACTTTTGAAATAGTAAGCGACGAATATGTTGGAAATAAAGATCTTACCGATTACTTTTCAAAAAGTAACCAATGAATGTGCTGAAAATAAAGTCTTGCCGATTACTTTTGAAATAGTAACCGACGAATATGTTGAAAATAAAAATCTTGCCGAATACTTTTGAAATAGTAACCGACGAATGTGCTAAAAATAAAAATCTTGCCGATTACCTTTGAAATAGTAACCGATGAACATGCTGAAAATAAAAATCTTCCCGATTACTTTTGAAAAAGTAACCGACAAATATGCTGAAAATAAAAATCTTGTCGATTACTTTTGAAATAGTCACCGACCAATATGCTGAAAATAAAAATCATGCCGATTACTTTTGAAATAGTAACCGACGAATGTGCTGAAAATAAAGTCTTCCCGATTACTTTTAAAATAGTAACCGACAAATATGCTGAAAATAAAAATCTTGTGGATTAGTTTTGAAATAGTAACCGACGAATATGCTGAAAATAAATCATGCTGATTACTTTTGAAATAGTAAGCGACGAATATGTTGAAAATAAAAATCTTGCCGAATACTTTTGAAATAGTAACCGAGGAATGTGCTAAAAATAAAAATCTTGCCGATTACCTTTGAAATAGTAACCGATGAACATGCTGAAAATAAAAATCTTCCCGATTACTTTTGAAAAAGTAACCGACAAATATGCTGAAAATAAAAATCTTGCCGATTACTTTTGAAATAGTCACCGACCAATATGCTGAAAATAAAAATCATGCCGATTACTTTTGAAATAGTAACCGACGAATGTGCTGAAAATAAAGTCTTGCCGATTACTTTTAAAATAGTAACCGACAAATATGCTGAAAATAAAAATCTTGTGGATTAGTTTTGAAATAGTAACCGACGAATGTGCTGAAAATAAATCATGCTGATTACTTTTGAAATAGTAAGCGACGAATATGTTGAAAATAAAAATCTTGCCGAATACTTTTGAAATAGTAACCGAGGAATGTGCTAAAAATAAAAATCTTGCCGATTACCTTTGAAATAGTAACCGATGAACATGCTGAAAATAAAAATCTTCCCGATTACTTTTGAAAAAGTAACCGACAAATATGCTGAAAATAAAAATCTTGCCGATTACTTTTGAAATAGTCACCGACCAATATGCTGAAAATAAAAATCATGCCGATTACTTTTGAAATAGTAACCGACGAATGTGCTGAAAATAAAGTCTTGCCGATTACTTTTAAAATAGTAACCGACAAATATGCTGAAAATAAAAATCTTGTGGATTAGTTTTGAAATAGTAACCGACGAATGTGCTGAAAATAAATCATGCTGATTACTTTTGAAATAGTAAGCGACGAATATGTTGAAAATAAAAATCTTGCCGAATACTTTTGAAATAGTAACCGAGGAATGTGCTAAAAATAAAAATCTTGCCGATTACCTTTGAAATAGTAACCGATGAACATGCTGAAAATAAAAATCTTCCCGATTACTTTTGAAAAAGTAACCGACAAATATGCTGAAAATAAAAATCTTGCCGATTACTTTTGAAATAGTCACCGACCAATATGCTGAAAATAAAAATCATGCCGATTACTTTTGAAATAGTAACCGACGAATGTGCTGAAAATAAAGTCTTGCCGATTACTTTTAAAATAGTAACCGACAAATATGCTGAAAATAAAAATCTTGTGGATTAGTTTTGAAATAGTAACCGACGAATGTGCTGAAAATAAATCATGCTGATTACTTTTGAAATAGTAAGCGACGAATATGTTGAAAATAAAAATCTTGCCGAATACTTTTGAAATAGTAACCGAGGAATGTGCTAAAAATAAAAATCTTGCCGATTACCTTTGAAATAGTAACCGATGAACATGCTGAAAATAAAAATCTTCCCGATTACTTTTGAAAAAGTAACCGACAAATATGCTGAAAATAAAAATCTTGCCGATTACTTTTGAAATAGTCACCGACCAATATGCTGAAAATAAAAATCATGCCGATTACTTTTGAAATAGTAACCGACGAATGTGCTGAAAATAAATCATGCTGATTACTTTTGAAATAGTAAGCGATGAATATGTTGGAAATAAAAATCTTACCGATTACTTTTAAAAAAGTAACCAATGAATGTGCTGAAAATAAAGTCTTGCCGATTACTTTTTAATTAGTAACCGACGAATATGTTGAAAATAAAAATCTTGCCGATTACTTTTGAAATAGTAACCGACGAATGTGCTGAAAATAAAGTCTTGCCGATTACTTTTAAAATAGTAACCGACAAATATGCTGAAAATAAAAATCTTGCCGATTACTTTTGAAATAGTAACCGACGAATGTGCTGAAAATAAAGTCTTGCCGATTACTTTTAAAATAGTAACCGACAAATATGCTGAAAATAAAAATCTTGTGGATTAGTTTTGAAATAGTAACCGACGAATGTGCTGAAAATAAATCATGCTGATTACTTTTGAAATAGTAAGCGACGAATATGTTGAAAATAAAAATCTTGCCGAATACTTTTGAAATAGTAACCGAGGAATGTGCTAAAAATAAAAATCTTGCCGATTACCTTTGAAATAGTAACCGATGAACATGCTGAAAATAAAAATCTTCCCGATTACTTTTGAAAAAGTAACCGACAAATATGCTGAAAATAAAAATCTTGCCGATTACTTTTGAAATAGTCACCGACCAATATGCTGAAAATAAAAATCATGCCGATTACTTTTGAAATAGTAACCGACGAATGTGCTGAAAATAAATCATGCTGATTACTTTTGAAATAGTAAGCGATGAATATGTTGGAAATAAAAATCTTACCGATTACTTTTAAAAAAGTAACCAATGAATGTGCTGAAAATAAAGTCTTGCCGATTACTTTTTAATTAGTAACCGACGAATATGTTGAAAATAAAAATCTTGCCGATTACTTTTGAAATAGTAACCGACGAATGTGCTGAAAATAAAGTCTTGCCGATTACTTTTAAAATAGTAACCGACAAATATGCTGAAAATAAAAATCTTGCCGATTACTTTTGAAATAGTAACCGATGTACATGCTGAAAATAAAAATCTTGCCGATTACTATTGAAATAGTAACCGACGAATGTGCTGAAAATAAAGTCTTGCCGATTACTTTTGAAATAGTAACCGACGAATGTGCTGAAAATATAGTCTTGCCGATTAATTCTAAAATAGTAACAGACAAATATGCTAAAAATAAAAATCTTGCCGATTACTTTTGAAATAGTAACCGACGAATGTGCTGAAAATAAATCTTGCCGATTACCTTTGAAATAGTAACCGACGAATATGCTGAATATAAAAATTTTGCGGATTACTTTTGAAATAGTAACCGACGAATGTGCAGAAAATAGATCATGCCGATTACTTTTGAAATAGTAACCGACGAATGTGTTGAATATAAAGTCTTGCCGATTACTTTTGAAATAGTAACCGACAAATGTGCTGAAAATAAATCATGCCAATTACTATTGAAATAGTAACCGACAAATGTGCTGAAAATAAAAGTCTTGCCGATTACTTTTGAAATAGTAACCTGACGAATGTGCTGAAAATAAATCATGCCGATTACTTTTGAAATAGTCACCGACGAATATGCTGAAAATAAAAATCTTGCCGATTACTTTTGAAATAGTAACCGACGAATGTGCTGATAATAAATCATGCTGATTACTTTTGAAATAGTAAGCGACGAATATGTTGGAAATAAAGATCTTACCGATTACTTTTCAAAAAGTAACCAATGAATGTGCTGAAAATAAAGTCTTGCCGATTACTTTTGAAATAGTAACCGACGAATATGTTGAAAATAAAAATCTTGCCGAATACTTTTGAAATAGTAACCGACGAATGTGCTAAAAATAAAAATCTTGCCGATTACCTTTGAAATAGTAACCGATGAACATGCTGAAAATAAAAATCTTCCCGATTACTTTTGAAAAAGTAACCGACAAATATGCTGAAAATAAAAATCTTGTCGATTACTTTTGAAATAGTCACCGACCAATATGCTGAAAATAAAAATCATGCCGATTACTTTTGAAATAGTAACCGACGAATGTGCTGAAAATAAAGTCTTCCCGATTACTTTTAAAATAGTAACCGACAAATATGCTGAAAATAAAAATCTTGTGGATTAGTTTTGAAATAGTAACCGACGAATGTGCTGAAAATAAATCATGCTGATTACTTTTGAAATAGTAAGCGACGAATATGTTGAAAATAAAAATCTTGCCGAATACTTTTGAAATAGTAACCGAGGAATGTGCTAAAAATAAAAATCTTGCCGATTACCTTTGAAATAGTAACCGATGAACATGCTGAAAATAAAAATCTTCCCGATTACTTTTGAAAAAGTAACCGACAAATATGCTGAAAATAAAAATCTTGCCGATTACTTTTGAAATAGTCACCGACCAATATGCTGAAAATAAAAATCATGCCGATTACTTTTGAAATAGTAACCGACGAATGTGCTGAAAATAAAGTCTTGCCGATTACTTTTAAAATAGTAACCGACAAATATGCTGAAAATAAAAATCTTGTGGATTAGTTTTGAAATAGTAACCGACGAATGTGCTGAAAATAAATCATGCTGATTACTTTTGAAATACTAAGCGACGAATATGTTGAAAATAAAAATCTTGCCGAATACTTTTGAAATAGTAACCGAGGAATGTGCTAAAAATAAAAATCTTGCCGATTACCTTTGAAATAGTAACCGATGAACATGCTGAAAATAAAAATCTTCCCGATTACTTTTGAAAAAGTAACCGACAAATATGCTGAAAATAAAAATCTTGCCGATTACTTTTGAAATAGTCACCGACCAATATGCTGAAAATAAAAATCATGCCGATTACTTTTGAAATAGTAACCGACGAATGTGCTGAAAATAAAGTCTTGCCGATTACTTTTAAAATAGTAACCGACAAATATGCTGAAAATAAAAATCTTGTGGATTAGTTTTGAAATAGTAACCGACGAATGTGCTGAAAATAAATCATGCTGATTACTTTTGAAATAGTAAGCGACGAATATGTTGAAAATAAAAATCTTGCCGAATACTTTCGAAATAGTAACCGAGGAATGTGCTAAAAATAAAAATCTTGCCGATTACCTTTGAAATAGTAACCGATGAACATGCTGAAAATAAAAATCTTCCCGATTACTTTTGAAAAAGTAACCGACAAATATGCTGAAAATAAAAATCTTGCCGATTACTTTTGAAATAGTCACCGACCAATATGCTGAAAATAAAAATCATGCCGATTACTTTTGAAATAGTAACCGACGAATGTGCTGAAAATAAATCATGCTGATTACTTTTGAAATAGTAAGCGATGAATATGTTGGAAATAAAAATCTTACCGATTACTTTTAAAAAAGTAACCAATGAATGTGCTGAAAATAAAGTCTTGCCGATTACTTTTTAATTAGTAACTGTAACACCCCGTTCCCGAAATAACGTAATAATAATATTACTAATAATCAAAATCAGAGTAATTCAACTTAACAACGGAGTATCACACTTCTTTTTCAAAATCATTTAAATAGAATATAAAAACTATTTAAAACCAACATACATTATCATCATATTAAAAATTCTGCAGCGGAAAATCTCTATATAAAATCATGTTCAACAACTACATCATAAATCTTGGCACAGAGGCCGTCAACATAATAAAATTATTCAACAATAGAATCTCAACAACATTTTCTTCAAAGAAATGATACATAAGGAATACAAGAAAGATAACGTTTCCCCATCCCTATTATGTATCAGAGCCCTAGACTCAAGAGCCAGCACCGCTAGTCTTCGCTACCTGCACTTGCCCACAAGGCGGCAATTCCAGCAGAAGGGGTGAGTTCACAAATCAAAAGTAAATATACAGATATATGAATCATCAAAGTAAATTGAAACAACAACAATTCATAACAACTTGCAACAGCAACACCATCAATATCATCTCAACTTATTAACTTAAATTCATCTTTGATTCATATCTACAACAACAACAACAACATTTGTGGCGACATCTCACCAACATCATTCCCCAAAGGACAACTCACACCTACAACTAATGCAAGACTCCATAAACATCTAATGCATTATGCATGTGGTACCAACTACGCGCGTTGAATGCTAAGCATTCCAGGGCAATCAGCCCCCAACAATTTGGATGGTTAAAGCATCCCAGGGCAATAAGCCCCCAACAGGTGAACGATAAAGCGTTCCAGGGCAATAAGCCCCCAACAGTGAATGATAAACATTCCAGGGCAATAAGCCCCCAACAAATGCAAATGAGTATGAAATGACTCTATGGTGTATATCTGCATACAACCCAACATCTTAATGGAGCATATCAGCATGCAACCAACAACAACAACAACTTAGGATACCCTCCCCAACTGGACAAGACCACTCAACATCAACAAGGCAACTCAAGTTTAGCAAAGTATAATTATTTACACATAAGCATATGTAATTCCATCTTAATCATCTTCAAATTACAGTTTTATCATCTAAACAATTCTTAATAAATCCAATAAACATCTTAGAAAGCTTAGGTTTGGGTTTGGAACATCTTAGAAAAATCACGTTATGGGTCGCACAGGACCCAGCACGCTTAAGCGAGCAGCTGCACGCTTAAGCGAGCCAAAACACGAAGGTTGGGTTCTTGTTCGCTTACTGCACGCTTACGGTACGCTTGAGCGTGCGCACTATGGTCTGGGAAAAGATTCAGCACGCTTAAGCGAGCAGCTGCACGCTTAAGCGTCCAAAAAGACGTAAGTTTGGTTTTGCTCGCTAGCTGCACGCTTGCAGCACGCTTAAGCGAGCAGGTCTCAGGTTCAGCAAAACAGTTGCGATAACAGCATAGTTCTAACCCAAAAATCCCAACTTTGATCCCTCAATCACCCAAAATGATTTTTGAACAATGTTATGGGTTCATTATACGACAAAACAACAGAAACATCTCATAACAACAACATTACAACGCAATTCATCAGAAAAATGAGCAATTCATCATGTTCTTAAACCTAATTCCAAAACTACCAATTTCAATCCATTTTCATGAAATCATACATGTATATATCAACAATTGAAAAGCTAGCCCACCCTTACCTTAATTCAGCGAAAATCTACAGCAATTGATCAGATTCTCTCTTCCTAGCTCTTCCCTCTTGGTTCTTCTCTTTTCTCCCAAAACTCTGTTTCTTTTGTTTTACTGATACGTGCTCTTTTCTTTTCTTTCCTTACTGGCTTCCCTATTTCCTTACAAAGTGTAACTCCTTTTCTTTCTTTATTCCCTCACTTAAATTTTCTTTTAATCTCCATTAACCCCCTTAAACTCTACTAATTCTAAATAATTACTAATTCCTCCTAAATTACTTAAATAACAAAAATCACACAAATAATTATATGATAAATAACAACACTTCAAATTATTCACATAAATCACATAAATTATATAAAATACATAAAACATATTAAATCAACCAAAATAATAAAATATCAACTAGGGCGTTACAACTCTCCCCAACTTAGAGAATTTCGTCCTCGAAATAATACCTTAAGCAACAAACAACTCAGGATAGGACTCTTGCATCTTGCTCTCCAACTCCCAAGTTAAACTCTCACCGGTTACACCGCCCCAAACAACTCTAACCAGAGGTATTTCCTTGCCTCTCAACTGCTTCACCTTGCGATCATCAATCCTCAACGGCAAAGTCTCAACAGTAAGATTATCTCTAACCTGCACATCATCCCTAGGAATAACATGCGAAGGATCTGCTACATACTTTCTCAACTGCGAGACATGAAACACATCATGCAAGTTCGATAGATGTGGTGGCAATCCAATCCGATACGCCACGGTTCCAACTCTTTCGGAAATCTGATAAGGACCAATGAACTTTGGAGTCAACTTCTTCGACTTCAATGCACGTCCTACACCCGTCATCGGAGTAACCCTCAAAAACACATGATCACCCTCCTGAAATTCAAGAGCTTTCCTCCTTTTGTCATGATAACTCTTCTGACGATCTTGAGATGCTTTCATCTTTTCTCTTATCATCTTGACCTTTTCCGTAGTCTGCTGCACTAACTCAGGTCCTAACACAATACTTTCACCCGACTCAAACCAACATAGAGGAGTTCTACACCTTCGACCATACAAAGCTTCGAACGGTGCCATACCAATACTCGAATGGTAACTATTGTTATAAGTAAACTCTATCAACGGCAAGTGGCTGTCCCAAGCTCCACCTTGCTCGAGTACACACACCCTCAACAAATCTTCTAAGGATTGGATAGTCCTCTCCGACTGACCATCTGTCTGCGGATGATAAGCCGAACTCAGCCTCAATCTCGAACCTAATGCATCTTGCAAACTCTTCCAAAACCTTGATGTAAACCTCGGATCTCTATCCGACACAATACTAGATGGAACACCGTGCAATTTCACAATGTCACGGATGTAGATCTCCGCCAACTGAGCTACCGGATAAGTAATGTTGATCGGAATAAAGTGCGCCGACTTAGTCAACCTGTCGACCACGACCCAAATGGCATCATGCCCCCTTGAAGTATTCGGCAAACTTGTTACAAAATCCATCGAAATGCTATCCCACTTCCATTCAGGTACATCTAGCGGAGTCAACAGCCCTGCAGGCTTCTGGTGCTCAACCTTAGACTTCTGGCAAGTCAAACATGCATACACAAACTGAGCAACATCCCTCTTCAAACCGGACCACCAAAACAATTTCTTCAGGTCATGATACATTTTTGTAGCTCCAGGATGAATACTCAAACTACTCTTGTGACTTTCTTCTAAGATCAACTTTTTCAAATCTTCATCATCCGGAATACAAATCCTTCCTCTAAACCTCAACACACCTTGGTCATCGACCTTGAAGTCACCATCCACATTCGGATCACTAGCAGCCATTAAATCCACAAATTTAACATCAAGCTTCTGCGCCTCTTTGATGTCATTCAAGAAATCACTATTTATCTTCAGCATGCCTAACCGCACACTCTGAGGCGATCTTTCACAAACAAGACTCAAGTCCCTAAACTGTTCAAGCAACTCGAACTCTTTCATCATCAATGCCGACATATGCAATGTCTTTCTACTCAACGCATCAGCCACAACATTAGCTTTACCAGGATGGTAATTCAAACCAAAATCATAGTCCTTAAGTAACTCAAGCCACCTTCTCTGCCTCATGTTCAACTCCTTCTGATCAAACAGGTACTTTAAACTTTTATGGTCGCTAAACACTTCAAATCTGGAACCATACAAATAGTGCCTCCAAATCTTCAACACAAACACCACGGCTGCCAATTCTAGATCATGCGTAGGATAATTCTTCTCATGCACTCTCAGCTGCCTAGAAGCATACGCTACCACCTTGCCATCTTGCATCAAAACTCCACCTAATCCCAGCTTAGATGCATCACAATACACAACAAAAGGCTCTTCTGGCTTTGGCAAAATCAAAATAGGAGCAGTCGTCAACCTTTGCTTCAACTTATTGAAACTACTCTCACAACTAGCATCCCACACAAATGCTTTACCTTTACAAGTCAGCTGCGTCAAAGGAAGTGCCAACTTCGAAAATCCTTCAATAAATCTGCGGTAATAACCAGCCAAACCAAGAAAACTTCTTACCTCAGTAACTGACTTTGGTGTCTCCCACTGCGACACGGCATCAACCTTCGAAGGATCTACAGCAATACCATTACCAGAAATAATGTGGCCAAGAAAACTTACTTCATTCAGCCAGAACTCGCACTTGGATAACTTGGCATACAATTTCTTCTCTTTCAGCACCTGCAAAACAATCTTCAAGTGCTCTGCATGCTCAACTTCAGTCTTAGAATAAATCAAGATGTCATCAATAAAGACCACTACGAACTGATCCAGATACTCATGAAAAATTCTATTCATGTATTCCATAAACACACCAGGTGCATTCGTCACACCGAAAGGCATCACCTTATATTCATAATGACCATACCGCGTCCTAAACGCTGTCTTTTGCATATCCTCATCCTTCACCTTTATCTGATGGTAACCTGACCTCAAATCAATCTTACTGAACACACGGGCACCCACTAGTTGATCCATCAAATCATCTATCCTCGGTAGTGGATACCTATTCTTAATAGTCACCTTATTCAGCTGACGGTAATCAATACACAACCGCATGCTACCATCCTTCTTCTTTACCAACAACACCGGCGCTCCCCACGGTGAAACACTTGGTCTCACAAACTTCTTGTCAAGCAAGTCTTCTAATTGTTTCTTTAACTCAGCTAACTCCGAAGCTGACATACGGTAAGGAGCCATCGACACAGGCTTCGTACCCGGCACAAGGTCAATCGAAAATTCAACTTCCCTCTCTGGTGGCACATCTGGAATTTCATCAGGGAAAACTTCAGGAAATTCCTTCACAACAGGCAGCCTATCAATTACAGCTTGATTCTCCACCGACAAGAATGCCAACAAAGAAAACATCAACACACCATCTTGTTCTAACCGCTTCATCTCTTTAGTGGATAAAAATTCTGTTCCACTCTCTCCTTCAGCAGAAGAAAACCGCACAGTCTTCGTAAAACAATTGATCAGGACATGATTGTACTCTAACCAATTCATCCCCAATATTACATCCATTCCCACTAACGGCAAACAGACAAGGTCCACCTCAAAATCTCTACCAAATACAGACAACGGACAACTTAAACAAACAAGGGAAGTAGTTACTGAACCCTTAGCTGGAGTTTCAACAACCATCTCCCCATTCATATCAGACATAATCAAACCCAATCTTTGTGCACAATCAATAGCAATGAAACAATGCGTTGCACCAGTATCTATAATAGCAATTAAAGGAGTACCACTAAAGAAACAAGTACCTCTAATAAGTCGATCCTCCTGATCGGTCTGAGTACCGGTCAAGGCAAAAACCCTACCACTGGTCTGCGCCTTCTTAGGCTTAGTGCACTGAGAACCAATGTGACCTTCTTCATTGCAGTTGAAACAAACAATGTCCCCACGCTTGCATTCGGTGACAGTGTGGCCCTTCTTTCCGCATCTGAAACATTTCTTCTCATCACGGGTACAAGCATTGCTCTTGTGGCCTTTCACACCACACTTATAACAAACCACTTCGGCAGGAGCATCTCTACGTGCAGGCCTCCTCTCATCATGCATTCTCTGTTTGCCCTTGTCAGCTGGGGCACTATAAGGCTTTGGGCGACTCTGCTGCCCCTTTCCTCTACGGTCATTCATTATCTTATAGTGAGCTTTAGTGTCCTCTTCATAAATACGGCAGCTGCTCACCAACTCAGAGAAGTCTCTGATCTTCTGATAACCAATGGCCCGCTTGATATCAGCTCGCAGACCATTTTCAAACTTAATACATTTGGAGAACTCAGCAGTCTCCGCAGCATAATGTGGATAGAACTTTGCAAGCTCCACGAACTTAGCAGCATATTCCGTAATGGACATGTCTCCCTGCTTCAGCTCAAGGAATTCAATTTCTTTCTTACCTCGGACATCCTCCGGGAAATACCTCCTCAAGAACTCCCGCCTAAACACGGCCCACGTGATCACAGCACCTTCAGCTTGGAGTATGGGTTGAGTGCTTACCCACCAGTCGTCAGCCTCTTCTGCTAACATGTGCGTGCCAAACCGCACCATCTGAACATCCGTACACTGCATCACCCGGAAGATCCTCTCGACCTCCTTCAGCCAAGTCTGTGCTCCATCGGGGTCGTACCTTCCCTTAAAGGTTGGTGGATGATTCCTCAAGAAGGTTTCAAGCATCCTTACACCTTCACCAGCACCACCAGCACCTTGTTGTTGTCCAACAACCTGAGCCATTGCTTGCAAAGCAGCAGCAAGAGCAGCATCATTCCTTCCGGCCATCTCGATAGTTCTACATAACAACAAGAATTAGAACAACAAAGACAGTTTAAACCTGTCACACTACTCTACATGGCTCGACACGACTCTTCTAATGGTCTGACGGACCGACTTGCTCTGATACCAACTGTAACACCCCGTTCCCGAAATAACGTAATAATAATATTACTAATAATCAAAATCAGAGTAATTCAACTTAACAACGGAGTATCACACTTCTTTTTCAAAATCATTTAAATAGAATATAAAAACTATTTAAAACCAACATACATTATCATCATATTAAAAATTCTGCAGCGGAAAATCTCTATATAAAATCATGTTCAACAACTACATCATAAATCTTGGCACAGAGGCCGTCAACATAATAAAATTATTCAACAATAGAATCTCAACAACATTTTCTTCAAAGAAATGATACATAAGGAATACAAGAAAGATAACGTTTCCCCATCCCTATTATGTATCAGAGCCCTAGACTCAAGAGCCAGCACCGCTAGTCTTCGCTACCTGCACTTGCCCACAAGGCGGCAATTCCAGCAGAAGGGGTGAGTTCACAAATCAAAAGTAAATATACAGATATATGAATCATCAAAGTAAATTGAAACAACAACAATTCATAACAACTTGCAACAGCAACACCATCAATATCATCTCAACTTATTAACTTAAATTCATCTTTGATTCATATCTACAACAACAACAACAACATTTGTGGCGACATCTCACCAACATCATTCCCCAAAGGACAACTCACACCTACAACTAATGCAAGACTCCATAAACATCTAATGCATTATGCATGTGGTACCAACTACGCGCGTTGAATGCTAAGCATTCCAGGGCAATCAGCCCCCAACAATTTGGATGGTTAAAGCATCCCAGGGCAATAAGCCCCCAACAGGTGAACGATAAAGCGTTCCAGGGCAATAAGCCCCCAACAGTGAATGATAAACATTCCAGGGCAATAAGCCCCCAACAAATGCAAATGAGTATGAAATGACTCTATGGTGTATATCTGCATACAACCCAACATCTTAATGGAGCATATCAGCATGCAACCAACAACAACAACAACTTAGGATACCCTCCCCAACTGGACAAGACCACTCAACATCAACAAGGCAACTCAAGTTTAGCAAAGTATAATTATTTACACATAAGCATATGTAATTCCATCTTAATCATCTTCAAATTACAGTTTTATCATCTAAACAATTCTTAATAAATCCAATAAACATCTTAGAAAGCTTAGGTTTGGGTTTGGAACATCTTAGAAAAATCACGTTATGGGTCGCACAGGACCCAGCACGCTTAAGCGAGCAGCTGCACGCTTAAGCGAGCCAAAACACGAAGGTTGGGTTCTTGTTCGCTTACTGCACGCTTACGGTACGCTTGAGCGTGCGCACTATGGTCTGGGAAAAGATTCAGCACGCTTAAGCGAGCAGCTGCACGCTTAAGCGTCCAAAAAGACGTAAGTTTGGTTTTGCTCGCTAGCTGCACGCTTGCAGCACGCTTAAGCGAGCAGGTCTCAGGTTCAGCAAAACAGTTGCGATAACAGCATAGTTCTAACCCAAAAATCCCAACTTTGATCCCTCAATCACCCAAAATGATTTTTGAACAATGTTATGGGTTCATTATACGACAAAACAACAGAAACATCTCATAACAACAACATTACAACGCAATTCATCAGAAAAATGAGCAATTCATCATGTTCTTAAACCTAATTCCAAAACTACCAATTTCAATCCATTTTCATGAAATCATACATGTATATATCAACAATTGAAAAGCTAGCCCACCCTTACCTTAATTCAGCGAAAATCTACAGCAATTGATCAGATTCTCTCTTCCTAGCTCTTCCCTCTTGGTTCTTCTCTTTTCTCCCAAAACTCTGTTTCTTTTGTTTTACTGATACGTGCTCTTTTCTTTTCTTTCCTTACTGGCTTCCCTATTTCCTTACAAAGTGTAACTCCTTTTCTTTCTTTATTCCCTCACTTAAATTTTCTTTTAATCTCCATTAACCCCCTTAAACTCTACTAATTCTAAATAATTACTAATTCCTCCTAAATTACTTAAATAACAAAAATCACACAAATAATTATATGATAAATAACAACACTTCAAATTATTCACATAAATCACATAAATTATATAAAATACATAAAACATATTAAATCAACCAAAATAATAAAATATCAACTAGGGCGTTACAGTAACCGACGAATATGTTGAAAATAAAAATCTTGCCGATTACTTTTGAAATAGTAACCGACGAATGTGCTGAAAATAAAGTCTTGCCGATTACTTTTAAAATAGTAACCGACAAATATGCTGAAAATAAAAATCTTGCCGATTACTTTTGAAATAGTAACCGATGTACATGCTGAAAATAAAAATCTTGCCGATTACTATTGAAATAGTAACCGACGAATGTGCTGAAAATAAAGTCTTGCCGATTACTTTTGAAATAGTAACCGACGAATGTGCTGAAAATATAGTCTTGCCGATTAATTCTAAAATAGTAACAGACAAATATGCTAAAAATAAAAATCTTACCGATTACTTTTGAAATAGTAACCGACGAATGTGCTGAAAATAAATCTTGCCGATTACCTTTGAAATAGTAACCGACGAATATGCTGAATATAAAAATTTTGCGGATTACTTTAGAAATAGTAACCGACGAATGTGCAGAAAATAGATCATGCCGATTACTTTTGAAATAGTAACCGACGAATGTGTTGAATATAAAGTCTTGCCGATTACTTTTGAAATAGTAACCGACAAATGTGCTGAAAATAAATCATGCCAATTACTATTGAAATAGTAACCGACAAATGTGCTGAAAATAAAAGTCTTGCCGATTACTTTTGAAATAGTAACCTGACGAATGTGCTGAAAATAAATCATGCCGATTACTTTTGAAATAGTCACCGACGAATATGCTGAAAATAAAAATCTTGCCGATTACTTTTGAAATAGTAACCGACGAATGTGCTGATAATAAATCATGCTGATTACTTTTGAAATAGTAAGCGACGAATATGTTGGAAATAAAGATCTTACCGATTACTTTTCAAAAAGTAACCAATGAATGTGCTGAAAATAAAGTCTTGCCGATTACTTTTGAAATAGTAACCGACGAATATGTAGAAAATAAAAATCTTGCCGAATACTTTTGAAATAGTAACCGACGAATGTGCTAAAAATAAAAATCTTGCCGATTACCTTTGAAATAGTAACCGATGAACATGCTGAAAATAAAAATCTTCCCGATTACTTTTGAAAAAGTAACCGACAAATATGCTGAAAATAAAAATCTTGCCGATTACTTTTGAAATAGTCACCGACCAATATCCTGAAAATAAAAATCATGCCGATTACTTTTGAAATAGTAACCGACGAATGTGCTGAAAATAAAGTCTTGCCGATTACTTTTAAAATAGTAACCGACAAATATGCTGAAAATAAAAATCTTGTGGATTAGTTTTGAAATAGTAACCGACGAATGTGCTGAAAATAAATCATGCTGATTACTTTTGAAATAGTAAGCGACGAATATGTTGAAAATAAAAATCTTGCCGAATACTTTTGAAATAGTAACCGAGGAATGTGCTAAAAATAAAAATCTTGCCGATTACCTTTGAAATAGTAACCGATGAACATGCTGAAAATAAAAATCTTCCCGATTACTTTTGAAAAAGTAACCGACAAATATGCTGAAAATAAAAATCTTGCCGATTACTTTTGAAATAGTCACCGACCAATATGCTGAAAATAAAAATCATGCCAATTACTTTTGAAATAGTAACCGACGAATGTGCTGAAAATAAATCATGCTGATTACTTTTGAAATAGTAAGCGATGAATATGTTGGAAATAAAAATCTTACCGATTACTTTTAAAAAAGTAACCAATGAATGTGCTGAAAATAAAGTCTTGCCGATTACTTTTTAATTAGTAACCGACGAATATGTTGAAAATAAAAATCTTGCCGATTACTTTTGAAATAGTAACCGACGAATGTGCTGAAAATAAAGTCTTGCCGATTACTTTTAAAATAGTAACCGACAAATATGCTGAAAATAAAAATCTTGCCGATTACTTTTGAAATAGTAACCGATGTACATGCTGAAAATAAAAATCTTGCCGATTACTATTGAAATAGTAACCGACGAATGTGCTGAGAATAAAGTCTTGCCGATTACTTTTGAAATAGTAACCGACGAATGTGCTGAAAATATAGTCTTGCCGATTAATTCTAAAATAGTAACAGACAAATATGCTAAAAATAAAAATCTTGCCGATTACTTTTGAAATAGTAACCGACGAATGTGCTGAAAATAAATCTTGCCGATTACCTTTGAAATAGTAACCGACGAATATGCTGAATATAAAAATTTTGCGGATTACTTTTGAAATAGTAACCGACGAATGTGCAGAAAATAGATCATGCCGATTACTTTTGAAATAGTAACCGACGAATGTGTTGAATATAAAGTCTTGCCGATTACTTTTGAAATAGTAACCGACAAATGTGCTGAAAATAAATCATGCCAATTACTATTGAAATAGTAACCGACAAATGTGCTGAAAATAAAAGTCTTGCCGATTACTTTTGAAATAGTAACCTGACGAATGTGCTGAAAATAAATCATGCCGATTACTTTTGAAATAGTCACCGACGAATATGCTGAAAATAAAAATCTTGCCGATTACTTTTGAAATAGTAACCGCTGAATGTGCTGATAATAAATCATGCTGATTACTTTTGAAATAGTAAGCGACGAATATGTTGGAAATAAAGATCTTACCGATTACTTTTCAAAAAGTAACCAATGAATGTGCTGAAAATAAAGTCTTGCCGATTACTTTTGAAATAGTAACCGACGAATATGTTGAAAATAAAAATCTTGCCGAATACTTTTGAAATAGTAACCGACGAATGTGCTAAAAATAAAAATCTTGCCGATTACCTTTGAAATAGTAACCGATGAACATGCTGAAAATAAAAATCTTCCCGATTACTTTTGAAAAAGTAACCGACAAATATGCTGAAAATAAAAATCTTGCCGATTACTTTTGAAATAGTCACCGACCAATATCCTGAAAATAAAAATCATGCCGATTACTTTTGAAATAGTAACCGACGAATGTGCTGAAAATAAAGTCTTGCCGATTACTTTTAAAATAGTAACCGACAAATATGCTGAAAATAAAAATCTTGTGGATTAGTTTTGAAATAGTAACCGACGAATGTGCTGAAAATAAATCATGCTGATTACTTTTGAAATAGTAAGCGACGAATATGTTGAAAATAAAAATCTTGCCGAATACTTTTGAAATAGTAACCGAGGAATGTGCTAAAAATAAAAATCTTGCCGATTACCTTTGAAATAGTAACCGATGAACATGCTGAAAATAAAAATCTTCCCGATTACTTTTGAAAAAGTAACCGACAAATATGCTGAAAATAAAAATCTTGCCGATTACTTTTGAAATAGTCACCGACCAATATGCTAAAAATAAAAATCATGCCAATTACTTTTGAAATAGTAACCGACGAATGTGCTGAAAATAAATCATGCTGATTACTTTTGAAATAGTAAGCGATGAATATGTTGGAAATAAAAATCTTACCGATTACTTTTAAAAAAGTAACCAATGAACGTGCTGAAAATAAAGTCTTGCCGATTACTTTTTAATTAGTAACCGACGAATATGTTGAAAATAAAAATCTTGCCGATTACTTTTGAAATAGTAACCGACGAATGTGCTGAAAATAAAGTCTTGCCGATTACTTTTAAAATAGTAACCGACAAATATGCTGAAAATAAAAATCTTGCCGATTACTTTTGAAATAGTAACCGATGTACATGCTGAAAATAAAAATCTTGCCGATTACTATTGAAATAGTAACCGACGAATGGTCTGAAAATAAAGTCTTGCCGATTACTTTTGAAATAGTAACCGACGAATGTGCTGAAAATATAGTCTTGCCGATTAATTCTAAAATAGTAACAGACAAATATGCTAAAAATAAAAATCTTGCCGATTACTTTTGAAATAGTAACCGACGAATGTGCTGAAAATAAATCTTGCCGATTACCTTTGAAATAGTAACCGACGAATATGCTGAATATAAAAATTTTGCGGATTACTTTTGAAATAGTAACCGACGAATGTGCAGAAAATAGATCATGCCGATTACTTTTGAAATAGTAACCGACGAATGTGTTGAATATAAAGTCTTGCCGATTACTTTTGAAATAGTAACCGACAAATGTGCTGAAAATAAATCATGCCAATTACTATTGAAATAGTAACCGACAAATGTGCTGAAAATAAAAGTCTTGCCGATTACTTTTGAAATAGTAACCTGACGAATGTGCTGAAAATAAATCATGCCGATTACTTTTGAAATAGTCACCGACGAATATGCTGAAAATAAAAATCTTGCCGATTACTTTTGAAATAGTAACCGCTGAATGTGCTGATAATAAATCATGCTGATTACTTTTGAAATAGTAAGCGACGAATATGTTGGAAATAAAGATCTTACCGATTACTTTTCAAAAAGTAACCAATGAATGTGCTGAAAATAAAGTCTTGCCGATTACTTTTGAAATAGTAACCGACGAATATGTTGAAAATAAAAATCTTGCCGAATACTTTTGAAATAGTAACCGAGGAATGTGCTAAAAATAAAAATCTTGCCGATTACCTTTGAAATAGTAACCGATGAACATGCTGAAAATAAAAATCTTCCCGATTACTTTTGAAAAAGTAACCGACAAATATGCTGAAAATAAAAATCTTGCCGATTACTTTTGAAATAGTCACCGACCAATATCCTGAAAATAAAAATCATGCCGATTACTTTTGAAATAGTAACCGACGAATGTGCTGAAAATAAAGTCTTGCCGATTACTTTTAAAATAGTAACCGACAAATATGCTGAAAATAAAAATCTTGTGGATTAGTTTTGAAATAGTAACCGACGAATGTGCTGAAAATAAATCATGCTGATTACTTTTGAAATAGTAAGCGACGAATATGTTGAAAATAAAAATCTTGCCGAATACTTTTGAAATAGTAACCGAGGAATGTGCTAAAAATAAAAATCTTGCCGATTACCTTTGAAATAGTAACCGATGAACATGCTGAAAATAAAAATCTTCCCGATTACTTTTGAAAAAGTAACCGACAAATATGCTGAAAATAAAAATCTTGCCGATTACTTTTGAAATAGTCACCGACCAATATGCTGAAAATAAAAATCATGCCGATTACTTTTGAAATAGTAACCGACGAATGTGCTGAAAATAAATCATGCTGATTACTTTTGAAATAGTAAGCGATGAATATGTTGGAAATAAAAATCTTACCGATTACTTTTAAAAAAGTAACCAATGAATGTGCTGAAAATAAAGTCTTGCCGATTACTTTTCAAATAGTAACCGACGAATATGTTGAAAATAAAAATCTTGCCGATTACTTTTGAAATAGTAACCGATGTACATGCTGAAAATAAAAATCTTGCCGATTACTATTGAAATAGTAACCGACGAATGGTCTGAAAATAAAGTCTTGCCGATTACTTTTGAAATAGTAACCGACGAATGTGCTGAAAATATAGTCTTGCCGATTAATTCTAAAATAGTAACAGACAAATATGCTAAAAATAAAAATCTTGCCGATTACTTTTGAAATAGTAACCGACGAATGTGCTGAAAATAAATCTTGCCGATTACCTTTGAAATAGTAACCGACGAATATGCTGAATATAAAAATTTTGCGGATTACTTTTGAAATAGTAACCGACGAATGTGCAGAAAATAGATCATGCCGATTACTTTTGAAATAGTAACCGACGAATGTGTTGAATATAAAGTCTTGCCGATTACTTTTGAAATAGTAACCGACAAATGTGCTGAAAATAAATCATGCCAATTACTATTGAAATAGTAACCGACAAATGTGCTGAAAATAAAAGTCTTGCCGATTACTTTTGAAATAGTAACCTGACGAATGTGCTGAAAATAAATCATGCCGATTACTTTTGAAATAGTCACCGACGAATATGCTGAAAATAAAAATCTTGCCGATTACTTTTGAAATAGTAACCGCTGAATGTGCTGATAATAAATCATGCTGATTACTTTTGAAATAGTAAGCGACGAATATGTTGGAAATAAAGATCTTACCGATTACTTTTCAAAAAGTAACCAATGAATGTGCTGAAAATAAAGTCTTGCCGATTACTTTTGAAATAGTAACCGACGAATATGTTGAAAATAAAAATCTTGCCGAATACTTTTGAAATAGTAACCGAGGAATGTGCTAAAAATAAAAATCTTGCCGATTACCTTTGAAATAGTAACCGATGAACATGCTGAAAATAAAAATCTTCCCGATTACTTTTGAAAAAGTAACCGACAAATATGCTGAAAATAAAAATCTTGCCGATTACTTTTGAAATAGTCACCGACCAATATCCTGAAAATAAAAATCATGCCGATTACTTTTGAAATAGTAACCGACGAATGTGCTGAAAATAAAGTCTTGCCGATTACTTTTAAAATAGTAACCGACAAATATGCTGAAAATAAAAATCTTGTGGATTAGTTTTGAAATAGTAACCGACGAATGTGCTGAAAATAAATCATGCTGATTACTTTTGAAATAGTAAGCGACGAATATGTTGAAAATAAAAATCTTGCCGAATACTTTTGAAATAGTAACCGAGGAATGTGCTAAAAATAAAAATCTTGCCGATTACCTTTGAAATAGTAACCGATGAACATGCTGAAAATAAAAATCTTCCCGATTACTTTTGAAAAAGTAACCGACAAATATGCTGAAAATAAAAATCTTGCCGATTACTTTTGAAATAGTCACCGACCAATATGCTGAAAATAAAAATCATGCCGATTACTTTTGAAATAGTAACCGACGAATGTGCTGAAAATAAATCATGCTGATTACTTTTGAAATAGTAAGCGATGAATATGTTGGAAATAAAAATCTTACCGATTACTTTTAAAAAAGTAACCAATGAATGTGCTGAAAATAAAGTCTTGCCGATTACTTTTTAATTAGTAACCGACGAATATGTTGAAAATAAAAATCTTGCCGATTACTTTTGAAATAGTAACCGACGAATGTGCTGAAAATAAAGTCTTGCCGATTACTTTTAAAATAGTAACCGACAAATATGCTGAAAATAAAAATCTTGCCGATTACTTTTGAAATAGTAACCGATGTACATGCTGAAAATAAAAATCTTGCCGATTACTATTGAAATAGTAACCGACGAATGTGCTGAAAGTAAAGTCTTGCCGATTACTTTTGAAATAGTAACCGACGAATGTGCTGAAAATATAGTCTTGCCGATTAATTCTAAAATAGTAACAGACAAATATGCTAAAAATAAAAATCTTGCCGATTACTTTTGAAATAGTAACCGACGAATGTGCTGAAAATAAATCTTGCCGATTATCTTTGAAATAGTAACCGACGAATATGCTGAATATAAAAATTTTGCGGATTACTTTTGAAATAGTAACCGACGAATGTGCAAAAAATAGATCATGCCGATTACTTTTGAAATAGTAACCGACGAATGTGTTGAATATAAAGTCTTGCCGATTACTTTTGAAATAGTAACCGACAAATGTGCTGAAAATAAATCATGCCAATTACTATTGAAATAGTAACCGACAAATGTGCTGAAAATAAAAGTCTTGCCGATTACTTTTGAAATAGTAACCTGACGAATGTGCTGAAAATAAATCATGCCGATTACTTTTGAAATAGTCACCGACGAATATGCTGAAAATAAAAATCTTGCCGATTACTTTTGAAATAGTAACCGACGAATGTGCTGAAAATAATCATGCCGATTACTTTCGAAATAGTAAGCGACGAATATGTTGAAAATAAAAATCTTACCGATTACTTTTAAAATAGTAACCAACGAATGTACTGAAAATAAATCTTGCCGATTACTTTTGAAATAGTAACCGACGAATGTGCTGAAAATAAATCATGCCGATTACTTTGGAAATAGTAAGTGACGAATATGTTGAAAATAAAAATCTTACCGATTACTTTTGAAATAGTAACCAACGAATGTGCTGAAAATAAAGTCTTGCCGATAACTTTTGAAATAGTAACCGAATAATATGTGCTGAAAATAAATCTTGTCGATTAGTTTTGAAATAGTAACCGACGAATGTGCTGAAAATAAATCATGCTGATTACTTTTGAAATAGTAAGCGACGAATATGTTGAAAATAAAAATCTTGTCGATTACTTTTAAAATAGTAACCGACAAATATGCTAAAAATAAAAATCTTGCCGATTACTTTTGAAATAGGAACCGACGAATATGTTGAAAATAAGAATCTTGCCGATTACTTTTGAAATAGTAACCGACGAATATGCTGAAAATAAAAATCTTGCCGATTACTTTTGAAATAGTCACCGACCAATATGCTGAAAATAAAAATCAAGCCGATTACTTTTGAAATAGTAACCGACGAATGTGCTGATAATAAATCATGCTGATTACTTTTGAAATAGTAAGCGACGAATATGTTGGAAATAAAGATCTTACCGATTACTTTTAAAAAAGTAACCAATAAATGTGCTGAAAATAAAGTCTTGCCGATTACTTTTGAAATAGTAACCGACGAATATGTTGAAAATAAAAATCTTGCCGAATACTTTTGAAATAGTAACCGACGAATGTGCTAAAAATAAAAATCTTGCCGATTACCTTTGAAATAGTAACCGATGAACATGTTGAAAATAAAAATCTTCCCGATTACTTTTGAAAAAGTAACCGTCAAATATGCTGAAAATAAAAATCTTGCCGATTACTTTTGAAATAGTCACCGACCAATATGCTGAAAATAAAAATCATGCCGATTACTTTTGAAATAGTAACCGACGAATGTGCTGAAAATAAAGTCATGCCGATTACTTTTAAAATAGTAACCGACAAATATGCTGAAAATAAAAATCTTGTCGATTAGTTTTGAAATAGTAACCGACGAATGTGCTGAAAATAAATCATGCTGATTACTTTTGAAATAGTAAGCGACGAATATGTTGAAAATAAAAATCTTGCCGAATACTTTTGAAATAGTAACCGAGGAATGTGCTAAAAATAAAAATCTTGCCGATTACCTTTGAAATAGTAACCGATGAACATGCTGAAAATAAAAATCTTCCCGATTACTTTTGAAAAAGTAACCGACAAATATGCTGAAAATAAAAATCTTGCCTATTACTTTTGAAATAGTCACCGACCAATATGCTGAAAATAAAAATCATGCCGATTACTTTTGAAATAGTAACCGACGAATGTGCTGAAAATAAATCATGCTGATTACTTTTGAAATAGTAAGCGATGAATATGTTGGAAATAAAAATCTTACCGATTACTTTTAAAAAAGTAACCAATGAATGTGCTGAAAATAAAGTCTTGCCGATTACTTTTTAATTAGTAACCGACGAATATGTTGAAAATAAAAATCTTGCCGATTACTTTTGAAATAGTAACCGACGAATGTGCTGAAAATAAAGTCTTGCCGATTACTTTTAAAATAGTAACCGACAAATATGCTGAAAATAAAAATCTTGCTGATTACTTTTGAAATAGTAACCGACGTACATGCTGAAAATAAAAATCTTGCCGATTACTATTGAAATAGTAACCGACGAATGTGCTGAAAATAAAGTCTTGCCGATTACTTTTGAAATAGTAACCGACGAATGTGCTGAAAATATAGTCTTGCCGATTAATTCTAAAATAGTAACAGACAAATATGCTAAAAATAAAAATCTTGCCGATTACTTTTGAAATAGTAACCGACGAATGTGCTGAAAATAAATCTTGCCGATTACCTTTGAAATAGTAACCGACGAATATGCTGAATATAAAAATTTTGCGGATTACTTTTGAAATAGTAACCGACGAATGTGCAGAAAATAGATCATGCCGATTACTTTTGAAATAGTAACCGACGAATGTGTTGAATATAAAGTCTTGCCGATTACTTTTGAAATAGTAACCGACAAATGTGCTGAAAATAAATCATGCCAATTACTATTGAAATAGTAACCGACAAATGTGCTGAAAATAAAAGTCTTGCCGATTACTTTTGAAATAGTAACCTGACGATTGTGCTGAAAATAAATCATGCCGATTACTTTTGAAATAGTCACCGACGAATATGCTGAAAATAAAAATCTTGCCGATTACTTTTGAAATAGTAACCGACGAATGTGCTGAAAATAATCATGCCGATTACTTTCGAAATAGTAAGCGACGAATATGTTGAAAATAAAAATCTAACCGATTACTTTTAAAATAGTAACCAACGAATGTACTGAAAATAAATCTTGCCGATTACTTTTGAAATAGTAACCGACGAATGTGCTGAAAATAAAGTCTTGCCGATAACTTTTGAAATAGTAACCGAATAATATGTGCTGAAAATAAATCTTGTCGATTAGTTTTGAAATAGTAACCGACGAATGTGCTGAAAATAAATCATGCTGATTACTTTTGAAATAGTAAGCGATGAATATGTTGGAAATAAAAATCTTACCGATTACTTTTAAAAAAGTAACCAATGAATGTGCTGAAAATAAAGTCTTGCCGATTACTTTTGAAATAGTAACCGACGAATATGTTGAAAATAAAAATCTTGCCGATTACTTTTGAAATAGTAACCAACGAATGTGCTGAAAATAAAGTCTTGCCGATTACTTTTAAAATAGTAACCGACAAATATGCTGAAAATAAAAATCTTGCCGATTACTTTTGAAATAGTAACCGACGTACATGCTGAAAATAAAAATCTTGCCGATTACTATTGAAATAGTAACCGACGAATGTGCTGAAAATAAAGTCTTGCCGATTACTTTTGAAATAGTAACCGACGAATGTGCTGAAAATAAATCATGCCGATTACTTTTGAAATAGTCAACGACGAATATGCTGAAAATAAAAATCTTGCCGATTACTTTTGAAATAGTAACCGACGAATGTGCCGAAAATAAATCATGCCGATTACTTTCGAAATAGTAAGCGACGAATATGTTGAAAATAAAAATCTTACCGATTACTTTTAAAATAGTAACCAACGAATGTACTGAAAATAAATCTTGCCGATTACTTTTGAAATAGTAACCGACGAATGTGCTGAAAATAAATCATGCCGATTACTTTGGAAATAGTAAGTGACGAATATGTTGAAAATAAAAATCTTACCGATTACTTTTGAAATAGTAACCAACGAATGTGCTGAAAATAAAGTCTTGCCGATAACTTTTGAAATAGTAACCGAATAATATGTGCTGAAAATAAATCTTGTCGATTAGTTTTAAAATAGTAACCGACGAATGTGCTGAAAATAAATCATGCTGATTACTTTTGAAATAGTAAGCGACGAATATGTTGAAAATAAAAATCTTGTCGATTACTTTTAAAATAGTAACCGACAAATATGCTAAAAATAAAAATCTTGCCGATTACTATTGAAATAGGAACCGACGAATATGTTGAAAATGAAAATCTTGCCGATTACTTTTGAAATAGTAACCGACGAATATGCTGAAAATAAAAATCTTGCCGATTACTTTTGAAATAGTCACCGACCAATATGCTGAAAATAAAAATCAAGCCGATTACTTTTGAAATAGTAACCGACGAATGTGCTGAAAATAAATCATGCTGATTACTTTTGAAATAGTAAGCGATGAATATGTTGGAAATAAAAATCTTACCAATTACTTTTAAAAAAGTAACCAATGAATGTGCTGAAAATAAAGTCTTGCTGATTACTTTTGAAATAGTAACCGACGAATATGTTGAAAATAAAAATCTTGCCGATTACTTTTGAAATAGTAACCGACGAATGTGCTGAAAATAAAGTCTTGCCGATTACTTTTAAAATAGTAACCGACAAATATGCTGAAAATAAAAATCTTGCCGATTACTTTTGAAATAGTAACCGACGAACATGCTGAAAATAAAAAGCTTGCCAATTACTATTGAAATAGTAACCGACGAATGTGCTGAAAATAAAGTCTTGCCGATTACTTTTGAAATAGTAAGCGACGAATGTGCTGAAAATATAGTCTTGCCGATTAATTCTAAAATAGTAACAGACAAATATGCTAAAAATAAAAATCTTGCCGATTACTTTTCAAATAGTAACCGACAAATGTGCTGAAAATAAATCATGCCAATTACTATTGAAATAGTAACCGACAAATGTGCTGAAAATAAAACTCTTGCCGATTACTTTTGAAATAGTAACCTGACGAATGTGCTGAAAATAAATCATGCCGATTACTTTTGAAATAGTCACCGACGAATATGCTGAAAATAAAAATCTTGCCGATTACTTTTGAAATAGTAACCGACGAATGTGCTGAAAATAAATCATGTCGATTACTTTCGAAATAGTAAGCGACGAATATGTTGAAAATAAAAATCTTACCGATTACTTTTAAAATAGTAACCAACGAATGTACTGAAAATAAATCTTGACGATTACTTTTGAAATAGTAACCGACGAATGTGCTGAAAATAAATCATGCCGATTACTTTTGAAATAGTAAGCGATGAATATGTTGAAAATAAAATTCTTACCGATTACTTTTGAAATAGTAACAACGAATATGCTGAAAATAAAGTCTTGCCGATTACTTTTGAAATAGTAACCGACGAATATGTTGAAAATAAAAATCTTGTCGATTACTTTTAAAATAGTAACCGACGAATGTGCTAAAAATAAAGTCTTGCCGATTACTTTTAAAATAGTAACCGACAAATATGCTGAAAATAAAAATCTTGCCGATTACTTTTGAAATAGTAACCGACGTACATGCTGAAAATAAAAATCTTGCCGATTACTATTGAAATAGTAACCGACGAATGTGCTGAAAATAAAGTCTTGCCGATTACTTTTGAAATAGTAACCGACAAATGTGCTGAAAATATAGTCTTGCCGATTAATTCTAAAATAGTAACAGACAAATATGCTAAAAATAAAAATCTTGCCGATTACTTTTTAAATAGTAACCGACAAATGTGCTAAAAATAAATCATGCCAATTACTATTGAAATAGTAACCGACAAATGTGCTGAAAATAAAAGTCTTGCCGATTACTTTTGAAATAGTAACTTGACGAATGTGCTGAAAAGAAATCATGTCGATTACTTTTGAAATAGTCACCGACGAATATGCTGAAAATAAAAATCTTGCCGATTACTTTTGAAATAGTAACCGACAAATGTGCTGAAAATAAAACTCTTGCCGATTGCTTTTGAAATAGTAACCTGACGAATGTGCTGAAAATAAATCATGCCGATTACTTTTGAAATAGTCACCGACGAATATGCTGAAAATAAAAATCTTGCCGATTACTTTTGAAATAGTAACCGACGAATGTGCTGAAAATAAATCATGTCGATTACTTTCGAAATAGTAAGCGACGAATATGTTGAAAATAAAAATCTTACCGATTACTTTTAAAATAGTAACCAACGAATGTACTGAAAATAAATCTTGACGATTACTTTTGAAATAGTAACCGACGAATGTGCTGAAAATAAATCATGCCGATTACTTTTGAAATAGTAAGCGATGAATATGTTGAAAATAAAATTCTTACCGATTACTTTTGAAATAGTAACA
Source organism: Medicago lupulina (assembly GCA_958299785.1). Lineage (NCBI taxonomy): Eukaryota > Viridiplantae > Streptophyta > Magnoliopsida > Fabales > Fabaceae > Medicago > Medicago lupulina. Next base: position 37,509,017 of record OY283142.1, read on the forward strand.
ACGAATATGCTGAAAATAAAGTCTTGCCGATTACTTTTGAAATAGTAACCGACGAATATGTTGAAAATAAAAATCTTGTCGATTACTTTTAAAATAGTAACCGACGAATGTGCTAAAAATAAAGTCTTGCCGATTACTTTTAAAATAGTAACCGACAAATATGCTGAAAATAAAAATCTTGCCGATTACTTTTGAAATAGTAACCGACGTACATGCTGAAAATAAAAATCTTGCCGATTACTATTGAAATAGTAACCGACGAATGTGCTGAAAATAAAGTCTTGCCGATTACTTTTGAAATAGTAACCGACAAATGTGCTGAAAATATAGTCTTGCCGATTAATTCTAAAATAGTAACAGACAAATATGCTAAAAATAAAAATCTTGCCGATTACTTTTTAAATAGTAACCGACAAATGTGCTGAAAATAAATCATGCCAATTACTATTGAAATAGTAACCGACAAATGTGCTGAAAATAAAAGTCTTGCCGATTACTTTTGAAATAGTAACTTGACGAATGTGCTGAAAAGAAATCATGTCGATTACTTTTGAAATAGTCACCGACGAATATGCTGAAAATAAAAATCTTGCCGATTACTTTTGAAATAGTAACCGACGAATGTGCTGAAAATAAATCATGCCGATTACTTTCGAAATAGTAAGCGACGAATATGTTGAAAATAAAAATCTTACCGATTACTTTTAAAATAGTAACCAACGAATGTACTGAAAATAAATCATGCCGATTACCTTTGAAATAGTAACCGACGTACATGCTGAAAATAAAAATCTTGCCGATTACTTTTGAAATAGTAACCTGACGAATGTGCTGAAAATAAATCATGCCAATTACTTTTGAAAGAGTCACCGACGAATATGCTGAAAATAAAAATCTTGCCGATTACTTTTGAAATAGTAACCGACGAATGTGCTGAAAATAAATCATGTCGATTACTTTCGAAATAGTAAGCGACGAATATGTTGAAAATAAAAATCTTACCGATTACTTTTAAAATAGTAACCAACGAATGTACTGAAAATAAATCTTGACGATTACTTTTGAAATAGTAACCGACGAATGTGCTGAAAATAAATCATGCCGATTACTTTTGAAATAGTAAGCGATGAATATGTTGAAAATAAAATTCTTACCGATTACTTTTGAAATAGTAACAACGAATATGCTGAAATTAAAGTCTTGCCGATTACTTTTGAAATATTAACCGACGAATATGTTGAAAATAAAAATCTTGTCGATTACTTTTAAAATAGTAACCGACAAATCTGCTAAAAATAAAAATCTTGCCGATTACTTTTGAAAAAGTAACCGACAAATATGCTGAAAATTAAAATCTTGCCGATTACTTTTGAAATAGTCACCGACCAATATGCTAAAAATAAAAAACATGCCGATTACTTTTGAAATAGTAACCGACGAATGTGCTGAAAATAAATCATGCTGATTACTTTTGAAATAGTCACCGACGAATATGCTGAAAATAAAAATCTTGCCGATTACTTTTGAAAAAGTAACCGACAAATATGCTGAAAATAAAAATCTTGCCGATTACTTTTGAAATAGTCACCGACCAATATGCTGAAAATAAAAAACATGCCGATTACTTTTGAAATAGTAACCGACGAATGTGCTGAAAATAAATCATTCTGATTACTTTTGAAATAGTAAGCGATGAATATGTTGGAAATAAAAATCTTACCGATTACTTTTAAAAAAGTAACCAATGAATGTGCTGAAAATAAAGTCTTGCCGATTACTTTTGAAATAGTAACCGACGAATATGTTGAAAATAAAAATCTTGCCGATTACTTTTGAAATAGTAACCAACAAATGTGCTGAAAATAAAGTCTTGCCGATTACTTTTAAAATAGTAACCGACAAATATGCTGAAAATAAAAATCTTGCCGATTACTTTTGAAATAGTAACCGACTTACATGCTGAAAATAAAAATCTTGCCGATTACTATTGAAATAGTAACCGACGAATGTGCTGAAAATAAAGTCTTGCCGATTACTTTTGAAATAGTAACCGACGAATGTGCTGAAAATAAATCATGCCGATTACTTTTGAAATAGTCAAAGACGAATATGCTGAAAATAAAAATCTTGCCGATTACTTTTGAAATAGTAACCGACGAATGTGCTGAAAATAAATCATGTCGATTACTTTCGAAATAGTAAGCGACGAATATGTTGAAAATAAAAATCTTACCGATTACTTTTAAAATAGTAACCAACGAATGTACTGAAAATAAATCTTGCCGATTACTTTTGAAATAGTAACCGACGAATGTGCTGAAAATAAATCATGCCGATTACTTTGGAAATAGTAAGTGACGAATATGTTGAAAATAAAAATCTTACCGATTACTTTTGAAATAGTAACCAACGAATGTGCTGAAAATAAAGTCTTGCCGATAACTTTTGAAATAGTAACCGAATAATATGTGCTGAAAATAAATCTTGTCGATTAGTTTTAAAATAGTAACCGACGAATGTGCTGAAAATAAATCATGCTGATTACTTTTGAAATAGTAAGCGACGAATATGTTGAAAATAAAAATCTTGTCGATTACTTTTAAAATAGTAACCGACAAATATGCTAAAAATAAAAATCTTGCCGATTACTTTTGAAATAGGAACCGACGAATATGTTGAAAATGAAAATCTTGCCGATTACTTTTGAAATAGTAACCGACGAATATGCTGAAAATAAAAATCTTGCCGATTACTTTTGAAATAGTCACCGACCAATATGCTGAAAATAAAAATCAAGCCGATTACTTTTGAAATAGTAACCGACGAATGTGCTGAAAATAAATCATGCTGATTACTTTTGAAATAGTAAGCGATGAATATGTTGGAAATAAAAATCTTACCAATTACTTTTAAAAAAGTAACCAATGAATGTGCTGAAAATAAAGTCTTGCTGATTACTTTTGAAATAGTAACCGACGAATATGTTGAAAATAAAAATCTTGCCGATTACTTTTGAAATAGTAACCGACGAATGTGCTGAAAATAAAGTCTTGCCGATTACTTTTAAAATAGTAACCGACAAATATGCTGAAAATAAAAATCTTGCCGATTACTTTTGAAATAGTAACCGACGTACATGCTGAAAATAAAAATCTTGCCGATTACTATTGAAATAGTAACCGACGAATGTGCTGAAAATAAAGTCTTGCCGATTACTTTTGAAATAGTAACCGACGAATGTGCTGAAAATATAGTCTTGCCGATTAATTCTAAAATAGTAACAGACAAATATGCTAAAAATAAAAATCTTGCCGATTACTTTTCAAATAGTAACCGACAAATGTGCTGAAAATAAATCATGCCAATTACTATTGAAATAGTAACCGACAAATGTGCTGAAAATAAAACTCTTGCCGATTACTTTTGAAATAGTAACCTGACGAATGTGCTGAAAATAAATCATGCCGATTACTTTTAAAATAGTAACCGACAAATCTGCTGAAAATAAAAATCTTGCCGATTACTTTTGAAAAAGTAACCGACAAATATGCTGAAAATTAAAATCTTGCCGATTACTTTTGAAATAGTCACCGACCAATATGCTAAAAATAAAAAACATGCCGATTACTTTTGAAATAGTAACCGACGAATGTGCTGAAAATAAATCATGCTGATTACTTTTGAAATAGTCACCGACGAATATGCTGAAAATAAAAATCTTGCCGATTACTTTTGAAAAAGTAACCGACAAATATGCTGAAAATAAAAATCTTGCCGATTACTTTTGAAATAGTCACCGACCAATATGCTGAAAATAAAAAACATGCCGATTACTTTTGAAATAGTAACCGACGAATGTGCTGAAAATAAATCATGCTGATTACTTTTGAAATAGTAAGCGATGAATATGTTGGAAATAAAAATCTTACCGATTACTTTTAAAAAAGTAACCAATGAATGTGCTGAAAATAAAGTCTTGCCGATTACTTTTGAAATAGTAACCGACGAATATGTTGAAAATAAAAATCTTGCCGATTACTTTTGAAATAGTAACCAACAAATGTGCTGAAAATAAAGTCTTGCCGATTACTTTTAAAATAGTAACCGACAAATATGCTGAAAATAAAAATCTTGCCGATTACTTTTGAAATAGTAACCGACGTACATGCTGAAAATAAAAATCTTGCCGATTACTATTGAAATAGTAACCGACGAATGTGCTGAAAATAAAGTCTTGCCGATTACTTTTGAAATAGTAACCGACGAATGTGCTGAAAATAAATCATGCCGATTACTTTTGAAATAGTCAAAGACGAATATGCTGAAAATAAAAATCTTGCCGATTACTTTTGAAATAGTAACCGACGAATGTGCTGAAAATAAATCATGTCGATTACTTTCGAAATAGTAAGCGACGAATATGTTGAAAATAAAAATCTTACCGATTACTTTTAAAATAGTAACCAACGAATGTACTGAAAATAAATCTTGCCGATTACTTTTGAAATAGTAACCGACGAATGTGCTGAAAATAAATCATGCCGATTACTTTGGAAATAGTAAGTGACGAATATGTTGAAAATAAAAATCTTACCGATTACTTTTGAAATAGTAACCAACGAATGTGCTGAAAATAAAGTCTTGCCGATAACTTTTGAAATAGTAACCGAATAATATGTGCTGAAAATAAATCTTGTCGATTAGTTTTAAAATAGTAACCGACGAATGTGCTGAAAATAAATCATGCTGATTACTTTTGAAATAGTAAGCGACGAATATGTTGAAAATAAAAATCTTGTCGATTACTTTTAAAATAGTAACCGACAAATATGCTAAAAATAAAAATCTTGCCGATTACTTTTGAAATAGGAACCGACGAATATGTTGAAAATGAAAATCTTGCCGATTACTTTTGAAATAGTAACCGACGAATATGCTGAAAATAAAAATCTTGCCGATTACTTTTGAAATAGTCACCGACCAATATGCTGAAAATAAAAATCAAGCCGATTACTTTTGAAATAGTAACCGACGAATGTGCTGAAAATAAATCATGCTGATTACTTTTGAAATAGTAAGCGATGAATATGTTGGAAATAAAAATCTTACCAATTACTTTTAAAAAAGTAACCAATGAATGTGCTGAAAATAAAGTCTTGCTGATTACTTTTGAAATAGTAACCGACGAATATGTTGAAAATAAAAATCTTGCCGATTACTTTTGAAATAGTAACCGACGAATGTGCTGAAAATAAAGTCTTGCCGATTACTTTTAAAATAGTAACCGACAAATATGCTGAAAATAAAAATCTTGCCGATTACTTTTGAAATAGTAACCGACGTACATGCTGAAAATAAAAATCTTGCCGATTACTATTGAAATAGTAACCGACGAATGTGCTGAAAATAAAGTCTTGCCGATTACTTTTGAAATAGTAACCGACGAATGTGCTGAAAATATAGTCTTGCCGATTAATTCTAAAATAGTAACAGACAAATATGCTAAAAATAAAAATCTTGCCGATTACTTTTCAAATAGTAACCGACAAATGTGCTGAAAATAAATCATGCCAATTACTATTGAAATAGTAACCGACAAATGTGCTGAAAATAAAACTCTTGCCGATTACTTTTGAAATAGTAACCTGACGAATGTGCTGAAAATAAATCATGCCGATTACTTTTGAAATAGTCACCGACGAATATGCTGAAAATAAAAATCTTGCCGATTACTTTTGAAATAGTAACCGACGAATGTGCTGAAAATAAATCATGTCGATTACTTTCGAAATAGTAAGCGACGAATATGTTGAAAATAAAAATCTTACCGATTACTTTTAAAATAGTAACCAACGAATGTACTGAAAATAAATCTTGACGATTACTTTTGAAATAGTAACCGACGAATGTGCTGAAAATAAATCATGCCGATTACTTTTGAAATAGTAAGCGATGAATATGTTGAAAATAAAATTCTTACCGATTACTTTTGAAATAGTAACAACGAATATGCTGAAAATAAAGTCTTGCCGATTACTTTTGAAATAGTAACCGACGAATATGTTGAAAATAAAAATCTTGTCGATTACTTTTAAAATAGTAACCGACGAATGTGCTAAAAATAAAGTCTTGCCGATTACTTTTAAAATAGTAACCGACAAATATGCTGAAAATAAAAATCTTGCCGATTACTTTTGAAATAGTAACCGACGTACATGCTGAAAATAAAAATCTTGCCGATTACTATTGAAATAGTAACCGACGAATGTGCTGAAAATAAAGTCTTGCCGATTACTTTTGAAATAGTAACCGACGAATGTGCTGAAAATAAATCATGCCGATTACTTTTGAAATAGTCACAGACGAATATGCTGAAAATAAAAATCTTGCCGATTACTTTTGAAATAGTAACCGACGAATGTGCTGAAAATAAATCATGTCGATTACTTTCGAAATAGTAAGCGACGAATATGTTGAAAATAAAAATCTTACCGATTACTTTTAAAATAGTAACCAACGAATGTACTGAAAATAAATCTTGCCGATTACTTTTGAAATAGTAACCGACGAATGTGCTGAAAATAAATCATGCCGATTACTTTGGAAATAGTAAGTGACGAATATGTTGAAAATAAAAATCTTACCGATTACTTTTGAAATAGTAACCAACGAATGTGCTGAAAATAAAGTCTTGCCGATAACTTTTGAAATAGTAACCGAATAATATGTGCTGAAAATAAATCTTGTCGATTAGTTTTAAAATAGTAACCAACGAATGTGCTGAAAATAAATCATGCTGATTACTTTTGAAATAGTAAGCGACGAATATGTTGAAAATAAAAATCTTGTCGATTACTTTTAAAATAGTAACCGACAAATATGCTAAAAATAAAAATCTTGCCGATTACTTTTGAAATAGGAACCGACGAATATGTTGAAAATGAAAATCTTGCCGATTACTTTTGAAATAGTAACCGACGAATATGCTGAAAATAAAAATCTTGCCGATTACTTTTGAAATAGTCACCGACCAATATGCTGAAAATAAAAATCAAGCCGATTACTTTTGAAATAGTAACCGACGAATGTGCTGAAAATAAATCATGCTGATTACTTTTGAAATAGTAAGCGATGAATATGTTGGAAATAAAAATCTTACCAATTACTTTTAAAAAAGTAACCAATGAATGTGCTGAAAATAAAGTCTTGCTGATTACTTTTGAAATAGTAACCGACGAATATGTTGAAAATAAAAATCTTGCCGATTACTTTTGAAATAGTAACCGACGAATGTGCTGAAAATAAAGTCTTGCCGATTACTTTTAAAATAGTAACCGACAAATATGCTGAAAATAAAAATCTTGCCGATTACTTTTGAAATAGTAACCGACGAACATGCTGAAAATAAAAATCTTGCCGATTACTATTGAAATAGTAACCGACGAATGTGCTGAAAATAAAGTCTTGCCGATTACTTTTGAAATAGTAACCGACGAATGTGCTGAAAATATAGTCTTGCCGATTAATTCTAAAATAGTAACAGACAAATATGCTAAAAATAAAAATCTTGCCGATTACTTTTCAAATAGTAACCGACAAATGTGCTGAAAATAAATCATGCCAATTACTATTGAAATAGTAACCGACAAATGTGCTGAAAATAAAACTCTTGCCGATTACTTTTGAAATAGTAACCTGACGAATGTGCTGAAAATAAATCATGCCGATTACTTTTGAAATAATCACCGACGAATATGCTGAAAATAAAAATCTTGCCGATTACTTTTGAAATAGTAACCGACGAATGTGCTGAAAATAAATCATGTCGATTACTTTCGAAATAGTAAGCGACGAATATGTTGAAAATAAAAATCTTACCGATTACTTTTAAAATAGTAACCAACGAATGTACTGAAAATAAATCTTGACGATTACTTTTGAAATAGTAACCGACGAATGTGCTGAAAATAAATCATGCCGATTACTTTTGAAATAGTAAGCGATGAATATGTTGAAAATAAAATTCTTACCGATTACTTTTGAAATAGTAACAACGAATATGCTGAAAATAAAGTCTTGCCGATTACTTTTGAAATAGTAACCGACGAATATGTTGAAAATAAAAATCTTGTCGATTACTTTTAAAATAGTAACCGACGAATGTGCTAAAAATAAAGTCTTGCCGATTACTTTTAAAATAGTAACCGACAAATATGCTGAAAATAAAAATCTTGCCGATTACTTTTGAAATAGTAACCGACGTACATGCTGAAAATAAAAATCTTGCCGATTACTATTGAAATAGTAACCGACGAATGTGCTGAAAATAAAGTCTTGCCGATTACTTTTGAAATAGTAACCGACAAATGTGCTGAAAATATAGTCTTGCCGATTAATTCTAAAATAGTAACAGACAAATATGCTAAAAATAAAAATCTTGCCGATTACTTTTGAAATAGTAACCGACAAATGTGCTGAAAATAAATCATGCCAATTACTATTGAAATAGTAACCGACAAATGTGCTGAAAATAAAAGTCTTGCCGATTACTTTTGAAATAGTAACTTGACGAATGTGCTGAAAAGAAATCATGTCGATTACTTTTGAAATAGTCACCGACGAATATGCTGAAAATAAAAATCTTGCTGATTACTTTTGAAATAGTAACCGACGAATGTGCTGAAAATAAATCATGCCGATTACTTTTGAAATAGTAACCGACGAATGTGCTGAAAATAAAGTCTTGCCGATTACTTTTAAAATAGTAACCGACAAATATGCTGAAAATAAAAATCTTGCCGATTATTTTGAAATAGTAACCGACGTACATGCTGAAAATAAAAATCTTGCCGATTACTTTTGAAATAGTAACCTGACGAATGTGCTGAAAATAAATCATGCCAATTACTTTTGAAATAGTCACCGACGAATATGCTGAAAATAAAAATCTTGCCGATTACTTTTGAAATAGTAACCGACGAATGTGCTGAAAATAAATCATGTCGATTACTTTCGAAATAGTAAGCGACGAATATGTTGAAAATAAAAATCTTACCGATTACTTTTAAAATAGTAACCAACGAATGTACTGAAAATAAATCTTGACGATTACTTTTGAAATAGTAACCGATGAATGTGCTGAAAATAAATCATGCCGATTACTTTTGAAATAGTAAGCGATGAATATGTTGAAAATAAAATTCTTACCGATTACTTTTGAAATAGTAACAACGAATATGCTGAAATTAAAGTCTTGCCGATTACTTTTGAAATATTAACCGACGAATATGTTGTAAATAAAAATCTTGTCGATTACTTTTAAAATAGTAACCGACAAATCTGCTGAAAATAAAAATCTTGCCGATTACTTTTGAAAAAGTAACCGACAAATATGCTGAAAATGAAAATCTTGCCGATTACTTTTGAAATAGTCACCGACCAATATGCTAAAAATAAAAAACATGCCGATTACTTTTGAAATAGTAACCGACGAATGTGCTGAAAATAAATCATGCTGATTACTTTTGAAATAGTCACCGACGAATATGCTGAAAATAAAAATCTTGCCGATTACTTTTGAAATAGTCACCGACCAATATGCTGAAAATAAAAAACATGCCGATTACTTTTGAAATAGTAACCGACGAATGTGCTGAAAATAAATCATGCTGATTACTTTTGAAATAGTAACCGACGAATATGTTGAAAATAAAAATCTTGTCGATTACTTTTAAAATAGTAACCGACGAATGTGCTAAAAATAAAGTCTTGCCGATTACTTTTAAAATAGTAACCGACAAATATGCTGAAAATAAAAATCTTGCCGATTACTTTTGAAATAGTAACCGACGTACATGCTGAAAATAAAAATCTTGCCGATTACTATTGAAATAGTAACCGACGAATGTGCTGAAAATAAATCATGCCGATTACTTTTGAAATAGTAAGCGATGAATATGTTGAAAATAAAATTCTTACCGATTACTTTTGAAATAGTAACAACGAATATGCTGAAAATAAAGTCTTGCCGATTACTTTTGAAATAGTAACCGACGAATATGTTGAAAATAAAAATCTTGTCGATTACTTTTAAAATAGTAACCGACGAATGTGCTAAAAATAAAGTCTTGCCGATTACTTTTAAAATAGTAACCGACAAATATGCTGAAAATAAAAATCTTGCCGATTACTTTTGAAATAGTAACCGACGTACATGCTGAAAATAAAAATCTTGCCGATTACTATTGAAATAGTAACCGACGAATGTGCTGAAAATAAAGTCTTGCCGATTACTTTTGAAATAGTAACCGACAAATGTGCTGAAAATATAGTCTTGCCGATTAATTCTAAAATAGTAACAGACAAATATGCTAAAAATAAAAATCTTGCCGATTACTTTTGAAATAGTAACCGACAAATGTGCTGAAAATAAATCATGCCAATTACTATTGAAATAGTAACCGACAAATGTGCTGAAAATAAAAGTCTTGCCGATTACTTTTGAAATAGTAACTTGACGAATGTGCTGAAAAGAAATCATGTCGATTACTTTTGAAATAGTCACCGACGAATATGCTGAAAATAAAAATCTTGCTGATTACTTTTGAAATAGTAACCGACGAATGTGCTGAAAATAAATCATGCCGATTACTTTCGAAATAGTAACCGACGAATGTGCTGAAAATAAATCATGCTGATTACTTTTGAAATAGTAAGCGATGAATATGTTGAAAATAAAAATCTTGCCGATTACTTTTGAAATAGTAACCGACGAATGTGCTGAAAATAAATCATGCCGATTACCTTTGAAATAGTAACCGACGAATATGTTGAAAATAAAAATCTTGCCGATTACTTTTGAAATAGTAACCGACGAATGTGCTGAAAATAAAGTCTTGCCGATTACTTTTAAAATAGTAACCGACAAATATGCTGAAAATAAAAATCTTGCCGATTATTTTGAAATAGTAACCGACGTACATGCTGAAAATAAAAATCTTGCCGATTACTTTTGAAATAGTAACCTGACGAATGTGCTGAAAATAAATCCTGCCAATTACTTTTGAAATAGTCACCGACGAATATGCTGAAAATAAAAATCTTGCCGATTACTTTTGAAATAGTAACCGACGAATGTGCTGAAAATAAATCATGTCGATTACTTTCGAAATAGTAAGCGACGAATATGTTGAAAATAAAAATCTTACCGATTACTTTTAAAATAGTAACCAACGAATGTACTGAAAATAAATCTTGACGATTACTTTTGAAATAGTAACCGACGAATGTGCTGAAAATAAATCATGCCGATTACTTTTGAAATAGTAAGCGATGAATATGTTGAAAATAAAATTCTTACCGATTACTTTTGAAATAGTAACAACGAATATGCTGAAATTAAAGTCTTGCCGATTACTTTTGAAATATTAACCGACGAATATGTTGTAAATAAAAATCTTGTCGATTACTTTTAAAATAGTAACCGACAAATCTGCTGAAAATAAAAATCTTGCCGATTACTTTTGAAAAAGTAACCGACAAATATGCTGAAAATTAAAATCTTGCCGATTACTTTTGAAATAGTCACCGACCAATATGCTAAAAATAAAAAACATGCCGATTACTTTTGAAATAGTAACCGACGAATGTGCTGAAAATAAATCATGCTGATTACTTTTGAAATAGTCACCGACGAATATGCTGAAAATAAAAATCTTGCCGATTACTTTTGAAATAGTCACCGACCAATATGCTGAAAATAAAAAACATGCCGATTACTTTTGAAATAGTAACCGACGAATGTGCTGAAAATAAATCATGCTGATCACTTTTGAAATAGTAACCGACGAATATGTTGAAAATAAAAATCTTGTCGATTACTTTTAAAATAGTAACCGACGAATGTGCTAAAAATAAAGTCTTGCCGATTACTTTTAAAATAGTAACCGACAAATATGCTGAAAATAAAAATCTTGCCGATTACTTTTGAAATAGTAACCGACGTACATGCTGAAAATAAAAATCTTGCCGATTACTATTGAAATAGTAACCGACGAATGTGCTGAAAATAAAATCTTGCCGATTACTTTTAAAATAGTAACCAACAAATATGCTAAAAATAAAAATCTTGCCGATTACTTTTGAAAAAGTAACCGACAAATATGCTGAAAATAAAAATCTTGCCGATTACTTTTGAAATAGTCACCGACCAATATGCTGAAAATAAAAAACATGCCGATTACTTTTGAAATAGTAACCGACGAATGTGCTGAAAATAAATCATGCTGATTACTTTTGAAATAGTAAGCGATGAATATGTTGGAAATAAAAATCTTACCGATTACTTTTAAAAAAGTAACCAATGAATGTGCTGAAAATAAAGTCTTGTCGATTACTTTTGAAATAGTAACCGACGAATGTGCTAAAAATAAAGTCTTGCCGATTACTTTTAAAATAGTAACCGACAAATATGCTGAAAATAAAAATCTTGTCGATTACTTTTGAAATAGTAACCGACATACATGCTGAAAATAAAAATCTTGCCGATTACTATTGAAATAGTAACCGACGAATGTGCTGAAAATAAAGTCTTGCCGATTACTTTTGAAATAGTAACCGACAAATGTGCTGAAAATATAGTCTTGCCGATTAATTCTAAAATAGTAACAGACAAATATGCTAAAAATAAAAATCTTGCCGATTACTTTTTAAATAGTAACCGACAAATGTGCTGAAAATAAATCATGCCAATTACTATTGAAATAGTAACCGACAAATGTGCTGAAAATAAAAGTCTTGCCGATTACTTTTGAAATAGTAACTTGACGAATGTGCTGAAAAGAAATCATGTCGAATACTTTTGAAATAGTCACCGACGAATATGCTGAAAATAAAAATCTTGCCGATTACTTTTGAAATAGTAACCGACGAATGTGCTGAAAATAAATCATGCCGATTACTTTCGAAATAGTAAGCGACGAATATGTGGAAAATAAAAATCTTACCGATTACTTTTAAAATAGTAACCAACGAATGTACTGAAAATAAATCATACCGATTACCTTTGAAATAGTAACCGACGAATATGTTGAAAATAAAAATCTTACCGATTACTTTTGAAATAGTAACAAAGGAATATGCTGAAAATAAAGTCTTGCCGATTACTTTTGAAATAGTAACCGACGAATATGTTTAAAATAAAAATCTTGTCGATTACTTTTAAAATAGTAACCGACAAATATGTTGAAAATAAAAATCTTGCCGATTACTTTGGAAATAGTAACCGACGAATGTGCTGAAAATAAATCATGCCGATTACTTTTGAAATAGTAAGCGACGAATATGTTGAAAATAAAAATCTTCTCGATTACTTTTAAAATAGTAACCGACAAATATGCTAAAACTAAAAATCTTGCCGATTACTTTTGAAATAGGAACCGACAAATATGTTGAAAATAAAAATCTTGTCGATTACTTTTAAAATAATAACCGACAAATATGCTAAAAATAAAAATCTTGCCGATTACTTTTGAAATAGTAACCGACGAATGTGCTGAAAATAAAATCTTGCCGATTACTTTTAAAATAGTAACCAACAAATATGCTAAAAATAAAAATCTTGCCGATTACTTTTGAAAAAGTAACCGACAAATATGCTGAAAATAAAAATCTTGCCGATTACTTTTGAAATAGTCACCGACCAATATGCTGAAAATAAAAAACATGCCGATTACTTTTGAAATAGTAACCGACGAATGTGCTGAAAATAAATCATGCTGATTACTTTTGAAATAGTAAGCGATGAATATGTTGGAAATAAAAATCTTACCGATTACTTTTAAAAAAGTAACCAATGAATGTGCTGAAAATAAAGTCTTGTCGATTACTTTTGAAATAGTAACCGACGAATGTGCTAAAAATAAAGTCTTGCCGATTACTTTTAAAATAGTAACCGACAAATATGCTGAAAATAAAAATCTTGTCGATTACTTTTGAAATAGTAACCGACATACATGCTGAAAATAAAAATCTTGCCGATTACTATTGAAATAGTAACCGACGAATGTGCTGAAAATAAAGTCTTGCCGATTACTTTTGAAATAGTAACCGACAAATGTGCTGAAAATATAGTCTTGCCGATTAATTCTAAAATAGTAACAGACAAATATGCTAAAAATAAAAATCTTGCCGATTACTTTTTAAATAGTAACCGACAAATGTGCTGAAAATAAATCATGCCAATTACTATTGAAATAGTAACCGACAAATGTGCTGAAAATAAAAGTCTTGCCGATTACTTTTGAAATAGTAACTTGACGAATGTGCTGAAAAGAAATCATGTCGAATACTTTTGAAATAGTCACCGACGAATATGCTGAAAATAAAAATCTTGCCGATTACTTTTGAAATAGTAACCGACGAATGTGCTGAAAATAAATCATGCCGATTACTTTCGAAATAGTAAGCGACGAATATGTGGAAAATAAAAATCTTACCGATTACTTTTAAAATAGTAACCAACGAATGTACTGAAAATAAATCATACCGATTACCTTTGAAATAGTAACCGACGAATATGTTGAAAATAAAAATCTTACCGATTACTTTTGAAATAGTAACAAAGGAATATGCTGAAAATAAAGTCTTGCCGATTACTTTTGAAATAGTAACCGACGAATATGTTTAAAATAAAAATCTTGTCGATTACTTTTAAAATAGTAACCGACAAATATGTTGAAAATAAAAATCTTGCCGATTACTTTGGAAATAGTAACCGACGAATGTGCTGAAAATAAATCATGCCGATTACTTTTGAAATAGTAAGCGACGAATATGTTGAAAATAAAAATCTTCTCGATTACTTTTAAAATAGTAACCGACAAATATGCTAAAACTAAAAATCTTGCCGATTACTTTTGAAATAGGAACCGACAAATATGTTGAAAATAAAAATCTTGTCGATTACTTTTAAAATAATAACCGACAAATATGCTAAAAATAAAAATCTTGCCGATTACTTTTGAAATAGTAACCGACGAATGTGCAGAAAATAGATCATGCCGATTACTTTTAAAATAGAAACCGACGAATGTGTTGAAAATAAATCATGCCCATTATTTTTGAAATAGTAACCGACGAATGTGCTGAAAATAAATCATGCCGATTACTATTGAAATAGTAACCGACAAATGTGCTGAAAATAAAAAACTTGCCCATTACTTTTGAAATAGTAACCGATGAATATGTGCTGAAAATAAATCTTGCCGATTACTTTTGAAATAGTAACCGACGAATGTGCTGAAAATAAATCATGCCGATTACTTTTGAAATAGTAAGCGACGAATATGTTGAAAATAAAAATCTTCTCGATTAATTTTAAAATAGTAACCGACAAATATGCTAAAAATAAAAATCTTGCCGATTACTTTTGAAATAGGAACCGACGAATATGTTGAAAATAAAAATCTTGCCGATTACTTTTCAAATAATAACCAACAAATATGCTAAAAATAAAAATCTTGCCGATTACTTTTGAAAAAGTAACCGACAAATATGCTGAAAATAAAAATCTTGCCGATTACTTTTTAAATAGTAACCGACAAATGTGCTGAAAATAAATCATGCCAAGTACTATTGAAATAGTAACCGACAAATGTGCTGAAAATAAAAGTCTTGCCGATTACTTTTGAAATAGTAACTTGACGAATGTGCTGAAAATAAATCATGTCGAATACTTTTGAAATAGTCACCGACGAATATGCTGAAAATAAAAATCTTGCCGATTACTTTTGAAATAGTAACCGACGAATGTGCTGAAAATAAATCATGCCGATTACTTTCGAAATAGTAAGCGACGAATATGTTGAAAATAAAAATCTTATCGATTACTTTTAAAATAGTAACCAACGAATGTAATGAAAATAAATCATGCCGATTACCTTTGAAATAGTAACCGACGAATATGTTGAAAATAAAAATCTTACCGATTACTTTTGAAATAGTAACAAAGGAATATGCTGAAAACAAAGTCTTGCCGATTACTTTTGAAATAGTAACCGACGAATATGTTGAAAATAAAAATCTTGTCGATTACTTTTAAAATAGTAACCGACAAATATGTTGAAAATAAAAATCTTGCCGATTACTTTTGAAAAAGTAACCGACGAATGTGCTGAAAATAAATCATGCCGATTACATTCGAAATAGTAAGCGACGAATATGTTGAAAATAAAATTCTTACCGATTACTTTTAAAATAGTAACCAACGAATGTACTGAAAATAAAGTCTTGCCGATTACTTTTGAAATAGTAAGCGACGAATATGTTGAAAATAAAAATCTTCTCGATTACTTTTAAAATAGTAAACGACAAATATGCTAAAACTAAAAATCATGCCGATTACTTTTGAAATAGGAACCGACGAATATGTTGAAAATAAAAATCTTGTCGATTACTTTTAAAATAATAACCGACAAATATGCTAAAAATAAAAATCTTGCCGATTACTTTTGAAATAGTAACCGACGAATGTGCAGAAAATAGATCATGCCGATTACTTTTGAAATAGTAACCGACGAATGTGTTGAAAATAAATCATGCCGATTAGTTTTGAAATAGTAACCTACGAATGTGCTGAAAATAAATCATGCCGATTACTATTGAAATAGTAACCGACAAATGTGCTGAAAATAAAAAACTTGCCCATTACTTTTGATATAGTAACCGATGAATATGTGCTGAAAATAAATCTTGCCGATTACTTTTGAAATAGTAACCGACGAATGTGCTGAAAATAAATCATGCCGATTACTTTTGAAATAGTAAGCGACGAATATGTTGAAAATAAAAATCTTCTCGATTAATTTTAAAATAGTAACCGACAAATATGCTAAAACTAAAAATCTTGCCGATTACTTTTGAAATAGGAACCGACGAATATGTTGAAAATAAAAATCTTGCCGATTACTTTTAAAATAGTAACCAACAAATATGCTAAAAATAAAAATCTTGCCGATTACTTTTGAAAAAGTAACCGACAAATATGCTGAAAATAAAAATCTTGCCGATTACTTTTTAAATAGTAACCGACAAATGTGCTGAAAATAAATCATGCCAATTACTATTGAAATAGTAACCGACAAATGTGCTGAAAATAAAAGTCTTGCCGATTACTTTTGAAATAGTAACTTGACGAATGTGCTGAAAAGAAATCATGTCGATTACTTTTGAAATAGTCACCGACGAATATGCTGAAAATAAAAATCTTGCCGATTACTTTTGAAATAGTAACCGACGAATGTGCTGAAAATAAATCATGCCGATTACTTTCGAAATAGTAAGCGACGAATATGTTGAAAATAAAATTCTTACCGATTACTTTTAAAATAGTAACCAACGAATGTACTGAAAATAAAGTCTTGCCGATTACTTTTGAAATAGTAAGCGACGAATATGTTGAAAATAAAAATCTTCTCGATTACTTTTAAAATAGTAAACGACAAATATGCTAAAACTAAAAATCTTGCCGATTACTTTTGAAATTGGAACCGACGAATATGTTGAAAATAAAAATCTTGTCGATTACTTTTAAAATAATAACTGACAAATATGCTAAAAATAAAAATCTTGCCGATTACTTTTGAAATAGTAACCGACGAATGTGCAGAAAATAGATCATGCCGATTACTTTTGAAATAGTAACCGACGAATGTGTTGAAAATAAATCATGCCGATTATTTTTGAAATAGTAACCTACGAATGTGCTGAAAATAAATCATGCCGATTACTATTGAAATAGTAACCGACAAATGTGCTGAAAATAAAAAACTTGCCCATTACTTTTGATATAGTAACCGATGAATATGTGCTGAAAATAAATCTTGCCGATTACTTTTGAAATAGTAACCGACGAATGTGCTGAAAATAAATCATGCCGATTACTTTTGAAATAGTAAGCGACGAATATGTTGAAAATAAAAATCTTCTCGATTAATTTTAAAATAGTAACCGACAAATATGCTAAAACTAAAAATCTTGCCGATTACTTTTGAAATAGGAACCGACGAATATGTTGAAAATAAAAATCTTGCCGATTACTTTTAAAATAGTAACCAACAAATATGCTAAAAATAAAAATCTTGCCGATTACTTTTGAAAAAGTAACCGACAAATATGCTGAAAATAAAAATCTTGCCGATTACTTTTTAAATAGTAACCGACAAATGTGCTGAAAATAAATCATGCCAATTACTATTGAAATAGTAACCGACAAATGTGCTGAAAATAAAAGTCTTGCCGATTACTTTTGAAATAGTAACTTGACGAATGTGCTGAAAAGAAATCATGTCGATTACTTTTGAAATAGTCACCGACGAATATGCTGAAAATAAAAATCTTGCTGATTACTTTTGAAATAGTAACCGACGAATGTGCTGAAAATAAATCATGCCGATTACTTTCGAAATAGTAAGCGACGAATATGTTGAAAATAAAAATCTTACCGATTACTTTTAAAATAGTAACCAACGAATGTACTGAAAATAAATCATGCCGATTACCTTTGAAATAGTAACCGACGAATATGTTGAAAATAAAAATCTTACCGATTACTTTTGAAATAGTAACAAAGGAATATGCTGAAAATAAAGTCTTGCCGATTACTTTTGAAATAGTAACCGACGAATATGTTTAAAATAAAAATCTTGTCGATTACTTTTAAAATAGTAACCGACAAATATGTTGAAAATAAAAATCTTGCCGATTACTTTTAAAATAGTAACCAACAAATATGCTAAAAATAAAAATCTTGCCGATTACTTTTGAAAAAGTAACCGACAAATATGCTGAAAATAAAAATCTTGCCGATTACTTTTTAAATAGTAACCGACAAATGTGCTGAAAATAAATCATGCCAATTACTATTGAAATAGTAACCGACAAATGTGCTGAAAATAAAAGTCTTGCCGATTACTTTTGAAATAGTAACTTGACGAATGTGCTGAAAAGAAATCATGTCGATTACTTTTGAAATAGTCACCGACGAATATGCTGAAAATAAAAATCTTGCCGATTACTTTTGAAATAGTAACCGACGAATGTGCTGAAAATAAATCATGCCGATTACTTTCGAAATAGTAAGCGACGAATATGTTGAAAATAAAATTCTTACCGATTACTTTTAAAATAGTAACCAACGAATGTACTGAAAATAAAGTCTTGCCGATTACTTTTGAAATAGTAAGCGACGAATATGTTGAAAATAAAAATCTTCTCGATTACTTTTAAAATAGTAAACGACAAATATGCTAAAACTAAAAATCTTGCCGATTACTTTTGAAATTGGAACCGACGAATATGTTGAAAATAAAAATCTTGTCGATTACTTTTAAAATAATAACTGACAAATATGCTAAAAATAAAAATCTTGCCGATTACTTTTGAAATAGTAACCGACGAATGTGCAGAAAATAGATCATGCCGATTACTTTTGAAATAGTAACCGACGAATGTGTTGAAAATAAATCATGCCGATTATTTTTGAAATAGTAACCTACGAATGTGCTGAAAATAAATCATGCCGATTACTATTGAAATAGTAACCGACAAATGTGCTGAAAATAAAAAACTTGCCCATTACTTTTGATATAGTAACCGATGAATATGTGCTGAAAATAAATCTTGCCGATTACTTTTGAAATAGTAACCGACGAATGTGCTGAAAATAAATCATGCCGATTACTTTTGAAATAGTAAGCGACGAATATGTTGAAAATAAAAATCTTCTCGATTAATTTTAAAATAGTAACCGACAAATATGCTAAAACTAAAAATCTTGCCGATTACTTTTGAAATAGGAACCGACGAATATGTTGAAAATAAAAATCTTGCCGATTACTTTTAAAATAGTAACCAACAAATATGCTAAAAATAAAAATCTTGCCGATTACTTTTGAAAAAGTAACCGACAAATATGCTGAAAATAAAAATCTTGCCGATTACTTTTTAAATAGTAACCGACAAATGTGCTGAAAATAAATCATGCCAATTACTATTGAAATAGTAACCGACAAATGTGCTGAAAATAAAAGTCTTGCCGATTACTTTTGAAATAGTAACTTGACGAATGTGCTGAAAAGAAATCATGTCGATTACTTTTGAAATAGTCACCGACGAATATGCTGAAAATAAAAATCTTGCTGATTACTTTTGAAATAGTAACCGACGAATGTGATGAAAATAAATCATGCCGATTACTTTCGAAATAGTAAGCGACGAATATGTTGAAAATAAAAATCTTACCGATTACTTTTAAAATAGTAACCAACGAATGTACTGAAAATAAATCATGCCGATTACCTTTGAAATAGTAACCGACGAATATGTTGAAAATAAAAATCTTACCGATTACTTTTGAAATAGTAACAAAGGAATATGCTGAAAATAAAGTCTTGCCGATTACTTTTGAAATAGTAACCGACGAATATGTTTAAAATAAAAATCTTGTCGATTACTTTTAAAATAGTAACCGACAAATATGTTGAAAATAAAAATCTTGCCGATTACTTTGGAAATAGTAACCGACGAATGTGCTGAAAATAAATCATGCCGATTACTTTTGAAATAGTAAGCGACGAATATGTTGAAAATAAAAATCTTCTCGATTACTTTTAAAATAGTAACCGACAAATATGCTAAAACTAAAAATCTTGCCGATTACTTTTGAAATAGGAACCGACGAATATGTTGAAAATAAAAATCTTGTCGATTACATTTAAAATAATAACCAACAAATATGCTAAAAATAAAAATCTTGCCGATTACTTTTGAAATAGTAACCGACGAATGTGCAGAAAATAGATCATGCCGATTACTTTTGAAATAGAAACCGACGAATGTGTTGAAAATAAATCATGCCGATTATTTTTGAAATAGTAACCGACGAATGTGCTGAAAATAAATCATGCCGATTACTATTGAAATAGTAACCGACAAATGTGCTGAAAATAAAAAACTTGCCCATTACTTTTGAAATAGTAACCGATGAATATGTGCTGAAAATAAATCTTGCCGATTACTTTTGAAATAGTAACCGACGAATGTGCTGAAAATAAATCATGCCGATTACTTTTGAAATAGTAAGCGACGAATATGTTGAAAATAAAAATCTTCTCGATTAATTTTAAAATAGTAACCGACAAATATGCTAAAACTAAAAATCTTGCCGATTACTTTTGAAATAGGAACCGACGAATATGTTGAAAATAAAAATCTTGCCGATTACTTTTAAAATAGTAACCAACAAATATGCTAAAAATAAAAATCTTGCCGATTACTTTTGAAAAAGTAACCGACAAATATGCTGAAAATAAAAATCTTGCCGATTACTTTTTAAATAGTAACCGACAAATGTGCTGAAAATAAATCATGCCAATTACTATTGAAATAGTAACCGACAAATGTGCTGAAAATAAAAGTCTTGCCGATTACTTTTGAAATAGTAACTTGACGAATGTGCTGAAAATAAATCATGTCGAATACTTTTGAAATAGTCACCGACGAATATGCTGAAAATAAAAATCTTGCCGATTACTTTTGAAATAGTAACCGACGAATGTGCTGAAAATAAATCATGCCGATTACTTTCGAAATAGTAAGCGACGAATATGTTGAAAATAAAAATCTTACCGATTACTTTTAAAATAGTAACCAACGAATGTACTGAAAATAAATCATGCCGATTACCTTTGAAATAGTAACCGACGAATATGTTGAAAATAAAAATCTTACCGATTACTTTTGAAATAGTAACAAAGGAATATGCTGAAAATAAAGTCTTGCCGATTACTTTTGAAATAGTAACCGACGAATATGTTGAAAATAAAAATCTTGTCGATTACTTTTAAAATAGTAACCGACAAATATGTTGAAAATAAAAATCTTGCCGATTACTTTTGAAAAAGTAACCGACGAATGTGCTGAAAATAAATCATGCCGATTACATTCGAAATAGTAAGCGACGAATATGTTGAAAATAAAAATCTTACCGATTACTTTTAAAATAGTAACCAACGAATGTACTGAAAATAAAGTCTTGCCGATTACTTTTGAAATAGTAAGCGACGAATATGTTGAAAATAAAAATCTTCTCGATTACTTTTAAAATAGTAAACGACAAATATGCTAAAACTAAAAATCTTGCCGATTACTTTTGAAATAGGAACCGACGAATATGTTGAAAATAAAAATCTTGTCGATTACTTTTAAAATAATAACCGACAAATATGCTAAAAATAAAAATCTTGCCGATTACTTTTGAAATAGTAACCGACGAATGTGCAGAAAATAGATCATGCCGATTACTTTTGAAATAATAACCGACGAATGTGTTGAAAATAAATCATGCCGATTATTTTTGAAATAGTAACCTACGAATGTGCTGAAAATAAATCATGCCGATTACTATTGAAATAGTAACCGACAAATGTGCTGAAAATAAAAAACTTGCCCATTACTTTTGATATAGTAACCGATGAATATGTGCTGAAAATAAATCTTGCCGATTACTTTTGAAATAGTAACCGACGAATGTGCTGAAAATAAATCATGCCGATTACTTTCGAAATAGTAAGCGACGAATATGTTGAAAATAAAAATCTTACCGATTACTTTTAAAATAGTAACCAACGAATGTACTGAAAATAAATCATGCCGATTACCTTTGAAATAGTAACCGACGAATATGTTGAAAATAAAAATCTTACCGATTACTTTTGAAATAGTAACAAAGGAATATGCTGAAAATAAAGTCTTGCCGATTACTTTTGAAATAGTAACCGACGAATATGTTGAAAATAAAAATCTTGTCGATTACTTTTAAAATAGTAACCGACAAATATGTTGAAAATAAAAATCTTGCCGATTACTTTTGAAAAAGTAACCGACGAATGTGCTGAAAATAAATCATGCCGATTACATTCGAAATAGTAAGCGACGAATATGTTGAAAATAAAAATCTTACCGATTACTTTTAAAATAGTAACCAACGAATGTACTGAAAATAAATCATGCCGATTACCTTTGAAATAGTAACCGACGAATATGTTGAAAATAAAAATCTTACCGATTACTTTTGAAATAGTAACAAAGGAATATGCTGAAAATAAAGTCTTGCCGATTACTTTTGAAATAGTAACAGACGAATATGTTGAAAATAAAAATCTTGTCGATTACTTTTAAAATAGTAACCGACAAATATGTTGAAAATAAAAATCTTGTCGATTACTTTGGAAATAGTAACCGACGAATGTGCTGAAAATAAATCATGCCGATTACTTTTGAAATAGTAAGCGACGAATATGTTGAAAATAAAAATCTTCTCGATTACTTTTAAAATAGTAACCGACAAATATGCTAAAACTAAAAATCTTGCCGATTACTTTTGAAATAGGAACCGACGAATATGTTGAAAATAAAAATCTTGTCGATTACTTTTAAAATAATAACCGACAAATATGCTAAAAATAAAAATCTTGCCGATTTCTTTTGAAATAGTAACCGACGAATGTGCAGAAAATAGATCATGCCGATTACTTTTGAAATAGAAACCGACGAATGTGTTGAAAATAAATCATGCCGATTATTTTTGAAATAGTAACCGACGAATGTGCTGAAAATAAATCATGCCGATTACTATTGAAATAGTAACCGACAAATGTGCTGAAAATAAAAAACTTGCCCATTACTTTTGAAATAGTAACCGATGAATATGTGCTGAAAATAAATCTTGCCGATTACTTTTGAAATAGTAACCGACGAATGTGCTGAAAATAAATCATGCCGATTACTTTTGAAATAGTAAGCGACGAATATGTTGAAAATAAAAATCTTCTCGATTAATTTTAAAATAGTAACCGACAAATATGCTAAAACTAAAAATCTTGCCGATTACTTTTGAAATAGGAACCGACGAATATGTTGAAAATAAAAATCTTGCCGATTACTTTTAAAATAGTAACCAACAAATATGCTAAAAATAAAAATCTTGCCGATTACTTTTGAAAAAGTAACCGACAAATATGCTGAAAATAAAAATCTTGCCGATTACTTTTTAAATAGTAACCGACAAATGTGCTGAAAATAAATCATGCCAATTACTAATGAAATAGTAACCGACAAATGTGCTGAAAATAAAAGTCTTGCCGATTACTTTTGAAATAGTAACTTGACGAATGTGCTGAAAATAAATCATGTCGAATACTTTTGAAATAGTCACCGACGAATATGCTGAAAATAAAAATCTTGCCGATTACTTTTGAAATAGTAACCGACGAATGTGCTGAAAATAAATCATGCCGATTACTTTCGAAATAGTAAGCGACGAATATGTTGAAAATAAAAATCTTACCGATTACTTTTAAAATAGTAACCAACGAATGTACTGAAAATAAATCATGCCGATTACCTTTGAAATAGTAACCGACGAATATGTTGAAAATAAAAATCTTACCGATTACTTTTGAAATAGTAACCAACGAATATGCTGAAAATAAAGTCTTGCCGATTACTTTCAAAATAGTAAACGACGAATATGTTGAAAATAAAAATCTTGTCGATTACTTTTAAAATAGTAACCGACAAATATGTTGAAAATAAAAATCTTGCCGATTACTTTTGAAATAGTCACCGACGAATATGCTTAAAATAAAAATCTTGCCGATTACTTTTGAAATAGTAACCGACGAATGTGCTGAAAATAAATCATGCCGATTACTTTCGAAATAGTAAGCGACGAATATGTTGAAAATAAAAATCTTACCGATTACTTTTAAAATAGTAACCAACGAATGTACTGAAAATAAAGTCTTGCCGATTACTTTTGAAATAGTAACCGACGAATGTGCAGAAAATAGATCATGCCGATTACTTTTGAAATAGTAACCGACGAATGTGTTGAAAATAAATCATGCCGATTACTTTTGAAATAGTAACCGACGAATGTGCTGAAAATAAATCATGCCGATTACCTTTGAAATAGTAACCGACGAATATGTTGAAAATAAAAATCTTACCGATTACTTTTGAAATAGTAACCAACGAATATGCTGAAAATAAAGTCTTGCCGATTACTTTCAAAATAGTAAACGACGAATATGTTGAAAATAAAAATCTTGTCGATTACTTTTAAAATAGTAACCGACAAATATGTTGAAAATAAAAATATTACCGATTACTTTTGAAATAGTAACCGACGAATGTGCTGAAAATAAATCATGCCGATTACTTTTGAAATAGTAAGCGACGAATATGTTGAAAATAAAAATCTTCTCGATTAATTTTAAAATAGTAACCGACAAATATGCTAAAACTAAAAATCTTGCCGATTACTTTTGAAATAGGAACCGACGAATATGTTGAAAATAAAAATCTTGCCGATTACTTTTAAAATAGTAACCAACAAATATGCTAAAAATAAAAATCTTGCCGATTACTTTTAAAAAAGTAACCGACAAATATGCTGAAAATAAAAATCTTGCCGATTACTTTTTAAATAGTAACCGACAAATGTGCTGAAAATAAATCATGCCAATTACTATTGAAATAGTAACCGACAAATGTGCTGAAAATAAAAGTCTTGCCGATTACTTTTGAAATAGTAACTTGACGAATGTGCTGAAAAGAAATCATGTCGATTACTTTTGAAATAGTCACCGACGAATATGCTGAAAATAAAAATCTTGCCGATTACTTTTGAAATAGTAACCGACGAATATGTTGAAAATAAAAATCTTGTCGATTACTTTTAAAATAGTAACCGACAAATATGTTGAAAATAAAAATCTTGCCGATTACTTTTGAAAAAGTAACCGACGAATGTGCTGAAAATAAATCATGCCGATTACATTCGAAATAGTAAGCGACGAATATGTTGAAAATAAAATTCTTACCGATTACTTTTAAAATAGTAACCAACGAATGTACTGAAAATAAAGTCTTGCCGATTACTTTTGAAATAGTAAGCGACGAATATGTTGAAAATAAAAATCTTCTCGATTACTTTTAAAATAGTAAACGACAAATATGCTAAAACTAAAAATCATGCCGATTACTTTTGAAATAGGAACCGACGAATATGTTGAAAATAAAAATCTTGTCGATTACTTTTAAAATAATAACCGACAAATATGCTAAAAATAAAAATCTTGCCGATTACTTTTGAAATAGTAACCGACGAATGTGCAGAAAATAGATCATGCCGATTACTTTTGAAATAGTAACCGACGAATGTGTTGAAAATAAATCATGCCGATTAGTTTTGAAATAGTAACCTACGAATGTGCTGAAAATAAATCATGCCGATTACTATTGAAATAGTAACCGACAAATGTGCTGAAAATAAAAAACTTGCCCATTACTTTTGATATAGTAACCGATGAATATGTGCTGAAAATAAATCTTGCCGATTACTTTTGAAATAGTAACCGACGAATGTGCTGAAAATAAATCATGCCGATTACTTTTGAAATAGTAAGCGACGAATATGTTGAAAATAAAAATCTTCTCGATTAATTTTAAAATAGTAACCGACAAATATGCTAAAACTAAAAATCTTGCCGATTACTTTTGAAATAGGAACCGACGAATATGTTGAAAATAAAAATCTTGCCGATTACTTTTAAAATAGTAACCAACAAATATGCTAAAAATAAAAATCTTGCCGATTACTTTTGAAAAAGTAACCGACAAATATGCTGAAAATAAAAATCTTGCCGATTACTTTTTAAATAGTAACCGACAAATGTGCTGAAAATAAATCATGCCAATTACTATTGAAATAGTAACCGACAAATGTGCTGAAAATAAAAGTCTTGCCGATTACTTTTGAAATAGTAACTTGACGAATGTGCTGAAAAGAAATCATGTCGATTACTTTTGAAATAGTCACCGACGAATATGCTGAAAATAAAAATCTTGCCGATTACTTTTGAAATAGTAACCGACGAATGTGCTGAAAATAAATCATGCCGATTACTTTCGAAATAGTAAGCGACGAATATGTTGAAAATAAAATTCTTACCGATTACTTTTAAAATAGTAACCAACGAATGTACTGAAAATAAAGTCTTGCCGATTACTTTTGAAATAGTAAGCGACGAATATGTTGAAAATAAAAATCATCTCGATTACTTTTAAAATAGTAAACGACAAATATGCTAAAACTAAAAATCTTGCCGATTACTTTTGAAATTGGAACCGACGAATATGTTGAAAATAAAAATCTTGTCGATTACTTTTAAAATAATAACTGACAAATATGCTAAAAATAAAAATCTTGCCGATTACTTTTGAAATAGTAACCGACGAATGTGCAGAAAATAGATCATGCCGATTACTTTTGAAATAGTAACCGACGAATGTGTTGAAAATAAATCATGCCGATTATTTTTGAAATAGTAACCTACGAATGTGCTGAAAATAAATCATGCCGATTACTATTGAAATAGTAACCGACAAATGTGCTGAAAATAAAAAACTTGCCCATTACTTTTGATATAGTAACCGATGAATATGTGCTGAAAATAAATCTTGCCGATTACTTTTGAAATAGTAACCGACGAATGTGCTGAAAATAAATCATGCCGATTACTTTTGAAATAGTAAGCGACGAATATGTTGAAAATAAAAATCTTCTCGATTAATTTTAAAATAGTAACCGACAAATATGCTAAAACTAAAAATCTTGCCGATTACTTTTGAAATAGGAACCGACGAATATGTTGAAAATAAAAATCTTGCCGATTACTTTTAAAATAGTAACCAACAAATATGCTAAAAATAAAAATCTTGCCGATTACTTTTGAAAAAGTAACCGACAAATATGCTGAAAATAAAAATCTTGCCGATTACTTTTTAAATAGTAACCGACAAATGTGCTGAAAATAAATCATGCCAATTACTATTGAAATAGTAACCGACAAATGTGCTGAAAATAAAAGTCTTGCCGATTACTTTTGAAATAGTAACTTGACGAATGTGCTGAAAAGAAATCATGTCGATTACTTTTGAAATAGTCACCGACGAATATGCTGAAAATAAAAATCTTGCTGATTACTTTTGAAATAGTAACCGACGAATGTGCTGAAAATAAATCATGCCGATTACTTTCGAAATAGTAAGCGACGAATATGTTGAAAATAAAAATCTTACCGATTACTTTTAAAATAGTAACCAACGAATGTACTGAAAATAAATCATGCCGATTACCTTTGAAATAGTAACCGACGAATATGTTGAAAATAAAAATCTTACCGATTACTTTTGAAATAGTAACAAAGGAATATGCTGAAAATAAAGTCTTGCCGATTACTTTTGAAATAGTAACCGACGAATATGTTTAAAATAAAAATCTTGTCGATTACTTTTAAAATAGTAACCGACAAATATGTTGAAAATAAAAATCTTGCCGATTACTTTGGAAATAGTAACCGACGAATGTGCTGAAAATAAATCATGCCGATTACTTTTGAAATAGTAAGCGACGAATATGTTGAAAATAAAAATCTTCTCGATTACTTTTAAAATAGTAACCGACAAATATGCTAAAACTAAAAATCTTGCCGATTACTTTTGAAATAGGAACCGACGAATATGTTGAAAATAAAAATCTTGTCGATTACATTTAAAATAATAACCAACAAATATGCTAAAAATAAAAATCTTGCCGATTACTTTTGAAATAGTAACCGACGAATGTGCAGAAAATAGATCATGCCGATTACTTTTGAAATAGAAACCGACGAATGTGTTGAAAATAAATCATGCCGATTATTTTTGAAATAGTAACCGACGAATGTGCTGAAAATAAATCATGCCGATTACTATTGAAATAGTAACCGACAAATGTGCTGAAAATAAAAAACTTGCCCATTACTTTTGAAATAGTAACCGATGAATATGTGCTGAAAATAAATCTTGCCGATTACTTTTGAAATAGTAACCGACGAATGTGCTGAAAATAAATCATGCCGATTACTTTTGAAATAGTAAGCGACGAATATGTTGAAAATAAAAATCTTCTCGATTAATTTTAAAATAGTAACCGACAAATATGCTAAAACTAAAAATCTTGCCGATTACTTTTGAAATAGGAACCGACGAATATGTTGAAAATAAAAATCTTGCCGATTACTTTTAAAATAGTAACCAACAAATATGCTAAAAATAAAAATCTTGCCGATTACTTTTGAAAAAGTAACCGACAAATATGCTGAAAATAAAAATCTTGCCGATTACTTTTTAAATAGTAACCGACAAATGTGCTGAAAATAAATCATGCCAATTACTATTGAAATAGTAACCGACAAATGTGCTGAAAATAAAAGTCTTGCCGATTACTTTTGAAATAGTAACTTGACGAATGTGCTGAAAATAAATCATGTCGAATACTTTTGAAATAGTCACCGACGAATATGCTGAAAATAAAAATCTTGCCGATTACTTTTGAAATAGTAACCGACGAATGTGCTGAAAATAAATCATGCCGATTACTTTCGAAATAGTAAGCGACGAATATGTTGAAAATAAAAATCTTACCGATTACTTTTAAAATAGTAACCAACGAATGTACTGAAAATAAATCATGCCGATTACCTTTGAAATAGTAACCGACGAATATGTTGAAAATAAAAATCTTACCGATTACTTTTGAAATAGTAACAAAGGAATATGCTGAAAATAAAGTCTTGCCGATTACTTTTGAAATAGTAACCGACGAATATGTTGAAAATAAAAATCTTGTCGATTACTTTTAAAATAGTAACCGACAAATATGTTGAAAATAAAAATCTTGCCGATTACTTTTGAAAAAGTAACCGACGAATGTGCTGAAAATAAATCATGCCGATTACATTCGAAATAGTAAGCGACGAATATGTTGAAAATAAAAATCTTACCGATTACTTTTAAAATAGTAACCAACGAATGTACTGAAAATAAAGTCTTGCCGATTACTTTTGAAATAGTAAGCGACGAATATGTTGAAAATAAAAATCTTCTCGATTACTTTTAAAATAGTAAACGACAAATATGCTAAAACTAAAAATCTTGCCGATTACTTTTGAAATAGGAACCGACGAATATGTTGAAAATAAAAATCTTGTCGATTACTTTTAAAATAATAACCGACAAATATGCTAAAAATAAAAATCTTGCCGATTACTTTTGAAATAGTAACCGACGAATGTGCAGAAAATAGATCATGCCGATTACTTTTGAAATAATAACCGACGAATGTGTTGAAAATAAATCATGCCGATTATTTTTGAAATAGTAACCTACGAATGTGCTGAAAATAAATCATGCCGATTACTATTGAAATAGTAACCGACAAATGTGCTGAAAATAAAAAACTTGCCCATTACTTTTGATATAGTAACCGATGAATATGTGCTGAAAATAAATCTTGCCGATTACTTTTGAAATAGTAACCGACGAATGTGCTGAAAATAAATCATGCCGATTACTTTCGAAATAGTAAGCGACGAATATGTTGAAAATAAAAATCTTACCGATTACTTTTAAAATAGTAACCAACGAATGTACTGAAAATAAATCATGCCGATTACCTTTGAAATAGTAACCGACGAATATGTTGAAAATAAAAATCTTACCGATTACTTTTGAAATAGTAACAAAGGAATATGCTGAAAATAAAGTCTTGCCGATTACTTTTGAAATAGTAACCGACGAATATGTTGAAAATAAAAATCTTGTCGATTACTTTTAAAATAGTAACCGACAAATATGTTGAAAATAAAAATCTTGCCGATTACTTTTGAAAAAGTAACCGACGAATGTGCTGAAAATAAATCATGCCGATTACATTCGAAATAGTAAGCGACGAATATGTTGAAAATAAAAATCTTACCGATTACTTTTAAAATAGTAACCAACGAATGTACTGAAAATAAATCATGCCGATTACCTTTGAAATAGTAACCGACGAATATGTTGAAAATAAAAATCTTACCGATTACTTTTGAAATAGTAACAAAGGAATATGCTGAAAATAAAGTCTTGCCGATTACTTTTGAAATAGTAACAGACGAATATGTTGAAAATAAAAATCTTGTCGATTACTTTTAAAATAGTAACCGACAAATATGTTGAAAATAAAAATCTTGTCGATTACTTTGGAAATAGTAACCGACGAATGTGCTGAAAATAAATCATGCCGATTACTTTTGAAATAGTAAGCGACGAATATGTTGAAAATAAAAATCTTCTCGATTACTTTTAAAATAGTAACCGACAAATATGCTAAAACTAAAAATCTTGCCGATTACTTTTGAAATAGGAACCGACGAATATGTTGAAAATAAAAATCTTGTCGATTACTTTTAAAATAATAACCGACAAATATGCTAAAAATAAAAATCTTGCCGATTACTTTTGAAATAGTAACCGACGAATGTGCAGAAAATAGATCATGCCGATTACTTTTGAAATAGAAACCGACGAATGTGTTGAAAATAAATCATGCCGATTATTTTTGAAATAGTAACCGACGAATGTGCTGAAAATAAATCATGCCGATTACTATTGAAATAGTAACCGACAAATGTGCTGAAAATAAAAAACTTGCCCATTACTTTTGAAATAGTAACCGATGAATATGTGCTGAAAATAAATCTTGCCGATTACTTTTGAAATAGTAACCGACGAATGTGCTGAAAATAAATCATGCCGATTACTTTTGAAATAGTAAGCGACGAATATGTTGAAAATAAAAATCTTCTCGATTAATTTTAAAATAGTAACCGACAAATATGCTAAAACTAAAAATCTTGCCGATTACTTTTGAAATAGGAACCGACGAATATGTTGAAAATAAAAATCTTGCCGATTACTTTTAAAATAGTAACCAACGAATATGCTAAAAATAAAAATCTTGCCGATTACTTTTGAAAAAGTAACCGACAAATATGCTGAAAATAAAAATCTTGCCGATTACTTTTTAAATAGTAACCGACAAATGTGCTGAAAATAAATCATGCCAATTACTAATGAAATAGTAACCGACAAATGTGCTGAAAATAAAAGTCTTGCCGATTACTTTTGAAATAGTAACTTGACGAATGTGCTGAAAATAAATCATGTCGAATACTTTTGAAATAGTCACCGACGAATATGCTGAAAATAAAAATCTTGCCGATTACTTTTGAAATAGTAACCGACGAATGTGCTGAAAATAAATCATGCCGATTACTTTCGAAATAGTAAGCGACGAATATGTTGAAAATAAAAATCTTACCGATTACTTTTAAAATAGTAACCAACGAATGTACTGAAAATAAATCATGCCGATTACCTTTGAAATAGTAACCGACGAATATGTTGAAAATAAAAATCTTACCGATTACTTTTGAAATAGTAACCAACGAATATGCTGAAAATAAAGTCTTGCCGATTACTTTCAAAATAGTAAACGACGAATATGTTGAAAATAAAAATCTTGTCGATTACTTTTAAAATAGTAACCGACAAATATGTTGAAAATAAAAATCTTGCCGATTACTTTTGAAATAGTCACCGACGAATATGCTTAAAATAAAAATCTTGCCGATTACTTTTGAAATAGTAACCGACGAATGTGCTGAAAATAAATCATGCCGATTACTTTCGAAATAGTAAGCGACGAATATGTTGAAAATAAAAATCTTACCGATTACTTTTAAAATAGTAACCAACGAATGTACTGAAAATAAAGTCTTGCCGATTACTTTTGAAATAGTAACCGACGAATGTGCAGAAAATAGATCATGCCCATTACTTTTGAAATAGTAACCGACGAATGTGTTGAAAATAAATCATGCCGATTACTTTTGAAATAGTAACCGACGAATGTGCTGAAAATAAATCATGCCGATTACCTTTGAAATAGTAACCGACGAATATGTTGAAAATAAAAATCTTACCGATTACTTTTGAAATAGTAACCAACGAATATGCTGAAAATAAAGTCTTGCCGATTACTTTCAAAATAGTAAACGACGAATATGTTGAAAATAAAAATCTTGTCGATTACTTTTAAAATAGTAACCGACAAATATGTTGAAAATAAAAATATTACCGATTACTTTTGAAATAGTAACCGACGAATGTGCTGAAAATAAATCATGCCGATTACTTTTGAAATAGTAAGCGACGAATATGTTGAAAATAAAAATCTTCTCGATTAATTTTAAAATAGTAACCGACAAATATGCTAAAACTAAAAATCTTGCCGATTACTTTTGAAATAGGAACCGACGAATATGTTGAAAATAAAAATCTTGCCGATTACTTTTAAAATAGTAACCAACAAATATGCTAAAAATAAAAATCTTGCCGATTACTTTTAAAAAAGTAACCGACAAATATGCTGAAAATAAAAATCTTGCCGATTACTTTTTAAATAGTAACCGACAAATGTGCTGAAAATAAATCATGCCAATTACTATTGAAATAGTAACCGACAAATGTGCTGAAAATAAAAGTCTTGCCGATTACTTTTGAAATAGTAACTTGACGAATGTGCTGAAAAGAAATCATGTCGATTACTTTTGAAATAGTCACCGACGAATATGCTGAAAATAAAAATCTTGCCGATTACTTTTGAAATAGTAACCGACGAATGTGCTGAAAATAAATCATGCCGATTACTTTCGAAATAGTAAGCGACGAATATGTTGAAAATAAAATTCTTACCGATTACTTTTAAAATAGTAACCAACGAATGTACTGAAAATAAAGTCTTGCCGATTACTTTTGAAATAGTAAGCGACGAATATGTTGAAAATAAAAATCTTCTCGATTACTTTTAAAATAGTAAACGACAAATATGCTAAAACTAAAAATCTTGCCGATTACTTTTGAAATAGGAACCGACGAATATGTTGAAAATAAAAATCTTGTCGATTACTTTTAAAATAATAACCGACAAATATGCTAAAAATAAAAATCTTGCCGATTACTTTTGAAATAGTAACCGACGAATGTGCAGAAAATAGATCATGCCGATTACTTTTGAAATAGTAACCGACGAATGTGTTGAAAATAAATCATGCCGATTATTTTTGAAATAGTAACCTACGAATGTGCTGAAAATAAATCATGCCGATTACTATTGAAATAGTAACCGACAAATGTGCTGAAAATAAAAAACTTGCCCATTACTTTTGATATAGTAACCGATGAATATGTGCTGAAAATAAATCTTGCCGATTACTTTTGAAATAGTAACCGACGAATGTGCTGAAAATAAATCATGCCGATTACTTTTGAAATAGTAAGCGACGAATATGTTGAAAATAAAAATCTTCTCGATTAATTTTAAAATAGTAACCGACAAATATGCTAAAACTAAAAATCTTGCCGATTACTTTTGAAATAGGAACCGACGAATATGTTGAAAATAAAAATCTTGCCGATTACTTTTAAAATAGTAACCAACAAATATGCTAAAAACAAAAATCTTGCCGATTACTTTTGAAAAAGTAACCGACAAATATGCTGAAAATAAAAATCTTGCCGATTACTTTTTAAATAGTAACCGACAAATGTGCTGAAAATAAATCATGCCAATTACTATTGAAATAGTAACCGACAAATGTGCTGAAAATAAAAGTCTTGCCGATTACTTTTGAAATAGTAACTTGACGAATGTGCTGAAAAGAAATCATGTCGATTACTTTTGAAATAGTCACCGACGAATATGCTGAAAATAAAAATCTTGCCGATTACTTTTGAAATAGTAACCGACGAATGTGCTGAAAATAAATCATGCCGATTACTTTTGAAATAGTAACCGACGAATATGTTTAAAATAAAAATCTTGTCGATTACTTTTAAAATAGTAACCGACAAATATGTTGAAAATAAAAATCTTGCCGATTACTTTGGAAATAGTAACCGACGAATGTGCTGAAAATAAATCATGCCGATTACTTTTGAAATAGTAAGCGACGAATATGTTGAAAATAAAAATCTTCTCGATTACTTTTAAAATAGTAACCGACAAATATGCTAAAACTAAAAATCTTGCCGATTACTTTTGAAATAGGAACCGACGAATATGTTGAAAATAAAAATCTTGTCGATTACATTTAAAATAATAACCGACAAATATGCTAAAAATAAAAATCTTGCCGATTACTTTTGAAATAGTAACCGACGAATGTGCAGAAAATAGATCATGCCGATTACTTTTGAAATAGAAACCGACGAATGTGTTGAAAATAAATCATGCCGATTATTTTTGAAATAGTAACCGACGAATGTGCTGAAAATAAATCATGCCGATTACTATTGAAATAGTAACCGACAAATGTGCTGAAAATAAAAAACTTGCCCATTACTTTTGAAATAGTAACCGATGAATATGTGCTGAAAATAAATCTTGCCGATTACTTTTGAAATAGTAACCGACGAATGTGCTGAAAATAAATCATGCCGATTACTTTTGAAATAGTAAGCGACGAATATGTTGAAAATAAAAATCTTCTCGATTAATTTTAAAATAGTAACCGACAAATATGCTAAAACTAAAAATCTTGCCGATTACTTTTGAAATAGGAACCGACGAATATGTTGAAAATAAAAATCTTGCCGATTACTTTTAAAATAGTAACCAACAAATATGCTAAAAATAAAAATCTTGCCGATTACTTTTGAAAAAGTAACCGACAAATATGCTGAAAATAAAAATCTTGCCGATTACTTTTTAAATAGTAACCGACAAATGTGCTGAAAATAAATCATGCCAATTACTATTGAAATAGTAACCGACAAATGTGCTGAAAATAAAAGTCTTGCCGATTACTTTTGAAATAGTAACTTGACGAATGTGCTGAAAATAAATCATGTCGAATACTTTTGAAATAGTCACCGACGAATATGCTGAAAATAAAAATCTTGCCGATTACTTTTGAAATAGTAACCGACGAATGTGCTGAAAATAAATCATGCCGATTACTTTCGAAATAGTAAGCGACGAATATGTTGAAAATAAAAATCTTACCGATTACTTTTAAAATAGTAACCAACGAATGTACTGAAAATAAATCATGCCGATTACCTTTGAAATAGTAACCGACGAATATGTTGAAAATAAAAATCTTACCGATTACTTTTGAAATAGTAACAAAGGAATATGCTGAAAATAAAGTCTTGCCGATTACTTTTGAAATAGTAACCGACGAATATGTTGAAAATAAAAATCTTGTCGATTACTTTTAAAATAGTAACCGACAAATATGTTGAAAATAAAAATCTTGCCGATTACTTTTGAAAAAGTAACCGACGAATGTGCTGAAAATAAATCATGCCGATTACATTCGAAATAGTAAGCGACGAATATGTTGAAAATAAAAATCTTACCGATTACTTTTAAAATAGTAACCAACGAATGTACTGAAAATAAAGTCTTGCCGATTACTTTTGAAATAGTAAGCGACGAATATGTTGAAAATAAAAATCTTCTCGATTACTTTTAAAATAGTAAACGACAAATATGCTAAAACTAAAAATCTTGCCGATTACTTTTGAAATAGGAACCGACGAATATGTTGAAAATAAAAATCTTGTCGATTACTTTTAAAATAATAACCGACAAATATGCTAAAAATAAAAATCTTGCCGATTACTTTTGAAATAGTAACCGACGAATGTGCAGAAAATAGATCATGCCGATTACTTTTGAAATAATAACCGACGAATGTGTTGAAAATAAATCATGCCGATTATTTTTGAAATAGTAACCTACGAATGTGCTGAAAATAAATCATGCCGATTACTATTGAAATAGTAACCGACAAATGTGCTGAAAATAAAAAACTTGCCCATTACTTTTGATATAGTAACCGATGAATATGTGCTGAAAATAAATCTTGCCGATTACTTTTGAAATAGTAACCGACGAATGTGCTGAAAATAAATCATGCCGATTACTTTCGAAATAGTAAGCGACGAATATGTTGAAAATAAAAATCTTACCGATTACTTTTAACATAGTAACCAACGAATGTACTGAAAATAAATCATGCCGATTACCTTTGAAATAGTAACCGACGAATATGTTGAAAATAAAAATCTTACCGATTACTTTTGAAATAGTAACAAAGGAATATGCTGAAAATAAAGTCTTGCCGATTACTTTTGAAATAGTAACCGACGAATATGTTGAAAATAAAAATCTTGTCGATTACTTTTAAAATAGTAACCGACAAATATGTTGAAAATAAAAATCTTGCCGATTACTTTTGAAAAAGTAACCGACGAATGTGCTGAAAATAAATCATGCCGATTACATTCGAAATAGTAAGCGACGAATATGTTGAAAATAAAAATCTTACCGATTACTTTTAAAATAGTAACCAACGAATGTACTGAAAATAAATCATGCCGATTACCTTTGAAATAGTAACCGACGAATATGTTGAAAATAAAAATCTTACCGATTACTTTTGAAATAGTAACAAAGGAATATGCTGAAAATAAAGTCTTGCCGATTACTTTTGAAATAGTAACAGACGAATATGTTGAAAATAAAAATCTTGTCGATTACTTTTAAAATAGTAACCGACAAATATGTTGAAAATAAAAATCTTGTCGATTACTTTGGAAATAGTAACCGACGAATGTGCTGAAAATAAATCATGCCGATTACTTTTGAAATAGTAAGCGACGAATATGTTGAAAATAAAAATCTTCTCGATTACTTTTAAAATAGTAACCGACAAATATGCTAAAACTAAAAATCTTGCCGATTACTTTTGAAATAGGAACCGACGAATATGTTGAAAATAAAAATCTTGTCGATTACTTTTAAAATAATAACCGACAAATATGCTAAAAATAAAAATCTTGCCGATTACTTTTGAAATAGTAACCGACGAATGTGCAGAAAATAGATCATGCCGATTACTTTTGAAATAGAAACCGACGAATGTGTTGAAAATAAATCATGCCGATTATTTTTGAAATAGTAACCGACGAATGTGCTGAAAATAAATCATGCCGATTACTATTGAAATAGTAACCGACAAATGTGCTGAAAATAAAAAACTTGCCCATTACTTTTGAAATAGTAACCGATGAATATGTGCTGAAAATAAATCTTGCCGATTACTTTTGAAATAGTAACCGACGAATGTGCTGAAAATAAATCATGCCGATTACTTTTGAAATAGTAAGCGACGAATATGTTGAAAATAAAAATCTTCTCGATTAATTTTAAAATAGTAACCGACAAATATGCTAAAACTAAAAATCTTGCCGATTACTTTTGAAATAGGAACCGACGAATATGTTGAAAATAAAAATCTTGCCGATTACTTTTAAAATAGTAACCAACAAATATGCTAAAAATAAAAATCTTGCCGATTACTTTTGAAAAAGTAACCGACAAATATGCTGAAAATAAAAATCTTGCCGATTACTTTTTAAATAGTAACCGACAAATGTGCTGAAAATAAATCATGCCAATTACTATTGAAATAGTAACCGACAAATGTGCTGAAAATAAAAGTCTTGCCGATTACTTTTGAAATAGTAACTTGACGAATGTGCTGAAAATAAATCATGTCGAATACTTTTGAAATAGTCACCGACGAATATGCTGAAAATAAAAATCTTGCCGATTACTTTTGAAATAGTAACCGACGAATGTGCTGAAAATAAATCATGCCGATTACTTTCGAAATAGTAAGCGACGAATATGTTGAAAATAAAAATCTTACCGATTACTTTTAAAATAGTAACCAACGAATGTACTGAAAATAAATCATGCCGATTACCTTTGAAATAGTAACCGACGAATATGTTGAAAATAAAAATCTTACCGATTACTTTTGAAATAGTAACCAACGAATATGCTGAAAATAAAGTCTTGCCGATTACTTTCAAAATAGTAAACGACGAATATGTTGAAAATAAAAATCTTGTCGATTACTTTTAAAATAGTAACCGACAAATATGTTGAAAATAAAAATCATGCCGATTACTTTTGAAATAGTCACCGACGAATATGCTTAAAATAAAAATCTTGCCGATTACTTTTGAAATAGTAACCGACGAATGTGCTGAAAATAAATCATGCCGATTACTTTCGAAATAGTAAGCGACGAATATTTTGAAAATAAAAATCTTACCGATTACTTTTAAAATAGTAACCAACGAATGTACTGAAAATAAAGTCTTGCCGATTACTTTTGAAATAGTAACCGACGAATGTGCAGAAAATAGATCATGCCGATTACTTTTGAAATAGTAACCGACGAATGTGTTGAAAATAAATCATGCCGATTACTTTTGAAATAGTAACCGACGAATGTGCTGAAAATAAATCATGCCGATTACTTTCGAAATAGTAAGCAACGAATATGTTGAAAATAAAAATATTACCGATTACTTTTAAAATAGTAACCAACGAATGTACTGAAAATAAATCATGCCGATTACCTTTGAAATAGTAACCGACGAATATGTTGAAAATAAAAATCTTATCGATTACTTTTGAAATAGTAACCAACGAATATGCTGAAAATAAAGTCTTGCCCATTACTTTTGAAATAGTAACCTGACGAATGTGCTGAAAATAAATCATGCCGATTACTTTTGAAATAGTCACCGACGAATATGCTGAAAATAAAAATCTTGCCGATTACTTTTGAAATAGTAACCGACGAATGTGCTGAAAATAAATCATGCCGATTACTTTCGAAATAGTAAGCGACGAATATGTTGAAAAAAAAAATCTTACTGATTACTTTTAAAATAGTAACCAACGAATGTACTGAAAATAAATCATGCCGATTACTTTTGAAATAGGAACCGACGAATATGTTGAAAATAAAAATCTTGTCGATTACTTTTAAAATAGTAACCGACAAATATGCTGAAAATAAAAATCTTGCCGATTACTTTTGAAATAGTAACCGACGAATGTGCAGAAAATAGATCATGCCGATTACTTTTTAAATAGTAACCGACGAATGTGTTGAAAATAAATAATGCCGATTACTTTCGAAATAGTAAGCAACGAATATGTTGAAAATAAAAATCTTACCGATTACTTTTAAAATAGTAACCAACGAATGTACTGAAAATAAATCATGCCGATTACCTTTGAAATAGTAACCAACGATTATGCTGAAAATAAAGTCTTGCCCATTACTTTTGAAATAGTAACCGACGAATGTGCAGAAAATAGATCATGCCGATTACTTTTGAAATAGTAACCGACGAATGTGCTGAAAATAAATCATGCCGATTACTTTCGAAATAGTAAGCAACGAATATGTTGAAAATAAAAATATTACCGATTACTTTTAAAATAGTAACCATCGAATGTACTGAAAATAAATCATGCCGATTACCTTTGAAATAGTAACCGACGAATATGTTGAAAATAAAAATCTTACCGATTACTTTTGAAATAGTAACAAAGGAATATGCTGAAAATAAAGTCTTGCCGATTACTTTTGAAATAGTAACCGACGAATATGTTGAAAATAAAAATCTTGTCGATTACTTTTAAAATAGTAACCGACAAATATGTTGAAAATAAAAATCTTGCCGATTACTTTTGAAAAAGTAACCGACGAATGTGCTGAAAATAAATCATGCCGATTACATTCGAAATAGTAAGCGACGAATATGTTGAAAATAAAAATCTTACCGATTACTTTTAAAATAGTAACCAACGAATGTACTGAAAATAAATCATGCCGATTACCTTTGAAATAGTAACCGACGAATATGTTGAAAATAAAAATCTTACCGATTACTTTTGAAATAGTAACAAAGGAATATGCTGAAAATAAAGTCTTGCCGATTACTTTTGAAATAGTTACAGACGAATATGTTGAAAATAAAAATCTTGTCGATTACTTTTAAAATAGTAACCGACAAATATGTTGAAAATAAAAATCTTGTCGATTACTTTGGAAATAGTAACCGACGAATGTGCTGAAAATAAATCATGCCGATTACTTTTGAAATAGTAAGCAACGAATATGTTGAAAATAAAAATCTTCTCGATTACTTTTAAAATAGTAACCGACAAATATGCTAAAACTAAAAATCTTGCCGATTACTTTTGAAATAGGAACCGACGAATATGTTGAAAATAAAAATCTTGTCGATTACTTTTAAAATAATAACCGACAAATATGCTAAAAATAAAAATTTTGCCGATTACTTTTGAAATAGTAACCGACGAATGTGCAGAAAATAGATCATGCCGATTACTTTTGAAATAGAAACCGACGAATGTGTTGAAAATAAATCATGCCGATTATTTTTGAAATAGTAACCGACGAATGTGCTGAAAATAAATCATGCCGATTACTATTGAAATAGTAACCGACAAATGTGCTGAAAATAAAAAACTTGCCCATTACTTTTGAAATAGTAACCGATGAATATGTGCTGAAAATAAATCTTGCCGATTACTTTTGAAATAGTAACCGACGAATGTGCTGAA
The DNA here is from genome assembly GCA_958299785.1 of Medicago lupulina. Lineage (NCBI taxonomy): Eukaryota > Viridiplantae > Streptophyta > Magnoliopsida > Fabales > Fabaceae > Medicago > Medicago lupulina. The sequence continues at coordinate 37,550,538 of OY283142.1, forward strand.
AATAAATCATGCCGATTACTTTTGAAATAGTAAGCGACGAATATGTTGAAAATAAAAATCTTCTCGATTAATTTTAAAATAGTAACCGACAAATATGCTAAAACTAAAAATCTTGCCGATTACTTTTGAAATAGGAACCGACGAATATGTTGAAAATAAAAATCTTGCCGATTACTTTTAAAATAGTAACCAACAAATATGCTAAAAATAAAAATCTTGCCGATTACTTTTGAAAAAGTAACCGACAAATATGCTGAAAATAAAAATCTTGCCGATTACTTTTTAAATAGTAACCGACAAATGTGCTGAAAATAAATCATGCCAATTACTATTGAAATAGTAACCGACAAATGTGCTGAAAATAAAAGTCTTGCCGATTACTTTTGAAATAGTAACTTGACGAATGTGCTGAAAATAAATCATGTCGAATACTTTTGAAATAGTCACCGACGAATATGCTGAAAATAAAAATCTTGCCGATTACTTTTGAAATAGTAACCGACGAATGTGCTGAAAATAAATCATGCCGATTACTTTCGAAATAGTAAGCGACGAATATGTTGAAAATAAAAATCTTACCGATTACTTTTAAAATAGTAACCAACGAATGTACTGAAAATAAATCATGCCGATTACCTTTGAAATAGTAACCGACGAATATGTTGAAAATAAAAATCTTACCGATTACTTTTGAAATAGTAACCAACGAATATGCTGAAAATAAAGTCTTGCCGATTACTTTCAAAATAGTAACCGACGAATATGTTGAAAATAAAAATCTTGTCGATTACTTTTAAAATAGTAACCGACAAATATGTTGAAAATAAAAATCTTGCCGATTACTTTTGAAATAGTCACCGACGAATATGCTTAAAATAAAAATCTTGCCGATTACTTTTGAAATAGTAACCGACGAATGTGCTGAAAATAAATCATGCCGATTACTTTCGAAATAGTAAGCGACGAATATGTTGAAAATAAAAATCTTACCGATTACTTTTAAAATAGTAACCAACGAATGTACTGAAAATAAAGTCTTGCCGATTACTTTTGAAATAGTAACCGACGAATGTGCAGAAAATAGATCATGCCGATTACTTTTGAAATAGTAACCGACGAATGTGTTGAAAATAAATCATGCCGATTACTTTTGAAATAGTAACCGACGAATGTGCTGAAAATAAATCATGCCGATTACTTTCGAAATAGTAAGCAACGAATATGTTGAAAATAAAAATATTACCGATTACTTTTAAAATAGTAACCAACGAATGTACTGAAAATAAATCATGCCGATTACCTTTGAAATAGTAACCGACGAATATGTTGAAAATAAAAATCTTATCGATTACTTTTGAAATAGTAACCAACGAATATGCTGAAAATAAAGTCTTGCCCATTACTTTTGAAATAGTAACCTGACGAATGTGCTGAAAATAAATCATGCCGATTACTTTTGAAATAGTCACCGACGAATATGCTGAAAATAAAAATCTTGCCGATTACTTTTGAAATAGTAACCGACGAATGTGCTGAAAATAAATCATGCCGATTACTTTCGAAATAGTAAGCGACGAATATGTTGAAAAAAAAAATCTTACCGATTACTTTTAAAATAGTAACCAACGAATGTACTGAAAATAAATCATGCCGATTACTTTTGAAATAGGAACCGACGAATATGTTGAAAATAAAAATCTTGTCGATTACTTTTAAAATAGTAACCGACAAATATGCTGAAAATAAAAATCTTGCCGATTACTTTTGAAATAGTAACCGACGAATGTGCAGAAAATAGATCATGCCGATTACTTTTTAAATAGTAACCGACGAATGTGTTGAAAATAAATCATGCCGGTTACTTTTGAAATAGTAACCGACGAATGTCCTGAAAATAAATCATGCCGATTACTTTCGAAATAGTAAGCAACGAATATGTTGAAAATAAAAATCTTACCGATTACTTTTAAAATAGTAACCAACGAATGTACTGAAAATAAATCATGCCGATTACCTTTGAAATAGTAACCGACGAATATGTTGAAAATAAAAATCTTATCGATTACTTTTGAAATAGTAACCAACGATTATGCTGAAAATAAAGTCTTGCCCATTACTTTTGAAATAGTAACCGACGAATGTGCAGAAAATAGATCATGCCGATTACTTTTGAAATAGTAACCGACGAATGTGCTGAAAATAAATCATGCCGATTACTTTCGAAATAGTAAGCAACGAATATGTTGAAAATAAAAATATTACCGATTACTTTTAAAATAGTAACCAACGAATGTACTGAAAATAAATCATGCCGATTACCTTTGAAATAGTAACCGACGAATATGTTGAAAATAAAAATCTTATCGATTACTTTTGAAATAGTAACCAACGAATATGCTGAAAATAAAGTCTTGCCCATTACTTTTGAAATAGTAACCTGACGAATGTGCTGAAAATAAATCATGCCGATTACTTTTGAAATAGTCACCGACGAATATGCTGAAGATAAAAATCTTGCCGATTACTTTTGAAATAGTAACCGACGAATGTGCTGAAAATAAATCATGCCGATTACTTTCGAAATAGTAAGCGACGAATATGTTGAAAATAAAAATCTTACCGATTACTTTTAAAATAGTAAACAACGAATGTACTGAAAATAAAGTCTTGCCGATTACTTTTGAAATAGGAACCGACGAATATGTTGAAAATAAAAATCTTGTCGATTACTTTTAAAATAGTAACCGACAAATATGCTGAAAATAAAAATCTTGCCGATTACTTTTGAAATAGTAACCGACGAATGTGCAGAAAATAGATCATGCCGATTACTTTTGAAATAGTAACCGACGAATGTGTTGAAAATAAATCATGCCGATTACTTTTGAAATAGTAACCGACGAATGTGCTGAAAATAAATCATGCCGATTACTATTGAAATAGTTACCGACGAATGTGCTGAAAATAAAAATCTTACCGATTACTTTTGAAATAGTAACCAACGAATGTACTGAAAATAAATCATGCCGATTACCTTTGAAATAGTAACCGACGAATATGTTGAAAATAAAAATCTTACCGATTACTTTTGAAATAGTAACCAACGAATATGCTGAAAATAAAGTCTTGCCGATTACTTTTGAAATAGTAAACGACGAATATGTTGAAAATAAAAATCTTGTCGATTACTTTTAAAATAGTAACCGACAAATATGTTGAAAATAAAAATCTTGCCGATTACTTTTGAAATAGTCACCGACGAATATGCTGAAAATAAAAATCTTGCCGATTACTTTTGAAATAGTAACCGACGAATGTACTGAAAATAAATCATGCCGATTACTTTCGAAATAGTAAGCGACGAATATGTTGAAAATAAAAATCTTACTGATTACTTTTAAAATAGTAACCAACGAATGTACTGAAAATAAAGTGTAACACCCATACTAAACGTATCTAGAAAGTTTAGCATGTGCATTAACTTAGTACTGGATACATTAAAATTTACAACTTAAATTACTTCGAATGAATATTGTATACAACAAATTCACGTTCGTACATAAGAGATACCATACAACAATCCAAATATTATAAAAGTTCATTCTTGAAAAATCCTTGCGAACATCCTACAGCGGGTACGAACGAGTCCTTGCTGAATATCCATCCGGCGATAAACTTGCTCAACTGCTCTGCTAGTCTGAAACAAATAAGGATTGGGATGAGACATAATGTCTCAGTGAGTTCTCCTAACCCTAAGCTATAGGTGACTTCGGGGAAACCTATAGTCACCACGTGTCTAGGACGCTACCTGACTGATGGGCGTCGTGCGTGAGGCTTACATAGACGGTCGTGCAAAGCTAAAGCCGTCCTAGGGTCATCTTATTTGCTTCCTTCGTATCACGGCGGTCAAGGGATCCTAGGACCGCTAACTCAAGACGCACTAAACGCATCAAGACATAGCCTAACATCGTGACACGGAACTAGACCGGACGATTGGGGAAACTAAGATCGTCGTCGGTACACATACTTAACTAGTTCTACTATCTAGGCTATCGGTATCTAACCTCATAGCGTATACATAATCGTAACATAAACTTCATAATCAAAAGCATTTCATTAATAAGGTCTGAAAGATTAACTAAGTTGATTTTACGGAAATATAGTCGAGTGGAGTAACCCCGAGTATATTCCAAAACATAACCGATGAACCTAGCTAGGGAACATCGGACTCCACCATGTCGTGCGGCTTCCTTACGGCTAAATCATCCACCTGGTGTGAACCTCCGGTATCCCATTCTAGCATGGATAGTCAGAGACACGACATGGCCTAGCATAAAACATAGTTTTATTCATAGTCCAACATATCATAAACATAGGCATAGCGTAACATAATATCTGTTATCTGGCATAGCATATTATAACATATGTATCTCTAATTAGTTCGCCATTGGCGTCATCGCATAACTAGGTCATAAACGTGACATACATAACATAGCATACTAGTTCTCAACGATCTACGTCGAGGTTCTATGGTCTTCCCATTGCTTAAGGGTTAGAATGCTACCCGAGCATAACATATACTTAATCGTACTCTCGTGTTAATATGATGACAATGATGTATATTAATACTTGGTTAACTTTTATTAAGCTTTCTGAGATTGCAAAATGGTCACTAGGCAGAAAATATTCATTCTTTAAGAAAATGGTGAATTTTGTTGTCACCGTGGCTTAGCCACCATCTGGCTCGCTTAGCCACCATGGCAGAACATCAAAAACTTAGTAAAATCATGTTTTGAGCATATGTGAGATGCCCAATCACCCAGGATCATTCTAACAATTTCAGTAAGCCTATTTGAGTGAAATAATAAAGTTTTAAACCAAGAATAACAAGTTTTGTCAAGCATTAACAATTGGGCAACTAATCTCCTAATTTCATAAATCTTAAATAACAAGTTATCTCACATGGTAAAACTCATAATACCAAGGGTGGGAACTAACTAAAGAACTCACCTCGCCTTATTTCGAACTCTTGAACAATATACGCATCAACTGAGCCTCTTCACCTCTGCCTCTATTCAGTCCTCCAAAGATCAGTCCAAAACTACAATAGCTTAGTTCATCAACAACATGAATCTCGGTTCAGCACAAAATCCTACTTCTGCCCCCAACTTCAAAATCGTCTACAGACTTTAATACTGGACTAAAATCAGTGAAACTGGTACCAAAACGTCCGGAAATTCGTTAGCTAACCATAGCATCGAAAATCACTTAATTCCAAGCTACAGAGAGAAAGTTCTTACCGTTTTAGTGAAGCCCTGTCACAAACCCGTAAGCAGAATCCAGCAGAAAATACCAATCTTCAAATGCGTTTTCCGAATCCGTTTCTAACCCGAATCGTGCAAAGTTTGCGCCTAAACTGAAGGGAATTGAATGAAGAATCCAAATCTTCAACAATTATCCAATTCCAAGCCACACTGCAAGAGAGACGAATCAAAAACCAGAACCTGCACTTACCCAAGCTTCAAGCTCTTAAACCTTAATACCCAAAGCTTAGTCTGTACTTCCTCTTTCACTTCTTGCTTCTAGTCACTTTCAACAGCTAAAATCAGTATCAAGGGCATACATGCAACCACTTTCAACCACTAATTCATGAAAAATTCCAATGTTAGAGATAGAGAGAATGAGGTTCGGTTTCAAGGGAGAATAGAAGGAGATAATCAACTTACTTTGATTCTTTTATGCTTGATTAGAAAAAATTTGAAAAGGAGAAAGGACATGTAATCTTGGGTCACCATGGGAGATTTGTGTATAGGGTTTGGAGAAGGAAGAACGGAACACGAGAGAGAAGAGGAGAGGGCGCTGCCTCTGTTCTGTGAAGGGAGGAAAAATGAATGGAAAAAGGTAATGTTTAGCTTAAATACTCCTCTTGTGCAATTACCATTATACCCTTAGTCTTACTCGCGTTTACACGGACACTGATACTTAACTCGTGCTTGCCTGCCAAATCATAATAAACACTTCCATTAGCTAACAAGTGGGATATTACACTCTACCCCCCTTAAAAGAATTTCGTCCTCGAAATTTAGAAACTATTTAACAAGTACCGAGTCTAAAACATATCATCTTGGAATGATTTCTCATATCACTAGAACTGATCTCCTCAAAGTCTAAGTTTAGCTTAAAACGTCAGGCCAAAACTTATCCTTAAACATATTCAAGCATTTCCACTATATCTGAAGAGGTCGACATAACTTGTATCCAATTCTCTTAAGTATTGTTGTTAGTGAAAGACGTCCGTATGTCCCGCGCATTTAACTTGAAAAGCTTAGTTGTGATGTCCCCTTATATTATTAGAGATCGAGGGTTTTTAATCCGAATTAAAACAAGTGGTACGTCAGGCCCAAAAGTTAGACAATAATGAAACTTGGTGTGCCAATTTCGCCAAAATTTCGTTGATAGCGAAAGGGCTCTGCCTTGGCTACCACAGTTTCGTTATTAGCTAACTGACTCTGGGGAATTTCGCTGATAACGAAATCATTAGCTATTAGCGAAATTTCTCCGTACCAACAGTGAGGAAATACAATTTTCATATTTCTCCTCAATCTCCAACAACTTAAAGCATCAAGGTCACCCAGAAAACATATAACTGATAAAATAATTTGCACGGTCATAAGAGCATCATTCAAATAACAATCCATACAAAAGGGTTCTAGCAAGCATACTCATAATCCATGTTCTTCAAAATCCTATGCAACCGAACTCACGGTAACCCATAAAATCTGACATGAGACGAAGTCGAATACGTCGATACTTGACAGTCGTTAGGCAGTCTTGGTTCGCATACCCCTCTAGCGCCGTATCCTGATAGATAATGACGACATTTGTCTTGAGGTTTCATTTTAGAAATCTTTAAGCGCAAAATACGGGTCCTTGGAATGAAGTTATATAAAACCTTAAAAGAGTATTTCAATCCGCACCCAATGACCGTACTTCAGAACCACAGGATGAGTCACCATATTATTTAAAAAAGAAAGTCGTACAACTCATCCCAAACTCGCCATCATGAGTTGGTTCCGAAGTTTGCACGTCTTAAGTGAGCTTACTCGCTTACGACGTGCGTCATTGGTCTTAGAAATGTGAAAACATCTTATTTTTAAAATAAACTTCATTTCCAAGTCCCTTGATACATTTCAACTCTAAGAGTCGTAAAAAAAAAATCATGGTTTACATAATAATAGCAAATATCGTCATTACTTATCAAGCATGGCGTAAGGCGTACGAGTTACTCCATATAAAATCTGATATCTGAACCTTACTCGTAACCATTCCCATACCTATGTATTCGTCGCCAACCACACACAACTTATCCGGCTCTCTCATGTTGTTCACCGTTAGAAATATGTCATTGTCATTCATGCTTCTTACATATAAAATCTTATTATGCATTGTACATTATTTCCTTGACCTTGAGGGTTCATCGAAGTTATAAAAGTTGCAAAGAATCACGCTGGACGGCATTCTGGGCTTCAAAGAAAATTCTCAAAATGTGTTGTCCAGACGTCGTTCGCTCAAGCGAACCTCTAAGCGTACAGTTCGCTCATGAGTTCGCTTAAGCGAACTGTTAAGCGTACGGTCCATGTTAATTCTGTCAAGAACTCGCTTAAGCAAACAGGGACTCGCTTAAGCGAAGTTCGTCAGTGCAGAATGCAGAAAATCATGATTTTAACATAAAAACCTCAATTGTCAAGTCTTAAGATGCACAATATAGTTCCAGTGTTTGAAAAACAGTTTTTAATCAATGCATGACAACAATCCACATATTTCTAACGATAATTGGCACAAAGGGTACCAGAATCCCAAACAAGTTCACACCTTACAAGTGCACAACATCAATCCCGTCAAACCTTCATCACATTCTGCTGCGCTACTCTGATTTCCTCACTCTAGTTCAACCATAACTGTTTACCCATCGAAACGAGTGGATTTTAGCATTTCTCTTGCTACACGTTTCTCATTTCCATGAATCCTTTTTACGAATCTCCACCGAAGACTCATCAAATACTCGCACATGCTTTACTTGAACATTCAACATTGCACCTTCGTATTCTCGTATTCTATGTTTTGATTAATCGTACCATTGCTTGCTCGTTGATTTCTTTCTCAAGGAAGCCTTCATATTACTAGCATACGGGTCATTGGCGTCAACGATTCTTCATTACATAACGAACCTGGGCCCCAGACGTCACCATAGAACCACGGAACGAGTTGACAACACATCTGTGCCATCAGACGTCGCTCCTAGTGAGTTCAGCACGCTCTGTGCGAGACGTGCCAGACCGGGACCTGCAGAATCACTTAGTCAAGAATGTCAACCCCAATCACTCGCGTGCTCATAACTATTTTCAAACTTCGCTATCGAAATCCTTCATCGTATCGAGCCTTAGCAGGTTACTCAATTTAAACATAGATTGAGAAATAGTCAAGCTTCACAAGATCCGAAGATCATGTGGTCTCGCATAGATTTTCCTCACCTTAATCCCTTGCCTCGAGTATTTTCCTCTGATACGACTACTCCGCCTGCCGGAACCTTGAAACTCTAAATCCAAGCTTCTCCTTAACTCTTAGCACGTTAACCTATAATGTTACCTCGAATTAGATCGATCCCGTTAATGGTTGTCTATGCCTTTTTCTTTTGGAAATCTTAGGATGTGATGTGCATTCAATACTTGATATCATAAAAGATTTTCATCTCTTAAAAGACTGTGGAGACAACTCCCAGTAGTCACTGCGGACGTTAACAACGAGTTAAATAGTTTTGAGAAGGTTGAAATTTCGTCCCCAGACTGGCTATTGGTGAGTTTCTCCAATTATGCGTTTCTAAAACATTTCTTTAAAAAGAATTATCTTGTTTCGCAAGTAGTCCAATGCACATTGTTCATCTCCAACATTATAAGGAAAATAATTAACAACTTTTGCATGACAAACATTAACGTCAAACGGTACAATTCACAGTAAAATCAGAAATCAACACCTTCGTCGTTTAACATAAGACCCCAACTCCTTCCACTACAATAACTTGTCTTGTTATTCTGCCGATTCGATCGACGCTCCAAACGTTAGAACCTTACACATATGATGATCCCTGAGCGCTTACTGATTCCGTCAACAAATGCTAGCTTCTCCATTCCGAGATCCTCTTCAACTGATAAAATATCGCACTTGTGTTCCCGGAAGGAAACTAACTTCGGCTGCATAAATCCTCGGCCACCTTCTAGCACAACTTAATTCCTACTTATTCTTGCTCTGAGTCCATACTTGCCAGTCCATCTCCGATGCATACTTCGTTCCTCCTAGGTCCTATTCAGCTCTCAGGTATCTGTCCTAACCGTCGAATGCTAAATTGAGTTGATCAGGCTCAACTAACGACGACAACTAGAACATTTACCCGGAACCCAATGGTCCCACTTCCTTAGTTGAAACTTAATGACCCAAGGCACGATCTGAATCGACCTGCTCTGATACCAAATGTAACACCCATACTAAACGTATCTAGAAAGTTTAGCATGTGCATTAACTTAGTACTGGATACATTAAAATTTACAACTTAAATTACTTCGAATGAATATTGTATACAACAAATTCACGTTCGTACATAAGAGATACCATACAACAATCCAAATATTATAAAAGTTCATTCTTGAAAAATCCTTGCGAACATCCTACAGCGGGTACGAACGAGTCCTTGCTGAATATCCATCCGGCGATAAACTTGCTCAACTGCTCTGCTAGTCTGAAACAAATAAGGATTGGGATGAGACATAATGTCTCAGTGAGTTCTCCTAACCCTAAGCTATAGGTGACTTCGGGGAAACCTATAGTCACCACGTGTCTAGGACGCTACCTGACTGATGGGCGTCGTGCGTGAGGCTTACATAGACGGTCGTGCAAAGCTAAAGCCGTCCTAGGGTCATCTTATTTGCTTCCTTCGTATCACGGCGGTCAAGGGATCCTAGGACCGCTAACTCAAGACGCACTAAACGCATCAAGACATAGCCTAACATCGTGACACGGAACTAGACCGGACGATTGGGGAAACTAAGATCGTCGTCGGTACACATACTTAACTAGTTCTACTATCTAGGCTATCGGTATCTAACCTCATAGCGTATACATAATCGTAACATAAACTTCATAATCAAAAGCATTTCATTAATAAGGTCTGAAAGATTAACTAAGTTGATTTTACGGAAATATAGTCGAGTGGAGTAACCCCGAGTATATTCCAAAACATAACCGATGAACCTAGCTAGGGAACATCGGACTCCACCATGTCGTGCGGCTTCCTTACGGCTAAATCATCCACCTGGTGTGAACCTCCGGTATCCCATTCTAGCATGGATAGTCAGAGACACGACATGGCCTAGCATAAAACATAGTTTTATTCATAGTCCAACATATCATAAACATAGGCATAGCGTAACATAATATCTGTTATCTGGCATAGCATATTATAACATATGTATCTCTAATTAGTTCGCCATTGGCGTCATCGCATAACTAGGTCATAAACGTGACATACATAACATAGCATACTAGTTCTCAACGATCTACGTCGAGGTTCTATGGTCTTCCCATTGCTTAAGGGTTAGAATGCTACCCGAGCATAACATATACTTAATCGTACTCTCGTGTTAATATGATGACAATGATGTATATTAATACTTGGTTAACTTTTATTAAGCTTTCTGAGATTGCAAAATGGTCACTAGGCAGAAAATATTCATTCTTTAAGAAAATGGTGAATTTTGTTGTCACCGTGGCTTAGCCACCATCTGGCTCGCTTAGCCACCATGGCAGAACATCAAAAACTTAGTAAAATCATGTTTTGAGCATATGTGAGATGCCCAATCACCCAGGATCATTCTAACAATTTCAGTAAGCCTATTTGAGTGAAATAATAAAGTTTTAAACCAAGAATAACAAGTTTTGTCAAGCATTAACAATTGGGCAACTAATCTCCTAATTTCATAAATCTTAAATAACAAGTTATCTCACATGGTAAAACTCATAATACCAAGGGTGGGAACTAACTAAAGAACTCACCTCGCCTTATTTCGAACTCTTGAACAATATACGCATCAACTGAGCCTCTTCACCTCTGCCTCTATTCAGTCCTCCAAAGATCAGTCCAAAACTACAATAGCTTAGTTCATCAACAACATGAATCTCGGTTCAGCACAAAATCCTACTTCTGCCCCCAACTTCAAAATCGTCTACAGACTTTAATACTGGACTAAAATCAGTGAAACTGGTACCCAAACGTCCGGAAATTCGTTAGCTAACCATAGCATCGAAAATCACTTAATTCCAAGCTACAGAGAGAAAGTTCTTACCGTTTTAGTGAAGCCCTGTCACAAACCCGTAAGCAGAATCCAGCAGAAAATACCAATCTTCAAATGCGTTTTCCGAATCCGTTTCTAACCCGAATCGTGCAAAGTTTGCGCCTAAACTGAAGGGAATTGAATGAAGAATCCAAATCTTCAACAATTATCCAATTCCAAGCCACACTGCAAGAGAGACGAATCAAAAACCAGAACCTGCACTTACCCAAGCTTCAAGCTCTTAAACCTTAATACCCAAAGCTTAGTCTGTACTTCCTCTTTCACTTCTTGCTTCTAGTCACTTTCAACAGCTAAAATCAGTATCAAGGGCATACATGCAACCACTTTCAACCACTAATTCATGAAAAATTCCAATGTTAGAGATAGAGAGAATGAGGTTCGGTTTCAAGGGAGAATAGAAGGAGATAATCAACTTTGATTCTTTTATGCTTGATTAGAAAAAATTTGAAAAGGAGAAAGGACATGTAATCTTGGGTCACCATGGGAGATTTGTGTATAGGGTTTGGAGAAGGAAGAACGGAACAAGAGAGAGAAGAGGAGAGGGCGCTGCCTCTGTTCTGTGAAGGGAGGAAAAATGAATGGAAAAAGGTAATGTTTAGCTTAAATACTCCTCTTGTGCAATTACCATTATACCCTTAGTCTTACTCGCGTTTACACGGACACTGATACTTAACTCGTGCTTGCCTGCCAAATCATAATAAACACTTCCATTAGCTAACAAGTGGGATATTACATAAAGTCTTGCCGATTACGTTTGAAATAGTAACCGACGAATGTGCAGAAAATAGATCATGCCGATTACTTTTGAAATAGTAACCGACGAATGTGTTGAAAATAAATCATGCCGATTACTTTTGAAATAGTAACCGACGAATGTGCTGAAAATAAATCATGCCGATTACTTTCGAAATAGTAAGCAACGAATATGTTGAAAATAAAAATATTACCGATTACTTTTAAAATAGTAACCAACGAATGTACTGAAAATAAATCATGTCGATTACCTTTGAAATAGTAACCGACGAATATGTTGAAAATAAAAATCTTATCGATTACTTTTGAAATAGTAACCAACGAATATGCTGAAAATAAAGTCTTGCCCATTACTTTTGAAATAGTAACCTGACGAATGTGCTGAAAATAAATCATGCCGATTACTTTTGAAATAGTCACCGACGAATATGCTGAAAATAAAAATCTTGCCGATTACTTTTGAAATAGTAACCGACGAATGTGCTGAAAATAAATCATGCCGATTACTTTCGAAATAGTAAGCAACGAATATGTTGAAAAAAAAAATCTTACCGATTACTTTTAAAATAGTAACCAACGAATGTACTGAAAATAAATCATGCCGATTACTTTTGAAATAGGAACCGACGAATATGTTGAAAATAAAAATCTTGTCGATTACTTTTAAAATAGTAACCGACAAATATGCTGAAAATAAAAATCTTGCCGATTACTTTTGAAATAGTAACCGACGAATGTGCAGAAAATAGATCATGCCGATTACTTTTGAAATAGTAACCGACGAATGTGTTGAAAATAAATCATGCCGATTACTTTTGAAATAGTAACCGACGAATGTGCTGAAAATAAATCATGCCGATTACTTTCGAAATAGTAAGCAACGAATATGTTGAAAATAAAAATCTTACCGATTACTTTTAAAATAGTAACCAACGAATGTACTGAAAATAAATCATGCCGATTACCTTTGAAATAGTAACCGACCAATATGTTGAAAATAAAAATCTTATCGATTACTTTTGAAATAGTAACCAACGAATATGCTGAAAATAAAGTCTTGCCCATTACTTTTGAAATAGTAACCTGACGAATGTGCTGAAAATAAATCATGCCGATTACTTTTGAAATAGTCACCGACGAATATGCTGAAAATAAAAATCTTGCCGATTACTTTTAAAATAGTAACCAACGAATGTACTGAAAAAAATCATGCCTATTACTTTTGAAATAGGAACCGACGAATATGTTGAAAATAAAAATCTTGTCGATTACTTTTAAAATAGTAACCGACAAATATGCTGAAAATAAAAATCTTGCCGATTACTTTTGAAATAGTAACCGACGAATGTGCAGAAAATAGATCATGCCGATTACCTTTGAAATAGTAACCGACGAATATGTTGAAAATAAAAATCTTACCGATTACTTTTGAAATAGTAACCAACGAATATGCTGAAAATAAAGTCTTGCCGATTACTTTTGAAATATTAAACGACGAATATGTTGAAAATAAAAATCTTGTCGATTACTTTTAAAATAGTAACCGACAAATATGTTGAAAATAAAAATCTTGCCGATTACTTTTGAAATAGTCACCGACGAATATGCTGAAGATAAAAATCTTGCCGATTACTTTTGAAATAGTAACCGACGAATGTGCTGAAAATAAATCATGCCGATTAATTTCGAAATAGTAAGCGACGAATATGTTGAAAATAAAAATCTTACCGATTACTTTTAAAATAGTAAACAACGAATGTACTGAAAATAAAGTCTTGCCGATTACTTTTGAAATAGGAACCGACGAATATGTTGAAAATAAAAATCTTGTCGATTACTTTTAAAATAGTAACCGACAAATATGCTGAAAATAAAAATCTTGCCGATTACTTTTGAAATAGTAACCGACGAATGTGCAGAAAATAGATCATGCCGATTACTTTTGAAATAGTAACCGACGAATGTGTTGAAAATAAATCATGCCGATTACTTTTGAAATAGTAACCGACGAATGTGCTGAAAATAAATCATGCCGATTACTATTGAAATAGTTACCGACGAATGTGCTGAAAATAAAAATCTTACCGATTACTTTTGAAATAGTAACCAACGAATGTACTGAAAATAAATCATGCCGATTACCTTTGAAATAGTAACCGACGAATATGTTGAAAATAAAAATCTTACCGATTACTTTTGAAATAGTAACCAACGAATATGCTGAAAATAAAGTCTTGCCGATTACTTTTGAAATAGTAAACGACGAATATGTTGAAAATAAAAATCTTGTCGATTACTTTTAAAATAGTAACCGACAAATATGTTGAAAATAAAAATCTTGCCGATTACTTTTGAAATAGTCACCGACGAATATGCTGAAAATAAAAATCTTGCCGATTACTTTTGAAATAGTAACCGACGAATGTACTGAAAATAAATCATGCCGATTACTTTCGAAATAGTAAGCGACGAATATGTTGAAAATAAAAATCTTACTGATTACTTTTAAAATAGTAACCAACGAATGTACTGAAAATAAAGTCTTGCCGATTACTTTTGAAATAGTAACCGACGAATGTGCAGAAAATAGATCATGCCGATTACTTTTGAAATAGTAACCGACGAATGTGTTGAAAATAAATCATGCCGATTACTTTTGAAATAGTAACCGACGAATGTGCTGAAAATAATTCATGCCGATTACTTTCGAAATAGTAAGCAACGAATATGTTGAAAATAAAAATCTTACCGATTACTTTTCAAATAGTAACCAACGAATGTACTGAAAATAAATCATGCCGATTACCTTTGAAATAGTAACCGACCAATATGTTGAAAATAAATATCTTATCGATTACTTTTGAAATAGTAACCAACGAATATGCTGAAAATAAAGTCTTGCCCATTACTTTTGAAATAGTAACCTGACGAATGTGCTGAAAATAAATCATGCCGATTACTTTTGAAATAGTCACCGACGAATATGCTGAAAATAAAAATCTTGCCGATTACTTTTAAAATAGTAACCAACGAATGTACTGAAAAAAATCATGCCGATTACTTTTGAAATAGGAACCGACGAATATGTTGAAAATAAAAATCTTGTCGATTACTTTTAAAATAGTAACCGACAAATATGCTGAAAATAAAAATCTTGCCGATTACTTTTGAAATAGTAACCGACGAATGTGCAGAAAATAGATCATGCCGATTACCTTTGAAATAGTAACCGACGAATATGTTGAAAATAAAAATCTTACCGATTACTTTTGAAATAGTAACCAACGAATATGCTGAAAATAAAGTCTTGCCGATTACTTTTGAAATATTAAACGACGAATATGTTGAAAATAAAAATCTTGTCGATTACTTTTAAAATAGTAACCGACAAATATGTTGAAAATAAAAATCTTGCCGATTACTTTTGAAATAGTCACCGACGAATATGCTGAAGAAAAAAATCTTGCCGATTACTTTTGAAATAGTAACCGACGAATGTGCTGAAAATAAATCATGCCGATTAATTTCGAAATAGTAAGCGACGAATATGTTGAAAATAAAAATCTTACCGATTACTTTTAAAATAGTAAACAACGAATGTACTGAAAATAAAGTCTTGCCGATTACTTTTGAAATAGGAACCGACGAATATGTTGAAAATAAAAATCTTGTCGATTACTTTTAAAATAGTAACCGACAAATATGCTGAAAATAAAAATCTTGCTGATTACTTTTGAAATAGTAACCGACGAATGTGTTGAAAATAAATCATGCCGATTACTTTTGAAATAGTAACCGACGAATGTGCTGAAAATAAATCATGCCGATTACTTTCGAAATAGTAAGCAACGAATATGTTGAAAATAAAAATCTTACCGATTACTTTTCAAATAGTAACCAACGAATGTAGTGAAAATAAATCATGCCGATTACCTTTGAAATAGTAACCGACCAATATGTTGAAAATAAAAATCTTATCGATTACTTTTGAAATAGTAACCAACGAATATGCTGAAAATAAAGTCTTGCCCATTACTTTTGAAATAGTAACCTGACGAATGTGCTGAAAATAAATCATGCCGATTACTTTTGAAATAGTCACCGACGAATATGCTGAAAATAAAAATCTTGCCGATTACTTTTAAAATAGTAACCAACGAATGTACTGAAAAAAATCATGCCGATTACTTTTGAAATAGGAACCGACGAATATGTTGAAAATAAAAATCTTGTCGATTACTTTTAAAATAGTAACCGACAAATATGCTGAAAATAAAAATCTTGCCGATTACTTTTGAAATAGTAACCGACGAATGTGCAGAAAATAGATCATGCCGATTACCTTTGAAATAGTAACCGACGAATATGTTGAAAATAAAAATCTTACCGATTACTTTTGAAATAGTAACCAACGAATATGCTGAAAATAAAGTCTTGCCGATTACTTTTGAAATATTAAACGACGAATATGTTGAAAATAAAAATCTTGTCGATTACTTTTAAAATAGTAACCGACAAATATGTTGAAAATAAAAATCTTGCCGATTACTTTTGAAATAGTCACCGACGAACATGCTGAAGATAAAAATCTTGCCGATTACTTTTGAAATAGTAACCGACGAATGTGCTGAAAATAAATCATGCCGATTAATTTCGAAATAGTAAGCGACGAATATGTTGAAAATAAAAATCTTACCGATTACTTTTAAAATAGTAAACAACGAATGTACTGAAAATAAAGTCTTGCCGATTACTTTTGAAATAGGAACCGACGAATATGTTGAAAATAAAAATCTTGTCGATTACTTTTAAAATAGTAACCGACAAATATGCTGAAAATAAAAATCTTGCTGATTACTTTTGAAATAGTAACCGACGAATGTGCAGAAAATAGATCATGCCGATTACTTTTGAAATAGTAACCGACGAATGTGTTGAAAATAAATCATGCCGATTACTTTTGAAATAGTAACCGACGAATGTGCAGAAAATAGATCATGCCGATTACTTTTGAAATAGTAACCGACGAATGTGTTGAAAATAAATCATGCCGATTACTTTTGAAATAGTAACCGACGAATGTGCTGAAAATAAATCATGCCGATTACTTTCGAAATAGTAAGCAACGAATATGTTGAAAATAAAAATCTTACCGATTACTTTTCAAATAGTAACCAACGAATGTACTGAAAATAAATCATGCCGATTACCTTTGAAATAGTAACCGACCAATATGTTGAAAATAAATATCTTATCGATTACTTTTGAAATAGTAACCAACGAATATGCTGAAAATAAAGTCTTGCCCATTACTTTTGAAATAGTAACCTGACGAATGTGCTGAAAATAAATCATGCCGATTACTTTTGAAATAGTCACCGACGAATATGCTGAAAATAAAAATCTTGCCGATTACTTTTAAAATAGTAACCAACGAATGTACTGAAAAAAATCATGCCGATTACTTTTGAAATAGGAACCGACGAATATGTTGAAAATAAAAATCTTGTCGATTACTTTTAAAATAGTAACCGACAAATATGCTGAAAATAAAAATCTTGCCGATTACTTTTGAAATAGTAACCGACGAATGTGCAGAAAATAGATCATGCCGATTACCTTTGAAATAGTAACCGACGAATATGTTGAAAATAAAAATCTTACCGATTACTTTTGAAATAGTAACCAACGAATATGCTGAAAATAAAGTCTTGCCGATTACTTTTGAAATATTAAACGACGAATATGTTGAAAATAAAAATCTTGTCGATTACTTTTAAAATAGTAACCGACAAATATGTTGAAAATAAAAATCTTGCCGATTACTTTTGAAATAGTCACCGACGAATATGCTGAAGATAAAAATCTTGCCGATTACTTTTGAAATAGTAACCGACGAATGTGCTGAAAATAAATCATGCCGATTAATTTCGAAATAGTAAGCGACGAATATGTTGAAAATAAAAATCTTACCGATTACTTTTAAAATAGTAAACAACGAATGTACTGAAAATAAAGTCTTGCCGATTACTTTTGAAATAGGAACCGACGAATATGTTGAAAATAAAAATCTTGTCGATTACTTTTAAAATAGTAACCGACAAATATGCTGAAAATAAAAATCTTGCTGATTACTTTTGAAATAGTAACCGACGAATGTGTTGAAAATAAATCATGCCGATTACTTTTGAAATAGTAACCGACGAATGTGCTGAAAATAAATCATGCCGATTACGTTCGAAATAGTAAGCAACGAATATGTTGAAAATAAAAATCTTACCGATTACTTTTCAAATAGTAACCAACGAATGTACTGAAAATAAATCATGCCGATTACCTTTGAAATAGTAACCGACCAATATGTTGAAAATAAAAATCTTATCGATTACTTTTGAAATAGTAACCAACGAATATGCTGAAAATAAAGTCTTGCCCATTACTTTTGAAATAGTAACCTGACGAATGTGCTGAAAATAAATCATGCCGATTACTTTTGAAATAGTCACCGACGAATATGCTGAAAATAAAAATCTTGCCGATTACTTTTAAAATAGTAACCAACGAATGTACTGAAAAAAATCATGCCGATTACTTTTGAAATAGGAACCGACGAATATGTTGAAAATAAAAATCTTGTCGATTACTTTTAAAATAGTAACCGACAAATATGCTGAAAATAAAAATCTTGCCGATTACTTTTGAAATAGTAACCGACGAATGTGCAGAAAATAGATCATGCCGATTACCTTTGAAATAGTAACCGACGAATATGTTGAAAATAAAAATCTTACCGATTACTTTTGAAATAGTAACCAACGAATATGCTGAAAATAAAGTCTTGCCGATTACTTTTGAAATATTAAACGACGAATATGTTGAAAATAAAAATCTTGTCGATTACTTTTAAAATAGTAACCGACAAATATGTTGAAAATAAAAATCTTGCCGATTACTTTTGAAATAGTCACCGACGAATATGCTGAAGATAAAAATCTTGCCGATTACTTTTGAAATAGTAACCGACGAATGTGCTGAAAATAAATCATGCCGATTAATTTCGAAATAGTAAGCGACGAATATGTTGAAAATAAAAATCTTACCGATTACTTTTAAAATAGTAAACAACGAATGTACTGAAAATAAAGTCTTGCCGATTACTTTTGAAATAGGAACCGACGAATATGTTGAAAATAAAAATCTTGTCGATTACTTTTAAAATAGTAACCGACAAATATGCTGAAAATAAAAATCTTGCTGATTACTTTTGAAATAGTAACCGACGAATGTGCAGAAAATAGATCATGCCGATTACTTTTGAAATAGTAACCGACGAATGTGTTGAAAATAAATCATGCCGATTACTTTTGAAATAGTAACCGACGAATGTGCTGAAAATAAATCATGCCGATTACTATTGAAATAGTTACCGACGAATGTGCTGAAAATAAAAATCTTACCGATTACTTTTGAAATAGTAACCAACGAATGTACTGAAAATAAATCATGCCGATTACCTTTGAAATAGTAACCGACGAATATGTTGAAAATAAAAATCTTACCGATTACTTTTGAAATAGTAACCAACGAATATGCTGAAAATAAAGTCTTGCCGATTACTTTTGAAATAGTAAACGACGAATATGTTGAAAATAAAAATCTTGTCGATTACTTTTAAAATAGTAACCGCCAAATATGTTGAAAATAAAAATCTTGCCGATTACTTTTGAAATAGTCAACGACGAACATGCTGAAAATAAAAATCTTGCCGATTACTTTTGAAATAGTAACCAACGAATGTACTGAAAATAAATCATGCCGATTACTTTCGAAATAGTAAGCGACGAATATGTTGAAAATAAAAATCTTACTGATTACTTTTAAAATAGTAACCAACGAATGTACTAAAAATAAAGTCTTGCCGATTACTTTTGAAATAGTAACCTACGAATGTGCAGAAAATAGATCATGCCGATTACTTTTGAAATAGTAACCGACGAATGTGTTGAAAATAAATCATGCCGATTGCTTTTGAAATAGTAACCGACGAATGTGCTGAAAATAAATCATGCCGATTACTTTCGAAATAGTAAGCAACGAATATGTTGAAAATAAAAATCTTACCGATTACTTTTAAAATAGTAACCAACGAATGTACTGAAAATAAATCATGCCGATTACCTTTGAAATAGTAACCGACCAATATGTTCAAAATAAAAATCTTATCGATTACTTTTGAAATAGTAACCAACGAATATGCTGAAAATAAAGTCTTGCCCATTACTTTTGAAATAGTAACCTGACGAATGTGCTGAAAATAAATCATGCCGATTACTTTTGAAATAGTCACCGACGAATATGCTGAAAATAAAAATCTTGCCGATTACTTTTAAAATAGTAACCAACGAATGTACTGAAAAAAATCATGCCGATTACTTTTGAAATAGGAACCGACGAATATGTTGAAAATAAAAATCTTGTCGATTACTTTTAAAATAGTAACCGACAAATATGCTGAAAATAAAAATCTTGCCGATTACTTTTGAAATAGTAACCGACGAATGTGCAGAAAATAGATCATGCCGATTACCTTTGAAATAGTAACCGACGAATATGTTGAAAATAAAAATCTTACCGATTACTTTTGAAATAGTAACCAACGAATATGCTGAAAATAAAGTCTTGCCGATTACTTTTGAAATATTAAACGACGAATATGTTGAAAATAAAAATCTTGTCAATTACTTTTAAAATAGTAACCGACAAATATGTTGAAAATAAAAATCTTGCCGATTACTTTTGAAATAGTCACCGACGAATATGCTGAAGATAAAAATCTTGCCGATTACTTTTGAAATAGTAACCGACGAATGTGCTGAAAATAAATCATGCCGATTAATTTCGAAATAGTAAGCGACGAATATGTTGAAAATAAAAATCTTACCGATTACTTTTAAAATAGTAAACAACGAATGTACTGAAAATAAAGTCTTGCCGATTACTTTTGAAATAGGAACCGACGAATATGTTGAAAATAAAAATCTTGTCGATTACTTTTAAAATAGTAACCGACAAATATGCTGAAAATAAAAATCTTGCTGATTACTTTTGAAATAGTAACCGACGAATGTGCAGAAAATAGATCATGCCGATTACTTTTGAAATAGTAACCGACGAATGTGTTGAAAATAAATCATGCCGATTACTTTTGAAATAGTAACCGACGAATGTGCTGAAAATAAATCATGCCGATTACTATTGAAATAGTTACCGACGAATGTGCTGAAAATAAAAATCTTACCGATTACTTTTGAAATAGTAACCAACGAATGTACTCAAAATAAATCATGCCGATTACCTTTGAAATAGTAACCGACGAATATGTTGAAAATAAAAATCTTACCGATTACTTTTGAAATAGTAACCAACGAATATGCTGAAAATAAAGTCTTGCCGATTACTTTTGAAATAGTAAACGACGAATATGTTGAAAATAAAAATCTTGTCGATTACTTTTAAAATAGTAACCGACAAATATGTTGAAAATAAAAATCTTGCCGATTACTTTTGAAATAGTCACCGACGAATATGCTGAAAATAAAAATCTTGCCGATTACTTTTGAAATAGTAACCGACGAATGTACTGAAAATAAATCATGCCGATTACTTTCAAAATAGTAAGCGACGAATATGTTGAAAATAAAAATCTTACTGATTACTTTTAAAATAGTAACCAACGAATGTACTGAAAATAAAGTCTTGCCGATTACTTTTGAAATAGTAACCGACGAATGTGCAGAAAATAGATCATGCCGATTACTTTTGAAATAGTAACCGACGAATGTGTTGAAAATAAATCATGCCGATTGCTTTTGAAATAGTAACCGACGAATGTGCTGAAAATAAATCATGCCGATTACTTTCGAAATAGTAAGCAACGAATATGTTGAAAATAAAAATCTTACCGATTACTTTTAAAATAGTAACCAACGAATGTACTGAAAATAAATCATGCCGATTACCTTTGAAATAGTAACCGACCAATATGTTGAAAATAAAAATCTTATCGATTACTTTTGAAATAGTAACCAACGAATATGCTGAAAATAAAGTCTTGCCCATTACTTTTGAAATAGTAACCTGACGAATGTGCTGAAAATAAATCATGCCGATTACTTTTGAAATAGTCACCGACGAATATGCTGAAAATAAAAATCTTGCCGATTACTTTTAAAATAGTAACCAACGAATGTACTGAAAAAAATCATGCCGATTACTTTTGAAATAGGAACCGACGAATATGTTGAAAATAAAAATCTTGTCGATTACTTTTATAATAGTAACCGACAAATATGCTGAAAATAAAAATCTTGCCGATTACTTTTGAAATAGTAACCGATGAATGTGCAGAAAATAGATCATGCCGATTACCTTTGAAATAGTAACCGACGAATATGTTGAAAATAAAAATCTTACCGATTACTTTTGAAATAGTAACCAACGAATATGCTGAAAATAAAGTCTTGCCGATTACTTTTGAAATATTAAACGACGAATATGTTGAAAATAAAAATCTTGTCGATTACTTTTAAAATAGTAACCGACAAATATGTTGAAAATAAAAATCTTGCCGATTACTTTTGAAATAGTCACCGACGAATATGCTGAAGATAAAAATCTTGCCGATTACTTTTGAAATAGTAACCGACGAATGTGCTGAAAATAAATCATGCCGATTAATTTCGAAATAGTAAGCGACGAATATGTTGAAAATAAAAATCTTACCGATTACTTTTAAAATAGTAAACAACGAATGTACTGAAAATAAAGTCTTGCCGATTACTTTTGAAATAGGAACCGACGAATATGTTGAAAATAAAAATCTTGTCGATTACTTTTAAAATAGTAACCGACAAATATGCTGAAAATAAAAATCTTGCCGATTACTTTTGAAATAGTAACCGACGAATGTGCAGAAAATAGATCATGCCGATTACTTTTGAAATATTAACCGACGAATGTGTTGAAAATAAATCATGCCGATTACTTTTGAAATAGTAACCGACGAATGTGCTGAAAATAAATCATGCCGATTACTATTGAAATAGTTACCGACGAATGTGCTGAAAATAAAAATCTTACCGATTACTTTTGAAATAGTAACCAACGAATGTACTGAAAATAAATCATGCCGATTACCTTTGAAATAGTAACCGACGAATATGTTGAAAATAAAAATCTTACCGATTACTTTTGAAATAGTAACCAACGAATATGCTGAAAATAAAGTCTTGCCGATTACTTTTGAAATAGTAAACGACGAATATGTTGAAAATAAAAATCTTGTCGATTACTTTTAAAATAGTAACCGACAAATATGTTGAAAATAAAAATCTTGCCGATTACTTTTGAAATAGTCACCGACGAATATGCTGAAAATAAAAATCTTGCCGATTACTTTTGAAATAGTAACCGACGAATGTACTGAAAATAAATCATGCCGATTACTTTCGAAATAGTAAGCGACGAATATGTTGAAAATAAAAATCTTACTCATTACTTTTAAAATAGTAACCAACGAATGTACTGAAAATAAAGTCTTGCCGATTACTTTTGAAATAGTAACCGACGAATGTGCAGAAAATAGATCATGCCGATTACTTTTGAAATAGTAACCGACGAATGTGTTGAAAATAAATCATGCCGATTACTTTTGAAATAGTAACCGACGAATGTGCTGAAAATAAATCATGCCGATTACTATTGAAATAGTTACCGACGAATGTGCTGAAAATAAAAATCTTACCGATTACTTTTGAAATAGTAACCAACGAATGTACTGAAAATAAATCATGCCGATTACCTTTGAAATAGTAACCGACGAATATGTTGAAAATAAAAATCTTACCGATTACTTTTGAAATAGTAACCAACGAATATGCTGAAAATAAAGTCTTGCCGATTACTTTTGAAATAGTAAACGACGAATATGTTGAAAATAAAAATCTTGTCGATTACTTTTAAAATAGTAACCGACAAATATGTTGAAAATAAAAATCTTGCCGATTACTTTTGAAATAGTCACCGACGAATATGCTGAAAATAAAAATCTTGCCGATTACTTTTGAAATAGTAACCGACGAATGTACTGAAAATAAATCATGCCGATTACTTTCGAAATAGTAAGCGACGAATATGTTGAAAATAAAAATCTTACTGATTACTTTTAAAATAGTAACCAACGAATGTACTGAAAATAAAGTCTTGCCGATTACTTTTGAAATAGTAACCGACGAATGTGCAGAAAATAGATCATGCCGATTACTTTTGAAATAGTAACCGACGAATGTGTTGAAAATAAATCATGCCGATTGCTTTTGAAATAGTAACCGACGAATGTGTTGAAAATAAATCATGCCGATTGCTTTTGAAATAGTAAGCAACGAATATGTTGAAAATAAAAATCTTAACGATTACTTTTAAAATAGTAACCAACGAATGTACTGAAAATAAATCATGCCGATTACCTTTGAAATAGTAACCGACCAATATGTTGAAAATAAAAATCTTATCGATTACTTTTGAAATAGTAACCAACGAATATGCTGAAAATAAAGTCTTGCCCATTACTTTTGAAATAGTAACCTGACGAATGTGCTGAAAATAAATCATGCCGATTACTTTTGAAATAGTCACCGACGAATATGCTGAAAATAAAAATCTTGCCGATTAATTTTAAAATAGTAACCAACGAATGTACTGAAAAAAATCATGCCGATTACTTTTGAAATAGGAACCGACGAATATGTTGAAAATAAAAATCTTGTCGATTACTTTTAAAATAGTAACCGACAAATATGCTGAAAATAAAAATCTTGCCGATTACTTTTGAAATAGTAACCGACGAATGTGCAGAAAATAGATCATGCCGATTACCTTTGAAATAGTAACCGACGAATATGTTGAAAATAAAAATCTTACCGATTACTTTTGAAATAGTAACCAACGAATATGCTGAAAATAAAGTCTTGCCGATTACTTTTGAAATATTAAACGACGAATATGTTGAAAATAAAAATCTTGTCGATTACTTTTAAAATAGTAACCGACAAATATGTTGAAAATAAAAATCTTGCCGATTACTTTTGAAATAGTCACCGACGAATATGCTGAAGATAAAAATCTTGCCGATTACTTTTGAAATAGTAACCGACGAATGTGCTGAAAATAAATCATGCCGATTAATTTCGAAATAGTAAGCGACGAATATGTTGAAAATAAAAATCTTACCGATTACTTTTAAAATAGTAAACAACGAATGTACTGAAAATAAAGTCTTGCCGATTACTTTTGAAATAGGAACCGACGAATATGTTGAAAATAAAAATCTTGTCGATTACTTTTAAAATAGTAACCGACAAATATGCTGAAAATAAAAATCTTGCCGATTACTTTTGAAATAGTAACCGACGAATGTGCAGAAAATAGATCATGCCGATTACTTTTGAAATAGTAACCGACGAATGTGTTGAAAATAAATCATGCCGATTACTTTTGAAATAGTAACCGACGAATGTGCTGAAAATAAATCATGCCGATTACTATTGAAATAGTTACCGACGAATGTGCTGAAAATAAAAATCTTACCGATTACTTTTGAAATAGTAACCAACGAATGTACTGAAAATAAATCATGCCGATTACCTTTGAAATAGTAACCGACGAATATGTTGAAAATAAAAATCTTACCGATTACTTTTGAAATAGTAACCAACGAATATGCTGAAAATAAAGTCTTGCCGATTACTTTTGAAATAGTAAACGACGAATATGTTGAAAATAAAAATCTTGTCGATTACTTTTAAAATAGTAACCGACAAATATGTTGAAAATAAAAATCTTGCCGATTACTTTTGAAATAGTCACCGACGAATATGCTGAAAATAAAAATCTTGCCGATTACTTTTGAAATAGTAACCGACGAATGTACTGAAAATAAATCATGCCGATTACTTTCGAAATAGTAAGCGACGAATATGTTGAAAATAAAAATCTTACTCATTACTTTTAAAATAGTAACCAACGAATGTACTGAAAATAAAGTCTTGCCGATTACTTTTGAAATAGTAACCGAGAATGTGCAGAAAATAGATCATGCCGATTACTTTTGAAATAGTAACCGACGAATGTGTTGAAAATAAATCATGCCGATTACTTTTGAAATAGTAACCGACGAATGTGCTGAAAATAAATCATGCCGATTACTTTCGAAATAGTAAGCAACGAATATGTGGAAAATAAAAATATTACCGATTACTTTTAAAATAGTAACCAACGAATGTACTGAAAATAAATCATGCCGATTACCTTTGAAATAGTAACCGACGAATATGTTGAAAATAAAAATCTTATCGATTACTTTTGAAATAGTAACCAACGAATATGCTGAAAATAAAGTCTTGCCCATAACTTTTGAAATAGTAACCTGACGAATGTGCTGAAAATAAATCATGCCGATTACTTTTGAAATAGTCACCGACGAATATGCTGAAAATAAAAATCTTGCCGATTACTTTTGAAATAGTAACCGACGAATGTGCTGAAAATAAATCATGCCGATTACTTTCGAAATAGTAAGCAACGAATATGTTGAAAAAAAAAATCTTACCGATTACTTTTAAAATAGTAACCAACGAATGTACTGAAAATAAAGTCTTGCCGATTACTTTTGAAATAGTAACCGACGAATGTGCAGAAAATAGATCATGCCGATTACTTTTGAAATAGTAACCGACGAATGTGTTGAAAATAAATCATGCCGATTACTTTTGAAATAGTAACCGACGAATGTGCTGAAAATAAATCATGCCGATTACTATTGAAATAGTTACCGACGAATGTGCTGAAAATAAAAATCTTACCGATTACTTTTGAAATAGTAACCAACGAATGTACTGAAAATAAATCATGCCGATTACCTTTGAAATAGTAACCGACGAATATGTTGAAAATAAAAATCTTACCGATTACTTTTGAAATAGTAACCAACGAATATGCTGAAAATAAAGTCTTGCCGATTACTTTTGAAATAGTAAACGACGAATATGTTGAAAATAAAAATCTTGTCGATTACTTTTAAAATAGTAACCGACAAATATGTTGAAAATAAAAATCTTGCCGATTACTTTTGAAATAGTCACCGACGAATATGCTGAAAATAAAAATCTTGCCGATTACATTTGAAATAGTAACCGACGAATGTACTGAAAATAAATCATGCCGATTACTTTCGAAATAGTAAGCGACGAATATGTTGAAAATAAAAATCTTACTCATTACTTTTAAAATAGTAACCAACGAATGTACTGAAAATAAAGTCTTGCCGATTACTTTTGAAATAGTAACCGACGAATGTGCAGAAAATAGATCATGCCGATTACTTTTGAAATAGTAACCGACGAATGTGTTGAAAATAAATCATGCCGATTACTTTTGAAATAGTAACCGACGAATGTGCTGAAAATAAATCATGCCGATTACTTTCGAAATAGTAAGCAACGAATATGTGGAAAATAAAAATATTACCGATTACTTTTAAAATAGTAACCAACGAATGTACTGAAAATAAATCATGCCGATTACCTTTGAAATAGTAACCGACGAATATGTTGAAAATAAAAATCTTATCGATTACTTTTGAAATAGTAACCAACGAATATGCTGAAAATAAAGTCTTGCCCATAACTTTTGAAATAGTAACCTGACGAATGTGCTGAAAATAAATCATGCCGATTACTTTTGAAATAGTCACCGACGAATATGCTGAAAATAAAAATCTTGCCGATTACTTTTGAAATAGTAACCGACGAATGTGCTGAAAATAAATCATGCCGATTACTTTCGAAATAGTAAGCAACGAATATGTTGAAAAAAAAAATCTTACCGATTACTTTTAAAATAGTAACCAACGAATGTACTGAAAATAAAGTCTTGCCGATTACTTTTGAAATAGTAACCGACGAATGTGCAGAAAATAGATCATGCCGATTACTTTTGAAATAGTAACCGACGAATGTGTTGAAAATAAATCATGCCGATTACTTTTGAAATAGTAACCGACGAATGTGCTGAAAATAAATCATGCCGATTACTATTGAAATAGTTACCGACGAATGTGCTGAAAATAAAAATCTTACCGATTACTTTTGAAATAGTAACCAACGAATGTACTGAAAATAAATCATGCCGATTACCTTTGAAATAGTAACCGACGAATATGTTGAAAATAAAAATCTTACCGATTACTTTTGAAATAGTAACCAACGAATATGCTGAAAATAAAGTCTTGCCGATTACTTTTGAAATAGTAAACGACGAATATGTTGAAAATAAAAATCTTGTCGATTACTTTTAAAATAGTAACCGACAAATATGTTGAAAATAAAAATCTTGCCGATTACTTTTGAAATAGTCACCGACGAATATGCTGAAAATAAAAATCTTGCCGATTACTTTTGAAATAGTAACCGACGAATGTACTGAAAATAAATCATGCCGGTTACTTTCGAAATAGTAAGCGACGAATATGTTGAAAATAAAAATCTTACTGATTACTTTTAAAATAGTAACCAACGAATGTACTGAAAATAAAGTCTTGCCGATTACTTTTGAAATAGTAACCGACGAATGTGCAGAAAATAGATCATGCCGATTACTTTTGAAATAGTAACCGACGAATGTGTTGAAAATAAATCATGCCGATTGCTTTTGAAATAGTAACCGACGAATGTGTTGAAAATAAATCATGCCGATTGCTTTTGAAATAGTAAGCAACGAATATGTTGAAAATAAAAATCTTAACGATTACTTTTAAAATAGTAACCAACGAATGTACTGAAAATAAATCATGCCGATTACCTTTGAAATAGTAACCGACCAATATGTTGAAAATAAAAATCTTATCGATTACTTTTGAAATAGTAACCAACGAATATGCTGAAAATAAAGTCTTGCCCATTACTTTTGAAATAGTAACCTGACGAATGTGCTGAAAATAAATCATGCCGATTACTTTTGAAATAGTCACCGACGAATATGCTGAAAATAAAAATCTTGTCGATTACTTTTAAAATAGTAACCGACAAATATGCTGAAAATAAAAATCTTGCCGATTACTTTTGAAATAGTAACCGACGAATGTGCAGAAAATAGATCATGCCGATTACCTTTGAAATAGTAACCGACGAATATGTTGAAAATAAAAATCTTACCGATTACTTTTGAAATAGTAACCAACGAATATGCTGAAAATAAAGTCTTGCCGATTACTTTTGAAATATTAAACGACGAATATGTTGAAAATAAAAATCTTGTCGATTACTTTTAAAATAGTAACCGACAAATATGTTGAAAATAAAAATCTTGCCGATTACTTTTGAAATAGTCACCGACGAATATGCTGAAGATAAAAATCTTGCCGATTACTTTTGAAATAGTAACCGACGAATGTGCTGAAAATAAATCATGCCGATTAATTTCGAAATAGTAAGCGACGAATATGTTGAAAATAAAAATCTTACCGATTACTTTTAAAATAGTAAACAACGAATGTACTGAAAATAAAGTCTTGCCGATTACTTTTGAAATAGGAACCGACGAATATGTTGAAAATAAAAATCTTGTCGATTACTTTTAAAATAGTAACCGACAAATATGCTGAAAATAAAAATCTTGCCGATTACTTTTGAAATAGTAACCGACGAATGTGCAGAAAATAGATCATGCCGATTACTTTTGAAATAGTAACCGACGAATGTGTTGAAAATAAATCATGCCGATTACTTTTGAAATAGTAACCGACGAATGTGCTGAAAATAAATCATGCGGATTACTATTGAAATAGTTACCGACGAATGTGCTGAAAATAAAAATCTTACCGATTACTTTTGAAATAGTAACCAACGAATGTACTGAAAATAAATCATGCCGATTACCTTTGAAATAGTAACCGACGAATATGTTGAAAATAAAAATCTTACCGATTACTTTTGAAATAGTAACCAACGAATATGCTGAAAATAAAGTCTTGCCGATTACTTTTGAAATAGTAAACGACGAATATGTTGAAAATAAAAATCTTGTCGATTACTTTTAAAATAGTAACCGACAAATATGTTGAAAATAAAAATCTTGCCGATTACTTTTGAAATAGTCACCGACGAATATGCTGAAAATAAAAATCTTGCCGATTACTTTTGAAATAGTAACCGACGAATGTACTGAAAATAAATCATGCCGATTACTTTCGAAATAGTAAGCGACGAATATGTTGAAAATAAAAATCTTACTCATTACTTTTAAAATAGTAACCAACGAATGTACTGAAAATAAAGTCTTGCCGATTACTTTTGAAATAGTAACCGACGAATGTGCAGAAAATAGATCATGCCGATTACTTTTGAAATAGTAACCGACGAATGTGTTGAAAATAAATCATGCCGATTACTTTTGAAATAGTAACCGACGAATGTGCTGAAAATAAATCATGCCGATTACTTTCGAAATAGTAAGCAACGAATATGTTGAAAATAAAAATATTACCGATTACTTTTAAAATAGTAACCAACGAATGTACTGAAAATAAATCATGCCGATTACCTTTGAAATAGTAACCGACGAATATGTTGAAAATAAAAATCTTATCGATTACTTTTGAAATAGTAACCAACGAATATGCTGAAAATAAAGTCTTGCCCATAACTTTTGAAATAGTAACCTGACGAATGTGCTGAAAATAAATCATGCCGATTACTTTTGAAATAGTCACCGACGAATATGCTGAAAATAAAAATCTTGCCGATTACTTTTGAAATAGTAACCGACGAATGTGCTGAAAATAAATCATGCCGATTACTTTCGAAATAGTAAGCAACGAATATGTTGAAAAAAAAAATCTTACCGATTACTTTTAAAATAGTAACCAACGAATGTACTGAAAATAAATCATGCCGATTACTTTTGAAATAGGAACCGACGAATATGTTGAAAATAAAAATCTTGTCGATTACTTTTAAAATAGTAACCGACAAATATGCTGAAAATAAAAATCTTGCCGATTACTTTTGAAATAGTAACCGACGAATGTGCAGAAAATAGATCATGCCGATTACTTTTGAAATAGTAACCGACGAATGTGTTGAAAATAAATCATGCCGATTACTTTTGAAATAGTAACCGACGAATGTGCTGAAAATAAATCATGCCGATTACTTTCGAAATAGTAAGCAACGAATATGTTGAAAATAAAAATCTTACCGATTACTTTTAAAATAGTAACCAACGAATGTACTGAAAATAAATCATGCCGATTACCTTTGAAATAGTAACCGACCAATATGTTGAAAATAAAAATCTTATCGATTACTTTTGAAATAGTAACCAACGAATATGCTGAAAATAAAGTCTTGCCCATTACTTTTGAAATAGTAACCTGACGAATGTGCTGAAAATAAATGATGCCGATTACTTTTGAAATAGTCACCGACGAATATGCTGAAAATAAAAATCTTGCCGATTACTTTTAAAATAGTAACCAACGAATGTACTGAAAAAAATCATGCCGATTACTTTTGAAATAGGAACCGACAAATATGTTGAAAATAAAAATCTTGTCGATTACTTTTAAAATAGTAACCGACAAATATGCTGAAAATAAAAATCTTGCCGATTACTTTTGAAATAGTAACCGACGAATGTGCAGAAAATAGATCATGCCGATTACCTTTGAAATAGTAACCGACGAATATGTTGAAAATAAAAATCTTACCGATTACTTTTGAAATAGTAACCAACGAATATGCTGAAAATAAAGTCTTGCCGATTACTTTTGAAATATTAAACGACGAATATGTTGAAAATAAATCATGCCGATTACTTTTGAAATAGTAACCGACGAATGTGCTGAAAATAAATCATGCCGATTACTATTGAAATAGTTACCGACGAATGTGCTGAAAATAAAAATCTTGCCGATTACTTTTGAAATAGTAACCGACGAATGTGCAGAAAATAGATCATGCCGATTACTTTTGAAATAGTAACCGACGAATGTGTTGAAAATAAATCATGCCGATTACTTTTGAAATAGTAACCGACTAATGTCCTGAAAATAAATCATTCCGATTACTTTCGAAATAGTAAGCAACGAATATGTTGAAAATAAAAATCTTACCGATTACTTTTAAAATAGTAACCAACGAATGTACTGAAAATAAATCATGCCGATTACCTTTGAAATAGTAACCGACGAATATGTTGAAAATAAAAATCTTACCGATTACTTTTGAAATAGTAACCAACGAATATGCTGAAAATAAAGTCTTGCCGATTACTTTTGAAATAGTAAACGACGAATATGTTGAAAATAAAAATCTTGTCTATTACTTTTAAAATAGTAACCGACAAATATGCTGAAAATAAAAATCTTGCCGATTACTTTTGAAATAGTAACCGACGAATGTGCAGAAAATAGATCATGCCGATTACTTTTGAAATAGTAACCGATGAATGTGTTGAAAATAAATCATGCCGATTACTTTTGAAATAGTAACCGACTAATGTCCTGAAAATAAATCATTCCGATTACTTTCGAAATAGTAAGCAACGAATATGTTGAAAATAAAAATCTTACCGATTACTTTTAAAATAGTAACCAACGAATGTACTGAAAATAAATCATGCCGATTACCTTTGAAATAGTAACCGACGAATATGTTGAAAATAAAAATCTTACCGATTACTTTTGAAATAGTAACCAACGAATATGCTGAAAATAAAGTCTTGCCGATTACTTTTGAAATAGTAAACGACGAATATGTTGAAAATAAAAATCTTGTCGATTACTTTTAAAATAGTAACCGGCAAATATGTTGAAAATAAAAATCTTGCCGATTACTTTTGAAATAGTCACCGACGAATATGCTGAAAATAAAAATCTTGCCGATTACTTTTGAAATAGTAACCGACGAATGTGCTGAAAATAAATCATGCCGATTACTTTCGAAATAGTAAGCGACAAATATGTTGAAAATAAAAATCTTACCGATTACTTTTAAAATAGTAACCAACGAATGTACTAAAAATAAAGTCTTGCCGATTACTTTTGAAATAGTAACCGACGAATGTGCAGAAAATAGATCATGCCGATTACTTTTGAAATAGTAACCGACGAATGTGTTGAAAATAAATCATGCCGATTGCTTTTGAAATAGTAACCGACGAATGTGTTGAAAATAAATCATGCCGATTGCTTTTGAAATAGTAAGCAACGAATATGTTGAAAATAAAAATCTTAACGATTACTTTTAAAATAGTAACCAACGAATGTACTGAAAATAAATCATGCCGATTACCTTTGAAATAGTAACCGACCAATATGTTGAAAATAAAAATCTTATCGATTACTTTTGAAATAGTAACCAACGAATATGCTGAAAATAAAGTCTTGCCCATTACTTTTGAAATAGTAACCTGACGAATGTGCTGAAAATAAATCATGCCGATTACTTTTGAAATAGTCACCGACGAATATGCTGAAAATAAAAATCTTGCCGATTACTTTTAAAATAGTAACCAACGAATGTACTGAAAAAAATCATGCCGATTACTTTTGAAATAGGAACCGACGAATATGTTGAAAATAAAAATCTTGTCGATTACTTTTAAAATAGTAACCGACAAATATGCTGAAAATAAAAATCTTGCCGATTACTTTTGAAATAGTAACCGACGAATGTGCAGAAAATAGATCATGCCGATTACCTTTGAAATAGTAACCGACGAATATGTTGAAAATAAAAATCTTACCGATTACTTTTGAAATAGTAACCAACGAATATGCTGAAAATAAAGTCTTGCCGATTACTTTTGAAATATTAAACGACGAATATGTTGAAAATAAAAATCTTGTCGATTACTTTTAAAATAGTAACCGACAAATATGTTGAAAATAAAAATCTTGCCGATTACTTTTGAAATAGTCACCGACGAATATGCTGAAGATAAAAATCTTGCCGATTACTTTTGAAATAGTAACCGACGAATGTGCTGAAAATAAATCATGCCGATTAATTTCGAAATAGTAAGCGACGAATATGTTGAAAATAAAAATCTTACCGATTACTTTTAAAATAGTAAACAACGAATGTACTGAAAATAAAGTCTTGCCGATTACTTTTGAAATAGGAACCGACGAATATGTTGAAAATAAAAATCTTGTCGATTACTTTTAAAATAGTAACCGACAAATATGCTGAAAATAAAAATCTTGCCGATTACTTTTGAAATAGTAACCGACGAATGTGCAGAAAATAGATCATGCCGATTACTTTTGAAATAGTAACCGACGAATGTGTTGAAAATAAATCATGCCGATTACTTTTGAAATAGTAACCGACGAATGTGCTGAAAATAAATCATGTCGATTACTATTGAAATAGTTACCGACGAATGTGCTGAAAATAAAAATCTTACCGATTACTTTTGAAATAGTAACCAACGAATGTACTGAAAATAAATCATGCCGATTACCTTTGAAATAGTAACCGACGAATATGTTGAAAATAAAAATCTTACCGATTACTTTTGAAATAGTAACCAACGAATATGCTGAAAATAAAGTCTTGCCGATTACTTTTGAAATAGTAAACGACGAATATGTTGAAAATAAAAATCTTGTCGATTACTTTTAAAATAGTAACCGACAAATATGTTGAAAATAAAAATCTTGCCGATTACTTTTGAAATAGTCACCGACGAATATGCTGAAAATAAAAATCTTGCCGATTACTTTTGAAATAGTAACCGACGAATGTACTGAAAATAAATCATGCCGATTACTTTCGAAATAGTAAGCGACGAA
Source organism: Medicago lupulina (assembly GCA_958299785.1). NCBI lineage: Eukaryota > Viridiplantae > Streptophyta > Magnoliopsida > Fabales > Fabaceae > Medicago > Medicago lupulina. The sequence goes on from OY283142.1 coordinate 37,585,608, forward strand.
TATGTTGAAAATAAAAATCTTACTCATTACTTTTAAAATAGTAACCAACGAATGTACTGAAAATAAAGTCTTGCCGATTACTTTCGAAATAGTAACCGACGAATGTGCAGAAAATAGATCATGCCGATTACTTTTGAAATAGGAACCGACGAATGTGTTGAAAATAAATCATGCCGATTACTTTTGAAATAGTAACCGACGAATGTGCTGAAAATAAATCATGCCGATTACTTTCGAAATAGTAAGCAACGAATATGTTGAAAATAAAAATATTACCGATTACTTTTAAAATAGTAACCAACGAATGTACTGAAAATAAATCATGCCGATTACCTTTGAAATAGTAACCGACGAATATGTTGAAAATAAAAATCTTATCGATTACTTTTGAAATAGTAACCAACGAATATGCTGAAAATAAAGTCTTGCCCATAACTTTTGAAATAGTAACCTGACGAATGTGCTGAAAATAAATCATGCCGATTACTTTTGAAATAGTCACCGACGAATATGCTGAAAATAAAAATCTTGCCGATTACTTTTGAAATAGTAACCGACGAATGTGCTGAAAATAAATCATGCCGATTACTTTCGAAATAGTAAGCAACGAATATGTTGAAAAAAAAAATCTTACCGATTACTTTTAAAATAGTAACCAACGAATGTACTGAAAATAAATCATGCCGATTACTTTTGAAATAGGAACCGACGAATATGTTGAAAATAAAAATCTTGTCGATTACTTTTAAAATAGTAACCGACAAATATGCTGAAAATAAAAATCTTGCCGATTACTTTTGAAATAGTAACCGACGAATGTGCAGAAAATAGATCATGCCGATTACTTTTGAAATAGTAACCGACGAATGTGTTGAAAATAAATCATGCCGATTACTTTTGAAATAGTAACCGACGAATGTGCTGAAAATAAATCATGCCGATTACTTTCGAAATAGTAAGCAACGAATATGTTGAAAATAAAAATCTTACCGATTACTTTTAAAATAGTAACCAACGAATGTACTGAAAATAAATCATGCCGATTACCTTTGAAATAGTAACCGACCAATATGTTGAAAATAAAAATCTTATCGATTACTTTTGAAATAGTAACCAACGAATATGCTGAAAATAAAGTCTTGCCCATTACTTTTGAAATAGTAACCTGACGAATGTGCTGAAAATAAATCATGCCGATTACTTTTGAAATAGTCACCGACGAATATGCTGAAAATAAAAATCTTGCCGATTACTTTTAAAATAGTAACCAACGAATGTACTGAAAAAAATCATGCCGATTACTTTTGAAATAGGAACCGACAAATATGTTGAAAATAAAAATCTTGTCGATTACTTTTAAAATAGTAACCGACAAATATGCTGAAAATAAAAATCATGCCGATTACTTTTGAAATAGTAACCGACGAATGTGTTGAAAATAAATCATGCCGATTACTTTTGAAATAGTAACCGACTAATGTCCTGAAAATAAATCATTCCGATTACTTTCGAAATAGTAAGCAACGAATATGTTGAAAATAAAAATCTTACCGATTACTTTTAAAATAGTAACCAACGAATGTACTGAAAATAAATCATGCCGATTACCTTTGAAATAGTAACCGACGAATATGTTGAAAATAAAAATCTTACCGATTACTTTTGAAATAGTAACCAACGAATATGCTGAAAATAAAGTCTTGCCGATTACTTTTGAAATAGTAAACGACGAATATGTTGAAAATAAAAATCTTGTCGATTACTTTTAAAATAGTAACCGACAAATATGCTGAAAATAAAAATCTTGCCGATTACTTTTGAAATAGTAACCGACGAATGTGCAGAAAATAGATCATGCCGATTACTTTTGAAATAGTAACCGATGAATGTGTTGAAAATAAATCATGCCGATTACTTTTGAAATAGTAACCGACTAATGTCCTGAAAATAAATCATTCCGATTACTTTCGAAATAGTAAGCAACGAATATGTTGAAAATAAAAATCTTACCGATTACTTTTAAAATAGTAACCAACGAATGTACTGAAAATAAATCATGCCGATTACCTTTGAAATAGTAACCGACGAATATGTTGAAAATAAAAATCTTACCGATTACTTTTGAAATAGTAACCAACGAATATGCTGAAAATAAAGTCTTGTCGATTACTTTTAAAATAGTAACCGACAAATATGTTGAAAATAAAAATCTTGCCGATTACTTTTGAAATAGTCACCGACGAATATGCTGAAAATAAAAATCTTGCCGATTACTTTTGAAATAGTAACCGACGAATGTGCTGAAAATAAATCATGCCGATTACTTTCGAAATAGTAAGCGACAAATATGTTGAAAATAAAAATCTTACCGATTACTTTTAAAATAGTAACCAACGAATGTACTAAAAATAAAGTCTTGCCGATTACTTTTGAAATAGTAACCGACGAATGTGCAGAAAATAGATCATGCCGATTACTTTTGAAATAGTAACCGACGAATGTGTTGAAAATAAATCATGTCGATTGCTTTTGAAATAGTAACCGACGAATGTGTTGAAAATAAATCATGCCGATTGCTTTTGAAATAGTAAGCAACGAATATGTTGAAAATAAAAATCTTAACGATTACTTTTAAAATAGTAACCAACGAATGTACTGAAAATAAATCATGCCGATTACCTTTGAAATAGTAACCGACCAATATGTTGAAAATAAAAATCTTATCGATTACTTTTGAAATAGTAACCAACGAATATGCTGAAAATAAAGTCTTGCCCATTACTTTTGAAATAGTAACCTGACGAATGTGCTGAAAATAAATCATGCCGATTACTTTTGAAATAGTCACCGACGAATATGCTGAAAATAAAAATCTTGCCGATTACTTTTAAAATAGTAACCAACGAATGTACTGAAAAAAATCATGCCGATTACTTTTGAAATAGGAACCGACGAATATGTTGAAAATAAAAATCTTGTCGATTACTTTTAAAATAGTAACCGACAAATATGCTGAAAATAAAAATCTTGCCGATTACTTTTGAAATAGTAACCGACGAATGTGCAGAAAATAGATCATGCCGATTACCTTTGAAATAGTAACCGACGAATATGTTGAAAATAAAAATCTTACCGATTACTTTTGAAATAGTAACCAACGAATATGCTGAAAATAAAGTCTTGCCGATTACTTTTGAAATATTAAACGACGAATATGTTGAAAATAAAAATCTTGTCGATTACTTTTAAAATAGTAACCGACAAATATGTTGAAAATAAAAATCTTGCCGATTACTTTTGAAATAGTCACCGACGAATATGCTGAAGATAAAAATCTTGCCGATTACTTTTGAAATAGTAACCGACGAATGTGCTGAAAATAAATCATGCCGATTAATTTCGAAATAGTAAGCGACGAATATGTTGAAAATAAAAATCTTACCGATTACTTTTAAAATAGTAAACAACGAATGTACTGAAAATAAAGTCTTGCCGATTACTTTTGAAATAGGAACCGACGAATATGTTGAAAATAAAAATCTTGTCGATTACTTTTAAAATAGTAACCGACAAATATGCTGAAAATAAAAATCTTGCCGATTACTTTTGAAATAGTAACCGACGAATGTGCAGAAAATAGATCATGCCGATTACTTTTGAAATAGTAACCGACGAATGTGTTGAAAATAAATCATGCCGATTACTTTTGAAATAGTAACCGACGAATGTGCTGAAAATAAATCATGCCGATTACTATTGAAATAGTTACCGACGAATGTGCTGAAAATAAAAATCTTACCGATTACTTTTGAAATAGTAACCAACGAATGTACTGAAAATAAATCATGCCGATTACCTTTGAAATAGTAACCGACGAATATGTTGAAAATAAAAATCTTACCGATTACTTTTGAAATAGTAACCAACGAATGTACTGAAAATAAATCATGCCGATTACCTTTGAAATAGTAACCGACGAATATGTTGAAAATAAAAATCTTATCGATTACTTTTGAAATAGTAACCAACGAATATGCTGAAAATAAAGTCTTGCCCATAACTTTTGAAATAGTAACCTGACGAATGTGCTGAAAATAAATCATGCCGATTACTTTTGAAATAGTCACCGACGAATATGCTGAAAATAAAAATCTTGCCGATTACTTTTGAAATAGTAACCGACGAATGTGCTGAAAATAAATCATGCCGATTACTTTCGAAATAGTAAGCAACGAATATGTTGAAAAAAAAAATCTTACCGATTACTTTTAAAATAGTAACCAACGAATGTACTGAAAATAAATCATGCCGATTACTTTTGAAATAGGAACCGACGAATATGTTGAAAATAAAAATCTTGTCGATTACTTTTAAAATAGTAACCGACAAATATGCTGAAAATAAAAATCTTGCCGATTACTTTTGAAATAGTAACCGACGAATGTGCAGAAAATAGATCATGCCGATTACTTTTGAAATAGTAACCGACGAATGTGTTGAAAATAAATCATGCCGATTACTTTTGAAATAGTAACCGACGAATGTGCTGAAAATAAATCATGCCGATTACTTTCGAAATAGTAAGCAACGAATATGTTGAAAATAAAAATCTTACCGATTACTTTTAAAATAGTAACCAACGAATGTACTGAAAATAAATCATGCCGATTACCTTTGAAATAGTAACCGACCAATATGTTGAAAATAAAAATCTTATCGATTACTTTTGAAATAGTAACCAACGAATATGCTGAAAATAAAGTCTTGCCCATTACTTTTGAAATAGTAACCTGACGAATGTGCTGAAAATAAATCATGCCGATTACTTTTGAAATAGTCACCGACGAATATGCTGAAAATAAAAATCTTGCCGATTACTTTTAAAATAGTAACCAACGAATGTACTGAAAAAAATCATGCCGATTACTTTTGAAATAGGAACCGACAAATATGTTGAAAATAAAAATCTTGTCGATTACTTTTAAAATAGTAACCGACAAATATGCTGAAAATAAAAATCATGCCGATTACTTTTGAAATAGTAACCGACGAATGTGTTGAAAATAAATCATGCCGATTACTTTTGAAATAGTAACCGACTAATGTCCTGAAAATAAATCATTCCGATTACTTTCGAAATAGTAAGCAACGAATATGTTGAAAATAAAAATCTTACCGATTACTTTTAAAATAGTAACCAACGAATGTACTGAAAATCAATCATGCCGATTACCTTTGAAATAGTAACCGACGAATATGTTGAAAATAAAAATCTTACCGATTACTTTTGAAATAGTAACCAACGAATATGCTGAAAATAAAGTCTTGCCGATTACTTTTGAAATAGTAAACGACGAATATGTTGAAAATAAAAATCTTGTCGATTACTTTTAAAATAGTAACCGACAAATATGCTGAAAATAAAAATCTTGCCGATTACTTTTGAAATAGTAACCGACGAATGTGCAGAAAATAGATCATGCCGATTACTTTTGAAATAGTAACCGATGAATGTGTTGAAAATAAATCATGCCGATTACTTTTGAAATAGTAACCGACTAATGTCCTGAAAATAAATCATTCCGATTACTTTCGAAATAGTAAGCAACGAATATGTTGAAAATAAAAATCTTACCGATTACTTTTAAAATAGTAACCAACGAATGTACTGAAAATAAATCATGCCGATTACCTTTGAAATAGTAACCGACGAATATGTTGAAAATAAAAATCTTACCGATTACTTTTGAAATAGTAACCAACGAATATGCTGAAAATAAAGTCTTGTCGATTACTTTTAAAATAGTAACCGACAAATATGTTGAAAATAAAAATCTTGCCGATTACTTTTGAAATAGTCACCGACGAATATGCTGAAAATAAAAATCTTGCCGATTACTTTTGAAATAGTAACCGACGAATGTGCTGAAAATAAATCATGCCGATTACTTTCGAAATAGTAAGCGACAAATATGTTGAAAATAAAAATCTTACCGATTACTTTTAAAATAGTAACCAACGAATGTACTAAAAATAAAGTCTTGCCGATTACTTTTGAAATAGTAACCGACGAATGTGCAGAAAATAGATCATGCCGATTACTTTTGAAATAGTAACCGACGAATGTGTTGAAAATAAATCATGCCGATTGCTTTTGAAATAGTAACCGACGAATGTGCTGAAAATAAATCATGCCGATTACTTTCGAAATAGTAAGCAACGAATATGTTGAAAATAAAAATCTTACCGATTACTTTTAAAATAGTAACCAACGAATGTACTGAAAATAAATCATGCCGATTACCTTTGAAATAGTAACCGACCAATATGTTGAAAATAAAAATCTTATCGATTACTTTTGAAATAGTAACCAACGAATATGCTGAAAATAAAGTCTTGCCCATTACTTTTGAAATAGTAACCTGACGAATGTGCTGAAAATAAATCATGCCGATTACTTTTGAAATAGTCACCGACGAATATGCTGAAAATAAAAATCTTGCCGATTACTTTTAAAATAGTAACCAACGAATGTACTGAAAAAAATCATGCCGATTACTTTTGAAATAGGAACCGACGAATATGTTGAAAATAAAAATCTTGTCGATTACTTTTAAAATAGTAACCGACAAATATGCTGAAAATAAAAATCTTGCCGATTACTTTTGAAATAGTAACCGACGAATGTGCAGAAAATAGATCATGCCGATTACCTTTGAAATAGTAACCGACGAATATGTTGAAAATAAAAATCTTACCGATTACTTTTGAAATAGTAACCAACGAATATGCTGAAAATAAAGTCTTGCCGATTACTTTTGAAATATTAAACGACGAATATGTTGAAAATAAAAATCTTGTCGATTACTTTTAAAATAGTAACCGACAAATATGTTGAAAATAAAAATCTTGCCGATTACTTTTGAAATAGTCACCGACGAATATGCTGAAGATAAAAATCTTGCCGATTACTTTTGAAATAGTAACCGACGAATGTGCTGAAAATAAATCATGCCGATTAATTTCGAAATAGTAAGCGACGAATATGTTGAAAATAAAAATCTTACCGATTACTTTTAAAATAGTAAACAACGAATGTACTGAAAATAAAGTCTTGCCGATTACTTTTGAAATAGGAACCGACGAATATGTTGAAAATAAAAATCTTGTCGATTACTTTTAAAATAGTAACCGACAAATATGCTGAAAATAAAAATCTTGCCGATTACTTTTGAAATAGTAACCGACGAATGTGCAGAAAATAGATCATGCCGATTACTTTTGAAATAGTAACCGACGAATGTGTTGAAAATAAATCATGCCGATTACTTTTGAAATAGTAACCGACGAATGTGCTGAAAATAAATCATGTCGATTACTATTGAAATAGTTACCGACGAATGTGCTGAAAATAAAAATCTTACCGATTACTTTTGAAATAGTAACCAACGAATGTACTGAAAATAAATCATGCCGATTACCTTTGAAATAGTAACCGACGAATATGTTGAAAATAAAAATCTTACCGATTACTTTTGAAATAGTAACCAACGAATATGCTGAAAATAAAGTCTTGCCGATTACTTTTGAAATAGTAAACGACGAATATGTTGAAAATAAAAATCTTGTCGATTACTTTTAAAATAGTAACCGACAAATATGTTGAAAATAAAAATCTTGCCGATTACTTTTGAAATAGTCACCGACGAATATGCTGAAAATAAAAATCTTGCCGATTACTTTTGAAATAGTAACCGACGAATGTACTGAAAATAAATCATGCCGATTACTTTCGAAATAGTAAGCGACGAATATGTTGAAAATAAAAATCTTACTCATTACTTTTAAAATAGTAACCAACGAATGTACTGAAAATAAAGTCTTGCCGATTACTTTTGAAATAGTAACCGACGAATGTGCAGAAAATAGATCATGCCGATTACTTTTGAAATAGTAACCGACGAATGTGTTGAAAATAAATCATGCCGATTACTTTTGAAATAGTAACCGACGAATGTGCTGAAAATAAATCATGCCGATTACTTTCGAAATAGTAAGCAACGAATATGTTGAAAATAAAAATATTACCGATTACTTTTAAAATAGTAACCAACGAATGTACTGAAAATAAATCATGCCGATTACCTTTGAAATAGTAACCGACGAATATGTTGAAAATAAAAATCTTATCGATTACTTTTGAAATAGTAACCAACGAATATGCTGAAAATAAAGTCTTGCCCATAACTTTTGAAATAGTAACCTGACGAATGTGCTGAAAATAAATCATGCCGATTACTTTTGAAATAGTCACCGACGAATATGCTGAAAATAAAAATCTTGCCGATTACTTTTGAAATAGTTACCGACGAATGTGCTGAAAATAAATCATGCCGATTACTTTCGAAATAGTAAGCAACGAATATGTTGAAAAAAAAAATCTTACCGATTACTTTTAAAATAGTAACCAACGAATGTACTGAAAATAAATCATGCCGATTACTTTTGAAATAGGAACCGACGAATATGTTGAAAATAAAAATCTTGTCGATTACTTTTAAAATAGTAACCGACAAATATGTTGAAAATAAAAATCTTACCGATTACTTTTGAAATAGTAACCAACGAATATGCTGAAAATAAAGTCTTGCCGATTACTTTTGAAATAGTAAACGACGAATATGTTGAAAATAAAAATCTTGTCGATTACTTTTAAAATAGTAACCGACAAATATGTTGAAAATAAAAATCTTGCCGATTACTTTTGAAATAGTCACCGACGAATATGCTGAAAATAAAAATCTTGCCGATTACTTTTGAAATAGTAACCGACGAATGTACTGAAAATAAATCATGCCGATTACTTTCGAAATAGTAAGCGACGAATATGTTGAAAATAAAAATCTTACTCATTACTTTTAAAATAGTAACCAACGAATGTACTGAAAATAAAGTCTTGCCGATTACTTTTGAAATAGTAACCGACGAATGTGCAGAAAATAGATCATGCCGATTACTTTTGAAATAGTAACCGACGAATGTGTTGAAAATAAATCATGCCGATTACTTTTGAAATAGTAACCGACGAATGTGCTGAAAATAAATCATGCCGATTACTATTGAAATAGTTACCGACGAATGTGCTGAAAATAAAAATCTTACCGATTACTTTTGAAATAGTAACCAACGAATGTACTGAAAATAAATCATGCCGATTACCTTTGAAATAGTAACCGACGAATATGTTGAAAATAAAAATCTTACTGATTACTTTTGAAATAGTAACCAACGAATATGCTGAAAATAAAGTCTTGCCGATTACTTTTGAAATAGTAAACGACGAATATGTTGAAAATAAAAATCTTGTCGATTACTTTTAAAATAGTAACCGACAAATATGTTGAAAATAAAAATCTTGCCGATTACTTTTGAAATAGTCACCGACGAATATGCTGAAAATAAAAATCTTGCCGATTACTTTTGAAATAGTAACCGACGAATGTACTGAAAATAAATCATGCCGATTACTTTCGAAATAGTAAGCGACGAATATGTTGAAAATAAAAATCTTACTCATTACTTTTAAAATAGTAACCAACGAATGTACTGAAAATAAAGTCTTGCCGATTACTTTTGAAATAGTAACCGACGAATGTGCAGAAAATAGATCATGCCGATTACTTTTGAAATAGTAACCGACGAATGTGTTGAAAATAAATCATGCCGATTACTTTTGAAATAGTAACCGACGAATGTGCTGAAAATAAATCATGCCGATTACTTTCGAAATAGTAAGCAACGAATATGTTGAAAATAAAAATATTACCGATTACTTTTAAAATAGTAACCAACGAATGTACTGAAAATAAATCATGCCGATTACCTTTGAAATAGTAACCGACGAATATGTTGAAAATAAAAATCTTATCGATTACTTTTGAAATAGTAACCAACGAATATGCTGAAAATAAAGTCTTGCCCATAACTTTTGAAATAGTAACCTGACGAATGTGCTGAAAATAAATCATGCCGATTACTTTTGAAATAGTCACCGACGAATATGCTGAAAATAAAAATCTTGCCGATTACTTTTGAAATAGTTACCGACGAATGTGCTGAAAATAAATCATGCCGATTACTTTCGAAATAGTAAGCAACGAATATGTTGAAAAAAAAAATCTTACCGATTACTTTTAAAATAGTAACCAACGAATGTACTGAAAATAAATCATGCCGATTACTTTTGAAATAGGAACCGACGAATATGTTGAAAATAAAAATCTTGTCGATTACTTTTAAAATAGTAACCGACAAATATGTTGAAAATAAAAATCTTACCGATTACTTTTGAAATAGTAACCAACGAATATGCTGAAAATAAAGTCTTGCCGATTACTTTTGAAATAGTAAACGACGAATATGTTGAAAATAAAAATCTTGTCGATTACTTTTAAAATAGTAACCGACAAATATGTTGAAAATAAAAATCTTGCCGATTACTTTTGAAATAGTCACCGACGAATATGCTGAAAATAAAAATCTTGCCGATTACTTTTGAAATAGTAACCGACGAATGTACTGAAAATAAATCATGCCGATTACTTTCGAAATAGTAAGCGACGAATATGTTGAAAATAAAAATCTTACTCATTACTTTTAAAATAGTAACCAACGAATGTACTGAAAATAAAGTCTTGCCGATTACTTTTGAAATAGTAACCGACGAATGTGCAGAAAATAGATCATGCCGATTACTTTTGAAATAGTAACCGACGAATGTGTTGAAAATAAATCATGCCGATTACTTTTGAAATAGTAACCGACGAATGTGCTGAAAATAAATCATGCCGATTACTATTGAAATAGTTACCGACGAATGTGCTGAAAATAAAAATCTTACCGATTACTTTTGAAATAGTAACCAACGAATGTACTAAAAATAAATCATGCCGATTACCTTTGAAATAGTAACCGACGAATATGTTGAAAATAAAAATCTTACCGATTACTTTTGAAATAGTAACCAACGAATATGCTGAAAATAAAGTCTTGCCGATTACTTTTGAAATAGTAAACGACGAATATGTTGAAAATAAAAATCTTGTCGATTACTTTTAAAATAGTAACCGACAAATATGTTGAAAATAAAAATCTTGCCGATTACTTTTGAAATAGTCACCGACGAATATGCTGAAAATAAAAATCTTGCCGATTACTTTTGAAATAGTAACCGACGAATGTACTGAAAATAAATCATGCCGATTACTTTCGAAATAGTAAGCGACGAATATGTTGAAAATAAAAATCTTACTCATTACTTTTAAAATAGTAACCAACGAATGTACTGAAAATAAAGTCTTGCCGATTACTTTTGAAATAGTAACCGACGAATGTGCAGAAAATAGATCATGCCGATTACTTTTGAAATAGTAACCGACGAATGTGTTGAAAATAAATCATGCCGATTACTTTTGAAATAGTAACCGACGAATGTGCTGAAAATAAATCATGCCGATTACTTTCGAAATAGTAAGCAACGAATATGTTGAAAATAAAAATATTACCGATTACTTTTAAAATAGTAACCAACGAATGTACTGAAAATAAATCATGCCGATTACCTTTGAAATAGTAACCGACGAATATGTTGAAAATAAAAATCTTATCGATTACTTTTGAAATAGTAACCAACGAATATGCTGAAAATAAAGTCTTGCCCATAACTTTTGAAATAGTAACCTGACGAATGTGCTGAAAATAAATCATGCCGATTACTTTTGAAATAGTCACCGACGAATATGCTGAAAATAAAAATCTTGCCGATTACTTTTGAAATAGTTACCGACGAATGTGCTGAAAATAAATCATGCCGATTACTTTCGAAATAGTAAGCAACGAATATGTTGAAAAAAAAAATCTTACCGATTACTTTTAAAATAGTAACCAACGAATGTACTGAAAATAAATCATGCCGATTACTTTTGAAATAGGAACCGACGAATATGTTGAAAATAAAAATCTTGTCGATTACTTTTAAAATAGTAACCGACAAATATGTTGAAAATAAAAATCTTACCGATTACTTTTGAAATAGTAACCAACGAATATGCTGAAAATAAAGTCTTGCCGATTACTTTTGAAATAGTAAACGACGAATATGTTGAAAATAAAAATCTTGTCGATTACTTTTAAAATAGTAACCGACAAATATGTTGAAAATAAAAATCTTGCCGATTACTTTTGAAATAGTCACCGACGAATATGCTGAAAATAAAAATCTTGCCGATTACTTTTGAAATAGTAACCGACGAATGTACTGAAAATAAATCATGCCGATTACTTTCGAAATAGTAAGCGACGAATATGTTGAAAATAAAAATCTTACTCATTACTTTTAAAATAGTAACCAACGAATGTACTGAAAATAAAGTCTTGCCGATTACTTTTGAAATAGTAACCGACGAATGTGCAGAAAATAGATCATGCCGATTACTTTTGAAATAGTAACCGACGAATGTGTTGAAAATAAATCATGCCGATTACTTTTGAAATAGTAACCGACGAATGTGCTGAAAATAAATCATGCCGATTACTATTGAAATAGTTACCGACGAATGTGCTGAAAATAAAAATCTTACCGATTACTTTTGAAATAGTAACCAACGAATGTACTGAAAATAAATCATGCCGATTACCTTTGAAATAGTAACCGACGAATATGTTGAAAATAAAAATCTTACCGATTACTTTTGAAATAGTAACCAACGAATATGCTGAAAATAAAGTCTTGCCGATTACTTTTGAAATAGTAAACGACGAATATGTTGAAAATAAAAATCTTGTCGATTACTTTTAAAATAGTAACCGACAAATATGTTGAAAATAAAAATCTTGCCGATTACTTTTGAAATAGTCACCGACGAATATGCTGAAAATAAAAATCTTGCCGATTACTTTTGAAATAGTAACCGACGAATGTACTGAAAATAAATCATGCCGATTACTTTCGAAATAGTAAGCGACGAATATGTTGAAAATAAAAATCTTACTCATTACTTTTAAAATAGTAACCAACGAATGTACTGAAAATAAAGTCTTGCCGATTACTTTTGAAATAGTAACCGACGAATGTGCAGAAAATAGATCATGCCGATTACTTTTGAAATAGTAACCGACGAATGTGTTGAAAATAAATCATGCCGATTACTTTTGAAATAGTAACCGACGAATGTGCTGAAAATAAATCATGCCGATTACTTTCGAAATAGTAAGCAACGAATATGTTGAAAATAAAAATATTACCGATTACTTTTAAAATAGTAACCAACGAATGTACTGAAAATAAATCATGCCGATTACCTTTGAAATAGTAACCGACGAATATGTTGAAAATAAAAATCTTATCGATTACTTTTGAAATAGTAACCAACGAATATGCTGAAAATAAAGTCTTGCCCATAACTTTTGAAATAGTAACCTGACGAATGTGCTGAAAATAAATCATGCCGATTACTTTTGAAATAGTCACCGACGAATATGCTGAAAATAAAAATCTTGCCGATTACTTTTGAAATAGTTACCGACGAATGTGCTGAAAATAAATCATGCCGATTACTTTCGAAATAGTAAGCAACGAATATGTTGAAAAAAAAAATCTTACCGATTACTTTTAAAATAGTAACCAACGAATGTACTGAAAATAAATCATGCCGATTACTTTTGAAATAGGAACCGACGAATATGTTGAAAATAAAAATCTTGTCGATTACTTTTAAAATAGTAACCGACAAATATGTTGAAAATAAAAATCTTACCGATTACTTTTGAAATAGTAACCAACGAATATGCTGAAAATAAAGTCTTGCCGATTACTTTTGAAATAGTAAACGACGAATATGTTGAAAATAAAAATCTTGTCGATTACTTTTAAAATAGTAACCGACAAATATGTTGAAAATAAAAATCTTGCCGATTACTTTTGAAATAGTCACCGACGAATATGCTGAAAATAAAAATCTTGCCGATTACTTTTGAAATAGTAACCGACGAATGTACTGAAAATAAATCATGCCGATTACTTTCGAAATAGTAAGCGACGAATATGTTGAAAATAAAAATCTTACTCATTACTTTTAAAATAGTAACCAACGAATGTACTGAAAATAAAGTCTTGCCGATTACTTTTGAAATAGTAACCGACGAATGTGCAGAAAATAGATCATGCCGATTACTTTTGAAATAGTAACCGACGAATGTGTTGAAAATAAATCATGCCGATTACTTTTGAAATAGTAACCGACGAATGTGCTGAAAATAAATCATGCCGATTACTTTCGAAATAGTAAGCAACGAATATGTTGAAAATAAAAATCTTACCGATTACTTTAAAAATAGTAACCAACGAATGTACTGAAAATAAATCATGCCGATTACCTTTGAAATAGTAACCGACGAATATGTTGAAAATAAAAATCTTATCGATTACTTTTGAAATAGTAACCAACGAATATGCTGAAAATAAAGTCTTGCCCATAACTTTTGAAATAGTAACCTGACGAATGTGCTGAAAATAAATCATGCCGATTACTTTTGAAATAGTCACCGACGAATATGCTGAAAATAAAAATCTTGCCGATTACTTTTGAAATAGTAACCGACGAATGTGCTGAAAATAAATCATGCCGATTACTTTCGAAATAGTAAGCAACGAATATGTTGAAAAAAAAAATCTTACCGATTACTTTTAAAATAGTAACCAACGAATGTACTGAAAATAAATCATGCCGATTACTTTTGAAATAGGAACCGACGAATATGTTGAAAATAAAAATCTTGTCGATTACTTTTAAAATAGTAACCGACAAATATGCTGAAAATAAAAATCTTGCCGATTACTTTTGAAATAGTAACCGACGAATGTGCAGAAAATAGATCATGCCGATTACTTTTAAAATAGTAACCGACGAATGTGTTGAAAATAAATCATGCCGATTACTTTTGAAATAGTAACCGACGAATGTGCTGAAAATAAATCATGCCGATTACTTTCGAAATAGTAAGCAACGAATATGTTGAAAATAAAAATCTTACCGATTACTTTTAAAATAGTAACCAACGAATGTACTGAAAATAAATCATGCCGATTACCTTTGAAATAGTAACCGACCAATATGTTGAAAATAAAAATCTTATCGATTACTTTTAAAATAGTAACCAACGAATATGCTGAAAATAAAGTCTTGCCCATTACTTTTGAAATAGTAACCTGACGAATGTGCTGAAAATAAATCATGCCGATTACTTTTGAAATAGTCACCGACGAATATGCTGAAAATAAAAATCTTGCCGATTACTTTTAAAATAGTAACCAACGAATGTACTGAAAAAAATCATGCCGATTACTTTTGAAATAGGAACCGACAAATATGTTGAAAATAAAAATCTTGTCGATTACTTTTAAAATAGTAACCGACAAATATGCTGAAAATAAAAATCTTGCCGATTACTTTTGAAATAGTAACCAACGAATATGCTGAAAATAAAGTCTTGCCGATTATTTTTGAAATATTAAACGACGAATATGTTGAAAATAAATCATGCCGATTACTTTTGAAATAGTAACCGACGAATGTGCTGAAAATAAATCATGCCGATTACTATTGAAATAGTTACCGACGAATGTGCTGAAAATAAAAATCTTGCCGATTACTTTTGAAATAGTAACCGACGAATGTGCAGAAAATAGATCATGCCGATTACTTTTGAAATAGTAACCGACGAATGTGTTGAAAATAAATCATGCCGATTACTTTTGAAATAGTAACCGACTAATGTCCTGAAAATAAATCATTCCGATTACTTTCGAAATAGTAAGCAACGAATATGTTGAAAATAAAAATCTTACCGATTACTTTTAAAATAGTAACCAACGAATGTTCTGAAAATAAATCATGCCGATTACCTTTGAAATAGTAACCGACGAATATGTTGAAAATAAAAATCTTACCGATTACTTTTGAAATAGTAACCAACGAATATGCTGAAAATAAAGTCTTGCCGATTACTTTTGAAATAGTAAACGACGAATATGTTGAAAATAAAAATCTTGTCGATTACTTTTAAAATAGTAACCGACAAATATGCTGAAAATAAAAATCTTGCCGATTACTTTTGAAATAGTAACCGACGAATGTGCAGAAAATAGATCATGCCGATTACTTTTGAAATAGTAACCGATGAATGTGTTGAAAATAAATCATGCCGATTACTTTTGAAATAGTAACCGACTAATGTCCTGAAAATAAATCATTCCGATTACTTTCGAAATAGTAAGCAACGAATATGTTGAAAATAAAAATCTTGCCGATTACTTTTAAAATAGTAACCAACGAATGTACTGAAAATAAATCATGCCGATTACCTTTGAAATAGTAACCGACGAATATGTTGAAAATAAAAATCTTACCGATTACTTTTGAAATAGTAACCAACGAATATGCTGAAAATAAAGTCTTGCCGATTACTTTTGAAATAGTAAACGACGAATATGTTGAAAATAAAAATCTTGTCGATTACTTTTAAAATAGTAACCGACAAATATGTTGAAAATAAAAATCTTGCCGATTACTTTTGAAATAGTCACCGACGAATATGCTGAAAATAAAAATCTTGCCGATTACTTTTGAAATAGTAACCGACGAATGTGCTGAAAATAAATCATGCCGATTACTTTCGAAATAGTAAGCGACAAATATGTTGAAAATAAAAATCTTACCGATTACTTTTAAAATAGTAACCAACGAATGTACTAAAAATAAAGTCTTGCCGATTACTTTTGAAATAGTAACCGACGAATGTGCAGAAAATAGATCATGCCGATTACTTTTGAAATAGTAACCGACGAATGTGTTGAAAATAAATCATGCCGATTACTTTTGAAATAGTAACCGACGAATGTGCTGAAAATAAATCATGCCGATTACTTTCGAAATAGTAAGCAACGAATATGTTGAAAATAAAAATATTACCGATTACTTTTAAAATAGTAACCAACGAATGTACTGAAAATAAATCATGCCGATTACCTTTGAAATAGTAACCGACGAATATGTTGAAAATAAAAATCTTATCGATTACTTTTGAAAAAGTAACCAACGAATATGCTGAAAATAAAGTCTTGCCCATTACTTTTGAAATAGTAACCTGACGAATGTGCTGAAAATAAATCATGCCGATTACTTTTGAAATAGTAACCGACGAATGTGCTGAAAATAAATCATGCCGATTACTATTGAAATAGTTACCGACGAATGTGCTGAAAATAAAAATCTTGCCGATTACTTTTGAAAAAGTAACCGACAAATATGCTGAAAATAAAAATCTTGCCGATTACTTTTGAAATAGTCACCGACCAATATGCTGAAAATAAAAATCTTGCCGATTACTTTTGAAATAGTAACCGACGAATGTGTTGAAAATAAATCATGCCGATTACCTTTGAAATAGTAACCGACGAATATGTTGAAAATAAAAATCTTACCGATTACTTTTGAAATAGTAACCAACGAATATGCTGAAAATAAAGTCTTGCCGATTACTTTTGAAATAGTAAACGACGAATATGTTGAAAATAAAAATCTTGTCGATTACTTTTAAAATAGTAACCGACAAATATGTTGAAAATAAAAATCTTGCCGATTACTTTTGAAATAGTCACCGACGAATATGCTGAAAATAAAAATCTTGCCGATTACTTTTGAAATAGTAACCGACGAATGTGCTGAAAATAAATCATGCCGATTACTTTCGAAATAGTAAGCAACGAATATGTTGAAAAAAAAATTCTTACCGATTACTTTTAAAATAGTAACCAACGAATGTACTGAAAATAAATCATGCCGATTACTTTTGAAATAGGAACCGACGAATATGTTGAAAATAAAAATCTTGTCGATTACTTTGAAAATAGTAACCGACAAATATGCTGAAAATAAAAATCTTGCCGATTACTTTTGAAATAGTAACCGACGAATGTGCAGAAAATAGATCATGCCGATTACTTTTGAAATAGTAACCGACGAATGTGTTGAAAATAAATCATGCCGATTACTTTTGAAATAGTAACCGACTAATGTCCTGAAAATAAATCATTCCGATTACTTTCGAAATAGTAAGCAACGAATATGTTGAAAATAAAAATCTTACCGATTACTTTTAAAATAGTAACCAACGAATGTACTGAAAATAAATCATGCCGATTACCTTTGAAATAGTAACCGACGAATATGTTGAAAATAAAAATCTTACCGATTACTTTTGAAATAGTAACCAACGAATATGCTGAAAATAAAGTCTTGCGGATTACTTTTTAAATAGTAAACGACGAATATGTTGAAAATAAAAATCTTGTCGATTACTTTTAAAATAGTAACCGACAAATATGCTGAAAATAAAAATCTTGCCGATTACTTTTGAAATAGTAACCGACGAATGTGCAGAAAATAGATCATGCCGATTACTTTTGAAATAGTAACCGACGAATGTGTTGAAAATAAATCATGCCGATTACTTTTGAAATAGTAACCGACTAATGTCCTGAAAATAAATCATTCCGATTACTTTCGAAATAGTAAGCAACGAATATGTTGAAACTAAAAATCTTACCGATTACTTTTAAAATAGTAACCAACGAATGTACTGAAAATAAATCATGCCGATTACCTTTGAAATAGTAACCGACGAATATGTTGAAAATAAAAATCTTACCGATTACTTTTGAAATAGTAACCAACGAATATGCTGAAAATAAAAGTCTTGCCGATTACTTTTGAAATAGTAATGACGAATATGTTGAAAATAAAAATCTTGTCGATTACTTTTAAAATAGTAACCGACAAATATGTTGAAAATAAAAATCTTGCCGATTACTTTTGAAATAGTCACCGACGAATATGCTGAAAATAAAAATCTTGCCGATTACTTTTGAAATAGTAACCGACGAATGTGCTGAAAATAAATCATGCCGATTACTATCGAAATAGTAAGCGACGAATATGTTGAAAATAAAAATCTTACCGATTACTTTTAAAATAGTAACCAACGAATGTACTGAAAATAAAGTCTTGCCGATTACTTTTGAAATAGTAACCGACGAATGTGCAGAAAATAGATCATGCCGATTACTTTTGAAATAGCAACCGACGAATGTGTTGAAAATAAATCATGCCGATTACTTTTGAAATAGTAACCGACGAATGTGCTGAAAATAAATCATGCCGATTACTTTCGAAATAGTAAGCAACGAATATGTTGAAAATAAAAATATTACCGATTACTTTTAAAATAGTAACCAACGAATGTACTGAAAATAAATCATGCCGATTACCTTTGAAATAGTAACCGACGAATATGTTGAAAATAAAAATCTTATCGATTACTTTTGAAAAAGTAACCAACGAATATGCTGAAAATAAAGTCTTGCCCATTACTTTTGAAATAGTAACCTGACGAATGTGCTGAAAATAAATCATGCCGATTACTATTGAAATAGTTACCGACGAATGTGCTGAAAATAAAAATCTTGCCGATTACTTTTGAAAAAGTAACCGACAAATATGCTGAAAATAAAAATCTTGCCGATTACTTTTGAAATAGTCACCGACCAATATGCTGAAAATAAAAATCTTGCCGATTACTTTTGAAATAGTAACCGACGAATGTGTTGAAAATAAATCATGCCGATTACCTTTGAAATAGTAACCGACGAATATGTTGAAAATAAAAATCTTACCGATTACTTTTGAAATAGTAACCAACGAATATGCTGAAAATAAAGTCTTGCCGATTACTTTTGAAATAGTAAACGACGAATATGTTGAAAATAAAAATCTTGTCGATTACTTTTAAAATAGTAACCGACAAATATGTTGAAAATAAAAATCTTGCCGATTACTTTTGAAATAGTCACCGACGAATATGCTGAAAATAAAAATCTTGCCGATTACTTTTGAAATAGTAACCGACGAATGTGCTGAAAATAAATCATGCCGATTACTTTCGAAATAGTAAGCAACGAATATGTTGAAAAAAAAAATCTTACCGATTACTTTTAAAATAGTAACCAACGAATGTACTGAAAATAAATCATGCCGATTACTTTTGAAATAGGAACCGACGAATATGTTGAAAATAAAAATCTTGTCGATTACTTTGAAAATAGTAACCGACAAATATGCTGAAAATAAAAATCTTGCCGATTACTTTTGAAATAGTAACCGACGAATGTGCAGAAAATAGATCATGCCGATTACTTTTGAAATAGTAACCGACGAATGTGTTGAAAATAAATCATGCCGATTACTTTTGAAATAGTAACCGACTAATGTCCTGAAAATAAATCATTCCGATTACTTTCGAAATAGTAAGCAACGAATATGTTGAAAATAAAAATCTTACCGATTACTTTTAAAATAGTAACCAACGAATGTACTGAAAATAAATCATGCCGATTACCTTTGAAATAGTAACCGACGAATATGTTGAAAATAAAAATCTTACCGATTACTTTTGAAATAGTAACCAACGAATATGCTGAAAATAAAGTCTTGCCGATTACTTTTGAAATAGTAAACGACGAATATGTTGAAAATAAAAATCTTGTCGATTACTTTTAAAATAGTAACCGACAAATATGCTGAAAATAAAAATCTTGCCGATTACTTTTGAAATAGTAACCGACGAATGTGCAGAAAATAGATCATGCCGATTACTTTTGAAATAGTAACCGACGAATGTGTTGAAAATAAATCATGCCGATTACTTTTGAAATAGTAACCGACTAATGTCCTGAAAATAAATCATTCCGATTACTTTCGAAATAGTAAGCAACGAATATGTTGAAACTAAAAATCTTACCGATTACTTTTAAAATAGTAACCAACGAATGTACTGAAAATAAATCATGCCGATTACCTTTGAAATAGTAACCGACGAATATGTTGAAAATAAAAATCTTACCGATTACTTTTGAAATAGTAACCAACGAATATGCTGAAAATAAAAGTCTTGCCGATTACTTTTGAAATAGTAAACGACGAATATGTTGAAAATAAAAATCTTGTCGATTACTTTTAAAATAGTAACCGACAAATATGTTGAAAATAAAAATCTTGCCGATTACTTTTGAAATAGTCACCGACGAATATGCTGAAAATAAAAATCTTGCCGATTACTTTTGAAATAGTAACCGACGAATGTGCTGAAAATAAATCATGCCGATTACTATCGAAATAGTAAGCGACGAATATGTTGAAAATAAAAATCTTACCGATTACTTTTAAAATAGTAACCAACGAATGTACTGAAAATAAAGTCTTGCCGATTACTTTTGAAATAGTAACCGACGAATGTGCAGAAAATAGATCATGCCGATTACTTTTGAAATAGCAACCGACGAATGTGTTGAAAATAAATCATGCCGATTACTTTTGAAATAGTAACCGACGAATGTGCTGAAAATAAATCATGCCGATTACTTTTGAAATAGTAACCGACGAATATGTTGAAAATAAAAATCTTATCGATTACTTTTGAAAAAGTAACCAACGAATATGCTGAAAATAAAGTCTTGCCCATTACTTTTGAAATAGTAACCTGACGAATGTGCTGAAAATAAATCATGCCGATTACTTTTGAAATAGTCACCGACGAATATGCTGAAAATAAAAATCTTGCCGATTACTTTTGAAATAGTAACCGACGAATGTGCTGAAAATAAATCATGCCGATTACTTTCGAAATAGTAAGCAACGAATATGTTGAAAAAAAAAATCTTACCGATTACTTTTAAAATAGTAACCAACGAATGTACTGAAAATAAATCATGCCAATTACTTTTGAAATAGGAACCGACGAATATGTTGAAAATAAAAATCTTGTCGATTACTTTTAAAATAGTAACCGACAAATATGCTGAAAATAAAAATCTTGCCGATTACTTTTTAAATAGTAACCGACGAATGTGCAGAAAATAGATCATGCCGATTACTTTTGAAATAGTAACCGACGAATGTGTTGAAAATAAATCATGCCGATTACTTTTGAAATAGTAACCGACGAATGTGCTGAAAATAAATCATGCCGATTACTTTCGAAATAGTAAGCAACGAATATGTTGAAAATAAAAATCTTACCGATTACTTTTAAAATAGTAACCAACGAATGTACTGAAAATAAATCATGCCGATTACCTTTGAAATAGTAACCGACAAATATGTTGAAAATAAAAATCTTGCCGATTACTTTTGAAATAGTCACCGACGAATATGCTGAAAATAAAAATCTTGCCGATTACTTTTGAAATAGTAACCGACGAATGTGCTGAAAATAAATCATTCCGATTACTTTCGAAATAGTAAGCGACGAATATGTTGAAAATAAAAATCTTACCGATTACTTTTAAAATAGTAACCAACGAATGTACTGAAAATAAAGTCTTGCCGATTACTTTTGAAATAGTAACCGACGAATGTGCAGAAAATAGATCATGCCTATTACTTTTGAAATAGTAACCGACGAATGTGTTGAAAATAAATCATGCCGATTACTTTTGAAATAGTAACCGACGAATGTGCTGAAAATAAATCATGCCGATTACTTTCGAAATAGTAAGCAACGAATATGTTGAAAATAAAAATATTACCGATTACTTTTAAAATAGTAACCAACGAATGTACTGAAAATAAATCATGCCGATTACCTTTGAAATAGTAACCGACGAATATGTTGAAAGTAAAAATCTTATCGATTACTTTTGAAAAAGTAACCAACGAATATGCTGAAAATAAAGTCTTGCCCATTACTTTTGAAATAGTAACCTGACGAATGTGTTGAAAATAAATCATGCCGATTACTTTTGAAATAGTCACCGACGAATATGCTGAAAATAAAAATCTTGCCGATTACTTTTGAAATAGTAACCGACGAATGTGCTGAAAATAAATCATGCCGATTACTTTCGAAATAGTAAGCAACGAATATGTTGAAAATAAAAATCTTACCGATTACTTTTAAAATAGTAACCAACGAATGTACTGAAAATAAATCATGCCGATTACCTTTGAAATAGTAACCGACGAATATGTTGAAAATAAAAATCTTACCGATTACTTTTGAAATAGTAACCAACGAATATGCTGAATATAAAGTCTTGCCGATTACTTTTGAAATAGTAAACGACGAATATGTTGAAAATAAAAATCTTGTCGATTACTTTTAAAATAGTAACCGACAAATATGTTGAAAATAAAAATCTTGCCGATTACTTTTGAAATAGTCACCGACGAATATGCTGAAAATAAAAATCTTGCCGATTACTTTTGAAATAGTAACCGACGAATGTGCTGAAAATAAATCATGCCGATTACTTTCGAAATAGTAAGCGACGAATATGTTGAAAATAAAAATCTTACCGATTACTTTTAAAATAGTAACCAACGAATGTACTGAAAATAAAGTCTTGCCGATTACTTTTGAAATAGTAACCGACGAATGTGCAGAAAATAGATCATGCCGATAACTTTTGAAATAGTAACCGACGAATGTGTTGAAAATAAATCATGCCGATTACTTTTGAAATAGTAACCGACGAATGTGCTGAAAATAAATCATGCCGATTACTTTCGAAATAGTAAGCAACGAATATGTTGAAAATAAAAATATTACCGATTACTTTTAAAATAGTAACCAACGAATGTACTGAAAATAAATCATGCCGATTACCTTTGAAATAGTAACCGACGAATATGTTGAAAATAAAAATCTTACCGATTACTTTTAAAATAGTAACCAACGAATGTACTGAAAATAAATCATGCCAATTACTTTTGAAATAGGAACCGACGAATATGTTGAAAATAAAAATCTTGTCGATTACTTTTAAAATAGTAACCGACAAATATGCTGAAAATAAAAATCTTGCCGATTACTTTTTAAATAGTAACCGACGAATGTGCAGAAAATAGATCATGCCGATTACTTTTGAAATAGTAACCGACGAATGTGTTGAAAATAAATCATGCCGATTACTTTTGAAATAGTAACCGACGAATGTGCTGAAAATAAATCATGCCGATTACTTTCGAAATAGTAAGCAACGAATATGTTGAAAATAAAAATCTTACCGATTACTTTTAAAATAGTAACCAACGAATGTACTGAAAATAAATCATGCCGATTACCTTTGAAATAGTAATCGACGAATATGTTGAAAATAAAAATCTTACTGATTACTTTTGAAATAGTAACCAACGAATATGCTGAAAATAAAGTCTTGCCGATTACTTTTGAAATAGTAAACGACGAATATGTTGAAAATAAAAATCTTGTCGATTACTTTTAAAATAGTAACCGACAAATATGTTGAAAATAAAAATCTTGCCGATTACTTTTGAAATAGTCACTGACGAATATGCTGAAAATAAAAATCTTGCCGATTACTTTTGAAATAGTAACCGACGAATGTGCTGAAAATAAATCATGCCGATTACTTTCGAAATAGTAAGCGACGAATATGTTGAAAATAAAAATCTTACCGATTACTTTTAAAATAGTAACCAACGAATGTACTGAAAATAAAGTCTTGCCGATTACTTTTGAAATAGTAACCGACGAATGTGCAGAAAATAGATCATGCCTATTACTTTTGAAATAGTAACCGACGAATGTGTTGAAAATAAATCATGCCGATTACTTTTGAAATAGTAACCGACGAATGTGCTGAAAATAAATCATGCCGATTACTTTCGAAATAGTAAGCAACGAATATGTTGAAAATAAAAATATTACCGATTACTTTTAAAATAGTAACCAACGAATGTACTGAAAATAAATCATGCCGATTACCTTTGAAATAGTAACCGACGAATATGTTGAAAATAAAAATCTTACCGATTACTTTTAAAATAGTAACCAACGAATGTACTGAAAATAAATCATGCCAATTACTTTTGAAATAGGAACCGACGAATATGTTGAAAATAAAAATCTTGTCGATTACTTTTAAAATAGTAACCGACAAATATGCTGAAAATAAAAATCTTGCCGATTACTTTTTAAATAGTAACCGACGAATGTGCAGAAAATAGATCATGCCGATTACTTTTGAAATAGTAACCGACGAATGTGTTGAAAATAAATCATGCCGATTACTTTTGAAATAGTAACCGACGAATGTGCTGAAAATAAATCATGCCGATTACTTTCGAAATAGTAAGCAACGAATATGTTGAAAATAAAAATCTTACCGATTACTTTTAAAATAGTAACCAACGAATGTACTGAAAATAAATCATGCCGATTACCTTTGAAATAGTAATCGACGAATATGTTGAAAATAAAAATCTTACCGATTACTTTTGAAATAGTAACCAACGAATATGCTGAAAATAAAGTCTTGCCGATTACTTTTGAAATAGTAAACGACGAATATGTTGAAAATAAAAATCTTGTCGATTACTTTTAAAATAGTAACCGACAAATATGTTGAAAATAAAAATCTTGCCGATTACTTTTGAAATAGTCACTGACGAATATGCTGAAAATAAAAATCTTGCCGATTACTTTTGAAATAGTAACCGACGAATGTGCTGAAAATAAATCATGCCGATTACTTTCGAAATAGTAAGCGACGAATATGTTGAAAATAAAAATCTTACCGATTACTTTTAAAATAGTAACCAACGAATGTACTGAAAATAAAGTCTTGCCGATTACTTTTGAAATAGTAACCGACGAATGTGCAGAAAATAGATCATGCCTATTACTTTTGAAATAGTAACCGACGAATGTGTTGAAAATAAATCATGCCGATTACTTTTGAAATAGTAACCGACGAATGTGCTGAAAATAAATCATGCCGATTACTTTCGAAATAGTAAGCAACGAATATGTTGAAAATAAAAATATTACCGATTACTTTTAAAATAGTAACCAACGAATGTACTGAAAATAAATCATGCCGATTACCTTTGAAATAGTAACCGACGAATATGTTGAAAATAAAAATCTTACCGATTACTTTTAAAATAGTAACCAACGAATATGCTGAATATAAAGTCTTGCCGATTACTTTTGAAATAGTAAACGACGAATATGTTGAAAATAAAAATCTTGTCGATTACTTTTAAAATAGTAACCGACAAATATGTTGAAAATAAAAATCTTGCCGATTACTTTTGAAATAGTCACTGACGAATATGCTGAAAATAAAAATCTTGCCGATTACTTTTGAAATAGTAACCGACGAATGTGCTGAAAATAAATCATGCCGATTACTTTCGAAATAGTAAGCAACGAATATGTTGAAAATAAAAATCTTACCGATTACTTTTAAAATAGTAACCAACGAATGTACTGAAAATAAATCATGCCGATTACCTTTGAAATAGTAACCGACGAATATGTTGAAAATAAAAATCTTACCGATTACTTTTGAAATAGTAACCAACGAATATGCTGAATATAAAGTCTTGCCGATTACTTTTGAAATAGTAAACGACGAATATGTTGAAAATAAAAATCTTGTCGATTACTTTTAAAATAGTAACCGACAAATATGTTGAAAATAAAAATCTTGCCGATTACTTTTGAAATAGTCACCGACGAATATGCTGAAAATAAAAATCTTGCCGATTACTTTTGAAATAGTAACCGACGAATGTGCTGAAAATAAATCATGCCGATTACTTTCGAAATAGTAAGCGACGAATATGTTGAAAATAAAAATCTTACCGATTACTTTTAAAATAGTAACCAACGAATGTACTGAAAATAAAGTCTTGCCGATTACTTTTGAAATAGTAACCGACGAATGTGCAGAAAATAGATCATGCCGATAACTTTTGAAATAGTAACCGACGAATGTGTTGAAAATAAATCATGCCGATTACTTTTGAAATAGTAACCGACGAATGTGCTGAAAATAAATCATGCCGATTACTTTCGAAATAGTAAGCAACGAATATGTTGAAAATAAAAATATTACCGATTACTTTTAAAATAGTAACCAACGAATGTACTGAAAATAAATCATGCCGATTACCTTTGAAATAGTAACCGACGAATATGTTGAAAATAAAAATCTTACCGATTACTTTTAAAATAGTAACCAACGAATGTACTGAAAATAAATCATGCCAATTACTTTTGAAATAGGAACCGACGAATATGTTGAAAATAAAAATCTTGTCGATTACTTTTAAAATAGTAACCGACAAATATGCTGAAAATAAAAATCTTGCCGATTACTTTTTAAATAGTAACCGACGAATGTGCAGAAAATAGATCATGCCGATTACTTTTGAAATAGTAACCGACGAATGTGTTGAAAATAAATCATGCCGATTACTTTTGAAATAGTAACCGACGAATGTGCTGAAAATAAATCATGCCGATTACTTTCGAAATAGTAAGCAACGAATATGTTGAAAATAAAAATCTTACCGATTACTTTTAAAATAGTAACCAACGAATGTACTGAAAATAAATCATGCCGATTACCTTTGAAATAGTAATCGACGAATATGTTGAAAATAAAAATCTTACTGATTACTTTTGAAATAGTAACCAACGAATATGCTGAAAATAAAGTCTTGCCGATTACTTTTGAAATAGTAAACGACGAATATGTTGAAAATAAAAATCTTGTCGATTACTTTTAAAATAGTAACCGACAAATATGTTGAAAATAAAAATCTTGCCGATTACTTTTGAAATAGTCACTGACGAATATGCTGAAAATAAAAATCTTGCCGATTACTTTTGAAATAGTAACCGACGAATGTGCTGAAAATAAATCATGCCGATTACTTTCGAAATAGTAAGCGACGAATATGTTGAAAATAAAAATCTTACCGATTACTTTTAAAATAGTAACCAACGAATGTACTGAAAATAAAGTCTTGCCGATTACTTTTGAAATAGTAACCGACGAATGTGCAGAAAATAGATCATGCCTATTACTTTTGAAATAGTAACCGACGAATGTGTTGAAAATAAATCATGCCGATTACTTTTGAAATAGTAACCGACGAATGTGCTGAAAATAAATCATGCCGATTACTTTCGAAATAGTAAGCAACGAATATGTTGAAAATAAAAATATTACCGATTACTTTTAAAATAGTAACCAACGAATGTACTGAAAATAAATCATGCCGATTACCTTTGAAATAGTAACCGACGAATATGTTGAAAATAAAAATCTTACCGATTACTTTTAAAATAGTAACCAACGAATGTACTGAAAATAAATCATGCCAATTACTTTTGAAATAGGAACCGACGAATATGTTGAAAATAAAAATCTTGTCGATTACTTTTAAAATAGTAACCGACAAATATGCTGAAAATAAAAATCTTGCCGATTACTTTTTAAATAGTAACCGACGAATGTGCAGAAAATAGATCATGCCGATTACTTTTGAAATAGTAACCGACGAATGTGTTGAAAATAAATCATGCCGATTACTTTTGAAATAGTAACCGACAAATGTGCTGAAAATAAATCATGCCGATTACTTTCGAAATAGTAAGCAACGAATATGTTGAAAATAAAAATCTTACCGATTACTTTTAAAATAGTAACCAACGAATGTACTGAAAATAAATCATGCCGATTACCTTTGAAATAGTAATCGACGAATATGTTGAAAATAAAAATCTTACCGATTACTTTTGAAATAGTAACCAACGAATATGCTGAAAATAAAGTCTTGCCGATTACTTTTGAAATAGTAAACGACGAATATGTTGAAAATAAAAATCTTGTCGATTACTTTTAAAATAGTAACCGACAAATATGTTGAAAATAAAAATCTTGCCGATTACTTTTGAAATAGTCACTGACAAATATGCTGAAAATAAAAATCTTGCCGATTACTTTTGAAATAGTAACCGATGAATGTGCTGAAAATAAATCATGCCGATTACTTTCGAAATAGTAAGCGACGAATATGTTGAAAATAAAAATCTTACCGATTACTTTTAAAATAGTAACCAACGAATGTACTGAAAATAAAGTCTTGCCGATTACTTTTGAAATAGTAACCGACGAATGTGCAGAAAATAGATCATGCCTATTACTTTTGAAATAGTAACCGACGAATGTGTTGAAAATAAATCATGCCGATTACTTTTGAAATAGTAACCGACGAATGTGCTGAAAATAAATCATGCCGATTACTTTCGAAATAGTAAGCAACGAATATGTTGAAAATAAAAATATTACCGATTACTTTTAAAATAGTAACCAACGAATGTACTGAAAATAAATCATGCCGATTACCTTTGAAATAGTAACCGACGAATATGTTGAAAATAAAAATCTTACCGATTACTTTTAAAATAGTAACCAACGAATGTACTGAAAATAAATCATGCCAATTACTTTTGAAATAGGAACCGACGAATATGTTGAAAATAAAAATCTTGTCGATTACTTTTAAAATAGTAACCGACAAATATGCTGAAAATAAAAATCTTGCCGATTACTTTTTAAATAGTAACCGACGAATGTGCAGAAAATAGATCATGCCGATTACTTTTGAAATAGTAACCGACGAATGTGTTGAAAATAAATCATGCCGATTACTTTTGAAATAGTAACCGACGAATGTGCTGAAAATAAATCATGCCGATTACTTTCGAAATAGTAAGCAACGAATATGTTGAAAATAAAAATCTTACCGATTACTTTTAAAATAGTAACCAACGAATGTACTGAAAATAAATCATGCCGATTACCTTTGAAATAGTAATCGACGAATATGTTGAAAATAAAAATCTTACCGATTACTTTTGAAATAGTAACCAACGAATATGCTGAAAATAAAGTCTTGCCGATTACTTTTGAAATAGTAAACGACGAATATGTTGAAAATAAAAATCTTGTCGATTACTTTTAAAATAGTAACCGACAAATATGTTGAAAATAAAAATCTTGCCGATTACTTTTGAAATAGTCACTGACGAATATGCTGAAAATAAAAATCTTGCCGATTACTTTTGAAATAGTAACCGACGAATGTGCTGAAAATAAATCATGCCGATTACTTTCGAAATAGTAAAACTCATAATACCAAGGGTTCTCACATGGTAAAACTCATAATACCAAGGGTGGGAACTAACTAAAGAACTCACCTCGCCTTATTTCGAACTCTTGAACAATATACGCATCAACTGAGCCTCTTCACCTCTGCCTCTATTCAGTCCTCCAAAGATCAGTCCAAAACTACAATAGCTTAGTTCATCAACAACATGAATCTCGGTTCAGCACAAAATCCTACTTCTGCCCCCAACTTCAAAATCGTCTACAGACTTTAATACTGGACTAAAATCAGTGAAACTGGTACCCAAACGTCCGGAAATTCGTTAGCTAACCATAGCATCGAAAATCACTTAATTCCAAGCTACAGAGAGAAAGTTCTTACCGTTTTAGTGAAGCCCTGTCACAAACCCGTAAGCAGAATCCAGCAGAAAATACCAATCTTCAAATGCGTTTTCCGAATCCGTTTCTAACCCGAATCGTGCAAAGTTTGCGCCTAAACTGAAGGGAATTGAATGAAGAATCCAAATCTTCAACAATTATCCAATTCCAAGCCACACTGCAAGAGAGACGAATCAAAAACCAGAACCTGCACTTACCCAAGCTTCAAGCTCTTAAACCTTAATACCCAAAGCTTAGTCTGTACTTCCTCTTTCACTTCTTGCTTCTAGTCACTTTCAACAGCTAAAATCAGTATCAAGGGCATACATGCAACCACTTTCAACCACTAATTCATGAAAAATTCCAATGTTAGAGATAGAGAGAATGAGGTTCGGTTTCAAGGGAGAATAGAAGGAGATAATCAACTTACTTTGATTCTTTTATGCTTGATTAGAAAAAATTTGAAAAGGAGAAAGGACATGTAATCTTGGGTCACCATGGGAGATTTGTGTATAGGGTTTGGAGAAGGAAGAACGGAACAAGAGAGAGAAGAGGAGAGGGCGCTGCCTCTGTTCTGTGAAGGGAGGAAAAATGAATGGAAAAAGGTAATGTTTAGCTTAAATACTCCTCTTGTGCAATTACCATTATACCCTTAGTCTTACTCGCGTTTACACGGACACTGATACTTAACTCGTGCTTGCCTGCCAAATCATAATAAACACTTCCATTAGCTAACAAGTGGGATATTACATAAAGTCTTGCCGATTACGTTTGAAATAGTAACCGACGAATGTGCAGAAAATAGATCATGCCGATTACTTTTGAAATAGTAACCGACGAATGTGTTGAAAATAAATCATGCCGATTACTTTTGAAATAGTAACCGACGAATGTGCTGAAAATAAATCATGCCGATTACTTTCGAAATAGTAAGCAACGAATATGTTGAAAATAAAAATATTACCGATTACTTTTAAAATAGTAACCAACGAATGTACTGAAAATAAATCATGCCGATTACCTTTGAAATAGTAACCGACGAATATGTTGAAAATAAAAATCTTATCGATTACTTTTGAAATAGTAACCAACGAATATGCTGAAAATAAAGTCTTGCCCATTACTTTTGAAATAGTAACCTGACGAATGTGCTGAAAATAAATCATGCCGATTACTTTTGAAATAGTCACCGACGAATATGCTGAAAATAAAAATCTTGCCGATTACTTTTGAAATAGTAACCGACGAATGTGCTGAAAATAAATCATGCCGATTACTTTCGAAATAGTAAGCAACGAATATGTTGAAAAAAAAAATCTTACCGATTACTTTTAAAATAGTAACCAACGAATGTACTGAAAATAAATCATGCCGATTACTTTTGAAATAGGAACCGACGAATATGTTGAAAATAAAAATCTTGTCGATTACTTTTAAAATAGTAACCGACAAATATGCTGAAAATAAAAATCTTGCCGATTACTTTTGAAATAGTAACCGACGAATGTGCAGAAAATAGATCATGCCGATTACTTTTGAAATAGTAACCGACGAATGTGTTGAAAATAAATCATGCCGATTACTTTTGAAATAGTAACCGACGAATGTGCTGAAAATAAATCATGCCGATTACTTTCGAAATAGTAAGCAACGAATATGTTGAAAATAAAAATCTTACCGATTACTTTTAAAATAGTAACCAACGAATGTACTGAAAATAAATCATGCCGATTACCTTTGAAATAGTAACCGACCAATATGTTGAAAATAAAAATCTTATCGATTACTTTTGAAATAGTAACCAACGAATATGCTGAAAATAAAGTCTTGCCCATTACTTTTGAAATAGTAACCTGACGAATGTGCTGAAAATAAATCATGCCGATTACTTTTGAAATAGTCACCGACGA
This sequence comes from Medicago lupulina, assembly GCA_958299785.1. Taxonomy (NCBI): domain Eukaryota; kingdom Viridiplantae; phylum Streptophyta; class Magnoliopsida; order Fabales; family Fabaceae; genus Medicago; species Medicago lupulina. Next base: position 37,617,999 of record OY283142.1, read on the forward strand.
ATATGCTGAAAATAAAAATCTTGCCGATTACTTTTAAAATAGTAACCAACGAATGTACTGAAAAAAATCATGCCTATTACTTTTGAAATAGGAACCGACGAATATGTTGAAAATAAAAATCTTGTCGATTACTTTTAAAATAGTAACCGACAAATATGCTGAAAATAAAAATCTTGCCGATTACTTTTGAAATAGTAACCGACGAATGTGCAGAAAATAGATCATGCCGATTACCTTTGAAATAGTAACCGACGAATATGTTGAAAATAAAAATCTTACCGATTACTTTTGAAATAGTAACCAACGAATATGCTGAAAATAAAGTCTTGCCGATTACTTTTGAAATATTAAACGACCAATATGTTGAAAATAAAAATCTTGTCGATTACTTTTAAAATAGTAACCGACAAATATGTTGAAAATAAAAATCTTGCCGATTACTTTTGAAATAGTCACCGACGAATATGCTGAAGATAAAAATCTTGCCGATTACTTTTGAAATAGTAACCGACGAATGTGCTGAAAATAAATCATGCCGATTAATTTCGAAATAGTAAGCGACGAATATGTTGAAAATAAAAATCTTACCGATTACTTTTAAAATAGTAAACAACGAATGTACTGAAAATAAAGTCTTGCCGATTACTTTTGAAATAGGAACCGACGAATATGTTGAAAATAAAAATCTTGTCGATTACTTTTAAAATAGTAACCGACAAATATGCTGAAAATAAAAATCTTGCCGATTACTTTTGAAATAGTAACCGACGAATGTGCAGAAAATAGATCATGCCGATTACTTTTGAAATAGTAACCGACGAATGTGTTGAAAATAAATCATGCCGATTACTTTTGAAATAGTAACCGACGAATGTGCTGAAAATAAATCATGCCGATTACTATTGAAATAGTTACCGACGAATGTGCTGAAAATAAAAATCTTACCGATTACTTTTGAAATAGTAACCAACGAATGTACTGAAAATAAATCATGCCGATTACCTTTGAAATAGTAACCGACGAATATGTTGAAAATAAAAATCTTACCGATTACTTTTGAAATAGTAACCAACGAATATGCTGAAAATAAAGTCTTGCCGATTACTTTTGAAATAGTAAACGACGAATATGTTGAAAATAAAAATCTTGTCGATTACTTTTAAAATAGTAACCGACAAATATGTTGAAAATAAAAATCTTGCCGATTACTTTTGAAATAGTCACCGACGAATATGCTGAAAATAAAAATCTTGCCGATTACTTTTGAAATAGTAACCGACGAATGTACTGAAAATAAATCATGCCGATTACTTTCGAAATAGTAAGCGACGAATATGTTGAAAATAAAAATCTTACTGATTACTTTTAAAATAGTAACCAACGAATGTACTGAAAATAAAGTCTTGCCGATTACTTTTGAAATAGTAACCGACGAATGTGCAGAAAATAGATCATGCCGATTACTTTTGAAATAGTAACCGACGAATGTGTTGAAAATAAATCATGCCGATTACTTTTGAAATAGTAACCGACGAATGTGCTGAAAATAAATCATGCCGATTACTTTCGAAATAGTAAGCAACGAATATGTTGAAAATAAAAATCTTACCGATTACTTTTCAAATAGTAACCAACGAATGTACTGAAAATAAATCATGCCGATTACCTTTGAAATAGTAACCGACCAATATGTTGAAAATAAATATCTTATCGATTACTTTTGAAATAGTAACCAACGAATATGCTGAAAATAAAGTCTTGCCCATTACTTTTGAAATAGTAACCTGACGAATGTGCTGAAAATAAATCATGCCGATTACTTTTGAAATAGTCACCGACGAATATGCTGAAAATAAAAATCTTGCCGATTACTTTTAAAATAGTAACCAACGAATGTACTGAAAAAAATCATGCCGATTACTTTTGAAATAGGAACCGACGAATATGTTGAAAATAAAAATCTTGTCGATTACTTTTAAAATAGTAACCGACAAATATGCTGAAAATAAAAATCTTGCCGATTACTTTTGAAATAGTAACCGACGAATGTGCAGAAAATAGATCATGCCGATTACCTTTGAAATAGTAACCGACGAATATGTTGAAAATAAAAATCTTACCGATTACTTTTGAAATAGTAACCAACGAATATGCTGAAAATAAAGTCTTGCCGATTACTTTTGAAATATTAAACGACGAATATGTTGAAAATAAAAATCTTGTCGATTACTTTTAAAATAGTAACCGACAAATATGTTGAAAATAAAAATCTTGCCGATTACTTTTGAAATAGTCACCGACGAATATGCTGAAGATAAAAATCTTGCCGATTACTTTTGAAATAGTAACCGACGAATGTGCTGAAAATAAATCATGCCGATTAATTTCGAAATAGTAAGCGACGAATATGTTGAAAATAAAAATCTTACCTATTACTTTTAAAATAGTAAACAACGAATGTACTGAAAATAAAGTCTTGCCGATTACTTTTGAAATAGGAACCGACGAATATGTTGAAAATAAAAATCTTGTCGATTACTTTTAAAATAGTAACCGACAAATATGCTGAAAATAAAAATCTTGCTGATTACTTTTGAAATAGTAACCGACGAATGTGTTGAAAATAAATCATGCCGATTACTTTTGAAATAGTAACCGACGAATGTGCTGAAAATAAATCATGCCGATTACTTTCGAAATAGTAAGCAACGAATATGTTGAAAATAAAAATCTTACCGATTACTTTTCAAATAGTAACCAACGAATGTACTGAAAATAAATCATGCCGATTACCTTTGAAATAGTAACCGACCAATATGTTGAAAATAAATATCTTATCGATTACTTTTGAAATAGTAACCAACGAATATGCTGAAAATAAAGTCTTGCCCATTACTTTTGAAATAGTAACCTGACGAATGTGCTGAAAATAAATCATGCCGATTACTTTTGAAATAGTCACCGACGAATATGCTGAAAATAAAAATCTTGCCGATTACTTTTAAAATAGTAACCAACGAATGTACTGAAAAAAATCATGCCGATTACTTTTGAAATAGGAACCGACGAATATGTTGAAAATAAAAATCTTGTCGATTACTTTTAAAATAGTAACCGACAAATATGCTGAAAATAAAAATCTTGCCGATTACTTTTGAAATAGTAACCGACGAATGTGCAGAAAATAGGTCATGCCGATTACCTTTGAAATAGTAACCGACGAATATGTTGAAAATAAAAATCTTACCGATTACTTTTGAAATAGTAACCAACGAATATGCTGAAAATAAAGTCTTGCCGATTACTTTTGAAATATTAAACGACGAATATGTTGAAAATAAAAATCTTGTCGATTACTTTTAAAATAGTAACCGACAAATATGTTGAAAATAAAAATCTTGCCGATTACTTTTGAAATAGTCACCGACGAATATGCTGAAGATAAAAATCTTGCCGATTACTTTTGAAATAGTAACCGACGAATGTGCTGAAAATAAATCATGCCGATTAATTTCGAAATAGTAAGCGACGAATATGTTGAAAATAAAAATCTTACCTATTACTTTTAAAATAGTAAACAACGAATGTACTGAAAATAAAGTCTTGCCGATTACTTTTGAAATAGGAACCGACGAATATGTTGAAAATAAAAATCTTGTCGATTACTTTTAAAATAGTAACCGACAAATATGCTGAAAATAAAAATCTTGCTGATTACTTTTGAAATAGTAACCGACGAATGTGTTGAAAATAAATCATGCCGATTACTTTTGAAATAGTAACCGACGAATGTGCTGAAAATAAATCATGCCGATTACTTTCGAAATAGTAAGCAACGAATATGTTGAAAATAAAAATCTTACCGATTACTTTTCAAATAGTAACCAACGAATGTAGTGAAAATAAATCATGCCGATTACCTTTGAAATAGTAACCGACCAATATGTTGAAAATAAAAATCTTATCGATTACTTTTGAAATAGTAACCAACGAATATGCTGAAAATAAAGTCTTGCCCATTACTTTTGAAATAGTAACCTGACGAATGTGCTGAAAATAAATCATGCCGATTACTTTTGAAATAGTCACCGACGAATATGCTGAAAATAAAAATCTTGCCGATTACTTTTAAAATAGTAACCAACGAATGTACTGAAAAAAATCATGCCGATTACTTTTGAAATAGGAACCGACGAATATGTTGAAAATAAAAATCTTGTCGATTACTTTTAAAATAGTAACCGACAAATATGCTGAAAATAAAAATCTTGCCGATTACTTTTGAAATAGTAACCGACGAATGTGCAGAAAATAGATCATGCCGATTACCTTTGAAATAGTAACCGACGAATATGTTGAAAATAAAAATCTTACCGATTACTTTTGAAATAGTAACCAACGAATATGCTGAAAATAAAGTCTTGCCGATTACTTTTGAAATATTAAACGACCAATATGTTGAAAATAAAAATCTTGTCGATTACTTTTAAAATAGTAACCGACAAATATGTTGAAAATAAAAATCTTGCCGATTACTTTTGAAATAGTCACCGACGAATATGCTGAAGATAAAAATCTTGCCGATTACTTTTGAAATAGTAACCGACGAATGTGCTGAAAATAAATCATGCCGATTAATTTCGAAATAGTAAGCGACGAATATGTTGAAAATAAAAATCTTACCGATTACTTTTAAAATAGTAAACAACGAATGTACTGAAAATAAAGTCTTGCCGATTACTTTTGAAATAGGAACCGACGAATATGTTGAAAATAAAAATCTTGTCGATTACTTTTAAAATAGTAACCGACAAATATGCTGAAAATAAAAATCTTGCTGATTACTTTTGAAATAGTAACCGACGAATGTGTTGAAAATAAATCATGCCGATTACTTTTGAAATAGTAACCGACGAATGTGCTGAAAATAAATCATGCCGATTACTTTCGAAATAGTAAGCAACGAATATGTTGAAAATAAAAATCTTACCGATTACTTTTCAAATAGTAACCAACGAATGTACTGAAAATAAATCATGCCGATTACCTTTGAAATAGTAACCGACCAATATGTTGAAAATAAAAATCTTATCGATTACTTTTGAAATAGTAACCAACGAATATGCTGAAAATAAACTCTTGCCCATTACTTTTGAAATAGTAACCTGACGAATGTGCTGAAAATAAATCATGCCGATTACTTTTGAAATAGTCACCGACGAATATGCTGAAAATAAAAATCTTGCCGATTACTTTTAAAATAGTAACCAACGAATGTACTGAAAAAAATCATGCCGATTACTTTTGAAATAGGAACCGACGAATATGTTGAAAATAAAAATCTTGTCGATTACTTTTAAAATAGTAACCGACAAATATGCTGAAAATAAAAATCTTGCCGATTACTTTTGAAATAGTAACCGACGAATGTGCAGAAAATAGATCATGCCGATTACCTTTGAAATAGTAACCGACGAATATGTTGAAAATAAAAATCTTACCGATTACTTTTGAAATAGTAACCAACGAATATGCTGAAAATAAAGTCTTGCCGATTACTTTTGAAATATTAAACGACGAATATGTTGAAAATAAAAATCTTGTCGATTACTTTTAAAATAGTAACCGACAAATATGTTGAAAATAAAAATCTTGCCGATTACTTTTGAAATAGTCACCGACGAATATGCTGAAGATAAAAATCTTGCCGATTACTTTTGAAATAGTAACCGACGAATGTGCTGAAAATAAATCATGCCGATTAATTTCGAAATAGTAAGCGACGAATATGTTGAAAATAAAAATCTTACCGATTACTTTTAAAATAGTAAACAACGAATGTACTGAAAATAAAGTCTTGCCGATTACTTTTGAAATAGGAACCGACGAATATGTTGAAAATAAAAATCTTGTCGATTACTTTTAAAATAGTAACCGACAAATATGCTGAAAATAAAAATCTTGCTGATTACTTTTGAAATAGTAACCGACGAATGTGCAGAAAATAGATCATGCCGATTACTTTTGAAATAGTAACCGACGAATGTGTTGAAAATAAATCATGCCGATTACTTTTGAAATAGTAACCGACGAATGTGCTGAAAATAAATCATGCCGATTACTATTGAAATAGTTACCGACGAATGTGCTGAAAATAAAAATCTTACCGATTACTTTTGAAATAGTAACCAACGAATGTACTGAAAATAAATCATGCCGATTACCTTTGAAATAGTAACCGACGAATATGTTGAAAATAAAAATCTTACCGATTACTTTTGAAATAGTAACCAACGAATATGCTGAAAATAAAGTCTTGCCGATTACTTTTGAAATAGTAAACGACGAATATGTTGAAAATAAAAATCTTGTCGATTACTTTTAAAATAGTAACCGCCAAATATGTTGAAAATAAAAATCTTGCCGATTACTTTTGAAATAGTCACCGACGAATATGCTGAAAATAAAAATCTTGCCGATTACTTTTGAAATAGTAACCGACGAATGTACTGAAAATAAATCATGCCGATTACTTTCGAAATAGTAAGCGACGAATATGTTGAAAATAAAAATCTTACTGATTACTTTTAAAATAGTAACCAACGAATGTACTAAAAATAAAGTCTTGCCGATTACTTTTGAAATAGTAACCTACGAATGTGCAGAAAATAGATCATGCCGATTACTTTTGAAATAGTAACCGACGAATGTGTTGAAAATAAATCATGCCGATTGCTTTTGAAATAGTAACCGACGAATGTGCTGAAAATAAATCATGCCGATTACTTTCGAAATAGTAAGCAACGAATATGTTGAAAATAAAAATCTTACCGATTACTTTTAAAATAGTAACCAACGAATGTACTGAAAATAAATCATGCCGATTACCTTTGAAATAGTAACCGACCAATATGTTCAAAATAAAAATCTTATCGATTACTTTTGAAATAGTAACCAACGAATATGCTGAAAATAAAGTCTTGCCCATTACTTTTGAAATAGTAACCTGACGAATGTGCTGAAAATAAATCATGCCGAATACTTTTGAAATAGTCACCGACGAATATGCTGAAAATAAAAATCTTGCCGATTACTTTTAAAATAGTAACCAACGAATGTACTGAAAAAAATCATGCCGATTACTTTTGAAATAGGAACCGACGAATATGTTGAAAATAAAAATCTTGTCGATTACTTTTAAAATAGTAACCGACAAATATGCTTAAAATAAAAATCTTGCCGATTACTTTTGAAATAGTAACCGACGAATGTGCAGAAAATAGATCATGCCGATTACCTTTGAAATAGTAACCGACGAATATGTTGAAAATAAAAATCTTACCGATTACTTTTGAAATAGTAACCAACGAATATGCTGAAAATAAAGTCTTGCCGATTACTTTTGAAATATTAAACGACGAATATGTTGAAAATAAAAATCTTGTCGATTACTTTTAAAATAGTAACCGACAAATATGTTGAAAATAAAAATCTTGCCGATTACTTTTGAAATAGTCACCGACGAATATGCTGAAGATAAAAATCTTGCCGATTACTTTTGAAATAGTAACCGACGAATGTGCTGAAAATAAATCATGCCGATTAATTTCGAAATAGTAAGCGACGAATATGTTGAAAATAAAAATCTTACCGATTACTTTTAAAATAGTAAACAACGAATGTACTGAAAATAAAGTCTTGCCGATTACTTTTGAAATAGGAACCGACGAATATGTTGAAAATAAAAATCTTGTCGATTACTTTTAAAATAGTAACCGACAAATATGCTGAAAATAAAAATCTTGCTGATTACTTTTGAAATAGTAACCGACGAATGTGCAGAAAATAGATCATGCCGATTACTTTTGAAATAGTAACCGACGAATGTGTTGAAAATAAATCATGCCGATTACTTTTGAAATAGTAACCGACGAATGTGCTGAAAATAAATCATGCCGATTACTATTGAAATAGTTACCGACGAATGTGCTGAAAATAAAAATCTTACCGATTACTTTTGAAATAGTAACCAACGAATGTACTGAAAATAAATCATGCCGATTACCTTTGAAATAGTAACCGACGAATATGTTGAAAATAAAAATCTTACCGATTACTTTTGAAATAGTAACCAACGAATATGCTGAAAATAAAGTCTTGCCGATTACTTTTGAAATAGTAAACGACGAATATGTTGAAAATAAAAATCTTGTCGATTACTTTTAAAATAGTAACCGCCAAATATGTTGAAAATAAAAATCTTGCCGATTACTTTTGAAATAGTCACCGACGAATATGCTGAAGATAAAAATCTTGCCGATTACTTTTGAAATAGTAACCGACGAATGTGCTGAAAATAAATCATGCCGATTAATTTCGAAATAGTAAGCGACGAATATGTTGAAAATAAAAATCTTACCGATTACTTTTAAAATAGTAAACAACGAATGTACTGAAAATAAAGTCTTGCCGATTACTTTTGAAATAGGAACCGACGAATATGTTGAAAATAAAAATCTTGTCGATTACTTTTAAAATAGTAACCGACAAATATGCTGAAAATAAAAATCTTGCTGATTACTTTTGAAATAGTAACCGACGAATGTGTTGAAAATAAATCATGCCGATTACTTTTGAAATAGTAACCGACGAATGTGCTGAAAATAAATCATGCCGATTACTTTCGAAATAGTAAGCAACGAATATGTTGAAAATAAAAATCTTACCGATTACTTTTCAAATAGTAACCAACGAATGTAGTGAAAATAAATCATGCCGATTACCTTTGAAATAGTAACCGACCAATATGTTGAAAATAAAAATCTTATCGATTACTTTTGAAATAGTAACCAACGAATATGCTGAAAATAAAGTCTTGCCCATTACTTTTGAAATAGTAACCTGACGAATGTGCTGAAAATAAATCATGCCGATTACTTTTGAAATAGTCACCGACGAATATGCTGAAAATAAAAATCTTGCCGATTACTTTTAAAATAGTAACCAACGAATGTACTGAAAAAAATCATGCCGATTACTTTTGAAATAGGAACCGACGAATATGTTGAAAATAAAAATCTTGTCGATTACTTTTAAAATAGTAACCGACAAATATGCTGAAAATAAAAATCTTGCCGATTACTTTTGAAATAGTAACCGACGAATGTGCAGAAAATAGATCATGCCGATTACCTTTGAAATAGTAACCGACGAATATGTTGAAAATAAAAATCTTACCGATTACTTTTGAAATAGTAACCAACGAATATGCTGAAAATAAAGTCTTGCCGATTACTTTTGAAATATTAAACGACGAATATGTTGAAAATAAAAATCTTGTCGATTACTTTTAAAATAGTAACCGACAAATATGTTGAAAATAAAAATCTTGCCGATTACTTTTGAAATAGTCACCGACGAATATGCTGAAGATAAAAATCTTGCCGATTACTTTTGAAATAGTAACCGACGAATGTGCTGAAAATAAATCATGCCGATTAATTTCGAAATAGTAAGCGACGAATATGTTGAAAATAAAAATCTTACCGATTACTTTTAAAATAGTAAACAACGAATGTACTGAAAATAAAGTCTTGCCGATTACTTTTGAAATAGGAACCGACGAATATGTTGAAAATAAAAATCTTGTCGATTACTTTTAAAATAGTAACCGACAAATATGCTGAAAATAAAAATCTTGCTGATTACTTTTGAAATAGTAACCGACGAATGTGTTGAAAGTAAATCATGCCGATTACTTTTGAAATAGTAACCGACGAATGTGCTGAAAATAAATCATGCCGATTACTTTCGAAATAGTAAGCAACGAATATGTTGAAAATAAAAATCTTACCGATTACTTTTCAAATAGTAACCAACGAATGTACTGAAAATAAATCATGCCGATTACCTTTGAAATAGTAACCGACCAATATGTTGAAAATAAAAATCTTATCGATTACTTTTGAAATAGTAACCAACGAATATGCTGAAAATAAAGTCTTGCCCATTACTTTTGAAATAGTAACCTGACGAATGTGCTGAAAATAAATCATGCCGATTACTTTTGAAATAGTCACCGACGAATATGCTGAAAATAAAAATCTTGCCGATTACTTTTAAAATAGTAACCAACGAATGTACTGAAAAAAATCATGCCGATTACTTTTGAAATAGGAACCGACGAATATGTTGAAAATAAAAATCTTGTCGATTACTTTTAAAATAGTAACCGACAAATATGCTGAAAATAAAAATCTTGCCGATTACTTTTGAAATAGTAACCGACGAATGTGCAGAAAATAGATCATGCCGATTACCTTTGAAATAGTAACCGACGAATATGTTGAAAATAAAAATCTTACCGATTACTTTTGAAATAGTAACCAACGAATATGCTGAAAATAAAGTCTTGCCGATTACTTTTGAAATATTAAACGACGAATATGTTGAAAATAAAAATCTTGTCGATTACTTTTAAAATAGTAACCGACAAATATGTTGAAAATAAAAATCTTGCCGATTACTTTTGAAATAGTCACCGACGAATATGCTGAAGATAAAAATCTTGCCGATTACTTTTGAAATAGTAACCGACGAATGTGCTGAAAATAAATCATGCCGATTAATTTCGAAATAGTAAGCGACGAATATGTTGAAAATAAAAATCTTACCGATTACTTTTAAAATAGTAAACAACGAATGTACTGAAAATAAAGTCTTGCCGATTACTTTTGAAATAGGAACCGACGAATATGTTGAAAATAAAAATCTTGTCGATTACTTTTAAAATAGTAACCGACAAATATGCTGAAAATAAAAATCTTGCCGATTACTTTTGAAATAGTAACCGACGAATGTGTTGAAAATAAATCATGCCGATTACTTTTGAAATAGTAACCGACGAATGTGCTGAAAATAAATCATGCCGATTACTATTGAAATAGTTACCGACGAATGTGCTGAAAATAAAAATCTTACCGATTACTTTTGAAATAGTAACCAACGAATGTACTGAAAATAAATCATGCCGATTACCTTTGAAATAGTAACCGACGAATATGTTGAAAATAAAAATCTTACCGATTACTTTTGAAATAGTAACCAACGAATATGCTGAAAATAAAGTCTTGCCGATTACTTTTGAAATAGTAAACGACGAATATGTTGAAAATAAAAATCTTGTCGATTACTTTTAAAATAGTAACCGCCAAATATGTTGAAAATAAAAATCTTGCCGATTACTTTTGAAATAGTCACCGACGAATATGCTGAAAATAAAAATCTTGCCGATTACTTTTGAAATAGTAACCGACGAATGTACTGAAAATAAATCATGCCGATTACTTTCGAAATAGTAAGCGACGAATATGTTGAAAATAAAAATCTTACTGATTACTTTTAAAATAGTAACCAACGAATGTACTAAAAATAAAGTCTTGCCGATTACTTTTGAAATAGTAACCTACGAATGTGCAGAAAATAGATCATGCCGATTACTTTTGAAATAGTAACCGACGAATGTGTTGAAAATAAATCATGCCGATTGCTTTTGAAATAGTAACCGACGAATGTGCTGAAAATAAATCATGCCGATTACTTTCGAAATAGTAAGCAACGAATATGTTGAAAATAAAAATCTTACCGATTACTTTTAAAATAGTAACCAACGAATGTACTGAAAATAAATCATGCCGATTACCTTTGAAATAGTAACCGACCAATATGTTCAAAATAAAAATCTTATCGATTACTTTTGAAATAGTAACCAACGAATATGCTGAAAATAAAGTCTTGCCCATTACTTTTGAAATAGTAACCTGACGAATGTGCTGAAAATAAATCATGCCGATTACTTTTGAAATAGTCACCGACGAATATGCTGAAAATAAAAATCTTGCCGATTACTTTTAAAATAGTAACCAACGAATGTACTGAAAAAAATCATGCCGATTACTTTTGAAATAGGAACCGACGAATATGTTGAAAATAAAAATCTTGTCGATTACTTTTAAAATAGTAACCGACAAATATGCTTAAAATAAAAATCTTGCCGATTACTTTTGAAATAGTAACCGACGAATGTGCAGAAAATAGATCATGCCGATTACCTTTGAAATAGTAACCGACGAATATGTTGAAAATAAAAATCTTACCGATTACTTTTGAAATAGTAACCAACGAATATGCTGAAAATAAAGTCTTGCCGATTACTTTTGAAATATTAAACGACGAATATGTTGAAAATAAAAATCTTGTCGATTACTTTTAAAATAGTAACCGACAAATATGTTGAAAATAAAAATCTTGCCGATTACTTTTGAAATAGTCACCGACGAATATGCTGAAGATAAAAATCTTGCCGATTACTTTTGAAATAGTAACCGACGAATGTGCTGAAAATAAATCATGCCGATTAATTTCGAAATAGTAAGCGACGAATATGTTGAAAATAAAAATCTTACCGATTACTTTTAAAATAGTAAACAACGAATGTACTGAAAATAAAGTCTTGCCGATTACTTTTGAAATAGGAACCGACGAATATGTTGAAAATAAAAATCTTGTCGATTACTTTTAAAATAGTAACCGACAAATATGCTGAAAATAAAAATCTTGCTGATTACTTTTGAAATAGTAACCGACGAATGTGCAGAAAATAGATCATGCCGATTACTTTTGAAATAGTAACCGACGAATGTGTTGAAAATAAATCATGCCGATTACTTTTGAAATAGTAACCGACGAATGTGCTGAAAATAAATCATGCCGATTACTATTGAAATAGTTACCGACGAATGTGCTGAAAATAAAAATCTTACCGATTACTTTTGAAATAGTAACCAACGAATGTACTGAAAATAAATCATGCCGATTACCTTTGAAATAGTAACCGACGAATATGTTGAAAATAAAAATCTTACCGATTACTTTTGAAATAGTAACCAACGAATATGCTGAAAATAAAGTCTTGCCGATTACTTTTGAAATAGTAAACGACGAATATGTTGAAAATAAAAATCTTGTCGATTACTTTTAAAATAGTAACCGACAAATATGTTGAAAATAAAAATCTTGCCGATTACTTTTGAAATAGTCACCGACGAATATGCTGAAAATAAAAATCTTGCCGATTACTTTTGAAATAGTAACCGACGAATGTACTGAAAATAAATCATGCCGATTACTTTCGAAATAGTAAGCGACGAATATGTTGAAAATAAAAATCTTACTGATTACTTTTAAAATAGTAACCAACGAATGTACTGAAAATAAAGTCTTGCCGATTACTTTTGAAATAGTAACCGACGAATGTGCAGAAAATAGATCATGCCGATTACTTTTGAAATAGTAACCGACGAATGTGTTGAAAATAAATCATGCCGATTGCTTTTGAAATAGTAACCGACGAATGTGCTGAAAATAAATCATGCCGATTACTTTCGAAATAGTAAGCAACGAATATGTTGAAAATAAAAATCTTACCGATTACTTTTAAAATAGTAACCAACGAATGTACTGAAAATAAATCATGCCGATTACCTTTGAAATAGTAACCGACCAATATGTTGAAAATAAAAATCTTATCGATTACTTTTGAAATAGTAACCAACGAATATGCTGAAAATAAAGTCTTGCCCATTACTTTTGAAATAGTAACCTGACGAATGTGCTGAAAATAAATCATGCCGATTACTTTTGAAATAGTCACCGACGAATATGCTGAAAATAAAAATCTTGCCGATTACTTTTAAAATAGTAACCAACGAATGTACTGAAAAAAATCATGCCGATTACTTTTGAAATAGGAACCGACGAATATGTTGAAAATAAAAATCTTGTCGATTACTTTTATAATAGTAACCGACAAATATGCTGAAAATAAAAATCTTGCCGATTACTTTTGAAATAGTAACCGACGAATGTGCAGAAAATAGATCATGCCGATTACCTTTGAAATAGTAACCGACGAATATGTTGAAAATAAAAATCTTACCGATTACTTTTGAAATAGTAACCAACGAATATGCTGAAAATAAAGTCTTGCCGATTACTTTTGAAATATTAAACGACGAATATGTTGAAAATAAAAATCTTGTCGATTACTTTTAAAATAGTAACCGACAAATATGTTGAAAATAAAAATCTTGCCGATTACTTTTGAAATAGTCACCGACGAATATGCTGAAGATAAAAATCTTGCCGATTACTTTTGAAATAGTAACCGACGAATGTGCTGAAAATAAATCATGCCGATTAATTTCGAAATAGTAAGCGACGAATATGTTGAAAATAAAAATCTTACCGATTACTTTTAAAATAGTAAACAACGAATGTACTGAAAATAAAGTCTTGCCGATTACTTTTGAAATAGGAACCGACGAATATGTTGAAAATAAAAATCTTGTCGATTACTTTTAAAATAGTAACCGACAAATATGCTGAAAATAAAAATCTTGCCGATTACTTTTGAAATAGTAACCGACGAATGTGCAGAAAATAGATCATGCCGATTACTTTTGAAATATTAACCGACGAATGTGTTGAAAATAAATCATGCCGATTACTTTTGAAATAGTAACCGACGAATGTGCTGAAAATAAATCATGCCGATTACTATTGAAATAGTTACCGACGAATGTGCTGAAAATAAAAATCTTACCGATTACTTTTGAAATAGTAACCAACGAATGTACTGAAAATAAATCATGCCGATTACCTTTGAAATAGTAACCGACGAATATGTTGAAAATAAAAATCTTACCGATTACTTTTGAAATAGTAACCAACGAATATGCTGAAAATAAAGTCTTGCCGATTACTTTTGAAATAGTAAACGACGAATATGTTGAAAATAAAAATCTTGTCGATTACTTTTAAAATAGTAACCGACAAATATGTTGAAAATAAAAATCTTGCCGATTACTTTTGAAATAGTCACCGACGAATATGCTGAAAATAAAAATCTTGCCGATTACTTTTGAAATAGTAACCGACGAATGTACTGAAAATAAATCATGCCGATTACTTTCGAAATAGTAAGCGACGAATATGTTGAAAATAAAAATCTTACTCATTACTTTTAAAATAGTAACCAACGAATGTACTGAAAATAAAGTCTTGCCGATTACTTTTGAAATAGTAACCGACGAATGTGCAGAAAATAGATCATGCCGATTACTTTTGAAATAGTAACCGACGAATGTGTTGAAAATAAATCATGCCGATTACTTTTGAAATAGTAACCGACGAATGTGCTGAAAATAAATCATGCCGATTACTATTGAAATAGTTACCGACGAATGTGCTGAAAATAAAAATCTTACCGATTACTTTTGAAATAGTAACCAACGAATGTACTGAAAATAAATCATGCCGATTACCTTTGAAATAGTAACCGACGAATATGTTGAAAATAAAAATCTTACCGATTACTTTTGAAATAGTAACCAACGAATATGCTGAAAATAAAGTCTTGCCGATTACTTTTGAAATAGTAAACGACGAATATGTTGAAAATAAAAATCTTGTCGATTACTTTTAAAATAGTAACCGACAAATATGTTGAAAATAAAAATCTTGCCGATTACTTTTGAAATAGTCACCGACGAATATGCTGAAAATAAAAATCTTGCCGATTACTTTTGAAATAGTAACCGACGAATGTACTGAAAATAAATCATGCCGATTACTTTCGAAATAGTAAGCGACGAATATGTTGAAAATAAAAATCTTACTCATTACTTTTAAAATAGTAACCAACGAATGTACTGAAAATAAAGTCTTGCCGATTACTTTTGAAATAGTAACCGACGAATGTGCAGAAAATAGATCATGCCGATTACTTTTGAAATAGTAACCGACGAATGTGTTGAAAATAAATCATGCCGATTACTTTTGAAATAGTAACCGACGAATGTGCTGAAAATAAATCATGCCGATTACTTTCGAAATAGTAAGCAACGAATATGTGGAAAATAAAAATATTACCGATTACTTTTAAAATAGTAACCAACGAATGTACTGAAAATAAATCATGCCGATTACCTTTGAAATAGTAACCGACGAATATGTTGAAAATAAAAATCTTATCGATTACTTTTGAAATAGTAACCAACGAATATGCTGAAAATAAAGTCTTGCCCATAACTTTTGAAATAGTAACCTGACGAATGTGCTGAAAATAAATCATGCCGATTACTTTTGAAATAGTCACCGACGAATATGCTGAAAATAAAAATCTTGCCGATTACTTTTGAAATAGTAACCGACGAATGTGCTGAAAATAAATCATGCCGATTACTTTCGAAATAGTAAGCAACGAATATGTTGAAAAAAAAAATCTTACCGATTACTTTTAAAATAGTAACCAACGAATGTACTGAAAATAAAGTCTTGCCGATTACTTTTGAAATAGTAACCGACGAATGTGTTGAAAATAGATCATGCCGATTACTTTTGAAATAGTAACCGACGAATGTGCTAAAAATAAATCATGCCGATTACTATTGAAATAGTTACCGACGAATGTGCTGAAAATAAAAATCTTACCGATTACTTTTGAAATAGTAACCAACGAATGTACTGAAAATAAATCATGCCGATTACCTTTGAAATAGTAACCGACGAATATGTTGAAAATAAAAATCTTACCGATTACTTTTGAAATAGTAACCAACGAATATGCTGAAAATAAAGTCTTGCCGATTACTTTTGAAATAGTAAACGACGAATATGTTGAAAATAAAAATCTTGTCGATTACTTTTAAAATAGTAACCGACAAATATGTTGAAAATAAAAATCTTGCCGATTACTTTTGAAATAGTCACCGACGAATATGCTGAAAATAAAAATCTTGCCGATTACTTTTGAAATAGTAACCGACGAATGTACTGAAAATAAATCATGCCGATTACTTTCGAAATAGTAAGCGACGAATATGTTGAAAATAAAAATCTTACTGATTACTTTTAAAATAGTAACCAACGAATGTACTGAAAATAAAGTCTTGCCGATTACTTTTGAAATAGTAACCGACGAATGTGCAGAAAATAGATCATGCCGATTACTTTTGAAATAGTAACCGACGAATGTGTTGAAAATAAATCATGCCGATTGCTTTTGAAATAGTAACCGACGAATGTGTTGAAAATAAATCATGCCGATTGCTTTTGAAATAGTAAGCAACGAATATGTTGAAAATAAAAATCTTAACGATTACTTTTAAAATAGTAACCAACGAATGTACTGAAAATAAATCATGCCGATTACCTTTGAAATAGTAACCGACCAATATGTTGAAAATAAAAATCTTATCGATTACTTTTGAAATAGTAACCAACGAATATGCTGAAAATAAAGTCTTGCCCATTACTTTTGAAATAGTAACCTGACGAATGTGCTGAAAATAAATCATGCCGATTACTTTTGAAATAGTCACCGACGAATATGCTGAAAATAAAAATCTTGCCGATTAATTTTAAAATAGTAACCAACGAATGTACTGAAAAAAATCATGCCGATTACTTTTGAAATAGGAACCGACGAATATGTTGAAAATAAAAATCTTGTCGATTACTTTTAAAATAGTAACCGACAAATATGCTGAAAATAAAAATCTTGCCGATTACTTTTGAAATAGTAACCGACGAATGTGCAGAAAATAGATCATGCCGATTACCTTTGAAATAGTAACCGACAAATATGTTGAAAATAAAAATCTTACCGATTACTTTTGAAATAGTAACCAACGAATATGCTGAAAATAAAGTCTTGCCGATTACTTTTGAAATATTAAACGACGAATATGTTGAAAATAAAAATCTTGTCGATTACTTTTAAAATAGTAACCGACAAATATGTTGAAAATAAAAATCTTGCCGATTACTTTTGAAATAGTCACCGACGAATATGCTGAAGATAAAAATCTTGCCGATTACTTTTGAAATAGTAACCGACGAATGTGCTGAAAATAAATCATGCCGATTAATTTCGAAATAGTAAGCGACGAATATGTTGAAAATAAAAATCTTACCGATTACTTTTAAAATAGTAAACAACGAATGTACTGAAAATAAAGTCTTGCCGATTACTTTTGAAATAGGAACCGACGAATATGTTGAAAATAAAAATCTTGTCGATTACTTTTAAAATAGTAACCGACAAATATGCTGAAAATAAAAATCTTGCCGATTACTTTTGAAATAGTAACCGACGAATGTGCAGAAAATAGATCATGCCGATTACTTTTGAAATAGTAACCGACGAATGTGTTGAAAATAAATCATGCCGATTACTTTTGAAATAGTAACCGACGAATGTGCTGAAAATAAATCATGCCGATTACTATTGAAATAGTTACCGACGAATGTGCTGAAAATAAAAATCTTACCGATTACTTTTGAAATAGTAACCAACGAATGTACTGAAAATAAATCATGCCGATTACCTTTGAAATAGTAACCGACGAATATGTTGAAAATAAAAATCTTACCGATTACTTTTGAAATAGTAACCAACGAATATGCTGAAAATAAAGTCTTGCCGATTACTTTTGAAATAGTAAACGACGAATATGTTGAAAATAAAA
Organism: Medicago lupulina; assembly: GCA_958299785.1. Taxonomy (NCBI): domain Eukaryota; kingdom Viridiplantae; phylum Streptophyta; class Magnoliopsida; order Fabales; family Fabaceae; genus Medicago; species Medicago lupulina. The sequence continues at coordinate 37,636,589 of OY283142.1, forward strand.
ATCTTGTCGATTACTTTTAAAATAGTAACCGACAAATATGTTGAAAATAAAAATCTTGCCGATTACTTTTGAAATAGTCACCGACGAATATGCTGAAAATAAAAATCTTGCCGATTACTTTTGAAATAGTAACCGACGAATGTACTGAAAATAAATCATGCCGATTACTTTCGAAATAGTAAGCGACGAATATGTTGAAAATAAATATCTTACTCATTACTTTTAAAATAGTAACCAACGAATGTACTGAAAATAAAGTCTTGCCGATTACTTTTGAAATAGTAACCGACGAATGTGCAGAAAATAGATCATGCCGATTACTTTTGAAATAGTAACCGACGAATGTGTTGAAAATAAATCATGCCGATTACTTTTGAAATAGTAACCGACGAATGTGCTGAAAATAAATCATGCCGATTACTTTCGAAATAGTAAGCAACGAATATGTTGAAAATAAAAATATTACCGATTACTTTTAAAATAGTAACCAACGAATGTACTGAAAATAAATCATGCCGATTACCTTTGAAATAGTAACCGACGAATATGTTGAAAATAAAAATCTTATCGATTACTTTTGAAATAGTAACCAACGAATATGCTGAAAATAAAGTCTTGCCCATAACTTTTGAAATAGTAACCTGACGAATGTGCTGAAAATAAATCATGCCGATTACTTTTGAAATAGTCACCGACGAATATGCTGAAAATAAAAATCTTGCCGATTACTTTTGAAATAGTAACCGACGAATGTGCTGAAAATAAATCATGCCGATTACTTTCGAAATAGTAAGCAACGAATATGTTGAAAAAAAAAATCTTACCGATTACTTTTAAAATAGTAACCAACGAATGTACTGAAAATAAATCATGCCGATTACTTTTGAAATAGGAACCGACGAATATGTTGAAAATAAAAATCTTGTCGATTACTTTTAAAATAGTAACCGACAAATATGCTGAAAATAAAAATCTTGCCGATTACTTTTGAAATAGTAACCGACGAATGTGCAGAAAATAGATCATGCCGATTACTTTTGAAATATTAACCGACGAATGTGTTGAAAATAAATCATGCCGATTACTTTTGAAATAGTAACCGACGAATGTGCTGAAAATAAATCATGCCGATTACTTTCGAAATAGTAAGCAACGAATATGTTGAAAATAAAAATCTTACCGATTACTTTTAAAATAGTAACCAACGAATGTACTGAAAATAAATCATGCCGATTACCTTTGAAATAGTAACCGACCAATATGTTGAAAATAAAAATCTTATCGATTACTTTTGAAATAGTAACCAACGAATATGCTGAAAATAAAGTCTTGCCCATTACTTTTGAAATAGTAACCTGACGAATGTGCTGAAAATAAATCATGCCGATTACTTTTGAAATAGTCACCGACGAATATGCTGAAAATAAAAATCTTGCCGATTACTTTTAAAATAGTAACCAACGAATGTACTGAAAAAAATCATGCCGATTACTTTTGAAATAGGAACCGACAAATATGTTGAAAATAAAAATCTTGTCGATTACTTTTAAAATAGTAACCGACAAATATGCTGAAAATAAAAATCTTGCCGATTACTTTTGAAATAGTAACCGACGAATGTGCAGAAAATAGATCATGCCGATTACCTTTGAAATAGTAACCGACGAATATGTTGAAAATAAAAATCTTACCGATTACTTTTGAAATAGTAACCAACGAATATGCTGAAAATAAAGTCTTGCCGATTACTTTTGAAATATTAAACGACGAATATGTTGAAAATAAATCATGCCGATTACTTTTGAAATAGTAACCGACGAATGTGCTGAAAATAAATCATGCCGATTACTATTGAAATAGTTACCGACGAATGTGCTGAAAATAAAAATCTTGCCGATTACTTTTGAAATAGTAACCGACGAATGTGCAGAAAATAGATCATGCCGATTACTTTTGAAATAGTAACCGACGAATGTGTTGAAAATAAATCATGCCGATTACTTTTGAAATAGTAACCGACTAATGTCCTGAAAATAAATCATTCCGATTACTTTCGAAATAGTAAGCAACGAATATGTTGAAAATAAAAATCTTACCGATTACTTTTAAAATAGTAACCAACGAATGTACTGAAAATAAATCATGCCGATTACCTTTGAAATAGTAACCGACGAATATGTTGAAAATAAAAATCTTACCGATTACTTTTGAAATAGTAACCAACGAATATGCTGAAAATAAAGTCTTGCCGATTACTTTTGAAATAGTAAACGACGAATATGTTGAAAATAAAAATCTTGTCGATTACTTTTAAAATAGTAACCGACAAATATGCTGAAAATAAAAATCTTGCCGATTACTTTTGAAATAGTAACCGACGAATGTGCAGAAAATAGATCATGCCGATTACTTTTGAAATAGTAACCGATGAATGTGTTGAAAATAAATCATGCCGATTACTTTTGAAATAGTAACCGACTAATGTCCTGAAAATAAATCATTCCGATTACTTTCGAAATAGTAAGCAACGAATATGTTGAAAATAAAAATCTTACCGATTACTTTTAAAATAGTAACCAACGAATGTACTGAAAATAAATCATGCCGATTACCTTTGAAATAGTAACCGACGAATATGTTGAAAATAAAAATCTTACCGATTACTTTTGAAATAGTAACCAACGAATATGCTGAAAATAAAGTCTTGCCGATTACTTTTGAAATAGTAAACGACGAATATGTTGAAAATAAAAATCTTGTCGATTACTTTTAAAATAGTAACCGGCAAATATGTTGAAAATAAAAATCTTGCCGATTACTTTTGAAATAGTCACCGACGAATATGCTGAAAATAAAAATCTTGCCGATTACTTTTGAAATAGTAACCGACGAATGTGCTGAAAATAAATCATGCCGATTACTTTCGAAATAGTAAGCGACAAATATGTTGAAAATAAAAATCTTACCGATTACTTTTAAAATAGTAACCAACGAATGTACTAAAAATAAAGTCTTGCCGATTACTTTTGAAATAGTAACCGACGAATGTGCAAAAAATAGATCATGCCGATTACTTTTGAAATAGTAACCGACGAATGTGTTGAAAATAAATCATGCCGATTGCTTTTGAAATAGTAACCGACGAATGTGTTGAAAATAAATCATGCCGATTGCTTTTGAAATAGTAAGCAACGAATATGTTGAAAATAAAAATCTTAACGATTACTTTTAAAATAGTAACCAACGAATGTACTGAAAATAAATCATGCCGATTACCTTTGAAATAGTAACCGACCAATATGTTGAAAATAAAAATCTTATCGATTACTTTTGAAATAGTAACCAACGAATATGCTGAAAATAAAGTCTTGCCCATTACTTTTGAAATAGTAACCTGACGAATGTGGTGAAAATAAATCATGCCGATTACTTTTGAAATAGTCACCGACGAATATGCTGAAAATAAAAATCTTGCCGATTACTTTTAAAATAGTAACCAACGAATGTACTGAAAAAAATCATGCCGATTACTTTTGAAATAGGAACCGACGAATATGTTGAAAATAAAAATCTTGTCGATTACTTTTAAAATAGTAACCGACAAATATGCTGAAAATAAAAATCTTGCCGATTACTTTTGAAATAGTAACCGACGAATGTGCAGAAAATAGATCATGCCGATTACCTTTGAAATAGTAACCGACGAATATGTTGAAAATAAAAATCTTACCGATTACTTTTGAAATAGTAACCAACGAATATGCTGAAAATAAAGTCTTGCCGATTACTTTTGAAATATTAAACGACGAATATGTTGAAAATAAAAATCTTGTCGATTACTTTTAAAATAGTAACAGACAAATATGTTGAAAATAAAAATCTTGCCGATTACTTTTGAAATAGTCACCGACGAATATGCTGAAGATAAAAATCTTGCCGATTACTTTTGAAATAGTAACCGACGAATGTGCTGAAAATAAATCATGCCGATTAATTTCGAAATAGTAAGCGACGAATATGTTGAAAATAAAAATCTTACCGATTACTTTTAAAATAGTAAACAACGAATGTACTGAAAATAAAGTCTTGCCGATTACTTTTGAAATAGGAACCGACGAATATGTTGAAAATAAAAATCTTGTCGATTACTTTTAAAATAGTAACCGACAAATATGCTGAAAATAAAAATCTTGCCGATTACTTTTGAAATAGTAACCGACGAATGTGCAGAAAATAGATCATGCCGATTACTTTTGAAATAGTAACCGACGAATGTGTTGAAAATAAATCATGCCGATTACTTTTGAAATAGTAACCGACGAATGTGCTGAAAATAAATCATGCCGATTACTATTGAAATAGTTACCGACGAATGTGCTGAAAATAAAAATCTTACCGATTACTTTTGAAATAGTAACCAACGAATGTACTGAAAATAAATCATGCCGATTACCTTTGAAATAGTAACCGACGAATATGTTGAAAATAAAAATCTTACCGATTACTTTTGAAATAGTAACCAACGAATATGCTGAAAATAAAGTCTTGCCGATTACTTTTGAAATAGTAAACGACGAATATGTTGAAAATAAAAATCTTGTCGATTACTTTTAAAATAGTAACCGACAAATATGTTGAAAATAAAAATCTTGCCGATTACTTTTGAAATAGTCACCGACGAATATGCTGAAAATAAAAATCTTGCCGATTACTTTTGAAATAGTAACCGACGAATGTACTGAAAATAAATCATGCCGATTACTTTCGAAATAGTAAGCGACGAATATGTTGAAAATAAAAATCTTACTCATTACTTTTAAAATAGTAACCAACGAATGTACTGAAAATAAAGTCTTGCCGATTACTTTCGAAATAGTAACCGACGAATGTGCAGAAAATAGATCATGCCGATTACTTTTGAAATAGTAACCGACGAATGTGTTGAAAATAAATCATGCCGATTGCTTTTGAAATAGTAACCGACGAATGTGCTGAAAATAAATCATGCCGATTACTTTCGAAATAGTAAGCAACGAATATGTTGAAAATAAAAATATTACCGATTACTTTTAAAATAGTAACCAACGAATGTACTGAAAATAAATCATGTCGATTACCTTTGAAATAGTAACCGACGAATATGTTGAAAATAAAAATCTTATCGATTACTTTTGAAATAGTAACCAACGAATATGCTGAAAATAAAGTCTTGCCCATAACTTTTGAAATAGTAACCTGACGAATGTGCTGAAAATAAATCATGCCGATTACTTTTGAAATAGTAAGCGACGAATATGTTGAAAATAAAAATCTTACCGATTACTTTTAAAATAGTAACCAACGAATGTACTGAAAATAAATCATGCCGATTACCTTTGAAATAGTAACCGACGAATATGTTGAAAATAAAAATCTTACCGATTACTTTTGAAATAGTAACCAACGAATGTACTGAAAATAAATCATGCCGATTACCTTTGAAATAGTAACCGACGAATATGTTGAAAATAAAAATCTTATCGATTACTTTTGAAATAGTAACCAACGAATGTACTGAAAATAAATCATGCCGATTACCTTTGAAATAGTAACCGACGAATATGTTGAAAATAAAAATCTTATCGATTACTTTTGAAATAGTAACCAACGAATGTACTGAAAATAAATCATGCCGATTACTTTTGAAATAGTAACCGACGAATGTGCTGAAAATAAATCATGCCGATTACTATTGAAATAGTTACCGACGAATGTGCTGAAAATAAAAATCTTACCGATTACTTTTGAAATAGTAACCAACGAATGTACTGAAAATAAATCATGCCGATTACCTTTGAAATAGTAACCGACGAATATGTTGAAAATAAAAATCTTACCGATTACTTTTGAAATAGTAACCAACGAATGTACTGAAAATAAATCATGCCGATTACCTTTGAAATAGTAACCGACGAATATGTTGAAAATAAAAATCTTATCGATTACTTTTGAAATAGTAACCAACGAATATGCTGAAAATAAAGTCTTGCCCATTACTTTTGAAATAGTAACCTGACGAATGTGGTGAAAATAAATCATGCCGATTACTTTTGAAATAGTCACCGACGAATATGCTGAAAATAAAAATCTTGCCGATTACTTTTAAAATAGTAACCAACGAATGTACTGAAAAAAATCATGCCGATTACTTTTGAAATAGGAACCGACGAATATGTTGAAAATAAAAATCTTGTCGATTACTTTTAAAATAGTAACCGACAAATATGCTGAAAATAAAAATCTTGCCGATTACTTTTGAAATAGTAACCGACGAATGTGCAGAAAATAGATCATGCCGATTACCTTTGAAATAGTAACCGACGAATATGTTGAAAATAAAAATCTTACCGATTACTTTTGAAATAGTAACCAACGAATATGCTGAAAATAAAGTCTTGCCGATTACTTTTGAAATATTAAACGACGAATATGTTGAAAATAAAAATCTTGTCGATTACTTTTAAAATAGTAACAGACAAATATGTTGAAAATAAAAATCTTGCCGATTACTTTTGAAATAGTCACCGACGAATATGCTGAAGATAAAAATCTTGCCGATTACTTTTGAAATAGTAACCGACGAATGTGCTGAAAATAAATCATGCCGATTAATTTCGAAATAGTAAGCGACGAATATGTTGAAAATAAAAATCTTACCGATTACTTTTAAAATAGTAAACAACGAATGTACTGAAAATAAAGTCTTGCCGATTACTTTTGAAATAGGAACCGACGAATATGTTGAAAATAAAAATCTTGTCGATTACTTTTAAAATAGTAACCGACAAATATGCTGAAAATAAAAATCTTGCCGATTACTTTTGAAATAGTAACCGACGAATGTGCAGAAAATAGATCATGCCGATTACTTTTGAAATAGTAACCGACGAATGTGTTGAAAATAAATCATGCCGATTACTTTTGAAATAGTAACCGACGAATGTGCTGAAAATAAATCATGCCGATTACTATTGAAATAGTTACCGACGAATGTGCTGAAAATAAAAATCTTACCGATTACTTTTGAAATAGTAACCAACGAATGTACTGAAAATAAATCATGCCGATTACCTTTGAAATAGTAACCGACGAATATGTTGAAAATAAAAATCTTACCGATTACTTTTGAAATAGTAACCAACGAATATGCTGAAAATAAAGTCTTGCCGATTACTTTTGAAATAGTAAACGACGAATATGTTGAAAATAAAAATCTTGTCGATTACTTTTAAAATAGTAACCGACAAATATGTTGAAAATAAAAATCTTGCCGATTACTTTTGAAATAGTCACCGACGAATATGCTGAAAATAAAAATCTTGCCGATTACTTTTGAAATAGTAACCGACGAATGTACTGAAAATAAATCATGCCGATTACTTTCGAAATAGTAAGCGACGAATATGTTGAAAATAAAAATCTTACTCATTACTTTTAAAATAGTAACCAACGAATGTACTGAAAATAAAGTCTTGCCGATTACTTTCGAAATAGTAACCGACGAATGTGCAGAAAATAGATCATGCCGATTACTTTTGAAATAGTAACCGACGAATGTGTTGAAAATAAATCATGCCGATTGCTTTTGAAATAGTAACCGACGAATGTGCTGAAAATAAATCATGCCGATTACTTTCGAAATAGTAAGCAACGAATATGTTGAAAATAAAAATATTACCGATTACTTTTAAAATAGTAACCAACGAATGTACTGAAAATAAATCATGTCGATTACCTTTGAAATAGTAACCGACGAATATGTTGAAAATAAAAATCTTATCGATTACTTTTGAAATAGTAACCAACGAATATGCTGAAAATAAAGTCTTGCCCATAACTTTTGAAATAGTAACCTGACGAATGTGCTGAAAATAAATCATGCCGATTACTTTTGAAATAGTAAGCGACGAATATGTTGAAAATAAAAATCTTACCGATTACTTTTAAAATAGTAACCAACGAATGTACTGAAAATAAATCATGCCGATTACCTTTGAAATAGTAACCGACGAATATGTTGAAAATAAAAATCTTACCGATTACTTTTGAAATAGTAACCAACGAATGTACTGAAAATAAATCATGCCGATTACCTTTGAAATAGTAACCGACGAATATGTTGAAAATAAAAATCTTATCGATTACTTTTGAAATAGTAACCAACGAATGTACTGAAAATAAATCATGCCGATTACCTTTGAAATAGTAACCGACGAATATGTTGAAAATAAAAATCTTATCGATTACTTTTGAAATAGTAACCAACGAATGTACTGAAAATAAATCATGCCGATTACTTTTGAAATAGTAACCGACGAATGTGCTGAAAATAAATCATGCCGATTACTATTGAAATAGTTACCGACGAATGTGCTGAAAATAAAAATCTTACCGATTACTTTTGAAATAGTAACCAACGAATGTACTGAAAATAAATCATGCCGATTACCTTTGAAATAGTAACCGACGAATATGTTGAAAATAAAAATCTTACCGATTACTTTTGAAATAGTAACCAACGAATGTACTGAAAATAAATCATGCCGATTACCTTTGAAATAGTAACCGACGAATATGTTGAAAATAAAAATCTTATCGATTACTTTTGAAATAGTAACCAACGAATATGCTGAAAATAAAGTCTTGCCCATAACTTTTGAAATAGTAACCTGACGAATGTGCTGAAAATAAATCATGCCGATTACTTTTGAAATAGTCACCGACGAATATGCTGAAAATAAAAATCTTGCCGATTACTTTTGAAATAGTAACCGACGAATGTGCTGAAAATAAATCATGCCGATTACTTTCGAAATAGTAAGCAACGAATATGTTGAAAAAAAAAATCTTACCGATTACTTTTAAAATAGTAACCAACGAATGTACTGAAAATAAATCATGCCGATTACTTTTGAAATAGGAACCGACGAATATGTTGAAAATAAAAATCTTGTCGATTACTTTTAAAATAGTAACCGACAAATATGCTGAAAATAAAAATCTTGCCGATTACTTTTGAAATAGTAACCGACGAATGTGCAGAAAATAGATCATGCCGATTACTTTTGAAATAGTAACCGACGAATGTGTTGAAAATAAATCATGCCGATTACTTTTGAAATAGTAACCGACGAATGTGCTGAAAATAAATCATGCCGATTACTTTCGAAATAGTAAGCAACGAATATGTTGAAAATAAAAATCTTACCGATTACTTTTAAAATAGTAACCAACGAATGTACTGAAAATAAATCATGCCGATTACCTTTGAAATAGTAACCGACCAATATGTTGAAAATAAAAATCTTATCGATTACTTTTGAAATAGTGACCAACGAATATGCTGAAAATAAAGTCTTGCCCATTACTTTTGAAATAGTAACCTGACGAATGTGCTGAAAATAAATCATGCCGATTACTTTTGAAATAGTCACCGACGAATATGCTGAAAATAAAAATCTTGCCGATTACTTTTAAAATAGTAACCAACGAATGTACTGAAAAAAATCATGCCGATTACTTTTGAAATAGGAACCGACAAATATGTTGAAAATAAAAATCTTGTCGATTACTTTTAAAATAGTAACCGACAAATATGCTGAAAATAAAAATCATGCCGATTACTTTTGAAATAGTAACCGACGAATGTGTTGAAAATAAATCATGCCGATTACTTTTGAAATAGTAACCGACTAATGTCCTGAAAATAAATCATTCCGATTACTTTCGAAATAGTAAGCAACGAATATGTTGAAAATAAAAATCTTACCGATTACTTTTAAAATAGTAACCAACGAATGTACTGAAAATAAATCATGCCGATTACCTTTGAAATAGTAACCGACGAATATGTTGAAAATAAAAATCTTACCGATTACTTTTGAAATAGTAACCAACGAATATGCTGAAAATAAAGTCTTGCCGATTACTTTTGAAATAGTAAACGACGAATATGTTGAAAATAAAAATCTTGTCGATTACTTTTAAAATAGTAACCGACAAATATGCTGAAAATAAAAATCTTGCCGATTACTTTTGAAATAGTAACCGACGAATGTGCAGAAAATAGATCATGCCGATTACTTTTGAAATAGTAACCGATGAATGTGTTGAAAATAAATCATGCCGATTACTTTTGAAATAGTAACCGACTAATGTCCTGAAAATAAATCATTCCGATTACTTTCGAAATAGTAAGCAACGAATATGTTGAAAATAAAAATCTTACCGATTACTTTTAAAATAGTAACCAACGAATGTACTGAAAATAAATCATGCCGATTACCTTTGAAATAGTAACCGACGAATATGTTGAAAATAAAAATCTTACCGATTACTTTTGAAATAGTAACCAACGAATATGCTGAAAATAAAGTCTTGTCGATTACTTTTAAAATAGTAACCGACAAATATGTTGAAAATAAAAATCTTGCCGATTACTTTTGAAATAGTCACCGACGAATATGCTGAAAATAAAAATCTTGCCGATTACTTTTGAAATAGTAACCGACGAATGTGCTGAAAATAAATCATGCCGATTACTTTCGAAATAGTAAGCGACAAATATGTTGAAAATAAAAATCTTACCGATTACTTTTAAAATAGTAACCAACGAATGTACTAAAAATAAAGTCTTGCCGATTACTTTTGAAATAGTAACCGACGAATGTGCAGAAAATAGATCATGCCGATTACTTTTGAAATAGTAACCGACGAATGTGTTGAAAATAAATCATGCCGATTGCTTTTGAAATAGTAACCGACGAATGTGTTGAAAATAAATCATGCCGATTGCTTTTGAAATAGTAAGCAACGAATATGTTGAAAATAAAAATCTTAACGATTACTTTTAAAATAGTAACCAACGAATGTACTGAAAATAAATCATGCCGATTACCTTTGAAATAGTAACCGACCAATATGTTGAAAATAAAAATCTTATCGATTACTTTTGAAATAGTAACCAACGAATATGCTGAAAATAAAGTCTTGCCCATTACTTTTGAAATAGTAACCTGACGAATGTGCTGAAAATAAATCATGCCGATTACTTTTGAAATAGTCACCGACGAATATGCTGAAAATAAAAATCTTGCCGATTACTTTTAAAATAGTAACCAACGAATGTACTGAAAAAAATCATGCCGATTACTTTTGAAATAGGAACCGACGAATATGTTGAAAATAAAAATCTTGTCGATTACTTTTAAAATAGTAACCGACAAATATGCTGAAAATAAAAATCTTGCCGATTACTTTTGAAATAGTAACCGACGAATGTGCAGAAAATAGATCATGCCGATTACCTTTGAAATAGTAACCGACGAATATGTTGAAAATAAAAATCTTACCGATTACTTTTGAAATAGTAACCAACGAATATGCTGAAAATAAAGTCTTGCCGATTACTTTTGAAATATTAAACGACGAATATGTTGAAAATAAAAATCTTGTCGATTACTTTTAAAATAGTAACCGACAAATATGTTGAAAATAAAAATCTTGTCGATTACTTTTGAAATAGTCACCGACGAATATGCTGAAGATAAAAATCTTGCCGATTACTTTTGAAATAGTAACCGACGAATGTGCTGAAAATAAATCATGCCGATTAATTTCGAAATAGTAAGCGACGAATATGTTGAAAATAAAAATCTTACCGATTACTTTTAAAATAGTAAACAACGAATGTACTGAAAATAAAGTCTTGCCGATTACTTTTGAAATAGGAACCGACGAATATGTTGAAAATAAAAATCTTGTCGATTACTTTTAAAATAGTAACCGACAAATATGCTGAAAATAAAAATCTTGCCGATTACTTTTGAAATAGTAACCGACGAATGTGCAGAAAATAGATCATGCCGATTACTTTTGAAATAGTAACCGACGAATGTGTTGAAAATAAATCATGCCGATTACTTTTGAAATAGTAACCGACGAATGTGCTGAAAATAAATCATGCCGATTACTATTGAAATAGTTACCGACGAATGTGCTGAAAATAAAAATCTTACCGATTACTTTTGAAATAGTAACCAACGAATGTACTGAAAATAAATCATGCCGATTACCTTTGAAATAGTAACCGACGAATATGTTGAAAATAAAAATCTTACCGATTACTTTTGAAATAGTAACCAACGAATGTACTGAAAATAAATCATGCCGATTACCTTTGAAATAGTAACCGACGAATATGTTGAAAATAAAAATCTTATCGATTACTTTTGAAATAGTAACCAACGAATATGCTGAAAATAAAGTCTTGCCCTTAACTTTTGAAATAGTAACCTGACGAATGTGCTGAAAATAAATCATGCCGATTACTTTTGAAATAGTCACCGACGAATATGCTGAAAATAAAAATCTTGCCGATTACTTTTGAAATAGTAACCGACGAATGTGCTGAAAATAAATCATGCCGATTACTTTCGAAATAGTAAGCAACGAATATGTTGAAAAAAAAAATCTTACCGATTACTTTTAAAATAGTAACCAACGAATGTACTGAAAATAAATCATGCCGATTACTTTTGAAATAGGAACCGACGAATATGTTGAAAATAAAAATCTTGTCGATTACTTTTAAAATAGTAACCGACAAATATGCTGAAAATAAAAATCTTGCCGATTACTTTTGAAATAGTAACCGACGAATGTGCAGAAAATAGATCATGCCGATTACTTTTGAAATAGTAACCGACGAATGTGTTGAAAATAAATCATGCCGATTACTTTTGAAATAGTAACCGACGAATGTGCTGAAAATAAATCATGCCGATTACTTTCGAAATAGTAAGCAACGAATATGTTGAAAATAAAAATCTTACCGATTACTTTTAAAATAGTAACCAACGAATGTACTGAAAATAAATCATGCCGATTACCTTTGAAATAGTAACCGACCAATATGTTGAAAATAAAAATCTTATCGATTACTTTTGAAATAGTAACCAACGAATATGCTGAAAATAAAGTCTTGCCCATTACTTTTGAAATAGTAACCTGACGAATGTGCTGAAAATAAATCATGCCGATTACTTTTGAAATAGTCACCGACGAATATGCTGAAAATAAAAATCTTGCCGATTACTTTTAAAATAGTAACCAACGAATGTACTGAAAAAAATCATGCCGATTACTTTTGAAATAGGAACCGACAAATATGTTGAAAATAAAAATCTTGTCGATTACTTTTAAAATAGTAACCGACAAATATGCTGAAAATAAAAATCATGCCGATTACTTTTGAAATAGTAACCGACGAATGTGTTGAAAATAAATCATGCCGATTACTTTTGAAATAGTAACCGACTAATGTCCTGAAAATAAATCATTCCGATTACTTTCGAAATAGTAAGCAACGAATATGTTGAAAATAAAAATCTTACCGATTACTTTTAAAATAGTAACCAACGAATGTACTGAAAATAAATCATGCCGATTACCTTTGAAATAGTAACCGACGAATATGTTGAAAATAAAAATCTTACCGATTACTTTTGAAATAGTAACCAACGAATATGCTGAAAATAAAGTCTTGCCGATTACTTTTGAAATAGTAAACGACGAATATGTTGAAAATAAAAATCTTGTCGATTACTTTTAAAATAGTAACCGACAAATATGCTGAAAATAAAAATCTTGCCGATTACTTTTGAAATAGTAACCGACGAATATGCAGAAAATAGATCATGCCGATTACTTTTGAAATAGTAACCGATGAATGTGTTGAAAATAAATCATGCCGATTACTTTTGAAATAGTAACCGACTAATGTCCTGAAAATAAATCATTCCGATTACTTTCGAAATAGTAAGCAACGAATATGTTGAAAATAAAAATCTTACCGATTACTTTTAAAATAGTAACCAACGAATGTACTGAAAATAAATCATGCCGATTACCTTTGAAATAGTAACCGACGAATATGTTGAAAATAAAAATCTTACCGATTACTTTTGAAATAGTAACCAACGAATATGCTGAAAATAAAGTCTTGTCGATTACTTTTAAAATAGTAACCGACAAATATGTTGAAAATAAAAATCTTGCCGATTACTTTTGAAATAGTCACCGACGAATATGCTGAAAATAAAAATCTTGCCGATTACTTTTGAAATAGTAACCGACGAATGTGCTGAAAATAAATCATGCCGATTACTTTCGAAATAGTAAGCGACAAATATGTTGAAAATAAAAATCTTACCGATTACTTTTAAAATAGTAACCAACGAATGTACTAAAAATAAAGTCTTGCCGATTACTTTTGAAATAGTAACCGACGAATGTGCAGAAAATAGATCATGCCGATTACTTTTGAAATAGTAACCGACGAATGTGTTGAAAATAAATCATGCCGATTGCTTTTGAAATAGTAACCGACGAATGTGCTGAAAATAAATCATGCCGATTACTTTCGAAATAGTAAGCAACGAATATGTTGAAAATAAAAATCTTACCGATTACTTTTAAAATAGTAACCAACGAATGTACTGAAAATAAATCATGCCGATTACCTTTGAAATAGTAACCGACCAATATGTTGAAAATAAAAATCTTATCGATTACTTTTGAAATAGTAACCAACGAATATGCTGAAAATAAAGTCTTGCCCATTACTTTTGAAATAGTAACCTGACGAATGTGCTGAAAATAAATCATGCCGATTACTTTTGAAATAGTCACCGACGAATATGCTGAAAATAAAAATCTTGCCGATTACTTTTAAAATAGTAACCAACGAATGTACTGAAAAAAATCATGCCGATTACTTTTGAAATAGGAACCGACGAATATGTTGAAAATAAAAATCTTGTCGATTACTTTTAAAATAGTAACCGACAAATATGCTGAAAATAAAAATCTTGCCGATTACTTTTGAAATAGTAACCGACGAATGTGCAGAAAATAGATCATGCCGATTACCTTTGAAATAGTAACCGACGAATATGTTGAAAATAAAAATCTTACCGATTACTTTTGAAATAGTAACCAACGAATATGCTGAAAATAAAGTCTTGCCGATTACTTTTGAAATATTAAACGACGAATATGTTGAAAATAAAAATCTTGTCGATTACTTTTAAAATAGTAACCGACAAATATGTTGAAAATAAAAATCTTGCCGATTACTTTTGAAATAGTCACCGACGAATATGCTGAAGATAAAAATCTTGCCGATTACTTTTGAAATAGTAACCGACGAATGTGCTGAAAATAAATCATGCCGATTAATTTCGAAATAGTAAGCGACGAATATGTTGAAAATAAAAATCTTACCGATTACTTTTAAAATAGTAAACAACGAATGTACTGAAAATAAAGTCTTGCCGATTACTTTTGAAATAGGAACCGACGAATATGTTGAAAATAAAAATCTTGTCGATTACTTTTAAAATAGTAACCGACAAATATGCTGAAAATAAAAATCTTGCCGATTACTTTTGAAATAGTAACCGACGAATGTGTTGAAAATAAATCATGCCGATTACTTTTGAAATAGTAACCGACGAATGTGCTGAAAATAAATCATGCCGATTACTATTGAAATAGTTACCGACGAATGTGCTGAAAATAAAAATCTTACCGATTACTTTTGAAATAGTAACCAACGAATGTACTGAAAATAAATCATGCCGATTACCTTTGAAATAGTAACCGACGAATATGTTGAAAATAAAAATCTTACCGATTACTTTTGAAATAGTAACCAACGAATATGCTGAAAATAAAGTCTTGCCGATTACTTTTGAAATAGTAAACGACGAATATGTTGAAAATAAAAATCTTGTCGATTACTTTTAAAATAGTAACCGACAAATATGTTGAAAATAAAAATCTTGCCGATTACTTTTGAAATAGTCACCGACGAATATGCTGAAAATAAAAATCTTGCCGATTACTTTTGAAATAGTAACCGACGAATGTACTGAAAATAAATCATGCCGATTACTTTCGAAATAGTAAGCGACGAATATGTTGAAAATAAAAATCTTACTCATTACTTTTAAAATAGTAACCAACGAATGTACTGAAAATAAAGTCTTGCCGATTACTTTTGAAATAGTAACCGACGAATGTGCAGAAAATAGATCATGCCGATTACTTTTGAAATAGTAACCGACGAATGTGTTGAAAATAAATCATGCCGATTACTTTTGAAATAGTAACCGACGAATGTGCTGAAAATAAATCATGCCGATTACTTTCGAAATAGTAAGCAACGAATATGTTGAAAATAAAAATATTACCGATTACTTTTAAAATAGTAACCAACGAATGTACTGAAAATAAATCATGCCGATTACCTTTGAAATAGTAACCGACGAATATGTTGAAAATAAAAATCTTATCGATTACTTTTGAAATAGTAACCAACGAATATGCTGAAAATAAAGTCTTGCCCATAACTTTTGAAATAGTAACCTGACGAATGTGCTGAAAATAAATCATGCCGATTACTTTTGAAATAGTCACCGACGAATATGCTGAAAATAAAAATCTTGCCGATTACTTTTGAAATAGTAACCGACGAATGTGCTGAAAATAAATCATGCCGATTACTTTCGAAATAGTAAGCAACGAATATGTTGAAAAAAAAAATCTTACCGATTACTTTTAAAATAGTAACCAACGAATGTACTGAAAATAAATCATGCCGATTACTTTTGAAATAGGAACCGACGAATATGTTGAAAATAAAAATCTTGTCGATTACTTTTAAAATAGTAACCGACAAATATGTTGAAAATAAAAATCTTACCGATTACTTTTGAAATAGTAACCAACGAATATGCTGAAAATAAAGTCTTGCCGATTACTTTTGAAATAGTAAACGACGAATATGTTGAAAATAAAAATCTTGTCGATTACTTTTAAAATAGTAACCGACAAATATGTTGAAAATAAAAATCTTGCCGATTACTTTTGAAATAGTCACCGACGAATATGCTGAAAATAAAAATCTTGCCGATTACTTTTGAAATAGTAACCGTCGAATGTACTGAAAATAAATCATGCCGATTACTTTCGAAATAGTAAGCGACGAATATGTTGAAAATAAAAATCTTACTCATTACTTTTAAAATAGTAACCAACGAATGTACTGAAAATAAAGTCTTGCCGATTACTTTTGAAATAGTAACCGACGAATGTGCAGAAAATAGATCATGCCGATTACTTTTGAAATAGTAACCGACGAATGTGTTGAAAATAAATCATGCCGATTACTTTTGAAATAGTAACCGACGAATGTGCTGAAAATAAATCATGCCGATTACTTTCGAAATAGTAAGCAACGAATATGTTGAAAATAAAAATATTACCGATTACTTTAAAAATAGTAACCAACGAATGTACTGAAAATAAATCATGCCGATTACCTTTGAAATAGTAACCGACGAATATGTTGAAAATAAAAATCTTATCGATTACTTTTGAAATAGTAACCAACGAATATGCTGAAAATAAAGTCTTGCCCATAACTTTTGAAATAGTAACTTGACGAATGTGCTGAAAATAAATCATGCCGATTACTTTTGAAATAGTCACCGACGAATATGCTGAAAATAAAAATCTTGCCGATTACTTTTGAAATAGTAACCGACGAATGTGCTGAAAATAAATCATGCCGATTACTTTCGAAATAGTAAGCAACGAATATGTTGAAAAAAAAATCTTACCGATTACTTTTAAAATAGTAACCAACGAATGTACTGAAAATAAATCATGCCGATTACTTTTGAAATAGGAACCGACGAATATGTTGAAAATAAAAATCTTGTCGATTACTTTTAAAATAGTAACCGACAAATATGCTGAAAATAAAAATCTTGCCGATTACTTTTGAAATAGTAACCGACGAATGTGCAGAAAATAGATCATGCCGATTACTTTTGAAATAGTAACCGACGAATGTGTTGAAAATAAATCATGCCGATTACTTTTGAAATAGTAACCGACGAATGTGCTGAAAATAAATCATGCCGATTACTTTCGAAATAGTAAGCAACGAATATGTTGAAAATAAAAATCTTACCGATTACTTTTAAAATAGTAACCAACGAATGTACTGAAAATAAATCATGCCGATTACCT
Organism: Medicago lupulina; assembly: GCA_958299785.1. Taxonomy (NCBI): domain Eukaryota; kingdom Viridiplantae; phylum Streptophyta; class Magnoliopsida; order Fabales; family Fabaceae; genus Medicago; species Medicago lupulina. The sequence continues at coordinate 37,654,730 of OY283142.1, forward strand.
TTGAAATAGTAACCGACCAATATGTTGAAAATAAAAATCTTATCGATTACTTTTGAAATAGTAACCAACGAATATGCTGAAAATAAAGTCTTGCCCATTACTTTTGAAATAGTAACCTGACGAATGTGCTGAAAATAAATCATGCCGATTACTTTTGAAATAGTCACCGACGAATATGCTGAAAATAAAAATCTTGCCGATTACTTTTAAAATAGTAACCAACGAATGTACTGAAAAAAATCATGCCGATTACTTTTGAAATAGGAACCGACAAATATGTTGAAAATAAAAATCTTGTCGATTACTTTTAAAATAGTAACCGACAAATATGCTGAAAATAAAAATCTTGCCGATTACTTTTGAAATAGTAACCGACGAATGTGCAGAAAATAGATCATGCCGATTACCTTTGAAATAGTAACCGACGAATATGTTGAAAATAAAAATCTTACCGATTACTTTTGAAATAGTAACCAACGAATATGCTGAAAATAAAGTCTTGCCGATTACTTTTGAAATATTAAACGACGAATATGTTGAAAATAAATCATGCCGATTACTTTTGAAATAGTAACCGACGAATGTGCTGAAAATAAATCATGCCGATTACTATTGAAATAGTTACCGACGAATGTGCTGAAAATAAAAATCTTGCCGATTACTTTTGAAATAGTAACCGACGAATGTGCAGAAAATAGATCATGCCGATTACTTTTGAAATAGTAACCGACGAATGTGTTGAAAATAAATCATGCCGATTACTTTTGAAATAGTAACCGACTAATGTCCTGAAAATAAATCATTCCGATTACTTTCGAAATAGTAAGCAACGAATATGTTGAAAATAAAAATCTTACCGATTACTTTTAAAATAGTAACCAACGAATGTACTGAAAATAAATCATGCCGATTACCTTTGAAATAGTAACCGACGAATATGTTGAAAATAAAAATCTTACCGATTACTTTTGAAATAGTAACCAACGAATATGCTGAAAATAAAGTCTTGCCGATTACTTTTGAAATAGTAAACGACGAATATGTTGAAAATAAAAATCTTGTCGATTACTTTTAAAATAGTAACCGACAAATATGCTGAAAATAAAAATCTTGCCGATTACTTTTGAAATAGTAACCGACGAATGTGCAGAAAATAGATCATGCCGATTACTTTTGAAATAGTAACCGATGAATGTGTTGAAAATAAATCATGCCGATTACTTTTGAAATAGTAACCGACTAATGTCCTGAAAATAAATCATTCCGATTACTTTCGAAATAGTAAGCAACGAATATGTTGAAAATAAAAATCTTGCCGATTACTTTTAAAATAGTAACCAACGAATGTACTGAAAATAAATCATGCCGATTACCTTTGAAATAGTAACCGACGAATATGTTGAAAATAAAAATCTTACCGATTACTTTTGAAATAGTAACCAACGAATATGCTGAAAATAAAGTCTTGCCGATTACTTTTGAAATAGTAAACGACGAATATGTTGAAAATAAAAATCTTGTCGATTACTTTTAAAATAGTAACCGACAAATATGTTGAAAATAAAAATCTTGCCGATTACTTTTGAAATAGTCACCGACGAATATGCTGAAAATAAAAATCTTGCCGATTACTTTTGAAATAGTAACCGACGAATGTGCTGAAAATAAATCATGCCGATTACTTTCGAAATAGTAAGCGACAAATATGTTGAAAATAAAAATCTTACCGATTACTTTTAAAATAGTAACCAACGAATGTACTAAAAATAAAGTCTTGCCGATTACTTTTGAAATAGTAACCGACGAATGTGCAGAAAATAGATCATGCCGATTACTTTTGAAATAGTAACCGACGAATGTGTTGAAAATAAATCATGCCGATTACTTTTGAAATAGTAACCGACGAATGTGCTGAAAATAAATCATGCCGATTACTTTCGAAATAGTAAGCAACGAATATGTTGAAAATAAAAATATTACCGATTACTTTTAAAATAGTAACCAACGAATGTACTGAAAATAAATCATGCCGATTACCTTTGAAATAGTAACCGACGAATATGTTGAAAATAAAAATCTTATCGATTACTTTTGAAAAAGTAACCAACGAATATGCTGAAAATAAAGTCTTGCCCATTACTTTTGAAATAGTAACCTGACGAATGTGCTGAAAATAAATCATGCCGATTACTTTTGAAATAGTAACCGACGAATGTGCTGAAAATAAATCATGCCGATTACTATTGAAATAGTTACCGACGAATGTGCTGAAAATAAAAATCTTGCCGATTACTTTTGAAAAAGTAACCGACAAATATGCTGAAAATAAAAATCTTGCCGATTACTTTTGAAATAGTCACCGACCAATATGCTGAAAATAAAAATCTTGCCGATTACTTTTGAAATAGTAACCGACGAATGTGTTGAAAATAAATCATGCCGATTACCTTTGAAATAGTAACCGACGAATATGTTGAAAATAAAAATCTTACCGATTACTTTTGAAATAGTAACCAACGAATATGCTGAAAATAAAGTCTTGCCGATTACTTTTGAAATAGTAAACGACGAATATGTTGAAAATAAAAATCTTGTCGATTACTTTTAAAATAGTAACCGACAAATATGTTGAAAATAAAAATCTTGCCGATTACTTTTGAAATAGTCACCGACGAATATGCTGAAAATAAAAATCTTGCCGATTACTTTTGAAATAGTAACCGACGAATGTGCTGAAAATAAATCATGCCGATTACTTTCGAAATAGTAAGCAACGAATATGTTGAAAAAAAAAATCTTACCGATTACTTTTAAAATAGTAACCAACGAATGTACTGAAAATAAATCATGCCGATTACTTTTGAAATAGGAACCGACGAATATGTTGAAAATAAAAATCTTGTCGATTACTTTTAAAATAGTAACCGACAAATATGCTGAAAATAAAAATCTTGCCGATTACTTTTGAAATAGTAACCGACGAATGTGCAGAAAATAGATCATGCCGATTACTTTTGAAATAGTAACCGACGAATGTGTTGAAAATAAATCATGCCGATTACTTTTGAAATAGTAACCGACTAATGTCCTGAAAATAAATCATTCCGATTACTTTCGAAATAGTAAGCAACGAATATGTTGAAAATAAAAATCTTACCGATTACTTTTAAAATAGTAACCAACGAATGTACTGAAAATAAATCATGCCGATTACCTTTGAAATAGTAACCGACGAATATGTTGAAAATAAAAATCTTACCGATTACTTTTGAAATAGTAACCAACGAATATGCTGAAAATAAAGTCTTGCCGATTACTTTTGAAATAGTAAACGACGAATATGTTGAAAATAAAAATCTTGTCGATTACTTTTAAAATAGTAACCGACAAATATGCTGAAAATAAAAATCTTGCCGATTACTTTTGAAATAGTAACCGACGAATGTGCAGAAAATAGATCATGCCGATTACTTTTGAAATAGTAACCGACGAATGTGTTGAAAATAAATCATGCCGATTACTTTTGAAATAGTAACCGACTAATGTCCTGAAAATAAATCATTCCGATTACTTTCGAAATAGTAAGCAACGAATATGTTGAAACTAAAAATCTTACCGATTACTTTTAAAATAGTAACCAACGAATGTACTGAAAATAAATCATACCGATTACCTTTGAAATAGTAACCGACGAATATGTTGAAAATAAAAATCTTACCGATTACTTTTGAAATAGTAACCAACGAATATGCTGAAAATAAAAGTCTTGCCGATTACTTTTGAAATAGTAATGACGAATATGTTGAAAATAAAAATCTTGTCGATTACTTTTAAAATAGTAACCGACAAATATGTTGAAAATAAAAATCTTGCCGATTACTTTTGAAATAGTCACCGACGAATATGCTGAAAATAAAAATCTTGCCGATTACTTTTGAAATAGTAACCGACGAATGTGCTGAAAATAAATCATGCCGATTACTATCGAAATAGTAAGCGACGAATATGTTGAAAATAAAAATCTTACCGATTACTTTTAAAATAGTAACCAACGAATGTACTGAAAATAAAGTCTTGCCGATTACTTTTGAAATAGTAACCGACGAATGTGCAGAAAATAGATCATGCCGATTACTTTTGAAATAGCAACCGACGAATGTGTTGAAAATAAATCATGCCGATTACTTTTGAAATAGTAACCGACGAATGTGCTGAAAATAAATCATGCCGATTACTTTCGAAATAGTAAGCAACGAATATGTTGAAAATAAAAATATTACCGATTACTTTTAAAATAGTAACCAACGAATGTACTGAAAATAAATCATGCCGATTACCTTTGAAATAGTAACCGACGAATATGTTGAAAATAAAAATCTTATCGATTACTTTTGAAAAAGTAACCAACGAATATGCTGAAAATAAAGTCTTCCCGATTACTTTTGAAATAGTAAACGACGAATATGTTGAAAATAAAAATCTTGTCGATTACTTTTAAAATAGTAACCGACAAATATGTTGAAAATAAAAATCTTGCCGATTACTTTTGAAATAGTCACCGACGAATATGCTGAAAATAAAAATCTTGCCGATTACTTTTGAAATAGTAACCTGACGAATGTGCTGAAAATAAATCATGCCGATTACTATTGAAATAGTTACCGACGAATGTGCTGAAAATAAAAATCTTGCCGATTACTTTTGAAAAAGTAACCGACAAATATGCTGAAAATAAAAATCTTGCCGATTACTTTTGAAATAGTGACCGACCAATATGCTGAAAATAAAAATCTTGCCGATTACTTTTGAAATAGTAACCGACGAATGTGTTGAAAATAAATCATGCCGATTACCTTTGAAATAGTAACCGACGAATATGTTGAAAATAAAAATCTTACCGATTACTTTTGAAATAGTAACCAACGAATATGCTGAAAATAAAGTCTTCCCGATTACTTTTGAAATAGTAAACGACGAATATGTTGAAAATAAAAATCTTGTCGATTACTTTTAAAATAGTAACCGACAAATATGTTGAAAATAAAAATCTTGCCGATTACTTTTGAAATAGTCACCGACGAATATGCTGAAAATAAAAATCTTGCTGATTACTTTTGAAATAGTAACCGACGAATGTGCTGAAAATAAATCATGCCGATTACTTTCGAAATAGTAAGCAACGAATATGTTGAAAAAAAAAATCTTACCGATTACTTTTAAAATAGTAACCAACGAATGTACTGAAAATAAATCATGCCGATTACTTTTTAAATAGGAACCGACGAATATGTTGAAAATAAAAATCTTGTCGATTACTTTGAAAATAGTAACCGACAAATATGCTGAAAATAAAAATCTTGCCGATTACTTTTGAAATAGTAACCGACGAATGTGCAGAAAATAGATCATGCCGATTACTTTTGAAATAGTAACCGACGAATGTGTTGAAAATAAATCATGCCGATTACTTTTGAAATAGTAACCGACTAATGTCCTGAAAATAAATCATTCCGATTACTTTCGAAATAGTAAGCAACGAATATGTTGAAAATAAAAATCTTACCGATTACTTTTAAAATAGTAACCAACGAATGTACTGAAAATAAATCATGCCGATTACCTTTGAAATAGTAACCGACGAATATGTTGAAAATAAAAATCTTACCGATTACTTTTGAAATAGTAACCAACGAATATGCTGAAAATAAAGTCTTGCCGATTACTTTTGAAATAGTAAACGACGAATATGTTGAAAATAAAAATCTTGTCGATTACTTTTAAAATAGTAACCGACAAATATGCTGAAAATAAAAATCTTGCCGATTACTTTTGAAATAGTAACCGACGAATGTGCAGAAAATAGATCATGCCGATTACTTTTGAAATAGTAACCGACGAATGTGTTGAAAATAAATCATGCCGATTACTTTTGAAATAGTAACCGACTAATGTCCTGAAAATAAATCATTCCGATTACTTTCGAAATAGTAAGCAACGAATATGTTGAAACTAAAAATCTTACCGATTACTTTTAAAATAGTAACCAACGAATGTACTGAAAATAAATCATGCCGATTACCTTTGAAATAGTAACCGACGAATATGTTGAAAATAAAAATCTTACCGATTACTTTTGAAATAGTAACCAACGAATATGCTGAAAATAAAAGTCTTGCCGATTACTTTTGAAATAGTAAACGACGAATATGTTGAAAATAAAAATCTTGTCGATTACTTTTAAAATAGTAACCGACAAATATGTTGAAAATAAAAATCTTGCCGATTACTTTTGAAATAGTCACCGACGAATATGCTGAAAATAAAAATCTTGCCGATTACTTTTGAAATAGTAACCGACGAATGTGCTGAAAATAAATCATGCCGATTACTATCGAAATAGTAAGCGACGAATATGTTGAAAATAAAAATCTTACCGATTACTTTTAAAATAGTAACCAACGAATGTACTGAAAATAAAGTCTTGCCGATTACTTTTGAAATAGTAACCGACGAATGTGCAGAAAATAGATCATGCCGATTACTTTTGAAATAGCAACCGACGAATGTGTTGAAAATAAATCATGCCGATTACTTTTGAAATAGTAACCGACGAATGTGCTGAAAATAAATCATGCCGATTACTTTTGAAATAGTAACCGACGAATATGTTGAAAATAAAAATCTTATCGATTACTTTTGAAAAAGTAACCAACGAATATGCTGAAAATAAAGTCTTGCCCATTACTTTTGAAATAGTAACCTGACGAATGTGCTGAAAATAAATCATGCCGATTACTTTTGAAATAGTCACCGACGAATATGCTGAAAATAAAAATCTTGCCGATTACTTTTGAAATAGTAACCGACGAATGTGCTGAAAATAAATCATGCCGATTACTTTCGAAATAGTAAGCAACGAATATGTTGAAAAAAAAAATCTTACCGATTACTTTTAAAATAGTAACCAACGAATGTACTGAAAATAAATCATGCCAATTACTTTTGAAATAGGAACCGACGAATATGTTGAAAATAAAAATCTTGTCGATTACTTTTAAAATAGTAACCGACAAATATGCTGAAAATAAAAATCTTGCCGATTACTTTTTAAATAGTAACCGACGAATGTGCAGAAAATAGATCATGCCGATTACTTTTGAAATAGTAACCGACGAATGTGTTGAAAATAAATCATGCCGATTACTTTTGAAATAGTAACCGACGAATGTGCTGAAAATAAATCATGCCGATTACTTTCGAAATAGTAAGCAACGAATATGTTGAAAATAAAAATCTTACCGATTACTTTTAAAATAGTAACCAACGAATGTACTGAAAATAAATCATGCCGATTACCTTTGAAATAGTAACCGACAAATATGTTGAAAATAAAAATCTTGCCGATTACTTTTGAAATAGTCACCGACGAATATGCTGAAAATAAAAATCTTGCCGATTACTTTTGAAATAGTAACCGACGAATGTGCTGAAAATAAATCATGCCGATTACTTTCGAAATAGTAAGCGACGAATATGTTGAAAATAAAAATCTTACCGATTACTTTTAAAATAGTAACCAACGAATGTACTGAAAATAAAGTCTTGCCGATTACTTTTGAAATAGTAACCGACGAATGTGCAGAAAATAGATCATGCCTATTACTTTTGAAATAGTAACCGACGAATGTGTTGAAAATAAATCATGCCGATTACTTTTGAAATAGTAACCGACGAATGTGCTGAAAATAAATCATGCCGATTACTTTCGAAATAGTAAGCAACGAATATGTTGAAAATAAAAATATTACCGATTACTTTTAAAATAGTAACCAACGAATGTACTGAAAATAAATCATGCCGATTACCTTTGAAATAGTAACCGACGAATATGTTGAAAGTAAAAATCTTATCGATTACTTTTGAAAAAGTAACCAACGAATATGCTGAAAATAAAGTCTTGCCCATTACTTTTGAAATAGTAACCTGACGAATGTGTTGAAAATAAATCATGCCGATTACTTTTGAAATAGTCACCGACGAATATGCTGAAAATAAAAATCTTGCCGATTACTTTTGAAATAGTAACCGACGAATGTGCTGAAAATAAATCATGCCGATTACTTTCGAAATAGTAAGCAACGAATATGTTGAAAATAAAAATCTTATCGATTACTTTTGAAAAAGTAACCAACGAATATGCTGAAAATAAAGTCTTGCCCATTACTTTTGAAATAGTAACCTGACGAATGTGTTGAAAATAAATCATGCCGATTACTTTTGAAATAGTCACCGACGAATATGCTGAAAATAAAAATCTTGCCGATTACTTTTGAAATAGTAACCGACGAATGTGTTGAAAATAAATCATGCCGATTACTTTTGAAATAGTAACCGACGAATGTGCTGAAAATAAATCATGCCGATTACTTTCGAAATAGTAAGCAACGAATATGTTGAAAATAAAAATCTTACCGATTACTTTTAAAATAGTAACCAACGAATGTACTGAAAATAAATCATGCCGATTACCTTTGAAATAGTAATCGACGAATATGTTGAAAATAAAAATCTTACCGATTACTTTTGAAATAGTAACCAACGAATATGCTGAAAATAAAGTCTTGCCGATTACTTTTGAAATAGTAAACGACGAATATGTTGAAAATAAAAATCTTGTCGATTACTTTTAAAATAGTAACCGACAAATATGTTGAAAATAAAAATCTTGCCGATTACTTTTGAAATAGTCACTGACGAATATGCTGAAAATAAAAATCTTGCCGATTACTTTTGAAATAGTAACCGACGAATGTGCTGAAAATAAATCATGCCGATTACTTTCGAAATAGTAAGCGACGAATATGTTGAAAATAAAAATCTTACCGATTACTTTTAAAATAGTAACCAACGAATGTACTGAAAATAAAGTCTTGCCGATTACTTTTGAAATAGTAACCGACGAATGTGCAGAAAATAGATCATGCCTATTACTTTTGAAATAGTAACCGATGAATGTGTTGAAAATAAATCATGCCGATTACTTTTGAAATAGTAAGCGACGAATGTGCTGAAAATAAATCATGCCGATTACTTTCGAAATAGTAAGCAACGAATATGTTGAAAATAAAAATATTACCGATTACTTTTAAAATAGTAACCAACGAATGTACTGAAAATAAATCATGCCGATTACCTTTGAAATAGTAACCGACGAATATGTTGAAAATAAAAATCTTACCGATTACTTTTAAAATAGTAACCAACGAATGTACTGAAAATAAATCATGCCAATTACTTTTGAAATAGGAACCGACGAATATGTTGAAAATAAAAATCTTGTCGATTACTTTTAAAATAGTAACCGACAAATATGCTGAAAATAAAAATCTTGCCGATTACTTTTTAAATAGTAACCGACGAATGTGCAGAAAATAGATCATGCCGATTACTTTTGAAATAGTAACCGACGAATGTGTTGAAAATAAATCATGCCGATTACTTTTGAAATAGTAACCGACGAATGTGCTGAAAATAAATCATGCCGATTACTTTCGAAATAGTAAGCAACGAATATGTTGAAAATAAAAATCTTACCGATTACTTTTAAAATAGTAACCAACGAATGTACTGAAAATAAATCATGCCGATTACCTTTGAAATAGTAATCGACGAATATGTTGAAAATAAAAATCTTACCGATTACTTTTGAAATAGTAACCAACGAATATGCTGAAAATAAAGTCTTGCCGATTACTTTTGAAATAGTAAACGACGAATATGTTGAAAATAAAAATCTTGTCGATTACTTTTAAAATAGTAACCGACAAATATGTTGAAAATAAAAATCTTGCCGATTACTTTTGAAATAGTCACTGACGAATATGCTGAAAATAAAAATCTTGCCGATTACTTTTGAAATAGTAACCGACGAATGTGCTGAAAATAAATCATGCCGATTACTTTCGAAATAGTAAGCGACGAATATGTTGAAAATAAAAATCTTACCGATTACTTTTAAAATAGTAACCAACGAATGTACTGAAAATAAAGTCTTGCCGATTACTTTTGAAATAGTAACCGACGAATGTGCAGAAAATAGATCATGCCTATTACTTTTGAAATAGTAACCGACGAATGTGTTGAAAATAAATCATGCCGATTACTTTTGAAATAGTAACCGACGAATGTGCTGAAAATAAATCATGCCGATTACTTTCGAAATAGTAAGCAACGAATATGTTGAAAATAAAAATATTACCGATTACTTTTAAAATAGTAACCAACGAATGTACTGAAAATAAATCATGCCGATTACCTTTGAAATAGTAACCGACGAATATGTTGAAAGTAAAAATCTTATCGATTACTTTTGAAAAAGTAACCAACGAATATGCTGAAAATAAAGTCTTGCCCATTACTTTTGAAATAGTAACCTGACGAATGTGTTGAAAATAAATCATGCCGATTACTTTTGAAATAGTCACCGACGAATATGCTGAAAATTAAAATCTTGCCGATTACTTTTGAAATAGTAACCGACGAATGTGCTGAAAATAAATCATGCCGATTACTTTCGAAATAGTAAGCAACGAATATGTTGAAAATAAAAATCTTACCGATTACTTTTAAAATAGTAACCAACGAATGTACTGAAAATAAATCATGCCGATTACCTTTGAAATAGTAACCGACGAATATGTTGAAAATAAAAATCTTACCGATTACTTTTGAAATAGTAACCAACGAATATGCTGAATATAAAGTCTTGCCGATTACTTTTGAAATAGTAAACGACGAATATGTTGAAAATAAAAATCTTGTCGATTACTTTTAAAATAGTAACCGACAAATATGTTGAAAATAAAAATCTTGCCGATTACTTTTGAAATAGTCACCGACGAATATGCTGAAAATAAAAATCTTGCCGATTACTTTTGAAATAGTAACCGACGAATGTGCTGAAAATAAATCATGCCGATTACTTTCGAAATAGTAAGCGACGAATATGTTGAAAATAAAAATCTTACCGATTACTTTTAAAATAGTAACCAACGAATGTACTGAAAATAAAGTCTTGCCGATTACTTTTGAAATAGTAACCGACGAATGTGCAGAAAATAGATCATGCCGATTACTTTTGAAATAGTAACCGACGAATGTGTTGAAAATAAATCATGCCGATTACTTTTGAAATAGTAACCGACGAATGTGCTGAAAATAAATCATGCCGATTACTTTCGAAATAGTAAGCAACGAATATGTTGAAAATAAAAATATTACCGATTACTTTTAAAATAGTAACCAACGAATGTACTGAAAATAAATCATGCCGATTACCTTTGAAATAGTAACCGACGAATATGTTGAAAATAAAAATCTTACCGATTACTTTTAAAATAGTAACCAACGAATGTACTGAAAATAAATCATGCCAATTACTTTTGAAATAGGAACCGACGAATATGTTGAAAATAAAAATCTTGTCGATTACTTTTAAAATAGTAACCGACAAATATGCTGAAAATAAAAATCTTGCCGATTACTTTTTAAATAGTAACCGACGAATGTGCAGAAAATAGATCATGCCGATTACTTTTGAAATAGTAACCGACGAATGTGTTGAAAATAAATCATGCCGATTACTTTTGAAATAGTAACCGACGAATGTGCTGAAAATAAATCATGCCGATTACTTTCGAAATAGTAAGCAACGAATATGTTGAAAATAAAAATCTTACCGATTACTTTTAAAATAGTAACCAACGAATGTACTGAAAATAAATCATGCCGATTACCTTTGAAATAGTAATCGACGAATATGTTGAAAATAAAAATCTTACCGATTACTTTTGAAATAGTAACCAACGAATATGCTGAAAATAAAGTCTTGCCGATTACTTTTGAAATAGTAAACGACGAATATGTTGAAAATAAAAATCTTGTCGATTACTTTTAAAATAGTAACCGACAAATATGTTGAAAATAAAAATCTTGCCGATTACTTTTGAAATAGTCACTGACGAATATGCTGAAAATAAAAATCTTGCCGATTACTTTTGAAATAGTACCCGACGAATGTGCTGAAAATAAATCATGCCGATTACTTTCGAAATAGTAAGCGACGAATATGTTGAAAATAAAAATCTTACCGATTACTTTTAAAATAGTAACCAACGAATGTACTGAAAATAAAGTCTTGCCGATTACTTTTGAAATAGTAACCGACGAATGTGCAGAAAATAGATCATGCCTATTACTTTTGAAATAGTAACCGACGAATGTGTTGAAAATAAATCATGCCGATTACTTTTGAAATAGTAACCGACGAATGTGCTGAAAATAAATCATGCCGATTACTTTCGAAATAGTAAGCAACGAATATGTTGAAAATAAAAATATTACCGATTACTTTTAAAATAGTAACCAACGAATGTACTGAAAATAAATCATGCCGATTACCTTTGAAATAGTAACCGACGAATATGTTGAAAGTAAAAATCTTATCGATTACTTTTGAAAAAGTAACCAACGAATATGCTGAAAATAAAGTCTTGCCCATTACTTTTGAAATAGTAACCTGACGAATGTGTTGAAAATAAATCATGCCGATTACTTTTGAAATAGTCACCGACGAATATGCTGAAAATTAAAATCTTGCCGATTACTTTTGAAATAGTAACCGACGAATGTGCTGAAAATAAATCATGCCGATTACTTTCGAAATAGTAAGCAACGAATATGTTGAAAATAAAAATCTTACCGATTACTTTTAAAATAGTAACCAACGAATGTACTGAAAATAAATCATGCCGATTACCTTTGAAATAGTAACCGACGAATATGTTGAAAATAAAAATCTTACCGATTACTTTTGAAATAGTAACCAACGAATATGCTGAAAATAAAGTCTTGCCCATTACTTTTGAAATAGTAACCGACGAATGTGCTGAAAATAAATCATGCCGATTACTTTCGAAATAGTAAGCAACGAATATGTTGAAAATAAAAATCTTACCGATTACTTTTAAAATAGTAACCAACGAATGTACTGAAAATAAATCACACCGATTACCTTTGAAATAGTAACCGACGAATATGTTGAAAATAAAAATCTTACCGATTACTTTTAAAATAGTAACCAACGAATGTACTGAAAATAAATCATGCCGATTACCTTTGAAATAGTAACCGACGAATATGTTGAAAATAAAAATCTTACCGATTACTTTTGAAATAGTAACCAACGAATATGCTGAAAATAAAGTCTTGCCGATTACTTTTGAAATAGTAAACGACGAATATGTTGAAAATAAAAATCTTGTCGATTACTTTTAAAATAGTAACCGACAAATATGTTGAAAATAAAAATCTTGCCGATTACTTTTGAAATAGTCACCGACGAATGTGCTGAAAATAAATCATGCCGATTACTTTCGAAATAGTAAGCAACGAATATGTTGAAAATAAAAATATTACCGATTACTTTTAAAATAGTAAGCAACGAATGTACTGAAAATAAATCATGCCGATTACCTTTGAAATAGTAACCGACGAATATGTTGAAAATAAAAATCTTACCGATTACTTTTAAAATAGTAACCAACGAATGTACTGAAAATAAATCATGCCAATTACTTTTGAAATAGGAACCGACGAATATGTTGAAAATAAAAATCTTGTCGATTACTTTTAAAATAGTAACCGACAAATATGCTGAAAATAAAAATCTTGCCGATTACTTTTTAAATAGTAACCGACGAATGTGCAGAAAATAGATCATGCCGATTACTTTTGAAATAGTAACCGACGAATGTGTTGAAAATAAATCATGCCGATTACTTTTGAAATAGTAACCGACGAATGTGCTGAAAATAAATCATGCCGATTACTTTCGAAATAGTAAGCAACGAATATGTTGAAAATAAAAATCTTACCGATTACTTTTAAAATAGTAACCAACGAATGTACTGAAAATAAATCATGCCGATTACCTTTGAAATAGTAATCGACGAATATGTTGAGAATAAAAATCTTACCGATTACTTTTGAAATAGTAACCAACGAATATGCTGAAAATAAAGTCTTGCCGATTACTTTTGAAATAGTAAACGACGAATATGTTGAAAATAAAAATCTTGTCGATTACTTTTAAAATAGTAACCGACAAATATGTTGAAAATAAAAATCTTGCCGATTACTTTTGAAATAGTCACTGACGAATATGCTGAAAATAAAAATCTTGCCGATTACTTTTGAAATAGTAACCGACGAATGTGCTGAAAATAAATCATGCCGATTACTTTCGAAATAGTAAGCGACGAATATGTTGAAAATAAAAATCTTACCGATTACTTTTAAAATAGTAACCAACGAATGTACTGAAAATAAAGTCTTGCCGATTACTTTTGAAATAGTAACCGACGAATGTGCAGAAAATAGATCATGCCTATTACTTTTGAAATAGTAACCGACGAATGTGTTGAAAATAAATCATGCCGATTACTTTTGAAATAGTAACCGACGAATGTGCTGAAAATAAATCATGCCGATTACTTTCGAAATAGTAAGCAACGAATATGTTGAAAATAAAAATATTACCGATTACTTTTAAAATAGTAACCAACGAATGTACTGAAAATAAATCATGCCGATTACCTTTGAAATAGTAACCGACGAATATGTTGAAAGTAAAAATCTTATCGATTACTTTTGAAAAAGTAACCAACGAATATGCTGAAAATAAAGTCTTGCCCATTACTTTTGAAATAGTAACCTGACGAATGTGTTAAAAATAAATCATGCCGATTACTTTTGAAATAGTCACCGACGAATATGCTGAAAATTAAAATCTTGCCGATTACTTTTGAAATAGTAACCGACGAATGTGCTGAAAATAAATCATGCCGATTACTTTCGAAATAGTAAGCAACGAATATGTTGAAAATAAAAATCTTACCGATTACTTTTAAAATAGTAACCAACGAATGTACTGAAAATAAATCATGCCGATTACCTTTGAAATAGTAACCGACGAATATGTTGAAAATAAAAATCTTACCGATTACTTTTGAAATAGTAACCAACGAATATGCTGAATATAAAGTCTTGCCGATTACTTTTGAAATAGTAAACGACGAATATGTTGAAAATAAAAATCTTGTCGATTACTTTTAAAATAGTAACCGACAAATATGTTGAAAATAAAAATCTTGCCGATTACTTTTGAAATAGTCACCGACGAATATGCTGAAAATAAAAATCTTGCCGATTACTTTTGAAATAGTAACCGACGAATGTGCTGAAAATAAATCATGCCGATTACTTTCGAAATAGTAAGCGACGAATATGTTGAAAATAAAAATCTTACCGATTACTTTTAAAATAGTAACCAACGAATGTACTGAAAATAAAGTCTTGCCGATTACTTTTGAAATAGTAACCGACGAATGTGCAGAAAATAGATCATGCCGATTACTTTTGAAATAGTAACCGACGAATGTGTTGAAAATAAATCATGCCGATTACTTTTGAAATAGTAACCGACGAATGTGCTGAAAATAAATCATGCCGATTACTTTCGAAATAGTAAGCAACGAATATGTTGAAAATAAAAATATTACCGATTACTTTTAAAATAGTAACCAACGAATGTACTGAAAATAAATCATGCCGATTACCTTTGAAATAGTAACCGACGAATATGTTGAAAATAAAAATCTTACCGATTACTTTTAAAATAGTAACCAACGAATGTACTGAAAATAAATCATGCCAATTACTTTTGAAATAGGAACCGACGAATATGTTGAAAATAAAAATCTTGTCGATTACTTTTAAAATAGTAACCGACAAATATGCTGAAAATAAAAATCTTGCCGATTCCTTTTGAAATAGTAACCGACGAATGTGCAGAAAATAGATCATGCCGATTACTTTTGAAATAGTAACCGACGAATGTGTTGAAAATAAATCATGCCGATTACTTTTGAAATAGTAACCGACGAATGTGCTGAAAATAAATCATGCCGATTACTTTCGAAATAGTAAGCAACGAATATGTTGAAAATAAAAATATTACCGATTACTTTTAAAATAGTAACCAACGAATGTACTGAAAATAAATCATGCCGATTACCTTTGAAATAGTAACCGACGAATATGTTGAAAATAAAAATCTTATCGATTACTTTTGAAAAAGTAACCAACGAATATGCTGAAAATAAAGTCTTGCCCATTACTTTTGAAATAGTAACCTGACGAATGTGCTGAAAATAAATCATGCCGATTACTTTCGAAATAGTAAGCGACGAATATGTTGAAAATAAAAATCTTACCGATTACTTTTAAAATAGTAACCAACGAATGTACTGAAAATAAAGTCTTGCCGATTACTTTTGAAATAGTAACCGACGAATGTGCAGAAAATAGATCATGCCTATTACTTTTGAAATAGTAACCGACGAATGTGTTGAAAATAAATCATGCCGATTACTTTTGAAATAGTAACCGACGAATGTGCTGAAAATAAATCATGCCGATTACTTTCGAAATAGTAAGCAACGAATATGTTGAAAATAAAAATATTACCGATTACTTTTAAAATAGTAACCAACGAATGTACTGAAAATAAATCATGCCGATTACCTTTGAAATAGTAACCGACGAATATGTTGAAAGTAAAAATCTTATCGATTACTTTTGAAAAAGTAACCAACGAATATGCTGAAAATAAAGTCTTGCCCATTACTTTTGAAATAGTAACCTGACGAATGTGTTGAAAATAAATCATGCCGATTACTTTTGAAATAGTCACCGACGAATATGCTGAAAATTAAAATCTTGCCGATTACTTTTGAAATAGTAACCGACGAATGTGCTGAAAATAAATCATGCCGATTACTTTCGAAATAGTAAGCAACGAATATGTTGAAAATAAAAATCTTACCGATTACTTTTAAAATAGTAACCAACGAATGTACTGAAAATAAATCATGCCGATTACCTTTGAAATAGTAACCGACGAATATGTTGAAAATAAAAATCTTACCGATTACTTTTGAAATAGTAACCAACGAATATGCTGAATATAAAGTCTTGCCGATTACTTTTGAAATAGTAAACGACGAATATGTTGAAAATAAAAATCTTGTCGATTACTTTTAAAATAGTAACCGACAAATATGTTGAAAATAAAAATCTTGCCGATTACTTTTGAAATAGTCACCGACGAATATGCTGAAAATAAAAATCTTGCCGATTACTTTTGAAATAGTAACCGACGAATGTGCTGAAAATAAATCATGCCGATTACTTTCGAAATAGTAAGCGACGAATATGTTGAAAATAAAAATCTTACCGATTACTTTTAAAATAGTAACCAACGAATGTACTGAAAATAAAGTCTTGCCGATTACTTTTGAAATAGTAACCGACGAATGTGCAGAAAATAGATCATGCCGATTACTTTTGAAATAGTAACCGACGAATGTGTTGAAAATAAATCATGCCGATTACTTTTGAAATAGTAACCGACGAATGTGCTGAAAATAAATCATGCCGATTACTTTCGAAATAGTAAGCAACGAATATGTTGAAAATAAAAATATTACCGATTACTTTTAAAATAGTAACCAACGAATGTACTGAAAATAAATCATGCCGATTACCTTTGAAATAGTAACCGACGAATATGTTGAAAATAAAAATCTTACCGATTACTTTTAAAATAGTAACCAACGAATGTACTGAAAATAAATCATGCCAATTACTTTTGAAATAGGAACCGACGAATATGTTGAAAATAAAAATCTTGTCGATTACTTTTAAAATAGTAACCGACAAATATGCTGAAAATAAAAATCTTGCCGATTCCTTTTGAAATAGTAACCGACGAATGTGCAGAAAATAGATCATGCCGATTACTTTTGAAATAGTAACCGACGAATGTGTTGAAAATAAATCATGCCGATTACTTTTGAAATAGTAACCGACGAATGTGCTGAAAATAAATCATGCCGATTACTTTCGAAATAGTAAGCAACGAATATGTTGAAAATAAAAATATTACCGATTACTTTTAAAATAGTAACCAACGAATGTACTGAAAATAAATCATGCCGATTACCTTTGAAATAGTAACCGACGAATATGTTGAAAATAAAAATCTTATCGATTACTTTTGAAAAAGTAACCAACGAATATGCTGAAAATAAAGTCTTGCCCATTACTTTTGAAATAGTAACCTGACGAATGTGCTGAAAATAAATCATGCCGATTACTTTTGAAATAGTCACCGACGAATATGCTGAAAATAAAAATCTTGCCGATTACTTTTGAAATAGTAACCGACGAATGTGCTGAAAATAAATCATGCCGATTACTTTCGAAATAGTAAGCAACGAATATGTTGAAAAAAAAAATCTTACCGATTACTTTTAAAATAGTAACCAACGAATGTACTGAAAATAAATCATGCCGATTACTTTTGAAATAGGAACCGACGAATATGTTGAAAATAAAAATCTTGTCGATTACTTTTAAAATAGTAACCGACAAATATGCTGAAAATAAAAATCTTGCCGATTACTTTTGAAATAGTAATCGACGAATGTGCAGAAAATAGATCATGCCGATTACTTTTGAAATAGTAACCGACGAATGTGTTGAAAATAAATCATGCCGATTACTTTTGAAATAGTAACCGACGAATGTGCTGAAAATAAATCATGCCGATTACTTTCGAAATAGTCTGTAACGAATATGTTGAAAATAAAAATCTTACCGATTACTTTTAAAATAGTAACCAACGAATGTACTGAAAATAAATCATGCCGATTACCATTGAAATAGTAACCGACGAATGTGTTGAAAATAAATCATGCCGATTACTTTTGAAATAGTAACCGACGAATGTGCTGAAAATAAATCATGCCGATTACTTTCGAAATAGTAAGCAACGAATATGTTGAAAATAAAAATCTTACCGATTACTTTTAAAATAGTAACCAACGAATGTACTGAAAATAAATCATGCCGATTACCTTTGAAATAGTAATCGACGAATATGTTGAAAATAAAAATCTTACCGATTACATTTGAAATAGTAACCAACGAATATGCTGAAAATAAAGTCTTGCCGATTACTTTTGAAATAGTAAACGACGAATATGTTGAAAATAAAAATCTTGTCGATTACTTTTAAAATAGTAACCGACAAATATGTTGAAAATAAAAATCTTGCTGATTACTTTTGAAATAGTCACTGACGAATATGCTGAAAATAAAAATCTTGCCGATTACTTTTGAAATAGTAATCGACGAATGTGCAGAAAATAGATCATGCCGATTACTTTTGAAATAGTAACCGACGAATGTGTTGAAAATAAATCATGCCGATTACTTTTGAAATAGTAACCGACGAATGTGCTGAAAATAAATCATGCCGATTACTTTCGAAATAGTCTGTAACGAATATGTTGAAAATAAAAATCTTACCGATTACTTTTAAAATAGTAACCAACGAATGTACTGAAAATAAATCATGCCGATTACCATTGAAATAGTAACCGACGAATGTGTTGAAAATAAATCATGCCGATTACTTTTGAAATAGTAACCGACGAATGTGCTGAAAATAAATCATGCCGATTACTTTCGAAATAGTAAGCAACGAATATGTTGAAAATAAAAATCTTACCGATTACTTTTAAAATAGTAACCAACGAATGTACTGAAAATAAATCATGCCGATTACCTTTGAAATAGTAATCGACGAATATGTTGAAAATAAAAATCTTACCGATTACATTTGAAATAGTAACCAACGAATATGCTGAAAATAAAGTCTTGCCGATTACTTTTGAAATAGTAAACGACGAATATGTTGAAAATAAAAATCTTGTCGATTACTTTTAAAATAGTAACCGACAAATATGTTGAAAATAAAAATCTTGCTGATTACTTTTGAAATAGTCACTGACGAATATGCTGAAAATAAAAATCTTGCCGATTACTTTTGAAATAGTAACCGACGAATGTGCTGAAAATAAATCATGCCGATTACTTTCGAAATAGTAAGCGACGAATATGTTGAAAATAAAAATCTTACCGATTACTTTTAAAATAGTAACCAACGAATGTACTGAAAATAAAGTCTTGCCGATTACTTTTGAAATAGTAACCGACGAATGTGCAGAAAATAGATCATGCCTATTACTTTTGAAATAGTAACCGACGAATGTGTTGAAAATAAATCATGCCGATTACTTTTGAAATAGTAACCGACGAATGTGCTGAAAATAAATCATGCCGATTACTTTCGAAATAGTAAGCAACGAATATGTTGAAAATAAAAATATTACCGATTACTTTTAAAATAGTAACCAACGAATGTACTGAAAATAAATCATGCCGATTACCTTTGAAATAGTAACCGACGAATATGTTGAAAGTAAAAATCTTATCGATTACTTTTGAAAAAGTAACCAACGAATATGCTGAAAATAAAGTCTTGCCCATTACTTTTGAAATAGTAACCTGACGAATGTGTTGAAAATAAATCATGCCGATTACTTTTGAAATAGTCACCGACGAATATGCTGAAAATTAAAATCTTGCCGATTACTTTTGAAATAGTAACCGACGAATGTGCTGAAAATAAATCATGCCGATTACTTTCGAAATAGTAAGCAACGAATATGTTGAAAATAAAAATCTTACCGATTACTTTTAAAATAGTAACCAACGAATGTACTGAAAATAAATCATGCCGATTACCTTTGAAATAGTAACCGACGAATATGTTGAAAATAAAAATCTTACCGATTACTTTTGAAATAGTAACCAACGAATATGCTGAATATAAAGTCTTGCCGATTACTTTTGAAATAGTAAACGACGAATATGTTGAAAATAAAAATCTTGTCGATTACTTTTAAAATAGTAACCGACAAATATGTTGAAAATAAAAATCTTGCCGATTACTTTTGAAATAGTCACCGACGAATATGCTGAAAATAAAAATCTTGCCGATTACTTTTGAAATAGTAACCGACGAATGTGCTGAAAATAAATCATGCCGATTACTTTCGAAATAGTAAGCGACGAATATGTTGAAAATAAAAATCTTACCGATTACTTTTAAAATAGTAACCAACGAATGTACTGAAAATAAAGTCTTGCCGATTACTTTTGAAATAGTAACCGACGAATGTGCAGAAAATAGATCATGCCGATTACTTTTGAAATAGTAACCGACGAATGTGTTGAAAATAAATCATGCCGATTACTTTTGAAATAGTAACCGACGAATGTGCTGAAAATAAATCATGCCGATTACTTTCGAAATAGTAAGCAACGAATATGTTGAAAATAAAAATATTACCGATTACTTTTAAAATAGTAACCAACGAATGTACTGAAAATAAATCATGCCGATTACCTTTGAAATAGTAACCGACGAATATGTTGAAAATAAAAATCTTACCGATTACTTTTAAAATAGTAACCAACGAATGTACTGAAAATAAATCATGCCAATTACTTTTGAAATAGGAACCGACGAATATGTTGAAAATAAAAATCTTGTCGATTACTTTTAAAATAGTAACCGACAAATATGCTGAAAATAAAAATCTTGCCGATTCCTTTTGAAATAGTAACCGACGAATGTGCAGAAAATAGATCATGCCGATTACTTTTGAAATAGTAACCGACGAATGTGTTGAAAATAAATCATGCCGATTACTTTTGAAATAGTAACCGACGAATGTGCTGAAAATAAATCATGCCGATTACTTTCGAAATAGTAAGCAACGAATATGTTGAAAATAAAAATATTACCGATTACTTTTAAAATAGTAACCAACGAATGTACTGAAAATAAATCATGCCGATTACCTTTGAAATAGTAACCGACGAATATGTTGAAAATAAAAATCTTATCGATTACTTTTGAAAAAGTAACCAACGAATATGCTGAAAATAAAGTCTTGCCCATTACTTTTGAAATAGTAACCTGACGAATGTGCTGAAAATAAATCATGCCGATTACTTTTGAAATAGTCACCGACGAATATGCTGAAAATAAAAATCTTGCCGATTACTTTTGAAATAGTAACCGACGAATGTGCTGAAAATAAATCATGCCGATTACTTTCGAAATAGTAAGCAACGAATATGTTGAAAAAAAAAATCTTACCGATTACTTTTAAAATAGTAACCAACGAATGTACTGAAAATAAATCATGCCGATTACTTTTGAAATAGGAACCGACGAATATGTTGAAAATAAAAATCTTGTCGATTACTTTTAAAATAGTAACCGACAAATATGCTGAAAATAAAAATCTTGCCGATTACTTTTGAAATAGTAATCGACGAATGTGCAGAAAATAGATCATGCCGATTACTTTTGAAATAGTAACCGACGAATGTGTTGAAAATAAATCATGCCGATTACTTTTGAAATAGTAACCGACGAATGTGCTGAAAATAAATCATGCCGATTACTTTCGAAATAGTCTGTAACGAATATGTTGAAAATAAAAATCTTACCGATTACTTTTAAAATAGTAACCAACGAATGTACTGAAAATAAATCATGCCGATTACCATTGAAATAGTAACCGACGAATATGTTGAAAATAAAAATCTTACCGATTACTTTTGAAATAGTAACCAACGAATATGCTGAAAATAAAGTCTTGCCGATTACTTTTGAAATAGTAAACGACGAATATGTTGAAAATAAAAATCTTGTCGATTACTTTTAAAATAGTAACCGACAAATATGCTGAAAATAAAAATCTTGCCGATTACTTTTGAAATAGTAACCGACGAATGTGCAGAAAATAGATCATGCCTATTACTTTTGAAATAGTAACCGACGAATGTGTTGAAAATAAATCATGCCGATTACTTTTGAAATAGTAACCGACGAATGTGCTGAAAATAAATCATGCCGATTACTTTCGAAATAGTAAGCAACGAATATGTTGAAAATAAAAATATTACCGATTACTTTTAAAATAGTAACCAACGAATGTACTGAAAATAAATCATGCCGATTACCTTTGAAATAGTAACCGACGAATATGTTGAAAATAAAAATCTTATCGATTACTTTTGAAAAAGTAACCAACGAATATGCTGAAAATAAAGTCTTGCCCATTACTTTTGAAATAGTAACCTGACGAATGTGCTGAAAATAAATCATGCCGATTACTTTTGAAATAGTCACCGACGAATATGCTGAAAATAAAAATCTTGCCGATTACTTTTGAAATAGTAACCGACGAATGTGCTGAAAATAAATCATGCCGATTACTTTCGAAATAGTAAGCAACGAATATGTTGAAAAAAAAAATCTTACCGATTACTTTTAAAATAGTAACCAACGAATGTACTGAAAATAAATCATGCCGATTACTTTTGAAATAGGAACCGACGAATATGTTGAAAATAAAAATCTTGTCGATTACTTTTAAAATAGTAACCGACAAATATGCTGAAAATAAAAATCTTGCCGATTACTTTTGAAATAGTAACCGACGAATGTGCAGAAAATAGATCATGCCGATTACTTTTGAAATAGTAACCGACGAATGTGTTGAAAATAAATCATGCCGATTACTTTTGAAATAGTAACCGACGAATGTGCTGAAAATAAATCATGCCGATTACTTTCGAAATAGTAAGCAACGAATATGTTGAAAATAAAAATATTACCGATTACTTTTAAAATAGTAAGCAACGAATGTACTGAAAATAAATCATGCCGATTACCTTTGAAATAGTAACCGACGAATATGTTGAAAATAAAAATCTTACCGATTACTTTTAAAATAGTAACCAACGAATGTACTGAAAATAAATCATGCCAATTACTTTTGAAATAGGAACCGACGAATATGTTGAAAATAAAAATCTTGTCGATTACTTTTAAAATAGTAACCGACAAATATGCTGAAAATAAAAATCTTGCCGATTACTTTTTAAATAGTAACCGACGAATGTGCAGAAAATAGATCATGCCGATTACTTTTGAAATAGTAACCGACGAATGTGTTGAAAATAAATCATGCCGATTACTTTTGAAATAGTAACCGACGAATGTGCTGAAAATAAATCATGCCGATTACTTTCGAAATAGTAAGCAACGAATATGTTGAAAATAAAAATCTTACCGATTACTTTTAAAATAGTAACCAACGAATGTACTGAAAATAAATCATGCCGATTACCTTTGAAATAGTAATCGACGAATATGTTGAAAATAAAAATCTTACCGATTACTTTTGAAATAGTAACCAACGAATATGCTGAAAATAAAGTCTTGCCGATTACTTTTGAAATAGTAAACGACGAATATGTTGAAAATAAAAATCTTGTCGATTACTTTTAAAATAGTAACCGACAAATATGTTGAAAATAAAAATCTTGCCGATTACTTTTGAAATAGTCACTGACGAATATGCTGAAAATAAAAATCTTGCCGATTACTTTTGAAATAGTAACCGACGAATGTGCTGAAAATAAATCATGCCGATTACTTTCGAAATAGTAAGCGACGAATATGTTGAAAATAAAAATCTTACCGATTACTTTTAAAATAGTAACCAACGAATGTACTGAAAATAAAGTCTTGCCGATTACTTTTGAAATAGTAACCGACGAATGTGCAGAAAATAGATCATGCCTATTACTTTTGAAATAGTAACCGACGAATGTGTTGAAAATAAATCATGCCGATTACTTTTGAAATAGTAACCGACGAATGTGCTGAAAATAAATCATGCCGATTACTTTCGAAATAGTAAGCAACGAATATGTTGAAAATAAAAATATTACCGATTACTTTTAAAATAGTAACCAACGAATGTACTGAAAATAAATCATGCCGATTACCTTTGAAATAGTAACCGACGAATATGTTGAAAGTAAAAATCTTATCGATTACTTTTGAAAAAGTAACCAACGAATATGCTGAAAATAAAGTCTTGCCCATTACTTTTGAAATAGTAACCTGACGAATGTGTTGAAAATAAATCATGCCGATTACTTTTGAAATAGTCACCGACGAATATGCTGAAAATTAAAATCTTGCCGATTACTTTTGAAATAGTAACCGACGAATGTGCTGAAAATAAATCATGCCGATTACTTTCGAAATAGTAAGCAACGAATATGTTGAAAATAAAAATCTTACCGATTACTTTTAAAATAGTAACCAACGAATGTACTGAAAATAAATCATGCCGATTACCTTTGAAATAGTAACCGACGAATATGTTGAAAATAAAAATCTTACCGATTACTTTTGAAATAGTAACCAACGAATATGCTGAATATAAAGTCTTGCCGATTACTTTTGAAATAGTAAACGACGAATATGTTGAAAATAAAAATCTTGTCGATTACTTTTAAAATAGTAACCGACAAATATGTTGAAAATAAAAATCTTGCCGATTACTTTTGAAATAGTCACCGACGAATATGCTGAAAATAAAAATCTTGCCGATTACTTTTGAAATAGTAACCGACGAATGTGCTGAAAATAAATCATGCCGATTACTTTCGAAATAGTAAGCGACGAATATGTTGAAAATAAAAATCTTACCGATTACTTTTAAAATAGTAACCAACGAATGTACTGAAAATAAAGTCTTGCCGATTACTTTTGAAATAGTAACCGACGAATGTGCAGAAAATAGATCATGCCGATTACTTTTGAAATAGTAACCGACGAATGTGTTGAAAATAAATCATGCCGATTACTTTTGAAATAGTAACCGACGAATGTGCTGAAAATAAATCATGCCGATTACTTTCGAAATAG
This sequence comes from Medicago lupulina, assembly GCA_958299785.1. Taxonomy (NCBI): domain Eukaryota; kingdom Viridiplantae; phylum Streptophyta; class Magnoliopsida; order Fabales; family Fabaceae; genus Medicago; species Medicago lupulina. The sequence goes on from OY283142.1 coordinate 37,680,567, forward strand.
TAAGCAACGAATATGTTGAAAATAAAAATATTACCGATTACTTTTAAAATAGTAACCAACGAATGTACTGAAAATAAATCATGCCGATTACCTTTGAAATAGTAACCGACGAATATGTTGAAAATAAAAATCTTACCGATTACTTTTAAAATAGTAACCAACGAATGTACTGAAAATAAATCATGCCAATTACTTTTGAAATAGGAACCGACGAATATGTTGAAAATAAAAATCTTGTCGATTACTTTTAAAATAGTAACCGACAAATATGCTGAAAATAAAAATCTTGCCGATTCCTTTTGAAATAGTAACCGACGAATGTGCAGAAAATAGATCATGCCGATTACTTTTGAAATAGTAACCGACGAATGTGTTGAAAATAAATCATGCCGATTACTTTTGAAATAGTAACCGACGAATGTGCTGAAAATAAATCATGCCGATTACTTTCGAAATAGTAAGCAACGAATATGTTGAAAATAAAAATATTACCGATTACTTTTAAAATAGTAACCAACGAATGTACTGAAAATAAATCATGCCGATTACCTTTGAAATAGTAACCGACGAATATGTTGAAAATAAAAATCTTATCGATTACTTTTGAAAAAGTAACCAACGAATATGCTGAAAATAAAGTCTTGCCCATTACTTTTGAAATAGTAACCTGACGAATGTGCTGAAAATAAATCATGCCGATTACTTTTGAAATAGTCACCGACGAATATGCTGAAAATAAAAATCTTGCCGATTACTTTTGAAATAGTAACCGACGAATGTGCTGAAAATAAATCATGCCGATTACTTTCGAAATAGTAAGCAACGAATATGTTGAAAAAAAAAATCTTACCGATTACTTTTAAAATAGTAACCAACGAATGTACTGAAAATAAATCATGCCGATTACTTTTGAAATAGGAACCGACGAATATGTTGAAAATAAAAATCTTGTCGATTACTTTTAAAATAGTAACCGACAAATATGCTGAAAATAAAAATCTTGCCGATTACTTTTGAAATAGTAATCGACGAATGTGCAGAAAATAGATCATGCCGATTACTTTTGAAATAGTAACCGACGAATGTGTTGAAAATAAATCATGCCGATTACTTTTGAAATAGTAACCGACGAATGTGCTGAAAATAAATCATGCCGATTACTTTCGAAATAGTCTGTAACGAATATGTTGAAAATAAAAATCTTACCGATTACTTTTAAAATAGTAACCAACGAATGTACTGAAAATAAATCATGCCGATTACCATTGAAATAGTAACCGACGAATATGTTGAAAATAAAAATCTTACCGATTACTTTTGAAATAGTAACCAACGAATATGCTGAAAATAAAGTCTTGCCGATTACTTTTGAGATAGTAAACGACGAATATGTTGAAAATAAAAATCTTGTCGATTACTTTTAAAATAGTAACCGACAAATATGCTGAAAATAAAAATCTTGCCGATTACTTTTGAAATAGTAACCGACGAATGTGCAGAAAATAGATCATGCCTATTACTTTTGAAATAGTAACCGACGAATGTGTTGAAAATAAATCATGCCGATTACTTTTGAAATAGTAACCGACGAATGTGCTGAAAATAAATCATGCCGATTACTTTCGAAATAGTAAGCAACGAATATGTTGAAAATAAAAATATTACCGATTACTTTTAAAATAGTAACCAACGAATGTACTGAAAATAAATCATGCCGATTACCTTTGAAATAGTAACCGACGAATATGTTGAAAATAAAAATCTTATCGATTACTTTTGAAAAAGTAACCAACGAATATGCTGAAAATAAAGTCTTGCCCATTACTTTTGAAATAGTAACCTGACGAATGTGCTGAAAATAAATCATGCCGATTACTTTTGAAATAGTCACCGACGAATATGCTGAAAATAAAAATCTTGCCGATTACTTTTGAAATAGTAACCGACGAATGTGCTGAAAATAAATCATGCCGATTACTTTCGAAATAGTAAGCAACGAATATGTTGAAAAAAAAAATCTTACCGATTACTTTTAAAATAGTAACCAACGAATGTACTGAAAATAAATCATGCCGATTACTTTTGAAATAGGAACCGACGAATATGTTGAAAATAAAAATCTTGTCGATTACTTTTAAAATAGTAACCGACAAATATGCTGAAAATAAAAATCTTGCCGATTACTTTTGAAATAGTAATCGACGAATGTGCAGAAAATAGATCATGCCGATTACTTTTGAAATAGTAACCGACGAATGTGTTGAAAATAAATCATGCCGATTACTTTTGAAATAGTAACCGACGAATGTGCTGAAAATAAATCATGCCGATTACTTTCGAAATAGTAAGCAACGAATATGTTGAAAATAAAAATATTACCGATTACTTTTAAAATAGTAAGCAACGAATGTACTGAAAATAAATCATGCCGATTACCTTTGAAATAGTAACCGACGAATATGTTGAAAATAAAAATCTTACCGATTACTTTTAAAATAGTAACCAACGAATGTACTGAAAATAAATCATGCCAATTACTTTTGAAATAGGAACCGACGAATATGTTGAAAATAAAAATCTTGTCGATTACTTTTAAAATAGTAACCGACAAATATGCTGAAAATAAAAATCTTGCCGATTACTTTTTAAATAGTAACCGACGAATGTGCAGAAAATAGATCATGCCGATTACTTTTGAAATAGTAACCGACGAATGTGTTGAAAATAAATCATGCCGATTACTTTTGAAATAGTAACCGACGAATGTGCTGAAAATAAATCATGCCGATTACTTTCGAAATAGTAAGCAACGAATATGTTGAAAATAAAAATCTTACCGATTACTTTTAAAATAGTAACCAACGAATGTACTGAAAATAAATCATGCCGATTACCTTTGAAATAGTAATCGACGAATATGTTGAAAATAAAAATCTTACCGATTACTTTTGAAATAGTAACCAACGAATATGCTGAAAATAAAGTCTTGCCGATTACTTTTGAAATAGTAAACGACGAATATGTTGAAAATAAAAATCTTGTCGATTACTTTTAAAATAGTAACCGACAAATATGTTGAAAATAAAAATCTTGCCGATTACTTTTGAAATAGTCACTGACGAATATGCTGAAAATAAAAATCTTGCCGATTACTTTTGAAATAGTAACCGACGAATGTGCTGAAAATAAATCATGCCGATTACTTTCGAAATAGTAAGCGACGAATATGTTGAAAATAAAAATCTTACCGATTACTTTTAAAATAGTAACCAACGAATGTACTGAAAATAAAGTCTTGCCGATTACTTTTGAAATAGTAACCGACGAATGTGCAGAAAATAGATCATGCCGATTACTTTTGAAATAGTAACCGACGAATGTGTTGAAAATAAATCATGCCGATTACTTTTGAAATAGTAACCGACGAATGTGCTGAAAATAAATCATGCCGATTACTTTCGAAATAGTAAGCAACGAATATGTTGAAAATAAAAATATTACCGATTACTTTTAAAATAGTAACCAACGAATGTACTGAAAATAAATCATGCCGATTACCTTTGAAATAGTAACCGACGAATATGTTGAAAATAAAAATCTTATCGATTACTTTTGAAAAAGTAACCAACGAATATGCTGAAAATAAAGTCTTGCCCATTACTTTTGAAATAGTAACCTGACGAATGTGCTGAAAATAAATCATGCCGATTACTTTTGAAATAGTCACCGACGAATATGCTGAAAATAAAAATCTTGCCGATTACTTTTGAAATAGTAACCGACGAATGTGCTGAAAATAAATCATGCCGATTACTTTCGAAATAGTAAGCAACGAATATGTTGAAAAAAAAAATCTTACCGATTACTTTTAAAATAGTAACCAACGAATGTACTGAAAATAAATCATGCCGATTACTTTTGAAATAGGAACCGACGAATATGTTGAAAATAAAAATCTTGTCGATTACTTTTAAAATAGTAACCGACAAATATGCTGAAAATAAAAATCTTGCCGATTACTTTTGAAATAGTAATCGACGAATGTGCAGAAAATAGATCATGCCGATTACTTTTGAAATAGTAACCGACGAATGTGTTGAAAATAAATCATGCCGATTACTTTTGAAATAGTAACCGACGAATGTGCTGAAAATAAATCATGCCGATTACTTTCGAAATAGTAAGCAACGAATATGTTGAAAATAAAAATATTACCGATTACTTTTAAAATAGTAAGCAACGAATGTACTGAAAATAAATCATGCCGATTACCTTTGAAATAGTAACCGACGAATATGTTGAAAATAAAAATCTTACCGATTACTTTTAAAATAGTAACCAACGAATGTACTGAAAATAAATCATGCCAATTACTTTTGAAATAGGAACCGACGAATATGTTGAAAATAAAAATCTTGTCGATTACTTTTAAAATAGTAACCGACAAATATGCTGAAAATAAAAATCTTGCCGATTACTTTTTAAATAGTAACCGACGAATGTGCAGAAAATAGATCATGCCGATTACTTTTGAAATAGTAACCGACGAATGTGTTGAAAATAAATCATGCCGATTACTTTTGAAATAGTAACCGACGAATGTGCTGAAAATAAATCATGCCGATTACTTTCGAAATAGTAAGCAACGAATATGTTGAAAATAAAAATCTTACCGATTACTTTTAAAATAGTAACCAACGAATGTACTGAAAATAAATCATGCCGATTACCTTTGAAATAGTAATCGACGAATATGTTGAAAATAAAAATCTTACCGATTACTTTTGAAATAGTAACCAACGAATATGCTGAAAATAAAGTCTTGCCGATTACTTTTGAAATAGTAAACGACGAATATGTTGAAAATAAAAATCTTGTCGATTACTTTTAAAATAGTAACCGACAAATATGTTGAAAATAAAAATCTTGCCGATTACTTTTGAAATAGTCACTGACGAATATGCTGAAAATAAAAATCTTGCCGATTACTTTTGAAATAGTAACCGACGAATGTGCTGAAAATAAATCATGCCGATTACTTTCGAAATAGTAAGCGACGAATATGTTGAAAATAAAAATCTTACCGATTACTTTTAAAATAGTAACCAACGAATGTACTGAAAATAAAGTCTTGCCGATTACTTTTGAAATAGTAACCGACGAATGTGCAGAAAATAGATCATGCCGATTACTTTTGAAATAGTAACCGACGAATGTGTTGAAAATAAATCATGCCGATTACTTTTGAAATAGTAACCGACGAATGTGCTGAAAATAAATCATGCCGATTACTTTCGAAATAGTAAGCAACGAATATGTTGAAAATAAAAATATTACCGATTACTTTTAAAATAGTAACCAACGAATGTACTGAAAATAAATCATGCCGATTACCTTTGAAATAGTAACCGACGAATATGTTGAAAATAAAAATCTTACCGATTACTTTTAAAATAGTAACCAACGAATGTACTGAAAATAAATCATGCCAATTACTTTTGAAATAGGAACCGACGAATATGTTGAAAATAAAAATCTTGTCGATTACTTTTAAAATAGTAACCGACAAATATGCTGAAAATAAAAATCTTGCCGATTCCTTTTGAAATAGTAACCGACGAATGTGCAGAAAATAGATCATGCCGATTACTTTTGAAATAGTAACCGACGAATGTGTTGAAAATAAATCATGCCGATTACTTTTGAAATAGTAACCGACGAATGTGCTGAAAATAAATCATGCCGATTACTTTCGAAATAGTAAGCAACGAATATGTTGAAAATAAAAATATTACCGATTACTTTTAAAATAGTAACCAACGAATGTACTGAAAATAAATCATGCCGATTACCTTTGAAATAGTAACCGACGAATATGTTGAAAATAAAAATCTTATCGATTACTTTTGAAAAAGTAACCAACGAATATGCTGAAAATAAAGTCTTGCCCATTACTTTTGAAATAGTAACCTGACGAATGTGCTGAAAATAAATCATGCCGATTACTTTTGAAATAGTCACCGACGAATATGCTGAAAATAAAAATCTTGCCGATTACTTTTGAAATAGTAACCGACGAATGTGCTGAAAATAAATCATGCCGATTACTTTCGAAATAGTAAGCAACGAATATGTTGAAAAAAAAAATCTTACCGATTACTTTTAAAATAGTAACCAACGAATGTACTGAAAATAAATCATGCCGATTACTTTTGAAATAGGAACCGACGAATATGTTGAAAATAAAAATCTTGTCGATTACTTTTAAAATAGTAACCGACAAATATGCTGAAAATAAAAATCTTGCCGATTACTTTTGAAATAGTAATCGACGAATGTGCAGAAAATAGATCATGCCGATTACTTTTGAAATAGTAACCGACGAATGTGTTGAAAATAAATCATGCCGATTACTTTTGAAATAGTAACCGACGAATGTGCTGAAAATAAATCATGCCGATTACTTTCGAAATAGTCTGTAACGAATATGTTGAAAATAAAAATCTTACCGATTACTTTTAAAATAGTAACCAACGAATGTACTGAAAATAAATCATGCCGATTACCATTGAAATAGTAACCGACGAATATGTTGAAAATAAAAATCTTACCGATTACTTTTGAAATAGTAACCAACGAATATGCTGAAAATAAAGTCTTGCCGATTACTTTTGAAATAGTAAACGACGAATATGTTGAAAATAAAAATCTTGTCGATTACTTTTAAAATAGTAACCGACAAATATGCTGAAAATAAAAATCTTGCCGATTACTTTTGAAATAGTAACCGACGAATGTGCAGAAAATAGATCATGCCTATTACTTTTGAAATAGTAACCGACGAATGTGTTGAAAATAAATCATGCCGATTACTTTTGAAATAGTAACCGACGAATGTGCTGAAAATAAATCATGCCGATTACTTTCGAAATAGTAAGCAACGAATATGTTGAAAATAAAAATATTACCGATTACTTTTAAAATAGTAACCAACGAATGTACTGAAAATAAATCATGCCGATTACCTTTGAAATAGTAACCGACGAATATGTTGAAAATAAAAATCTTATCGATTACTTTTGAAAAAGTAACCAACGAATATGCTGAAAATAAAGTCTTGCCCATTACTTTTGAAATAGTAACCTGACGAATGTGCTGAAAATAAATCATGCCGATTACTTTTGAAATAGTCACCGACGAATATGCTGAAAATAAAAATCTTGCCGATTACTTTTGAAATAGTAACCGACGAATGTGCTGAAAATAAATCATGCCGATTACTTTCGAAATAGTAAGCAACGAATATGTTGAAAAAAAAAATCTTACCGATTACTTTTAAAATAGTAACCAACGAATGTACTGAAAATAAATCATGCCGATTACTTTTGAAATAGGAACCGACGAATATGTTGAAAATAAAAATCTTGTCGATTACTTTTAAAATAGTAACCGACAAATATGCTGAAAATAAAAATCTTGCCGATTACTTTTGAAATAGTAATCGACGAATGTGCAGAAAATAGATCATGCCGATTACTTTTGAAATAGTAACCGACGAATGTGTTGAAAATAAATCATGCCGATTACTTTTGAAATAGTAACCGACGAATGTGCTGAAAATAAATCATGCCGATTACTTTCGAAATAGTAAGCAACGAATATGTTGAAAATAAAAATATTACCGATTACTTTTAAAATAGTAAGCAACGAATGTACTGAAAATAAATCATGCCGATTACCTTTGAAATAGTAACCGACGAATATGTTGAAAATAAAAATCTTACCGATTACTTTTAAAATAGTAACCAACGAATGTACTGAAAATAAATCATGCCAATTACTTTTGAAATAGGAACCGACGAATATGTTGAAAATAAAAATCTTGTCGATTACTTTTAAAATAGTAACCGACAAATATGCTGAAAATAAAAATCTTGCCGATTACTTTTTAAATAGTAACCGACGAATGTGCAGAAAATAGATCATGCCGATTACTTTTGAAATAGTAACCGACGAATGTGTTGAAAATAAATCATGCCGATTACTTTTGAAATAGTAACCGACGAATGTGCTGAAAATAAATCATGCCGATTACTTTCGAAATAGTAAGCAACGAATATGTTGAAAATAAAAATCTTACCGATTACTTTTAAAATAGTAACCAACGAATGTACTGAAAATAAATCATGCCGATTACCTTTGAAATAGTAATCGACGAATATGTTGAAAATAAAAATCTTACCGATTACTTTTGAAATAGTAACCAACGAATATGCTGAAAATAAAGTCTTGCCGATTACTTTTGAAATAGTAAACGACGAATATGTTGAAAATAAAAATCTTGTCGATTACTTTTAAAATAGTAACCGACAAATATGTTGAAAATAAAAATCTTGCCGATTACTTTTGAAATAGTCACTGACGAATATGCTGAAAATAAAAATCTTGCCGATTACTTTTGAAATAGTAACCGACGAATGTGCTGAAAATAAATCATGCCGATTACTTTCGAAATAGTAAGCGACGAATATGTTGAAAATAAAAATCTTACCGATTACTTTTAAAATAGTAACCAACGAATGTACTGAAAATAAAGTCTTGCCGATTACTTTTGAAATAGTAACCGACGAATGTGCAGAAAATAGATCATGCCTATTACTTTTGAAATAGTAACCGACGAATGTGTTGAAAATAAATCATGCCGATTACTTTTGAAATAGTAACCGACGAATGTGCTGAAAATAAATCATGCCGATTACTTTCGAAATAGTAAGCAACGAATATGTTGAAAATAAAAATATTACCGATTACTTTTAAAATAGTAACCAACGAATGTACTGAAAATAAATCATGCCGATTACCTTTGAAATAGTAACCGACGAATATGTTGAAAGTAAAAATCTTATCGATTACTTTTGAAAAAGTAACCAACGAATATGCTGAAAATAAAGTCTTGCCCATTACTTTTGAAATAGTAACCTGACGAATGTGTTGAAAATAAATCATGCCGATTACTTTTGAAGTAGTCACCGACGAATATGCTGAAAATTAAAATCTTGCCGATTACTTTTGAAATAGTAACCGACGAATGTGCTGAAAATAAATCATGCCGATTACTTTCGAAATAGTAAGCAACGAATATGTTGAAAATAAAAATCTTACCGATTACTTTTAAAATAGTAACCAACGAATGTACTGAAAATAAATCATGCCGATTACCTTTGAAATAGTAACCGACGAATATGTTGAAAATAAAAATCTTACCGATTACTTTTGAAATAGTAACCAACGAATATGCTGAATATAAAGTCTTGCCGATTACTTTTGAAATAGTAAACGACGAATATGTTGAAAATAAAAATCTTGTCGATTACTTTTAAAATAGTAACCGACAAATATGTTGAAAATAAAAATCTTGCCGATTACTTTTGAAATAGTCACCGACGAATATGCTGAAAATAAAAATCTTGCCGATTACTTTTGAAATAGTAACCGACGAATGTGCTGAAAATAAATCATGCCGATTACTTTCGAAATAGTAAGCGACGAATATGTTGAAAATAAAAATCTTACCGATTACTTTTAAAATAGTAACCAACGAATGTACTGAAAATAAAGTCTTGCCGATTACTTTTGAAATAGTAACCGACGAATGTGCAGAAAATAGATCATGCCGATTACTTTTGAAATAGTAACCGACGAATGTGTTGAAAATAAATCATGCCGATTACTTTTGAAATAGTAACCGACGAATGTGCTGAAAATAAATCATGCCGATTACTTTCGAAATAGTAAGCAACGAATATGTTGAAAATAAAAATATTACCGATTACTTTTAAAATAGTAACCAACGAATGTACTGAAAATAAATCATGCCGATTACCTTTGAAATAGTAACCGACGAATATGTTGAAAATAAAAATCTTACCGATTACTTTTAAAATAGTAACCAACGAATGTACTGAAAATAAATCATGCCAATTACTTTTGAAATAGGAACCGACGAATATGTTGAAAATAAAAATCTTGTCGATTACTTTTAAAATAGTAACCGACAAATATGCTGAAAATAAAAATCTTGCCGATTCCTTTTGAAATAGTAACCGACGAATGTGCAGAAAATAGATCATGCCGATTACTTTTGAAATAGTAACCGACGAATGTGTTGAAAATAAATCATGCCGATTACTTTTGAAATAGTAACCGACGAATGTGCTGAAAATAAATCATGCCGATTACTTTCGAAATAGTAAGCAACGAATATGTTGAAAATAAAAATATTACCGATTACTTTTAAAATAGTAACCAACGAATGTACTGAAAATAAATCATGCCGATTACCTTTGAAATAGTAACCGACGAATATGTTGAAAATAAAAATCTTATCGATTACTTTTGAAAAAGTAACCAACGAATATGCTGAAAATAAAGTCTTGCCCATTACTTTTGAAATAGTAACCTGACGAATGTGCTGAAAATAAATCATGCCGATTACTTTTGAAATAGTCACCGACGAATATGCTGAAAATAAAAATCTTGCCGATTACTTTTGAAATAGTAACCGACGAATGTGCTGAAAATAAATCATGCCGATTACTTTCGAAATAGTAAGCAACGAATATGTTGAAAAAAAAAATCTTACCGATTACTTTTAAAATAGTAACCAACGAATGTACTGAAAATAAATCATGCCGATTACTTTTGAAATAGGAACCGACGAATATGTTGAAAATAAAAATCTTGTCGATTACTTTTAAAATAGTAACCGACAAATATGCTGAAAATAAAAATCTTGCCGATTACTTTTGAAATAGTAATCGACGAATGTGCAGAAAATAGATCATGCCGATTACTTTTGAAATAGTAACCGACGAATGTGTTGAAAATAAATCATGCCGATTACTTTTGAAATAGTAACCGACGAATGTGCTGAAAATAAATCATGCCGATTACTTTCGAAATAGTAAGCAACGAATATGTTGAAAATAAAAATATTACCGATTACTTTTAAAATAGTAACCAACGAATGTACTGAAAATAAATCATGCCGATTACCTTTGAAATAGTAACCGACGAATATGTTGAAAATAAAAATCTTACCGATTACTTTTAAAATAGTAACCAACGAATGTACTGAAAATAAATCATGCCAATTACTTTTGAAATAGGAACCGACGAATATGTTGAAAATAAAAATCTTGTCGATTACTTTTAAAATAGTAACCGACAAATATGCTGAAAATAAAAATCTTGCCGATTCCTTTTGAAATAGTAACCGACGAATGTGCAGAAAATAGATCATGCCGATTACTTTTGAAATAGTAACCGACGAATGTGTTGAAAATAAATCATGCCGATTACTTTTGAAATAGTAACCGACGAATGTGCTGAAAATAAATCATGCCGATTACTTTCGAAATAGTAAGCAACGAATATGTTGAAAATAAAAATATTACCGATTACTTTTAAAATAGTAACCAACGAATGTACTGAAAATAAATCATGCCGATTACCTTTGAAATAGTAACCGACGAATATGTTGAAAATAAAAATCTTATCGATTACTTTTGAAAAAGTAACCAACGAATATGCTGAAAATAAAGTCTTGCCCATTACTTTTGAAATAGTAACCTGACGAATGTGCTGAAAATAAATCATGCCGATTACTTTTGAAATAGTCACCGACGAATATGCTGAAAATAAAAATCTTGCCGATTACTTTTGAAATAGTAACCGACGAATGTGCTGAAAATAAATCATGCCGATTACTTTCGAAATAGTAAGCAACGAATATGTTGAAAAAAAAAATCTTACCGATTACTTTTAAAATAGTAACCAACGAATGTACTGAAAATAAATCATGCCGATTACTTTTGAAATAGGAACCGACGAATATGTTGAAAATAAAAATCTTGTCGATTACTTTTAAAATAGTAACCGACAAATATGCTGAAAATAAAAATCTTGCCGATTACTTTTGAAATAGTAATCGACGAATGTGCAGAAAATAGATCATGCCGATTACTTTTGAAATAGTAACCGACGAATGTGTTGAAAATAAATCATGCCGATTACTTTTGAAATAGTAACCGACGAATGTGCTGAAAATAAATCATGCCGATTACTTTCGAAATAGTCTGCAACGAATATGTTGAAAATAAAAATCTTACCGATTACTTTTAAAATAGTAACCAACGAATGTACTGAAAATAAATCATGCCGATTACCATTGAAATAGTAACCGACGAATATGTTGAAAATAAAAATCTTACCGATTACTTTTGAAATAGTAACCAACGAATATGCTGAAAATAAAGTCTTGCCGATTACTTTTGAAATAGTAAACGACGAATATGTTGAAAATAAAAATCTTGTCGATTACTTTTAAAATAGTAACCGACAAATATGCTGAAAATAAAAATCTTGCCGATTACTTTTGAAATAGTAACCGACGAATGTGCAGAAAATAGATCATGCCTATTACTTTTGAAATAGTAACCGACGAATGTGTTGAAAATAAATCATGCCGATTACTTTTGAAATAGTAACCGACGAATGTGCTGAAAATAAATCATGCCGATTACTTTCGAAATAGTAAGCAACGAATATGTTGAAAATAAAAATATTACCGATTACTTTTAAAATAGTAACCAACGAATGTACTGAAAATAAATCATGCCGATTACCTTTGAAATAGTAACCGACGAATATGTTGAAAATAAAAATCTTATCGATTACTTTTGAAAAAGTAACCAACGAATATGCTGAAAATAAAGTCTTGCCCATTACTTTTGAAATAGTAACCTGACGAATGTGCTGAAAATAAATCATGCCGATTACTTTTGAAATAGTCACCGACGAATATGCTGAAAATAAAAATCTTGCCGATTACTTTTGAAATAGTAACCGACGAATGTGCTGAAAATAAATCATGCCGATTACTTTCGAAATAGTAAGCAACGAATATGTTGAAAAAAAAAATCTTACCGATTACTTTTAAAATAGTAACCAACGAATGTACTGAAAATAAATCATGCCGATTACTTTTGAAATAGGAACCGACGAATATGTTGAAAATAAAAATCTTGTCGATTACTTTTAAAATAGTAACCGACAAATATGCTGAAAATAAAAATCTTGCCGATTACTTTTGAAATAGTAATCGACGAATGTGCAGAAAATAGATCATGCCGATTACTTTTGAAATAGTAACCGACGAATGTGTTGAAAATAAATCATGCCGATTACTTTTGAAATAGTAACCGACGAATGTGCTGAAAATAAATCATGCCGATTACTTTCGAAATAGTAAGCAACGAATATGTTGAAAATAAAAATCTTACCGATTACTTTTAAAATAGTAACCAACGAATGTACTGAAAATAAATCATGCCGATTACCATTGAAATAGTAACCGACGAATATGTTGAAAATAAAAATCTTACCGATTACTTTTGAAATAGTAACCAACGAATATGCTGAAAATAAAGTCTTGCCGATTACTTTTGAAATAGTAAACGACGAATATGTTTAAAATAAAAATCTTGTCGATTACTTTTAAAATAGTAACCGACAAATATGTTGAAAATAAAAATCTTGTCGATTACTTTTGAAATAGTCACCGACGAATATGCTGAAAATAAAAATCTTGCCGATTACTTTTGAAATAGTAACCGACGAATGTGCTGAAAATAAATCATGCCGATTACTTTTGAAATAGTAACCGACGAATGTGCTGAAAATAAATCATGCCGATTACTTTCGAAATAGTCTGCAACGAATATGTTGAAAATAAAAATCTTACCGATTACTTTTAAAATAGTAACCAACGAATGTACTGAAAATAAATCATGCCGATTACCATTGAAATAGTAACCGACGAATATGTTGAAAATAAAAATCTTACCGATTACTTTTGAAATAGTAACCAACGAATATGCTGAAAATAAAGTCTTGCCGATTACTTTTGAAATAGTAAACGACGAATATGTTGAAAATAAAAATCTTGTCGATTACTTTTAAAATAGTAACCGACAAATATGCTGAAAATAAAAATCTTGCCGATTACTTTTGAAATAGTAACCGACGAATGTGCAGAAAATAGATCATGCCTATTACTTTTGAAATAGTAACCGACGAATGTGTTGAAAATAAATCATGCCGATTACTTTTGAAATAGTAACCGACGAATGTGCTGAAAATAAATCATGCCGATTACTTTCGAAATAGTAAGCAACGAATATGTTGAAAATAAAAATATTACCGATTACTTTTAAAATAGTAACCAACGAATGTACTGAAAATAAATCATGCCGATTACCTTTGAAATAGTAACCGACGAATATGTTGAAAATAAAAATCTTATCGATTACTTTTGAAAAAGTAACCAACGAATATGCTGAAAATAAAGTCTTGCCCATTACTTTTGAAATAGTAACCTGACGAATGTGCTGAAAATAAATCATGCCGATTACTTTTGAAATAGTCACCGACGAATATGCTGAAAATAAAAATCTTGCCGATTACTTTTGAAATAGTAACCGACGAATGTGCTGAAAATAAATCATGCCGATTACTTTCGAAATAGTAAGCAACGAATATGTTGAAAATAAAAATCTTACCGATTACTTTTAAAATAGTAACCAACGAATGTACTGAAAATAAATCATGCCGATTACCATTGAAATAGTAACCGACGAATATGTTGAAAATAAAAATCTTACCGATTACTTTTGAAATAGTAACCAACGAATATGCTGAAAATAAAGTCTTGCCGATTACTTTTGAAATAGTAAACGACGAATATGTTTAAAATAAAAATCTTGTCGATTACTTTTAAAATAGTAACCGACAAATATGTTGAAAATAAAAATCTTGTCGATTACTTTTGAAATAGTCACCGACGAATATGCTGAAAATAAAAATCTTGCCGATTACTTTTGAAATAGTAACCGACGAATGTGCTGAAAATAAATCATGCCGATTACTTTCGAAATAGTAAGCGACGAATATGTTGAAAATAAAAATCTTACCGATTACTTTTAAAATAGTAACCAACGAATGTACTAAAAATAAAGTCTTGCTGATTACTTTTGAAATAGTAACCGACGAATGTGCAGAAAATAGATCATGCCGATTACTTTTGAAATAGTAACCGACGAATGTGTTGAAAATAAATCATGCCGATTACTTTTGAAATAGTAACCGACGAATGTGCTGAAAATAAATCATGCCGATTACTTTCGAAATAGTAAGCAACGAATATGTTGAAAATAAAAATATTACCGATTACTTTTAAAATAGTAACCAACGAATGTACTGAAAATAAATCATGCCGATTACCTTTGAAATAGTAACCGACGAATATGTTGAAAATAAAAATCTTATCGATTACTTTTGAAAAAGTAACCAACGAATATGCTGAAAATAAAGTCTTGCCCATTACTTTTGAAATAGTAACCTGACGAATGTGTTGAAAATAAATCATGCCGATTACTTTTGAAATAGTCACCGACGAATATGCTGAAAATAAAAATCTTGCCGATTACTTTTGAAATAGTAACCGACGAATGTGTTGAAAATAAATCATGCCGATTACTTTTGAAATAGTAACCGACGAATGTGCTGAAAATAAATCATGCCGATTACTTTCGAAATAGTCTGCAACGAATATGTTGAAAATAAAAATCTTACCGATTACTTTTAAAATAGTAACCAACGAATGTACTGAAAATAAATCATGCCGATTACCATTGAAATAGTAACCGACAAATATGTTGAAAATAAAAATCTTACCGATTACTTTTGAAATAGTAACCAACGAATATGCTGAAAATAAAGTCTTGCCGATTACTTTTGAAATAGTAAACGACGAATATGTTGAAAATAAAAATCTTGTCGATTACTTTTAAAATAGTAACCGACAAATATGCTGAAAATAAAAATCTTGCCGATTACTTTTGAAATAGTAACCGACGAATGTGCAGAAAATAGATCATGCCGATTACTTTTGAAATAGTAACCGACGAATGTGTTGAAAATAAATCATGCCGATTACTTTTGAAATAGTAACCGACTAATGTCCTGAAAATAAATCATTCCGATTACTTTCGAAATAGTAAGCAACGAATATGTTGAAACTAAAAATCTTACCGATTACTTTTAAAATAGTAACCAACGAATGTACTGAAAATAAATCATGCCGATTACCTTTGAAATAGTAACCGACGAATATGTTGAAAATAAAAATCTTACCGATTACTTTTGAAATAGTAACCAACGAATATGCTGAAAATAAAGTCTTGCCGATTACTTTTGAAATAGTAAACGACGAATATGTTGAAAATAAAAATCTTGTCGATTACTTTTAAAATAGTAACCGACAAATATGTTGAAAATAAAAATCTTGCCGATTACTTTTGAAATAGTCACCGACGAATATGCTGAAAATAAAAATCTTGCCGATTACTTTTGAAATAGTAACCGACGAATGTGCTGAAAATAAATCATGCCGATTACTTTCGAAATAGTAAGCGACGAATATGTTGAAAATAAAAATCTTACCGATTACTTTTAAAATAGTAACCAACGAATGTACTGAAAATAAAGTCTTGCCGATTACTTTTGAAATAGTAACCGACGAATGTGCAGAAAATAGATCATGCCTATTACTTTTGAAATAGTAACCGACGAATGTGTTGAAAATAAATCATGCCGATTACTTTTGAAATAGTAACCGACGAATGTGCTGAAAATAAATCATGCCGATTACTTTCGAAATAGTAAGCAACGAATATGTTGAAAATAAAAATATTACCGATTACTTTTAAAATAGTAACCAACGAATGTACTGAAAATAAATCATGCCGATTACCTTTGAAATAGTAACCGACGAATATGTTGAAAATAAAAATCTTATCGATTACTTTTGAAAAAGTAACCAACGAATATGCTGAAAATAAAGTCTTGCCCATTACTTTTGAAATAGTAACCTGACGAATGTGCTGAAAATAAATCATGCCGATTACTTTTGAAATAGTCACCGACGAATATGCTGAAAATAAAAATCTTGCCGATTACTTTTGAAATAGTAACCGACGAATGTGCTGAAAATAAATCATGCCGATTACTTTCGAAATAGTAAGCAACGAATATGTTGAAAAAAAAAATCTTACCGATTACTTTTAAAATAGTAACCAACGAATGTACTGAAAATAAATCATGCCGATTACTTTTGAAATAGGAACCGACGAATATGTTGAAAATAAAAATCTTGTCGATTACTTTTAAAATAGTAACCGACAAATATGCTGAAAATAAAAATCTTGCCGATTACTTTTGAAATAGTAATCGACGAATGTGCAGAAAATAGATCATGCCGATTACTTTTGAAATAGTAACCGACGAATGTGTTGAAAATAAATCATGCCGATTACTTTTGAAATAGTAACCGACGAATGTGCTGAAAATAAATCATGCCGATTACTTTCGAAATAGTAAGCAACGAATATGTTGAAAATAAAAATCTTACCGATTACTTTTAAAATAGTAACCAACGAATGTACTGAAAATAAATCATGCCGATTACCATTGAAATAGTAACCGACGAATATGTTGAAAATAAAAATCTTACCGATTACTTTTGAAATAGTAACCAACGAATATGCTGAAAATAAAGTCTTGCCGATTACTTTTGAAATAGTAAACGACGAATATGTTTAAAATAAAAATCTTGTCGATTACTTTTAAAATAGTAACCGACAAATATGTTGAAAATAAAAATCTTGTCGATTACTTTTGAAATAGTCACCGACGAATATGCTGAAAATAAAAATCTTGCCGATTACTTTTGAAATAGTAACCGACGAATGTGCTGAAAATAAATCATGCCGATTACTTTCGAAATAGTAAGCGACGAATATGTTGAAAATAAAAATCTTACCGATTACTTTTAAAATAGTAACCAACGAATGTACTAAAAATAAAGTCTTGCCGATTACTTTTGAAATAGTAACCGACGAATGTGCAGAAAATAGATCATGCCGATTACTTTTGAAATAGTAACCGACGAATGTGTTGAAAATAAATCATGCCGATTACTTTTGAAATAGTAACCGACGAATGTGCTGAAAATAAATCATGCCAATTACTTTCGAAATAGTAAGCAACGAATATGTTGAAAATAAAAATATTACCAATTACTTTTAAAATAGTAACCAACGAATGTACTGAAAATAAATCATGCCGATTACCTTTGAAATAGTAACCGACGAATATGTTGAAAATAAAAATCTTATCGATTACTTTTGAAAAAGTAACCAACGAATATGCTGAAAATAAAGTCTTGCCCATTACTTTTGAAATAGTAACCTGACGAATGTGTTGAAAATAAATCATGCCGATTACTTTTAAATAGTCACCGACGAATATGCTGAAAATAAAAATCTTGCCGATTACTTTTGAAATAGTAACCGACGAATGTGCTGAAAATAAATCATGCCGATTACTTTTGAAATAGTAAGCAACGAATATGTTGAAAAAAAAAATCTTACCGATTACTTTTAAAATAGTAACCAACGAATGTACTGAAAATAAATTATGCCGATTACTTTTGAAATAGGAACCGACGAATATGTTGAAAATAAAAATCTTGTCGATTACTTTTAAAATAGTAACCGACAAATATGCTGAAAATAAAAATCTTGCCGATTACTTTTGAAATAGTAATCGACGAATGTGCAGAAAATAGATCATGCCGATTACTTTTGAAATAGTAACCGACGAATGTGTTGAAAATAAATCATGCCGATTACTTTTGAAATAGTAACCGACGAATGTGCTGAAAATAAATCATGCCGATTACTTTCGAAATAGTAAGCAACGAATATGTTGAAAATAAAAATCTTACCGATTACTTTTAAAATAGTAACCAACGAATGTACTGAAAATAAATCATGCCGATTACCTTTGAAATAGTAACCGACGAATATGTTGAAAATAAAAATCTTACCGATTACTTTTGAAAAAGTAACCAACGAATATGCTGAATATAAAGTCTTGCCGATTACTTTTGAAATAGTAAACGACGAATATGTTGAAAATAAAAATCTTGTCGATTACTTTTAAAATAGTAACCGACAAATATGTTGAAAATAAAAATCTTGCCGATTACTTTTGAAATAGTCACCGACGAATATGCTGAAAATAAAAATCTTGCCGATTACTTTTGAAATAGTAACCGACGAATGTGCTGAAAATAAATCATGCCGATTACTTTCGAAATAGTAAGCGACGAATATGTTGAAAATAAAAATCTTACCGATTACTTTTAAAATAGTAACCAACGAATGTACTGAAAATAAAGTCTTGCCGATTACTTTTGAAATAGTAACCGACGAATGTGCAGAAAATAGATCATGCCGATTACTTTTGAAATAGTAACCGACGAATGTGTTGAAAATAAATCATGCCGATTACTTTTGAAATAGTAACCGACGAATGTGCTGAAAATAAATCATGCCGATTACTTTCGAAATAGTAAGCAACGAATATGTTGAAAATAAAAATATTACCGATTACTTTTAAAATAGTAACCAACGAATGTACTGAAAATAAATCATGCCGATTACCTTTGAAATAGTAACCGACGAATATGTTGAAAATAAAAATCTTATCGATTACTTTTGAAAAAGTAACCAACGAATATGCTGAAAATAAAGTCTTGCCCATTACTTTTGAAATAGTAACCTGACGAATGAGCTGAAAATAAATCATGCCGATTACTTTTGAAATAGTCACCGACGAATATGCTGAAAATAAAAATCTTGCCGATTACTTTTGAAATAGTAACCGACGAATGTGCTGAAAATAAATCATGCCGATTACTTTCGAAATAGTAAGCAACGAATATGTTGAAAAAAAAAATCTTACCGATTACTTTTAAAATAGTAACCAACGAATGTACTGAAAATAAATCATTCCGATTACTTTTGAAATAGGAACCGACGAATATGTTGAAAATAAAAATCTTGTCGATTACTTTTAAAATAGTAACCGACAAATATGCTGAAAATAAAAATCTTGCCGATTACTTTTGAAATAGTAATCGACGAATGTGCAGAAAATAGATCATGCCGATTACTTTTGAAATAGTAACCGACGAATGTGTTGAAAATAAATCATGCCGATTACTTTTGAAATAGTAACCGACGAATGTGCTGAAAATAAATCATGCCGATTACTTTCGAAATAGTAAGCAACGAATATGTTGAAAATAAAAATCTTACCGATTACTTTTAAAATAGTAACCAACGAATGTACTGAAAATAAATCATGCCGATTACCATTGAAATAGTAACCGACGAATATGTTGAAAATAAAAATCTTGTCGATTACTTTTAAAATAGTAACCGACAAATATGCTGAAAATAAAAATCTTGCCGATTACTTTTGAAATAGTAATCGACGAATGTGCAGAAAATAGATCATGCCGATTACTTTTGAAATAGTAACCGACGAATGTGTTGAAAATAAATCATGCCGATTACTTTTGAAATAGTAACCGACGAATGTGCTGAAAATAAATCATGCCGATTACTTTCGAAATAGTAAGCAACGAATATGTTGAAAATAAAAATCTTACCGATTACTTTTAAAATAGTAACCAACGAATGTACTGAAAATAAATCATGCCGATTACCATTGAAATAGTAACCGACGAATATGTTGAAAATAAAAATCTTACCGATTACTTTTGAAATAGTAACCAACGAATATGCTGAAAATAAAGTCTTGCCGATTACTTTTGAAATAGTAAACGACGAATATGTTTAAAATAAAAATCTTGTCGATTACTTTTAAAATAGTAACCGACAAATATGTTGAAAATAAAAATCTTGTCGATTACTTTTGAAATAGTCACCGACGAATATGCTGAAAATAAAAATCTTGCCGATTACTTTTGAAATAGTAACCGACGAATGTGCTGAAAATAAATCATGCCGATTACTTTCGAAATAGTAAGCGACGAATATGTTGAAAATAAAAATCTTACCGATTACTTTTAAAATAGTAACCAACGAATGTACTAAAAATAAAGTCTTGCCGATTACTTTTGAAATAGTAACCGACGAATGTGCAGAAAATAGATCATGCCGATTACTTTTGAAATAGTAACCGACGAATGTGTTGAAAATAAATCATGCCGATTACTTTTGAAATAGTAACCGACGAATGTGCTGAAAATAAATCATGCCAATTACTTTCGAAATAGTAAGCAACGAATATGTTGAAAATAAAAATATTACCGATTACTTTTAAAATAGTAACCAACGAATGTACTGAAAATAAATCATACCGATTACCTTTGAAATAGTAACCGACGAATATGTTGAAAATAAAAATCTTATCGATTACTTTTGAAAAAGTAACCAACGAATATGCTGAAAATAAAGTCTTGCCCATTACTTTTGAAATAGTAACCTGACGAATGTGTTGAAAATAAATCATGCCGATTACTTTTAAATAGTCACCGACGAATATGCTGAAAATAAAAATCTTGCCGATTACTTTTGAAATAGTAACCGACGAATGTGCTGAAAATAAATCATGCCGATTACTTTCGAAATAGTAAGCAACGAATATGTTGAAAAAAAAAATCTTACCGATTACTTTTAAAATAGTAACCAACGAATGTACTGAAAATAAATTATGCCGATTACTTTTGAAATAGGAACCGACGAATATGTTGAAAATAAAAATCTTGTCGATTACTTTTAAAATAGTAACCGACAAATATGCTGAAAATAAAAATCTTGCCGATTACTTTTGAAATAGTAATCGACGAATGTGCAGAAAATAGATCATGCCGATTACTTTTGAAATAGTAACCGACGAATGTGTTGAAAATAAATCATGCCGATTACTTTTGAAATAGTAACCGACGAATGTGCTGAAAATAAATCATGCCGATTACTTTCGAAATAGTAAGCAACGAATATGTTGAAAATAAAAATCTTACCGATTACTTTTAAAATAGTAACCAACGAATGTACTGAAAATAAATCATGCCGATTACCTTTGAAATAGTAACCGACGAATATGTTGAAAATAAAAATCTTACCGATTACTTTTGAAAAAGTAACCAACGAATATGCTGAATATAAAGTCTTGCCGATTACTTTTGAAATAGTAAACGACGAATATGTTGAAAATAAAAATCTTGTCGATTACTTTTAAAATAGTAACCGACAAATATGTTGAAAATAAAAATCTTGCCGATTACTTTTGAAATAGTCACCGACGAATATGCTGAAAATAAAAATCTTGCCGATTACTTTTGAAATAGTAACCGACGAATGTGCTGAAAATAAATCATGCCGATTACTTTCGAAATAGTAAGCGACGAATATGTTGAAAATAAAAATCTTACCGATTACTTTTAAAATAGTAACCAACGAATGTACTGAAAATAAAGTCTTGCCGATTACTTTTGAAATAGTAACCGACGAATGTGCAGAAAATAGATCATGCCGATTACTTTTGAAATAGTAACCGACGAATGTGTTGAAAATAAATCATGCCGATTACTTTTGAAATAGTAACCGACGAATGTGCTGAAAATAAATCATGCCGATTACTTTCGAAATAGTAAGCAACGAATATGTTGAAAATAAAAATATTACCGATTACTTTTAAAATAGTAACCAACGAATGTACTGAAAATAAATCATGCCGATTACCTTTGAAATAGTAACCGACGAATATGTTGAAAATAAAAATCTTATCGATTACTTTTGAAAAAGTAACCAACGAATATGCTGAAAATAAAGTCTTGCCCATTACTTTTGAAATAGTAACCTGACGAATGAGCTGAAAATAAATCATGCCGATTACTTTTGAAATAGTCACCGACGAATATGCTGAAAATAAAAATCTTGCCGATTACTTTTGAAATAGTAACCGACGAATGTGCTGAAAATAAATCATGCCGATTACTTTCGAAATAGTAAGCAACGAATATGTTGAAAAAAAAAATCTTACCGATTACTTTTAAAATAGTAACCAACGAATGTACTGAAAATAAATCATTCCGATTACTTTTGAAATAGGAACCGACGAATATGTTGAAAATAAAAATCTTGTCGATTACTTTTAAAATAGTAACCGACAAATATGCTGAAAATAAAAATCTTGCCGATTACTTTTGAAATAGTAATCGACGAATGTGCAGAAAATAGATCATGCCGATTACTTTTGAAATAGTAACCGACGAATGTGTTGAAAATAAATCATGCCGATTACTTTTGAAATAGTAACCGACGAATGTGCTGAAAATAAATCATGCCGATTACTTTCGAAATAGTAAGCAACGAATATGTTGAAAATAAAAATCTTACCGATTACTTTTAAAATAGTAACCAACGAATGTACTGAAAATAAATCATGCCGATTACCATTGAAATAGTAACCGACGAATATGTTGAAAATAAAAATCTTACCGATTACTTTTGAAATAGTAACCAACGAATATGCTGAAAATAAAGTCTTGCCGATTACTTTTGAAATAGTAAACGACGAATATGTTGAAAATAAAAATCTTGTCGATTACTTTTAAAATAGTAACCGACAAATATGTTGAAAATAAAAATCTTGTCGATTACTTTTGAAATAGTCACCGACGAATATGCTGAAAATAAAAATCTTGCCGATTACTTTTGAAATAGTAACCGACGAATGTGCTGAAAATAAATCATGCCGATTACTTTCGAAATAGTAAGCGACGAATATGTTGAAAATAAAAATCTTACCGATTACTTTTAAAATAGTAACCAACGAATGTACTAAAAATAAAGTCTTGCCGATTACTTTTGAAATAGTAACCGACGAATGTGCAGAAAATAGATCATGCCGATTACTTTTGAAATAGTAACCGACGAATGTGTTGAAAATAAATCATGCCGATTACTTTTGAAATAGTAACCGACGAATGTGCTGAAAATAAATCATGCCGATTACTTTCGAAATAGTAAGCAACGAATATGTTGAAAATAAAAATATTACCGATTACTTTTAAAATAGTAACCAACGAATGTACTGAAAATAAATCATGCCGATTACCTTTGAAATAGTAACCGACGAATATGTTGAAAATAAAAATCTTATCGATTACTTTTGAAAAAGTAACCAACGAATATGCTGAAAATAAAGTCTTGCCCATTACTTTTGAAATAGTAACCTGACGAATGTGCTGAAAATAAATCATGCCGATTACTTTTGAAATAGTCACCGACGAATATGCTGAAAATAAAAATCTTGCCGATTACTTTTGAAATAGTAACCGACGAATGTGCTGAAAATAAATCATGCCGATTACTTTCGAAATAGTAAGCAACGAATATGTTGAAAAAAAAAATCTTACCGATTACTTTTAAAATAGTAACCAACGAATGTACTGAAAATAAATCATGCCGATTACTTTTGAAATAGGAACCGACGAATATGTTGAAAATAAAAATCTTGTCGATTACTTTTAAAATAGTAACCGACAAATATGCTGAAAATAAAAATCTTGCCGATTACTTTTGAAATAGTAATCGACGAATGTGCAGAAAATAGATCATGCCGATTACTTTTGAAATAGTAACCGACGAATGTGTTGAAAATAAATCATGCCGATTACTTTTGAAATAGTAACCGACGAATGTGCTGAAAATAAATCATGCCGATTACTTTCGAAATAGTAAGCAACGAATATGTTGAAAATAAAAATCTTACCGATTACTTTTAAAATAGTAACCAACGAATGTACTGAAAATAAATCATGCCGATTACCATTGAAATAGTAACCGACGAATATGTTGAAAATAAAAATCTTACCGATTACTTTTGAAATAGTAACCAACGAATATGCTGAAAATAAAGTCTTGCCGATTACTTTTGAAATAGTAAACGACGAATATGTTGAAAATAAAAATCTTGTCGATTACTTTTAAAATAGTAACCGACAAATATGTTGAAAATAAAAATCTTGTCGATTACTTTTGAAATAGTCACCGACGAATATGCTGAAAATAAAAATCTTGCCGATTACTTTTGAAATAGTAACCGACGAATGTGCTGAAAATAAATCATGCCGATTACTTTCGAAATAGTAAGCGACGAATATGTTGAAAATAAAAATCTTACCGATTACTTTTAAAATAGTAACCAACGAATGTACTGAAAATAAAGTCTTGCCGATTACTTTTGAAATAGTAACCGACGAATGTGCAGAAAATAGATCATGCCGATTACTTTTGAAATAGTAACCGACGAATGTGTTGAAAATAAATCATGCCGATTACTTTTGAAATAGTAACCGACGAATGTGCTGAAAATAAATCATGCCGATTACTTTCGAAATAGTAAGCAACGAATATGTTGAAAATAAAAATATTACCGATTACTTTTAAAATAGTAACCAACGAATGTACTGAAAATAAATCATGCCGATTACCTTTGAAATAGTAACCGACGAATATGTTGAAAATAAAAATCTTATCGATTACTTTTGAAAAAGTAACCAACGAATATGCTGAAAATAAAGTCTTGCCCATTACTTTTGAAATAGTAACCTGACGAATGAGCTGAAAATAAATCATGCCGATTACTTTTGAAATAGTCACCGACGAATATGCTGAAAATAAAAATCTTGCCGATTACTTTTGAAATAGTAACCGACGAATGTGCTGAAAATAAATCATGCCGATTACTTTCGAAATAGTAAGCAACGAATATGTTGAAAAAAAAAATCTTACCGATTACTTTTAAAATAGTAACCAACGAATGTACTGAAAATAAATCATTCCGATTACTTTTGAAATAGGAACCGACGAATATGTTGAAAATAAAAATCTTGTCGATTACTTTTAAAATAGTAACCGACAAATATGCTGAAAATAAAAATCTTGCCGATTACTTTTGAAATAGTAATCGACGAATGTGCAGAAAATAGATCATGCCGATTACTTTTGAAATAGTAACCGACGAATGTGTTGAAAATAAATCATGCCGATTACTTTTGAAATAGTAACCGACGAATGTGCTGAAAATAAATCATGCCGATTACTTTCGAAATAGTAAGCAACGAATATGTTGAAAATAAAAATCTTACCGATTACTTTTAAAATAGTAACCAACGAATGTACTGAAAATAAATCATGCCGATTACCATTGAAATAGTAACCGACGAATATGTTGAAAATAAAAATCTTACCGATTACTTTTGAAATAGTAACCAACGAATATGCTGAAAATAAAGTCTTGCCGATTACTTTTGAAATAGTAAACGACGAATATGTTGAAAATAAAAATCTTGTCGATTACTTTTAAAATAGTAACCGACAAATATGTTGAAAATAAAAATCTTGTCGATTACTTTTGAAATAGTCACCGACGAATATGCTGAAAATAAAAATCTTGCCGATTACTTTTGAAATAGTAACCGACGAATGTGCTGAAAATAAATCATGCCGATTACTTTCGAAATAGTAAGCGACGAATATGTTGAAAATAAAAATCTTACCGATTACTTTTAAAATAGTAACCAACGAATGTACTAAAAATAAAGTCTTGCCGATTACTTTTGAAATAGTAACCGACGAATGTGCAGAAAATAGATCATGCCGATTACTTTTGAAATAGTAACCGACGAATGTGTTGAAAATAAATCATGCCGATTACTTTTGAAATAGTAACCGACGAATGTGCTGAAAATAAATCATGCCGATTACTTTCGAAATAGTAAGCAACGAATATGTTGAAAATAAAAATATTACCGATTACTTTTAAAATAGTAACCAACGAATGTACTGAAAATAAATCATGCCGATTACCTTTGAAATAGTAACCGACGAATATGTTGAAAATAAAAATCTTATCGATTACTTTTGAAAAAGTAACCAACGAATATGCTGAAAATAAAGTCTTGCCCATTACTTTTGAAATAGTAACCTGACGAATGTGCTGAAAATAAATCATGCCGATTACTTTTGAAATAGTCACCGACGAATATGCTGAAAATAAAAATCTTGCCGATTACTTTTGAAATAGTAACCGACGAATGTGCTGAAAATAAATCATGCCGATTACTTTCGAAATAGTAAGCAACGAATATGTTGAAAAAAAAAATCTTACCGATTACTTTTAAAATAGTAACCAACGAATGTACTGAAAATAAATCATGCCGATTACTTTTGAAATAGGAACCGACGAATATGTTGAAAATAAAAATCTTGTCGATTACTTTTAAAATAGTAACCGACAAATATGCTGAAAATAAAAATCTTGCCGATTACTTTTGAAATAGTAATCGACGAATGTGCAGAAAATAGATCATGCCGATTACTTTTGAAATAGTAACCGACGAATGTGTTGAAAATAAATCATGCCGATTACTTTTGAAATAGTAACCGACGAATGTGCTGAAAATAAATCATGCCGATTACTTTCGAAATAGTAAGCAACGAATATGTTGAAAATAAAAATCTTACCGATTACTTTTAAAATAGTAACCAACGAATGTACTGAAAATAAATCATGCCGATTACCATTGAAATAGTAACCGACGAATATGTTGAAAATAAAAATCTTACCGATTACTTTTGAAATAGTAACCAACGAATATGCTGAAAATAAAGTCTTGCCGATTACTTTTGAAATAGTAAACGACGAATATGTTGAAAATAAAAATCTTGTCGATTACTTTTAAAATAGTAACCGACAAATATGTTGAAAATAAAAATCTTGTCGATTACTTTTGAAATAGTCACCGACGAATATGCTGAAAATAAAAATCTTGCCGATTACTTTTGAAATAGTAACCGACGAATGTGCTGAAAATAAATCATGCCGATTACTTTCGAAATAGTAAGCGACGAATATGTTGAAAATAAAAATCTTACCGATTACTTTTAAAATAGTAACCAACGAATGTACTAAAAATAAAGTCTTGCCGATTACTTTTGAAATAGTAACTGACGAATGTGCAGAAAATAGATCATGCCGATTACTTTTGAAATAGTAACCGACGAATGTGTTGAAAATAAATCATGCCGATTACATTTGAAATAGTAACCGACGAATGTGCTGAAAATAAATCATGCCGATTACTTTCGAAATAGTAAGCAACGAATATGTTGAAAATAAAAATATTACCGATTACTTTTAAAATAGTAACCAACGAATGTACTGAAAATAAATCATGCCGATTACCTTTGAAATAGTAACCGACGAATATGTTGAAAATAAAAATCTTATCGATTACTTTTGAAAAAGTAACCAACGAATATGCTGAAAATAAAGTCTTGCCCATTACTTTTGAAATAGTAACCTGACGAATGTGCTGAAAATAAAT
Source organism: Medicago lupulina (assembly GCA_958299785.1). Lineage (NCBI taxonomy): Eukaryota > Viridiplantae > Streptophyta > Magnoliopsida > Fabales > Fabaceae > Medicago > Medicago lupulina. The sequence goes on from OY283142.1 coordinate 37,708,960, forward strand.
CATGCCGATTACTTTTGAAATAGTCACCGACGAATATGCTGAAAATAAAAATCTTGCCGATTACTTTTGAAATAGTAACCGACGAATGTGCTGAAAATAAATCATGCCGATTACTTTCGAAATAGTAAGCAACGAATATGTTGAAAAAAAAAATCTTACCGATTACTTTTAAAATAGTAACCAACGAATGTATTGAAAATAAATCATGCCGATTACTTTTGAAATAGGAACCGACGAATATGTTGAAAATAAAAATCTTGTCGATTACTTTTAAAATAGTAACCGACAAATATGCTGAAAATAAAAATCTTGCCGATTACTTTTGAAATAGTAACCGACGAATGTGCAGAAAATAGATCATGCTGATTACTTTTGAAATAGTAACCGACGAATGTGTTGAAAATAAATCATGCTGATTACTTTTGAAATAGTAACCGACGAATGTGCAGAAAATAAATCATGCCGATTACTTTCGAAATAGTAAGCAACGAATATGTTGAAAATAAAAATATTACCGATTACTTTTAAAATAGTAACCAACGAATGTACTGAAAATAAATCATGCCGATTACCTTTGAAATAGTAACCGACGAATATGTTGAAAATAAAAATCTTATCGATTACTTTTGAAAAAGTAACCAACGAATATGCTGAAAATAAAGTCTTGCCCATTACTTTTGAAATAGTAACCTGACGAATGTGCTGAAAATAAATCATGCCGATTACTTTTGAAATAGTCACCGACGAATATGCTGAAAATAAAAATCTTGCCGATTACTTTTGAAATAGTAACCGACGAATGTGCTGAAAATAAATCATGCCGATTACTTTCGAAATAGTAAGCAACGAATATGTTGAAAAAAAAAATCTTACCGATTACTTTTAAAATAGTAACCAACGAATGTACTGAAAATAAATCATGCCGATTACTTTTGAAATAGGAACCGACGAATATGTTGAAAATAAAAATCTTGTCGATTACTTTTAAAATAGTAACCGACAAATATGCTGAAAATAAAAATCTTGCCGATTACTTTTGAAATAGTAATCGACGAATGTGCAGAAAATAGATCATGCCGATTACTTTTGAAATAGTAACCGACGAATGTGTTGAAAATAAATCATGCCGATTACTTTTGAAATAGTAACCGACGAATGTGCTGAAAATAAATCATGCCGATTACTTTCGAAATAGTAAGCAACGAATATGTTGAAAATAAAAATCTTACCGATTACTTTTAAAATAGTAACCAACGAATGTACTGAAAATAAATCATGCCGATTACCATTGAAATAGTAACCGACGAATATGTTGAAAATAAAAATCTTACCGATTACTTTTGAAATAGTAACCAACGAATATGCTGAAAATAAAGTCTTGCCGATTACTTTTGAAATAGTAAACGACGAATATGTTGAAAATAAAAATCTTGTCGATTACTTTTAAAATAGTAACCGACAAATATGTTGAAAATAAAAATCTTGTCGATTACTTTTGAAATAGTCACCGACGAATATGCTGAAAATAAAAATCTTGCCGATTACTTTTGAAATAGTAACCGACGAATGTGCTGAAAATAAATCATGCCGATTACTTTCGAAATAGTAAGCGACGAATATGTTGAAAATAAAAATCTTACCGATTACTTTTAAAATAGTAACCAACGAATGTACTAAAAATAAAGTCTTGCCGATTACTTTTGAAATAGTAACCGACGAATGTGCAGAAAATAGATCATGCCGATTACTTTTGAAATAGTAACCGACGAATGTGTTGAAAATAAATCATGCCGATTACATTTGAAATAGTAACCGACGAATGTGCTGAAAATAAATCATGCCGATTACTTTCGAAATAGTAAGCAACGAATATGTTGAAAATAAAAATATTACCGATTACTTTTAAAATAGTAACCAACGAATGTACTGAAAATAAATCATGCCGATTACCTTTGAAATAGTAACCGACGAATATGTTGAAAATAAAAATCTTATCGATTACTTTTGAAAAAGTAACCAACGAATATGCTGAAAATAAAGTCTTGCCCATTACTTTTGAAATAGTAACCGACGAATGTGCAGAAAATAGATCATGCTGATTACTTTTGAAATAGTAACCGACGAATGTGTTGAAAATAAATCATGCTGATTACTTTTGAAATAGTAACCGACGAATGTGCAGAAAATAAATCATGCCGATTACTTTCGAAATAGTAAGCAACGAATATGTTGAAAATAAAAATCTTACCGATTACTTTTAAAATAGTAACCAACGAATGTACTGAAAATAAATCATGCCGATTACTTTTGAAATAGGAACCGACGAATATGTTGAAAATAAAAATCTTGTCGATTACTTTTAAAATAGTAACCGACAAATATGCTGAAAATAAAAATCTTGCCGATTACTTTTGAAATAGTAATCGACGAATGTGCAGAAAATAGATCATGCCGATTACTTTTGAAATAGTAACCGACGAATGTGTTGAAAATAAATCATGCCGATTACTTTTGAAATAGTAACCGACGAATGTGCTGAAAATAAATCATGCCGATTACTTTCGAAATAGTAAGCAACGAATATGTTGAAAATAAAAATCTTACCGATTACTTTTAAAATAGTAACCAACGAATGTACTGAAAATAAATCATGCCGATTACCATTGAAATAGTAACCGACGAATATGTTGAAAATAAAAATCTTACCGATTACTTTTGAAATAGTAACCAACGAATATGCTGAAAATAAAGTCTTGCCGATTACTTTTGAAATAGTAAACGACGAATATGTTGAAAATAAAAATCTTGTCGATTACTTTTAAAATAGTAACCGACAAATATGTTGAAAATAAAAATCTTGTCGATTACTTTTGAAATAGTCACCGACGAATATGCTGAAAATAAAAATCTTGCCGATTACTTTTGAAATAGTAACCGACGAATGTGCTGAAAATAAATCATGCCGATTACTTTCGAAATAGTAAGCGACGAATATGTTGAAAATAAAAATCTTACCGATTACTTTTAAAATAGTAACCAACGAATGTACTGAAAATAAATCATGCCGATTACCTTTGAAATAGTAACCGACGAATATGTTGAAAATAAAAATCTTATCGATTACTTTTGAAAAAGTAACCAACGAATATGCTGAAAATAAAGTCTTGCCCATTACTTTTGAAATAGTAACCTGACGAATGTGCTGAAAATAAATCATGCCGATTACTTTTGAAATAGTCACCGACGAATATGCTGAAAATAAAAATCTTGCCGATTACTTTTGAAATAGTAACCGACGAATGTGCTGAAAATAAATCATGCCGATTACTTTCGAAATAGTAAGCAACGAATATGTTGAAAAAAAAAATCTTACCGATTACTTTTAAAATAGTAACCAACGAATGTATTGAAAATAAATCATGCCGATTACTTTTGAAATAGGAACCGACGAATATGTTGAAAATAAAAATCTTGTCGATTACTTTTAAAATAGTAACCGACAAATATGCTGAAAATAAAAATCTTGCCGATTACTTTTGAAATAGTAACCGACGAATGTGCAGAAAATAGATCATGCTGATTACTTTTGAAATAGTAACCGACGAATGTGTTGAAAATAAATCATGCTGATTACTTTTGAAATAGTAACCGACGAATGTGCAGAAAATAAATCATGCCGATTACTTTCGAAATAGTAAGCAACGAATATGTTGAAAATAAAAATCTTACCGATTACTTTTAAAATAGTAACCAACGAATGTACTGAAAATAAATCATGCCGATTACTTTTGAAATAGGAACCGACGAATATGTTGAAAATAAAAATCTTGTCGATTACTTTTAAAATAGTAACCGACAAATATGCTGAAAATAAAAATCTTGCCGATTACTTTTGAAATAGTAATCGACGAATGTGCAGAAAATAGATCATGCCGATTACTTTTGAAATAGTAACCGACGAATGTGTTGAAAATAAATCATGCCGATTACTTTTGAAATAGTAACCGACGAATGTGCTGAAAATAAATCATGCCGATTACTTTCGAAATAGTAAGCAACGAATATGTTGAAAATAAAAATCTTACCGATTACTTTTAAAATAGTAACCAACGAATGTACTGAAAATAAATCATGCCGATTACCATTGAAATAGTAACCGACGAATATGTTGAAAATAAAAATCTTACCGATTACTTTTGAAATAGTAACCAACGAATATGCTGAAAATAAAGTCTTGCCGATTACTTTTGAAATAGTAAACGACGAATATGTTGAAAATAAAAATCTTGTCGATTACTTTTAAAATAGTAACCGACAAATATGTTGAAAATAAAAATCTTGTCGATTACTTTTGAAATAGTCACCGACGAATATGCTGAAAATAAAAATCTTGCCGATTACTTTTGAAATAGTAACCGACGAATGTGCTGAAAATAAATCATGCCGATTACTTTCGAAATAGTAAGCGACGAATATGTTGAAAATAAAAATCTTACCGATTACTTTTAAAATAGTAACCAACGAATGTACTGAAAATAAATCATGCCGATTACCTTTGAAATAGTAACCGACGAATATGTTGAAAATAAAAATCTTATCGATTACTTTTGAAAAAGTAACCAACGAATATGCTGAAAATAAAGTCTTGCCCATTACTTTTGAAATAGTAACCTGACGAATGTGCTGAAAATAAATCATGCCGATTACTTTTGAAATAGTCACCGACGAATATGCTGAAAATAAAAATCTTGCCGATTACTTTTGAAATAGTAACCGACGAATGTGCTGAAAATAAATCATGCCGATTACTTTCGAAATAGTAAGCAACGAATATGTTGAAAAAAAAAATCTTACCGATTACTTTTAAAATAGTAACCAACGAATGTATTGAAAATAAATCATGCCGATTACTTTTGAAATAGGAACCGACGAATATGTTGAAAATAAAAATCTTGTCGATTACTTTTAAAATAGTAACCGACAAATATGCTGAAAATAAAAATCTTGCCGATTACTTTTGAAATAGTAACCGACGAATGTGCAGAAAATAGATCATGCCGATTACTTTTGAAATAGTAACCGACGAATGTGTTGAAAATAAATCATGCTGATTACTTTTGAAATAGTAACCGACGAATGTGCAGAAAATAAATCATGCCGATTACTTTCGAAATAGTAAGCAACGAATATGTTGAAAATAAAAATCTTACCGATTACTTTTAAAATAGTAACCAACGAATGTACTGAAAATAAATCATGCCGATTACTTTTGAAATAGGAACCGACGAATATGTTGAAAATAAAAATCTTGTCGATTACTTTTAACATAGTAACCGACAAATATGCTGAGAATAAAAATCTTGCCGATTTCTTTTGAAATAGTAACCGACGAATGTGCAGAAAATAGATCATGCCGATTACCTTTGAAATAGTAACCGACGAATATGTTGAAAATAAAAATCTTACCGATTACTTTTGAAATAGTAACCAACGAATATGCTGAAAATAAAGTCTTGCCGATTACTTTTGAAATAGTAAACGACGAATATGTTGAAAATAAAAATCTTGTCGATTACTTTTAAAATAGTAACCGACAAATATGTTGAAAATAAAAATCTTGCCGATTACTTTTGAAATAGTCACCGACGAATATGCTGAAGATAAAAATCTTGCCGATTACTTTTGAAATAGTAACCGACGAATGTGCTGAAAATAAATCATGCCGATTACTTTCGAAATAGTAACCGACAAATATGCTGAAAATAAAAATCTTGCCGATTACTTTTGAAATAGTAACCGACGAATGTGCAGAAAATAGATCATGCCGATTACTTTTGAAATAGTAACCGACGAATGTGTTGAAAATAAATCATGCCGATTACTTTTGAAATAGTAACCGACGAATGTGCTGAAAATAAATCATGCCGATTACAATTGAAATAGTTACCGACGAATGTGCTGAAAATAAAAATCTTGCCGATTACTTTTGAAAAAGTAACCGACAAATATGCTGAAAATAAAAATCTTGCCGATTACTTTTGAAATAGTCACCGACCAATATGCTGAAAATAAAAATCTTGCCGATTACTTTTGAAATAGTAACCGACGAATGTGCTAAAAATAAATCATGCTGATTACTTTTGAAATAGTAAGCGATGAATATGTTGGAAATAAAAATCTTACCGATTACTTTTAAAAAAAGTAACCAATGAATGTGCTGAAAATAAAGTCTTGCCTGTTACTTTTGAAATAGTAACCGACGAATATGTTGAAAATAAAAATCTTACCGATTACTTTTGAAAAAGTAACCAACGAATATGCTGAATATAAAGTCTTGCCGATTACTTTTGAAATAGTAAACGACGAATATGTTGAAAATAAAAATCTTGTCGATTACTTTTAACATAGTAACCGACAAATATGTTGAAAATAAAAATCTTGCCGATTACTTTTGAAATAGTCACCGACGAATATGCTGAAAATAAAAATCTTGCCGATTACTTTTGAAATAGTAACCGACGAATGTGCTGAAAATAAATCATGCCGATTACTTTCGAAATAGTAAGCGACGAATATGTTGAAAATAAAAATCTTACCGATTACTTTTAAAATAGTAACCAACGAATGTACTGAAAATAAAGTCTTGCCGATTACTTTTGAAATAGTAACCGACGAATGTGCAGAAAATAGATCATGCCGATTACTTTTGAAATAGTAACCGACGAATGTGTTGAAAATAAATCATGCCGATTACTTTTGAAATAGTAACCGACGAATGTGCTGAAAATAAATCATGCCGATTACTTTCGAAATAGTAAGCAACGAATATGTTGAAAATAAAAATCTTACCGATTACTTTTAAAATAGTAACCAACGAATGTACTGAAAATAAATCATGCCGATTACTTTTGAAATAGGAACCGACGAATATGTTGAAAATAAAAATCTTGTCGATTACTTTTAACATAGTAACCGACAAATATGCTGAGAATAAAAATCTTGCCGATTTCTTTTGAAATAGTAACCGACGAATGTGCAGAAAATAGATCATGCCGATTACCTTTGAAATAGTAACCGACGAATATGTTGAAAATAAAAATCTTACCGATTACTTTTGAAATAGTAACCAACGAATATGCTGAAAATAAAGTCTTGCCGATTACTTTTGAAATAGTAAACGACGAATATGTTGAAAATAAAAATCTTGTCGATTACTTTTAAAATAGTAACCGACAAATATGTTGAAAATAAAAATCTTGCCGATTACTTTTGAAATAGTCACCGACGAATATGCTGAAGATAAAAATCTTGCCGATTACTTTTGAAATAGTAACCGACGAATGTGCTGAAAATAAATCATGCCGATTACTTTCGAAATAGTAACCGACAAATATGCTGAAAATAAAAATCTTGCCGATTACTTTTGAAATAGTAACCGACGAATGTGCAGAAAATAGATCATGCCGATTACTTTTGAAATAGTAACCGACGAATGTGTTGAAAATAAATCATGCCGATTACTTTTGAAATAGTAACCGACGAATGTGCTGAAAATAAATCATGCCGATTACAATTGAAATAGTTACCGACGAATGTGCTGAAAATAAAAATCTTGCCGATTACTTTTGAAAAAGTAACCGACAAATATGCTGAAAATAAAAATCTTGCCGATTACTTTTGAAATAGTCACCGACCAATATGCTGAAAATAAAAATCTTGCCGATTACTTTTGAAATAGTAACCGACGAATGTGCTAAAAATAAATCATGCTGATTACTTTTGAAATAGTAAGCGATGAATATGTTGGAAATAAAAATCTTACCGATTACTTTTAAAAAAAGTAACCAATGAATGTGCTGAAAATAAAGTCTTGCCTGTTACTTTTGAAATAGTAACCGACGAATATGTTGAAAATAAAAATCTTACCGATTACTTTTGAAAAAGTAACCAACGAATATGCTGAATATAAAGTCTTGCCGATTACTTTTGAAATAGTAAACGACGAATATGTTGAAAATAAAAATCTTGTCGATTACTTTTAACATAGTAACCGACAAATATGTTGAAAATAAAAATCTTGCCGATTACTTTTGAAATAGTCACCGACGAATATGCTGAAAATAAAAATCTTGCCGATTACTTTTGAAATAGTAACCGACGAATGTGCTGAAAATAAATCATGCCGATTACTTTCGAAATAGTAAGCGACGAATATGTTGAAAATAAAAATCTTACCGATTACTTTTAAAATAGTAACCAACGAATGTACTGAAAATAAAGTCTTGCCGATTACTTTTGAAATAGTAACCGACGAATGTGCAGAAAATAGATCATGCCGATTACTTTTGAAATAGTAACCGACGAATGTGTTGAAAATAAATCATGCCGATTACTTTTGAAATAGTAACCGACGAATGTGCTGAAAATAAATCATGCCGATTACTTTCGAAATAGTAAGCAACGAATATGTTGAAAATAAAAATATTACCGATTACTTTTAAAATAGTAACCAACGAATGTACTGAAAATAAATCATGCCGATTACCTTTGAAATAGTAACCGACGAATATGTTGAAAATAAAAATCTTATCGATTACTTTTGAAAAAGTAACCAACGAATATGCTGAAAATAAAGTCTTGCCCATTACTTTTGAAATAGTAACCTGACGAATGAGCTGAAAATAAATCATGCCGATTACTTTTGAAATAGTCACCGACGAATATGCTGAAAATAAAAATCTTGCCGATTACTTTTGAAATAGTAACCGACGAATGTGCTGAAAATAAATCATGCCGATTACTTTCGAAATAGTAAGCAACGAATATGTTGAAAAAAAAAATCTTACCGATTACTTTTAAAATAGTAACCAACGAATGTACTGAAAATAAATCATTCCGATTACTTTTGAAATAGGAACCGACGAATATGTTGAAAATAAAAATCTTGTCGATTACTTTTAAAATAGTAACCGACAAATATGCTGAAAATAAAAATCTTGCCGATTACTTTTGAAATAGTAATCGACGAATGTGCAGAAAATAGATCATGCCGATTACTTTTGAAATAGTAACCGACGAATGTGTTGAAAATAAATCATGCCGATTACTTTTGAAATAGTAACCGACGAATGTGCTGAAAATAAATCATGCCGATTACTTTCGAAATAGTAAGCAACGAATATGTTGAAAATAAAAATCTTACCGATTACTTTTAAAATAGTAACCAACGAATGTACTGAAAATAAATCATGCCGATTACCATTGAAATAGTAACCGACGAATATGTTGAAAATAAAAATCTTACCGATTACTTTTGAAATAGTAACCAACGAATATGCTGAAAATAAAGTCTTGCCGATTACTTTTGAAATAGTAAACGACGAATATGTTGAAAATAAAAATCTTGTCGATTACTTTTAAAATAGTAACCGACAAATATGTTGAAAATAAAAATCTTGTCGATTACTTTTGAAATAGTCACCGACGAATATGCTGAAAATAAAAATCTTGCCGATTACTTTTGAAATAGTAACCGACGAATGTGCTGAAAATAAATCATGCCGATTACTTTCGAAATAGTAAGCGACGAATATGTTGAAAATAAAAATCTTACCGATTACTTTTAAAATAGTAACCAACGAATGTACTAAAAATAAAGTCTTGCCGATTACTTTTGAAATAGTAACCGACGAATGTGCAGAAAATAGATCATGCCGATTACTTTTGAAATAGTAACCGACGAATGTGTTGAAAATAAATCATGCCGATTACTTTTGAAATAGTAACCGACGAATGTGCTGAAAATAAATCATGCCGATTACTTTCGAAATAGTAAGCAACGAATATGTTGAAAATAAAAATATTACCGATTACTTTTAAAATAGTAACCAACGAATGTACTGAAAATAAATCATGCCGATTACCTTTGAAATAGTAACCGACGAATATGTTGAAAATAAAAATCTTATCGATTACTTTTGAAAAAGTAACCAACGAATATGCTGAAAATAAAGTCTTGCCCATTACTTTTGAAATAGTAACCTGACGAATGTGCTGAAAATAAATCATGCCGATTACTTTTGAAATAGTCACCGACGAATATGCTGAAAATAAAAATCTTGCCGATTACTTTTGAAATAGTAACCGACGAATGTGCTGAAAATAAATCATGCCGATTACTTTCGAAATAGTAAGCAACGAATATGTTGAAAAAAAAAATCTTACCGATTACTTTTAAAATAGTAACCAACGAATGTACTGAAAATAAATCATGCCGATTACTTTTGAAATAGGAACCGACGAATATGTTGAAAATAAAAATCTTGTCGATTACTTTTAAAATAGTAACCGACAAATATGCTGAAAATAAAAATCTTGCCGATTACTTTTGAAATAGTAATCGACGAATGTGCAGAAAATAGATCATGCCGATTACTTTTGAAATAGTAACCGACGAATGTGTTGAAAATAAATCATGCCGATTACTTTTGAAATAGTAACCGACGAATGTGCTGAAAATAAATCATGCCGATTACTTTCGAAATAGTAAGCAACGAATATGTTGAAAATAAAAATCTTACCGATTACTTTTAAAATAGTAACCAACGAATGTACTGAAAATAAATCATGCCGATTACCATTGAAATAGTAACCGACGAATATGTTGAAAATAAAAATCTTACCGATTACTTTTGAAATAGTAACCAACGAATATGCTGAAAATAAAGTCTTGCCGATTACTTTTGAAATAGTAAACGACGAATATGTTGAAAATAAAAATCTTGTCGATTACTTTTAAAATAGTAACCGACAAATATGTTGAAAATAAAAATCTTGTCGATTACTTTTGAAATAGTCACCGACGAATATGCTGAAAATAAAAATCTTGCCGATTACTTTTGAAATAGTAACCGACGAATGTGCTGAAAATAAATCATGCCGATTACTTTCGAAATAGTAAGCGACGAATATGTTGAAAATAAAAATCTTACCGATTACTTTTAAAATAGTAACCAACGAATGTACTAAAAATAAAGTCTTGCCGATTACTTTTGAAATAGTAACCGACGAATGTGCAGAAAATAGATCATGCCGATTACTTTTGAAATAGTAACCGACGAATGTGTTGAAAATAAATCATGCCGATTACATTTGAAATAGTAACCGACGAATGTGCTGAAAATAAATCATGCCGATTACTTTCGAAATAGTAAGCAACGAATATGTTGAAAATAAAAATATTACCGATTACTTTTAAAATAGTAACCAACGAATGTACTGAAAATAAATCATGCCGATTACCTTTGAAATAGTAACCGACGAATATGTTGAAAATAAAAATCTTATCGATTACTTTTGAAAAAGTAACCAACGAATATGCTGAAAATAAAGTCTTGCCCATTACTTTTGAAATAGTAACCTGACGAATGTGCTGAAAATAAATCATGCCGATTACTTTTGAAATAGTCACCGACGAATATGCTGAAAATAAAAATCTTGCCGATTACTTTTGAAATAGTAACCGACGAATGTGCTGAAAATAAATCATGCCGATTACTTTCGAAATAGTAAGCAACGAATATGTTGAAAAAAAAAATCTTACCGATTACTTTTAAAATAGTAACCAACGAATGTACTGAAAATAAATCATGCCGATTACTTTTGAAATAGGAACCGACGAATATGTTGAAAATAAAAATCTTGTCGATTACTTTTAAAATAGTAACCGACAAATATGCTGAAAATAAAAATCTTGCCGATTACTTTTGAAATAGTAATCGACGAATGTGCAGAAAATAGATCATGCCGATTACTTTTGAAATAGTAACCGACGAATGTGTTGAAAATAAATCATGCCGATTACTTTTGAAATAGTAACCGACGAATGTGCTGAAAATAAATCATGCCGATTACTTTCGAAATAGTAAGCAACGAATATGTTGAAAATAAAAATCTTACCGATTACTTTTAAAATAGTAACCAACGAATGTACTGAAAATAAATCATGCCGATTACCATTGAAATAGTAACCGACGAATATGTTGAAAATAAAAATCTTACCGATTACTTTTGAAATAGTAACCAACGAATATGCTGAAAATAAAGTCTTGCCGATTACTTTTGAAATAGTAAACGACGAATATGTTGAAAATAAAAATCTTGTCGATTACTTTTAAAATAGTAACCGACAAATATGTTGAAAATAAAAATCTTGTCGATTACTTTTGAAATAGTCACCGACGAATATGCTGAAAATAAAAATCTTGCCGATTACTTTTGAAATAGTAACCGACGAATGTGCTGAAAATAAATCATGCCGATTACTTTCGAAATAGTAAGCGACGAATATGTTGAAAATAAAAATCTTACCGATTACTTTTAAAATAGTAACCAACGAATGTACTAAAAATAAAGTCTTGCCGATTACTTTTGAAATAGTAACCGACGAATGTGCAGAAAATAGATCATGCCGATTACTTTTGAAATAGTAACCGACGAATGTGTTGAAAATAAATCATGCCGATTACATTTGAAATAGTAACCGACGAATGTGCTGAAAATAAATCATGCCGATTACTTTCGAAATAGTAAGCAACGAATATGTTGAAAATAAAAATATTACCGATTACTTTTAAAATAGTAACCAACGAATGTACTGAAAATAAATCATGCCGATTACCTTTGAAATAGTAACCGACGAATATGTTGAAAATAAAAATCTTATCGATTACTTTTGAAAAAGTAACCAACGAATATGCTGAAAATAAAGTCTTGCCCATTACTTTTGAAATAGTAACCTGACGAATGTGCTGAAAATAAATCATGCCGATTACTTTTGAAATAGTCACCGACGAATATGCTGAAAATAAAAATCTTGCCGATTACTTTTGAAATAGTAACCGACGAATGTGCTGAAAATAAATCATGCCGATTACTTTCGAAATAGTAAGCAACGAATATGTTGAAAAAAAAAATCTTACCGATTACTTTTAAAATAGTAACCAACGAATGTATTGAAAATAAATCATGCCGATTACTTTTGAAATAGGAACCGACGAATATGTTGAAAATAAAAATCTTGTCGATTACTTTTAAAATAGTAACCGACAAATATGCTGAAAATAAAAATCTTGCCGATTACTTTTGAAATAGTAACCGACGAATGTGCAGAAAATAAATCATGCCGATTACTTTTGAAATAGGAACCGACGAATATGTTGAAAATAAAAATCTTGTCGATTACTTTTAAAATAGTAACCGACAAATATGCTGAAAATAAAAATCTTGCCGATTACTTTTGAAATAGTAACCGACGAATGTGCAGAAAATAGATCATGCTGATTACTTTTGAAATAGTAACCGACGAATGTGTTGAAAATAAATCATGCTGATTACTTTTGAAATAGTAACCGACGAATGTGCAGAAAATAAATCATGCCGATTACTTTCGAAATAGTAAGCAACGAATATGTTGAAAATAAAAATCTTACCGATTACTTTTAAAATAGTAACCAACGAATGTACTGAAAATAAATCATGCCGATTACTTTTGAAATAGGAACCGACGAATATGTTGAAAATAAAAATCTTGTCGATTACTTTTAAAATAGTAACCGACAAATATGCTGAAAATAAAAATCTTGCCGATTACTTTTGAAATAGTAATCGACGAATGTGCAGAAAATAGATCATGCCGATTACTTTTGAAATAGTAACCGACGAATGTGTTGAAAATAAATCATGCCGATTACTTTTGAAATAGTAACCGACGAATGTGCTGAAAATAAATCATGCCGATTACTTTCGAAATAGTAAGCAACGAATATGTTGAAAATAAAAATCTTACCGATTACTTTTAAAATAGTAACCAACGAATGTACTGAAAATAAATCATGCCGATTACCATTGAAATAGTAACCGACGAATATGTTGAAAATAAAAATCTTACCGATTACTTTTGAAATAGTAACCAACGAATATGCTGAAAATAAAGTCTTGCCGATTACTTTTGAAATAGTAAACGACGAATATGTTGAAAATAAAAATCTTGTCGATTACTTTTAAAATAGTAACCGACAAATATGTTGAAAATAAAAATCTTGTCGATTACTTTTGAAATAGTCACCGACGAATATGCTGAAAATAAAAATCTTGCCGATTACTTTTGAAATAGTAACCGACGAATGTGCTGAAAATAAATCATGCCGATTACTTTCGAAATAGTAAGCGACGAATATGTTGAAAATAAAAATCTTACCGATTACTTTTAAAATAGTAACCAACGAATGTACTGAAAATAAATCATGCCGATTACCTTTGAAATAGTAACCGACGAATATGTTGAAAATAAAAATCTTATCGATTACTTTTGAAAAAGTAACCAACGAATATGCTGAAAATAAAGTCTTGCCCATTACTTTTGAAATAGTAACCTGACGAATGTGCTGAAAATAAATCATGCCGATTACTTTTGAAATAGTCACCGACGAATATGCTGAAAATAAAAATCTTGCCGATTACTTTTGAAATAGTAACCGACGAATGTGCTGAAAATAAATCATGCCGATTACTTTCGAAATAGTAAGCAACGAATATGTTGAAAAAAAAAATCTTACCGATTACTTTTAAAATAGTAACCAACGAATGTATTGAAAATAAATCATGCCGATTACTTTTGAAATAGGAACCGACGAATATGTTGAAAATAAAAATCTTGTCGATTACTTTTAAAATAGTAACCGACAAATATGCTGAAAATAAAAATCTTGCCGATTACTTTTGAAATAGTAACCGACGAATGTGCAGAAAATAGATCATGCCGATTACTTTTGAAATAGTAACCGACGAATGTGTTGAAAATAAATCATGCTGATTACTTTTGAAATAGTAACCGACGAATGTGCAGAAAATAAATCATGCCGATTACTTTCGAAATAGTAAGCAACGAATATGTTGAAAATAAAAATCTTACCGATTACTTTTAAAATAGTAACCAACGAATGTACTGAAAATAAATCATGCCGATTACTTTTGAAATAGGAACCGACGAATATGTTGAAAATAAAAATCTTGTCGATTACTTTTAACATAGTAACCGACAAATATGCTGAGAATAAAAATCTTGCCGATTTCTTTTGAAATAGTAACCGACGAATGTGCAGAAAATAGATCATGCCGATTACCTTTGAAATAGTAACCGACGAATATGTTGAAAATAAAAATCTTACCGATTACTTTTGAAATAGTAACCAACGAATATGCTGAAAATAAAGTCTTGCCGATTACTTTTGAAATAGTAAACGACGAATATGTTGAAAATAAAAATCTTGTCGATTACTTTTAAAATAGTAACCGACAAATATGTTGAAAATAAAAATCTTGCCGATTACTTTTGAAATAGTCACCGACGAATATGCTGAAGATAAAAATCTTGCCGATTACTTTTGAAATAGTAACCGACGAATGTGCTGAAAATAAATCATGCCGATTACTTTCGAAATAGTAACCGACAAATATGCTGAAAATAAAAATCTTGCCGATTACTTTTGAAATAGTAACCGACGAATGTGCAGAAAATAGATCATGCCGATTACTTTTGAAATAGTAACCGACGAATGTGTTGAAAATAAATCATGCCGATTACTTTTGAAATAGTAACCGACGAATGTGCTGAAAATAAATCATGCCGATTACAATTGAAATAGTTACCGACGAATGTGCTGAAAATAAAAATCTTGCCGATTACTTTTGAAAAAGTAACCGACAAATATGCTGAAAATAAAAATCTTGCCGATTACTTTTGAAATAGTCACCGACCAATATGCTGAAAATAAAAATCTTGCCGATTACTTTTGAAATAGTAACCGACGAATGTGCTAAAAATAAATCATGCTGATTACTTTTGAAATAGTAAGCGATGAATATGTTGGAAATAAAAATCTTACCGATTACTTTTAAAAAAAGTAACCAATGAATGTGCTGAAAATAAAGTCTTGCCTGTTACTTTTGAAATAGTAACCGACAAATATGTTGAAAATAAAAATCTTGCCGATTACTTTTGAAATAGTAACTGACGAATGTGCTGAAAATAAAGTCTTGCCGATTACTTTTAAAATAGTAACTGACAAATGTGCTGAAAATAAAAATCTTGCCGAATACTTTTGAAATAGTAACCGACGAACATGCTGAAAATAAAAATCTTGTCGATTACTTTTGAAATAGTAACCGACGAATGTGCTGAAAATAAAGTCTTGCCGATTACTTTTGAAATAGTAACCGACGAATGTGCTGAAAATAAAGTCTTGCCGATTACTTCTAAAATAGTAACAAACAAATATGCTAAAAATTAAAATCTTGCCGATTACTTTTGAAATAGTAACCGACGAATGTGCTGAAAATAAATCATGCCGATTACTTTCGAAATAGTAAGCGACGAATATGTTGAAAATAAAAATCTTACCGATTACTTTTAAAATAGTAACCAGCGAATGTACTGAAAATATATCATGCCGATTACCTTTGAAATAGTAACCGACGAATATGTTGAAAATAAAAATCTTACCATATAGGATAATATCTCATTGTCGCGTCAAGGGTCATCCCAATACTTTATATTTACCGAATTTAGAACCAAATAGGTTCCAATATCATCTTTCGCACCAAGGGACATCGATGGACAAGCTCAACCTTCATATATATCAAACAAATAACCATATAGGCTAAAATCTCATTTTTGCGCAAGGGTCATCCCAATACTATATATTTAACGAATTTAGAACCAAATAGGTTCAAATATCATCTTTCGCACCAAGGGACATCGAGGGACAAGCTCAATCTTCATATATATCAAACAAATAACCATATAGGCTAATATCTCATTTTCGCGACAAGGGTCATCCCAATACATTATATTTACCAAATTTAGAACCAAAAAGGTTTAAATATCATCTTTCGCACCAAAGAACGTCGAGGGACAAGCTCAACCTTCATACATATATCAAACATATAACCATAGAGGCTAAAATCTAATTTTTACGCAAGGGTCGTTCCAATACTTTCATTTTATCGAATACAAAACCAAATAGATTCATATATCATGATTTAAATCAAGGGAAATGTTAACCTTCTTATTTCTCAAACTTGTAATCACATAGAATACACAAGGGTCATTCTAATACTTTCATATTACCGAATACATAACCAAATAGGTTCACAAATCATGCTTTAAATCAAGGGACAAATTCAACCTTCCCATTTATCAAATTTGCAACCATATAGGCTAATATCTCATTTTCGCGACAAGGGTCATCCCAATACTTTATATTTACCGAATTTAGAACCAAATAGGTACAAATATCATGTTTCGCATCAATGGACATCGAGGGACAAGTTCAACCTTCATATTTATCAAACATGTAACCATATAGGCTACAATCTCAGTTTTGCACAAGGGTTATTCTAATACTTTCATTTTACCGAATACATAACCAAATAGGTTCACAAATCATGCTTTAAATCAAGGGACAAATTCAACCTTCCCATTTATCAAATTTGCAACCATATAGGGTCATATCTCTTTTTTCGCAACAAGGGTCATCCCTATACTTTATATTTACCGAATTTAGAACCAAATAGGTTCAAATATCATGTTTCGCCCCAACAGACATCAAGGGACAAGCTCAACCTTCATATTTATCAAACATGTAAACATATAGGCTACAATCTCATTTTTGCACAAGGGTCATTCTAATGCTTTCATTTTACCGAATACATAACCAAATAGGTTCACAAATCATGACGCAAGGGTCGTTCCAATACTTTCATTTTATCGAATACAAAACCAAATAGATTCATAGATCATGAATTAAATCAAGGGAAATGTTAACCTTCTTATTTCTCAAACTTGTAATCATATAGGCCAAAATCTCATTTTTGCGCAAGGGTTATTCCAATACTTTTATTTTACCGAATACAAAACCAAAGAGGTTCACAAAACATGCTTTAAATCAAGCGACAAATTCAACCTTCCCATTTATCAAATTTGCAACCGTATAGGCTAATATCTCATTTTTGCGACAAGGGTCATCCCTATACTTTATATTTATCGAATTTAGAACCAACTAGGTTCAAATATCATGTTTCGCACCAAGAGACATCGAGGGACAAGCTCAACCTTCATATTTATCAAACATGTAACCATATAGGCTACAATCTCATTTTTGCACAAGGGTCATTCTAATGCTTTCATTTTACCGAATACATAACCAAATAGGTTCACAAATCATGCTTTAAATCAAGGGACAAATTCAACCTTCACATTTATCAAATTAGCAACGATATAGGCTAATATCTCTTTTTCGCAACAAAGGTCATCCCAATACTTTATATTTACCGAATTTAGAAACAAATAGGTTCAAATATCATGTTTCGCATCAAGGGACATCGAGGGACAAGCTCAACCTTCATATTTATCAAACATGTAACCATATACGCTACAATCTCATTTTTGCACAAGGGTCATTCTAATACGTTCATATTACCAAATACATAACCAAATAGGTTCACAAATCATCCTTTAAATCAAGGGACAAATTCAACCTTACCATTTATCAAATTTGCAACCATATAGTATAATATCTCATTGTCGCGTCAAGGGTCATCCCAATACTTTATATTTACCGAATTTAGAACCAAATAGGTTCCAATATCATGTTTCGCATCAAGGGACATCGAGGGACAAGCTCAACCTTCATATTTATCAAACATGTAACCACATAGGCTACAATCTCATTTTTGCACAAGGGTCATTCTAATACTTTCATATTACCGAATACGTAACCAAATAGGTTCACAAATCATGCTTTAAATCAAGGGACAAATTCAACCTTCCCATTTATCAAATTTGCAACCATATAGGCTAATATCTCATTTTCGCGACAACGGTCATCCCAATACTTTATATTTACCGAATATAGAACCAAATAGGTACAAATATCATGTTTCGCATCAATGGACATCGAGGGACAAGTTCAACCTTCATATTTATCAAACATGTAACCATATAGGCTACAATCTCATTTTTGCACAAGGGTCATTCTAATACGTTCATATTACCGAATACATAACCAAATAGGTTCACAAATCATGCTTTAAATCAAGGGATAAATTCTACCTTAACATTTATCAAATTTGCAACCATATAGGATAATATCTCATTGTCGCGTTAAGGGTCATCCCAATACTTTATATTTACCGAATTTAGAACCAAATAGGTTCCAATATCATCTTTCGCACCAAGGGACATCGAGGGACAAGCTCAACCTTCATATATATCAAACAAATAACCATATAGGCTAAAATCTCATTTTTGCACAAGGGTCATCCCAATACTTTATATTTAAAGAATTTAGAACCAAATAGGTTCCAATATCATCTTTTGCACCAAGGGACATCGAGGGACAAGCTCAACCTTCATATATATATCAAACAAATAACCATATAGGCTAATATCTCATTTTCGCGACAAGGGTCATTCCAATACATTATATTTACCAAATTTAGAACCAAAAAGGTTCAAATATCATCTTTCGCACCAAAGAACGTCGAGGGACAAGCTCAACCTTCATACATATATCAAACATATAACCATATAGGCTAAAATCTCATTTTTACGCAAGGGTCGTTCCAATACTTTCATTTTATCGAATACAAAACCAAATAGATTCATAGATCATGATTTAAATCAAGGGAAATGTTAACCTTCTTATTTCTCAAACTTGTAATCATATAGGCCAAAATCTCATTTTTGCGCAAGGGTTATTCCAATACTTTTATTTTACCGAATACAAAACCAAAGAGGTTCACAAAACATGCTTTAAATCAAGCGACAAATTCAACCTTCCCATTTATCAAATTTGCCACCATATAGGCTAATATTTCATTTTCGCGACAAGGGTCATCCCTATACTTTATATTTACCGAATTTAGAACCAAATAGGTTCAAATATCATGTTTCGCACCAAGAGACATCGAGGGACAAGCTCAACCTTCATATTTATCAAACATGTAACCATATAGGCTACAATCTCATTTTTGCACAGGGACATTCTAATGCTTTCATTTTACCGAATACATAACCAAATAGGTTCACAAATCATCCTTTAAATCAAGGGACAAATTCAACCTTCACATTTATCAAATTTGCAACCATATAGGCTAATATCTCATTGTCGCGTCAAGGGTCATCCCAATACTTTATATTTACCGAATTTAGAAACAAAATAGGTTCCAATATCATGTTTCGCATCAAGGGACATCGAGGGACAAGCTAAACCTTCATATTTATCAAACATGTAACCACATAGGCTACAATCTCATTTTTGCACAAGGGTCATTCTAATACGTTAATATTACCGAATACGTAACCAAATAGGTTCACAAATCATGCTTATAATCAAGGGACAAATTCAACCTTCCCATTTATCAAATTTGCAACCATATAGGCTAATATCTCATTTTCGCGACAAGGGTCATCCCAATACTTTATATTTACCGAATTTAGAACCAAATAGGTACAAATATCATGTTTCGCATCAATGGACATCGAGGGACAAGTTCAACCTTCATATTTACCAAACATGTAACCATATAGGCTACAATCTCATTTTTGCACAGGGACATTCTAATGCTTTCATTTTACCGAATACATAACCAAATAGGTTCACAAATCATGCTTTAAATCAAGGGACAAATTAAACCTTCACATTTATCAAATTTGCAACCATATAGGCTAATATCTCTTTTTCGCAACAAAGGTCATCCCAATAATTTATATTTACCGAATTTAGAAACAAATAGGTTCAAATATCATATTTCGCATCAAGGGACATCGAAGGACAAGCTCAACCTTCATATTTATCAAACATGTAACCATATAGGCTACAATCTCATTTTTGCACATGGGTCATTCTAATACGTTCATATTACCGAATACATAACCAAATAGGTTCACAAATCATCCTTTAAATCAAGGGACAAATTCAACCTTACCATTTATCAAATTTGCAACCATATAGGCTAATATCTCATTTTCGCGACAAGGGTCATCCCAATACTTTATATTTACCGAATTTAGAACCAAATAGGTACAAATATCATGTTTCGCATCAATGGACATCGAGGGACAAGTTCAACCTTCATATTTATCAAACATGTAACCATATAGGCTACAATCTCATTTTTGCACAAGGGTCATTCTAATATGTTCATATTACCGAATTCATAACCAAATAGGTTCACAAATCATGCTTTAAATCAAGGGACAAATTCAACCTTAACATTTATCAAATTTGCAACCATATAGGATAATATCTCATTGTCGCGTTAAGGGTCATCCCAATACTTTATATTTACCGAATTTAGAACCAAATAGGTTCCAATATCATCTTTCGCACCAAGGGACATCGAGGGACAAGCTCAACCTTCATATATATCAAACAAATAACCATATAGGCTAAAATCTCATTTTTGCGCAAGGGTCATCCCAATACTTTATATTTAACGAATTTAGAACCAAATAGGTTCAAATATCATCTTTCGCACCAAGGGACATCGAGGGACAAGCTCAACCTTCATATATATATATATATATATATCAAACAAATAACCATATAGGCTAATATCTCATTTTCGCGACAAGGGTCATTCCAATACATTATATTTACCAAATTTAGAACCAAAAAGGTTCAAATATCATCTTTCGCACCAAAGAACGTCGAGGGACAAGCTCAACCTTCATACATATATCAAACATATAACCATATAGGCTAAAATCTCATTTTTACGCAAGGGTCGTTCCAATACTTTCATTTTATCGAATACAAAACCAAATAGATTCATAGATCATGATTTAAATCAAGGGAAATGTTAACCTTCTTATTTCTCAAACTTGTAATCATATAGGCCAAAATCTCATTTTTGCGCAAGGGTTATTCCAATACTTTTATTTTACCGAATACAAAACCAAAGAGGTTCACAAAACATGCTTTAAATCAAGCGACAAATTCAACCTTCCCATTTATCAAATTTGCCACCATATAGGCTAATATTTCATTTTCGCGACAAGGGTCATCCCTATACTTTATATTTACCGAATTTAGAACCAAATAGGTTCAAATATCATGTTTCGCACCAAGAGACATCGAGGGACAAGCTCAACCTTCATATTTATCAAACATGTAACCATATAGGCTACAATCTCATTTTTGCACAAGGGACATTCTAATGCTTTCATTTTACCGAATACATAACCAAATAGGTTCACAAATCATGCTTTAAATCAAGGGACAAATTCAACCTTCACATTTATCAAATTTGCAACCATATAGGCTAATATCTCTTTTTCGCAACAAAGGTCATCCCAATAATTTATATTTACCGAATTTAGAAACAAATAGGTTCAAATATCATGTTTCGCATCAAGGGACATCGAGGGACAAGCTCAACCTTCATATTTATCAAACATGTAACCATATAGGCTACAATCTCATTTTTGCACATGGGTCATTCTAATACGTTCATATTACCGAATACATAACCAAATAGGTTCACAAATCATGCTTTAAATCAAGGGACAAATTCAACCTTAACATTTATCAAATTTGCAACCATATAGGATAATATCTCATTGTCGCGTTAAGGGTCATCCCAATACTTTATATTTACCGAATTTAGAACCAAATAGGTTCCAATATCATCTTTCGCACCAAGGGACATCGAGGGACAAGCTCAACCTTCATATATATCAAACAAATAACCATATAGGCTAAAATCTCATTTTTGCGCAAGGGTCATCCCAATACTTTATATTTAACGAATTTAGAACCAAATAGGTTCCAATATCATCTTTCGCACCAAAGAACGTCGAGGGACAAGCTCAACCTTCATACATATATCAAACATATAACCATATAGGCTAAAATCTCATTTTTACGCAAGGGTCGTTCCAATACTTTCATTTTATCGAATACAAAACCAAATAGATTCATAGATCATGATTTAAATCAAGGGAAATGTTAACCTTCTTATTTCTCAAACTTGTAATCATATAGGCCAAAATCTCATTTTTGCGCAAGGGTTATTCCAATACTTTTATTTTACCGAATACAAAACCAAAGAGGTTCACAAAACATGCTTTAAATCAAGCGACAAATTCAACCTTCCCATTTATCAAATTTGCCACCATATAGGCTAATATTTCATTTTCGCGACAAGGGTCATCCCTATACTTTATATTTACCGAATTTAGAACCAAATAGGTTCAAATATCATGTTTCGCACCAAGAGACATCGAGGGACAACCTCAACCTTCATATTTATCAAACATGTAACCATATAGGCTACAATCTCATTTTTGCACAGGGACATTCTAATGCTTTCATTTTACCGAATACATAACCAAATAGGTTCACAAATCATGCTTTAAATCAAGGGACAAATTCAACCTTCACATTTATCAAATTTGCAACCATATAGGCTAATATCTCTATTTCGCAACAAAGGTCATCCCAATACTTTTGTTTTACCGAATTTAGAAACAAATAGGTTCAAATATCATGTTTCGCATCAAGGGACATTGAGGGACAAGCTCAACCTTCATATTTATCAAACATGTAACCATATAGGCTACAATCTCATTTTTGCACAAGGGTCATTCTAATACGTTCATATTACCGAATACATAACCAAATAGGTTCACAAATCATCCTTTAAATCAAGGGACAAATTCAACCTTACCATTTATCAAATTTGCAACCATATAGGATAATATCTCATTGTCGCGTCAAGGGTCATCCCAATACTTTATATTTACCGAATTTAGAACCAAATAGGTTCAAATATCATGTTTCGCACCAAGAGACATCGAGGGACAAGCTCAACCTTCATATTTATCAAACATGTAACCATATAGGCTACAATCTCCTTTTTGCACAAGGGACATTCTAATGCTTTCATTTTACCGAATACATAACCAAATAGGTTCACAAATCATGCTTTAAATCAAGGGACAAATTCAACCTTCACATTTATCAAATTTGCAACCATATAGGCTAATATCTCTTTTTCGCAACAAAGGTCATCCCAATAATTTATATTTACCGAATTTAGAAACAAATAGGTTCAAATATCATGTTTCGCATCAAGGGACATCGAGGGACAAGCTCAACCTTCATATTTATCAAACATGTAACCATATAGGCTACAATCTCATTTTTGCACATGGGTCATTCTAATACGTTCATATTATCGAATACATAACCAAATAGGTTCACAAATCATCCTTTAAATCAAGGGACAAATTCAACCTTACCATTTATCAAATTTGCCACCATATAGGATAATATCTCATTGTCGCGTCAAGGGTCATCCCAATACTTTATATTTACCGAATTTAGAACCAAATAGGTTCCAATATCATGTTTCGCATCAAGGGACATCGAGGGACAAGCTCAACCTTCATATTTATCAAACATGTAACCACATAGGCTACAATCTCATTTTTGCACAAGGGTCATTCTAATACTGTCATATTACCGAATACGTAACCAAATAGGTTCACAAATCATGCTTTAAATCAAGGGACAAATTCAACCTTCCCATTTATCAAATTTGCAACCATATAGGCTAATATCTCATTTTCGCGACAAGGGTCATCCCAATACTTTTTATTTACCGAATTTAGAACCAAATAGGTGCAAATATCATGTTTCGCATCAATGGACATCGAGGGACAAGTTCAACCTTCATATTTATCAAACATGTAACCATATAGGCTACAATCTCATTTTTGCACAAGGGTCATTCTAATACGTTCATATTACCGAATACATAACCAAATAGGTTCACAAATCATGCTTTAAATCAAGGGACAAATTCAACCTTAACATTTATCAAATTTGCAACCATATAGGATAATATCTCATTGTCGCGTGAAGGGTCATCCCAAACTTTATATTTACCGAATTTAGAACCAAATAGGTTCCAATATCATCTTTCGCACCAAGGGACATCGAGGGACAAGCTCAACCTTCATATATATATATATATATATATATATATATATATATATATATATATATATATATATCAAACAAATAACCATATAGGCTAATAATATCTCATTTTCGCGACAAGGGTCATTCCAATACATTATATTTACCAAATTTAGAACCAAAAAGGTTCAAATATCATCTTTCGCACCAAAGAACGTCGAGGGACAAGCTCAACCTTCATACATATATCAAACATATAACCATATAGGCTAAAATCTCATTTTTACGCAAGGGTCGTTCCAATACTTTCATTTTATCGAATACAAAACCAAATAGATTCAAAGATCATGATTTAAATCAAGGGAAATGTTAACCTTCTTATTTCTCAAACTTGTAATCATATAGGCCAAAATCTCATTTTTGCGCAAGGGTTATTCCAATACTTTTATTTTACCGAATACAAAACCAAAGAGGTTCACAAAACATGCTTTAAATCAAGCGACAAATTCAACCTTCCCATTTATCAAATTTGCCACCATATAGGCTAATATTTCATTTTCGCGACAAGGGTCATCCCTATACTTTATATTTACCGAATTTAGAACCAAATAGGTACAAATATCATGTTTCGCATCAATGGACATCGAGGGACAAGTTCAACCGTCATATTTATCAAACATGTAACCATATAGGCTACAATCTCATTTTTGCACAAGGGTCATTCTAATACGTTCATATTACCGAATACATAACCAAATAGGTTCACAAATCATGCTTTAAATCAAGGGACAAATTCAACCTTAACATTTATCAAATTTGCAACCATATAGGATAATATCTCATTGTCGCGTTAAGGGTCATCCCAATACTTTATATTTACCGAATTTAGAACCAAATAGGTTCCAATATCATCTTTCGCACCAAGGGACATCGAGGGACAAGCTCAACCTTCATATATATCAAACAAATAACCATATAGGCTAAAATCTCATTTTTGCGCAAGGGTCTTCCCAATACTTTATATTTAACGAATTTAGAACCAAATAGGTTCAAATATCATCTTTCGCACCAAGCGACATCGAGGGACAAGCTCAACCTTCATATATATATATATATATATATATATCAAACAAATAACCATATAGGCTAATAATATCTCATTTTCGCGACAAGGGTCATTCCAATACATTATATTTACCAAATTTAGAACCAAAAAGGTTCAAATATCATCTTTCGCACCAAAGAACGTCGAGGGACAAGCTCAACCTTCATACATATATCAAACATATAACCATATAGGCTAAAATCTCATTTTTACGCAAGGGTCGTTCCAATCCTTTCATTTTATCAAATACAAAACCAAATAGATTCATAGATCATGATTTAAATCAAGGGAAATGTTAACCTTCTTATTTCTCAAACTTGTAATCATATAGGCCAAAATCTCATTTTTGCGCAAGGGTTATTCCAATACTTTTATTTTACCGAATAAAAAACCAAAGAGGTTCACAAAACATGCTTTAAATCAAGCGACAAATTCAACCTTCCCATTTATCAAATTTGCCACCATATAGGCTAATATTTCATTTTCGCGACAAGGGTCATCCCTATACTTTATATTTACCGAATTTAGAACCAAATAGGTTCAAATATCATGTTTCGCATCAAGGGACATCGAGGGACAAGCTCAACCTTCATATTTATCAAACATGTAACCATATAGGCTACAATCTCATTTTTGCACAAGGGTCATTCTAATACGTTCATATTACCGAATACATAACCAAATAGGTTCACAAATCATCCTTTAAATCAAGGGACAAATTCAACCTTACCATTTATCAAATTTGCAACCATATAGGATAATATCTCATTGTCGCGTCAAGGGTCATCCCAATACTTTATATTTTCCGAATTTAGAACCAAATAGGTTCAAATATCATGTTTCGCACAAAGCGACATCGAGGGACAAGCTCAACCTTCATATTTATCAAACATGTAACCATATAGGCTACAATCTCATTTTTGCACAAGGGACATTCTAATGCTTTCATTTTACCGAATACATAACCAAATAGGTTCACAAATCATGCTTTAAATCAAGGGACAAATTCAACCTTCACATTTATCAAATTTGCAACCATATAGGCTAATATCTCTTTTTCGCAACAAAGGTCATCCCAATACTTTATATTTACCGAATTTAGAAACAAATAGGTTCAAATGTCATGTTTCGCATCAAGGGACAAGCTCAACCTTCACATTTATCAAATTTGCAACCATATAGGCTAATATCTCTTTTTCGCAACAAAGGTCATCCCAATACTTTATATTTACCGAATTTAGAAACAAATAGGTTCAAATATCATGTTTCGCATCAAGGGACATCGAGGGACAAGCTCAACCTTCATATTTATCAAACATGTAACCATATAGGCTACAATCTCATTTTTGCACAAGGGTCATTCTAATACGTTCATATTACCGAATACATAACCAAATAGGTTCACAAATCATGCTTTAAATCAAGGGACAAATTCAACCTTCACATTTATCAAATTTGCAACCATAGAGGCTAATATCTCTTTTTCGAAACAAAGGTCATCCCAATACTTTTGTTTTACCGAATTTAGAAACAAATAGGTTCAAATATCATGTTTCGCATCAAGGGACATTGAGGGACAAGCTCAACCTTCATATTTATCAAACATGTAACCATATAGGCTACAATCTCATTTTTGCACAAGGGTCATTCTAATACGTTCATATTACCGAATACATAACCAAATAGGTTCACAAATCATCCTTTAAATCAAGGGACAAATTCAACCTTACCATTTATCAAATTTGCAACCATATAGGATAATATCTCATTGTCGCGTCAAGGGTCATCCCAATACTTTATATTTACCGAATTTAGAACCAAATAGGTTCAAATATCATGTTTCGCACCAAGAGACATCGAGGGACAAGCTCAACCTTCATATTTATCAAACATGTAACCATATAGGCTACAATCTCATTTTTGCACAAGGGACATTCTAATGCTTTCATTTTACCGAATACATAACCAAATAGGTTCACAAATCATGCTTTAAATCAAGGGACAAATTCAACCTTCACATTTATCAAATTTGCAACCATATAGGCTAATATCTCTTTTTCGCAACAAAGGTCATCCCAATAATTTATATTTACCGAATTTAGAAACAAATAGGTTCAAATATCATGTTTCGCATCAAGGGACATCGAGGGACAAGCTCAACCTTCATATTTATCAAACATGTAACCATATAAGCTACAATCTCATTTTTGCACATGGGTCATTCTAATACGTTCATATTATCGAATACATAACCAAATAGGTTCACAAATCATCCTTTAAATCAAGGGACAAATTCAACCTTACCATTTATCAAATTTGCAACCATATAGGATAATATCTCATTGTCGCGTCAAGGGTCATCCCAATACTTTATATTTACCGAATTTAGAACCAAATAGGTTCCAATATCATGTTTCGCATCAAGGGACATCGAGGGACAAGCTCAACCTTCATATTTATCAAACATGTAACCACATAGGCTACAATCTCATTTTTGCACAAGGGTCATTCTAATACTGTCATATTACCGAATACGTAACCAAATAGGTTCACAAATCATGCTTTAAATCAAGGGACAAATTCAACCTTCCCATTTATCAAATTTGCAACCATATAGGCTAATATCTCATTTTCGCGACAAGGGTCATCCCAATACTTTATATTTACCGAATTTAGAACCAAATAGGTTCCAATATCATGTTTCGCATCAAGGGACATCGAGGGACAAGTTCAACCTTCATATTTATCAAACATGTAACCATATAGGCTACAATCTCATTTTTGCACAAGGGTCATTCTAATACGTTCATATTACCGAATACATAACCAAATAGGTTCACAAATCATGCTTTAAATCAAGGGACAAATTCAACCTTAACATTTATCAAATTTGCAACCATATAGGATAATATCTCATTGTCGCGTGAAGGGTCATCCCAATACTTTATATTTACCGAATTTAGAACCAAATAGGTTCCAATATCATCTTTCGCACCAAGGGACATCGAGGGACAAGCTCAACCTTCATATATATATATATATATCAAACAAATAACCATATAGGCTAATATCCCATTTTCGCGACAAGGGTCATTCCAATACGTTATATTTACCAAATTTAGAACCAAAAAGGTTCAAATATCATCTTTCGCACCAAAGAACGTCGAGGGACAAGCTCAACCTTCATACATATATCAAACATATAACCATATAGGCTAAAATCTCATTTTTACGCAAGGGTCGTTCCAATACTTTCATTTTATCGAATACAAAACCAAATAGATTCATAGATCATGATTTAAATCAAGGGAAATGTTAACCTTCTTATTTCTCAAACTTGTAATCATATAGGCCAAAATCTCATTTTTGCGCAAGGGTTATTCCAATACTTTTATTTTACCGAATACAAAACCAAAGAGGTTCACAAAACATGCTTTAAATCAAGCGACAAATTCAAACTTCCCATTTATCAAATTTGCCACCATATAGGCTAATATTTCATTTTCGCGACAAGGGTCATCCCTATACTTTATATTTACCGAATTTAGAACCAAATAGGTTCAAATATCATGTTTCGCACCAAGAGACATCGAGGGACAAGCTCAACCTTCATATTTATCAAACATGTAACCATATAGGCTACAATCTCATTTTTGCACAAGGGACATTCTAATGCTTTCATTTTACCGAATACATAACCAAATAGGTTCACAAATCATGCTTTAAATCAAGGGACAAATTCAACCTTCACATTTATCAAATTTGCAACCATATAGGCTAATATCTCTTTTTCGCAACAAAGGTCATCCCAATAATTTATATTTACCGAATTTAGAAACAAATAGGTTCAAATATCATGTTTCGCATCAAGGGACATCGAGGGACAAGCTCAACCTTCATATTTATCAAACATGTAACCATATAGGCTACAATCTCATTTTTGCACATGGGTCATTCTAATACGTTCATATTACCGAATACATAACCAAATAGGTTCACAAATCATGCTTTAAATCAAGGGACAAATTCAACCTTAACATTTATCAAATTTGCAACCATATAGGATAATATCTCATTGTCGCGTTAAGGGTCATCCCAATACTTTATATTTACCGAATTTAGAACCAAATAGGTTCCAATATCATCTTTCGCACCAAGGGACATCGAGGGACAAGCTCAACCTTCATATATATCAAACAAATAACCATATAGGCTAAAATCTCATTTTTGCGCAAGGGTCTTCCCAATACTTTATATTTAACGAATTTAGAACCAAATAGGTTCAAATATCATCTTTCGCACCAAGGGACATCGAGGGACAAGCTCAACCTTCATATATATATATATCAAACAAATAACCATATAGGCTAATAATATCTCATTTTCGCGACAAGGGTCATTCCAATACGTTATATTTACCAAATTTAGAACCAAAAAGGTTCAAATATCATCTTTCGCACCAAAGAACGTCGAGGGACAAGCTCAACCTTCATACATATATCAAACATATAACCATATAGGCTAAAATCTCATTTTTACGCAAGGGTCGTTCCAATACTTTCATTTTATCGAATACAAAACCAAATAGATTCATAGATCATGATTTAAATCAAGGGAAATGTTAACCTTCTTATTTCTCAAACTTGTAATCATATAGGCCAAAATCTCATTTTTGCGCAAGGGTTATTCCAATACTTTTATTTTACCGAATACAAAACCAAAGAGGTTCACAAAACATGCTTTAAATCAAGCGACAAATTCAACCTTCCCATTTATCAAATTTGCCACCATATAGGCTAATATTTCATTTTCGCGACAAGGGTCATCCCTATACTTTATATTTACCGAATTTAGAACCAAATAGGTACAAATATCATGTTTCGCATCAATGGACATCGAGGGACAAGTTCAACCGTCATATTTATCAAACATGTAACCATATAGGCTACAATCTCATTTTTGCACAAGGGTCATTCTAATACGTTCATATTACCGAATACATAACCAAATAGGTTCACAAATCATGCTTTAAATCAAGGGACAAATTCAACCTTAACATTTATCAAATTTGCAACCATATAGGACAATATCTCATTGTCGCGTTAAGGGTCATCCCAATACTTTATATTTACCGAATTTAGAACCAAATAGGTTCCAATATCATCTTTCGCACCAAGGGACATCGAGGGACAAGCTCAACCTTCATATATATCAAACAAATAACCATATAGGCTAAAATCTCATTTTTGCGCAAGGGTCTTCCCAATACTTTATATTTAACGAATTTAGAACCAAATAGGTTCAAATATCATCTTTCGCACCAAGGGACATCGAGGGACAAGCTCAACCTTCATATATATATATATATATATCAAACAAATAACCATATAGGCTAATAATATCTCATTTTCGCGACAAGGGTCATTCCAATACATTATATTTACCAAATTTAGAACCAAAAAGGTTCAAATATCATCTTTCGCACCAAAGAACGTCGAGGGACAAGCTCAACCTTCATACATATATCAAACATATAACCATATAGGCTAAAATCTCATTTTTACGCAAGGGTCGTTCCAATCCTTTCATTTTATCGAATACAAAACCAAATAGATTCATAGATCATGATTTAAATCAAGGGAAATGTTAACCTTCTTATTTCTCAATCTTGTAATCATATAGGCCAAAATCTCATTTTTGCGCAAGGGTTATTCCAATACTTTTATTTTACCGAATAAAAAACCAAAGAGGTTCACAAAACATGCTTTAAATCAAGCGACAAATTCAACCTTCCCATTTATCAAATTTGCCACCATATAGGCTAATATTTCATTTTCGCGACAAGGGTCATCCCTATACTTTATATTTACCGAATTTAGAACCAAATAGGTTCAAATATCATCTTTCGCACCAAAGAACGTCGAGGGACAAGCTCAACCTTCATACATATATCAAACATATAACCATATAGGCTAAAATCTCATTTTTACGCAAGGGTCGTTCCAATACTTTCATTTTATCGAATACAAAACCAAATAGATTCATAGATCATGATTTAAATCAAGGGAAATGTTAACCTTCTTATTTCTCAAACTTGTAATCATATAGGCCAAAATCTCATTTTTGCGCAAGGGTTATTCCAATACTTTTATTTTACCGAATACAAAACCAAAGAGGTTCACAAAACATGCTTTAAATCAAGCGACAAATTCAAACTTCCCATTTATCAAATTTGCCACCATATAGGCTAATATTTCATTTTCGCGACAAGGGTCATCCCTATACTTTATATTTACCGAATTTAGAACCAAATAGGTTCAAATATCATGTTTCGCACCAAGAGACATCGAGGGACAAGCTCAACCTTCATATTTATCAAACATGTAACCATATAGGCTACAATCTCATTTTTGCACAAGGGACATTCTAATGCTTTCATTTTACCGAATACATAACCAAATAGGTTCACAAATCATGCTTTAAATCAAGGGACAAATTCAACCTTCACATTTATCAAATTTGCAACCATATAGGCTAATATCTCTTTTTCGCAACAAAGGTCATCCCAATAATTTATATTTACCGAATTTAGAAACAAATAGGTTCAAATATCATGTTTCGCATCAAGGGACATCGAGGGACAAGCTCAACCTTCATATTTATCAAACATGTAACCATATAGGCTACAATCTCATTTTTGCACATGGGTCATTCTAATACGTTCATATTACCGAATACATAACCAAATAGGTTCACAAATCATGCTTTAAATCAAGGGACAAATTCAACCTTAACATTTATCAAATTTGCAACCATATAGGATAATATCTCATTGTCGCGTTAAGGGTCATCCCAATACTTTATATTTACCGAATTTAGAACCAAATAGGTTCCAATATCATCTTTCGCACCAAGGGACATCGAGGGACAAGCTCAACCTTCATATATATCAAACAAATAACCATATAGGCTAAAATCTCATTTTTGCGCAAGGGTCTTCCCAATACTTTATATTTAACGAATTTAGAACCAAATAGGTTCAAATATCATCTTTCGCACCAAGGGACATCGAGGGACAAGCTCAACCTTCATATATATATATATCAAACAAATAACCATATAGGCTAATAATATCTCATTTTCGCGACAAGGGTCATTCCAATACATTATATTTACCAAATTTAGAACCAAAAAGGTTCAAATATCATCTTTCGCACCAAAGAACGTCGAGGGACAAGCTCAACCTTCATACATATATCAAACATATAACCATATAGGCTAAAATCTCATTTTTACGCAAGGGTCGTTCCAATACTTTCATTTTATCGAATACAAAACCAAATAGATTCATAGATCATGATTTAAATCAAGGGAAATGTTAACCTTCTTATTTCTCAAACTTGTAATCATATAGGCCAAAATCTCATTTTTGCGCAAGGGTTATTCCAATACTTTTATTTTACCGAATACAAAACCAAAGAGGTTCACAAAACATGCTTTAAATCAAGCGACAAATTCAACCTTCCCATTTATCAAATTTGCCACCATATAGGCTAATATTTCATTTTCGCGACAAGGGTCATCCCTATACTTTATATTTACCGAATTTAGAACCAAATAGGTACAAATATCATGTTTCGCATCGATGGACATCGAGGGACAAGTTCAACCGTCATATTTATCAAACATGTAACCATATAGGCTACAATCTCATTTTTGCACAAGGGTCATTCTAATACGTTCATATTACCGAATACATAACCAAATAGGTTCACAAATCATGCTTTAAATCAAGGGACAAATTCAACCTTAACATTTATCAAATTTGCAACCATATAGGACAATATCTCATTGTCGCGTTAAGGGTCATCCCAATACTTTATATTTACCGAATTTAGAACCAAATAGGTTCCAATATCATCTTTCGCACCAAGGGACATCGAGGGACAAGCTCAACCTTCATATATATCAAACAAATAACCATATAGGCTAAAATCTCATTTTTGCGCAAGGGTCTTCCCAATACTTTATATTTAACGAATTTAGAACCAAATAGGTTCAAATATCATCTTTCGCACCAAGGGACATCGAGGGACAAGCTCAACCTTCATATATATATATATATATATCAAACAAATAACCATATAGGCTAATAATATCTCATTTTCGCGACAAGGGTCATTCCAATACATTATATTTACCAAATTTAGAACCAAAAAGGTTCAAATATCATCTTTCGCACCAAAGAACGTCGAGGGACAAGCTCAACCTTCATACATATATCAAACATATAACCATATAGGCTAAAATCTCATTTTTACGCAAGGGTCGTTCCAATCCTTTCATTTTATCGAATACAAAACCAAATAGATTCATAGATCATGATTTAAATCAAGGGAAATGTTAACCTTCTTATTTCTCAATCTTGTAATCATATAGGCCAAAATCTCATTTTTGCGCAAGGGTTATTCCAATACTTTTATTTTACCGAATAAAAAACCAAAGAGGTTCACAAAACATGCTTTAAATCAAGCGACAAATTCAACCTTCCCATTTATCAAATTTGCCACCATATAGGCTAATATTTCATTTTCGCGACAAGGGTCATCCCTATACTTTATATTTACCGAATTTAGAACCAAATAGGTTCAAATATCATCTTTCGCACCAAAGAACGTCGAGGGACAAGCTCAACCTTCATACATATATCAAACATATAACCATATAGGCTAAAATCTCATTTTTACGCAAGGGTCGTTCCAATACTTTCATTTTATCGAATACAAAACCAAATAGATTCATAGATCATGATTTAAATCAAGGGAAATGTTAACCTTCTTATTTCTCAAACTTGTAATCATATAGGCCAAAATCTCATTTTTGCGCAAGGGTTATTCCAATACTTTTATTTTACCGAATACAAAACCAAAGAGGTTCACAAAACATGCTTTAAATCAAGCGACAAATTCAACCTTCCCATTTATCAAATTTGCCACCATATAGGCTAATATTTCATTTTCGCGACAAGGGTCATCCCTATACTTTATATTTACCGAATTTAGAACCAAATAGGTACAAATATCATGTTTCGCATCAATGGACATCGAGGGACAAGTTCAACCGTCATATTTATCAAACATGTAACCATATAGGCTACAATCTCATTTTTGCACAAGGGTCATTCTAATACGTTCATATTACCGAATACATAACCAAATAGGTTCACAAATCATGCTTTAAATCAAGGGACAAATTCAACCTTAACATTTATCAAATTTGCAACCATATAGGATAATATCTCATTGTCGCGTTAAGGGTCATCCCAATACTTTATATTTACCGAATTTAGAACCAAATAGGTTCCAATATCATCTTTCGCACCAAGGGACATCGAGGGACAAGCTCAACCTTCATACATATATCAAACATATAACCATATAGGCTAAAATCTCATTTTTACGCAAGGGTCGTTCCAATCCTTTCATTTTATCGAATACAAAACCAAATAGATTCATAGATCATGATTTAAATCAAGGGAAATGTTAACCTTCTTATTTCTCAATCTTGTAATCATATAGGCCAAAATCTCATTTTTGCGCAAGGGTTATTCCAATACTTTTATTTTACCGAATAAAAAACCAAAGAGGTTCACAAAACATGCTTTAAATCAAGCGACAAATTCAACCTTCCCATTTATCAAATTTGCCACCATATAGGCTAATATTTCATTTTCGCGACAAGGGTCATCCCTATACTTTATATTTACCGAATTTAGAACCAAATAGGTTCAAATATCATCTTTCGCACCAAAGAACGTCGAGGGACAAGCTCAACCTTCATACATATATCAAACATATAACCATATAGGCTAAAATCTCATTTTTACGCAAGGGTCGTTCCAATACTTTCATTTTATCGAATACAAAACCAAATAGATTCATAGATCATGATTTAAATCAAGGGAAATGTTAACCTTCTTATTTCTCAAACTTGTAATCATATAGGCCAAAATCTCATTTTTGCGCAAGGGTTATTCCAATACTTTTATTTTACCGAATACAAAACCAAAGAGGTTCACAAAACATGCTTTAAATCAAGCGACAAATTCAACCTTCCCATTTATCAAATTTGCCACCATATAGGCTAATATTTCATTTTCGCGACAAGGGTCATCCCTATACTTTATATTTACCGAATTTAGAACCAAATAGGTACAAATATCATGTTTCGCATCAATGGACATCGAGGGACAAGTTCAACCGTCATATTTATCAAACATGTAACCATATAGGCTACAATCTCATTTTTGCACAAGGGTCATTCTAATACGTTCATATTACCGAATACATAACCAAATAGGTTCACAAATCATGCTTTAAATCAAGGGACAAATTCAACCTTAACATTTATCAAATTTGCAACCATATAGGACAATATCTCATTGTCGCGTTAAGGGTCATCCCAATACTTTATATTTACCGAATTTAGAACCAAATAGGTTCCAATATCATCTTTCGCACCAAGGGACATCGAGGGACAAGCTCAACCTTCATATATATCAAACAAATAACCATATAGGCTAAAATCTCATTTTTGCGCAAGGGTCTTCCCAATACTTTATATTTAACGAATTTAGAACCAAATAGGTTCAAATATCATCTTTCGCACCAAGGGACATCGAGGGACAAGCTCAACCTTCATATATATATATCAAACAAATAACCATATAGGCTAATAATATCTCATTTTCGCGACAAGGGTCATTCCAATACATTATATTTACCAAATTTAGAACCAAAAAGGTTCAAATATCATCTTTCGCACCAAAGAACGTCGAGGGACAAGCTCAACCTTCATACATATATCAAACATATAACCATATAGGCTAAAATCTCATTTTTACGCAAGGGTCGTTCCAATCCTTTCATTTTATCGAATACAAAACCAAATAGATTCATAGATCATGATTTAAATCAAGGGAAATGTTAACCTTCTTATTTCTCAATCTTGTAATCATATAGGCCAAAATCTCATTTTTGCGCAAGGGTTATTCCAATACTTTTATTTTACCGAATAAAAAACCAAAGAGGTTCACAAAACATGCTTTAAATCAAGCGACAAATTCAACCTTCCCATTTATCAAATTTGCCACCATATAGGCTAATATTTCATTTTCGCGACAAGGGTCATCCCTATACTTTATATTTACCGAATTTAGAACCAAATAGGTTCAAATATCATCTTTCGCACCAAAGAACGTCGAGGGACAAGCTCAACCTTCATACATATATCAAACATATAACCATATAGGCTAAAATCTCATTTTTACGCAAGGGTCGTTCCAATACTTTCATTTTATCGAATACAAAACCAAATAGATTCATAGATCATGATTTAAATCAAGGGAAATGTTAACCTTCTTATTTCTCAAACTTGTAATCATATAGGCCAAAATCTCATTTTTGCGCAAGGGTTATTCCAATACTTTTATTTTACCGAATACAAAACCAAAGAGGTTCACAAAACATGCTTTAAATCAAGCGACAAATTCAACCTTCCCATTTATCAAATTTGCCACCATATAGGCTAATATTTCATTTTCGCGACAAGGGTCATCCCTATACTTTATATTTACCGAATTTAGAACCAAATAGGTACAAATATCATGTTTCGCATCAATGGACATCGAGGGACAAGTTCAACCGTCATATTTATCAAACATGTAACCATATAGGCTACAATCTCATTTTTGCACAAGGGTCATTCTAATACGTTCATATTACCGAATACATAACCAAATAGGTTCACAAATCATGCTTTAAATCAAGGGACAAATTCAACCTTAACATTTATCAAATTTGCAACCATATAGGACAATATCTCATTGTCGCGTTAAGGGTCATCCCAATACTTTATATTTACCGAATTTAGAACCAAATAGGTTCCAATATCATCTTTCGCACCAAGGGACATCGAGGGACAAGCTCAACCTTCATATATATCAAACAAATAACCATATAGGCTAAAATCTCATTTTTGCGCAAGGGTCTTCCCAATACTTTATATTTAACGAATTTAGAACCAAATAGGTTCAAATATCATCTTTCGCACCAAGGGACATCGAGGGACAAGCTCAACCTTCATATATATATATCAAACAAATAACCATATAGGCTAATAATATCTCATTTTCGCGACAAGGGTCATTCCAATACATTATATTTACCAAATTTAGAACCAAAAAGGTTCAAATATCATCTTTCGCACCAAAGAACGTCGAGGGACAAGCTCAACCTTCATACATATATCAAACATATAACCATATAGGCTAAAATCTCATTTTTACGCAAGGGTCGTTCCAATCCTTTCATTTTATCGAATACAAAACCAAATAGATTCATAGATCATGATTTAAATCAAGGGAAATGTTAACCTTCTTATTTCTCAATCTTGTAATCATATAGGCCAAAATCTCATTTTTGCGCAAGGGTTATTCCAATACTTTTATTTTACCGAATAAAAAACCAAAGAGGTTCACAAAACATGCTTTAAATCAAGCGACAAATTCAACCTTCCCATTTATCAAATTTGCCACCATATAGGCTAATATTTCATTTTCGCGACAAGGGTCATCCCTATACTTTATATTTACCGAATTTAGAACCAAATAGGTTCAAATATCATCTTTCGCACCAAAGAACGTCGAGGGACAAGCTCAACCTTCATACATATATCAAACATATAACCATATAGGCTAAAATCTCATTTTTACGCAAGGGTCGTTCCAATACTTTCATTTTATCGAATACAAAACCAAATAGATTCATAGATCATGATTTAAATCAAGGGAAATGTTAACCTTCTTATTTCTCAAACTTGTAATCATATAGGCCAAAATCTCATTTTTGCGCAAGGGTTATTCCAATACTTTTATTTTACCGAATACAAAACCAAAGAGGTTCACAAAACATGCTTTAAATCAAGCGACAAATTCAACCTTCCCATTTATCAAATTTGCCACCATATAGGCTAATATTTCATTTTCGCGACAAGGGTCATCCCTATACTTTATATTTACCGAATTTAGAACCAAATAGGTACAAATATCATGTTTCGCATCAATGGACATCGAGGGACAAGTTCAACCGTCATATTTATCAAACATGTAACCATATAGGCTACAATCTCATTTTTGCACAAGGGTCATTCTAATACGTTCATATTACCGAATACATAACCAAATAGGTTCACAAATCATGCTTTAAATCAAGGGACAAATTCAACCTTAACATTTATCAAATTTGCAACCATATAGGACAATATCTCATTGTCGCGTTAAGGGTCATCCCAATACTTTATATTTACCGAATTTAGAACCAAATAGGTTCCAATATCATCTTTCGCACCAAGGGACATCGAGGGACAAGCTCAACCTTCATATATATCAAACAAATAACCATATAGGCTAAAATCTCATTTTTGCGCAAGGGTCTTCCCAATACTTTATATTTAACGAATTTAGAACCAAATAGGTTCAAATATCATCTTTCGCACCAAGGGACATCGAGGGACAAGCTCAACCTTCATATATATATATCAAACAAATAACCATATAGGCTAATAATATCTCATTTTCGCGACAAGGGTCATTCCAATACATTATATTTACCAAATTTAGAACCAAAAAGGTTCAAATATCATCTTTCGCACCAAAGAACGTCGAGGGACAAGCTCAACCTTCATACATATATCAAACATATAACCATATAGGCTAAAATCTCATTTTTACGCAAGGGTCGTTCCAATCCTTTCATTTTATCGAATACAAAACCAAATAGATTCATAGATCATGATTTAAATCAAGGGAAATGTTAACCTTCTTATTTCTCAATCTTGTAATCATATAGGCCAAAATCTCATTTTTGCGCAAGGGTTATTCCAATACTTTTATTTTACCGAATAAAAAACCAAAGAGGTTCACAAAACATGCTTTAAATCAAGCGACAAATTCAACCTTCCCATTTATCAAATTTGCCACCATATAGGCTAATATTTCATTTTCGCGACAAGGGTCATCCCTATACTTTATATTTACCGAATTTAGAACCAAATAGGTTCAAATATCATCTTTCGCACCAAAGAACGTCGAGGGACAAGCTCAACCTTCATACATATATCAAACATATAACCATATAGGCTAAAATCTCATTTTTACGCAAGGGTCGTTCCAATACTTTCATTTTATCGAATACAAAACCAAATAGATTCATAGATCATGATTTAAATCAAGGGAAATGTTAACCTTCTTATTTCTCAAACTTGTAATCATATAGGCCAAAATCTCATTTTTGCGCAAGGGTTATTCCAATACTTTTATTTTACCGAATACAAAACCAAAGAGGTTCACAAAACATGCTTTAAATCAAGCGACAAATTCAACCTTCCCATTTATCAAATTTGCCACCATATAGGCTAATATTTCATTTTCGCGACAAGGGTCATCCCTATACTTTATATTTACCGAATTTAGAACCAAATAGGTACAAATATCATGTTTCGCATCAATGGACATCGAGGGACAAGTTCAACCGTCATATTTATCAAACATGTAACCATATAGGCTACAATCTCATTTTTGCACAAGGGTCATTCTAATACGTTCATATTACCGAATACATAACCAAATAGGTTCACAAATCATGCTTTAAATCAAGGGACAAATTCAACCTTAACATTTATCAAATTTGCAACCATATAGGATAATATCTCATTGTCGCGTTAAGGGTCATCCCAATACTTTATATTTACCGAATTTAGAACCAAATAGGTTCCAATATCATCTTTCGCACCAAGGGACATCGAGGGACAAGCTCAACCTTCATATATATCAAACAAATAACCATATAGGCTAAAATCTCATTTTTGCGCAAGGGTCTTCCCAATACTTTATATTTAACGAATTTAGAACCAAATAGGTTCAAATATCATCTTTCGCACCAAGGGACATCGAGGGACAAGCTCAACCTTCATATATATATATATCAAACAAATAACCATATAGGCTAATAATATCTCATTTTCGCAACAAGGGTCATTCCAATACATTATATTTACCAAATTTAGAACCAAAAAGGTTCAAATATCATCTTTCGCACCAAAGAACGTCGAGGGACAAGCTCAACCTTCATACATATATCAAACATATAACCATATAGGCTAAAATCTCATTTTTACGCAAGGGTCGTTCCAATACTTTCATTTTATCGAATACAAAACCAAATAGATTCATAGATCATGATTTAAATCAAGGGAAATGTTAACCTTCTTATTTCTCAAACTTGTAATCATATAGGCCAAAATCTCATTTTTGCGCAAGGGTTATTCCAATACTTTTATTTTACCGAATAAAAAACCAAAGAGGTTCACAAAACATGCTTTAAATCAAGCGACAAATTCAACCTTCCCATTTATCAAATTTGCCACCATATAGGCTAATATTTCATTTTCGCGACAAGGGTCATCCCTATACTTTATATTTACCGAATTTAGAACCAAATAGGTTCAAATATCATGTTTCGCACCAAGAGACATCGAGGGACAAGCTCAACCTTCATATTTATCAAACATGTAACCATATAGGCTACAATCTCATTTTTGCACAGGGACATTCTAATGCTTTCATTTTACCGAATACATAACCAAATAGGTTCACAAATCATGCTTTAAATCAAGGGACAAATTCAACCTTCACATTTATCAAATTTGCAACCATATAGGCTAATATCTCTTTTTCGCAACAAAGGTCATCCCAATACTTTATATTTACCGAATTTAGAAACAAATAGGTTCAAATATCATGTTTCGCATCAAGGGACATCGAGGGACAAGCTCAACCTTCATATTTATCAAACATGTAACCATATAGGCTACAATCTCATTTTTGCACAAGGGTCATTCTAATACGTTCATATTACCGAATACATAACCAAATAGGTTCACAAATCATCCTTTTAATCAAGGGACAAATTCAACCTTACCATTTATCAAATTTGCAACCATATAGGATAATATCTCATTGTCGCGTCAAGGGTCATCCCAATACTTTATATTTACCGAATTTAGAACCAAATAGGTTCAAATATCATGTTTCGCACCAAGAGACATCGAGGGACAAGCTCAACCTTCATATTTATCAAACATGTAACCATATAGGCTACAATCTCATTTTTGCACAAGGGACATTCTAATGCTTTCATTTTACCGAATACATAACCAAATAGGTTCACAAATCATGCTTTAAATCAAGGGACAAATTCAACCTTCACATTTATCAAATTTGCAACCATATAGGCTATCTCTTTTTCGCAACAAAGGTCATCCCAATAATTTATATTTACCGAATTTAGAAACAAATAGGTTCAAATATCATGTTTCGCATCAAGGGACATCGAGGGACAAGCTCAACCTTCATATTTATCAAACATGTAACCATATAGGCTACAATCTCATTTTTGCACATGGGTCATTCTAATACGTTCATATTATCGAATACATAACCAAATAGGTTCACAAATCATCCTTTAAATCAAGGGACAAATTCAACCTTACCATTTATCAAATTTGCAACGATATAGGATAATATCTCATTGTCGCGTCAAGGGTCATCCCAATACTTTATATTTACCGAATTTAGAACCAAATAGGTTCCAATATCATGTTTCGCATCAAGGGACATCGAGGGACAAGCTCAACCTTCATATTTATCAAACATGTAACCACATAGGCTACAATCTCATTTTTGCACAAGGGTCATTCTAATACTGTCATATTACCGAATACGTAACCAAATAGGTTCACCAATCATGCTTTAAATCAAGGGACAAATTCAACCTTCCCATTTATCAAATTTGCAACCATATAGGCTAATATCTCATTTTCGCGACAAGGGTCATCCCAATACTTTATATTTACCGAATTTAGAACCAAATAGGTACAAATATCATGTTTCGCATCAATGGACATCGAGGGACAAGTTCAACCTTCATATTTATCAAAGATGTAACCATATAGGCTACAATCTTATTTTTGCACAAGGGTCATTCTAATACGTTCATATTACCGAATACATAACCAAATAGGTTCACAAATCATGCTTTAAATCAAGGGACAAATTCAACCTTAACATTTATCAAATTTGCAACCATATAGGATAATATCTCATTGTCGTGTGAAGGGTCATCCCAATACTTTATATTTACCGAATTTAGAACCAAATAGGTTCCAATATCATCTT
The DNA here is from genome assembly GCA_958299785.1 of Medicago lupulina. Taxonomy (NCBI): domain Eukaryota; kingdom Viridiplantae; phylum Streptophyta; class Magnoliopsida; order Fabales; family Fabaceae; genus Medicago; species Medicago lupulina. The sequence continues at coordinate 37,752,407 of OY283142.1, forward strand.
TCGCACCAAGGGACATCGAGGGACAAGCTCAACCTTCATATATATATATATATCAAACAAATAACCATATAGGCTAATATCTCATTTTCGCGACAAGGGTCATTCCAATACGTTATATTTACCAAATTTAGAACCAAAAAGGTTCAAATATCATCTTTCGCACCAAAGAACGTCGAGGGACAAGCTCAACCTTCATACATATATCAAACATATAACCATATAGGCTAAAATCTCATTTTTACGCAAGGGTCGTTCCAATACTTTCATTTTATCGAATACAAAACCAAATAGATTCATAGATCATGATTTAAATCAAGGGAAATGTTAACCTTCTTATTTCTCAAACTTGTAATCATATAGGCCAAAATCTCATTTTTGCGCAAGGGTTATTCCAATACTTTTATTTTACCGAATACAAAACCAAAGAGGTTCACAAAACATGCTTTAAATCAAGCGACAAATTCAACCTTCCCATTTATCAAATTTGCCACCATATAGGCTAATATTTCATTTTCGCGACAAGGGTCATCCCTATACTTTATATTTACCGAATTTAGAACCAAATAGGTACAAATATCATGTTTCGCATCAACGGACATCGAGGGACAAGTTCAACCGTCATATTTATCAAACATGTAACCATATAGGCTACAATCTCATTTTTGCACAAGGGTCATTCTAATACGTTCATATTACCGAATACATAACCAAATAGGTTCACAAATCATGCTTTAAATCAAGGGACAAATTCAACCTTAACATTTATCAAATTTGCAACCATATAGGATAATATCTCATTGTCGCGTTAAGGGTCATCCCAATACTTTATATTTACCGAATTTAGAACCAAATAGGTTCCAATATCATCTTTCGCACCAAGGGACATCGAGGGACAAGCTCAACCTTCATATATATCAAACAAATAACCATATAGGCTAAAATCTCATTTTTGCGCAAGGGTCTTCCCAATACTTTATATTTAACGAATTTAGAACCAAATAGGTTCAAATATCATCTTTCGCACCAAGGGACATCGAGGGACAAGCTCAACCTTCATATATATATATCAAACAAATAACCATATAGGCTAATAATATCTCATTTTCGCAACAAGGGTCATTCCAATACATTATATTTACCAAATTTAGAACCAAAAAGGTTCAAATATCATCTTTCGCACCAAAGAACGTCGAGGGACAAGCTCAACCTTCATACATATATCAAACATATAACCATATAGGCTAAAATCTCATTTTTACGCAAGGGTCGTTCCAATACTTTCATTTTATCGAATACAAAACCAAATAGATTCATAGATCATGATTTAAATCAAGGGAAATGTTAACCTTCTTATTTCTCAAACTTGTAATCATATAGGCCAAAATCTCATTTTTGCGCAAGGGTTATTCCAATACTTTTATTTTACCGAATAAAAAACCAAAGTGGTTCACAAAACATGCTTTAAATCAAGCGACAAATTCAACCTTCCCATTTATCAAATTTGCCACCATATAGGCTAATATTTCATTTTCGCGACAAGGGTCATCCCTATACTTTATATTTACCGAATTTAGAACCAAATAGGTTCAAATATCATGTTTCGCACCAAGAGACATCGAGGGACAAGCTCAACCTTCATATTTATCAAACATGTAACCATATAGGCTACAATCTCATTTTTGCACAGGGACATTCTAATGCTTTCATTTTACCGAATACATAACCAAATAGGTTCACAAATCATGCTTTAAATCAAGGGACAAATTCAACCTTCACATTTATCAAATTTGCAACCATATAGGCTAATATCTCTTTTTCCCAACAAAGGTCATCCCAATACTTTATATTTACCGAATTTAGAAACAAATAGGTTCAAATATCATGTTTCGCATCAAGGGACATCGAGGGACAAGCTCAACCTTCATATTTATCAAACATGTAACCATATAGGCTACAATCTCATTTTTGCACAAGGGTCATTCTAATACGTTCATATTACCGAATACATAACCAAATAGGTTCACAAATCATCCTTTAAATCAAGGGACAAATTCAACCTTACCATTTATCAAATTTGCAACCATATAGGATAATATCTCATTGTCGCGTCAAGGGTCATCCCAATACTTTATATTTACCGAATTTAGAACCAAATAGGTTCAAATATCATGTTTCGCACCAAGAGACATCGAGGGACAAGCTCAACCTTCATATTTATCAAACATGTAACCATATAGGCTACAATCTCATTTTTGCACAAGGGACATTCTAATGCTTTCATTTTACCGAATACATAACCAAATAGGTTCACAAATCATGCTTTAAATCAAGGGACAAATTCAACCTTCACATTTATCAAATTTGCAACCATATAGGCTAATATCTCTTTTTCGCAACAAAGGTCATCCCAATAATTTATATTTACCGAATTTAGAAACAAATAGGTTCAAATATCATGTTTCGCATCAAGGGACATCGAGGGACAAGCTCAACCTTCATATTTATCAAACATGTAACCATATAGGCTACAATCTCATTTTTGCACATGGGTCATTCTAATACGTTCATATTATCGAATACATAACCATAGGTTCACAAATCATCCTTTAAATCAAGGGACAAATTCAACCTTACCATTTATCAAATTTGCAACCATATAGGATAATATCTCATTGTCGCGTCAAGGGTCATCCCAATACTTTATATTTACCGAATTTAGAACCAAATAGGTTCCAATATCATGTTTCGCATCAAGGGACATCGAGGGACAAGCTCAACCTTCATATTTATCAAACATGTAACCACATAGGCTACAATCTCATTTTTGCACAAGGGTCATTCTAATACTGTCATATTACCGAATACGTAACCAAATAGGTTCACCAATCATGCTTTAAATCAAGGGACAAATTCAACCTTCCCATTTATCAAATTTGCAACCATATAGGCTAATATCTCATTTTCGCGACAAGGGTCATCCCAATACTTTATATTTACCGAATTTAGAACCAAATAGGTACAAATATCATGTTTCGCATCAATGGACATCGAGGGACAAGTTCAACCTTCATATTTATCAAACATGTAACCATATAGGCTACAATCTCATTTTTGCACAAGGGTCATTCTAATACGTTCATATTACCGAATACATAACCAAATAGGTTCACAAATCATGCTTTAAATCAAGGGACAAATTCAACCTTAACATTTATCAAATTTGCAACCATATAGGATAATATCTCATTGTCGTGTGAAGGGTCATCCCAATACTTTATATTTACCGAATTTAGAACCAAATAGGTTCCAATGTCATCTTTCGCACCAAGGGACATCGAGGGACAAGCTCAACCTTCATATATATATATATATCAAACAAATAACCATATAGGCTAATATCTCATTTTCGCGACAAGGGTCATTCCAATACGTTATATTTACCAAATTTAGAACCAAAAAGGTTCAAATATCATCTTTCGCACCAAAGAACGTCGAGGGACAAGCTCAACCTTCATACATATATCAAACATATAACCATATAGGCTAAAATCTCATTTTTACGCAAGGGTCGTTCCAATACTTTCATTTTATCGAATACAAAACCAAATAGATTCATAGATCATGATTTAAATCAAGGGAAATGTTAACCTTCTTATTTCTCAAACTTGTAATCATATAGGCCAAAATCTCATTTTTGCGCAAGGGTTATTCCAATACTTTTATTTTACCGAATACAAAACCAAAGAGGTTCACAAAACATGCTTTAAATCAAGCGACAAATTCAACCTTCCCATTTATCAAATTTGCCACCATATAGGCTAATATTTCATTTTCGCGACAAGGGTCATCCCTATACTTTATATTTACCGAATTTAGAACCAAATAGGTACAAATATCATGTTTCGCATCAATGGACATCGAGGGACAAGTTCAACCGTCATATTTATCAAACATGTAACCATATAGCCTACAATCTCATTTTTGCACAAGGGTCATTCTAATACGTTCATATTACCGAATACATAACCAAATAGGTTCACAAATCATGCTTTAAATCAAGGGACAAATTCAACCTTAACATTTATCAAATTTGCAACCATATAGGATAATATCTCATTGTCGCGTTAAGGGTCATCCCAATACTTTATATTTACCGAATTTAGAACCAAATAGGTTCCAATATCATCTTTCGCACCAAGGGACATCGAGGGACAAGCTCAACCTTCATATATATCAAACAAATAACCATATAGGCTAAAATCTCATTTTTGCGCAAGGGTCTTCCCAATACTTTATATTTAACGAATTTAGAACCAAATAGGTTCAAATATCATCTTTCGCACCAAGGGACATCGAGGGACAAGCTCAACCTTCATATATATATATCAAACAAATAACCATATAGGCTAATAATATCTCATTTTCGCGACAAGGGTCATTCCAATACGTTATATTTACCAAATTTAGAACCAAAAAGGTTCAAATATCATCTTTCGCACCAAAGAACGTCGAGGGACAAGCTCAACCTTCATACATATATCAAACATATAACCATATAGGCTAAAATCTCATTTTTACGCAAGGGTCGTTCCAATACTTTCATTTTATCGAATACAAAACCAAATAGATTCATAGATCATGATTTAAATCAAGGGAAATGTTAACCTTCTTATTTCTCAATCTTGTAATCATATAGGCCAAAATCTCATTTTTGCGCAAGGGTTATTCCAATACTTTTATTTTACCGAATACAAAACCAAAGAGGTTCACAAAACATGCTTTAAATCAAGCGACAAATTCAACCTTCCCATTTATCAAATTTGCCACCATATAGGCTAATATTTCATTTTCGCGACAAGGGTCATCCCTATACTTTATATTTACCGAATTTAGAACCAAATAGGTTCAAATATCATGTTTCGCACCAAGAGACATCGAGGGACAACCTCAACCTTCATATTTATCAAACATGTAACCATATAGGCTACAATCTCATTTTTGCACAGGGACATTCTAATGCTTTCATTTTACCGAATACATAACCAAATAGGTTCACAAATCATGCTTTAAATCAAGGGACAAATTCAACCTTCACATTTATCAAATTTGCAACCATATAGGCTAATATCTCTTTTTCCCAACAAAGGTCATCCCAATACTTTATATTTACCGAATTTAGAAACAAATAGGTTCAAATATCATGTTTCGCATCAAGGGACATCGAGGGACAAGCTCAACCTTCATATTTATCAAACATGTAACCATATAGGCTACAATCTCATTTTTGCACAAGGGTCATTCTAATATGTTCATATTACCGAATACATAACCAAATAGGTTCACAAATCATCCTTTAAATCAAGGGACAAATTCAACCTTACCATTTATCAAATTTGCAACCATATAGGATAATATCTCATTGTCGCGTCAAGGGTCATCCCAATACTTTATATTTTCCGAATTTAGAAGCAAATAGGTTCAAATATCATGTTTCGCACAAAGAGACATCGAGGGACAAGCTCAACCTTCATATTTATCAAACATGTAACCATATAGGCTACAATCTCATTTTTGCACAAGGGACATTCTAATGCTTTCATTTTACCGAATACATAACCAAATAGGTTCACAAATCATGCTTTAAATCAAGGGACAAATTCAACCTTCACATTTATCAAATTTGCAACCATATAGGCTAATATCTCTTTTTCGCAACAAAGGTCATCCCAATACTTTATATTTACCGAATTTAGAAACAAATAGGTTCAAATATCATGTTTCGCATCAAGGGACATCGAGGGACAAGCTCAACCTTCACATTTATCAAATTTGCAACCATATAGGCTAATATCTCTTTTTCGCAACAAAGGTCATCCCAATACTTTATATTTACCGAATTTAGAAACAAATAGGTTCAAATATCATGTTTCACATCAAGGGACATCGAGGGACAAGCTCAACCTTCATATTTATCAAACATGTAACCATATAGGCTACAATCTCATTTTTGCACAAGGGTCATTCTAATACGTTCATATTACCGAATACATAACCAAATAGTTTCACAAATCATCCTTTAAATCAAGGGACAAATTCAACCTTACCATTTATCAAATTTGCAACCATATAGGATAATATCTCATTGTCGCGTCAAGGGTCATCCCAATACTTTATATTTACCGAATTTAGAACCAAATAGGTTCCAATATCATGTTTCGCATCAAGGGACATCGAGGGACAAGCTCAACCTTCATATTTATCAAACATGTAACCACATAGGCTACAATCTCATTTTTGCACAAGGGTCATTCTAATACTTTCATATTACCGAATACGTAACCAAATAGGTTCACAAATCATGCTTATAATCAAGGGACAAATTCAACCTTCCCATTTATCAAATTTGCAACCATATAGGCTAATATCTCATTTTGGCGACAAGGGTCATCCCAATACTTTATATTTACCGAATTTAGAACCAAATAGGTACAAATATCATGTTTCGCATCAATGGACATCGAGGGACAAGTTCAACCTTCATATTTATCAAACATGTAACCATATAGGCTACAATCTCATTTTTGCACAAGGGTCATTCTAATACGTTCATATTACCGAATACATAACCAAATACGTTCACAAATCATGCTTTAAATCAAGGGACAAATTCAACCTTAACATTTATCAAATTTGCAACCATATAGGATAATATCTCATTGTCGCGTTAAGGGTCATCCCAATACTTTATATTTACCGAATTTAGAACCAAATAGGTTCCAATATCATCTTTCGCACCAAGGGACATCGAGGGACAAGCTCAACCTTCATATATATCAAACAAATAACCATATAGGCTAAAATCTCATTTTTGCGCAAGGGTCTTCCCAATACTTTATATTTAACGAATTTAGAACCAAATAGGTTCAAATATCATGTTTCGCATCAAGGGACATCGAGGGACAAGCTCAACCTTCACATTTATCAAATTTGCAACCATATAGGCTAATATCTCTTTTTCGCAACAAAGGTCATCCCAATACTTTATATTTACCGAATTTAGAAACAAATAGGTTCAAATATCATGTTTCGCATCAAGGGACATCGAGGGACAAGTTCAACCTTCACATTTATCAAATTTGCAACCATATAGGCTAATATCTCTTTTTCGCAACAAAGGTCATCCCAATACTTTATATTTACCGAATTTAGAAACAAATAGGTTCAAATATCATGTTTCACATCAAGGGACATCGAGGGACAAGCTCAACCTTCATATTTATCAAACATGTAACCATATAGGCTACAATCTCATTTTTGCACAAGGGTCATTCTAATACGTTCATATTACCGAATACATAACCAAATAGTTTCACAAATCATCCTTTAAATCAAGGGACAAATTCAACCTTAACATTTATCAAATTTGCAACCATATAGGATAATATCTCATTGTCGCGTTAAGGGTCATCCCAATACTTTATATTTACCGAATTTAGAACCAAATAGGTTCCAATATCATCTTTCGCACCAAGGGACATCGAGGGACAAGCTCAACCTTCATATATATCAAACAAATAACCATATAGGCTAAAATCTCATTTTTGCGCAAGGGTCTTCCCAATACTTTATATTTAACGAATTTAGAACCAAATAGGTTCAAATATCATGTTTCGCATCAAGGGACATCGAGGGACAAGCTCAACCTTCACATTTATCAAATTTGCAACCATATAGGCTAATATCTCTTTTTCGCAACAAAGGTCATCCCAATACTTTATATTTACCGAATTTAGAAACAAATAGGTTCAAATATCATGTTTCGCATCAAGGGACATCGAGGGACAAGCTCAACCTTCATATTTATCAAACATGTAACCACATAGGCTACAATCTCATTTTTGCACAAGGGTCATTCTAATACTGTCATATTACCGAATACGTAACCAAATAGGTTCACCAATCATGCTTTAAATCAAGGGACAAATTCAACCTTCCCATTTATCAAATTTGCAACCATATAGGCTAATATCTCATTTTCGCGACAAGGGTCATCCCAATACTTTATATTTACCGAATTTAGAACCAAATAGGTACAAATATCATGTTTCGCATCAATGGACATCGAGGGACAAGTTCAACCTTCATATTTATCAAACATGTAACCATATAGGCTACAATCTCATTTTTGCACAAGGGTCATTCTAATACGTTCATATTACCGAATACATAACCAAATAGGTTCACAAATCATGCTTTAAATCAAGGGACAAATTCAACCTTAACATTTATCAAATTTGCAACCATATAGGATAATATCTCATTGTCGCGTGAAGGGTCATCCCAATACTTTATATTTACCGAATTTAGAACCAAATAGGTTCCAATATCATCTTTCGCACCAAGGGACATCGAGGGACAAGCTCAACCTTCATATATATATATATATCAAACAAATAACCATATAGGCTAATATCTCATTTTCGCGACAAGGGTCATTCCAATACGTTATATTTACCAAATTTAGAACCAAAAAGGTTCAAATATCATCTTTCGCACCAAAGAACGTCGAGGGACAAGCTCAACCTTCATACATATATCAAACATATAACCATATAGGCTAAAATCTCATTTTTACGCAAGGGTCGTTCCAATACTTTCATTTTATCGAATACAAAACCAAATAGATTCATAGATCATGATTTAAATCAAGGGAAATGTTAACCTTCTTATTTCTCAAACTTGTAATCATATAGGCCAAAATCTCATTTTTGCGCAAGGGTTATTCCAATACTTTTATTTTACCGAATAAAAAACCAAAGACGTTCACAAAACATGCTTTAAATCAAGCGACAAATTCAACCTTCCCATTTATCAAATTTGCCACCATATAGGCTAATATTTCATTTTCGCGACAAGGGTCATCCCTATACTTTATATTTACCGAATTTAGAACCAAATAGGTTCAAATATCATGTTTCGCACCAAGAGACATCGAGGGACAAGCTCAACCTTCATATTTATCAAACATGTAACCATATAGGCTACAATCTCATTTTTGCACAGGGACATTCTAATGCTTTCATTTTACCGAATACATAACCAAATAGGTTCACAAATCATGCTTTAAATCAAGGGACAAATTCAACCTTCACATTTATCAAATTTGCAACCATATAGGCTAATATCTCTTTTTCCCAACAAAGGTCATCCCAATACTTTATATTTACCGAATTTAGAAACAAATAGGTTCAAATATCATGTTTCGCATCAAGGGACATCGAGGGACAAGCTCAACCTTCATATTTATCAAACATGTAACCATATAGGCTACAATCTCATTTTTGCACAAGGGTCATTCTAATACGTTCATATTACCGAATACATAACCAAATAGGTTCACAAATCATCCTTTAAATCAAGGGACAAATTCAACCTTACCATTTATCAAATTTGCAACCATATAGGATAATATCTCATTGTCGCGTCAAGGGTCATCCCAATACTTTATATTTTCCGAATTTAGAAGCAAATAGGTTCAAATATCATGTTTCGCACAAAGAGACATCGAGGGACAAGCTCAACCTTCATATTTATCAAACATGTAACCATATAGGCTACAATCTCATTTTTGCACAAGGGACATTCTAATGCTTTCATTTTACCGAATACATAACCAAATAGGTTCACAAATCATGCTTTAAATCAAGGGACAAATTCAACCTTCACATTTATCAAATTTGCAACCATATAGGCTAATATCTCTTTTTCGCAACAAAGGTCATCCCAATACTTTATATTTACCGAATTTAGAAACAAATAGGTTCAAATATCATGTTTCGCATCAAGGGACATCGAGGGACAAGCTCAACCTTCACATTTATCAAATTTGCAACCATATAGGCTAATATCTCTTTTTCGCAACAAAGGTCATCCCAATACTTTATATTTACCGAATTTAGAAACAAATAGGTTCAAATATCATGTTTCGCATCAAGGGACATCGAGGGACAAGCTCAACCTTCATATTTATCAAACATGTAACCATATAGGCTACAATCTCATTTTTGCACAAGGGTCATTCTAATACGTTCATATTACCGAATACATAACCAAATAGTTTCACAAATCATCCTTTAAATCAAGGGACAAATTCAACCTTACCATTTATCAAATTTGCAACCATATAGGATAATATCTCATTGTCGCGTCAAGGGTCATCCCAATACTTTATATTTACCGAATTTAGAACCAAATAGGTTCCAATATCATGTTTCGCATCAAGGGACATCGAGGGACAAGCTCAACCTTCATATTTATCAAACATGTAACCACATAGGCTACAATCTCATTTTTGCACAAGGGTCATTCTAATACTTTCATATTACCGAATACGTAACCAAATAGGTTCACAAATCATGCTTATAATCAAGGGACAAATTCAACCTTCCCATTTATCAAATTTGCAACCATATAGGCTAATATCTCATTTTGGCGACAAGGGTCATCCCAATACTTTATATTTACCGAATTTAGAACCAAATAGGTACAAATATCATGTTTCGCATCAATGGACATCGAGGGACAAGTTCAACCTTCATATTTATCAAACATGTAACCATATAGGCTACAATCTCATTTTTGCACAAGGGTCATTCTAATACGTTCATATTACCGAATACATAACCAAATACGTTCACAAATCATGCTTTAAATCAAGGGACAAATTCAACCTTAACATTTATCAAATTTGCAACCATATAGGATAATATCTCATTGTCGCGTTAAGGGTCATCCCAATACTTTATATTTACCGAATTTAGAACCAAATAGGTTCCAATATCATCTTTCGCACCAAGGGACATCGAGGGACAAGCTCAACCTTCATATATATCAAACAAATAACCATATAGGCTAAAATCTCATTTTTGCGCAAGGGTCTTCCCAATACTTTATATTTAACGAATTTAGAACCAAATAGGTTCAAATATCATGTTTCGCATCAAGGGACATCGAGGGACAAGCTCAACCTTCACATTTATCAAATTTGCAACCATATAGGCTAATATCTCTTTTTCGCAACAAAGGTCATCCCAATACTTTATATTTACCGAATTTAGAAACAAATAGGTTCAAATATCATGTTTCGCATCAAGGGACATCGAGGGACAAGCTCAACCTTCATATTTATCAAACATGTAACCACATAGGCTACAATCTCATTTTTGCACAAGGGTCATTCTAATACTGTCATATTACCGAATACGTAACCAAATAGGTTCACCAATCATGCTTTAAATCAAGGGACAAATTCAACCTTCCCATTTATCAAATTTGCAACCATATAGGCTAATATCTCATTTTCGCGACAAGGGTCATCCCAATACTTTATATTTACCGAATTTAGAATCAAATAGGTACAAATATCATGTTTCGCATCAATGGACATCGAGGGACAAGTTCAACCTTCATATTTATCAAACATGTAACCATATAGGCTACAATCTCATTTTTGCACAAGGGTCATTCTAATACGTTCATATTACCGAATACATAACCAAATAGGTTCACAAATCATGCTTTAAATCAAGGGACAAATTCAACCTTAACATTTATCAAATTTGCAACCATATAGGATAATATCTCATTGTCGCGTGAAGGGTCATCCCAATACTTTATATTTACCGAATTTAGAACCAAATAGGTTCCAATATCATCTTTCGCACCAAGGGACATCGAGGGACAAGCTCAACCTTCATATATATATATATATATATCAAACAAATAACCATATAGGCTAATATCTCATTTTCGCGACAAGGGTCATTCCAATACGTTATATTTACCAAATTTAGAACCAAAAAGGTTCAAATATCATCTTTCGCACCAAAGAACGTCGAGGGACAAGCTCAACCTTCATACATATATCAAACATATAACCATATAGGCTAAAATCTCATTTTTACGCAAGGGTCGTTCCAATACTTTCATTTTATCGAATACAAAACCAAATAGATTCATAGATCATGATTTAAATCAAGGGAAATGTTAACCTTCTTATTTCTCAAACTTGTAATCATATAGGCCAAAATCTCATTTTTGCGCAAGGGTTATTCCAATACTTTTATTTTACCGAATAAAAAACCAAAGACGTTCACAAAACATGCTTTAAATCAAGCGACAAATTCAACCTTCCCATTTATCAAATTTGCCACCATATAGGCTAATATTTCATTTTCGCGACAAGGGTCATCCCTATACTTTATATTTACCGAATTTAGAACCAAATAGGTTCAAATATCATGTTTCGCACCAAGAGACATCGAGGGACAAGCTCAACCTTCATATTTATCAAACATGTAACCATATAGGCTACAATCTCATTTTTGCACAGGGACATTCTAATGCTTTCATTTTACCGAATACATAACCAAATAGGTTCACAAATCATGCTTTAAATCAAGGGACAAATTCAACCTTCACATTTATCAAATTTGCAACCATATAGGCTAATATCTCTTTTTCCCAACAAAGGTCATCCCAATACTTTATATTTACCGAATTTAGAAACAAATAGGTTCAAATATCATGTTTCGCATCAAGGGACATCGAGGGACAAGCTCAACCTTCATATTTATCAAACATGTAACCATATAGGCTACAATCTCATTTTTGCACAAGGGTCATTCTAATACGTTCATATTACCGAATACATAACCAAATAGGTTCACAAATCATCCTTTAAATCAAGGGACAAATTCAACCTTACCATTTATCAAATTTGCAACCATATAGGATAATATCTCATTGTCGCGTCAAGGGTCATCCCAATACTTTATATTTTCCGAATTTAGAAGCAAATAGGTTCAAATATCATGTTTCGCACAAAGAGACATCGAGGGACAAGCTCAACCTTCATATTTATCAAACATGTAACCATATAGGCTACAATCTCATTTTTGCACAAGGGACATTCTAATGCTTTCATTTTACCGAATACATAACCAAATAGGTTCACAAATCATGCTTTAAATCAAGGGACAAATTCAACCTTCACATTTATCAAATTTGCAACCATATAGGCTAATATCTCTTTTTCGCAACAAAGGTCATCCCAATACTTTATATTTACCGAATTTAGAAACAAATAGGTTCAAATATCATGTTTCGCATCAAGGGACATCGAGGGACAAGCTCAACCTTCACATTTATCAAATTTGCAACCATATAGGCTAATATCTCTTTTTCGCAACAAAGGTCATCCCAATACTTTATATTTACCGAATTTAGAAACAAATAGGTTCAAATATCATGTTTCGCATCAAGGGACATCGAGGGACAAGCTCAACCTTCATATTTATCAAACATGTAACCATATAGGCTACAATCTCATTTTTGCACAAGGGTCATTCTAATACGTTCATATTACCGAATACATAACCAAATAGTTTCACAAATCATCCTTTAAATCAAGGGACAAATTCAACCTTACCATTTATCAAATTTGCAACCATATAGGATAATATCTCATTGTCGCGTCAAGGGTCATCCCAATACTTTATATTTACCGAATTTAGAACCAAATAGGTTCCAATATCATGTTTCGCATCAAGGGACATCGAGGGACAAGCTCAACCTTCATATTTATCAAACATGTAACCACATAGGCTACAATCTCATTTTTGCACAAGGGTCATTCTAATACTTTCATATTACCGAATACGTAACCAAATAGGTTCACAAATCATGCTTATAATCAAGGGACAAATTCAACCTTCCCATTTATCAAATTTGCAACCATATAGGCTAATATCTCATTTTGGCGACAAGGGTCATCCCAATACTTTATATTTACCGAATTTAGAACCAAATAGGTACAAATATCATGTTTCGCATCAATGGACATCGAGGGACAAGTTCAACCTTCATATTTATCAAACATGTAACCATATAGGCTACAATCTCATTTTTGCACAAGGGTCATTCTAATACGTTCATATTACCGAATACATAACCAAATACGTTCACAAATCATGCTTTAAATCAAGGGACAAATTCAACCTTAACATTTATCAAATTTGCAACCATATAGGATAATATCTCATTGTCGCGTTAAGGGTCATCCCAATACTTTATATTTACCGAATTTAGAACCAAATAGGTTCCAATATCATCTTTCGCACCAAGGGACATCGAGGGACAAGCTCAACCTTCATATATATCAAACAAATAACCATATAGGCTAAAATCTCATTTTTGCGCAAGGGTCTTCCCAATACTTTATATTTAACGAATTTAGAACCAAATAGGTTCAAATATCATGTTTCGCATCAAGGGACATCGAGGGACAAGCTCAACCTTCACATTTATCAAATTTGCAACCATATAGGCTAATATCTCTTTTTCGCAACAAAGGTCATCCCAATACTTTATATTTACCGAATTTAGAAACAAATAGGTTCAAATATCATGTTTCGCATCAAGGGACATCGAGGGACAAGCTCAACCTTCATATTTATCAAACATGTAACCACATAGGCTACAATCTCATTTTTGCACAAGGGTCATTCTAATACTGTCATATTACCGAATACGTAACCAAATAGGTTCACCAATCATGCTTTAAATCAAGGGACAAATTCAACCTTCCCATTTAACAAATTTGCAACCATATAGGCTAATATCTCATTTTCGCGACAAGGGTCATCCCAATACTTTATATTTACCGAATTTAGAACCAAATAGGTACAAATATCATGTTTCGCATCAATGGACATCGAGGGACAAGTTCAACCTTCATATTTATCAAACATGTAACCATATAGGCTACAATCTCATTTTTGCACAAGGGTCATTCTAATACGTTCATATTACCGAATACATAACCAAATAGGTTCACAAATCATGCTTTAAATCAAGGGACAAATTCAACCTTAACATTTATCAAATTTGCAACCATATAGGATAATATCTCATTGTCGCGTGAAGGGTCATCCCAATACTTTATATTTACCGAATTTAGAACCAAATAGGTTCCAATATCATCTTTCGCACCAAGGGACATCGAGGGACAAGCTCAACCTTCATATATATATATATATATATATCAAACAAATAACCATATAGGCTAATATCTCATTTTCGCGACAAGGGTCATTCCAATACGTTATATTTACCAAATTTAGAACCAAAAAGGTTCAAATATCATCTTTCGCACCAAAGAACGTCGAGGGACAAGCTCAACCTTCATACATATATCAAACATATAACCATATAGGCTAAAATCTCATTTTTACGCAAGGGTCGTTCCAATACTTTCATTTTATCGAATACAAAACCAAATAGATTCATAGATCATGATTTAAATCAAGGGAAATGTTAACCTTCTTATTTCTCAAACTTGTAATCATATAGGCCAAAATCTCATTTTTGCGCAAGGGTTATTCCAATACTTTTATTTTACCGAATACAAAACCAAAGAGGTTCACAAAACATGCTTTAAATCAAGCGACAAATTCAACCTTCCCATTTATCAAATTTGCCACCATATAGGCTAATATTTCATTTTCGCGACAAGGGTCATCCCTATACTTTATATTTACCGAATTTAGAACCAAATAGGTACAAATATCATGTTTCGCATCAATGGACATCGAGGGACAAGTTCAACCGTCATATTTATCAAACATGTAACCATATAGGCTACAATCTCATTTTTGCACAAGGGTCATTCTAATACGTTCATATTACCGAATACATAACCAAATAGGTTCACAAATCATGCTTTAAATCAAGGGACAAATTCAACCTTAACATTTATCAAATTTGCAACCATATAGGATAATATCTCATTGTCGCGTTAAGGGTCATCCCAATACTTTATATTTACCGAATTTAGAACCAAATAGGTTCCAATATCATCTTTCGCACCAAGGGACATCGAGGGACAAGCTCAACCTTCATATAAATCAAACAAATAACCATATAGGCTAAAATCTCATTTTTGCGCAAGGGTCTTCCCAATACTTTATATTTAACGAATTTAGAACCAAATAGGTTCAAATATCATCTTTCGCACCAAGGGACATCGAGGGACAAGCTCAACCTTCATATATATATATCAAACAAATAACCATATAGGCTAATAATATCTCATTTTCGCGACAAGGGTCATTCCAATACATTATATTTACCAAATTTAGAACCAAAAAGGTTCAAATATCATCTTTCGCACCAAAGAACGTCGAGGGACAAGCTCAACCTTCATACATATATCAAACATATAACCATATAGGCTAAAATCTCATTTTTACGCAAGGGTCGTTCCAATACTTTCATTTTATCGAATACAAAACCAAATAGATTCATAGATCATGATTTAAATCAAGGAAAATGTTAACCTTCTTATTTCTCAAACTTGTAATCATATAGGCCAAAATCTCATTTTTGCGCAAGGGTTATTCCAATACTTTTATTTTACCGAATACAAAACCAAAGAGGTTCACAAAACATGCTTTAAATCAAGCGACAAATTCAACCTTCCCATTTATCAAATTTGCCACCATATAGGCTAATATTTCATTTTCGCGACAAGGGTCATCCCTATACTTTATATTTACCGAATTTAGAACCAAATAGGTTCAAATATCATGTTTCGCACCAAGAGACATCGAGGGACAAGCTCAACCTTCATATTTATCAAACATGTAACCATATAGGCTACAATCTCATTTTTGCACAGGGACATTCTAATGCTTTCATTTTACCGAATACATAACCAAATAGGTTCACAAATCATGCTTTAAATCAAGGGACAAATTCAACCTTCACATTTATCAAATTTGCAACCATATAGGCTAATATCTCTTTTTCGCAACAAAGGTCATCCCAATACTTTATATTTACCGAATTTAGAAACAAATAGGTTCAAATATCATGTTTCGCATCAAGGGACATCGAGGGACAAGCTCAACCTTCATATTTATCAAACATGTAACCATATAGGCTACAATCTCATTTTTGCACAAGGGTCATTCTAATACGTTCATATTACCGAATACATAACCAAATAGGTTCACAAATCATCCTTTAAATCAAGGGACAAATTCAACCTTACCATTTATCAAATTTGCAACCATATAGGATAATATCTCATTGTCGCGTCAAGGGTCATCCCAATACTTTATATTTTCCGAATTTAGAAGCAAATAGGTTCAAATATCATGTTTCGCACAAAGAGACATCGAGGGACAAGCTCAACCTTCATATTTATCAAACATGTAACCATATAGGCTACAATCTCATTTTTGCACAAGGGACATTCTAATGCTTTCATTTTACCGAATACATAACCAAATAGGTTCACAAATCATGCTTTAAATCAAGGGACAAATTCAACCTTCACATTTATCAAATTTGCAACCATATAGGCTAATATCTCTTTTTCGCAACAAAGGTCATCCCAATACTTTATATTTACCGAATTTAGAAACAAATAGGTTCAAATATCATGTTTCGCATCAAGGGACATCGAGGGACAAGCTCAACCTTCACATTTATCAAATTTGCAACCATATAGGCTAATATCTCTTTTTCGCAACAAAGGTCATCCCAATACTTTATATTTACCGAATTTAGAAACAAATAGGTTCAAATATCATGTTTCGCATCAAGGGACATCGAGGGACAAGCTCAACCTTCATATTTATCAAACATGTAACCATATAGGCTACAATCTCATTTTTGCACAAGGGTCATTCTAATACGTTCATATTACCGAATACATAACCAAATAGGTTCACAAATCATCCTTTAAATCAAGGGACAAATTCAACCTTACCATTTATCAAATTTGCAACCATATAGGATAATATCTCATTGTCGCGTCAAGGGTCATCCCAATACTTTATATTTACCGAATTTAGAACCAAATAGGTTCCAATATCATGTTTCGCATCAAGGGACATCGAGGGACAAGCTCAACCTTCATATTTATCAAACATGTAACCACATAGGCTACAATCTCATTTTTGCACAAGGGTCATTCTAATACTTTCATATTACCGAATACGTAACCAAATAGGTTCACAAATCATGCTTGTAATCAAGGGACAAATTCAACCTTCCCATTTATCAAATTTGCAACCATATAGGCTAATATCTCATTTTGGCGACAAGGGTCATCCCAATACTTTATATTTACCGAATTTAGAACCAAATAGGTACAAATATCATGTTTCGCATCAATGGACATCGAGGGACAAGTTCAACCTTCATATTTATCAAACATGTAACCATATAGGCTACAATCTCATTTTTGCACAAGGGTCATTCTAATACGTTCATATTACCGAATACATAACCAAATAGGTTCACAAATCATGCTTTAAATCAAGGGACAAATTCAACCTTAACATTTATCAAATTTGCAACCATATAGGATAATATCTCATTGTCGCGTTAAGGGTCATCCCAATACTTTATATTTACCGAATTTAGAACCAAATAGGTTCCAATATCATCTTTCGCACCAAGGGACATCGAGGGACAAGCTCAACCTTCATATATATCAAACAAATAACCATATAGGCTAAACTCTCATTTTTGCGCAAGGGTCATCCCAATACTTTATATTTAACGAATTTAGAACCAAATAGGTTCAAATATCATCTTTCGCACCAAGGGACATCGAGGGACAAGCTCAACCTTCATATATATATCAAACAAATAACCATATAGGCTAATATCTCATTTTCGCGACAAGGGTCATTCCAATTTATTATATTTACCAAATTTAGAACCAAAAAGGTTCAAATATCATCTTTCGCACCAAAGAACGTCGAGGGACAAGCTCAACCTTCATACATATATCAAACATATAACCATATAGGCTAAAATCTCATTTTTACGCAAGGGTCGTTCCAATACTTTCATTTTATCGAATACAAAACCAAATAGATTCATAGATCATGATTTAAATCAAGGAAAATGTTAACCTTCTTATTTCTCAAACTTGTAATCATATAGGCCAAAATCTCATTTTTGCGCAAGGGTTATTCCAATACTTTTATTTTACCGAATACAAAACCAAAGAGGTTCACAAAACATGCTTTAAATCAAGCGACAAATTCAACCTTCCCATTTATCAAATTTGCCACCATATAGGCTAATATTTCATTTTCGCGACAAGGGTCATCCCTATACTTTATATTTACCGAATTTAGAACCAAATAGGTTCAAATATCATGTTTCGCACCAAGAGACATCGAGGGACAAGCTCAACCTTCATATTTATCAAACATGTAACCATATAGGCTACAATCTCATTTTTGCACAGGGACATTCTAATGCTTTCATTTTACCGAATACATAACCAAATAGGTTCACAAATCATGCTTTAAATCAAGGGACAAATTCAACCTTCACATTTATCAAATTTGCAACCATATAGGCTAATATCTCTTTTTCGCAACAAAGGTCATCCCAATACTTTATATTTACCGAATTTAGAAACAAATAGGTTCAAATATCATGTTTCGCATCAAGGGACATCGAGGGACAAGCTCAACCTTCATATTTATCAAACATGTAACCATATAGGCTACAATCTCATTTTTGCACAAGGGTCATTCTAATACGTTCATATTACCGAATACATAACCAAATAGGTTCACAAATCATCCTTTAAATCAAGGGACAAATTCAACCTTACCATTTATCAAATTTGCAACCATATAGGATAATATCTCATTGTCGCGTCAAGGGTCATCCCAATACTTTATATTTTCCGAATTTAGAAGCAAATAGGTTCAAATATCATGTTTCGCACAAAGAGACATCGAGGGACAAGCTCAACCTTCATATTTATCAAACATGTAACCATATAGGCTACAATCTCATTTTTGCACAAGGGACATTCTAATGCTTTCATTTTACCGAATACATAACCAAATAGGTTCACAAATCATGCTTTAAATCAAGGGACAAATTCAACCTTCACATTTATCAAATTTGCAACCATATAGGCTAATATCTCTTTTTCGCAACAAAGGTCATCCCAATACTTTATATTTACCGAATTTAGAAACAAATAGGTTCAAATATCATGTTTCGCATCAAGGGACATCGAGGGACAAGCTCAACCTTCACATTTATCAAATTTGCAACCATATAGGCTAATATCTCTTTTTCGCAACAAAGGTCATCCCAATACTTTATATTTACCGAATTTAGAAACAAATAGGTTCAAATATCATGTTTCGCATCAAGGGACATCGAGGGACAAGCTCAACCTTCATATTTATCAAACATGTAACCATATAGGCTACAATCTCATTTTTGCACAAGGGTCATTCTAATACGTTCATATTACCGAATACATAACCAAATAGGTTCACAAATCATCCTTTAAATCAAGGGACAAATTCAACCTTACCATTTATCAAATTTGCAACCATATAGGATAATATCTCATTGTCGCGTCAAGGGTCATCCCAATACTTTATATTTACCGAATTTAGAACCAAATAGGTTCCAATATCATGTTTCGCATCAAGGGACATCGAGGGACAAGCTCAACCTTCATATTTATCAAACATGTAACCACATAGGCTACAATCTCATTTTTGCACAAGGGTCATTCTAATACTTTCATATTACCGAATACGTAACCAAATAGGTTCACAAATCATGCTTATAATCAAGGGACAAATTCAACCTTCCCATTTATCAAATTTGCAACCATATAGGCTAATATCTCATTTTGGCGACAAGGGTCATCCCAATACTTTATATTTACCGAATTTAGAACCAAATAGGTACAAATATCATGTTTCGCATCAATGGACATCGAGGGACAAGTTCAACCTTCATATTTATCAAACATGTAACCATATAGGCTACAATCTCATTTTTGCACAAGGGTCATTCTAATACGTTCATATTACCGAATACATAACCAAATAGGTTCACAAATCATGCTTTAAATCAAGGGACAAATTCAACCTTAACATTTATCAAATTTGCAACCATATAGGATAATATCTCATTGTCGCGTTAAGGGTCATCCCAATACTTTATATTTACCGAATTTAGAACCAAATAGGTTCCAATATCATCTTTCGCACCAAGGGACATCGAGGGACAAGCTCAACCTTCATATATATCAAACAAATAACCATATAGGCTAAACTCTCATTTTTGCGCAAGGGTCATCCCAATACTTTATATTTAACGAATTTAGAACCAAATAGGTTCAAATATCATCTTTCGCACCAAGGGACATCGAGGGACAAGCTCAACCTTCATATATATATCAAACAAATAACCATATAGGCTAATATCTCATTTTCGCGACAAGGGTCATTCCAATTTATTATATTTACCAAATTTAGAACCAAAAAGGTTCAAATATCATCTTTCGCACCAAAGAACGTCGAGGGACAAGCTCAACCTTCATACATATATCAAACATATAACCATATAGGCTAAAATCTCATTTTTACGCAAGGGTCGTTCCAATACTTTCATTTTATCGAATACAAAACCAAATAGATTCATAGATCATGATTTAAATCAAGGAAAATGTTAACCTTCTTATTTCTCAAACTTGTAATCATATAGGCCAAAATCTCCTTTTTGCGCAAGGGTTATTCCAATACTTTTATTTTACCGAATACAAAACCAAAGAGGTTCACAAAACATGCTTTAAATCAAGCGACAAATTCAACCTTCCCATTTATCAAATTTGCCACCATATAGGCTAATATTTCATTTTCGCGACAAGGGTCATCCCTATACTTTATATTTACCGAATTTAGAACCAAATAGGTTCAAATATCATGTTTCGCACCAAGAGACATCGAGGGACAAGCTCAACCTTCATATTTATCAAACATGTAACCATATAGGCTACAATCTCATTTTTGCACAGGGACATTCTAATGCTTTCATTTTACCGAATACATAACCAAATAGGTTCACAAATCATGCTTTAAATCAAGGGACAAATTCAACCTTCACATTTATCAAATTTGCAACCATATAGGCTAATATCTCTTTTTCGCAACAAAGGTCATCCCAATACTTTATATTTACCGAATTTAGAAACAAATAGGTTCAAATATCATGTTTCGCATCAAGGGACATCGAGGGACAAGCTCAACCTTCATATTTATCAAACATGTAACCATATAGGCTACAATCTCATTTTTGCACAAGGGTCATTCTAATACGTTCATATTACCGAATACATAACCAAATAGGTTCACAAATCATCCTTTAAATCAAGGGACAAATTCAACCTTACCATTTATCAAATTTGCAACCATATAGGATAATATCTCATTGTCGCGTCAAGGGTCATCCCAATACTTTATATTTTCCGAATTTAGAAGCAAATAGGTTCAAATATCATGTTTCGCACAAAGAGACATCGAGGGACAAGCTCAACCTTCATATTTATCAAACATGTAACCATATAGGCTACAATCTCATTTTTGCACAAGGGACATTCTAATGCTTTCATTTTACCGAATACATAACCAAATAGGTTCACAAATCATGCTTTAAATCAAGGGACAAATTCAACCTTCACATTTATCAAATTTGCAACCATATAGGCTAATATCTCTTTTTCGCAACAAAGGTCATCCCAATACTTTATATTTACCGAATTTAGAAACAAATAGGTTCAAATATCATGTTTCGCATCAAGGGACATCGAGGGACAAGCTCAACCTTCACATTTATCAAATTTGCAACCATATAGGCTAATATCTCTTTTTCGCAACAAAGGTCATCCCAATACTTTATATTTACCGAATTTAGAAACAAATAGGTTCAAATATCATGTTTCGCATCAAGGGACATCGAGGGACAAGCTCAACCTTCATATTTATCAAACATGTAACCATATAGGCTACAATCTCATTTTTGCACAAGGGTCATTCTAATACGTTCATATTACCGAATACATAACCAAATAGGTTCACAAATCATCCTTTAAATCAAGGGACAAATTCAACCTTACCATTTATCAAATTTGCAACCATATAGGATAATATCTCATTGTCGCGTCAAGGGTCATCCCAATACTTTATATTTACCGAATTTAGAACCAAATAGGTTCCAATATCATGTTTCGCATCAAGGGACATCGAGGGACAAGCTCAACCTTCATATTTATCAAACATGTAACCACATAGGCTACAATCTCATTTTTGCACAAGGGTCATTCTAATACTTTCATATTACCGAATACGTAACCAAATAGGTTCACAAATCATGCTTATAATCAAGGGACAAATTCAACCTTCCCATTTATCAAATTTGCAACCATATAGGCTAATATCTCATTTTGGCGACAAGGGTCATCCCAATACTTTATATTTACCGAATTTAGAACCAAATAGGTACAAATATCATGTTTCGCATCAATGGACATCGAGGGACAAGTTCAACCTTCATATTTATCAAACATGTAACCATATAGGCTACAATCTCATTTTTGCACAAGGGTCATTCTAATACGTTCATATTACCGAATACATAACCAAATAGGTTCACAAATCATGCTTTAAATCAAGGGACAAATTCAACCTTAACATTTATCAAATTTGCAACCATATAGGATAATATCTCATTGTCGCGTTAAGGGTCATCCCAATACTTTATATTTACCGAATTTAGAACCAAATAGGTTCCAATATCATCTTTCGCACCAAGGGACATCGAGGGACAAGCTCAACCTTCATATATATCAAACAAATAACCATATAGGCTAAAATCTCATTTTTGCGCAAGGGTCATCCCAATACTTTATATTTAACGAATTTAGAAACAAATAGGTTCAAATATCATGTTTCGCATCAAGGGACATCGAGGGACAAGCTCAACCTTCATATTTATCAAACATGTAACCATATAGGCTACAATCTCATTTTTGCACAAGGGTCATTCTAATACGTTCATATTACCGAATACATAACCAAATAGGTTCACAAATCATCCTTTAAATCAAGGGACAAATTCAACCTTACCATTTATCAAATTTGCAACCATATAGGATAATATCTCATTGTCGCGTCAAGGGTCATCCCAATACTTTATATTTACCGAATTTAGAACCAAATAGGTTCCAATATCATGTTTCGCATCAAGGGACATCGAGGGACAAGCTCAACCTTCATATTTATCAAACATGTAACCACATAGGCTACAATCTCATTTTTGCACAAGGGTCATTCTAATACTTTCATATTACCGAATACGTAACCAAATAGGTTCACAAATCATGCTTTAAATCAAGGGACAAATTCAACCTTCCCATTTATCAAATTTGCAACCATATAGGCTAATATCTCATTTTCGCGACAAGGGTCATCCCAATACTTTATATTTACCGAATTTAGAACCAAATAGGTACAAATATCATGTTTCGCATCAATGGACATCGAGGGACAAGTTCAACCTTCATATTTATCAAACATGTAACCATATAGGCTACAATCTCATTTTTTCACAAGGGTCATTCTAATACGTTCATATTACCGAATACATAACCAAATAGGTTCACAAATCATGCTTTAAATCAAGGGACAAATTCAACCTTAACATTTATCAAATTTGCAACCATATAGGATAATATCTCATTGTCGCGTTAAGGGTCATCCCAATACTTTATATTTACCGAATTTAGAACCAAATAGGTTCCAATATCATCTTTCGCACCAAGGGACATCGAGGGACAAGCTCAACCTTCATATTTATCAAACATGTAACCACATAGGCTACAATCTCATTTTTGCACAAGGGTCATTCTAATACTTTCATATTACCGAATACGTAACCAAATAGGTTCACAAATCATGCTTATAATCAAGGGACAAATTCAACCTTCCCATTTAACAAATTTGCAACCATATAGGCTAATATCTCATTTTCGCGACAAGGGTCATCCCAATACTTTATATTTACCGAATTTAGAACCAAATAGGTACAAATATCATGTTTCGCATCAATGGACATCGAGGGACAAGTTCAACCTTCATATTTATCAAACATGTAACCATATAGGCTACAATCTCATTTTTGCACAAGGGTCATTCTAATACGTTCATATTACCGAATACATAACCAAATAGGTTCACAAATCATGCTTTAAATCAAGGGACAAATTCAACCTTCACATTTATCAAATTTGCAACCATATAGGCTAATATCTCTTTTTCGCAACAAAGGTCATCCCAATACTTTATATTTACCGAATTTAGAAACAAATAGGTTCAAATATCATGTTTCGCATCAAGGGACATCGAGGGACAAGCTCAACCTTCACATTTATCAAATTTGCAACCATATAGGCTAATATCTCTTTTTCGCAACAAAGGTCATCCCAATACTTTATATTTACCGAATTTAGAAACAAATAGGTTCAAATATCATGTTTCGCATCAAGGGACATCGAGGGACAAGCTCAACCTTCATATTTATCAAACATGTAACCATATAGGCTACAATCTCATTTTTGCACAAGGGTCATTCTAATACGTTCATATTACCGAATACATAACCAAATAGGTTCACAAATCATCCTTTAAATCAAGGGACAAATTCAACCTTACCATTTATCAAATTTGCAACCATATAGGATAATATCTCATTGTCGCGTCAAGGGTCATCCCAATACTTTATATTTACCGAATTTAGAACCAAATAGGTTCCAATATCATGTTTCGCATCAAGGGACATCGAGGGACAAGCTCAACCTTCATATTTATCAAACATGTAACCACATAGGCTACAATCTCATTTTTGCACAAGGGTCATTCTAATACTTTCATATTACCGAATACGTAACCAAATAGGTTCACAAATCATGCTTATAATCAAGGGACAAATTCAACCTTCCCATTTATCAAATTTGCAACCATATAGGCTAATATCTCATTTTGGCGACAAGGGTCATCCCAATACTTTATATTTACCGAATTTAGAACCAAATAGGTACAAATATCATGTTTCGCATCAATGGACATCGAGGGACAAGTTCAACCTTCATATTTATCAAACATGTAACCATATAGGCTACAATCTCATTTTTGCACAAGGGTCATTCTAATACGTTCATATTACCGAATACATAACCAAATAGGTTCACAAATCATGCTTTAAATCAAGGGACAAATTCAACCTTAACATTTATCAAATTTGCAACCATATAGGATAATATCTCATTGTCGCGTTAAGGGTCATCCCAATACTTTATATTTACCGAATTTAGAACCAAATAGGTTCCAATATCATCTTTCGCACCAAGGGACATCGAGGGACAAGCTCAACCTTCATATATATCAAACAAATAACCATATAGGCTAAACTCTCATTTTTGCGCAAGGGTCATCCCAATACTTTATATTTAACGAATTTAGAACCAAATAGGTTCAAATATCATCTTTCGCACCAAGGGACATCGAGGGACAAGCTCAACCTTCATATATATATCAAACAAATAACCATATAGGCTAATATCTCATTTTCGCGACAAGGGTCATTCCAATTTATTATATTTACCAAATTTAGAACCAAAAAGGTTCAAATATCATCTTTCGCACCAAAGAACGTCGAGGGACAAGCTCAACCTTCATACATATATCAAACATATAACCATATAGGCTAAAATCTCATTTTTACGCAAGGGTCGTTCCAATACTTTCATTTTATCGAATACAAAACCAAATAGATTCATAGATCATGATTTAAATCAAGGAAAATGTTAACCTTCTTATTTCTCAAACTTGTAATCATATAGGCCAAAATCTCATTTTTGCGCAAGGGTTATTCCAATACTTTTATTTTACCGAATACAAAACCAAAGAGGTTCACAAAACATGCTTTAAATCAAGCGACAAATTCAACCTTCCCATTTATCAAATTTGCCACCATATAGGCTAATATTTCATTTTCGCGACAAGGGTCATCCCTATACTTTATATTTACCGAATTTAGAACCAAATAGGTTCAAATATCATGTTTCGCACCAAGAGACATCGAGGGACAAGCTCAACCTTCATATTTATCAAACATGTAACCATATAGGCTACAATCTCATTTTTGCACAGGGACATTCTAATGCTTTCATTTTACCGAATACATAACCAAATAGGTTCACAAATCATGCTTTAAATCAAGGGACAAATTCAACCTTCACATTTATCAAATTTGCAACCATATAGGCTAATATCTCTTTTTCGCAACAAAGGTCATCCCAATACTTTATATTTACCGAATTTAGAAACAAATAGGTTCAAATATCATGTTTCGCATCAAGGGACATCGAGGGACAAGCTCAACCTTCATATTTATCAAACATGTAACCATATAGGCTACAATCTCATTTTTGCACAAGGGTCATTCTAATACGTTCATATTACCGAATACATAACCAAATAGGTTCACAAATCATCCTTTAAATCAAGGGACAAATTCAACCTTACCATTTATCAAATTTGCAACCATATAGGATAATATCTCATTGTCGCGTCAAGGGTCATCCCAATACTTTATATTTTCCGAATTTAGAAGCAAATAGGTTCAAATATCATGTTTCGCACAAAGAGACATCGAGGGACAAGCTCAACCTTCATATTTATCAAACATGTAACCATATAGGCTACAATCTCATTTTTGCACAAGGGACATTCTAATGCTTTCATTTTACCGAATACATAACCAAATAGGTTCACAAATCATGCTTTAAATCAAGGGACAAATTCAACCATCACATTTATCAAATTTGCAACCATATAGGCTAATATCTCTTTTTCGCAACAAAGGTCATCCCAATACTTTATATTTACCGAATTTAGAAACAAATAGGTTCAAATATCATGTTTCGCATCAAGGGACATCGAGGGACAAGCTCAACCTTCACATTTATCAAATTTGCAACCATATAGGCTAATATCTCTTTTTCGCAACAAAGGTCATCCCAATACTTTATATTTACCGAATTTAGAAACAAATAGGTTCAAATATCATGTTTCGCATCAAGGGACATCGAGGGACAAGCTCAACCTTCATATTTATCAAACATGTAACCATATAGGCTACAATCTCATTTTTGCACAAGGGTCATTCTAATACGTTCATATTACCGAATACATAACCAAATAGGTTCACAAATCATCCTTTAAATCAAGGGACAAATTCAACCTTACCATTTATCAAATTTGCAACCATATAGGATAATATCTCATTGTCGCGTCAAGGGTCATCCCAATACTTTATATTTACCGAATTTAGAACCAAATAGGTTCCAATATCATGTTTCGCATCAAGGGACATCGAGGGACAAGCTCAACCTTCATATTTATCAAACATGTAACCACATAGGCTACAATCTCATTTTTGCACAAGGGTCATTCTAATACTTTCATATTACCGAATACGTAACCAAATAGGTTCACAAATCATGCTTATAATCAAGGGACAAATTCAACCTTCCCATTTATCAAATTTGCAACCATATAGGCTAATATCTCATTTTGGCGACAAGGGTCATCCCAATACTTTATATTTACCGAATTTAGAACCAAATAGGTACAAATATCATGTTTCGCATCAATGGACATCGAGGGACAAGTTCAACCTTCATATTTATCAAACATGTAACCATATAGGCTACAATCTCATTTTTGCACAAGGGTCATTCTAATACGTTCATATTACCGAATACATAACCAAATAGGTTCACAAATCATGCTTTAAATCAAGGGACAAATTCAACCTTAACATTTATCAAATTTGCAACCATATAGGATAATATCTCATTGTCGCGTTAAGGGTCATCCCAATACTTTATATTTACCGAATTTAGAACCAAATAGGTTCCAATATCATCTTTCGCACCAAGGGACATCGAGGGACAAGCTCAACCTTCATATATATCAAACAAATAACCATATAGGCTAAACTCTCATTTTTGCGCAAGGGTCATCCCAATACTTTATATTTAACGAATTTAGAACCAAATAGGTTCAAATATCATCTTTCGCACCAAGGGACATCGAGGGACAAGCTCAACCTTCATATATATATCAAACAAATAACCATATAGGCTAATATCTCATTTTCGCGACAAGGGTCATTCCAATTTATTATATTTACCAAATTTAGAACCAAAAAGGTTCAAATATCATCTTTCGCACCAAAGAACGTCGAGGGACAAGCTCAACCTTCATACATATATCAAACATATAACCATATAGGCTAAAATCTCATTTTTACGCAAGGGTCGTTCCAATACTTTCATTTTATCGAATACAAAACCAAATAGATTCATAGATCATGATTTAAATCAAGGAAAATGTTAACCTTCTTATTTCTCAAACTTGTAATCATATAGGCCAAAATCTCATTTTTGCGCAAGGGTTATTCCAATACTTTTATTTTACCGAACACAAAACCAAAGAGGTTCACAAAACATGCTTTAAATCAAGCGACAAATTCAACCTTCCCATTTATCAAATTTGCCACCATATAGGCTAATATTTCATTTTCGCGACAAGGGTCATCCCTATACTTTATATTTACCGAATTTAGAACCAAATAGGTTCAAATATCATGTTTCGCACCAAGAGACATCGAGGGACAAGCTCAACCTTCATATTTATCAAACATGTAACCATATAGGCTACAATCTCATTTTTGCACAAGGGACATTCTAATGCTTTCATTTTACCGAATACATAACCAAATAGGTTCACAAATCATGCTTTAAATCAAGGGACAAATTCAACCTTCACATTTATCAAATTTGCAACCATATAGGCTAATATCTCTTTTTCGCAACAAAGGTCATCCCAATACTTTATATTTACCGAATTTAGAAACAAATAGGTTCAAATATCATGTTTCGCATCAAGGGACATCGAGGGACAAGCTCAACCTTCATATTTATCAAACATGTAACCATATAGGCTACAATCTCATTTTTGCACAAGGGTCATTCTAATACGTTCATATTACCGAATACATAACCAAATAGGTTCACAAATCATCCTTTAAATCAAGGGACAAATTCAACCTTACCATTTATCAAATTTGCAACCATATAGGATAATATCTCATTGTCGCGTCAAGGGTCATCCCAATACTTTATATTTACCGAATTTAGAACCAAATAGGTTCCAATATCATGTTTCGCATCAAGGGACATCGAGGGACAAGCTCAACCTTCATATTTATCAAACATGTAACCACATAGGCTACAATCTCATTTTTGCACAAGGGTCATTCTAATACTTTCATATTACCGAATACGTAACCAAATAGGTTCACAAATCATGCTTTAAATCAAGGGACAAATTCAACCTTCCCATTTATCAAATTTGCAACCATATAGGCTAATATCTCATTTTCGCGACAAGGGTCATCCCAATACTTTATATTTACCGAATTTAGAACCAAATAGGTACAAATATCATGTTTCGCATCAATGGACATCGAGGGACAAGGTCATCCTTCATATTTATCAAACATGTAACCATATAGGCTACAATCTCATTTTTGCACAAGGGTCATTCTAATACGTTCATATTACCGAATACATAACCAAATAGGTTCACAAATCATGCTTTAAATCAAGGGACAAATTCAACCTTAACATTTATCAAATTTGCAACCATATAGGATAATATCTCATTGTCGCGTGAAGGGTCATCCCAATACTTTATATTTACCGAATTTAGAACCAAATAGGTTCCAATATCATCTTTCGCACCAAGGGACATCGAGGGACAAGCTCAACCTTCATATTTATCAAACATGTAACCACATAGGCTACAATCTCATTTTTGCACAAGGGTCATTCTAATACTTTCATATTACCGAATACGTAACCAAATAGGTTCACAAATCATGCTTATAATCAAGGGACAAATTCAACCTTCCCATTTAACAAATTTGCAACCATATAGGCTAATATCTCATTTTCGCGACAAGGGTCATCCCAATACTTTATATTTACCGAATTTAGAACCAAATAGGTTCCAATATCATCTTTCGCACCAAGGGACATCGAGGGACAAGCTCAACCTTCATATTTATCAAATATGTAACCACATAGGCTACAATCTCATTTTTGCACAAGGGTCATTCTAATACTTTCATATTACCGAATACGTAACCAAATAGGTTCACAAATCATGCTTATAATCAAGGGACAAATTCAACCTTCCCATTTAACAAATTTGCAACCATATAGGCTAATATCTCATTTTCGCGACAAGGGTCATCCCAATACTTTATATTTACCGAATTTAGAACCAAATAGGTACAAATATCATGTTTCGCATCAATGGACATCGAGGGACAAGTTCAACCTTCATATTTATCAAACATGTAACCATATAGGCTACAATCTCATTTTTGCACAAGGGTCATTCTAATACGTTCATATTACCGAATACATAACCAAATAGGTTCACAAATCATGCTTTAAATCAAGGGACAAATTCAACCTTCACATTTATCAAATTTGCAACCATATAGGCTAATATCTCTTTTTCGCAACAAAGGTCATCCCAATACTTTATATTTACCGAATTTAGAAACAAATAGGTTCAAATATCATGTTTCGCATCAAGGGACATCGAGGGACAAGCTCAACCTTCACATTTATCAAATTTGCAACCATATAGGCTAATATCTCTTTTTCGCAACAAAGGTCATCCCAATACTTTATATTTACCGAATTTAGAAACAAATAGGTTCAAATATCATGTTTCGCATCAAGGGACATCGAGGGACAAGCTCAACCTTCATATTTATCAAACATGTAACCATATAGGCTACAATCTCATTTTTGCACAAGGGTCATTCTAATACGTTCATATTACCGAATACATAACCAAATAGGTTCACAAATCATCCTTTAAATCAAGGGACAAATTCAACCTTACCATTTATCAAATTTGCAACCATATAGGATAATATCTCATTGTCGCGTCAAGGGTCATCCCAATACTTTATATTTACCGAATTTAGAACCAAATAGGTTCCAATATCATGTTTCGCATCAAGGGACATCGAGGGACAAGCTCAACCTTCATATTTATCAAACATGTAACCACATAGGCTACAATCTCATTTTTGCACAAGGGTCATTCTAATACTTTCATATTACCGAATACGTAACCAAATAGGTTCACAAATCATGCTTATAATCAAGGGACAAATTCAACCTTCCCATTTATCAAATTTGCAACCATATAGGCTAATATCTCATTTTGGCGACAAGGGTCATCCCAATACTTTATATTTACCGAATTTAGAACCAAATAGGTACAAATATCATGTTTCGCATCAATGGACATCGAGGGACAAGTTCAACCTTCATATTTATCAAACATGTAACCATATAGGCTACAATCTCATTTTTGCACAAGGGTCATTCTAATACGTTCATATTACCGAATACATAACCAAATAGGTTCACAAATCATGCTTTAAATCAAGGGACAAATTCAACCTTAACATTTATCAAATTTGCAACCATATAGGATAATATCTCATTGTCGCGTTAAGGGTCATCCCAATACTTTATATTTACCGAATTTAGAACCAAATAGGTTCCAATATCATCTTTCGCACCAAGGGACATCGAGGGACAAGCTCAACCTTCATATATATCAAACAAATAACCATATAGGCTAAAATCTCATTTTTGCGCAAGGGTCATCCCAATACTTTATATTTAACGAATTTAGAAACAAATAGGTTCAAATATCATGTTTCGCATCAAGGGACATCGAGGGACAAGCTCAACCTTCATATTTATCAAACATGTAACCACATAGGCTACAATCTCATTTTTGCACAAGGGTCATTCTAATACTTTCATATTACCGAATACGTAACCAAATAGGTTCACAAATCATGCTTATAATCAAGGGACAAATTCAACCTTCCCATTTAACAAATTTGCAACCATATAGGCTAATATCTCATTTTCGCGACAAGGGTCATCCCAATACTTTATATTTACCGAATTTAGAACCAAATAGGTTCCAATATCATCTTTCGCACCAAGGGACATCGAGGGACAAGCTCAACCTTCATATTTATCAAATATGTAACCACATAGGCTACAATCTCATTTTTGCACAAGGGTCATTCTAATACTTTCATATTACCGAATACGTAACCAAATAGGTTCACAAATCATGCTTATAATCAAGGGACAAATTCAACCTTCCCATTTAACAAATTTGCAACCATATAGGCTAATATCTCATTTTCGCGACAAGGGTCATCCCAATACTTTATATTTACCGAATTTAGAACCAAATAGGTACAAATATCATGTTTCGCATCAATGGACATCGAGGGACAAGTTCAACCTTCATATTTATCAAACATGTAACCATATAGGCTACAATCTCATTTTTGCACAAGGGTCATTCTAATACGTTCATATTACCGAATACATAACCAAATAGGTTCACAAATCATGCTTTAAATCAAGGGACAAATTCAACCTTCACATTTATCAAATTTGCAACCATATAGGCTAATATCTCTTTTTCGCAACAAAGGTCATCCCAATACTTTATATTTACCGAATTTAGAAACAAATAGGTTCAAATATCATGTTTCGCATCAAGGGACATCGAGGGACAAGCTCAACCTTCACATTTATCAAATTTGCAACCATATAGGCTAATATCTCTTTTTCGCAACAAAGGTCATCCCAATACTTTATATTTACCGAATTTAGAAACAAATAGGTTCAAATATCATGTTTCGCATCAAGGGACATCGAGGGACAAGCTCAACCTTCATATTTATCAAACATGTAACCATATAGGCTACAATCTCATTTTTGCACAAGGGTCATTCTAATACGTTCATATTACCGAATACATAACCAAATAGGTTCACAAATCATCCTTTAAATCAAGGGACAAATTCAACCTTACCATTTATCAAATTTGCAACCATATAGGATAATATCTCATTGTCGCGTCAAGGGTCATCCCAATACTTTATATTTACCGAATTTAGAACCAAATAGGTTCCAATATCATGTTTCGCATCAAGGGACATCGAGGGACAAGCTCAACCTTCATATTTATCAAACATGTAACCACATAGGCTACAATCTCATTTTTGCACAAGGGTCATTCTAATACTTTCATATTACCGAATACGTAACCAAATAGGTTCACAAATCATGCTTATAATCAAGGGACAAATTCAACCTTCCCATTTATCAAATTTGCAACCATATAGGCTAATATCTCATTTTGGCGACAAGGGTCATCCCAATACTTTATATTTACCGAATTTAGAACCAAATAGGTACAAATATCATGTTTCGCATCAATGGACATCGAGGGACAAGTTCAACCTTCATATTTATCAAACATGTAACCATATAGGCTACAATCTCATTTTTGCACAAGGGTCATTCTAATACGTTCATATTACCGAATACATAACCAAATAGGTTCACAAATCATGCTTTAAATCAAGGGACAAATTCAACCTTAACATTTATCAAATTTGCAACCATATAGGATAATATCTCATTGTCGCGTTAAGGGTCATCCCAATACTTTATATTTACCGAATTTAGAACCAAATAGGTTCCAATATCATCTTTCGCACCAAGGGACATCGAGGGACAAGCTCAACCTTCATATATATCAAACAAATAACCATATAGGCTAAAATCTCATTTTTGCGCAAGGGTCATCCCAATACTTTATATTTAACGAATTTAGAAACAAATAGGTTCAAATATCATGTTTCGCATCAAGGGACATCGAGGGACAAGCTCAACCTTCATATTTATCAAACATGTAACCATATAGGCTACAATCTCATTTTTGCACAAGGGTCATTCTAATACGTTCTCATTTTCGCGACAAGGGTCATTCCAATTTATTATATTTACCAAATTTAGAACCAAAAAGGTTCAAATATCATCTTTCGCACCAAAGAACGTCGAGGGACAAGCTCAACCTTCATACATATATCAAACATATAACCATATAGGCTAAAATCTCATTTTTACGCAAGGGTCGTTCCAATACTTTCATTTTATCGAATACAAAACCAAATAGATTCATAGATCATGATTTAAATCAAGGAAAATGTTAACCTTCTTATTTCTCAAACTTGTAATCATATAGGCCAAAATCTCATTTTTGCGCAAGGGTTATTCCAATACTTTTATTTTACCGAATACAAAACCAAAGAGGTTCACAAAACATGCTTTAAATCAAGCGACAAATTCAACCTTCCCATTTATCAAATTTGCCACCATATAGGCTAATATTTCATTTTCGCGACAAGGGTCATCCCTATACTTTATATTTACCGAATTTAGAACCAAATAGGTTCAAATATCATGTTTCGCACCAAGAGACATCGAGGGACAAGCTCAACCTTCATATTTATCAAACATGTAACCATATAGGCTACAATCTCATTTTTGCACAAGGGACATTCTAATGCTTTCATTTTACCGAATACATAACCAAATAGGTTCACAAATCATGCTTTAAATCAAGGGACAAATTCAACCTTCACATTTATCAAATTTGCAACCATATAGGCTAATATCTCTTTTTCGCAACAAAGGTCATCCCAATACTTTATATTTACCGAATTTAGAAACAAATAGGTTCAAATATCATGTTTCGCATCAAGGGACATCGAGGGACAAGCTCAACCTTCATATTTATCAAACATGTAACCATATAGGCTACAATCTCATTTTTGCACAAGGGTCATTCTAATACGTTCATATTACCGAATACATAACCAAATAGGTTCACAAATCATCCTTTAAATCAAGGGACAAATTCAACCTTACCATTTATCAAATTTGCAACCATATAGGATAATATCTCATTGTCGCGTCAAGGGTCATCCCAATACTTTATATTTACCGAATTTAGAACCAAATAGGTTCCAATATCATGTTTCGCATCAAGGGACATCGAGGGACAAGCTCAACCTTCATATTTATCAAACATGTAACCACATAGGCTACAATCTCATTTTTGCACAAGGGTCATTCTAATACTTTCATATTACCGAATACGTAACCAAATAGGTTCACAAATCATGCTTTAAATCAAGGGACAAATTCAACCTTCCCATTTATCAAATTTGCAACCATATAGGCTAATATCTCATTTTCGCGACAAGGGTCATCCCAATACTTTATATTTACCGAATTTAGAACCAAATAGGTACAAATATCATGTTTCGCATCAATGGACATCGA
Source organism: Medicago lupulina (assembly GCA_958299785.1). Taxonomy (NCBI): domain Eukaryota; kingdom Viridiplantae; phylum Streptophyta; class Magnoliopsida; order Fabales; family Fabaceae; genus Medicago; species Medicago lupulina. The sequence goes on from OY283142.1 coordinate 37,788,705, forward strand.
GGGACAAGGTCAACCTTCATATTTATCAAACATGTAACCATATAGGCTACAATCTCATTTTTGCACAAGGGTCATTCTAATACGTTCATATTACCGAATACATAACCAAATAGGTTCACAAATCATGCTTTAAATCAAGGGACAAATTCAACCTTAACATTTATCAAATTTGCAACCATATAGGATAATATCTCATTGTCGCGTGAAGGGTCATCCCAATACTTTATATTTACCGAATTTAGAACCAAATAGGTTCCAATATCATCTTTCGCACCAAGGGACATCGAGGGACAAGCTCAACCTTCATATTTATCAAACATGTAACCACATAGGCTACAATCTCATTTTTGCACAAGGGTCATTCTAATACTTTCATATTACCGAATACGTAACCAAATAGGTTCACAAATCATGCTTATAATCAAGGGACAAATTCAACCTTCCCATTTAACAAATTTGCAACCATATAGGCTAATATCTCATTTTCGCGACAAGGGTCATCCCAATACTTTATATTTACCGAATTTAGAACCAAATAGGTTCCAATATCATCTTTCGCACCAAGGGACATCGAGGGACAAGCTCAACCTTCATATTTATCAAATATGTAACCACATAGGCTACAATCTCATTTTTGCACAAGGGTCATTCTAATACTTTCATATTACCGAATACGTAACCAAATAGGTTCACAAATCATGCTTATAATCAAGGGACAAATTCAACCTTCCCATTTAACAAATTTGCAACCATATAGGCTAATATCTCATTTTCGCGACAAGGGTCATCCCAATACTTTATATTTACCGAATTTAGAACCAAATAGGTACAAATATCATGTTTCGCATCAATGGACATCGGGGGACAAGTTCAACCTTCATATTTATCAAACATGTAACCATATAGGCTACAATCTCATTTTTGCACAAGGGTCATTCTAATACGTTCATATTACCGAATACATAACCAAATAGGTTCACAAATCATGCTTTAAATCAAGGGACAAATTCAACCTTCACATTTATCAAATTTGCAACCATATAGGCTAATATCTCTTTTTCGCAACAAAGGTCATCCCAATACTTTATATTTACCGAATTTAGAAACAAATAGGTTCAAATATCATGTTTCGCATCAAGGGACATCGAGGGACAAGCTCAACCTTCACATTTATCAAATTTGCAACCATATAGGCTAATATCTCTTTTTCGCAACAAAGGTCATCCCAATACTTTATATTTACCGAATTTAGAAACAAATAGGTTCAAATATCATGTTTCGCATCAAGGGACATCGAGGGACAAGCTCAACCTTCATATTTATCAAACATGTAACCATATAGGCTACAATCTCATTTTTGCACAAGGGTCATTCTAATACGTTCATATTACCGAATACATAACCAAATAGGTTCACAAATCATCCTTTAAATCAAGGGACAAATTCAACCTTACCATTTATCAAATTTGCAACCATATAGGATAATATCTCATTGTCGCGTCAAGGGTCATCCCAATACTTTATATTTACCGAATTTAGAACCAAATAGGTTCCAATATCATGTTTCGCATCAAGGGACATCGAGGGACAAGCTCAACCTTCATATTTATCAAACATGTAACCACATAGGCTACAATCTCATTTTTGCACAAGGGTCATTCTAATACTTTCATATTACCGAATACGTAACCAAATAGGTTCACAAATCATGCTTATAATCAAGGGACAAATTCAACCTTCCCATTTATCAAATTTGCAACCATATAGGCTAATATCTCATTTTGGCGACAAGGGTCATCCCAATACTTTATATTTACCGAATTTAGAACCAAATAGGTACAAATATCATGTTTCGCATCAATGGACATCGAGGGACAAGTTCAACCTTCATATTTATCAAACATGTAACCATATAGGCTACAATCTCATTTTTGCACAAGGGTCATTCTAATACGTTCATATTACCGAATACATAACCAAATAGGTTCACAAATCATGCTTTAAATCAAGGGACAAATTCAACCTTAACATTTATCAAATTTGCAACCATATAGGATAATATCTCATTGTCGCGTTAAGGGTCATCCCAATACTTTATATTTACCGAATTTAGAACCAAATAGGTTCCAATATCATCTTTCGCACCAAGGGACATCGAGGGACAAGCTCAACCTTCATATATATCAAACAAATAACCATATAGGCTAAACTCTCATTTTTGCGCAAGGGTCATCCCAATACTTTATATTTAACGAATTTAGAACCAAATAGGTTCAAATATCATCTTTCGCACCAAGGGACATCGAGGGACAAGCTCAACCTTCATATATATATCAAACAAATAACCATATAGGCTAATATCTCATTTTCGCGACAAGGGTCATTCCAATTTATTATATTTACCAAATTTAGAACCAAAAAGGTTCAAATATCATCTTTCGCACCAAAGAACGTCGAGGGACAAGCTCAACCTTCATACATATATCAAACATATAACCATATAGGCTAAAATCTCATTTTTACGCAAGGGTCGTTCCAATACTTTCATTTTATCGAATACAAAACCAAATAGATTCATAGATCATGATTTAAATCAAGGAAAATGTTAACCTTCTTATTTCTCAAACTTGTAATCATATAGGCCAAAATCTCATTTTTGCGCAAGGGTTATTCCAATACTTTTATTTTACCGAATACAAAACCAAAGAGGTTCACAAAACATGCTTTAAATCAAGCGACAAATTCAACCTTCCCATTTATCAAATTTGCCACCATATAGGCTAATATTTCATTTTCGCGACAAGGGTCATCCCTATACTTTATATTTACCGAATTTAGAACCAAATAGGTTCAAATATCATGTTTCGCACCAAGAGACATCGTGGGACAAGCTCAACCTTCATATTTATCAAACATGTAACCATATAGGCTACAATCTCATTTTTGCACAAGGGACATTCTAATGCTTTCATTTTACCGAATACATAACCAAATAGGTTCACAAATCATGCTTTAAATCAAGGGACAAATTCAACCTTCACATTTATCAAATTTGCAACCATATAGGCTAATATCTCTTTTTCGCAACAAAGGTCATCCCAATACTTTATATTTACCGAATTTAGAAACAAATAGGTTCAAATATCATGTTTCGCATCAAGGGACATCGAGGGACAAGCTCAACCTTCATATTTATCAAACATGTAACCATATAGGCTACAATCTCATTTTTGCACAAGGGTCATTCTAATACGTTCATATTACCGAATACATAACCAAATAGGTTCACAAATCATCCTTTAAATCAAGGGACAAATTCAACCTTACCATTTATCAAATTTGCAACCATATAGGATAATATCTCATTGTCGCGTCAAGGGTCATCCCAATAATTTATATTTAACGAATTTAGAAACAAATAGGTTCAAATATCATGTTTCGCATCAAGGGACATCGAGGGACAAGCTCAACCTTCATATTTATCAAACATGTAACCATATAGGCTACAATCTCATTTTTGCACAAGGGTCATTCTAATACGTTCATATTACCGAATACATAACCAAATAGGTTCACAAATCATCCTTTAAATCAAGGGACAAATTCAACCTTACCATTTATCAAATTTGCAACCATATAGGATAATATCTCATTGTCGCGTCAAGGGTCATCCCAATACTTTATATTTACCGAATTTAGAACCAAATAGGTTCCAATATCATGTTTCGCATCAAGGGACATCGAGGGACAAGCTCAACCTTCATATTTATCAAACATGTAACCACATAGGCTACAATCTCATTTTTGCACAAGGGTCATTCTAATACTTTCATATTACCGAATACGTAACCAAATAGGTTCACAAATCATGCTTTAAATCAAGGGACAAATTCAACCTTCCCATTTATCAAATTTGCAACCATATAGGCTAATATCTCATTTTCGCGACAAGGGTCATCCCAATACTTTATATTTACCGAATTTAGAACCAAATAGGTACAAATATCATGTTTCGCATCAATGGACATCGAGGGACAAGTTCAACCTTCATATTTATCAAACATGTAACCATATAGGCTACAATCTCATTTTTGCACAAGGGTCATTCTAATACGTTCATATTACCGAATACATAACCAAATAGGTTCACAAATCATGCTTTAAATCAAGGGACAAATTCAACCTTAACATTTATCAAATTTGCAACCATATAGGATAATATCTCATTGTCGCGTTAAGGGTCATCCCAATACTTTATATTTACCGAATTTAGAACCAAATAGGTTCCAATATCATCTTTCGCACCAAGGGACATCGAGGGACAAGCTCAACCTTCATATTTATCAAACATGTAACCACATAGGCTACAATCTCATTTTTGCACAAGGGTCATTCTAATACTTTCATATTACCGAATACGTAACCAAATAGGTTCACAAATCATGCTTATAATCAAGGGACAAATTCAACCTTCCCATTTAACAAATTTGCAACCATATAGGCTAATATCTCATTTTCGCGACAAGGGTCATCCCAATACTTTATATTTACCGAATTTAGAACCAAATAGGTACAAATATCATGTTTCGCATCAATGGACATCGAGGGACAAGTTCAACCTTCATATTTATCAAACATGTAACCATATAGGCTACAATCTCATTTTTGCACAAGGGTCATTCTAATACGTTCATATTACCGAATACATAACCAAATAGGTTCACAAATCATGCTTTAAATCAAGGGACAAATTCAACCTTCACATTTATCAAATTTGCAACCATATAGGCTAATATCTCTTTTTCGCAACAAAGGTCATCCCAATACTTTATATTTACCGAATTTAGAAACAAATAGGTTCAAATATCATGTTTCGCATCAAGGGACATCGAGGGACAAGCTCAACCTTCACATTTATCAAATTTGCAACCATATAGGCTAATATCTCTTTTTCGCAACAAAGGTCATCCCAATACTTTATATTTACCGAATTTAGAAACAAATAGGTTCAAATATCATGTTTCGCATCAAGGGACATCGAGGGACAAGCTCAACCTTCATATTTATCAAACATGTAACCATATAGGCTACAATCTCATTTTTGCACAAGGGTCATTCTAATACGTTCATATTACCGAATACATAACCAAATAGGTTCACAAATCATCCTTTAAATCAAGGGACAAATTCAACCTTACCATTTATCAAATTTGCAACCATATAGGATAATATCTCATTGTCGCGTCAAGGGTCATCCCAATACTTTATATTTACCGAATTTAGAACCAAATAGGTTCCAATATCATGTTTCGCATCAAGGGACATCGAGGGACAAGCTCAACCTTCATATTTATCAAACATGTAACCACATAGGCTACAATCTCATTTTTGCACAAGGGTCATTCTAATACTTTCATATTACCGAATACGTAACCAAATAGGTTCACAAATCATGCTTATAATCAAGGGACAAATTCAACCTTCCCATTTATCAAATTTGCAACCATATAGGCTAATATCTCATTTTGGCGACAAGGGTCATCCCAATACTTTATATTTACCGAATTTAGAACCAAATAGGTACAAATATCATGTTTCGCATCAATGGACATCGAGGGACAAGTTCAACCTTCATATTTATCAAACATGTAACCATATAGGCTACAATCTCATTTTTGCACAAGGGTCATTCTAATACGTTCATATTACCGAATACATAACCAAATAGGTTCACAAATCATGCTTTAAATCAAGGGACAAATTCAACCTTAACATTTATCAAATTTGCAACCATATAGGATAATATCTCATTGTCGCGTTAAGGGTCATCCCAATACTTTATATTTACCGAATTTAGAACCAAATAGGTTCCAATATCATCTTTCGCACCAAGGGACATCGAGGGACAAGCTCAACCTTCATATATATCAAACAAATAACCATATAGGCTAAACTCTCATTTTTGCGCAAGGGTCATCCCAATACTTTATATTTAACGAATTTAGAACCAAATAGGTTCAAATATCATCTTTCGCACCAAGGGACATCGAGGGACAAGCTCAACCTTCATATATATATCAAACAAATAACCATATAGGCTAATATCTCATTTTCGCGACAAGGGTCATTCCAATTTATTATATTTACCAAATTTAGAACCAAAAAGGTTCAAATATCATCTTTCGCACCAAAGAACGTCGAGGGACAAGCTCAACCTTCATACATATATCAAACATATAACCATATAGGCTAAAATCTCATTTTTACGCAAGGGTCGTTCCAATACTTTCATTTTATCGAATACAAAACCAAATAGATTCATAGATCATGATTTAAATCAAGGAAAATGTTAACCTTCTTATTTCTCAAACTTGTAATCATATAGGCCAAAATCTCATTTTTGCGCAAGGGTTATTCCAATACTTTTATTTTACCGAATACAAAACCAAAGAGGTTCACAAAACATGCTTTAAATCAAGCGACAAATTCAACCTTCCCATTTATCAAATTTGCCACCATATAGGCTAATATTTCATTTTCGCGACAAGGGTCATCCCTATACTTTATATTTACCGAATTTAGAACCAAATAGGTTCAAATATCATGTTTCGCACCAAGAGACATCGAGGGACAAGCTCAACCTTCATATTTATCAAACATGTAACCATATAGGCTACAATCTCATTTTTGCACAAGGGACATTCTAATGCTTTCATTTTACCGAATACATAACCAAATAGGTTCACAAATCATGCTTTAAATCAAGGGACAAATTCAACCTTCACATTTATCAAATTTGCAACCATATAGGCTAATATCTCTTTTTCGCAACAAAGGTCATCCCAATACTTTATATTTACCGAATTTAGAAACAAATAGGTTCAAATATCATGTTTCGCATCAAGGGACATCGAGGGACAAGCTCAACCTTCATATTTATCAAACATGTAACCATATAGGCTACAATCTCATTTTTGCACAAGGGTCATTCTAATACGTTCATATTACCGAATACATAACCAAATAGGTTCACAAATCATCCTTTAAATCAAGGGACAAATTCAACCTTACCATTTATCAAATTTGCAACCATATAGGATAATATCTCATTGTCGCGTCAAGGGTCATCCCAATACTTTATATTTACCGAATTTAGAACCAAATAGGTTCCAATATCATGTTTCGCATCAAGGGACATCGAGGGACAAGCTCAACCTTCATATTTATCAAACATGTAACCACATAGGCTACAATCTCATTTTTGCACAAGGGTCATTCTAATACTTTCATATTACCGAATACGTAACCAAATAGGTTCACAAATCATCCTTTAAATCAAGGGACAAATTCAACCTTACCATTTATCAAATTTGCAACCATATAGGATAATATCTCATTGTCGCGTCAAGGGTCATCCCAATACTTTATATTTACCGAATTTAGAACCAAATAGGTTCCAATATCATGTTTCGCATCAAGGGACATCGAGGGACAAGCTCAACATTCATATTTATCAAACATGTAACCACATAGGCTACAATCTCATTTTTGCACAAGGGTCATTCTAATACTTTCATATTACCGAATACGTAACCAAATAGGTTCACAAATCATGCTTTAAATCAAGGGACAAATTCAACCTTCCCATTTATCAAATTTGCAACCATATAGGCTAATATCTCATTTTCGCGACAAGGGTCATCCCAATACTTTATATTTACCGAATTTAGAACCAAATAGGTACAAATATCATGTTTCGCATCAATGGACATCGAGGGACAAGTTCAACCTTCATATTTATCAAACATGTAACCATATAGGCTACAATCTCATTTTTGCACAAGGGTCATTCTAATACGTTCATATTACCGAATACATAACCAAATAGGTTCACAAATCATGCTTTAAATCAAGGGACAAATTCAACCTTAACATTTATCAAATTTGCAACCATATAGGATAATATCTCATTGTCGCGTTAAGGGTCATCCCAATACTTTATATTTACCGAATTTAGAACCAAATAGGTTCCAATATCATCTTTCGCACCAAGGGACATCGAGGGACAAGCTCAACCTTCATATTTATCAAACATGTAACCACATAGGCTACAATCTCATTTTTGCACAAGGGTCATTCTAATACTTTCATATTACCGAATACGTAACCAAATAGGTTCACAAATCATGCTTATAATCAAGGGACAAATTCAACCTTCCCATTTAACAAATTTGCAACCATATAGGCTAATATCTCATTTTCGCGACAAGGGTCATCCCAATACTTTATATTTACCGAATTTAGAACCAAATAGGTACAAATATCATGTTTCGCATCAATGGACATCGAGGGACAAGTTCAACCTTCATATTTATCAAACATGTAACCATATAGGCTACAATCTCATTTTTGCACAAGGGTCATTCTAATACGTTCATATTACCGAATACATAACCAAATAGGTTCACAAATCATGCTTTAAATCAAGGGACAAATTCAACCTTAGCATTTATCAAATTTGCAACCATATAGGATAATATCTCATTGTCGCGTTAAGGGTCATCCCAATACTTTATATTTACCGAATTTAGAACCAAATAGGTTCCAATATCATCTTTCGCACCAAGGGACATCGAGGGACAAGCTCAACCTTCATATATATCAAACAAATAACCATATAGGCTAAAATCTCATTTTTGCGCAAGGGTCATCCCAATACTTTATATTTAACGAATTTAGAAACAAATAGGTTCAAATATCATGTTTCGCATCAAGGGACATCGAGGGACAAGCTCAACCTTCATATTTATCAAACATGTAACCATATAGGCTACAATCTCATTTTTGCACAAGGGTCATTCTAATACGTTCATATTACCGAATACATAACCAAATAGGTTCACAAATCATCCTTTAAATCAAGGGACAAATTCAACCTTACCATTTATCAAATTTGCAACCATATAGGATAATATCTCATTGTCGCGTCAAGGGTCATCCCAATACTTTATATTTACCGAATTTAGAACCAAATAGGTTCCAATATCATGTTTCGCATCAAGGGACATCGAGGGACAAGCTCAACCTTCATATTTATCAAACATGTAACCATATAGGCTACAATCTCATTTTTGCACAAGGGTCATTCTAATACGTTCATATTACCGAATACGTAACCAAATAGGTTCACAAATCATCCTTTAAATCAAGGGACAAATTCAACCTTACCATTTATCAAATTTGCAACCATATAGGATAATATCTCATTGTCGCGTCAAGGGTCACCCCAATACTTTATATTTACCGAATTTAGAACCAAATAGGTTCCAATATCATGTTTCGCATCAAGGGACATCGAGGGACAAGCTCAACATTCATATTTATCAAACATGTAACCACATAGGCTACAATCTCATTTTTGCACAAGGGTCATTCTAATACTTTCATATTACCGAATACGTAACCAAATAGGTTCACAAATCATGCTTTAAATCAAGGGACAATTTCAACCTTCCCATTTATCAAATTTGCAACCATATAGGCTAATATCTCATTTTCGCGACAAGGGTCATCCCAATACTTTATATTTACCGAATTTACAACCAAATAGGTACAAATATCATGTTTCGCATCAATGGACATCGAGGGACAAGTTCAACCTTCATATTTATCAAACATGTAACCATATAGGCTACAATCTCATTTTTGCACAAGGGTCATTCTAATACGTTCATATTACCGAATACATAACCAAATAGGTTCACAAATCATGCTTTAAATCAAGGGACAAATTCAACCTTAACATTTATCAAATTTGCAACCATATAGGATAATATCTCATTGTCGCGTTAAGGGTCATCCCAATACTTTATATTTACCGAATTTAGAACCAAATAGGTTCCAATATCATCTTTCGCACCAAGGGACATCGAGGGACAAGCTCAACCTTCATATTTATCAAACATGTAACCACATAGGCTACAATCTCATTTTTGCACAAGGGTCATTCTAATACTTTCATATTACCGAATACGTAACCAAATAGGTTCACAAATCATGCTTATAATCAAGGGACAAATTCAACCTTCCCATTTAACAAATTTGCAACCATATAGGCTAATATCTCATTTTCGCGACAAGGGTCATCCCAATACTTTATATTTACCGAATTTAGAACCAAATAGGTACAAATATCATGTTTCGCATCAATGGACATCGAGGGACAAGTTCAACCTTCATATTTATCAAACATGTAACCATATAGGCTACAATCTCATTTTTGCACAAGGGTCATTCTAATACGTTCATATTACCGAATACATAACCAAATAGGTTCACAAATCATGCTTTAAATCAAGGGACAAATTCAACCTTAGCATTTATCAAATTTGCAACCATATAGGATAATATCTCATTGTCGCGTTAAGGGTCATCCCAATACTTTATATTTACCGAATTTAGAACCAAATAGGTTCCAATATCATCTTTCGCACCAAGGGACATCGAGGGACAAGCTCAACCTTCATATATATCAAACAAATAACCATATAGGCTAAAATCTCATTTTTGCGCAAGGGTCATCCCAATACTTTATATTTAACGAATTTAGAAACAAATAGGTTCAAATATCATGTTTCGCATCAAGGGACATCGAGGGACAAGCTCAACCTTCATATTTATCAAACATGTAACCATATAGGCTACAATCTCATTTTTGCACAAGGGTCATTCTAATACGTTCATATTACCGAATACATAACCAAATAGGTTCACAAATCATCCTTTAAATCAAGGGACAAATTCAACCTTACCATTTATCAAATTTGCAACCATATAGGATAATATCTCATTGTCGCGTCAAGGGTCATCCCAATACTTTATATTTACCGAATTTAGAACCAAATAGGTTCCAATATCATGTTTCGCATCAAGGGACATCGAGGGACAAGCTCAACCTTCATATTTATCAAACATGTAACCATATAGGCTACAATCTCATTTTTGCACAAGGGTCATTCTAATACGTTCATATTACCGAATACGTAACCAAATAGGTTCACAAATCATCCTTTAAATCAAGGGACAAATTCAACCTTACCATTTATCAAATTTGCAACCATATAGGATAATATCTCATTGTCGCGTCAAGGGTCACCCCAATACTTTATATTTACCGAATTTAGAACCAAATAGGTTCCAATATCATGTTTCGCATCAAGGGACATCGAGGGACAAGCTCAACATTCATATTTATCAAACATGTAACCACATAGGCTACAATCTCATTTTTGCACAAGGGTCATTCTAATACTTTCATATTACCGAATACGTAACCAAATAGGTTCACAAATCATGCTTTAAATCAAGGGACAAATTCAACCTTCCCATTTATCAAATTTGCAACCATATAGGCTAATATCTCATTTTCGCGACAAGGGTCATCCCAATACTTTATATTTACCGAATTTACAACCAAATAGGTACAAATATCATGTTTCGCATCAATGGACATCGAGGGACAAGTTCAACCTTCATATTTATCAAACATGTAACCATATAGGCTACAATCTCATTTTTGCACAAGGGTCATTCTAATACGTTCATATTACCGAATACATAACCAAATAGGTTCACAAATCATGCTTTAAATCAAGGGACAAATTCAACCTTAACATTTATCAAATTTGCAACCATATAGGATAATATCTCATTGTCGCGTTAAGGGTCATCCCAATACTTTATATTTACCGAATTTAGAACCAAATAGGTTCCAATATCATCTTTCGCACCAAGGGACATCGAGGGACAAGCTCAACCTTCATATTTATCAAACATGTAACCACATAGGCTACAATCTCATTTTTGCACAAGGGTCATTCTAATACTTTCATATTACCGAATACGTAACCAAATAGGTTCACAAATCATGCTTATAATCAAGGGACAAATTCAACCTTCCCATTTAACAAATTTGCAACCATATAGGCTAATATCTCATTTTCGCGACAAGGGTCATCCCAATACTTTATATTTACCGAATTTAGAACCAAATAGGTACAAATATCATGTTTCGCATCAATGGACATCGAGGGACAAGTTCAACCTTCATATTTATCAAACATGTAACCATATAGGCTACAATCTCATTTTTGCACAAGGGTCATTCTAATACGTTCATATTACCGAATACATAACCAAATAGGTTCACAAATCATGCTTTAAATCAAGGGACAAATTCAACCTTAGCATTTATCAAATTTGCAACCATATAGGATAATATCTCATTGTCGCGTTAAGGGTCATCCCAATACTTTATATTTACCGAATTTAGAACCAAATAGGTTCCAATATCATCTTTCGCACCAAGGGACATCGAGGGACAAGCTCAACCTTCATATATATCAAACAAATAACCATATAGGCTAAAATCTCATTTTTGCGCAAGGGTCATCCCAATACTTTATATTTAACGAATTTAGAAACAAATAGGTTCAAATATCATGTTTCGCATCAAGGGACATCGAGGGACAAGCTCAACCTTCATATTTATCAAACATGTAACCATATAGGCTACAATCTCATTTTTGCACAAGGGTCATTCTAATACGTTCATATTACCGAATACATAACCAAATAGGTTCACAAATCATCCTTTAAATCAAGGGACAAATTCAACCTTACCATTTATCAAATTTGCAACCATATAGGATAATATCTCATTGTCGCGTCAAGGGTCATCCCAATACTTTATATTTACCGAATTTAGAACCAAATAGGTTCCAATATCATGTTTCGCATCAAGGGACATCGAGGGACAAGCTCAACCTTCATATTTATCAAACATGTAACCATATAGGCTACAATCTCATTTTTGCACAAGGGTCATTCTAATACGTTCATATTACCGAATACGTAACCAAATAGGTTCACAAATCATCCTTTAAATCAAGGGACAAATTCAACCTTACCATTTATCAAATTTGCAACCATATAGGATAATATCTCATTGTCGCGTCAAGGGTCACCCCAATACTTTATATTTACCGAATTTAGAACCAAATAGGTTCCAATATCATGTTTCGCATCAAGGGACATCGAGGGACAAGCTCAACATTCATATTTATCAAACATGTAACCACATAGGCTACAATCTCATTTTTGCACAAGGGTCATTCTAATACTTTCATATTACCGAATACGTAACCAAATAGGTTCACAAATCATGCTTTAAATCAAGGGACAAATTCAACCTTCCCATTTATCAAATTTGCAACCATATAGGCTAATATCTCATTTTCGCGACAAGGGTCATCCCAATACTTTATATTTACCGAATTTACAACCAAATAGGTACAAATATCATGTTTCGCATCAATGGACATCGAGGGACAAGTTCAACCTTCATATTTATCAAACATGTAACCATATAGGCTACAATCTCATTTTTGCACAAGGGTCATTCTAATACGTTCATATTACCGAATACATAACCAAATAGGTTCACAAATCATGCTTTAAATCAAGGGACAAATTCAACCTTAACATTTATCAAATTTGCAACCATATAGGATAATATCTCATTGTCGCGTTAAGGGTCATCCCAATACTTTATATTTACCGAATTTAGAACCAAATAGGTTCCAATATCATCTTTCGCACCAAGGGACATCGAGGGACAAGCTCAACCTTCATACTTATCAAACATGTAACCACATAGGCTACAATCTCATTTTTGCACAAGGGTCATTCTAATACTTTCATATTACCGAATACGTAACCAAATAGGTTCACAAATCATGCTTTAAATCAAGGGACAAATTCAACCTTCCCATTTATCAAATTTGCAACCATATAGGCTAATATCTCATTTTCGCGACAAGGGTCATCCCAATACTTTATATTTACCGAATTTAGAACCAAATAGGTACAAATATCATGTTTTGCATCAATGGACATCGAGGGACAAGTTCAAGCTTCATATTTATCAAACATGTAACCATATAGGCTACAATCTCATTTTTGCACAAGGGTCATTCTAATACGTTCATATTACCGAATACATAACCAAATAGGTTCACAAATCATGCTTTAAATCAAGGGACAAATTCAACCTTAGCATTTATCAAATGTGCAACCATATAGGATAATATCTCATTGTCGCGTTAAGGGTCATCCCAATACTTTATATTTACCGAATTTAGAACCAAATAGGTTCCAATATCATCTTTCGCACCAAGGGACATCGAGGGACAAGCTCAACCTTCATATATATCAAACAAATAACCATATAGGCTAAAATCTCATTTTTGCGCAAGGGTCATCCCAATACTTTATATTTAACGAATTTAGAACCAAATAGGTTCAAATATCATCTTTCGCACCAAGGGACATCGAGGGACAAGCTCAACCTTCATATATATATATCAAACAAATAACCATATAGGCTAATATCTCATTTTCGCGACAAGGGTCATTCCAATACATTATATTTACCAAATTTAGAACCAAAAAGGTTCAAATATCATCTTTCGCACCAAAGAACGTCGAGGGACAAGCTCAACCTTCATACATATATCAAACATATAACCATATAGGCTAAAATCTCATTTTTACGCAAGGGTCGTTCCAATACTTTCATTTTATCGAATACAAAACCAAATAGATTCATAGATCATGATTTAAATCAAGGGAAATGTTAACCTTCTTATTTCTCAAACTTGTAATCATATAGGCCAAAATCTCATTTTTGCGCAAGGGTTATTCCAATACTTTTATTTTACCGAATACAAAACCAAAGAGGTTCACAAAACATGCTTTAAATCAAGCGACAAATTCAACCTTCCCATTTATCAAATTTGCCACCATATAGGCTAATATTTCATTTTCGCGACAAGGGTCATCCCTATACTTTATATTTACCGAATTTAGAACCAAATAGGTTCAAATATCATGTTTCGCACCAAGAGACATTGAGGGACAAGCTCAACCTTCATATTTATCAAACATGTAACCATATAGGCTACAATCTCATTTTTGCACAAGGGACATTCTAATGCTTTCATTTTACCGAATACATAACCAAATAGGTTCACAAATCATGCTTTAAATCAAGGGACAAATTCAACCTTCACATTTATCAAATTTGCAACCATATAGGCTAATATCTCTTTTTCGCAACAAAGGTCATCCCAATACTTTATATTTACCGAATTTAGAAACAAATAGGTTCAAATATCATGTTTCGCATCAAGGGACATCGAGGGACAAGCTCAACCTTCATATTTATCAAACATGTAACCATATAGGCTACAATCTCATTTTTGCACAAGGGTCATTCTAATACGTTCATATTACCGAATACATAACCAAATAGGTTCACAAATCATCCTTTAAATCAAGGGACAAATTCAACCTTACCATTTATCAAATTTGCAACCATATAGGATAATATCTCATTGTCGCGTCAAGGGTCATCCCAATACTTTATATTTACCGAATTTAGAACCAAATAGGTTCCAATATCATGTTTCGCATCAAGGGACATCGAGGGACAAGCTCAACCTTCATATTTATCAAACATGTAACCACATAGGCTACAATCTCATTTTTGCACAAGGGTCATTCTAATACTTTCATATTACCGAATACGTAACCAAATAGGTTCACAAATCATGCTTTAAATCAAGGGACAAATTCAACCTTCCCATTTATCAAATTTGCAACCATATAGGCTAATATCTCATTTTCGCGACAAGGGTCATCCCAATACTTTATATTTACCGAATTTAGAACCAAATAGGTACAAATATCATGTTTCGCATCAATGGACATCGAGGGACAAGTTCAACCTTCATATTTATCAAACATGTAACCATATAGGCTACAATCTCATTTTTGCACAAGGGTCATTCTAATACGTTCATATTACCGAATACATAACCAAATAGGTTCACAAATCATGCTTTAAATCAAGGGACAAATTCAACCTTAGCATTTATCAAATTTGCAACCATATAGGATAATATCTCATTGTCGCGTTAAGGGTCATCCCAATACTTTATATTTACCGAATTTAGAACCAAATAGGTTCCAATATCATCTTTCGCACCAAGGGACATCGAGGGACAAGCTCAACCTTCATATATATCAAACAAATAACCATATAGGCTAAAATCTCATTTTTGCGCAAGGGTCATCCCAATACTTTATATTTAACGAATTTAGAAACAAATAGGTTCAAATATCATGTTTCGCATCAAGGGACATCGAGGGACAAGCTCAACCTTCATATTTATCAAACATGTAACCATATAGGCTACAATCTCATTTTTGCACAAGGGTCATTCTAATACGTTCATATTACCGAATACATAACCAAATAGGTTCACAAATCATCCTTTAAATCAAGGGACAAATTCAACCTTACCATTTATCAAATTTGCAACCATATAGGATAATATCTCATTGTCGCGTCAAGGGTCATCCCAATACTTTATATTTACCGAATTTAGAACCAAATAGGTTCCAATATCATGTTTCGCATCAAGGGACATCGAGGGACAAGCTCAACCTTCATATTTATCAAACATGTAACCATATAGGCTACAATCTCATTTTTGCACAAGGGTCATTCTAATACGTTCATATTACCGAATACGTAACCAAATAGGTTCACAAATCATCCTTTAAATCAAGGGACAAATTCAACCTTACCATTTATCAAATTTGCAACCATATAGGATAATATCTCATTGTCGCGTCAAGGGTCACCCCAATACTTTATATTTACCGAATTTAGAACCAAATAGGTTCCAATATCATGTTTCGCATCAAGGGACATCGAGGGACAAGCTCAACATTCATATTTATCAAACATGTAACCACATAGGCTACAATCTCATTTTTGCACAAGGGTCATTCTAATACTTTCATATTACCGAATACGTAACCAAATAGGTTCACAAATCATGCTTTAAATCAAGGGACAAATTCAACCTTCCCATTTATCAAATTTGCAACCATATAGGCTAATATCTCATTTTCGCGACAAGGGTCATCCCAATACTTTATATTTACCGAATTTACAACCAAATAGGTACAAATATCATGTTTCGCATCAATGGACATCGAGGGACAAGTTCAACCTTCATATTTATCAAACATGTAACCATATAGGCTACAATCTCATTTTTGCACAAGGGTCATTCTAATACGTTCATATTACCGAATACATAACCAAATAGGTTCACAAATCATGCTTTAAATCAAGGGACAAATTCAACCTTAACATTTATCAAATTTGCAACCATATAGGATAATATCTCATTGTCGCGTTAAGGGTCATCCCAATACTTTATATTTACCGAATTTAGAACCAAATAGGTTCCAATATCATCTTTCGCACCAAGGGACATCGAGGGACAAGCTCAACCTTCATATTTATCAAACATGTAACCACATAGGCTACAATCTCATTTTTGCACAAGGGTCATTCTAATACTTTCATATTACCGAATACGTAACCAAATAGGTTCACAAATCATGCTTTAAATCAAGGGACAAATTCAACCTTCCCATTTATCAAATTTGCAACCATATAGGCTAATATCTCATTTTCGCGACAAGGGTCATCCCAATACTTTATATTTACCGAATTTAGAACCAAATAGGTACAAATATCATGTTTTGCATCAATGGACATCGAGGGACAAGTTCAAGCTTCATATTTATCAAACATGTAACCATATAGGCTACAATCTCATTTTTGCACAAGGGTCATTCTAATACGTTCATATTACCGAATACATAACCAAATAGGTTCACAAATCATGCTTTAAATCAAGGGACAAATTCAACCTTAGCATTTATCAAATGTGCAACCATATAGGATAATATCTCATTGTCGCGTTAAGGGTCATCCCAATACTTTATATTTACCGAATTTAGAACCAAATAGGTTCCAATATCATCTTTCGCACCAAGGGACATCGAGGGACAAGCTCAACCTTCATATATATCAAACAAATAACCATATAGGCTAAAATCTCATTTTTGCGCAAGGGTCATCCCAATACTTTATATTTAACGAATTTAGAACCAAATAGGTTCAAATATCATCTTTCGCACCAAGGGACATCGAGGGACAAGCTCAACCTTCATATATATATATCAAACAAATAACCATATAGGCTAATATCTCATTTTCGCGACAAGGGTCATTCCAATACATTATATTTACCAAATTTAGAACCAAAAAGGTTCAAATATCATCTTTCGCACCAAAGAACGTCGAGGGACAAGCTCAACCTTCATACATATATCAAACATATAACCATATAGGCTAAAATCTCATTTTTACGCAAGGGTCGTTCCAATACTTTCATTTTATCGAATACAAAACCAAATAGATTCATAGATCATGATTTAAATCAAGGGAAATGTTAACCTTCTTATTTCTCAAACTTGTAATCATATAGGCCAAAATCTCATTTTTGCGCAAGGGTTATTCCAATACTTTTATTTTACCGAATACAAAACCAAAGAGGTTCACAAAACATGCTTTAAATCAAGCGACAAATTCAACCTTCCCATTTATCAAATTTGCCACCATATAGGCTAATATTTCATTTTCGCGACAAGGGTCATCCCTATACTTTATATTTACCGAATTTAGAACCAAATAGGTTCAAATATCATGTTTCGCACCAAGAGACATTGAGGGACAAGCTCAACCTTCATATTTATCAAACATGTAACCATATAGGCTACAATCTCATTTTTGCACAAGGGACATTCTAATGCTTTCATTTTACCGAATACATAACCAAATAGGTTCACAAATCATGCTTTAAATCAAGGGACAAATTCAACCTTCACATTTATCAAATTTGCAACCATATAGGCTAATATCTCTTTTTCGCAACAAAGGTCATCCCAATACTTTATATTTACCGAATTTAGAAACAAATAGGTTCAAATATCATGTTTCGCATCAAGGGACATCGAGGGACAAGCTCAACCTTCATATTTATCAAACATGTAACCATATAGGCTACAATCTCATTTTTGCACAAGGGTCATTCTAATACGTTCATATTACCGAATACATAACCAAATAGGTTCACAAATCATCCTTTAAATCAAGGGACAAATTCAACCTTACCATTTATCAAATTTGCAACCATATAGGATAATATCTCATTGTCGCGTCAAGGGTCATCCCAATACTTTATATTTACCGAATTTAGAACCAAATAGGTTCCAATATCATGTTTCGCATCAAGGGACATCGAGGGACAAGCTCAACCTTCATATTTATCAAACATGTAACCACATAGGCTACAATCTCATTTTTGCACAAGGGTCATTCTAATACTTTCATATTACCGAATACGTAACCAAATAGGTTCACAAATCATGCTTTAAATCAAGGGACAAATTCAACCTTCCCATTTATCAAATTTGCAACCATATAGGCTAATATCTCATTTTCGCGACAAGGGTCATCCCAATACTTTATATTTACCGAATTTAGAACCAAATAGGTACAAATATCATGTTTCGCATCAATGGACATCGAGGGACAAGTTCAACCTTCATATTTATCAAACATGTAACCATATAGGCTACAATCTCATTTTTGCACAAGGGTCATTCTAATACGTTCATATTACCGAATACATAACCAAATAGGTTCACAAATCATGCTTTAAATCAAGGGACAAATTCAACCTTAACATTTATCAAATTTGCAACCATATAGGATAATATCTCATTGTCGCGTTAAGGGTCATCCCAATACTTTATATTTACCGAATTTAGAACCAAATAGGTTCCAATATCATCTTTCGCACCAAGGGACATCGAGGGACAAGCTCAACCTTCATATTTATCAAACATGTAACCACATAGGCTACAATCTCATTTTTGCACAAGGGTCATTCTAATACTTTCATATTACCGAATACGTAACCAAATAGGTTCACAAATCATGCTTATAATCAAGGGACAAATTCAACCTTCCCATTTATCAAATTTGCAACCATATAGGCTAATATCTCATTTTCGCGACAAGGGTCATCCCAATACTTTATATTTACCGAATTTAGAACCAAATAGGTTCCAATATCATCTTTCGCACCAAGGGACATCGAGGGACAAGTTCAACCTTCATATTTATCAAACATGTAACCATATAGGCTACAATCTCATTTTTGCACAAGGGTCATTCTAATACGTTCATATTACCGAATACATAACCAAATAGGTTCACAAATCATGCTTTAAATCAAGGGACAAATTCAACCTTAGCATTTATCAAATTTGCAACCATATAGGATAATATCTCATTGTCGCGTTAAGGGTCATCCCAATACTTTATATTTACCGAATTTAGAACCAAATAGGTTCCAATATCATCTTTCGCACCAAGGGACATCGAGGGACAAGCTCAACCTTCATATATATCAAACAAATAACCATATAGGCTAAAATCTCATTTTTGCGCAAGGGTCATCCCAATACTTTATATTTAACGAATTTAGAAACAAATAGGTTCAAATATCATGTTTCGCATCAAGGGACATCGAGGGACAAGCTCAACCTTCATATTTATCAAACATGTAACCATATAGGCTACAATCTCATTTTTGCACAAGGGTCATTCTAATACGTTCATATTACCGAATACATAACCAAATAGGTTCACAAATCATCCTTTAAATCAAGGGACAAATTCAACCTTACCATTTATCAAATTTGCAACCATATAGGATAATATCTCATTGTCGCGTCAAGGGTCATCCCAATACTTTATATTTACCGAATTTAGAACCAAATAGGTTCCAATATCATGTTTCGCATCAAGGGACATCGAGGGACAAGCTCAACCTTCATATTTATCAAACATGTAACCATATAGGCTACAATCTCATTTTTGCACAAGGGTCATTCTAATACGTTCATATTACCGAATACGTAACCAAATAGGTTCACAAATCATCCTTTAAATCAAGGGACAAATTCAACCTTACCATTTATCAAATTTGCAACCATATAGGATAATATCTCATTGTCGCGTCAAGGGTCACCCCAATACTTTATATTTACCGAATTTAGAACCAAATAGGTTCCAATATCATGTTTCGCATCAAGGGACATCGAGGGACAAGCTCAACATTCATATTTATCAAACATGTAACCACATAGGCTACAATCTCATTTTTGCACAAGGGTCATTCTAATACTTTCATATTACCGAATACGTAACCAAATAGGTTCACAAATCATGCTTTAAATCAAGGGACAAATTCAACCTTCCCATTTATCAAATTTGCAACCATATAGGCTAATATCTCATTTTCGCGACAAGGGTCATCCCAATACTTTATATTTACCGAATTTACAACCAAATAGGTACAAATATCATGTTTCGCATCAATGGACATCGAGGGACAAGTTCAACCTTCATATTTATCAAACATGTAACCATATAGGCTACAATCTCATTTTTGCACAAGGGTCATTCTAATACGTTCATATTACCGAATACATAACCAAATAGGTTCACAAATCATGCTTTAAATCAAGGGACAAATTCAACCTTAACATTTATCAAATTTGCAACCATATAGGATAATATCTCATTGTCGCGTTAAGGGTCATCCCAATACTTTATATTTACCGAATTTAGAACCAAATAGGTTCCAATATCATCTTTCGCACCAAGGGACATCGAGGGACAAGCTCAACCTTCATACTTATCAAACATGTAACCACATAGGCTACAATCTCATTTTTGCACAAGGGTCATTCTAATACTTTCATATTACCGAATACGTAACCAAATAGGTTCACAAATCATGCTTTAAATCAAGGGACAAATTCAACCTTCCCATTTATCAAATTTGCAACCATATAGGCTAATATCTCATTTTCGCGACAAGGGTCATCCCAATACTTTATATTTACCGAATTTAGAACCAAATAGGTACAAATATCATGTTTTGCATCAATGGACATCGAGGGACAAGTTCAAGCTTCATATTTATCAAACATGTAACCATATAGGCTACAATCTCATTTTTGCACAAGGGTCATTCTAATACGTTCATATTACCGAATACATAACCAAATAGGTTCACAAATCATGCTTTAAATCAAGGGACAAATTCAACCTTAGCATTTATCAAATGTGCAACCATATAGGATAATATCTCATTGTCGCGTTAAGGGTCATCCCAATACTTTATATTTACCGAATTTAGAACCAAATAGGTTCCAATATCATCTTTCGCACCAAGGGACATCGAGGGACAAGCTCAACCTTCATATATATCAAACAAATAACCATATAGGCTAAAATCTCATTTTTGCGCAAGGGTCATCCCAATACTTTATATTTAACGAATTTAGAACCAAATAGGTTCAAATATCATCTTTCGCACCAAGGGACATCGAGGGACAAGCTCAACCTTCATATATATATATCAAACAAATAACCATATAGGCTAATATCTCATTTTCGCGACAAGGGTCATTCCAATACATTATATTTACCAAATTTAGAACCAAAAAGGTTCAAATATCATCTTTCGCACCAAAGAACGTCGAGGGACAAGCTCAACCTTCATACATATATCAAACATATAACCATATAGGCTAAAATCTCATTTTTACGCAAGGGTCGTTCCAATACTTTCATTTTATCGAATACAAAACCAAATAGATTCATAGATCATGATTTAAATCAAGGGAAATGTTAACCTTCTTATTTCTCAAACTTGTAATCATATAGGCCAAAATCTCATTTTTGCGCAAGGGTTATTCCAATACTTTTATTTTACCGAATACAAAACCAAAGAGGTTCACAAAACATGCTTTAAATCAAGCGACAAATTCAACCTTCCCATTTATCAAATTTGCCACCATATAGGCTAATATTTCATTTTCGCGACAAGGGTCATCCCTATACTTTATATTTACCGAATTTAGAACCAAATAGGTTCAAATATCATGTTTCGCACCAAGAGACATTGAGGGACAAGCTCAACCTTCATATTTATCAAACATGTAACCATATAGGCTACAATCTCATTTTTGCACAAGGGACATTCTAATGCTTTCATTTTACCGAATACATAACCAAATAGGTTCACAAATCATGCTTTAAATCAAGGGACAAATTCAACCTTCACATTTATCAAATTTGCAACCATATAGGCTAATATCTCTTTTTCGCAACAAAGGTCATCCCAATACTTTATATTTACCGAATTTAGAAACAAATAGGTTCAAATATCATGTTTCGCATCAAGGGACATCGAGGGACAAGCTCAACCTTCATATTTATCAAACATGTAACCATATAGGCTACAATCTCATTTTTGCACAAGGGTCATTCTAATACGTTCATATTACCGAATACATAACCAAATAGGTTCACAAATCATCCTTTAAATCAAGGGACAAATTCAACCTTACCATTTATCAAATTTGCAACCATATAGGATAATATCTCATTGTCGCGTCAAGGGTCATCCCAATACTTTATATTTACCGAATTTAGAACCAAATAGGTTCCAATATCATGTTTCGCATCAAGGGACATCGAGGGACAAGCTCAACCTTCATATTTATCAAACATGTAACCACATAGGCTACAATCTCATTTTTGCACAAGGGTCATTCTAATACTTTCATATTACCGAATACGTAACCAAATAGGTTCACAAATCATGCTTTAAATCAAGGGACAAATTCAACCTTCCCATTTATCAAATTTGCAACCATATAGGCTAATATCTCATTTTCGCGACAAGGGTCATCCCAATACTTTATATTTACCGAATTTAGAACCAAATAGGTACAAATATCATGTTTCGCATCAATGGACATCGAGGGACAAGTTCAACCTTCATATTTATCAAACATGTAACCATATAGGCTACAATCTCATTTTTGCACAAGGGTCATTCTAATACGTTCATATTACCGAATACATAACCAAATAGGTTCACAAATCATGCTTTAAATCAAGGGACAAATTCAACCTTAGCATTTATCAAATTTGCAACCATATAGGATAATATCTCATTGTCGCGTTAAGGGTCATCCCAATACTTTATATTTACCGAATTTAGAACCAAATAGGTTCCAATATCATCTTTCGCACCAAGGGACATCGAGGGACAAGCTCAACCTTCATATATATCAAACAAATAACCATATAGGCTAAAATCTCATTTTTGCGCAAGGGTCATCCCAATACTTTATATTTAACGAATTTAGAAACAAATAGGTTCAAATATCATGTTTCGCATCAAGGGACATCGAGGGACAAGCTCAACCTTCATATTTATCAAACATGTAACCATATAGGCTACAATCTCATTTTTGCACAAGGGTCATTCTAATACGTTCATATTACCGAATACATAACCAAATAGGTTCACAAATCATCCTTTAAATCAAGGGACAAATTCAACCTTACCATTTATCAAATTTGCAACCATATAGGATAATATCTCATTGTCGCGTCAAGGGTCATCCCAATACTTTATATTTACCGAATTTAGAACCAAATAGGTTCCAATATCATGTTTCGCATCAAGGGACATCGAGGGACAAGCTCAACCTTCATATTTATCAAACATGTAACCATATAGGCTACAATCTCATTTTTGCACAAGGGTCATTCTAATACGTTCATATTACCGAATACGTAACCAAATAGGTTCACAAATCATCCTTTAAATCAAGGGACAAATTCAACCTTACCATTTATCAAATTTGCAACCATATAGGATAATATCTCATTGTCGCGTCAAGGGTCACCCCAATACTTTATATTTACCGAATTTAGAACCAAATAGGTTCCAATATCATGTTTCGCATCAAGGGACATCGAGGGACAAGCTCAACATTCATATTTATCAAACATGTAACCACATAGGCTACAATCTCATTTTTGCACAAGGGTCATTCTAATACTTTCATATTACCGAATACGTAACCAAATAGGTTCACAAATCATGCTTTAAATCAAGGGACAAATTCAACCTTCCCATTTATCAAATTTGCAACCATATAGGCTAATATCTCATTTTCGCGACAAGGGTCATCCCAATACTTTATATTTACCGAATTTACAACCAAATAGGTACAAATATCATGTTTCGCATCAATGGACATCGAGGGACAAGTTCAACCTTCATATTTATCAAACATGTAACCATATAGGCTACAATCTCATTTTTGCACAAGGGTCATTCTAATACGTTCATATTACCGAATACATAACCAAATAGGTTCACAAATCATGCTTTAAATCAAGGGACAAATTCAACCTTAACATTTATCAAATTTGCAACCATATAGGATAATATCTCATTGTCGCGTTAAGGGTCATCCCAATACTTTATATTTACCGAATTTAGAACCAAATAGGTTCCAATATCATCTTTCGCACCAAGGGACATCGAGGGACAAGCTCAACCTTCATATTTATCAAACATGTAACCACATAGGCTACAATCTCATTTTTGCACAAGGGTCATTCTAATACTTTCATATTACCGAATACGTAACCAAATAGGTTCACAAATCATGCTTTAAATCAAGGGACAAATTCAACCTTCCCATTTATCAAATTTGCAACCATATAGGCTAATATCTCATTTTCGCGACAAGGGTCATCCCAATACTTTATATTTACCGAATTTAGAACCAAATAGGTACAAATATCATGTTTTGCATCAATGGACATCGAGGGACAAGTTCAAGCTTCATATTTATCAAACATGTAACCATATAGGCTACAATCTCATTTTTGCACAAGGGTCATTCTAATACGTTCATATTACCGAATACATAACCAAATAGGTTCACAAATCATGCTTTAAATCAAGGGACAAATTCAACCTTAGCATTTATCAAATGTGCAACCATATAGGATAATATCTCATTGTCGCGTTAAGGGTCATCCCAATACTTTATATTTACCGAATTTAGAACCAAATAGGTTCCAATATCATCTTTCGCACCAAGGGACATCGAGGGACAAGCTCAACCTTCATATATATCAAACAAATAACCATATAGGCTAAAATCTCATTTTTGCGCAAGGGTCATCCCAATACTTTATATTTAACGAATTTAGAACCAAATAGGTTCAAATATCATCTTTCGCACCAAGGGACATCGAGGGACAAGCTCAACCTTCATATATATATATCAAACAAATAACCATATAGGCTAATATCTCATTTTCGCGACAAGGGTCATTCCAATACATTATATTTACCAAATTTAGAACCAAAAAGGTTCAAATATCATCTTTCGCACCAAAGAACGTCGAGGGACAAGCTCAACCTTCATACATATATCAAACATATAACCATATAGGCTAAAATCTCATTTTTACGCAAGGGTCGTTCCAATACTTTCATTTTATCGAATACAAAACCAAATAGATTCATAGATCATGATTTAAATCAAGGGAAATGTTAACCTTCTTATTTCTCAAACTTGTAATCATATAGGCCAAAATCTCATTTTTGCGCAAGGGTTATTCCAATACTTTTATTTTACCGAATACAAAACCAAAGAGGTTCACAAAACATGCTTTAAATCAAGCGACAAATTCAACCTTCCCATTTATCAAATTTGCCACCATATAGGCTAATATTTCATTTTCGCGACAAGGGTCATCCCTATACTTTATATTTACCGAATTTAGAACCAAATAGGTTCAAATATCATGTTTCGCACCAAGAGACATTGAGGGACAAGCTCAACCTTCATATTTATCAAACATGTAACCATATAGGCTACAATCTCATTTTTGCACAAGGGACATTCTAATGCTTTCATTTTACCGAATACATAACCAAATAGGTTCACAAATCATGCTTTAAATCAAGGGACAAATTCAACCTTCACATTTATCAAATTTGCAACCATATAGGCTAATATCTCTTTTTCGCAACAAAGGTCATCCCAATACTTTATATTTACCGAATTTAGAAACAAATAGGTTCAAATATCATGTTTCGCATCAAGGGACATCGAGGGACAAGCTCAACCTTCATATTTATCAAACATGTAACCATATAGGCTACAATCTCATTTTTGCACAAGGGTCATTCTAATACGTTCATATTACCGAATACATAACCAAATAGGTTCACAAATCATCCTTTAAATCAAGGGACAAATTCAACCTTACCATTTATCAAATTTGCAACCATATAGGATAATATCTCATTGTCGCGTCAAGGGTCATCCCAATACTTTATATTTACCGAATTTAGAACCAAATAGGTTCCAATATCATGTTTCGCATCAAGGGACATCGAGGGACAAGCTCAACCTTCATATTTATCAAACATGTAACCACATAGGCTACAATCTCATTTTTGCACAAGGGTCATTCTAATACTTTCATATTACCGAATACGTAACCAAATAGGTTCACAAATCATGCTTTAAATCAAGGGACAAATTCAACCTTCCCATTTATCAAATTTGCAACCATATAGGCTAATATCTCATTTTCGCGACAAGGGTCATCCCAATACTTTATATTTACCGAATTTAGAACCAAATAGGTACAAATATCATGTTTCGCATCAATGGACATCGAGGGACAAGTTCAACCTTCATATTTATCAAACATGTAACCATATAGGCTACAATCTCATTTTTGCACAAGGGTCATTCTAATACGTTCATATTACCGAATACATAACCAAATAGGTTCACAAATCATGCTTTAAATCAAGGGACAAATTCAACCTTAACATTTATCAAATTTGCAACCATATAGGATAATATCTCATTGTCGCGTTAAGGGTCATCCCAATACTTTATATTTACCGAATTTAGAACCAAATAGGTTCCAATATCATCTTTCGCACCAAGGGACATCGAGGGACAAGCTCAACCTTCATATTTATCAAACATGTAACCACATAGGCTACAATCTCATTTTTGCACAAGGGTCATTCTAATACTTTCATATTACCGAATACGTAACCAAATAGGTTCACAAATCATGCTTATAATCAAGGGACAAATTCAACCTTCCCATTTATCAAATTTGCAACCATATAGGCTAATATCTCATTTTCGCGACAAGGGTCATCCCAATACTTTATATTTACCGAATTTAGAACCAAATAGGTTCCAATATCATCTTTCGCACCAAGGGACATCGAGGGACAAGTTCAACCTTCATATTTATCAAACATGTAACCATATAGGCTACAATCTCATTTTTGCACAAGGGTCATTCTAATACGTTCATATTACCGAATACATAACCAAATAGGTTCACAAATCATGCTTTAAATCAAGGGACAAATTCAACCTTAGCATTTATCAAATTTGCAACCATATAGGATAATATCTCATTGTCGCGTTAAGGGTCATCCCAATACTTTATATTTACCGAATTTAGAGCCAAATAGGTTCCAATATCATCTTTCGCACCAAGGGACATCGAGGGACAAGCTCAACCTTCATATATATCAAACAAATAACCATATAGGCTAAAATCTCATTTTTGCGCAAGGGTCATCCCAATACTTTATATTTAACGAATTTAGAACCAAATAGGTTCAAATATCATCTTTCGCACCAAGGGACATCGAGGGACAAGCTCAACCTTCATATATATATCAAACAAATAACCATATAGGCTAATATCTCATTTTCGCGACAAGGGTCATTCCAATACATTATATTTACCAAATTTAGAACCAAAAAGGTTCAAATATCATCTTTCGCACCAAAGAACGTCGAGGGACAAGCTCAACCTTCATACATATATCAAACATATAACCATATAGGCTAAAATCTCATTTTTACGCAAGGGTCGTTCCAATACTTTCATTTTATCGAATACAAAACCAAATAGATTCATAGATCATGATTTAAATCAAGGGAAATGTTAACCTTCTTATTTCTCAAACTTGTAATCATATAGGCCAAAATCTCATTTTTGCGCAAGGGTTATTCCAATACTTTTATTTTACCGAATACAAAACCAAAGAGGTTCACAAAACATGCTTTAAATCAAGCGACAAATTCAACCTTCCCATTTATCAAATTTGCCACCATATAGGCTAATATTTCATTTTCGCGACAAGGGTCATCCCTATACTTTATATTTACCGAATTTAGAACCAAATAGGTTCAAATATCATGTTTCGCACCAAGAGACATCGAGGGACAAGCTCAACCTTCATATTTATCAAACATGTAACCATATAGGCTACAATCTCATTTTTGCACAAGGGACATTCTAATGCTTTCATTTTACCGAATACATAACCAAATAGGTTCACAAATCATGCTTTAAATCAAGGGACAAATTCAACCTTCACATTTATCAAATTTGCAACCATATAGGCTAATATCTCTTTTTCGCAACAAAGGTCATCCCAATACTTTATATTTACCGAATTTAGAAACAAATAGGTTCAAATATCATGTTTCGCATCAAGGGACATCGAGGGACAAGCTCAACCTTCATATTTATCAAACATGTAACCATATAGGCTACAATCTCATTTTTGCACAAGGGTCATTCTAATACGTTCATATTACCGAATACATAACCAAATAGGTTCACAAATCATCCTTTAAATCAAGGGACAAATTCAACCTTACCATTTATCAAATTTGCAACCATATAGGATAATATCTCATTGTCGCGTCAAGGGTCATCCCAATACTTTATATTTACCGAATTTAGAACCAAATAGGTTCCAATATCATGTTTCGCATCAAGGGACATCGAGGGACAAGCTCAACCTTCATATTTATCAAACATGTAACCACATAGGCTACAATCTCATTTTTGCACAAGGGTCATTCTAATACTTTCATATTACCGAATACGTAACCAAATAGGTTCACAAATCATGCTTATAATCAAGGGACAAATTCAACCTTCCCATTTATCAAATTTGCAACCATATAGGCTAATATCTCATTTTCGCGACAAGGGTCATCCCAATACTTTATATTTACCGAATTTAGAACCAAATAGGTTCCAATATCATCTTTCGCACCAAGGGACATCGAGGGACAAGTTCAACCTTCATATTTATCAAACATGTAACCATATAGGCTACAATCTCATTTTTGCACAAGGGTCATTCTAATACGTTCATATTACCGAATACATAACCAAATAGGTTCACAAATCATGCTTTAAATCAAGGGACAAATTCAACCTTAGCATTTATCAAATTTGCAACCATATAGGATAATATCTCATTGTCGCGTTAAGGGTCATCCCAATACTTTATATTTACCGAATTTAGAGCCAAATAGGTTCCAATATCATCTTTCGCACCAAGGGACATCGAGGGACAAGCTCAACCTTCATATATATCAAACAAATAACCATATAGGCTAAAATCTCATTTTTGCGCAAGGGTCATCCCAATACTTTATATTTAACGAATTTAGAACCAAATAGGTTCAAATATCATCTTTCGCACCAAGGGACATCGAGGGACAAGCTCAACCTTCATATATATATCAAACAAATAACCATATAGGCTAATATCTCATTTTCGCGACAAGGGTCATTCCAATACATTATATTTACCAAATTTAGAACCAAAAAGGTTCAAATATCATCTTTCGCACCAAAGAACGTCGAGGGACAAGCTCAACCTTCATACATATATCAAACATATAACCATATAGGCTAAAATCTCATTTTTACGCAAGGGTCGTTCCAATACTTTCATTTTATCGAATACAAAACCAAATAGATTCATAGATCATGATTTAAATCAAGGGAAATGTTAACCTTCTTATTTCTCAAACTTGTAATCATATAGGCCAAAATCTCATTTTTGCGCAAGGGTTATTCCAATACTTTTATTTTACCGAATACAAAACCAAAGAGGTTCACAAAACATGCTTTAAATCAAGCGACAAATTCAACCTTCCCATTTATCAAATTTGCCACCATATAGGCTAATATTTCATTTTCGCGACAAGGGTCATCCCTATACTTTATATTTACCGAATTTAGAACCAAATAGGTTCAAATATCATGTTTCGCACCAAGAGACATCGAGGGACAAGCTCAACCTTCATATTTATCAAACATGTAACCATATAGGCTACAATCTCATTTTTGCACAAGGGACATTCTAATGCTTTCATTTTACCGAATACATAACCAAATAGGTTCACAAATCATGCTTTAAATCAAGGGACAAATTCAACCTTCACATTTATCAAATTTGCAACCATATAGGCTAATATCTCTTTTTCGCAACAAAGGTCATCCCAATACTTTATATTTACCGAATTTAGAAACAAATAGGTTCAAATATCATGTTTCGCATCAAGGGACATCGAGGGACAAGCTCAACCTTCATATTTATCAAACATGTAACCATATAGGCTACAATCTCATTTTTGCACAAGGGTCATTCTAATACGTTCATATTACCGAATACATAACCAAATAGGTTCACAAATCATCCTTTAAATCAAGGGACAAATTCAACCTTACCATTTATCAAATTTGCAACCATATAGGATAATATCTCATTGTCGCGTCAAGGGTCATCCCAATACTTTATATTTACCGAATTTAGAACCAAATAGGTTCCAATATCATGTTTCGCATCAAGGGACATCGAGGGACAAGCTCAACCTTCATATTTATCAAACATGTAACCACATAGGCTACAATCTCATTTTTGCACAAGGGTCATTCTAATACTTTCATATTACCGAATACGTAACCAAATAGGTTCACAAATCATGCTTTAAATCAAGGGACAAATTCAACCTTCCCATTTATCAAATTTGCAACCATATAGGCTAATATCTCATTTTCGCGACAAGGGTCATCCCAATACTTTATATTTACCGAATTTAGAACCAAATAGGTACAAATATCATGTTTCGCATCAATGGACATCGAGGGACAAGTTCAACCTTCATATTTATCAAACATGTAACCATATAGGCTACAATCTCATTTTTGCACAAGGGTCATTCTAATACGTTCATATTACCGAATACATAACCAAATAGGTTCACAAATCATGCTTTAAATCAAGGGACAAATTCAACCTTAACATTTATCAAATTTGCAACCATATAGGATAATATCTCATTGTCGCGTTAAGGGTCATCCCAATACTTTATATTTACCGAATTTAGAACCAAATAGGTTCCAATATCATCTTTCGCACCAAGGGACATCGAGGGACAAGCTCAACCTTCATATTTATCAAACATGTAACCACATAGGCTACAATCTCATTTTTGCACAACGGCCATTCTAATACTTTCATATTACCGAATACGTAACCAAATAGGTTCACAAATCATGCTTTAAATCAAGGGACAAATTCAACCTTCCCATTTATCAAATTTGCAACCATATAAGCTAATATCTCATTTTCGCGACAAGGGTCATCCCAATACTTTATATTTACCGAATTTAGAACCAAATAGGTACAAATATCATGTTTCGCATCAATGGACATCGAGGGACAAGTTCAACCTTCATATTTATCAAACATGTAACCATATAGGCTACAATCTCATTTTTGCACAAGGGTCATTCTAATACGTTCATATTACCGAATACATAACCAAATAGGTTCACAAATCATGCTTTAAATCAAGGGACAAATTCAACCTTAACATTTATCAAATTTGCAACCATATAGGATAATATCTCATTATCGCGTTAAGGGTCATCCCAATACTTTATATTTACCGAATTTAGAACCAAATAGGTTCCAATATCATCTTTCGCACCAAGGGACATCGAGGGACAAGCTCAACCTTCATATTTATCAAACATGTAACCACATAGGCTACAATCTCATTTTTGCACAAGGGTCATTCTAATACTTTCATATTACCGAATACGTAACCAAATAGGTTCACAAATCATGCTTATAATCAAGGGACAAATTCAACCTTCCCATTTATCAAATTTGCAACCATATAGGCTAATATCTCATTTTCGCGACAAGGGTCATCCCAATACTTTATATTTACCGAATTTAGAACCAAATAGGTACAAATATCATGTTTCGCATCAATGGACATCGAGGGACAAGTTCAACCTTCATATTTATCAAACATGTAACCATATAGGCTACAATCTCATTTTTGCACAAGGGTCATTCTAATACGTTCATATTACCGAATACATAACCAAATAGGTTCACAAATCATGCTTTAAATCAAGGGACAAATTCAACCTTAGCATTTATCAAATTTGCAACCATATAGGATAATATCTCATTGTCGCGTTAAGGGTCATCCCAATACTTTATATTTACCGAATTTAGAACCAAATAGGTTCCAATATCATCTTTCGCACCAAGGGACATCGAGGGACAAGCTCAACCTTCATATATATATATATATCAAACAAATAACCATATAGGCTAATATCTCATTTTCGCGACAAGGGTCATTCCAATACATTATATTTACCAAATTTAGAACCAAAAAGGTTCAAATATCATCTTTCGCACCAAAGAACGTCGAGGGACAAGCTCAACCTTCATACATATATCAAACATATAACCATATAGGCTAAAATCTCATTTTTACGCAAGGGTCGTTCCAATACTTTCATTTTATCGAATACAAAACCAAATAGATTCATAGATCATGATTTAAATCAAGGGAAATGTTAACCTTCTTATTTCTCAAACTTGTAATCATATAGGCCAAAATCTCATTTTTGCGCAAGGGTTATTCCAATACTTTTATTTTACCGAATACAAAACCAAAGAGGTTCACAAAACATGCTTTAAATCAAGCGACAAATTCAACCTTCCCATTTATCAAATTTGCCACCATATAGGCTAATATTTCATTTTCGCGACAAGGGTCATCCCTATACTTTATATTTACCGAATTTAGAACCAAATAGGTTCAAATATCATGTTTCGCACCAAGAGACATCGAGGGACAAGCTCAACCTTCATATTTATCAAACATGTAACCATATAGGCTACAATCTCATTTTTGCACAAGGGACATTCTAATGCTTTCATTTTACCGAATACATAACCAAATAGGTTCACAAATCATGCTTTAAATCAAGGGACAAATTCAACCTTCACATTTATCAAATTTGCAACCATATAGGCTAATATCTCTTTTTCGCAACAAAGGTCATCCCAATACTTTATATTTACCGAATTTAGAAACAAATAGGTTCAAATATCATGTTTCGCATCAAGGGACATCGAGGGACAAGCTCAACCTTCATATTTATCAAACATGTAACCATATAGGCTACAATCTCATTTTTGCACAAGGGTCATTCTAATACGTTCATATTACCGAATACATAACCAAATAGGTTCACAAATCATCCTTTAAATCAAGGGACAAATTCAACCTTACCATTTATCAAATTTGCAACCATATAGGATAATATCTCATTGTCGCGTCAAGGGTCATCCCAATACTTTATATTTACCGAATTTAGAACCAAATAGGTTCCAATATCATGTTTCGCATCAAGGGACATCGAGGGACAAGCTCAACCTTCATATTTATCAAACATGTAACCACATAGGCTACAATCTCATTTTTGCACAAGGGCCATTCTAATACTTTCATATTACCGAATACGTAACCAAATAGGTTCACAAATCATGCTTTAAATCAAGGGACAAATTCAACCTTCCCATTTATCAAATTTGCAACCATATAGGCTAATATCTCATTTTCGCGACAAGGGTCATCCCAATACTTTATATTTACCGAATTTAGAACCAAATAGGTACAAATATCATGTTTCGCATCAATGGACATCGAGGGACAAGTTCAACCTTCATATTTATCAAACATGTAACCATATAGGCTACAATCTCATTTTTGCACAAGGGTCATTCTAATACGTTCATATTACCGAATACATAACCAAATAGGTTCACAAATCATGCTTTAAATCAAGGGACAAATTCAACCTTAACATTTATCAAATTTGCAACCATATAGGATAATATCTCATTGTCGCGTTAAGGGTCATCCCAATACTTTATATTTACCGAATTTAGAACCAAATAGGTTCCAATATCATCTTTCGCACCAAGGGACATCGAGGGACAAGCTCAACCTTCATATTTATCAAACATGTAACCACATAGGCTACAATCTCATTTTTGCACAAGGGTCATTCTAATACTTTCATATTACCGAATACGTAACCAAATAGGTTCACAAATCATGCTTATAATCAAGGGACAAATTCAACCTTCCCATTTATCAAATTTGCAACCATATAGGCTAATATCTCATTTTCGCGACAAGGGTCATCCCAATACTTTATATTTACCGAATTTAGAACCAAATAGGTACAAATATCATGTTTTGCATCAATGGACATCGAGGGACAAGTTCAACCTTCATATTTATCAAACATGTAACCATATAGGCTACAATCTCATTTTTGCACAAGGGTCATTCTAATACGTTCATATTACCGAATACATAACCAAATAGGTTCACAAATCATGCTTTAAATCAAGGGACAAATTCAACCTTAGCATTTATCAAATTTGCAACCATATAGGATAATATCTCATTGTCGCGTTAAGGGTCATCCCAATACTTTATATTTACCGAATTTAGAACCAAATAGGTTCCAATATCATCTTTCGCACCAAGGGACATCGAGGGACAAGCTCAACCTTCATATATATCAAACAAATAACCATATAGGCTAAAATCTCATTTTTGCGCAAGGGTCATCCCAATACTTTATATTTAACGAATTTAGAACCAAATAGGTTCAAATATCATCTTTCGCACCAAGGGACATCGAGGGACAAGCTCAACCTTCATATTTATCAAACATGTAACCACATAGGCTACAATCTCATTTTTGCACAAGGGTCATTCTAATACTTTCATATTACCGAATACGTAACCAAATAGGTTCACAAATCATGCTTTAAATCAAGGGACAAATTCAACCTTCCCATTTATCAAATTTGCAACCATATAGGTTAATATCTCATTTTCGCGACAAGGGTCATCCCAATACTTTATATTTACCGAATTTAGAACCAAATAGGTACAAATATCATGTTTCGCATCAATCGACATCGAGGGACAAGTTCAACCTTCATATTTATCAAACATGTATCCATATAGGCTACAATCTCATTTTTGCACAAGGGTCATTCTAATACGTTCATATTACCGAATACATAACCAAATAGGTTCACAAATCATGCTTTAAATCAAGGGACAAATTCAACCTTAACATTTATCAAATTTGCAACCATATAGGATAATATCTCATTGTCGCGTTAAGGGTCATCCCAATACTTTATATTTACCGAATTTAGAACCAAATAGGTTCCAATATCATCTTTCGCACCAAGGGACATCGAGGGACAAGCTCAACCTTCATATATATCAAACAAATAACCATATAGGCTAAAATCTCATTTTTGCGCAAGGGTCATCCCAATACTTTATATTTAACGAATTTAGAACCAAATAGGTTCAAATATCATCTTTCGCACCAAGGGACATCGAGGGACAAGCTCAACCTTCATATATATATATATCAAACAAATAACCATATAGGCTAATATCTCATTTTCGCGACAAGGGTCATTCCAATACATTATATTTACCAAATTTAGAACCAAAAAGGTTCAAATATCATCTTTCGCACCAAAGAACGTCGAGGGACAAGCTCAACCTTCATACATATATCAAACATATAACCATATAGGCTAAAATCTCATTTTTACGCAAGGGTCGTTCCAATACTTTCATTTTATCGAATACAAAACCAAATAGATTCATAGATCATGATTTAAATCAAGGGAAATGTTAACCTTCTTATTTCTCAAACTTGTAATCATATAGGCCAAAATCTCATTTTTGCGC
This sequence comes from Medicago lupulina, assembly GCA_958299785.1. NCBI lineage: Eukaryota > Viridiplantae > Streptophyta > Magnoliopsida > Fabales > Fabaceae > Medicago > Medicago lupulina. The sequence continues at coordinate 37,825,638 of OY283142.1, forward strand.
AAGGGTTATTCCAATACTTTTATTTTACCGAATACAAAACCAAAGAGGTTCACAAAACATGCTTTAAATCAAGCGACAAATTCAACCTTCCCATTTATCAAATTTGCCACCATATAGGCTAATATTTCATTTTCGCGACAAGGGTCATCCCTATACTTTATATTTACCGAATTTAGAACCAAATAGGTTCAAATATCATGTTTCGCACCAAGAGACATCGAGGGACAAGCTCAACCTTCATATTTATCAAACATGTAACCATATAGGCTACAATCTCATTTTTGCACAAGGGACATTCTAATGCTTTCATTTTACCGAATACATAACCAAATAGGTTCACAAATCATGCTTTAAATCAAGGGACAAATTCAACCTTCACATTTATCAAATTTGCAACCATATAGGCTAATATCTCTTTTTCGCAACAAAGGTCATCCCAATACTTTATATTTACCGAATTTAGAAACAAATAGGTTCAAATATCATGTTTCGCATCAAGGGACATCGAGGGACAAGCTCAACCTTCATATTTATCAAACATGTAACCACATAGGCTACAATCTCATTTTTGCACAAGGGTCATTCTAATACTTTCATATTACCGAATACGTAACCAAATAGGTTCACAAATCATGCTTTAAATCAAGGGACAAATTCAACCTTCCCATTTATCAAATTTGCAACCATATAGGCTAATATCTCATTTTCGCGACAAGGGTCATCCCAATACTTTATATTTACCGAATTTAGAACCAAATAGGTACAAATATCATGTTTCGCATCAATGGACATCGAGGGACAAGTTCAACCTTCATATTTATCAAACATGTAACCATATAGGCTACAATCTCATTTTTGCACAAGGGTCATTCTATTACGTTCATATTACCGAATACATAACCAAATAGGTTCACAAATCATGCTTTAAATCAAGGGACAAATTCAACCTTAACATTTATCAAATTTGCAACCATATAGGATAATATCTCATTGTCGCGTTAAGGGTCATCCCAATACTTTATATTTACCGAATTTAGAACCAAATAGGTTCCAATATCATCTTTCGCACCAAGGGACATCGAGGGACAAGCTCAACCTTCATATTTATCAAACATGTAACCACATAGGCTACAATCTCATTTTTGCACAAGGGTCATTCTAATACTTTCATATTACCGAATACGTAACCAAATAGGTTCACAAATCATGCTTATAATCAAGGGACAAATTCAACCTTCCCATTTATCAAATTTGCAACCATATAGGCTAATATCTCATTTTCGCGACAAGGGTCATCCCAATACTTTATATTTACCGAATTTAGAACCAAATAGGTACAAATATCATGTTTCGCATCAATGGACATCGAGGGACAAGTTCAACCTTCATATTTATCAAACATGTAACCATATAGGCTACAATCTCATATTTGCACAAGGGTCATTCTAATACGTTCATATTACCGAATACATAACCAAATAGGTTCACAAATCATGCTTTAAATCAAGGGACAAATTCAACCTTAGCATTTATCAAATTTGCAACCATATAGGATAATATCTCATTGTCGCGTTAAGGGTCATCCCAATACTTTATATTTACCGAATTTAGAACCAAATAGGTTCCATTATCATCTTTCGCACCAAGGGACATCGAGGGACAAGCTCAACCTTCATATATATATCAAACAAATAACCATATAGGCTAATATCTCATTTTCGCGACAAGGGTCATTCCAATACATTATATTTACCAAATTTAGAACCAAAAAGGTTCAAATATCATCTTTCGCACCAAAGAACGTCGAGGGACAAGCTCAACCTTCATACATATATCAAACATATAACCATATAGGCTAAAATCTCATTTTTACGCAAGGGTCGTTCCAATACTTTCATTTTATCGAATACAAAACCAAATAGATTCATAGATCATGATTTAAATCAAGGGAAATGTTAACCTTCTTATTTCTCAAACTTGTAATCATATAGGCCAAAATCTCATTTTTGCGCAAGGGTTATTCCAATACTTTTATTTTACCGAATACAAAACCAAAGAGGTTCACAAAACATGCTTTAAATCAAGCGACAAATTCAACCTTCCCATTTATCAAATTCGCCACCATATAGGCTAATATTTCATTTTCGCGACAAGGGTCATCCCTATACTTTATATTTACCGAATTTAGAACCAAATAGGTTCAAATATCATGTTTCGCACCAAGAGACATCGAGGGACAAGCTCAACCTTCATATTTATCAAACATGTAACCATATAGGCTACAATCTCATTTTTGCACAAGGGACATTCTAATGCTTTCATTTTACCGAATACATAACCAAATAGGTTCACAAATCATGCTTTAAATCAAGGGACAAATTCAACCTTCACATTTATCAAATTTGCAACCATATAGGCTAATATCTCTTTTTCGCAAGAAAGGTCATCCCAATACTTTATATTTACCGAATTTAGAAACAAATAGGTTCAAATATCATGTTTCGCATCAAGGGACATCGAGGGACAAGCTCAACCTTCATATTTATCAAACATGTAACCATATAGGCTACAATCTCATTTTTGCACAAGGGTCATTCTAATACGTTCATATTACCGAATACATAACCAAATAGGTTCACAAATCATCCTTTAAATCAAGGGACAAATTCAACCTTACCATTTATCAAATTTGCAACCATATAGGATAATATCTCATTGTCGCGTCAAGGGTCATCCCAATACTTTATATTTACCGAATTTAGAACCAAATAGGTTCCAATATCATGTTTCGCATCAAGGGACATCGAGGGACAAGCTCAACCTTCATATTTATCAAACATGTAACCACATAGGCTACAATCTCATTTTTGCACAAGGGTCATTCTAATACTTTCATATTACCGAATACGTAACCAAATAGGTTCACAAATCATGCTTTAAATCAAGGGACAAATTCAACCTTCCCATTTATCAAATTTGCAACCATATAGGTTAATATCTCATTTTCGCGACAAGGGTCATCCCAATACTTTATATTTACCGAATTTAGAACCAAATAGGTACAAATATCATGTTTCGCATCAATCGACATCGAGGGACAAGTTCAACCTTCATATTTATCAAACATGTATCCATATAGGCTACAATCTCATTTTTGCACAAGGGTCATTCTAATACGTTCATATTACCGAATACATAACCAAATAGGTTCACAAATCATGCTTTAAATCAAGGGACAAATTCAACCTTAACATTTATCAAATTTGCAACCATATAGGATAATATCTCATTGTCGCGTTAAGGGTCATCCCAATACTTTATATTTACCGAATTTAGAACCAAATAGGTTCCAATATCATCTTTCGCACCAAGGGACATCGAGGGACAAGCTCAACCTTCATATATATCAAACAAATAACCATATAGGCTAAAATCTCATTTTTGCGCAAGGGTCATCCCAATACTTTATATTTAACGAATTTAGAACCAAATAGGTTCAAATATCATCTTTCGCACCAAGGGACATCGAGGGAAAAGCTCAACCTTCATATATATATATATCAAACAAATAACCATATAGGCTAATATCTCATTTTCGCGACAAGGGTCATTCCAATACATTATATTTACCAAATTTAGAACCAAAAAGGTTCAAATATCATCTTTCGCACCAAAGAACGTCGAGGGACAAGCTCAACCTTCATACATATATCAAACATATAACCATATAGGCTAAAATCTCATTTTTACGCAAGGGTCGTTCCAATACTTTCATTTTATCGAATACAAAACCAAATAGATTCATAGATCATGATTTAAATCAAGGGAAATGTTAACCTTCTTATTTCTCAAACTTGTAATCATATAGGCCAAAATCTCATTTTTGCGCAAGGGTTATTCCAATACTTTTATTTTACCGAATACAAAACCAAAGAGGTTCACAAAACATGCTTTAAATCAAGCGACAAATTCAACCTTCCCATTTATCAAATTCGCCACCATATAGGCTAATATTTCATTTTCGCGACAAGGGTCATCCCTATACTTTATATTTACCGAATTTAGAACCAAATAGGTTCAAATATCATGTTTCGCACCAAGAGACATCGAGGGACAAGCTCAACCTTCATATTTATCAAACATGTAACCATATAGGCTACAATCTCATTTTTGCACAAGGGACATTCTAATGCTTTCATTTTACCGAATACATAACCAAATAGGTTCACAAATCATGCTTTAAATCAAGGGACAAATTCAACCTTCACATTTATCAAATTTGCAACCATATAGGCTAATATCTCTTTTTCGCAAGAAAGGTCATCCCAATACTTTATATTTACCGAATTTAGAAACAAATAGGTTCAAATATCATGTTTCGCATCAAGGGACATCGAGGGACAAGCTCAACCTTCATATTTATCAAACATGTAACCATATAGGCTACAATCTCATTTTTGCACAAGGGTCATTCTAATACTTTTATTTTATCGAATACACAACCAAAGAGGTTCACAAATCATGCATTAAATCAAGGGAGAAATTCAACCTTCACATTTATCAAATTTGCAACCATATAGGTTAATATCTCATTTTCGCGACAAGGGTCATCCCAATACTTTATATTTACCGAATTTAGAACCAAATAGGTTCAAATATCATGTTTCGCATCAAGGGACATCGAGGAACATGCTCAACCTTCATATTTATCAAACATGTAACCATATAGGCTACAATCTCATTTTTGCACAAGGGTCATTCTAATACTTTCATATTACCGAATACATAACCAAATAGGTTCACAAATCATGCTTTAAATCAAGGGACAAATTCAACCTTACCATTTATCAAATTTGCAACCATATAGGATAATATCTCATTGTCGCGTCAAGGGTCATCCCAATACTTTATATTTACCGAATTTAGAACCAAATAGGTTCAAATATCATGTTTCGCATCAAGGGACATCGAGGAACATGCTCAACCTTCATATTTATCAAACATGTAACCATATAGGCTACAATCTCATTTTTGCACAAGGGTCATTCTAATACTTTCATATTACCGAATACATAACCAAGTAGGTTCACAAATCATGCTTTAAATCAAGGGACAAATTCAACCTTACCATTTATCAAATTTGCAACCATATAGGATAATATCTCATTGTCGCGTCAAGGGTCATCCCAATACTTTATATTTACCGAATTTAGAACCAAATAGGTTCCAATATCATTTTTCGCACCAAGGGACATCGAGGGACAAGCTCAACCTTCATATATATCAAACAAATAACCATATAGGCTAAAATCTCATTTTTGCGCAAGGGTCATCCCAATACTTTATATTTAACGAATTTAGAACCAAATAGGTTCAAATATCATGTTTCGCACCAAGAGACATCGAGGGACAAGATCAACCTTCATATTTATCAAACATGTAACCACATAGGCTACAATCTCATTTTTGCACAAGGGTCATTCTAATACTTTCATATTACCGAATACGTAACCAAATAGGTTCACAAATCATGCTTTAAATCAAGGGACAAATTCAACCTTCCCATTTATCAAATTTGCAACCATATAGGTTAATATCTCATTTTCGCGACAAGGGTCATCCCAATACTTTATATTTACCGAATTTAGAACCAAATAGGTACAAATATCATGTTTCGCATCAATCGACATCGAGGGACAAGTTCAACCTTCATATTTATCAAACATGTATCCATATAGGCTACAATCTCATTTTTGCACAAGGGTCATTCTAATACGTTCATATTACCGAATACATAACCAAATAGGTTCACAAATCATGCTTTAAATCAAGGGACAAATTCAACCTTAACATTTATCAAATTTGCAACCATATAGGATAATATCTCATTGTCGCGTTAAGGGTCATCCCAATACTTTATATTTACCGAATTTAGAACCAAATAGGTTCCAATATCATCTTTCGCACCAAGGGACATCGAGGGACAAGCTCAACCTTCATATATATCAAACAAATAACCATATAGGCTAAAATCTCATTTTTGCGCAAGGGTCATCCCAATACTTTATATTTAACGAATTTAGAACCAAATAGGTTCAAATATCATCTTTCGCACCAAGGGACATCGAGGGACAAGCTCAACCTTCATATATATATATATCAAACAAATAACCATATAGGCTAATATCTCATTTTCGCGACAAGGGTCATTCCAATACATTATATTTACCAAATTTAGAACCAAAAAGGTTCAAATATCATCTTTCGCACCAAAGAACGTCGAGGGACAAGCTCAACCTTCATACATATATCAAACATATAACCATATAGGCTAAAATCTCATTTTTACGCAAGGGTCGTTCCAATACTTTCATTTTATCGAATACAAAACCAAATAGATTCATAGATCATGATTTAAATCAAGGGAAATGTTAACCTTCTTATTTCTCAAACTTGTAATCATATAGGCCAAAATCTCATTTTTGCGCAAGGGTTATTCCAATACTTTTATTTTACCGAATACAAAACCAAAGAGGTTCACAAAACATGCTTTAAATCAAGCGACAAATTCAACCTTCCCATTTATCAAATTCGCCACCATATAGGCTAATATTTCATTTTCGCGACAAGGGTCATCCCTATACTTTATATTTACCGAATTTAGAACCAAATAGGTTCAAATATCATGTTTCGCACCAAGAGACATCGAGGGACAAGCTCAACCTTCATATTTATCAAACATGTAACCATATAGGCTACAATCTCATTTTTGCACAAGGGACATTCTAATGCTTTCATTTTACCGAATACATAACCAAATAGGTTCACAAATCATGCTTTAAATCAAGGGACAAATTCAACCTTCACATTTATCAAATTTGCAACCATATAGGCTAATATCTCTTTTTCGCAAGAAAGGTCATCCCAATACTTTATATTTACCGAATTTAGAAACAAATAGGTTCAAATATCATGTTTCGCATCAAGGGACATCGAGGGACAAGCTCAACCTTCATATTTATCAAACATGTAACCATATAGGCTACAATCTCATTTTTGCACAAGGGTCATTCTAATACGTTCATATTACCGAATACATAACCAAATAGGTTCACAAATCATGCTTTAAATCAAGGGACAAATTCAACCTTAACATTTATCTAATTTGCAACCATATAGGATAATATCTCATTGTCGCGTTAAGGGTCATCCCAATACTTTATAATTACCGAATTTAGAACCAAATAGGTTCCAATATCATCTTTCGCACCAAGGGACATCGAGGGAAAAGCTCAACCTTCATATATATCAAACAAATAACCATATAGGTTAAAATCTCATTTTTGCGCAAGGGTCATCCCAATACTTTATATTTAATGAATTTAGAACCAAATAGGTTCAAATATGATCTTTCGCACCATGGGACATCGAGGGACAAGCTCAACCTTCATATATATCAAACAAATAACCATATAGGCTAATATCTCATTTTCGTGACAAGGGTCATTCCAATACATTAAATTTACCAAATTTAGAACCAAAAAGGTTCAAATATCATCTTTCGCACCAAAGAACGTCGAGGGACAAGCTCAACCTTCATACATATATCAAACATATAACCATATAGGCTAAAATCTTATTTTTACGCAAGGGTCGTTCCAATACTTTCATTTTATCGAATACAAAACCAAATAGATTCATATATCATGATTTAAATCAAGGGAAATGTTAACCTTCTTATTTCTCAAACTTGTAATCACATAGGCCAAAATCTCATTTGTGTGCAAGGGTCATTCTAATACTTTTATTTTATCGAATACACAACCAAAGAGGTTCACAAATCATGCATTAAATCAAGGGAGAAATTCAACCTTCACATTTATCAAATTTGCAACCATATAGGTTAATATCTCATTTTCGCGACAAGGGTCATCCCAATACTTTATATTTACCGAATTTAGAACCAAATAGGTTCAAATATCATGTTTCGCATCAAGGGACATCGAGGAACATGCCCAACCTTCATATTTATCAAACATGTAACCATATAGGCTACAATCTCATTTTTGCACAAGGGTCATTCTAATACTTTCATATTACCGAATACATTACCAAATAGGTTCACAAATCATGCTTTAAATCAAGGGACAAATTCAACCTTACCATTTATCAAATTTGCAACCATATAGGATAATATCTCATTGTCGCGTCAAGGGTCATCCCAATACTTTATATTTACCGAATTTAGAACCAAATAGGTTCCAATATCATTTTTCGCACCAAGGGACATCGAGGGACAAGCTCAACCTTCATATATATCAAACAAATAACCATATAGGCTAAAATCTCATTTTTGCGCAAGGGTCATCCCAATACTTTATATTTAACGAATTTAGAACCAAATAGGTTCAAATATCATGTTTCGCACCAAGAGACATCGAGGGACAAGATCAACCTTCATATTTATCAAACATGTAACCATATAGGCTACAATCTCATTTTTGCACAAGGGTCATTCTAATGCTTTCATTTTACCGAATACATAACCAAATAGGTTCACAAATCATGCTTTAAATCAAGGGACAAATTCAACCTTCACATTTATCAAAATTGCAACCATATAGGCTAATATCTCTTTTTCGCAGCAAAGGTCATCCCAATACTTTATATTTACCGAATTTAGAAACAAATAGGTTCAAATATCATGTTTCGCATCAAGGGACATCGAGGGACAAGCTCAACCTTCATATTTATCAAACATGTAACCATATAGGCTACAATGTCATTTTTGCACAAGGGTCATTCTAATACATTCATATTACCGAATACATAACCAAATAGGTTCACAAATCATGCTTTAAATCAAGGGACAAATTCAACCTTACCATTTATCAAATTTGCAACCATATAGGATAATATCTCATTGTCGCGTCAAGGGTCATCCCAATACTTTATATTTACCGAATTTAGAACCAAATAGGTTCCAATATCATGTTTCGCATCAAGGGACATCGAGGGACAAGCTCAACCTTCATATTTATCAAACATGTAACCATATAGGCTACAATCTCATTTTTGCACAAGGGTCATTCTAATACTTTCATATTACCGAATACATAACCAAATAGGTTCACAAATCATGCTTTAAATCAAGGGACAAATTCAACCTTACCATTTATCAAATTTGCAACCATATAGGATAATATCTCATTGTCGCGTCAAGGGTCATCCCAATACTTTATATTTACCGAATTTAGAACCAAATAGGTTCAAATATCATGTTTCGCATCAAGGGACATCGAGGAACATGCTCAACCTTCATATTTATCAAACATGTAACCATATAGGCTACAATCTCATTTTTGCACAAGGGTCATTCTAATACTTTCATATTACCGAATACATAACCAAATAGGTTCACAAATCATGCTTTAAATCAAGGGACAAATTCAACCTTACCATTTATCAAATTTGCAACCATATAGGATAATATCTCATTGTCGCGTCAAGGGTCATCCCAATACTTTATATTTACCGAATTTAGAACCAAATAGGTTCCAATATCATTTTTCGCACCAAGGGACATCGAGGGACAAGCTCAACCTTCATATATATCAAACAAATAACCATATAGGCTAAAATCTCATTTTTGCGCAAGGGTCATCCCAATACTTTATATTTAACGAATTTAGAACCAAATAGGTTCAAATATCATGTTTCGCACCAAGAGACATCGAGGGACAAGATCAACCTTCATATTTATCAAACATGTAACCATATAGGCTACAATCTCATTTTTGCACAAGGGTCATTCTAATGCTTTCATTTTACCGAATACATAACCAAATAGGTTCACAAATCATGCTTTAAATCAAGGGACAAATTCAACCTTCACATTTATCAAAATTGCAACCATATAGGCTAATATCTCTTTTTCGCAGCAAAGGTCATCCCAATACTTTATATTTACCGAATTTAGAAACAAATAGGTTCAAATATCATGTTTCGCATCAAGGGACATCGAGGGACAAGCTCAACCTTCATATTTATCAAACATGTAACCATATAGGCTACAATGTCATTTTTGCACAAGGGTCATTCTAATACATTCATATTACCGAATACATAACCAAATAGGTTCACAAATCATGCTTTAAATCAAGGGACAAATTCAACCTTACCATTTATCAAATTTGCAACCATATAGGATAATATCTCATTGTCGCGTCAAGGGTCATCCCAATACTTTATATTTACCGAATTTAGAACCAAATAGGTTCCAATATCATGTTTCGCATCAAGGGACATCGAGGGACAAGCTCAACCTTCATATTTATCAAACATGTAACCATATAGGCTACAATCTCATTTTTGCACAAGGGTCATTCTAATACTTTCATATTACCGAATACATAACCAAATAGGTTCACAAATCATGCTTTAAATCAAGGGACAAATTCAACCTTCCCATTTATCAAATTCGCAACCATATAGGCTAATATCTCATTTTCGCGACAAGGGTCATCCCAATACTTTATATTTACCGAATTTAGAACCAAATAGGTTCCAATATCCTCTTTCGCACCAAGGGACATCGAGGGACAAGCTCAACCTTCATATATATCAAACAAATAACCATATAGGCTAAAATCTCATTTTTGCGCAAGGGTCATCCCAATACTTTATATTTAATGAATTTAGAACCAAATATGTTCAAATATCATCTTTCGCACCAAGGGACATCGAGGGACAAGCTCAACCTTCATATATATATATATATATATATATATATATATCAAACAAATAACCATATAGGCTAATATCTCATTTTCGCGACAAGGGTCATCCCAATACATTATATTTACCAAATTTAGAACCAAAAAGGTTCAAATATCATGTTTCGCACCAAGAGACATCGAGGTACAAGCCCAACCTTCATATTTATCAAACATGTAACCATATAGGCTACAATCTCATTTTTGCACAAGGGTCATTCTAATACTTTCATATTACCGAATACATAACCAAATAGGTTCACAAATCATGCTTTAAATCAAGGGACAAATTCAACCTTCACATTTATCAAATTTGCAACCATATAGGCTAATATCTCATTTTCGCGACAAGGGTCATCCCAATACTTTATATTTACCGAATTTAGAACCAAATAGGTTCCAATATCATCTTTCGCACCAAGGGACATCGAGGGACAAGCTCAACCTTCGTATTTATCAAACATGTAACCATATAGGCTACAATCTCATTTTTGCACAAGGGTCATTCTAAAACGTTCATATTACCGAATACATAACCAAATAGGTTCACAAATCATGCTTTAAATCAAGGGACAAATTCAACCTTACCATTTATTAAATTTGCAACCATATAGGATAATATCTCATTGTCGCGTCAAGGGTCATCCCAATACTTTATATTTACCGAATTTAGAACCAAATAGGTTCCTATATCATCTTTCGCACCAAGGGACATCGAGGGACAAGCTCAACCTTCATATATATCAAACAAATAACCATATAGGCTAAAAACTCATTTTTGCGCAAGGGTCATCTCAATACTTTATATTTAACGAATTTAGAACCAAATAGGTTCAAATATCATCTTTCGGACCAAGGGACATCGAGGGATAAGCTCAACCTTCATATATATCAAACAAATAACCATATAGGCTAATATCTTATTTTCGCGACAAGGGTCATTCCAATACATTATATTTACCAAATTTAGAACCAAAAAGGTTCAAATATCATCTTTCGATTTAGCTCATACATCATATAATATATGAGTGACAATTAATAGTCTAGAATTGCACTAACATCATAAAATTTCATCCAGGCATCCAAACACTTGCAACATTTATGAGACAAATAATATCCATCAATTTCTTTTAGGTCATCGAGGCATCACAATAGTTTCAAAATTTACGTTCAAATATCATATGACTGATAATTAAGAGTCTAGAATTGCACCCAAGATCATAAAATTACCAAAGCATCCCAACATTTACAAAGTTGAAAGAGCAAAAATAATATTCATCAATTCCTTTCGCGTAATTGAGGCATCATAATAGTTTCAAAATTTAGGCTCATGTATCATAAGATTCATAGTCTAGTATTGCACTCGGATCATAAAATCACCGAATCATCCCAGCATTTACAAAATTTAAAAGAAAAAAATAATATTCATCATTTCCTAGCATTGGTTTTAGGATTATATCATCCCTTTTCATATTAAAAGAATGGATTTTAACTTAGAGACAATCACATCAATGAATTCCATTTAGGTCAAAAGGCCAAGGCACCCTAACCGTTTAAAAATTGATGCCTATATATTGTGAAAAAAAGAAATTATCATGCAGCGTTTCTCACATTTATCTTGTATATAACTTTTGTTGTTGTTAAAACAGAAGATTGCAGGTTTTTGAATAAGCAAGAATGATAGAATGAATATCCTAACAACAAAATTCCCAACATGTAGCCATTCTATAGGGTTTATGGAAATTCAAGAATCAAAACCTGAGAATCAAGATAGGTTTAGAAATGTACCGTTGAAGAAAAAAGAACCCGGCAACGAGACGAAACCACCAACACATCATAACCTTCAAATTGCGACCGTTTCACATGTGACAAACCCCATGATCCGATTACAAAACCCCAAGGTTTTCATCGGTGATCAACTGAGTTAAATTTTGAGACTCAATGTGATCCGACTCGGCGCAATCACCGGATATCTTTCAACACCCACCGACTCATTCAAAGAACACTCCTATGAAAAAACTGGACAAAATTAATATAATGTATACATAATTTCTAAGAAAAAGAGAAGAAGAAGCAAAGTATATGAGAATATATAACACAATGAATCACACCTTGTTTCCACCATCACTAAAGCTGCTTCAAGTAGAAGATGCAATTAAAGATCAATGTTATAGGCTCTGCATAAACAACATTTTCCAATATATCAGATAGTAGTGAGTACACATAGATATGGACTAAAAATCGGTAACCAAAAATAGAGGTCTGTCAATCTAACTCACCAGCATGTGGATGAACCAGAACTGTGGCGGTAGCTGGCGAAAGCAAAGGTACAAAAAGAAATGCATCAAATTTGAAATTAGAATATGAAAATAGGTTATAAGCGAATTGGTCAAATGTCAATCCTAAATATGAACCTGAACACGGATATTGTTGCGCAAATTGAAGACAGAGGAACAATGCAAATTGATGACCATAGCAGTCAGAAACCTGCCATCAAATCAAGATTTCAGTAATAACATTAAAAAGTAATGAATATAAACATTTTCATGGAAGATTTTTCATTTTTCAAATAGCATTCCATAAAGTCTAGTTGTCTTCTACAACATCTCAAATATAATAAGACAAAATTCCATAAATCACCGAATTTCTTGTAGTGAATTGAGATTTATTCAGATTGAAACCAAATACAAACACGTCAGTTTAGAATCATGAGTAATTTTCTTACAAAAGTGTTGTGGGATATCTAACAGTAGAAGGAACATAATGAATGATAGCTAATTTAAAACCTTGTATAAATGTATTGAGCTTGCTTCCACGGCCAATGAAATCTAACAACATAATCTAAGCATAAAGTACTATTCTCATTAGATCAAAGATGCATGCTTATATGCATGCTTATAGGTGGGGCTTATGTCATTTGATTGGAACCAACTTCTGTTCTTTCAAATAAAGTTAAACAAATGTTCCCGTACATATAGGCACATCCTTGAACAGCCAACAGTGTTGTTGTTAACCTCCACAACACAAACAGGTAAGGATTAAATTAAACTAAGTGGCCGTTTGGAGCCACGTTAAAAAAAGCTGGTAAACGCACTATTCACGGACACACAACAACGGGACCTGAGAAATATAAAGTAAATGTGCACCCAAATTCCAAACAAGCTATAAACAAAGATATCAATCTCATTTTACATTCTATTAGGCAACTATAATAGACTTGTAATCACTACAGCAAACACCTAGTAACTGCAGTTACTCAGATCATTGCTCTTAACACACAATAGTTTTAATCAATTCACTACATCTCGATCAACAATATCTAAAATAACAGAATTTTTTATCATGATATGAGATGATAACAAGTGGCTCACATCAAAGAACGTGCAGTGGACTTCCTTGAGCATTTCAAGCATTTTTGCAAGTGCTCCGTCTGTTTCATTTTCATCGCTCTTCGTTTCAGCAAGAGATTTGCAATTGAAGCCAAACTGCCGACAACTTGAAGCAAAAAAATGGTATCTTTCCATCAATATCACATTGTTTTTATGCTTCATCCATGCCTGCAACATGTTTTAGCAACAATATATTACATTACATCTCATTAGAAGGTTTAGTTCATAGATTCATAAATGAAAAACCATGACATCTGAAACATTAAATGGATGATCTGAAGCACATTTCTAACTATGCGCTCACTATATAGCGAATAAACTTTACAAAAACTATTTAATTCAATTCCTAAAATTTACTACATATCAAAAACATCAACGTTAAACTAATAATAGGGCAAACCGCCACACATAAACCCTCACAAGAGAAAGACACAACCATGATGGTATGTGCTATTCTATGCAGTGGTTTTTTCAATTTAGTATAATGTAAGCATCAAAATAGATTAATCAGGCTTAGCGAAAATTGGTATTTAAACGATTGTGTTTGATTTGTTCATATATATATATATTGGTAAAAGAAAATATTATGAGAATGACTTCCACATAATAACTATCATCAAACAAACATTAAAAATTAGGTAATTCGGCAAAATGAAGTAAGAAACTAGCAGTGAACTCACATGTTCTGTATTGTCAAGAATTAAGACAGCACTTTCTTGGCCCAACACTATATCAAGCCCCTTTTGATGCCTCTGAGTCCCATCATCTCGAGAAATCACTTTAGAGTTGAAGTATTCTCCTTGAGGATCAAGAAGCTTGGCCATCTCCAATGCATAGGGCCTATCACCCATGGTGTAGATGTACATCTCAAACATTTCACTTGCTTCATTAAGAAATGTACGGACAAAAGGCCTCAACTTTGTCATCATGTGCATATGCTCCAGTTTGAAGAGGCTGCCTTTGGAGACATCTATAATTTCATAATACACGTTAAGGAAAGCAATATATGTACAAAGTCATAAAATACCCAAAACATCAAATGGTTAAATCAAGAAAAAGATATCAAAATGGAGAATGCACATATATTGCTCTACTTAAAGACCCGAATTTTCAAATGGTTAAATCAAGAAAAAGATATCAAAATGGAGAATGCACATATCAAGAAGTACATGAGTTGGAAAGACCCGAATTTTCCAAAAATGCAGGAATTTGAGTTATCATGTCAGTCTACTTAAAAAATTATTATCAAAATCAGAGATGCTATCTATGCGACAACATCGCTCTACTCTGCGTATGATATATGCAGAATTCTATGTGATGATGACCAGCATGGTACTTGCAATTGCAGAATAACACAATGATATCTGTCTTTTAACAACTACAGAAACTTGAGCAAATGCTTGTTTGGAAAATTCTTCATAACAGAGACATAGACAAAATGCATCAAGCTTGTGCAAGCTTTTTAAAAATAATTCAACAAGCACAACTGTAAGATTATATGGAAAATACTCATTTGTTCCTTAAACACGTTTTTACTAATGTATCTTCATACATTTACAAAAGAAGAAAAAGGTATAATGCCAACATTTGACTAAAAGATGATATAATGACAACACAGCTGAACTAGAACACGCCTAGCATTTATGCTGAATACAGGTCTCCTGTTTTATAAAAAGATAAAGTTCATACAAACTTGGTATGTGAAAAAAGCAACAAAGATGAGGAAATGCACTGAGCATAACCTTCTAATATAAAACATGATGTCAATTTCCAAAAGAAAAAGCACATTGGTATACCTTCTAGAGAATCTGTCTCGTTAAGTAAATGTAACTCTTCTGAGCTCAAATGGCCAAGGATAGTGGTATTTAGCAGTGTATGATTTAGGTCAAGAACTAAGTAAAGCTTTTTGCTACATAAATATTTCTTCATGTCTGTATTGCGCAGTCTAGAAATTTCCTCATCGTGAAGTCTCAGTCCCTGCAAATACAAAACTTTCCATTATATTTAAATAAACTATTGTAGGTTAAACTAGAAAGATTAACTGGATTGTACTTACATGCCAACATTACCAGCCCAACCATCATGCTAACCAAATCATAAGAATGGATATACAATTTATATATATTAAACAATGCATGATATATTATGATCTACAACTGATAGAATCTTCACATCATCAAACTCTGGTAGTGCATAGAAACCAGTCAACTGTATACTTTTAGTTATATGCAAAGTTCCCTAGCACAGTAGATGAACATATATATCCCAAATGAGTGGTAATATAGGCTTGCCACAGTCTACACTTGTTGGTCATGATTGATAAAAAACACTGAGTCAATCAAATAGTCATTTGAAAATTGCACCATGTCGCAGTAACAACTGTCCAAATCTAAATTATTACTCCGTCCAAAATTATATGTGGTTTTGGAGAAAAAAATTATCCCAAATTATAATTCGCTTTACACTACCAATGAAGTATTAAATGTTACTTTTCCTACTATACCGCTCAACTATTTATTACTCTCTCTTCTTTCAATTCATTAATTTATCTTTCCTATACCATTAATGAAGGATGATTTTGTAAAATGACTTATAGTTTCTCTTTCCCATACAACGTTAATTACACTTCGTAATTTGTGTGAAATGATTAAAATGTCGTATAATTTGGGACGGATGGAGTAATTCCAGAAAATAATCATCAGAAACAATGTATACCTTGTGTATGTACCCAAATGTCACGCCAGATTCCCCCATCCAACTTTTACGCGCAACGTATACACATCTCTCCAAATGAGCTAGGACGTGTACATACATCTACCTTCACAGATGACTCTGCGACAACTGAGAGAGACATTGGGTGTTACAACACTTTCAAAATGAAATTATAAGTTATGAGATTCACTATCATATTTTCACAAAGATTTGAAAAGATTGTGCATAATCTGGGACCTTACAAATAAATTTAAATGAGCTATGGTTGCAACCCAGTGGCCCATAAAAAATGTTGTCCAAAGTGGAAAATATCTAGTTATGTACTCCCTCCAGGCACATTTATAAGCGGAAAAAAATTGTTCTCGCGGTGCTTAAGGAATTCAGTACACTCAATTTTCTTTATTTGATGTAAAACATGAATCAAGTTTACCATATTACCCTTTTTTAATTTAACCAAAAATTTGGACCACTTTTTTGTTGGAATAAATGCACCAATTTATTTTAATGTGAAACACTCAACGAGAGCATTAATTTGAATTCCAAAACTTGTATCCACTCAACTCGTGTGCGTTTACTTATCAGAAAAAAAAAAAATGAAGACTCACATTAACATTCTCAAAAGAACGCCTCTGTCTTACTCTTAGTTCCATTTAGCTCTACCAAAGCATTCAACAATTTATGACTCTTCCTTTTTATATTGTTAATGTACTCCTCAAAAGCATGTTTCTCGGAACTCCTTGAAAATCAAATGTACTGTTGGTAAATAAAAGTGTAATAAATGCCTAAAAAATAAAGTGGAATTAAACAAGGCTATACTAGGAATAGTAGTATGAAATAATTTAAATGTGGTTAAGTTTTGCTTATAATAGTGACCAAGACATGAGGTGGTTTTTTTGCTTATAAATGTGACCGGAAGGAGTATGCATCATCATTAGCACATTAGTCTATAAGAGCTGACAGCATCAGTAAATTCAATCCGGTTTTTTGGTTAATGGGGGGAGGTGGAGGAATGGTTCAAGTAAGGAAAATTGGCAGTTGCAAATAACAATACCCGTCTAAAAATCTTAGGTTGTACAAGTAGTGCATTAAATGCCGATACACCAACAGAACAAACATTGTGATATCCTTTTTTAAAAATTAAATTGGTTTGCTTGCTCTAAAAAGTTGTTTATGAACAAAAAATTTTAAAAAATCATGCAAGTATGGCGGGATGGATTCTGGTTCCTAGCAATGAAACAACAATTAATTACCTAGTTTATGTTTCATGATTCCTTCTGAAGTAGACCCCTCAGTTTCTTCAGTGCTCTCCAACTTACGTCTTTTATTTCTGCTTTAATTCGTAAAGTAAAGTGTAAGCACAAAAAAATGATAAAAAACTGAAACCAAAAAAAAAAATCGAAGAATGCATCGTTGTATCTTAGACACAAAAAATAGAAACCATATGACCCGTCTCTCCTATAGCTTTATGCTAATTGGTTCACAATTCAACAGAAACAACAATAGTTAAAGCCTTGTCCCGATAGGTTGGAGTCGGCTGCATGGATCAATGCCAAGCGATACAAAATCTTATATCATGGATCATGTCTAAAGATAAGTCATTTGAGTCCAGATGGATCGTGGACTCCTATTTTTCATTTAGTAACCTCTTAACCCCTTACAATTTAACTATTGCCCTCTTCTACAAAAATGTATCTTCATAATCGACATATCCCCTAACAGCTAAAGATGAGACCCTACTGTGTTTTATTCAATCGAAGTGATCACAGCTTTCTCTTCGATGATTTTATTCCTGGTTCTATTTTACATGATCAGTCATCCACCATAATATTTTTATCTCTACCGCAGTGAACTTATTTGTTAGTGGTTCTTTACTCCCCAACATTGAGTCTCACACAATATCGATGAACTTATAATTACACGGTAAAATTTCCCTATAAGCGTGATTTACATTTCCACAACCCAAAACACTAATTTTTCATACAGGAGAATATGTAAAACATAGATAAAAAATACTTTCATTTGACTAGTTAAGAAGAAAAGGGATAACCAGTGGTAATATTCATTAGAGTCGATGGCGAAAGAAAGATGCTACAAGATTCAGGCCATTACTTTAGTGTGTCTTTATCTGGTAAAAACAACGTCCTAAATGTAATGAAAAGTTAAAACATTACACAACGGCCTTTCATGATTTTTCGGAAACAAGAATCACTCCTAAAACAAATCTGTCAATTCTTGATAATGATAAGAGAAATCACTTTTAAAAAAAGGTTGAAAGTAACTATGAGCAGCTTACTAATATTAAACTATAATAAAAGTCTGAATCGCCACAATACCCTACAACAAATCTTATCCCACTAGGTGAGGTCGGCTACATGGACCAAACAACGCAATAACATTCTATTATCTGACATGGTATCGTATCTCTATACAAACCACAACACCCAACAACAACTTTTTTATACATATGGTCAGCTACATTGATCTATCAAATACCATTGCACTCTATCAAAAACAAAATAAAAATAAAAATTGAAGACATCAAAAACAAAATTTTAAGATATGTCCATTTGTATAAGGACCACATTAAACAATGTTTAATTCTCTAAGAAATCATAACCTCGTATATGAATATGCCATACCCAACGATTTTCAATAAATTTGTAAAATCACACCTGGCAATAGCTTAACTAATACCATGACGTGTGTAATATGAAACGGGTGATGAAGAGTACCTGACATCCTCCAACTCGTCTTGGTTTTCAGCTTCTTCATCTGCCGATGAGTCAGATGAACTTGCATCTAGAGCATCGTTGTGATAATCTATGAAATCATCGCTGCCAAAAGAATGGGCGGGAGAATCTGTCACTACACTCATATGTATCCACAAATGAAACAAACCACAGAGAAAAAAAAGGGCAACCCGGTGCACTAAAGCTCCCGCATACGCAGGGTCCGGGAAGGGGTCCCACCATTTGGTGTATTGTACGCAACCTTACCCTGTTTTTTACGCAAGAGGCTGTTTCCAGGACTTGAACCCATGACCTTTCAATCATATGACAACAACTTTACCAGTTGCGCCCTCTGTTGTCAATACCGGCCGCTATCGCGGAGCGGAAAAAAATGGCCTAACGCGTTACAGCGCCACCGCGAAGCGATTTAGGGGAAAGCGGATCAAAAGCGGATTTCGCGGCCGCTTTTCGGTGTAGCGGAGCAGGTCAAAGCGGCGCGATACAGCCGCCGGATATCGAAAAACCTTAGATGCTAACGGGTCGGATCCAAGATCCACTTTGTTAAAACGAAGATGCATTTTTTTTTTATTGATTTGAAAAAAAACATGTTTAGTCATGTGAATGGCTGGATATGCAGTTACTGTCCCACAACTGTAACCCACTACTCCCAATTACTATTGTTTGTCGTTTTGCTTTCTTCTCTATTCATTCAATTCAATAACTTTACATTCCTTTTTCGTTTTCAATAAATTATTAATAATTAATTGCTAATGTGATTTAAAAAAGTCAAACTCATAATAATCATAATAATAATAATAATTTGTTTTACTTAATAGTAATAATACTTTTTCTAAAGGAATAATAAATAATACATAGTATATTGTTTTTAAATTATGGCATGATATATTATTTGTCTTTACAAAAAAAATATAGTATGATATATAGTTTTTAAATTAATAAGTATATACAATTGTGAGTTAGAGCCTGATTCAGCAGCTCTGATGAAAAATGTAACAACACATGCAGCGATGGAAGTATGCTACTGAATGAAGGCTCTGGATGATGGAAGTCAAACTCACATATTGACTTGGATGTCTTTGCTGTGTCAAAATTTCCACTCAAACTCGTTGGAGATGTTGATGTTTCTAGGTAGTAAAATCATTTGGAATCGTGCAAACTCACTCAAAATTACGAGTTAGAACACGATTTTGCAAGTCTATTAAACCTAGCACAGCTTCCCTGCCAAACGGAGCTGTCTTCTCATAGAATCCAGTCCTTCCAACCAAAACCCTCCCTCCCTTCTGGAAATCCTCTAGCAACACTTAGTTCAAAGAATACTCACTGTCTGGTGAGCATCCCGAACTACAAACACATCCTTACATTGCTCGTTAGATGGTCTCCCCCCTCAACATTCTAGCACAAACCTACTGCTTTGTGCTGTCAACTCGAAACAAGCCAATCCCAGCTCTGTTACTAAACTAATTTTACTTTGTCTGTGTAACTGTGCATACTGTACTCTTCTGTTATTGTTGTGTATGCCTATCAATTTTGGGTTGAGATTGAGTGACTTTGTGGAGGGAAGGTCGCCGTGACTTTGTGGAGGGAAAGTCGCCGTGACTTTCTTTCTATCACTCTCTTATATTACTCTCTCATCTCAACTACTATTTCTCCTTCATCTTTCTCTCTCATTAAACACCCTAAAATACACTAATGTCACCATAACTTTCCCACCCTAAAGTCACCTAATCCCAATCCATCAATTTTATGTGTCGAACCCACTTGTTATGTGCTTTGTCCATTCATTATTTTCTCAGTCTTAAAGTTCTGAGCCTGTCCACAAGACCATTAATTTTGAAGATCTTGAACATTTAGGACCGGTTTACTTTAGGAAAACATTTTCTATTTCTATTTCCTAAAATTTGTATTAATGTTACTTGTTAACAAGGTGAAAAGAGACTCTTGATGTGAAAATGTCGAGATATTTTCATTATTTCTTGAAGTGCATCATTCTAGCTAGCATTTTATCTTCTCTCCGTCATAGTAATTCACTTATTAACTACGAAATAAATATAATACAAATTTTAGACAATGAAATTTCGAAGAGTTTTCACAAAGTAAACGGGTCCTTAGCTTGCTTTAGATGGTTTCACCTTACAAAAATATGATTTAGTCATCGGTGCAAGAATAGGATTTGTACTGTCACATTTAATTATTGTGCCTTGCTTTTGTTAGGGAACTGCCTTGGTTTTTTAATATTGTTTTTACATTGGGTAAACTGTTCAATGTTGGAAGTCGATTTTACGAATCTAGACCACATAAGCACCAAATGTTTACATAACACTTGTATTTGATAGCATTTAATGATCGTAGGAAGAATTATAAATGAATAAAACCTTTGGCAGAAAGGAGGGACTATGTACCTGCATCATTTGAACAATATCTCTGCACTTTGATGAAAGAGCTTCACTGTAAACCTTTAGAATTTGGTTACGCATCATAAGCCAAGATTCCCCAAAATCCTCACTTCTTGATATAATGGCCTTCAAGAGATCTTTCAAAACTATGCTACAAAAGAATTAGGATCATGCAGGTATGAACTACTAGGATTGTAAAAATATTTCAAGAAAACAAAAAAAAAATCACGAAATTAAGAAATGATAAGAAAGTTCCATAACTGCTCCTTCAATAACAGATAAAGAAATATTACATGATTTATCATTTGTTTGAACTTGCAGGTAGCACAGATACCAATGGTATCATGACAAAAATAAAGGAAACAAAAAATACATGAATCTTGTGCCCAGGCAATGAAATCTTTCAATGTGTCCTCTAATTTGGAGAATAAGGTATGGAATCTGGATTTTTTATTCTTAAGGGTGCTACTCAATACTGTTTTACATTAATTCAAAAGACAGAAGTTCAAAGAAATTGGCAGCGTAACAGTTTTCTGAGTATTACAGGAGAAGTATAGCTAGTCTTAGTGCGAGCTCATGAGAGCTTGCCATAAGTCCTCTCTATCCTATCCTGGTATCCCCTGCCTGTAACTAACTGCTTCAGACAAGAGTGCCGTAACCAAATGACATACTGGTGTCAGTCATCTTAGCAGTAGTAATCTGCTACTGCAGGTCTAGCTAAATGTTTATAAATATACATTCTAGGGATTGTAATCTATTCATTCAATCATATCAACATTATTCAGTTAAGAGTTCTAACTAACTCCTAGAGAGAATCTATGATAATTCATGTCTAGTTTACACAGTCTTAACACTGAGCCATGTTGCCCTACTGTTTTCTCTTCCTTTTGTCTTTTTGGTATTACTTCTTATCCTCCACTCCTCCTAAGTGTACATTAAACGTTTTCAACTTTTCATTCTATTACCTACCATACAACAACCAAGCTTTTATTCCCACTCAGTCACATGAGATTAAATGGCATCACATTACCATGCCATGTATAAAGTTCACATTTAGATCAATTACCAATACCAATACGCTGACTATTGGATTGCCTCCTATCAGACTAACCCTCCTGCGTTTCTGGGGTCTTTTCCACGCATACTAAAACAATCTAAGACTAGACCCTACCATATTTTCTACAATGATGGCTACCTTGTTTTTCTATCTGGCGATGCATTCCTAAGTTAAACTTGTCTTGTGTAGTACTGCAAAAACTCATGTAGCATAATATTCTCATCTCTGCAACATTGGGCTTACTTTCATTCTATTTTAAAATCATCTTTAATTTAAGCAGTGATACTTCTGAGATAAGGGGCAGCACTAGTCCATAGCACTGAACATAGACCCAAATAAGAATGAGTTAAAAAATTTATAATATCCTTGCTAATGAAATTCCATAGTTCAAACAAAATCTAGAAACAAAAAACTTTAGAGGTTTCCATAATAGATTTAAAGCATCATGAAGGTTCGATAAAACATTGCAAGTCTCTATGCATGTTAAAACTCCATTCATTCAATATATTGGATGCTAAAAGGGAGACCAAAATTCTACATTCAAGAATCAAAATACTAATAATTCCATTGGCAAATGGTGCATTAACATGGAAACAAATCATCAGGGACAACTCACTAGTCACTAAAAACAACCCTCACAACAAAATCACAAGTTACTTCAATTTGAATAGTGAAATTAAAAAGGTGCATACCGGTATTCAGATTGATCAAGTCCGTAATCAAAATGGAGAAAACGTATATGAGAAATTGCCCCTTCGACATCACCAAAATCAAGACTCTCCCTAATAGCATTCAAATGAACAACCTGAGCCATCTTTTGTATCCCAAAAAGCACCTTAACATCAACATCCTCCTCCAAATCATCATCACCGCCCTTAACATCAACCTCTAAACCATTATCCTCAAGATCACGCCGTTTAATCTGCTTCTCTATATTCTCACTCAGTGCTTCAAAAACATCAGCACAGTGCAAAACCAATTTCCTCAAACTCATCAACTCAATTTCTTCAATCAAACTCACACTGATTTCAATTTCGTTTTCAACTTCATCATCTTCATCAACTCTCAACCTCTTAAAACCTAACTCCAAAACCCTATCCAAAACTCTTGTACACAATTTCACCTCATCATCATCATTTTCCTCCTTCTCCGACACAAAATCAATCAAATGCTGAACAAGAGCAAGAAACTCCGCCCGTAAACGAAGCAATTCGGAATCAAAATTCCAAACGGGCGAAGCATCATCCAATTGAAGCAATTCGAGAGTGGATAGATAGGTGAGAAGAGCGGGAGAAGAACAAGATGAAGACCAAGCGATGTTAGGGAATTGAGCGGATCTAGCAACGATAGATTGGAGAATATGGCGAGTTAGGTCACGGTTTCGCGTTCGGAGAGCGAGAAGAACGCCGCGTAAGGGTTCGAATTGAGCGAGATGAAGATGATTCGCGACGAGGAGACAGAGGGTTTCGGTTTCTTTCCCCATTGTCGCATCGCGGTGATGCTGCTGCTGCATCAAAATGAGAGATTGTGCTTGTTGTTTCTTTCAATTCGAGAATGAAATGATTGCGCGGAAAGTGTTTGTTAAATGGAGTCCAAAATGAATGAAACACTGTCTTCAGCGTGAGAAAGCCAGGTGGTGATGATAATGGTGACAACAAAATACAGTAAATAAATTTTAATTGTAATCCCTTCTCCTAATTTACTCTAAATACGATTTTAGTATTTTCATTTTTTTTTATTTTGCAATTTTACTCCCTTCGTTTTTGAAATTTCTGAAATTATATCCCTGAATTCGATTTTAGTCCCGGTCTAAAAGTAGACAAATAAAATTGATGATTTGATGTCATCACGTCTTAGTAAAAAAAAAAAAAAAACAAATAGTCACTTTAGTCTTTGGTTCTGCACATCGCTGTCACATAGGCCCCTGACTCAGGATTAAATACAAACAAGTCTCTGACACTACACTTCCGTTATCACTTTAGTCTTTACCGTTTAAAAAATCTGTTAAGTGATGATGTGGCACGCTGACAAGGAGTATGATGTGTCACAAGGACTAAAGTGAAAGTAAAAGATGATCACTTTGGTCCCTGAATCGAAAATCAATATCCTCAATTTACTGTTAGATCCCTGATTGTGTATACTTACTGTCAGTTAGGTCCCTGAATCGAAAATCAATATCATCAACTTATTGTTAGGTCCCTAACTTTGTATACTTACTGTCAGTTAGGTCCCTGACTGACAGTAAAAACGAAATTTCACTAAGATCCTTGGCAAGTTGTTAGTTTAACATGCTACTTAGTGACAACACTGAGATATTTGTGCTAAATACCAAAATATTATTACAACACTTATAAAAATGATTTCATAGTTTAATAACAAATGTTTCCATAACATAACTATTAATTCATTAATGTTAACTATAGAGTAATCAAAATATTGGACCATATTTGGGCATATACTTCAACAAGTCATTACATAATGATTCAGCAAAATATTAAACAAAATATTGCACCACGGTTGTGCTTATAATTTAGCAATTTCGGTACACGAATAAACTAACAAACATCACATAGTTGGCCTCGGGCCCCTTGAAGTAAATATTGGGGTTGGCATGAAAGATGTAAGCATTTGTTGTTCATTCAGATGTGTTTTTGTTACTATATGCCAAAATATGGTGCAATCTTTTGATTACTCTATGATTGACATTAATGACTTAACAATTATGTTATGGAAACATTTGTTATTAAACTACGGAATCATTTTTATAAGTGTTATAATAATATTTTGGTATTTAGCACAGATACTTTAGTGTTGTCAGTAAGTAGCATGTTAAACTAACAACTTGTCAAGGATCTTAGTGAAATTTCGTTTTTACTGTCAGTCAGGGACCTAACTGACAGTAAGTATACAAAGTCAGGGACCTAACAATAAGTTGATGATATTGATTTTCGATTCAGGGACCTAACTGACAGTAAGTATACACAATCAGGGACCTAATTGGTTAAGTAGTCTATTGGTTAGGGATGGCAAAACTCATTCCGTTCCGCGCCCGCGTCGTCAGTAACCCATCTAGAAAGGAGCGGGCAACCTAGAGATGTAGGGTTGAAAATCTCACTATGTCCTGTTTAAAGGCATAACGGCGGGTCGATCCGTCAATTTTTTTTAATAAAAATATTCATTAAAAACTTCACGTAAACAATGTGAAAATATATAAGACAATTTAAGGAAATCTAAATATATAACTAATGACTCCAATAAAAATACGAAAATAATCATTCAAATATTAAATTACATCATCTAAAAATCTATAATAAATCAATAAGATATCCAAAAATAAAAACTCCATAGGTTAGCAATTGACTAATTGTTAAAAATAAGAGCCTAAAATCATGAAACAAAAATGACCAAATTAATTTAATTTTTTCCCCAATATATGGAGAATAAAATTGGAAAATTGATTGTGACTTATAAATAAAAAGAAGTGAAAAAGAGAGTTTATTTTTAGAATATCAACCCAGCGGGTTAACCCGTCCCCCCGCTTTTTAGCGGGTTAGGCGGAGCTGACACCCTACTTATGACAGGTTCACAATCTTAATCCACCCTGTTAAAAAAGACGAGTTAAACGAGTAAACCCCGACAAGTTACAAAATAAATTGTGTTGATGCGTATAAATTATAAACAAACGTTTATATGAAATTTTGAATAAAATTATTTTGATTTTGATTAAAATTGTAGCTATCTATACTATAAGTACTAGCAAAAAGCGTGCACTCACGTGCTCATCTTTCCGCTTTTTTATTGTACCTTGAAAATAAAAATTATGAACGTGTTTTTTTAGTAAATTTTGATTTTGATTAAAAGTGTAAATATAGATGATTGTTACTTTCAAGTTATAAAAAACCAAACTAACTTTGTTTATTTATTTCAATGGCACCTACTCCATCCGTTCCTTTTTAAGTGTCATTTTTGAATTTTAACACAAAAATAACAAACTGTATTTTTGCATATTTTTTTCATATTATACCCTCATTTTAATACACTAATAATTTCCTTTTTTTTTCACACACTTACCTTTCCAATAAATTTTTTTTGAAGAAGACCTTTCCAATAAATTTAATATGTAACAAACAATTGTTAGTTACTACTCTCTTTCTTTCTCCAAGAAATTCTTATTTTTTTGCGCGCTTTATCTTTCTCTAATAACAAACAATTTTCAATTTTCTATATATTGTGCATATCTCTTTAATTATTTCAAAGTCTATATCAAAGTTATTTCAACTCACATTAATCAAAAGCTAAGAAAAAAAATAACTTTTCTTCATCTCCTTTAATCAAAATTAAGGCTTCAATCATTTCTCCCTCTCCTTACATGTTTCTTAAGTACATTGTTTAAGGTATTTTCGTATTTTTTTAGCATTATGGTATTTAAGTATATTGTTTAAGTATATTATTTAAGGTATTTTAATATTTGTTTTTGAACAATATGATATTTTAACATTAAAAGTATTTAAGTATAATAGTATTTAATACTAAAAACAATTAATAATCTTTAAATTTTCATTTATACTAATGCTAAATATATTTTTTTCCCATATTTTATTAGTCCTTTATTAATAATATAATTTTTAGTTTTAGTGTCCGCGTCATGTAATAGCGCCCGCTACGCGCCCGCATACCGCACCGCGTCAATTTTTGGGGTGGCTGCGCCGCGCCGCTTTTCCGCTGTGACAACAGAGGTTGCGCCAAGGTACCCATCAAACAAACCACAACTTCCGCTTTGACAACAGAGGTGAAAGAGTTGCCTGCGACATGCATTTTAAAATAGACAATAAAAAATTTTAGGGGATGAAAATTTATCATTTAATATTCATATATTAATATATATAAATAAATGACACACATTAACAATATTTGTATATTCAACTAAAAGAACAATATTCGAAAAAATACACATAAAAAAATACTTGTATATATAGCTGAGTAATTAAAAATTAATATTTTTTTTTTTGGTGAACTAATATAAATTTATAGGTAGTGTTTGGCCCGACTTATTTGAGGCATAGAAGCTACTTTAATCTTACAGTTAAAAATATGAGCTTTAAAATTAAAGTTAAAGTTGTTTGGTAAATGTTGTTTTTTATTTCAAATACTTTTTTATGTTAAAGTGTTTGATAATATTTTTTTAGATAAAATGAATTTATTTTAAAAAAAGCTTATGTTTCATGATAAATTATGATAAATAAATAAATATTTGAGGGGGAAATGAAACAAAAAATTTGAAATATTATATATATATATATATATATATATATATATATATATATATATTATACACACACACGTTAAAAAATAATAAATATTTAGGACCTAAAACAAGAGTTTTACTTGCCTAATGATTGAGACGGTCCTTAGTGATATCATCAACAAAATATTGTTTAAGTACTACTATACTTGTCAATAAAAAGTATTAGGATGTCAAATTGTGAACAATATTTTTTATAACTAATTTATTATTATGGTTAATAAAAGAGATAACCATTTTTTAACATAAAGAAATTAAAGCAATCAACAAAGAAAAATATAGTAAAAACAAACAAAAAAATAATACATAGCCATTCCCTCAAAAAAAAAAAAAAGACATAGCCATTGAAGAGCACATGCCATAAAAAGAATCAATTGAACGACATGAAACAACACACAGAAAAATTAAAATGAAACATAAAATGAAAATGTGCTTCACGGGATTCGAAGGGGAAAACAATAGAAAAAGTTGCCGAGATTTTTTAAAAGTAAGTTTTAATAGCTTTACCAAAAAGTACTTTATCCATGTATTTTACACTAGAAAAATAAGCAACTTTTTCTATTAAGTACTTCTCAAAAAATATGTTTGGCCAAACTTCTCCTTTTATGGAGTAGAAAAGTTCAAAATAAGCTGGGCTAAACGCTACCTTAATCCACCAAACCTTGTCTGTGTGAGTGGTCAGACATAGTAATGAGATGAGTGCATATGGTGTTTAATACTATATTTTGGTTTCCTCACTAGCTGCACAAGACTTCAACGTCCTAATTTTTTTATATTGTTTGTTGCTATCTTTATAAAACGCCATTAATGAAAATTGTCATAAGTTTTTATGCTTTTATAGAGTGAAAACCAAAACAAAAATGCAAAACACATTTTAGGTGTTTTCATTTTTTTAGTTTTAAATAAGAGAAAAACAGCAACAATTTTTAAAATTGCCTATTACAAACGAGTAATCAAACAAGTTTTATCCTTTTGTAATTTTCAAAAATTAAACTGTTTTCAAAACGGGAATCAAACAGACCCCAATCTACCACATAATTGATAAGACTAATTTTTTTTAGGTTAAGTAAGATTCATTGAATGATTTATTTCTTCTCCTCGCATGTGGTTTTTTTCAAAATCCAAATTTATCCACGAAAATATATAAAACTAATAAAAAGGTGAATACTACAGTTGTCATTGTGGGTTGAGAAAACCAGACAAGGATAAAAAAACCTGTTGTCATTTTGACCAAATTAAGTGCAGACCAAACCAAAGTTATATACAATCTATAAATCTCTGTGTGTTGCGAGGAAAAAAATAAAGTAGGAGAAGCATGAATGTACTTACAAAGCACTATTTTCTTTTTCTTTGGAAATTTGCTTGTGTAGCTGACAAGGCCATGCTTCTGTTCCATACACCAGCCACTCCGTTTGTAGACATGGTAGCTTAAACTGATTCCCCCCAGCACCTCATTAACAGCAATGGATACAAGACCAGACTGCATCCAGACACAAGGTGCGATGACTGACTCTCCAGAGTTGACCCCCCGACAGCCTCTCAGCATAAATCCCTTATTCGTTCAACCAAGTCCCTACAGATGTTGAGACCAAATAGTTTGAGATTAATAATGTATAATTTTACACAAAAATGACCCAAAATTATGATCATATGATTTTTTTACCCAAAATACTAGTAAAACATGTACCTTCTCAAGAAAAGGTCTTCATCAAAAATTGAATCCACCAGATGGAAGATTTTGGCTTCCAAAGTAGAAACCAGATTGATCACCATCACCTGAAGGTAGAATCTCATCTTCATCGTTCAAACAATATGTTTCAAGAATTTTAACGGCCCTCTCATATATTTCATGGTTGTCATGACTCTGCAGGTTTTCTATCTTCTCAAATCCCTCAGAATCTTCTATCATATGAAAATACAAGCTGTCATTTTCAGTATTACTCCGCCTCTTCTCTTCTTCTCCAACATTCAGAATATTCTCTAGACCCTCTAAACAGACCATGATAATTCTTGCATCGGGGCAATCAAGCAGATCACACAGTGGTTTTATGCAACCCTGATCCGCCAAGTACCTTGTAACCCCAATAGACAAGTGAGTATCATAAATTCACAAAGTTAGAATCTTAAAGAACAACCATATTACCAGCTCAAATGCAGGCGGTGGCTTTCCCCTACAGAAGTTTGATGAAGTCCATGTGTCATTTCTCAGCATTGAAGTTCTGGTGTGCTCGTTGAACTGGGCCAACAGTGAGACAAGGGCACCATGGTTAAGCACTAGATCACGACACTTAGGGGAGTCACCAGCGACATTTCCCAAAGCCCACACAGCCTACAATTTCATGGATTTAGTTATTTAGTAAGCCGAAAAGGAAGATGTATGCACAACCACATTCTAATATAAGATACCTGCTCTCGAACATCCTCACTAGGTGACCTAAGCAACGCGACAAATAGAGGAACTGCTCCGTGATCAATCACCACCTTAGTGTTCTCAGAAGTTCCAGATGCTATGTTTGTCGGTGTCCATGCAGCCTCAAACTAAACAAACAACAGTCAACATAAATAACTAATGACCAGAAAACAAATTTCAACTACTCTGCATACACAATGTAATCATCCGTATCTGTAAAACAAACACAAAAGTAGCAAATTCAAACACATCGAACCTGAAGTTGAGGGGAGTCTTCCCTAGCAAGAAACTCAACAAAACGTGGCACAACACCAGATTGAATAACCTCCTCAATCGGAGGGTTATTTACTACAACAAAAATTATAAACAACAGCATTAACAATCACAAGTTAAACAACACCAGTCCACAAGCAATTAATTAAAAAAATAGCAAAGAGAAACGAATGATTCACAATTACCAACTGAAAACAGTTTCCAAAACAGTGTGGTGGCTTCCAGTTGCGCACTACCATCGTTGAACAAGACACCAACAACCATTGCAGGAAGACTCTCGAACTGCAACAACAATTAACAACGGAAATAGGGTTTCAATAACTCGAAAATAACTAAACTAACTCCAATAGACTATTAACTGAAGCGCCATGTGCATCATCAGAAAATCAAATCATTCATATAACTAACCATAAATAGTAATAAAATCCAAAAAAAAAATCAAAAACGGTTGAATATCACAGTTACTAACAAATAACACGATCAAAGTTAAAAATCAAAGCATGTAAAGTAAACGATTGAACCCTAATTTGTAAAGAAACGATAATGTATAAAATAAGAAAAGATAAAATAGACTGTGAAGTACCTTTGAATCGAAGGTAACGGGGAGCTGTTGTTGAGTTTGAAGGCCTTCACGACGCTTCTTCTGCAAACTCTCTTCACGCTTGTTCTTGCGAATCTCAACCACATCGTCCTCACGTCTCCTCCGACCATCTTCGGTGTCGAATGCGACCTTGTAGCGGTTACGGCGAGCATCGGCCTTGGAATCGGTCTTGGAATCGTC
Source organism: Medicago lupulina (assembly GCA_958299785.1). NCBI lineage: Eukaryota > Viridiplantae > Streptophyta > Magnoliopsida > Fabales > Fabaceae > Medicago > Medicago lupulina. The sequence continues at coordinate 37,857,480 of OY283142.1, forward strand.
CTTGGAATTAGGTCGAAGCGGCATCGTTTCGGTTGTTGATGATCAAAGAAACGAGAGAAGAATTTGAATGTAAACGCAAAAGAAAGAGTGTCTACTGTTTAGATAAGTGTCTACTGGGGAAGAAAGAGTGTCCTTTGGATCAGATAGGAACTGGGCCGAGTCCACTAAAATCAACACTAAAGCCCAAATCTTTCATTGGCAATTTATTTATCTTTATCCAATCAAATTATTTAAGATATTAATTTTTCGTCTAACTATTTTTTCTTTCAATTATTCTAGTACTCTTTAAACTATTTTGTTTATTATTTTATTTTTTACCTATTCAAAGAGAAAAGAAGAATTGTCAAAAAAAATAAACAGAAAAGGATGGCGAGAAAGAAAATGCGAGGCGAGAAAAGAAAATAGACGGACACTAATATCTTTTCATATGCACGCTAATAATTTTTTTTAAGGATTATTAGCGTGCACACGCTAATAATTTTATTTTATAACTAATAAATAACATCAAGAATGTGAAGTTTTATCTTTGATGGTAAGTTACAGGGCATGAACTCTGACACAAACACTCAAAACGGCAAAAACATGGACCCCCTAGCGTGGTTAACATACGCATTAGAATAACCCAATACTAAAAAATGCATGATAAATTGCATAAAATAAATATGTTAAATAAATGAATGATAAATATGAAACCTAATTTAACAAATGATGAATATGCAACCTATTTTAATAAACATAAAGGTGAAGTGCAGAGGAAATAAAAGAAATGCAAAGGAATGCGAGAAAGATTAAAATGCATGGATAAAAGAAATAAAACAGTTTGATGCAAATTTGGGGGTGCAGACAGTAATCAAGGTGGTGCAGTAATAAAAGCAGGAAACTAGGCTTTAAGGTGAACAGGGGCGTGTTGGGCTTAGGGATTCAATCAGAGCCACCTGATTAAAATCAAGTGGCCTGGATCTGATCAAGAGTAGGGCACCGGGGGCCTCTAGATCAATCCAATGGCTCTAATTAAAAGAATTTAAAAACAAACCGAACCAGTAAAAATCCTGTCGATTACTTTTAATATAGTAACCGACAAATATGCTGAAAATAAAAATCTTGCCGATTACTTTTGAAATAGTAACCGACGAATATGCTGAAAATAAAAATCTTGCCGATTACTTTTGAAAGAGTAACCGACGAATGTCTTGAAAACAAATCATGCCGATTACTTTTGAAATAGTCACCGACGAATATGCTGAAAATAAAAATCTTGCTGATTACTTTTGAAATAGTAACCGACGAATGTGCTGAAAATAAATCATGCCGATTACTTTCGAAATAGTAAGCGACGAATATGTTGAAAATAAAAATCTTACCGATTACTTTTAAAATAGTAACCAACGAATGTACTGAAAATAAAGTCTTGCCGATTACTTTTGAAATAGTAACCGACGAATATGTTGAAAATAAAAATCTTGTCGATTACTTTTAAAATAGTAACCGACAAATATGCTGAAAATAAAAATCTTGCCGATTACTTTTGAAATAGTAACCGACGAATGTGTTGAAAATAAATCATGCCGATTACCTTTGAAATAGTAACCGACGAATATGCTGAAAATAAATCATGTCGATTACTTTTGAAATAGTCACCGACGAATATGCTGAAAATAAAAATCTTGCTGATTACTTTTGAAATAGTAACCGACGAATGTGCTGAAAATAAATCATGCCGATTACTTTTGAAATAATAAGCGACGAATATGTTGAAAATAAAAATCTTACCCATTACTTTTGAAATAGTAACCAACGAATATGCTGAAAATAAAGTCTTGTCGATTACTTTTGAAATAGTAACCGACGAATATGTTGAAAATAAAAATCTTGTCAATTACTTTTGAAATAGTAACCGACGAATGTGCTGAAAATAAATCATGCTGATTACTTTTGAAATAGTAAGCGACGAATATGTTGGAAATAAAAATCTTACCGATTACTTTTAAAAAAGTAACCAATGAATGTGCTGAAAATAAAGTCATGCCGATTACTTTTGAAATAGTAACCGACGAATATGTTGAAAATAAAAATCTTGCCGATTGGTTTTGAAATAGTAACCGACGAATGTGCTGAAAATAAAGTCTTGTCGATTACTTTTAAAATAGTAACCGACAAATATGCTGAAAATAAAGTCTTGCCGATTACTTTTGAAATAGTAACCGACGAATATGTTGAAAATAAAAATCTTGTCGATTACTTTTAAAATAGTAACCGACAAATATGCTAAAAATAAAAATCTTGCCGATTACTTTTGAAATAGGAACCGACGAATATGTTGAAAATAAAAATATTGTCGATTACTTTTGAAATACTAACCGACGAATATGCTGAAAATAAAAATCTTGTCGATTACTTTTGAAATAGTAACCGACGAATGTGCTGAAAATAAAGTCTTGCCGATTACTTTTGAAATAGTAACCGACGAATATGTTGAAAATAAAAATCTTGCCGAATACTTTTGAAATAGTAACCGACGAATGTGCTAAAAATAAAAATCTTGCCGATTACCTTTGAAATAGTAACCGATGAACATGCTGAAAATAAAAATCTTCCCGATTACTTTTGAAAAAGTAACCGACAAATATGCTGAAAATAAAAATCTTGCAAATTTCTTTTGAAATAGTCACCGACCAATATGCTGAAAATAAAAATCATGCCGATTACTTTTGAAATAGTAACCGACGAATGTGCTGAAAATAAATCATGCTGATTACTTTTGAAATAGTAAGCGATGAATATGTTGGAAATAAAAATCTTACCGATTACATTTAAAAAAGTAACCAATAAATGTGCTGAAAATAAAGTCTTGCCGATTACTTTTGAAATAGTAACCGACGAATATGTTGAAAATAAAAATCTTGCCGATTACTTTTGAAATAGTAACCGACGAATGTGCTGAAAATAAAGTCTTGCCGATTACTTTTAAAATAGTAACCGACAAATATGCTGAAAATAAAAATCTTGCCGATTACTTTTGAAATAGTAACCGACGTACATGCTGAAAATAAAAATCTTGCCGATTACTATTGAAATAGTAACCGATGAATGTGCTGAAAATAAAGTCTTGCCGATTACTTTTGAAATAGTAACCGACGAATGTGCTGAAAATATAGTCTTGCCGATTAATTCTAAAATAGTAACAGACAAATATGCTAAAAATAAAAATCTTGCCGATTACTTTTGAAATAGTAACCGACGAATGTGCTGAAAATAAATCTTGCCGATTACCTTTGAAATAGTAACCGACGAATATGCTGAATATAAAAATTTTGCTGATTACTTTTGAAATAGTAACCGACGAATGTGCAGAAAATAGATCATGTCAATTACTTTTGAAATAGTAACCGACGAATGTGTTGAATATAAAGTCTTGCCGATTACTTTTGAAATAGTAACCGAAAAATGTGCTGAAAATAAATCATGCCAATTACTATTGAAATAGTAACCGACAAATGTGCTGAAAATAAAAGTCTTGCCGATTACTTTTGAAATAGTAACCTGACGAATGTGCTGAAAATAAATCATGCCGATTACTTTTGAAATAGTCACCGACGAATATGCTGAAAATAAAAATCTTGCCGATTACTTTTGAAATAGTAACCGACGAATGTGCTGAAAATAAATCATGCCGATTACTTTCGAAATAGTAAGCGACGAATATGTTGAAAATAAAAATCTTACCGATTACTTTTAAAATAGTAACCAATGAATGTACTGAAAATAAATCTTGCCGATTACTTTTGAAATAGTAACCGACGAATGTGCTGAAAATAAATCATGCCGATTACTTTGGAAATAGTAAGTGACGAATATGTTGAAAATAAAAATCTTACCGATTACTTTTGAAATAGTAACCAACGAATGTGCTGAAAATAAAGTCTTGCCGATAACTTTTGAAATAGTAACCGAATAATATGTGCTGAAAATAAATCTTGTCGATTAGTTTTGAAATAGTAACCGACGAATGTGCTGAAAATAAATCATGCTGATTACTTTTGAAATAGTAAGCGACGAATATGTTGAAAATAAAAATCTTGCCGAATACTTTTGAAATAGTAACCGAGGAATGTGCTAAAAATAAAAATCTTGCCGATTACCTTTGAAATAGTAACCGATGAACATGCTGAAAATAAAAATCTTTCCGATTAATTTTGAAAAAGTAACCGACAAATATAATGAAAATAAAAATCTTGCCGATTACTTTTGAAATAGTCACCGACCAATATGCTGAAAATAAAAATCATGCCGATTACTTTTGAAATAGTAACCGACGAATGTGCTGAAAATAAATCATGCTGATTACTTTTGAAATAGTAAGCGATGAATATGTTGGAAATAAAAATCTTACCGATTACTTTTAAAAAAGTAACCAATGAATGTGCTGAAAATAAAGTCTTGCCGATTACTTTTGAAATAGTAACCGACGAGTATGTTGAAAATAAAAATCTTGCCGATTACTTTTGAAATAGTAACCGACGAATGTGCTGAAAATAAAGTCTTGCCGATTACTTTTAAAATAGTAACCGACAAATATGCTGAAAATAAAAATCTTGCCGATTACTTTTGAAATAGTAACCGACGAATGTGCTGAAAATAAAGTCTTGCCGATTACTTTTGAAATAGTAACCGACGAATGTGCTAAAAATATAGTCTTGCCGATTAATTCTAAAATAGTAACAGACAAATATGCTAAAAATAAAAATCTTGCCGATTACTTTTGAAATAGTAACCGACGAATGTGCTGAAAATAAATCTTGCCGATTACCTTTGAAATAGTAACCGACGAATATGCTGAATATAAAAATTTTGCTGATTACTTTTGAAATAGTAACCGACGAATGTGCAGAAAATAGATCATGTCGATTACTTTTGAAATAGTAACCGACGAATGTGTTGAATATAAAGTCTTGCCGATTACTTTTGAAATAGTAACCGACAAATGTGCTGAAAATAAAAATCTTGCCGATTAGTTTTGAAATAGTAACCGACGAATGTGCTGAAAATAAAGTCTTGTCGATTACTTTTAAAATAGTAACCGACAAATATGCTGAAAATAAAGTCTTGCCGATTACTTTTGAAATAGTAACCGACGAATATGTTGAAAATAAAAATCTTGTCGATTACTTTTAAAATAGTAACCGACAAATATGCTAAAAATAAAAATCTTGCCGATTACTTTTGAAATAGGAACCGACGAATATGTTGAAAATAAAAATCTTGTCGATTACTTTTGAAATACTAACCGACGAATATGCTGAAAATAAAAATCTTGCCGATTACTTTTGAAATAGTAACCGACGAATGTGCTGAAAATAAAGTCTTGCCGATTACTTTTGAAATAGTAACCGACGAATATGTTGAAAATAAAAATCTTGTCGATTACTTTTAAAATAGTAACCGACAAATATGCTAAAAATAAAAATCTTGCCGATTACTTTTGAAATAGGAACCGATGAATATGTTGAAAATAAAAATCTTGTCGATTACTTTTAAAATAGTAACCGACAAATAAGCTAAAAATAAAAAATCTTGCCGATTACTTTTGAAATAGTAACCGACGAATGTGCAGAAAATAGATCATGCTGATTACTTTTGAAATAGTAACCGACGAACGTGTTGAAAATAAATCATGCCGATTACCTTTGAAAGAGTAACCGACGAATATGTTGAAAATAAAAATCTTACCGATTAATTTTGAAATAGTAACCAACGAATATGCTGAAAATAAAGTCTTGCCCATTACTTTTGAAATAGTAACCGACGAATATGTGCTGAAAATAAATCTTGCCGATTACTTTTGAAATAGTAACCGACGAATGTGCTGAAAATAAATCATGTCGATTACTTTTGAAATAGTAAGTGACGAATATGTTGAAAATAAAAATCTTACCGATTACTTTTGAAATAGTAACCAACGAATATGCTGAAAATAAAGTCTTGCCGATTACTTTTGAAATAGTAACCGATGAATATGTTGAAAATAAAAATCTTGTAGATTACTTTTAAAACAGTAACCGACAAATATGTTGAAAATAAAAATCTTGCCGAATACTTTTGAAATAGTAACCGAGGAATGTGCTAAAAATAAAAATCTTGCCGATTACTTTTGAAATAGTAACCGACGAATGTGCTGAAAATAAATCATGCTGATTACTTTTGAAATAGTAAGCGACGAATATGTTGAAAATAAAAATCTTGCCGAATACTTTTGAAATAGTAACCGACGAATGTGCTAAAAATAAAAATCTTGCCGATTACCTTTGAAATAGTAACCGATGAACATGCTGAAAATAAAAATCTTCCCGATTACTTTTGAAAAAGTAACTGACAAATATGCTGAAAATAAAAATCTTGCCGATTACTTTTGAAATAGTCACCGACCAATATGCTGAAAATAAAAATCATGCCGATTACTTTTGAAATAGTAACCGACGAATGTGCTGAAAATAAATCATGCTGATTACTTTTGAAATAGTAAGCGATGAATATGTTGGAAATAAAAATCTTACCGATTACTTTTAAAAAAGTAACCAATGAATGTGCTGAAAATAAAGTCTTGCCGATTACTTTTGAAATAGTAACCGACGAATATGTTGAAAATAAAAATCTTGCCGATTACTTTTGAAATAGTAACCGACGAATGTGCTGAAAATAAAGTTTTGCCGATTACTTTTAAAATAGTAACCGACAAATATGCTGAAAATAAAAATCTTGCCGATTACTTTTGAAATAGTAATCGACGTACATGCTGAAAATAAAAATCTTGCCGATTACTATTGAAATAGTAACCGACGAATGTGCTGAAAATAAAGTCTTGCCGATTACTTTTGAAATAGTAACCGACGAATGTGCTGAAAATATAGTCTTGCCGATTAATTCTAAAATAGTAACAGACAAATATGCTAAAAATAAAAATCTTGCCGATTACTTTTGAAATAGTAACCGACGAATGTGCTGAAAATAAATCTTGCAGATTACCTTTGAAATAGGAACCGACGAATATGCTGAATATAAAAATTTTGCTGATTACTTTTGAAATAGTAACCGACGAATGTGCAGAAAATAGATCATGTCGATTACTTTTGAAATAGTAACCGACGAATGTGTTGAATATAAAGTCTTGCCGATTACTTTTGAAATAGTAACCGACAAATGTGCTGAAAATAAATCATGCCAATTACTATTGAAATAGTAACCGACAAATGTGCTGAACATAAAAGTCTTGCCGATTACTTTTGAAATAGTAACCTGACGAATGTGCTGAAAATAAATCATGCCGATTACTTTTGAAATAGTCACCGACGAATATGCTGAAAATAAAAATCTTGCCGATTACTTTTGAAATAGTAACCGACGAATGTGCTGAAAATAAATCATGCCGATTAATTTCGAAATAGTAAGCGACGAATATGTTGAAAATAAAAATCTTACCGATTACTTTTAAAATAGTAACCAACGAATGTACTGAAAATAAATCTTGCCGATTACTTTTGAAATAGTAACCGACGAATGTGCTGAAAATAAATCATGCCGATTACTTTGGAAATAGTAAGTGACGAATATGTTGAAAATAAAAATCTTACCGATTACTTTTGAAATAGTAACCAACGAATGTGCTGAAAATAAAGCCTTGCCAATAACTTTTGAAATAGTAACCGAATAATATGTGCTGAAAATAAATATTGTCGATTAGTTTTGAAATAGTAACCGACGAATGTGCTGAAAATAAATCATGTTGATTACTTTTGAAATAGTAAGCGACGAATATGTTGAAAATAAAAATCTTGCCGAATACTTTTGAAATAGTAACCAACGAATATGCTGAAAATAAAGTCTTGCCCATTACTTTTGAAATAGTAACCGACGAATATGTGCTGAAAATAAATCTTGCCGATTACTTTTGAAATAGTAACCGACGAATGTGCTGAAAATAAATCATGCCGATTACTTTTGAAATAGTAAGTGACGAATATGTTGAAAATAAAAATCTTACCGATTACTTTTGAAATAGTAACCAACGAATATGCTGAAAATAAAGTCTTGCCGATTACTTTTGAAATAGTAACCGATGAATATGTTGAAAATAAAAATCTTGTAGATTACTTTTAAAACAGTAACCGACAAATATGTTGAAAATAAAAATCTTGCCGAATACTTTTGAAATAGTAACCGAGGAATGTGCTAAAAATAAAAATCTTGCCGATTACTTTTGAAATAGTAACCGACGAATATGTTGAAAATAAAAATCATGCCGATTACTTTTGAAATAGTAACCGACGAATGTGCTGAAAATAAAGTCTTGCCGATTACTTTTAAAATAGTAACCGACAAATATGCTGAAAATAAAAATCTTGCCGATTACTTTTGAAATAGTAACCGACGTACATGCTGAAAATAAAAATCTTGCCGATTACTATTGAAATAGTAACCGACGAATGTGCTGAAAATAAAGTCTTGCCGATTACTTTTGAAATAGTAACCGACGAATGTGCTGAAAATATAGTCTAGCCGATTAATTCTAAAATAGTAACAGACAAATATGCTAAAAATAAAAATCTTGCCGATTACTTTTAAAATAGTAACCGACGAATGTGCTGAAAATAAATCTTGCCGATTACCTTTGAAATAGTAACCGACGAATATGCTGAATATAAAATTTTTGCTGATTACTTTTGAAATAGTAACCGACGAATGTGCTGAAAATAAATCATGCCGATTAATTTCGAAATAGTAAGCGACGAATATGTTGAAAATAAAAATCTTACCGATTACTTTTAAAATAGTAACCAACGAATGTACTGAAAATAAATCTTGCCGATTACTTTTGAAATAGTAACCGACGAATGTGCTGAAAATAAATCATGCCGATTACTTTGGAAATAGTAAGTGACGAATATGTTGAAAATAAAAATCTTACCGATTACTTTTGAAATAGTAACCAACGAATGTGCTGAAAATAAAGCCTTGCCAATAACTTTTGAAATAGTAACCGAATAATATGTGCTGAAAATAAATATTGTCGATTAGTTTTGAAATAGTAACCGACGAATGTGCTGAAAATAAATCATGTTGATTACTTTTGAAATAGTAAGCGACGAATATGTTGAAAATAAAAATCTTGCCGAATACTTTTGAAATAGTAACCAACGAATATGCTGAAAATAAAGTCTTGCCCATTACTTTTGAAATAGTAACCGACGAATATGTGCTGAAAATAAATCTTGCCGATTACTTTTGAAATAGTAACCGACGAATGTGCTGAAAATAAATCATGCCGATTACTTTTGAAATAGTAAGTGACGAATATGTTGAAAATAAAAATCTTACCGATTACTTTTGAAATAGTAACCAACGAATATGCTGAAAATAAAGTCTTGCCGATTACTTTTGAAATAGTAACCGATGAATATGTTGAAAATAAAAATCTTGTAGATTACTTTTAAAACAGTAACCGACAAATATGTTGAAAATAAAAATCTTGCCGAATACTTTTGAAATAGTAACCGAGGAATGTGCTAAAAATAAAAATCTTGCCGATTACTTTTGAAATAGTAACCGACGAATATGTTGAAAATAAAAATCATGCCGATTACTTTTGAAATAGTAACCGACGAATGTGCTGAAAATAAAGTCTTGCCGATTACTTTTAAAATAGTAACCGACAAATATGCTGAAAATAAAAATCTTGCCGATTACTTTTGAAATAGTAACCGACGTACATGCTGAAAATAAAAATCTTGCCGATTACTATTGAAATAGTAACCGACGAATGTGCTGAAAATAAAGTCTTGCCGATTACTTTTGAAATAGTAACCGACGAATGTGCTGAAAATATAGTCTAGCCGATTAATTCTAAAATAGTAACAGACAAATATGCTAAAAATAAAAATCTTGCCGATTACTTTTAAAATAGTAACCGACGAATGTGCTGAAAATAAATCTTGCCGATTACCTTTGAAATAGTAACCGACGAATATGCTGAATATAAAATTTTTGCTGATTACTTTTGAAATAGTAACCGACGAATGTGCAGAAAACAGATCATGTCGATTACTTTTGAAATAGTAACCGACGAATGTGTTGAATATAAAGTCTTGCCGATTACTTTTGAAATAGTAACCGACAAATGTGCTGAAAATAAACCATGCCAATTACTATTGAAATAGTAACCGACAAATGTGCTGAAAATAAAAATCTTGCCGATTAGTTTTGAAATAGTAACCGACGAATGTGCTGAAAATAAAAATCTTGTCGATTACTTTTAAAATAGTAACCGACAAATATGCTAAAAATAAAAATCTTGCCGATTACTTTTGAAATAGGAACCGACGAATATGTTGAAAATAAAAATCTTGTCGATTACTTTTGAAATACTAACCGACGAATATGCTGAAAATAAAAATCTTGCCGATTACTTTTGAAATAGTAACCGACGAATGTGCTGAAAATAAATCATGCCGATTAATTTCGAAATAGTAGGCGACGAATATGTTGAAAATAAAAATCTTACCGATTACTTTTAAAATAGTAACCAACGAATATGCAGAAAATAAAGTCTTGCCGATTACTTTTGAAATAGTAACCGATGAATATGTTGAAAATAAAAATCTTGTAGATTACTTTTAAAACAGTAACCGACAAATATGTTGAAAATAAAAATCTTGCCGAATACTTTTGAAATAGTAACCGACGAATGTGCTGAAAATAAAGTCTTGCCGATTACTTTTAAAATAGTAACCGACAAATATGCTGAAAATAAAAATCTTGCCGATTACTTTTGAAATAGTAACCGACGTACATGCTGAAAATAAAAATCTTGCCGATTACTATTGAAATAGTAACCGACGAATGTGCTGAAAATAAAGTCTTGCCGATTACTTTTGAAATAGTAACCGACGAATGTGCTGAAAATATAGTCTAGCCGATTAATTCTAAAATAGTAACAGACAAATATGCTAAAAATAAAAATCTTGCCGATTACTTTTGAAATAGTAACCGACGAATGTGCTGAAAATAAATCTTGCCGATTACCTTTGAAATAGTAACCGACGAATATGCTGAATATAAAATTTTTGCTGATTACTTTTGAAATAGTAACCGACGAATGTGCAGAAAATAGATCATGTCGATTACTTTTGAAATAGTAACCGACGAATGTGTTGAATATAAAGTCTTGCCGATTACTTTTGAAATAGTAACCGACAAATGTGCTGAAAATAAATCATGCCAATTACTATTGAAATAGTAACCGACAAATGTGCTGAAAATAAAAATCTTGCCGATTAATTTTGAAATAGTAACCGACGAATGTGCTGAAAATAAAAATCTTGTCGATTACTTTTAAAATAGTAACCGACAAATATGCTAAAAATAAAAATCTTGCCGATTACTTTTGAAATAGGAACCGACGAATATGTTGAAAATAAAAATCTTGTCGATTACTTTTGAAATACTAACCGACGAATATGCTGAAAATAAAAATCTTGCCGATTACTTTTGAAATAGTAACCGACGAATGTGCTGAAAATAAAGTCTTGTCGATTACTTTTGAAATAGTAACCGACGAATATGTTGAAAATAAAAATCTTGTCGATTACTTTTAAAATAGTAACCGACAAATATACTAAAAATAAAAATCTTGCCGATTACTTTTGAAATAGGAACCGATGAATATGTTGAAAATTAAAATCTTGTCGATTACTTTTAAAATAGTAACCGACAAATAAGCTGAAAATAAAAAATCTTGCCGATTACTTTTGAAATAGTAACCGACGAATGTGCAGAAAATAGATCATGCCGATTACTTTTGAAATAGTAACCGACAAACGTGTTGAAAATAAATCATGCTGATTACCTTTGAAAGAGTAACCGACGAATATGTTGAAAATAAAAATCTTACCGATTACTTTTGAAATAGTAACCAACGAATATGCTGAAAATAAAGTCTTGCCCATTACTTTTGAAATAGTAACCGACGAATATGTGCTGAAAATAAATCTTGCCGATTACTTTTGAAATAGTAACCGACGAATGTGCTGAAAATAAATCATGCCGATTAATTTCGAAATAGTAGGCGACGAATATGTTGAAAATAAAAATCTTACCGATTACTTTTAAAATAGTAACCAACGAATGTACTGAAAATAAATCTTGCCGATTACTTTTGAAATAGTAACCGACGAATGTGCTGAAAATAAATCATGCCGATTACTTTGGAAATAGTAAGTGACGAATATGTTGAAAATAAAAATCTTACCGATTACTTTTGAAATAGTAACCAACGAATGTGCTGAAAATAAAGTCTTGCCAATAACTTTTGAAATAGTAACCGAATAATATGTGCTGAAAATAAATATTGTCGATTAGTTTTGAAATAGTAACCGACGAATGTGCTGAAAATAAATCATGCTGATTACTTTTGAAATAGTAAGCGACGAATATGTTGAAAATAAAAATCTTGCCGAATACTTTTGAAATAGTAACCGAGGAATGTGCTAAAAATAAAAATCTTGCCGATTACCTTTGAAATAGTAACCGATGAACATGCTGAAAATAAAAATCTTCCCGATTACTTTTGAAAAAGTAACCGACAAATATGCTGAAAATAAAAATCTTGCCGATTACTTTTGAAATAGTCACCGACCAATATGCTGAAAATAAAAATCATGCCGATTACTTTTGAAATAGTAACCGACGAATGTGCTGAAAATAAATCATGCTGATAACTTTTGAAATAGTAAGCGATGAATATGTTGGAAATAAAAATCTTACCGATTACTTTTAAAAAAGTAACCAATGAATGTGCTGAAAATAAAGTCTTGCCGATTACTTTTGAAATAGTAACCGACGAATATGTTGAAAATAAAAATCATGCCGATTACTTTTGAAATAGTAACCGACGAATGTGCTGAAAATAAAGTCTTGCCGATTACTTTTAAAATAGTAACCGACAAATATGCTGAAAATAAAAATCTTGCCGATTACTTTTGAAATAGTAACCGACGTACATGCTGAAAATAAAAATCTTGCCGATTACTTTTGAAATAGTAACCGACGAATGTGCTGAAAATAAAGTCTTGCCGATTACTTTTAAAATAGTAACCGACAAATATGCTGAAAATAAAAATCTTGCCGATTACTTTTGAAATAGTAACCGACGTACATGCTGAAAATAAAAATCTTGCCGATTACTATTGAAATAGTAACCGACGAATGTGCTGAAAATAAAGTCTTGCCGATTACTTTTGAAATAGTAACCGACGAATGTGCTGAAAATATAGTCTAGCCGATTAATTCTAAAATAGTAACAGACAAATATGCTAAAAATAAAAATCTTGCCGATTACTTTTAAAATAGTAACCGACGAATGTGCTGAAAATAAATCTTGCCGATTACCTTTGAAATAGTAACCGACGAATATGCTGAATATAAAATTTTTGCTGATTACTTTTGAAATAGTAACCGACGAATGTGCTGAAAATAAATCATGCCGATTAATTTCGAAATAGTAAGCGACGAATATGTTGAAAATAAAAATCTTACCGATTACTTTTAAAATAGTAACCAACGAATGTACTGAAAATAAATCTTGCCGATTACTTTTGAAATAGTAACCGACGAATGTGCTGAAAATAAATCATGCCGATTACTTTGGAAATAGTAAGTGACGAATATGTTGAAAATAAAAATCTTACCGATTACTTTTGAAATAGTAACCAACGAATGTGCTGAAAATAAAGCCTTGCCAATAACTTTTGAAATAGTAACCGAATAATATGTGCTGAAAATAAATATTGTCGATTAGTTTTGAAATAGTAACCGACGAATGTGCTGAAAATAAATCATGTTGATTACTTTTGAAATAGTAAGCGACGAATATGTTGAAAATAAAAATCTTGCCGAATACTTTTGAAATAGTAACCAACGAATATGCTGAAAATAAAGTCTTGCCCATTACTTTTGAAATAGTAACCGACGAATATGTGCTGAAAATAAATCTTGCCGATTACTTTTGAAATAGTAACCGACGAATGTGCTGAAAATAAATCATGCCGATTACTTTTGAAATAGTAAGTGACGAATATGTTGAAAATAAAAATCTTACCGATTACTTTTGAAATAGTAACCAACGAATATGCTGAAAATAAAGTCTTGCCGATTACTTTTGAAATAGTAACCGATGAATATGTTGAAAATAAAAATCTTGTAGATTACTTTTAAAACAGTAACCGACAAATATGTTGAAAATAAAAATCTTGCCGAATACTTTTGAAATAGTAACCGAGGAATGTGCTAAAAATAAAAATCTTGCCGATTACTTTTGAAATAGTAACCGACGAATATGTTGAAAATAAAAATCATGCCGATTACTTTTGAAATAGTAACCGACGAATGTGCTGAAAATAAAGTCTTGCCGATTACTTTTAAAATAGTAACCGACAAATATGCTGAAAATAAAAATCTTGCCGATTACTTTTGAAATAGTAACCGACGTACATGCTGAAAATAAAAATCTTGCCGATTACTATTGAAATAGTAACCGACGAATGTGCTGAAAATAAAGTCTTGCCGATTACTTTTGAAATAGTAACCGACGAATGTGCTGAAAATATAGTCTAGCCGATTAATTCTAAAATAGTAACAGACAAATATGCTAAAAATAAAAATCTTGCCGATTACTTTTAAAATAGTAACCGACGAATGTGCTGAAAATAAATCTTGCCGATTACCTTTGAAATAGTAACCGACGAATATGCTGAATATAAAATTTTTGCTGATTACTTTTGAAATAGTAACCGACGAATGTGCAGAAAACAGATCATGTCGATTACTTTTGAAATAGTAACCGACGAATGTGTTGAATATAAAGTCTTGCCGATTACTTTTGAAATAGTAACCGACAAATGTGCTGAAAATAAACCATGCCAATTACTATTGAAATAGTAACCGACAAATGTGCTGAAAATAAAAATCTTGCCGATTAGTTTTGAAATAGTAACCGACGAATGTGCTGAAAATAAAAATCTTGTCGATTACTTTTAAAATAGTAACCGACAAATATGCTAAAAATAAAAATCTTGCCGATTACTTTTGAAATAGGAACCGACGAATATGTTGAAAATAAAAATCTTGTCGATTACTTTTGAAATACTAACCGACGAATATGCTGAAAATAAAAATCTTGCCGATTACTTTTGAAATAGTAACCGACGAATGTGCTGAAAATAAATCATGCCGATTAATTTCGAAATAGTAGGCGACGAATATGTTGAAAATAAAAATCTTACCGATTACTTTTAAAATAGTAACCAACGAATATGCAGAAAATAAAGTCTTGCCGATTACTTTTGAAATAGTAACCGATGAATATGTTGAAAATAAAAATCTTGTAGATTACTTTTAAAACAGTAACCGACAAATATGTTGAAAATAAAAATCTTGCCGAATACTTTTGAAATAGTAACCGACGAATGTGCTGAAAATAAAGTCTTGCCGATTACTTTTAAAATAGTAACCGACAAATATGCTGAAAATAAAAATCTTGCCGATTACTTTTGAAATAGTAACCGACGTACATGCTGAAAATAAAAATCTTGCCGATTACTATTGAAATAGTAACCGACGAATGTGCTGAAAATAAAGTCTTGCCGATTACTTTTGAAATAGTAACCGACGAATGTGCTGAAAATATAGTCTAGCCGATTAATTCTAAAATAGTAACAGACAAATATGCTAAAAATAAAAATCTTGCCGATTACTTTTGAAATAGTAACCGACGAATGTGCTGAAAATAAATCTTGCCGATTACCTTTGAAATAGTAACCGACGAATATGCTGAATATAAAATTTTTGCTGATTACTTTTGAAATAGTAACCGACGAATGTGCAGAAAATAGATCATGTCGATTACTTTTGAAATAGTAACCGACGAATGTGTTGAATATAAAGTCTTGCCGATTACTTTTGAAATAGTAACCGACAAATGTGCTGAAAATAAATCATGCCAATTACTATTGAAATAGTAACCGACAAATGTGCTGAAAATAAAAATCTTGCCGATTAATTTTGAAATAGTAACCGACGAATGTGCTGAAAATAAAAATCTTGTCGATTACTTTTAAAATAGTAACCGACAAATATGCTAAAAATAAAAATCTTGCCGATTACTTTTGAAATAGGAACCGACGAATATGTTGAAAATAAAAATCTTGTCGATTACTTTTGAAATACTAACCGACGAATATGCTGAAAATAAAAATCTTGCCGATTACTTTTGAAATAGTAACCGACGAATGTGCTGAAAATAAAGTCTTGTCGATTACTTTTGAAATAGTAACCGACGAATATGTTGAAAATAAAAATCTTGTCGATTACTTTTAAAATAGTAACCGACAAATATACTAAAAATAAAAATCTTGCCGATTACTTTTGAAATAGGAACCGATGAATATGTTGAAAATTAAAATCTTGTCGATTACTTTTAAAATAGTAACCGACAAATAAGCTGAAAATAAAAAATCTTGCCGATTACTTTTGAAATAGTAACCGACGAATGTGCAGAAAATAGATCATGCCGATTACTTTTGAAATAGTAACCGACAAACGTGTTGAAAATAAATCATGCTGATTACCTTTGAAAGAGTAACCGACGAATATGTTGAAAATAAAAATCTTACCGATTACTTTTGAAATAGTAACCAACGAATATGCTGAAAATAAAGTCTTGCCCATTACTTTTGAAATAGTAACCGACGAATATGTGCTGAAAATAAATCTTGCCGATTACTTTTGAAATAGTAACCGACGAATGTGCTGAAAATAAATCATGCCGATTAATTTCGAAATAGTAGGCGACGAATATGTTGAAAATAAAAATCTTACCGATTACTTTTAAAATAGTAACCAACGAATGTACTGAAAATAAATCTTGCCGATTACTTTTGAAATAGTAACCGACGAATGTGCTGAAAATAAATCATGCCGATTACTTTGGAAATAGTAAGTGACGAATATGTTGAAAATAAAAATCTTACCGATTACTTTTGAAATAGTAACCAACGAATGTGCTGAAAATAAAGTCTTGCCAATAACTTTTGAAATAGTAACCGAATAATATGTGCTGAAAATAAATATTGTCGATTAGTTTTGAAATAGTAACCGACGAATGTGCTGAAAATAAATCATGCTGATTACTTTTGAAATAGTAAGCGACGAATATGTTGAAAATAAAAATCTTGCCGAATACTTTTGAAATAGTAACCGAGGAATGTGCTAAAAATAAAAATCTTGCCGATTACCTTTGAAATAGTAACCGATGAACATGCTGAAAATAAAAATCTTCCCGATTACTTTTGAAAAAGTAACCGACAAATATGCTGAAAATAAAAATCTTGCCGATTACTTTTGAAATAGTCACCGACCAATATGCTGAAAATAAAAATCATGCCGATTACTTTTGAAATAGTAACCGACGAATGTGCTGAAAATAAATCATGCTGATAACTTTTGAAATAGTAAGCGATGAATATGTTGGAAATAAAAATCTTACCGATTACTTTTAAAAAAGTAACCAATGAATGTGCTGAAAATAAAGTCTTGCCGATTACTTTTGAAATAGTAACCGACGAATATGTTGAAAATAAAAATCATGCCGATTACTTTTGAAATAGTAACCGACGAATGTGCTGAAAATAAAGTCTTGCCGATTACTTTTAAAATAGTAACCGACAAATATGCTGAAAATAAAAATCTTGCCGATTACTTTTGAAATAGTAACCGACGTACATGCTGAAAATAAAAATCTTGCCGATTACTATTGAAATAGTAACCGACGAATGTGCTGAAAATAAAGTCTTGCCAATAACTTTTGAAATAGTAACCGAATAATATGTGCTGAAAATAAATATTGTCGATTAGTTTTGAAATAGTAACCGACGAATGTGCTGAAAATAAATCATGTTGATTACTTTTGAAATAGTAAGCGACGAATATGTTGAAAATAAAAATCTTGCCGAATACTTTTGAAATAGTAACCGAGGAATGTGCTAAAAATAAAAATCTTGCCGATTACCTTTGAAATAGTAACCGATGAACATGCTGAAAATAAAAATCTTCCCGATTACTTTTGAAAAAGTAACCGACAAATATGCTGAAAATAAAAATCTTGCCGATTACTTTTGAAATAGTCACCGACCAATATGCTGAAAATAAAAATCATGCCGATTACTTTTGAAATAGTAACCGACGAATGTGCTGAAAATAAATCATGCTGATAACTTTTGAAATAGTAAGCGATGAATATGTTGGAAATAAAAATCTTACCGATTACTTTTAAAAAAGTAACCAATGAATGTGCTGAAAATAAAGTCTTGCCGATTACTTTTGAAATAGTAACCGACGAATATGTTGAAAATAAAAATCATGCCGATTACTTTTGAAATAGTAACCGACGAATGTGCTCAAAATAAAGTCTTGCCGATTACTTTTAAAATAGTAACCGACAAATATGCTGAAAATAAAAATCTTGCCGATTACTTTTGAAATAGTAACCGACGTACATGCTGAAAATAAAAATCTTGCCGATTACTATTGAAATAGTAACCGACGAATGTGCTGAAAATAAAGTCTTGCCGATTACTTTTGAAATAGTAACCGACGAATGTGCTGAAAATATAGTCTAGCCGATTAATTCTAAAATAGTAACAGACAAATATGCTAAAAATAAAAATCTTGCCGATTACTTTTGAAATAGTAACCGACGAATGTGCTGAAAATAAATCTTGCCGATTACCTTTGAAATAGTAACCGACGAATATGCTGAATATAAAATTTTTGCTGATTACTTTTGAAATAGTAACCGACGAATGTGCAGAAAATAGATCATGTCGATTACTTTTGAAATAGTAACCGACGAATGTGTTGAATATAAAGTCTTGCCGATTACTTTTGAAATAGTAACCGACAAATGTGCTGAAAATAAATCATGCCAATTACTATTGAAATAGTAACCGACAAATGTGCTGAAAATAAAAATCTTGCCGATTAATTTTGAAATAGTAACCGACGAATGTGCTGAAAATAAAAATCTTGTCGATTACTTTTAAAATAGTAACCGACAAATATGCTAAAAATAAAAATCTTGCCGATTACTTTTGAAATAGGAACCGATGAATATGTTGAAAATAAAAATCTTGTCGATTACTTTTAAAATAGTAACCGACAAATAAGCTGAAAATAAAAAATCTTGCCGATTACCTTTGAAATAGTAACCGATGAACATGCTGAAAATAAAAATCTTCCCGATTACTTTTGAAAAAGTAACCGACAAATATGCTGAAAATAAAAATCTTGCCGATTACTTTTGAAATAGTCACCGACCAATATGCTGAAAATAAAAATCATGCCGATTACTTTTGAAATAGTAACCGACGAATGTGCTGAAAATAAATCATGCTGATAACTTTTGAAATAGTAAGCGATGAATATGTTGGAAATAAAAATCTTACCGATTACTTTTAAAAAAGTAACCAATGAATGTGCTGAAAATAAAGTCTTGCCGATTACTTTTGAAATAGTAACCGACGAATATGTTGAAAATAAAAATCATGCCGATTACTTTTGAAATAGTAACCGACGAATGTGCTGAAAATAAAGTCTTGCCGATTACTTTTAAAATAGTAACCGACAAATATGCTGAAAATAAAAATCTTGCCGATTACTTTTGAAATAGTAACCGACGTACATGCTGAAAATAAAAATCTTGCCGATTACTATTGAAATAGAAACCGACGAATGTGCTGAAAATAAAGTCTTGCCAATAACTTTTGAAATAGTAACCGAATAATATGTGCTGAAAATAAATATTGTCGATTAGTTTTGAAATAGTAACCGACGAATGTGCTGAAAATAAATCATGTTGATTACTTTTGAAATAGTAAGCGACGAATATGTTGAAAATAAAAATCTTGCCGAATACTTTTGAAATAGTAACCGAGGAATGTGCTAAAAATAAAAATCTTGCCGATTACCTTTGAAATAGTAACCGATGAACATGCTGAAAATAAAAATCTTCCCGATTACTTTTGAAAAAGTAACCGACAAATATGCTGAAAATAAAAATCTTGCCGATTACTTTTGAAATAGTCACCGACCAATATGCTGAAAATAAAAATCATGCCGATTACTTTTGAAATAGTAACCGACGAATGTGCTGAAAATAAATCATGCTGATAACTTTTGAAATAGTAAGCGATGAATATGTTGGAAATAAAAATCTTACCGATTACTTTTAAAAAAGTAACCAATGAATGTGCTGAAAATAAAGTCTTGCCGATTACTTTTGAAATAGTAACCGACGAATATGTTGAAAATAAAAATCATGCCGATTACTTTTGAAATAGTAACCGACGAATGTGCTCAAAATAAAGTCTTGCCGATTACTTTTAAAATAGTAACCGACAAATATGCTGAAAATAAAAATCTTGCCGATTACTTTTGAAATAGTAACCGACGTACATGCTGAAAATAAAAATCTTGCCGATTACTATTGAAATAGTAACCGACGAATGTGCTGAAAATAAAGTCTTGCCGATTACTTTTGAAATAGTAACCGACGAATGTGCTGAAAATATAGTCTAGCCGATTAATTCTAAAATAGTAACAGACAAATATGCTAAAAATAAAAATCTTGCCGATTACTTTTGAAATAGTAACCGACGAATGTGCTGAAAATAAATCTTGCCGATTACCTTTGAAATAGTAACCGACGAATATGCTGAATATAAAATTTTTGCTGATTACTTTTGAAATAGTAACCGACGAATGTGCAGAAAATAGATCATGTCGATTACTTTTGAAATAGTAACCGACGAATGTGTTGAATATAAAGTCTTGCCGATTACTTTTGAAATAGTAACCGACAAATGTGCTGAAAATAAATCATGCCAATTACTATTGAAATAGTAACCGACAAATGTGCTGAAAATAAAAATCTTGCCGATTAATTTTGAAATAGTAACCGACGAATGTGCTGAAAATAAAAATCTTGTCGATTACTTTTAAAATAGTAACCGACAAATATGCTAAAAATAAAAATCTTGCCGATTACTTTTGAAATAGGAACCGACGAATATGTTGAAAATAAAAATCTTGTCGATTACTTTTGAAATACTAACCGACGAATATGCTGAAAATAAAAATCTTGCCGATTACTTTTGAAATAGTAACCGACGAATGTGCTGAAAATAAAGTCTTGTCGATTACTTTTGAAATAGTAACCGACGAATATGTTGAAAATAAAAATCTTGTCGATTACTTTTAAAATAGTAACCGACAAATATGCTAAAAATAAAAATCTTGCCGATTACTTTTGAAATAGGAACCGATGAATATGTTGAAAATAAAAATCTTGTCGATTACTTTTAAAATAGTAACCGACAAATAAGCTGAAAATAAAAAATCTTGCCGATTACTTTTGAAATAGTAACCGACGAATGTGCAGAAAATAGATCATGCCGATTACTTTTGAAATAGTAACCGACAAACGTGTTGAAAATAAATCATGCTGATTACCTTTGAAAGAGTAACCGACGAATATGTTGAAAATAAAAATCTTACCGATTACTTTTGAAATAGTAACCAACGAATATGCTGAAAATAAAGTCTTGCCCATTACTTTTGAAATAGTAACCGACGAATATGTGCTGAAAATAAATCTTGCCGATTACTTTTGAAATAGTAACCGACGAATGTGCTGAAAATAAATCATGCCGATTAATTTCGAAATAGTAGGCGACGAATATGTTGAAAATAAAAATCTTACCGATTACTTTTAAAATAGTAACCAACGAATGTACTGAAAATAAATCTTGCCGATTACTTTTGAAATAGTAACCGACGAATGTGCTGAAAATAAATCATGTCGATTACTTTGGAAATAGTAAGTGACGAATATGTTGAAAATAAAAATCTTACCGATTACTTTTGAAATAGTAACCAACGAATGTGCTGAAAATAAAGTCTTGCCAATAACTTTTGAAATAGTAACCGAATAATATGTGCTGAAAATAAATATTGTCGATTAGTTTTGAAATAGTAACCGACGAATGTGCTGAAAATAAATCATGCTGATTACTTTTGAAATAGTAAGCGACGAATATGTTGAAAATAAAAATCTTGCCGAATACTTTTGAAATAGTAACCGAGGAATGTGCTAAAAATAAAAATCTTGCCGATTACCTTTGAAATAGTAACCGATGAACATGCTGAAAATAAAAATCTTCCCGATTACTTTTGAAAAAGTAACCGACAAATATGCTGAAAATAAAAATCTTGCCGATTACTTTTGAAATAGTCACCGACCAATATGCTGAAAATAAAAATCATGCCGATTACTTTTGAAATAGTAACCGACGAATGTGCTGAAAATAAATCATGCTGATAACTTTTGAAATAGTAAGCGATGAATATGTTTGAAATAAAAATCTTACCGATTACTTTTAAAAAAGTAACCAATGAATGTGCTGAAAATAAAGTCTTGCCGATTACTTTTGAAATAGTAACCGACGAATATGTTGAAAATAAAAATCATGCCGATTACTTTTGAAATAGTAACCGACGAATGTGCTGAAAATAAAGTCTTGCCGATTACTTTTAAAATAGTAACCGACCAATATGCTGAAAATAAAAATCTTGCCGATTACTTTTGAAATAGTAACCGACGTACATGCTGAAAATAAAAATCTTGCCGATTACTATTGAAATAGAAACCGACGAATGTGCTGAAAATAAAGTCTTGCCAATAACTTTTGAAATAGTAACCGAATAATATGTGCTGAAAATAAATATTGTCGATTAGTTTTGAAATAGTAACCGACGAATGTGCTGAAAATAAATCATGTTGATTACTTTTGAAATAGTAAGCGACGAATATGTTGAAAATAAAAATCTTGCCGAATACTTTTGAAATAGTAACCGAGGAATGTGCTAAAAATAAAAATCTTGCCGATTACCTTTGAAATAGTAACCGATGAACATGCTGAAAATAAAAATCTTCCCGATTACTTTTGAAAAAGTAACCGACAAATATGCTGAAAATAAAAATCTTGCCGATTACTTTTGAAATAGTCACCGACCAATATGCTGAAAATAAAAATCATGCCGATTACTTTTGAAATAGTAACCGACGAATGTGCTGAAAATAAATCATGCTGATAACTTTTGAAATAGTAAGCGATGAATATGTTGGAAATAAAAATCTTACCGATTACTTTTAAAAAAGTAACCAATGAATGTGCTGAAAATAAAGTCTTGCCGATTACTTTTGAAATAGTAACCGACGAATATGTTGAAAATAAAAATCATGCCGATTACTTTTGAAATAGTAACCGACGAATGTGCTGAAAATAAAGTCTTACCGATTACTTTTAAAATAGTAACCGACAAATATGCTGAAAATAAAAATCTTGCCGATTACTTTTGAAATAGTAACCGACGTACATGCTGAAAATAAAAATCTTGCCGATTACTATTGAAATAGTAACCGACGAATGTGCTGAAAATAAAGTCTTGCCGATTACTTTTGAAATAGTAACCGACGAATGTGCTGAAAATATAGTCTAGCCGATTAATTCTAAAATAGTAACAGACAAATATGCTAAAAATAAAAATCTTGCCGATTACTTTTGAAATAGTAACCGACGAATGTGCTGAAAATAAATCTTGCCGATTACCTTTGAAATAGTAACCGACGAATATGCTGAATATAAAATTTTTGCTGATTACTTTTGAAATAGTAACCGACGAATGTGCAGAAAATAGATCATGTCGATTACTTTTGAAATAGTAACCGACGAATGTGTTGAATATAAAGTCTTGCCGATTACTTTTGAAATAGTAACCGACAAATGTGCTGAAAATAAATCATGCCAATTACTATTGAAATAGTAACCGACAAATGTGCTGAAAATAAAAATCTTGCCGATTAGTTTTGAAATAGTAACCGACGAATGTGCTGAAAATAAAAATCTTGTCGATTACTTTTAAAATAGTAACCGACAAATATGCTAAAAATAAAAATCTTGCCGATTACTTTTGAAATAGGAACCGACGAATATGTTGAAAATAAAAATCTTGTCGATTACTTTTGAAATACTAACCGACGAATATGCTGAAAATAAAAATCTTGCCGATTACTTTTGAAATAGTAACCGACGAATGTGCTGAAAATAAAGTCTTGTCGATTACTTTTGAAATAGTAACCGACGAATATGTTGAAAATAAAAATCTTGTCGATTACTTTTAAAATAGTAACCGACAAATATGCTAAAAATAAAAATCTTGCCGATTACTTTTGAAATAGGAACCGATGAATATGTTGAAAATAAAAATCTTGTCGATTACTTTTAAAATAGTAACCGACAAATAAGCTGAAAATAAAAAATCTTGCCGATTACTTTTGAAATAGTAACCGACGAATGTGCAGAAAATAGATCATGCCGATTACTTTTGAAATAGTAACCGACAAACGTGTTGAAAATAAATCATGCTGATTACCTTTGAAAGAGTAACCGACGAATATGTTGAAAATAAAAATCTTACCGATTACTTTTGAAATAGTAACCAACGAATATGCTGAAAATAAAGTCTTGCCCATTACTTTTGAAATAGTAACCGACGAATATGTGCTGAAAATAAATCTTGCCGATTACTTTTGAAATAGTAACCGACGAATGTGCTGAAAATAAATCATGCCGATTAATTTCGAAATAGTAGGCGACGAATATGTTGAAAATAAAAATCTTACCGATTACTTTTAAAATAGTAACCAACGAATGTACTGAAAATAAATCTTGCCGATTACTTTTGAAATAGTAACCGACGAATGTGCTGAAAATAAATCATGCCGATTACTTTGGAAATAGTAAGTGACGAATATGTTGAAAATAAAAATCTTACCGATTACTTTTGAAATAGTAACCAACGAATGCGCTGAAAATAAAGTCTTGCCAATAACTTTTGAAATAGTAACCGAATAATATGTGCTGAAAATAAATATTGTCGATTAGTTTTGAAATAGTAACCGACGAATGTGCTGAAAATAAATCATGCTGATTACTTTTGAAATAGTAAGCGACGAATATGTTGAAAATAAAAATCTTGCCGAATACTTTTGAAATAGTAACCGAGGAATGTGCTAAAAATAAAAATCTTGCCGATTACCTTTGAAATAGTAACCGATGAACATGCTGAAAATAAAAATCTTCCCGATTACTTTTGAAAAAGTAACCGACAAATATGCTGAAAATAAAAATCTTGCCGATTACTTTTGAAATAGTCACCGACCAATATGCTGAAAATAAAAATCATGCCGATTACTTTTGAAATAGTAACCGACGAATGTGCTGAAAATAAATCATGCTGATAACTTTTGAAATAGTAAGCGATGAATATGTTGGAAATAAAAATCTTACCGATTAGTTTTAAAAAAGTAACCAATGAATGTGCTGAAAATAAAGTCTTGCCGATTACTTTTGAAATAGTAACCGACGAATATGTTGAAAATAAAAATCATGCCGATTACTTTTGAAATAGTAACCGATGAACGTGCTGAAAATAAAGTCTTGCCGATTACTTTTAAAATAGTAACCGACAAATATGCTGAAAATAAAAATCTTGCCGATTACTTTTGAAATAGTAACCGACGTACATGCTGAAAATAAAAATCTTGCCGATTACTATTGAAATAGAAACCGACGAATGTGCTGAAAATAAAGTCTTGCCAATAACTTTTGAAATAGTAACCGAATAATATGTGCTGAAAATAAATATTGTCGATTAGTTTTGAAATAGTAACCGACGAATGTGCTGAAAATAAATCATGTTGATTACTTTTGAAATAGTAAGCGACGAATATGTTGAAAATAAAAATCTTGCCGAATACTTTTGAAATAGTAACCGAGGAATGTGCTAAAAATAAAAATCTTGCCGATTACCTTTGAAATAGTAACCGATGAACATGCTGAAAATAAAAATCTTCCCGATTACTTTTGAAAAAGTAACCGACAAATATGCTGAAAATAAAAATCTTGCCGATTACTTTTGAAATAGTCACCGACCAATATGCTGAAAATAAAAATCATGCCGATTACTTTTGAAATAGTAACCGACGAATGTGCTGAAAATAAATCATGCTGATAACTTTTGAAATAGTAAGCGATGAATATGTTGGAAATAAAAATCTTACCGATTACTTTTAAAAAAGTAACCAATGAATGTGCTGAAAATAAAGTCTTGCCGATTACTTTTGAAATAGTAACCGACGAATATGTTGAAAATAAAAATCATGCCGATTACTTTTGAAATAGTAACCAACGAATGTGCTGAAAATAAAGTCTTGCCGATTACTTTTAAAATAGTAACCGACAAATATGCTGAAAATAAAAATCTTGCCGATTACTTTTGAAATAGTAACCGACGTACATGCTGAAAATAAAAATCTTGCCGATTACTATTGAAATAGTAACCGACGAATGTGCTGAAAATAAAGTCTTGCCGATTACTTTTGAAATAGTAACCGACGAATGTGCTGAAAATATAGTCTAGCCGATTAATTCTAAAATAGTAACAGACAAATATGCTAAAAATAAAAATCTTGCCGATTACTTTTGAAATAGTAACCGACGAATGTGCTGAAAATAAATCTTGCCGATTACCTTTGAAATAGTAACCGACGAATATGCTGAATATAAAATTTTTGCTGATTACTTTTGAAATAGTAACCGACGAATGTGCAGAAAATAGATCATGTCGATTACTTTTGAAATAGTAACCGACGAATGTGTTGAATATAAAGTCTTGCCGATTACTTTTGAAATAGTAACCGACAAATGTGCTGAAAATAAATCATGCCAATTACTATTGAAATAGTAACCGACAAATGTGCTGAAAATAAAAATCTTGCCGATTAGTTTTGAAATAGTAACCGACGAATGTGCTGAAAATAAAAATCTTGTCGATTACTTTTAAAATAGTAACCGACAAATATGCTAAAAATAAAAATCTTGCCGATTACTTTTGAAATAGGAACCGACGAATATGTTGAAAATAAAAATCTTGTCGATTACTTTTGAAATACTAACCGACGAATATGCTGAAAATAAAAATCTTGCCGATTACTTTTGAAATAGTAACCGACGAATGTGCTGAAAATAAAGTCTTGTCGATTACTTTTGAAATAGTAACCGACGAATATGTTGAAAATAAAAATCTTGTCGATTACTTTTAAAATAGTAACCGACAAATATGCTAAAAATAAAAATCTTGCCGATTACTTTTGAAATAGGAACCGATGAATATGTTGAAAATAAAAATCTTGTCGATTACTTTTAAAATAGTAACCGACAAATAAGCTGAAAATAAAAAATCTTGCCGATTACTTTTGAAATAGTAACCGACGAATGTGCAGAAAATAGATCATGCCGATTACTTTTGAAATAGTAACCGACAAACGTGTTGAAAATAAATCATGCTGATTACCTTTGAAAGAGTAACCGACGAATATGTTGAAAATAAAAATCTTACCGATTACTTTTGAAATAGTAACCAACGAATATGCTGAAAATAAAGTCTTGCCCATTACTTTTGAAATAGTAACCGACGAATATGTGCTGAAAATAAATCTTGCCGATTACTTTTGAAATAGTAACCGACGAATGTGCTGAAAATAAATCATGCCGATTAATTTCGAAATAGTAGGCGACGAATATGTTGAAAATAAAAATCTTACCGATTACTTTTAAAATAGTAACCAACGAATGTACTGAAAATAAATCTTGCCGATTACTTTTGAAATAGTAACCGACGAATGTGCTGAAAATAAATCATGCCGATTACTTTGGAAATAGTAAGTGACGAATATGTTGAAAATAAAAATCTTACCGATTACTTTTGAAATAGTAACCAACGAATGTGCTGAAAATAAAGTCTTGCCAATAACTTTTGAAATAGTAACCGAATAATATGTGCTGAAAATAAATATTGTCGATTAGTTTTGAAATAGTAACCGACGAATGTGCTGAAAATAAATCATGCTGATTACTTTTGAAATAGTAAGCGACGAATATGTTGAAAATAAAAATCTTGCCGAATACTTTTGAAATAGTAACCGAGGAATGTGCTAAAAATAAAAATCTTGCCGATTACCTTTGAAATAGTAACCGATGAACATGCTGAAAATAAAAATCTTCCCGATTACTTTTGAAAAAGTAACCGACAAATATGCTGAAAATAAAAATCTTGCCGATTACTTTTGAAATAGTCACCGACCAATATGCTGAAAATAAAAATCATGCCGATTACTTTTGAAATAGTAACCGACGAATGTGCTGAAAATAAATCATGCTGATAACTTTTGAAATAGTAAGCGATGAATATGTTGGAAATAAAAATCTTACCGATTACTTTTAAAAATGTAACCAATGAATGTGCTGAAAATAAAGTCTTGCCGATTACTTTTGAAATAGTAACCGACGAATATGTTGAAAATAAAAATCATGCCGATTACTTTTGAAATAGTAACCGACGAACGTGCTGAAAATAAAGTCTTGCCGATTACTTTTAAAATAGTAACCGACAAATATGCTGAAAATAAAAATCTTGCCGATTACTTTTGAAATAGTAACCGACGTACATGCTGAAAATAAAAATCTTGCCGATTACTATTGAAATAGAAACCGACGAATGTGCTGAAAATAAAGTCTTGCCAATAACTTTTGAAATAGTAACCGAATAATATGTGCTGAAAATAAATATTGTCGATTAGTTTTGAAATAGTAACCGACGAATGTGCTGAAAATAAATCATGTTGATTACTTTTGAAATAGTAAGCGACGAATATGTTGAAAATAAAAATCTTGCCGAATACTTTTGAAATAGTAACCGAGGAATGTGCTAAAAATAAAAATCTTGCCGATTACCTTTGAAATAGTAACCGATGAACATGCTGAAAATAAAAATCTTCCCGATTACTTTTGAAAAAGTAACCGACAAATATGCTGAAAATAAAAATCTTGCCGATTACTTTTGAAATAGTCACCGACCAATATGCTGAAAATAAAAATCATGCCGATTACTTTTGAAATAGTAACCGACGAATGTGCTGAAAATAAATCATGCTGATAACTTTTGAAATAGTAAGCGATGAATATGTTGGAAATAAAAATCTTACCGATTACTTTTAAAAAAGTAACCAATGAATGTGCTGAAAATAAAGTCTTGCCGATTACTTTTGAAATAGTAACCGACGAATATGTTGAAAATAAAAATCATGCCGATTACTTTTGAAATAGTAACCGACGAATGTGCTGAAAATAAAGTCTTGCCGATTACTTTTAAAATAGTAACCGACAAATATGCTGAAAATAAAAATCTTGCCGATTACTTTTGAAATAGTAACCGACGTACATGCTGAAAATAAAAATCTTGCCGATTACTATTGAAATAGTAACCGACGAATGTGCTGAAAATAAAGTCTTGCCGATTACTTTTGAAATAGTAACCGACGAATGTGTTGAAAATATAGTCTAGCCGATTAATTCTAAAATAGTAACAGACAAATATGCTAAAAATAAAAATCTTGCCGATTACTTTTGAAATAGTAACCGACGAATGTGCTGAAAATAAATCTTGCCGATTACCTTTGAAATAGTAACCGACGAATATGCTGAATATAAAATTTTTGCTGATTACTTTTGAAATAGTAACCGACGAATGTGCAGAAAATAGATCATGTCGATTACTTTTGAAATAGTAACCGACGAATGTGTTGAATATAAAGTCTTGCCGATTACTTTTGAAATAGTAACCGACAAATGTGCTGAAAATAAATCATGCCAATTACTATTGAAATAGTAACCGACAAATGTGCTGAAAATAAAAATCTTGCCGATTAGTTTTGAAATAGTAACCGACGAATGTGCTGAAAATAAAAATCTTGTCGATTACTTTTAAAATAGTAACCGACAAATATGCTAAAAATAAAAATCTTGCCGATTACTTTTGAAATAGGAACCGACGAATATGTTGAAAATAAAAATCTTGTCGATTACTTTTGAAATACTAACCGACGAATATGCTGAAAATAAAAATCTTGCCGATTACTTTTGAAATAGTAACCGACGAATGTGCTGAAAATAAAGTCTTGTCGATTACTTTTGAAATAGTAACCGACGAATATGTTGAAAATAAAAATCTTGTCGATTACTTTTAAAATAGTAACTGACAAATATGCTAAAAATAAAAATCTTGCCGATTACTTTTGAAATAGGAACCGATGAATATGTTGAAAATAAAAATCTTGTCGATTACTTTTAAAATAGTAACCGACAAATAAGCTGAAAATAAAAAATCTTGCCGATTACTTTTGAAATAGTAACCGACGAATGTGCAGAAAATAGATCATGCCGATTACTTTTGAAATAGTAACCGACAAACGTGTTGAAAATAAATCATGCCGATTACCTTTGAAAGAGTAACCGACGAATATGTTGAAAATAAAAATCTTACCGATTACTTTTGAAATAGTAACCAACGAATATGCTGAAAATAAAGTCTTGCCCATTACTTTTGAAATAGTAACCGACGAATATGTGCTGAAAATAAATCTTGCCGATTACTTTTGAAATAGTAACCGACGAATGTGCTGAAAATAAATCATGCCGATTAATTTCGAAATAGTAGGCGACGAATATGTTGAAAATAAAAATCTTACCGATTACTTTTAAAATAGTAACCAACGAATGTACTGAAAATAAATCTTGCCGATTACTTTTGAAATAGTAACCGACGAATGTGCTGAAAATAAATCATGCCGATTACTTTGGAAATAGTAAGTGACGAATATGTTGAAAATAAAAATCTTACCGATTACTTTTGAAATAGTAACCAACGAATGTGCTGAAAATAAAGTCTTGCCAATAACTTTTGAAATAGTAACCGAATAATATGTGCTGAAAATAAATATTGTCGATTAGTTTTGAAATAGTAACCGACGAATGTGCTGAAAATAAATCATGCTGATTACTTTTGAAATAGTAAGCGACGAATATGTTGAAAATAAAAATCTTGCCGAATACTTTTGAAATAGTAACCGAGGAATGTGCTAAAAATAAAAATCTTGCCGATTACCTTTGAAATAGTAACCGATGAACATGCTGAAAATAAAAATCTTCCCGATTACTTTTGAAAAAGTAACCGACAAATATGCTGAAAATAAAAATCTTGCCGATTACTTTTGAAATAGTCACCGACCAATATGCTGAAAATAAAAATCATGCCGATTACTTTTGAAATAGTAACCGACGAATGTGCTGAAAATAAATCTTGTCGATTACCTTTGAAATAGTAACCGACGAATATGCTGAATATAAAATTTTTGCTGATTACTTTTGAAATAGTAACCGACGAATGTGCAGAAAATAGATCATGTCGATTACTTTTGAAATAGTAACCGACGAATGTGTTGAATATAAAGTCTTGCCGATTACTTTTGAAATAGTAACCGACAAATGTGCTGAAAATAAATCATGCCAATTACTATTGAAATAGTAACCGACAAATGTGCTGAAAATAAAAATCTTGCCGATTAGTTTTGAAATAGTAACCGACGAATGTGCTGAAAATAAAGTCTTGCCGATTACTTTTGA
Organism: Medicago lupulina; assembly: GCA_958299785.1. NCBI lineage: Eukaryota > Viridiplantae > Streptophyta > Magnoliopsida > Fabales > Fabaceae > Medicago > Medicago lupulina. The sequence goes on from OY283142.1 coordinate 37,889,222, forward strand.
AATAGTAACCGACGAATATGTTGAAAATAAAAATCTTGTCGATTACTTTTAAAATAGTAACCGACAAATATGCTAAAAATAAAAATCTTGCCGATTACTTTTGAAATATGAACCGACGAATATGTTGAAAATAAAAATCTTGTCGATTACTTTTAAAATAGTAACCGACAAATATGCTAAAAATAAAAATCTTGCCGATTACTTTTGAAATAGGAACCGATGAATATGTTGAAAATAAAAATCTTGTCGATTACTTTTGAAATACTAACCGACGAATATGCTGAAATTAAAAATCTTGCCGATTACTTTTGAAATAGTAACCGACGAATGTGCTGAAAATAAAGTCTTGCCGATTACTTTTGAAATAGTAACCGACGAATATGTTGAAAATAAAAATCTTGTCGATTACTTTTAAAATAGTAACCGACAAATATGCTAAAAATAAAAATCTTGCCGATTACTTTTGAAATAGGAACCGATGAATATGTTGAAAATAAAAATCTTGTCGATTACTTTTAAAATAGTAACCGACAAATAAGCTGAAAATAAAAAATCTTGCCGATTACTTTTGAAATAGTAACCGACGAATGTGCAGAAAATAGATCATGCCGATTACTTTTGAAATAGTAACCGACAAACGTGTTGAAAATAAATCATGCCGATTACCTTTGAAAGAGTAACCGACGAATATGTTGAAAATAAAAATCTTACCGATTACTTTTGAAATAGTAACCAACGAATATGCTGAAAATAAAGTTTTGCCCATTACTTTTGAAATAGTAACCGACGAATATGTGCTGAAAATAAATCTTGCCGATTACTTTTGAAATAGTAACCGACGAATGTGCTGAAAATAAATCATGCCGATTACTTTTGAAATAGTAAGTGACGAATATGTTGAAAATAAAAATCTTACCGATTACTTTTGAAATAGTAACCAACGAATATGCTGAAAGTAAAGTCTTGCCGATTACTTTTGAAATAGTAACCGATGAATATGTTGAAAATAAAAATCTTGTAGATTACTTTTAAAACAGTAACCGACAAATATGCTGAAAATAAAAATCTTGCCGATTACTTTTGAAATAGTCACCGACGAATATGCTGAAAATAAAAATCTTGCCGATTACTTTTGAAATAGTAACCTACGAATGTGCTGAAAATAAATCATGCTGATAACTTTTGAAATAGTAAGCGATGAATATGTTGGAAATAAAAATCTTACCGATTACTTTTAAAAAAGTAACCCGATGAATGTGCTGAAAATAAAGTCTTGCCGATTACTTTTGAAATAGTAACCGACGAATATGTTGAAAATAAAAATCCTGCCGATTACTTTTGAAATAGTAACCGACGAATGTGCTGAAAATAAAGTCTTGCCGATTACTTTTAAAATAGTAACCGACAAATATGCTGAAAATAAAAATCTTGCCGATTACTTTTGAAATAGTAACCGACGTACATGCTGAAAATAAAAATCTTGCCGATTACTATTGAAATAGTAACCGACGAATGTGCTGAAAATAAAGTCTTGCTGATTACTTTTGAAATAGTAACCGACGAATGTGCTGAAAATATAGTCTAGCCGATTAATTCTAAAATAGTAACAGACAAATATGCTAAAAATAAAAATCTTGCCGATTACTTTTGAAATAGTAACCGACGAATGTGCTGAAAATAAATCTTGCCGATTACCTTTGAAATAGTAACCGACGAATATGCTGAATATAAAAATTTTGCTGATTACTTTTGAAATAGTAACCGACGAATGTGCAGAAAATAGATCATGTCGATTACTTTTGAAATAGTAACCGACAAACGTGTTGAAAATAAATCATGCCGATTACCTTTGAAAGAGTAACCGACGAATATGTTGAAAATAAAAATCTTACCGATTACTTTTGAAATAGTAACCAACGAATATGCTGAAAATAAAGTCTTGCCCATTACTTTTGAAATAGTAACCGACGAATATGTGCTGAAAATAAATCTTGCCGATTACTTTTGAAATAGTAACCGACGAATGTGCTGAAAATAAATCATGCCGATTAATTTCGAAATAGTAGGCGACGAATATGTTGAAAATAAAAATCTTACCGATTACTTTTAAAATAGTAACCAACGAATGTACTGAAAATAAATCTTGCCGATTACTTTTGAAATAGTAACCGACGAATGTGCTGAAAATAAATCATGCCGATTACTTTGGAAATAGTAAGTGACGAATATGTTGAAAATAAAAATCTTACCGATTACTTTTGAAATAGTAACCAACGAATGTGCTGAAAATAAAGTCTTGCCAATAACTTTTGAAATAGTAACCGAATAATATGTGCTGAAAATAAATATTGTCGATTAGTTTTGAAATAGTAACCGACGAATGTGCTGAAAATAAATCATGCTGATTACTTTTGAAATAGTAAGCGACGAATATGTTGAAAATAAAAATCTTGCCGAATACTTTTGAAATAGTAACCGAGGAATGTGCTAAAAATAAAAATCTTGCCGATTACCTTTGAAATAGTAACCGATGAACATGCTGAAAATAAAAATCTTCCCGATTACTTTTGAAAAAGTAACCGACAAATATGCTGAAAATAAAAATCTTGCCGATTACTTTTGAAATAGTCACCGACCAATATGCTGAAAATAAAAATCATGCCGATTACTTTTGAAATAGTAACCGACGAATGTGCTGAAAATAAATCTTGTCGATTACCTTTGAAATAGTAACCGACGAATATGCTGAATATAAAATTTTTGCTGATTACTTTTGAAATAGTAACCGACGAATGTGCAGAAAATAGATCATGTCGATTACTTTTGAAATAGTAACCGACGAATGTGTTGAATATAAAGTCTTGCCGATTACTTTTGAAATAGTAACCGACAAATGTGCTGAAAATAAATCATGCCAATTACTATTGAAATAGTAACCGACAAATGTGCTGAAAATAAAAATCTTGCCGATTAGTTTTGAAATAGTAACCGACGAATGTGCTGAAAATAAAGTCTTGCCGATTACTTTTGAAATAGTAACCGACGAATATGTTGAAAATAAAAATCTTGTCGATTACTTTTAAAATAGTAACCGACAAATATGCTAAAAATAAAAATCTTGCCGATTACTTTTGAAATATGAACCGACGAATATGTTGAAAATAAAAATCTTGTCGATTACTTTTAAAATAGTAACCGACAAATATGCTAAAAATAAAAATCTTGCCGATTACTTTTGAAATAGGAACCGATGAATATGTTGAAAATAAAAATCTTGTCGATTACTTTTGAAATACTAACCGACGAATATGCTGAAATTAAAAATCTTGCCGATTACTTTTGAAATAGTAACCGACGAATGTGCTGAAAATAAAGTCTTGCCGATTACTTTTGAAATAGTAACCGACGAATATGTTGAAAATAAAAATCTTGTCGATTACTTTTAAAATAGTAACCGACAAATATGCTAAAAATAAAAATCTTGCCGATTACTTTTGAAATAGGAACCGATGAATATGTTGAAAATAAAAATCTTGTCGATTACTTTTAAAATAGTAACCGACAAATAAGCTGAAAATAAAAAATCTTGCCGATTACTTTTGAAATAGTAACCGACGAATGTGCAGAAAATAGATCATGCCGATTACTTTTGAAATAGTAACCGACAAACGTGTTGAAAATAAATCATGCCGATTACCTTTGAAAGAGTAACCGACGAATATGTTGAAAATAAAAATCTTACCGATTACTTTTGAAATAGTAACCAACGAATATGCTGAAAATAAAGTTTTGCCCATTACTTTTGAAATAGTAACCGACGAATATGTGCTGAAAATAAATCTTGCCGATTACTTTTGAAATAGTAACCGACGAATGTGCTGAAAATAAATCATGCCGATTACTTTTGAAATAGTAAGTGACGAATATGTTGAAAATAAAAATCTTACCGATTACTTTTGAAATAGTAACCAACGAATATGCTGAAAGTAAAGTCTTGCCGATTACTTTTGAAATAGTAACCGATGAATATGTTGAAAATAAAAATCTTGTAGATTACTTTTAAAACAGTAACCGACAAATATGCTGAAAATAAAAATCTTGCCGATTACTTTTGAAATAGTCACCGACGAATATGCTGAAAATAAAAATCTTGCCGATTACTTTTGAAATAGTAACCTACGAATGTGCTGAAAATAAATCATGCTGATAACTTTTGAAATAGTAAGCGATGAATATGTTGGAAATAAAAATCTTACCGATTACTTTTAAAAAAGTAACCCGATGAATGTGCTGAAAATAAAGTCTTGCCGATTACTTTTGAAATAGTAACCGACGAATATGTTGAAAATAAAAATCCTGCCGATTACTTTTGAAATAGTAACCGACGAATGTGCTGAAAATAAAGTCTTGCCGATTACTTTTAAAATAGTAACCGACAAATATGCTGAAAATAAAAATCTTGCCGATTACTTTTGAAATAGTAACCGACGTACATGCTGAAAATAAAAATCTTGCCGATTACTATTGAAATAGTAACCGACGAATGTGCTGAAAATAAAGTCTTGCTGATTACTTTTGAAATAGTAACCGACGAATGTGCTGAAAATATAGTCTAGCCGATTAATTCTAAAATAGTAACAGACAAATATGCTAAAAATAAAAATCTTGCCGATTACTTTTGAAATAGTAACCGACGAATGTGCTGAAAATAAATCTTGCCGATTACCTTTGAAATAGTAACCGACGAATATGCTGAATATAAAAATTTTGCTGATTACTTTTGAAATAGTAACCGACGAATGTGCAGAAAATAGATCATGTCGATTACTTTTGAAATAGTAACCGACGAATGTGTTGAATATAAAGCCTTGCCGATTACTTTTGAAATAGTAACCGACAAATGTGCTGAAAATAAATCATGCCAATTACTATTGAAATAGTAACCGACAAATGTGCTGAAAATAAAAATCTTGCCGATTAGTTTTGAAATAGTAACCGAGGAATGTGCTAAAAATAAAAATCTTGCCGATTACCTTTGAAATAGTAACCGATGAACATGCTGAAAATAAAAATCTTCCCGATTACTTTTGAAAAAGTAACCGACAAATATGCTGAAAATAAAAATCTTGCCGATTACTTTTGAAATAGTCACCGACCAATATGCTGAAAATAAAAATCATGCCGATTACTTTTGAAATAGTAACCGACGAATGTGCTGAAAATAAATCTTGTCGATTACCTTTGAAATAGTAACCGACGAATATGCTGAATATAAAATTTTTGCTGATTACTTTTGAAATAGTAACCGACGAATGTGCAGAAAATAGATCATGTCGATTACTTTTGAAATAGTAACCGACGAATGTGTTGAATATAAAGTCTTGCCGATTACTTTTGAAATAGTAACCGACAAATGTGCTGAAAATAAATCATGCCAATTACTATTGAAATAGTAACCGACAAATGTGCTGAAAATAAAAATCTTGCCGATTAGTTTTGAAATAGTAACCGACGAATGTGCTGAAAATAAAGTCTTGCCGATTACTTTTGAAATAGTAACCGACGAATATGTTGAAAATAAAAATCTTGTCGATTACTTTTAAAATAGTAACCGACAAATATGCTAAAAATAAAAATCTTGCCGATTACTTTTGAAATATGAACCGACGAATATGTTGAAAATAAAAATCTTGTCGATTACTTTTAAAATAGTAACCGACAAATATGCTAAAAATAAAAATCTTGCCGATTACTTTTGAAATAGGAACCGATGAATATGTTGAAAATAAAAATCTTGTCGATTACTTTTGAAATACTAACCGACGAATATGCTGAAATTAAAAATCTTGCCGATTACTTTTGAAATAGTAACCGACGAATGTGCTGAAAATAAAGTCTTGCCGATTACTTTTGAAATAGTAACCGACGAATATGTTGAAAATAAAAATCTTGTCGATTACTTTTAAAATAGTAACCGACAAATATGCTAAAAATAAAAATCTTGCCGATTACTTTTGAAATAGGAACCGATGAATATGTTGAAAATAAAAATCTTGTCGATTACTTTTAAAATAGTAACCGACAAATAAGCTGAAAATAAAAAATCTTGCCGATTACTTTTGAAATAGTAACCGACGAATGTGCAGAAAATAGATCATGCCGATTACTTTTGAAATAGTAACCGACAAACGTGTTGAAAATAAATCATGCCGATTACCTTTGAAAGAGTAACCGACGAATATGTTGAAAATAAAAATCTTACCGATTACTTTTGAAATAGTAACCAACGAATATGCTGAAAATAAAGTCTTGCCCATTACTTTTGAAATAGTAACCGACGAATATGTGCTGAAAATAAATCTTGCCGATTAATTTTGAAATAGTAACCGACGAATGTGCTGAAAATAAATCATGCCGATTACTTTTGAAATAGTAAGTGACGAATATGTTGAAAATAAAAATCTTACCGATTACTTTTGAAATAGTAACCAACGAATATGCTGAAAGTAAAGTCTTGCCGATTACTTTTGAAATAGTAACCGATGAATATGTTGAAAATAAAAATCTTGTAGATTACTTTTAAAACAGTAACCGACAAATATGCTGAAAATAAAAATCTTGCCGATTACTTTTGAAATAGTCACCGACGAATATGCTGAAAATAAAAATCTTGCCGATTACTTTTGAAATAGTAACCTACGAATGTGCTGAAAATAAATCATGCTGATAACTTTTGAAATAGTAAGCGATGAATATGTTGGAAATAAAAATCTTACCGATTACTTTTAAAAAAGTAACCCGATGAATGTGCTGAAAATAAAGTCTTGCCGATTACTTTTGAAATAGTAACCGACGAATATGTTGAAAATAAAAATCCTGCCGATTACTTTTGAAATAGTAACCGACGAATGTGCTGAAAATAAAGTCTTGCCGATTACTTTTAAAATAGTAACCGACAAATATGCTGAAAATAAAAATCTTGCCGATTACTTTTGAAATAGTAACCGACGTACATGCTGAAAATAAAAATCTTGCCGATTACTATTGAAATAGTAACCGACGAATGTGCTGAAAATAAAGTCTTGCTGATTACTTTTGAAATAGTAACCGACGAATGTGCTGAAAATATAGTCTAGCCGAATAATTCTAAAATAGTAACAGACAAATATGCTAAAAATAAAAATCTTGCCGATTACTTTTGAAATAGTAACCGACGAATGTGCTGAAAATAAATCTTGCCGATTACCTTTGAAATAGTAACCGACGAATATGCTGAATATAAAAATTTTGCTGATTACTTTTGAAATAGTAACCGACGAATGTGCAGAAAATAGATCATGTCGATTACTTTTGAAATAGTAACCGACGAATGTGTTGAATATAAAGCCTTGCCGATTACTTTTGAAATAGTAACCGACAAATGTGCTGAAAATAAATCATGCCAATTACTATTGAAATAGTAACCGACAAATGTGCTGAAAATAAAAATCTTGCCGATTAGTTTTGAAATAGTAACCGAGGAATGTGCTAAAAATAAAAATCTTGCCGATTACCTTTGAAATAGTAACCGATGAACATGCTGAAAATAAAAATCTTCCCGATTACTTTTGAAAAAGTAACCGACAAATATGCTGAAAATAAAAATCTTGCCGATTACTTTTGAAATAGTCACCGACCAATATGCTGAAAATAAAAATCATGCCGATTACTTTTGAAATAGTAACCGACGAATGTGCTGAAAATAAATCTTGTCGATTACCTTTGAAATAGTAACCGACGAATATGCTGAATATAAAATTTTTGCTGATTACTTTTGAAATAGTAACCGACGAATGTGCAGAAAATAGATCATGTCGATTACTTTTGAAATAGTAACCGACGAATGTGTTGAATATAAAGTCTTGCCGATTACTTTTGAAATAGTAACCGACAAATGTGCTGAAAATAAATCATGCCAATTACTATTGAAATAGTAACCGACAAATGTGCTGAAAATAAAAATCTTGCCGATTAGTTTTGAAATAGTAACCGACGAATGTGCTGAAAATAAAGTCTTGCCGATTACTTTTGAAATAGTAACCGACGAATATGTTGAAAATAAAAATCTTGTCGATTACTTTTAAAATAGTAACCGACAAATATGCTAAAAATAAAAATCTTGCCGATTACTTTTGAAATATGAACCGACGAATATGTTGAAAATAAAAATCTTGTCGATTACTTTTAAAATAGTAACCGACAAATATGCTAAAAATAAAAATCTTGCCGATTACTTTTGAAATAGGAACCGATGAATATGTTGAAAATAAAAATCTTGTCGATTACTTTTGAAATACTAACCGACGAATATGCTGAAATTAAAAATCTTGCCGATTACTTTTGAAATAGTAACCGACGAATGTGCTGAAAATAAAGTCTTGCCGATTACTTTTGAAATAGTAACCGACGAATATGTTGAAAATAAAAATCTTGTCGATTACTTTTAAAATAGTAACCGACAAATATGCTAAAAATAAAAATCTTGCCGATTACTTTTGAAATAGGAACCGATGAATATGTTGAAAATAAAAATCTTGTCGATTACTTTTAAAATAGTAACCGACAAATAAGCTGAAAATAAAAAATCTTGCCGATTACTTTTGAAATAGTAACCGACGAATGTGCAGAAAATAGATCATGCCGATTACTTTTGAAATAGTAACCGACAAACGTGTTGAAAATAAATCATGCCGATTACCTTTGAAAGAGTAACCGACGAATATGTTGAAAATAAAAATCTTACCGATTACTTTTGAAATAGTAACCAACGAATATGCTGAAAATAAAGTTTTGCCCATTACTTTTGAAATAGTAACCGACGAATATGTGCTGAAAATAAATCTTGCCGATTACTTTTGAAATAGTAACCGACGAATGTGCTGAAAATAAATCATGCCGATTACTTTTGAAATAGTAAGTGACGAATATGTTGAAAATAAAAATCTTACCGATTACTTTTGAAATAGTAACCAACGAATATGCTGAAAGTAAAGTCTTGCCGATTACTTTTGAAATAGTAACCGATGAATATGTTGAAAATAAAAATCTTGTAGATTACTTTTAAAACAGTAACCGACAAATATGCTGAAAATAAAAATCTTGCCGATTACTTTTGAAATAGTCACCGACGAATATGCTGAAAATAAAAATCTTGCCGATTACTTTTGAAATAGTAACCTACGAATGTGCTGAAAATAAATCATGCTGATAACTTTTGAAATAGTAAGCGATGAATATGTTGGAAATAAAAATCTTACCGATTACTTTTAAAAAAGTAACCCGATGAATGTGCTGAAAATAAAGTCTTGCCGATTACTTTTGAAATAGTAACCGACGAATATGTTGAAAATAAAAATCCTGCCGATTACTTTTGAAATAGTAACCGACGAATGTGCTGAAAATAAAGTCTTGCCGATTACTTTTAAAATAGTAACCGACAAATATGCTGAAAATAAAAATCTTGCCGATTACTTTTGAAATAGTAACCGACGTACATGCTGAAAATAAAAATCTTGCCGATTACTATTGAAATAGTAACCGACGAATGTGCTGAAAATAAAGTCTTGCTGATTACTTTTGAAATAGTAACCGACGAATGTGCTGAAAATATAGTCTAGCCGATTAATTCTAAAATAGTAACAGACAAATATGCTAAAAATAAAAATCTTGCCGATTACTTTTGAAATAGTAACCGACGAATGTGCTGAAAATAAATCTTGCCGATTACCTTTGAAATAGTAACCGACGAATATGCTGAATATAAAAATTTTGCTGATTACTTTTGAAATAGTAACCGACGAATGTGCAGAAAATAGATCATGTCGATTACTTTTGAAATAGTAACCGACGAATGTGTTGAATATAAAGCCTTGCCGATTACTTTTGAAATAGTAACCGACAAATGTGCTGAAAATAAATCATGCCAATTACTATTGAAATAGTAACCGACAAATGTGCTGAAAATAAAAATCTTGCCGATTAGTTTTGAAATAGTAACCGAGGAATGTGCTAAAAATAAAAATCTTGCCGATTACCTTTGAAATAGTAACCGATGAACATGCTGAAAATAAAAATCTTCCCGATTACTTTTGAAAAAGTAACCGACAAATATGCTGAAAATAAAAATCTTGCCGATTACTTTTGAAATAGTCACCGACCAATATGCTGAAAATAAAAATCATGCCGATTACTTTTGAAATAGTAACCGACGAATGTGCTGAAAATAAATCTTGTCGATTACCTTTGAAATAGTAACCGACGAATATGCTGAATATAAAATTTTTGCTGATTACTTTTGAAATAGTAACCGACGAATGTGCAGAAAATAGATCATGTCGATTACTTTTGAAATAGTAACCGACGAATGTGTTGAATATAAAGTCTTGCCGATTACTTTTGAAATAGTAACCGACAAATGTGCTGAAAATAAATCATGCCAATTACTATTGAAATAGTAACCGACAAATGTGCTGAAAATAAAAATCTTGCCGATTAGTTTTGAAATAGTAACCGACGAATGTGCTGAAAATAAAGTCTTGCCGATTACTTTTGAAATAGTAACCGACGAATATGTTGAAAATAAAAATCTTGTCGATTACTTTTAAAATAGTAACCGACAAATATGCTAAAAATAAAAATCTTGCCGATTACTTTTGAAATATGAACCGACGAATATGTTGAAAATAAAAATCTTGTCGATTACTTTTAAAATAGTAACCGACAAATATGCTAAAAATAAAAATCTTGCCGATTACTTTTGAAATAGGAACCGATGAATATGTTGAAAATAAAAATCTTGTCGATTACTTTTGAAATACTAACCGACGAATATGCTGAAATTAAAAATCTTGCCGATTACTTTTGAAATAGTAACCGACGAATGTGCTGAAAATAAAGTCTTGCCGATTACTTTTGAAATAGTAACCGACGAATATGTTGAAAATAAAAATCTTGTCGATTACTTTTAAAATAGTAACCGACAAATATGCTAAAAATAAAAATCTTGCCGATTACTTTTGAAATAGGAACCGATGAATATGTTGAAAATAAAAATCTTGTCGATTACTTTTAAAATAGTAACCGACAAATAAGCTGAAAATAAAAAATCTTGCCGATTACTTTTGAAATAGTAACCGACGAATGTGCAGAAAATAGATCATGCCGATTACTTTTGAAATAGTAACCGACAAACGTGTTGAAAATAAATCATGCCGATTACCTTTGAAAGAGTAACCGACGAATATGTTGAAAATAAAAATCTTACCGATTACTTTTGAAATAGTAACCAACGAATATGCTGAAAATAAAGTCTTGCCCATTACTTTTGAAATAGTAACCGACGAATATGTGCTGAAAATAAATCTTGCCGATTAATTTTGAAATAGTAACCGACGAATGTGCTGAAAATAAATCATGCCGATTACTTTTGAAATAGTAAGTGACGAATATGTTGAAAATAAAAATCTTACCGATTACTTTTGAAATAGTAACCAACGAATATGCTGAAAGTAAAGTCTTGCCGATTACTTTTGAAATAGTAACCGATGAATATGTTGAAAATAAAAATCTTGTAGATTACTTTTAAAACAGTAACCGACAAATATGCTGAAAATAAAAATCTTGCCGATTACTTTTGAAATAGTCACCGACGAATATGCTGAAAATAAAAATCTTGCCGATTACTTTTGAAATAGTAACCTACGAATGTGCTGAAAATAAATCATGCTGATAACTTTTGAAATAGTAAGCGATGAATATGTTGGAAATAAAAATCTTACCGATTACTTTTAAAAAAGTAACCCGATGAATGTGCTGAAAATAAAGTCTTGCCGATTACTTTTGAAATAGTAACCGACGAATATGTTGAAAATAAAAATCCTGCCGATTACTTTTGAAATAGTAACCGACGAATGTGCTGAAAATAAAGTCTTGCCGATTACTTTTAAAATAGTAACCGACAAATATGCTGAAAATAAAAATCTTGCCGATTACTTTTGAAATAGTAACCGACGTACATGCTGAAAATAAAAATCTTGCCGATTACTATTGAAATAGTAACCGACGAATGTGCTGAAAATAAAGTCTTGCTGATTACTTTTGAAATAGTAACCGACGAATGTGCTGAAAATATAGTCTAGCCGATTAATTCTAAAATAGTAACAGACAAATATGCTAAAAATAAAAATCTTGCCGATTACTTTTGAAATAGTAACCGACGAATGTGCTGAAAATAAATCTTGCCGATTACCTTTGAAATAGTAACCGACGAATATGCTGAATATAAAAATTTTGCTGATTACTTTTGAAATAGTAACCGACGAATGTGCAGAAAATAGATCATGTCGATTACTTTTGAAATAGTAACCGACGAATGTGTTGAATATAAAGCCTTGCCGATTACTTTTGAAATAGTAACCGACAAATGTGCTGAAAATAAATCATGCCAATTACTATTGAAATAGTAACCGACAAATGTGCTGAAAATAAAAATCTTGCCGATTAGTTTTGAAATAGTAACCGACGAATGTGCTGAAAATAAAGTCTTGTCGATTACTTTTAAAATAGTAACCGACAAATATGCTGAAAATAAAGTCTTGCCGATTACTTTTGAAATAGTAACCGACGAATATGTTGAAAATAAAAATCTTGTCGATTACTTTTAAAATAGTAACCGACAAATATGCTAAAAATAAAAATCTTGCCGATTACTTTTGAAATAGGAACCGACGAATATGTTGAAAATAAAAATCTTGTCGATTACTTTTGAAATACTAACCGACGAATATGCTGAAAATAAAAATCTTGCCGATTACTTTTGAAATAGTAACCGACGAATGTGCTGAAAATAAAGTCTTGCCGATTACTTTTGAAATAGTAACTGACGAATATGTTGAAAATAAAAATCTTGTCGATTACTTTTAAAATAGTAATCGACAAATATGCTAAAAATAAAAATCTTGCCGATTACTTTTGAAATAGTAACCGACGAATATGTTGAAAATAAAAATCTTGTCGATTACTTTTAAAATAGTAACCGACAAATATGCTAAAAATAAAAATCTTGCCGATTACTTTTGAAATATGAACCGACGAATATGTTGAAAATAAAAATCTTGTCGATTACTTTTGAAATACTAACCGACGAATATGCTGAAATTAAAAATCTTGCCGATTACTTTTGAAATAGTAACCGACGAATGTGCTGAAAATAAAGTCTTGCCGATTACTTTTGAAATAGTAACCGACGAATATGTTGAAAATAAAAATCTTGTCGATTACTTTTAAAATAGTAACCGACAAATATGCTAAAAATAAAAATCTTGCCGATTACTTTTGAAATAGGAACCGATGAATATGTTGAAAATAAAAATCTTGTCGATTACTTTTAAAATAGTAACCGACAAATAAGCTGAAAATAAAAAATCTTGCCGATTACTTTTGAAATAGTAACCGACGAATGTGCAGAAAATAGATCATGCCGATTACTTTTGAAATAGTAACCGACAAACGTGTTGAAAATAAATCATGCCGATTACCTTTGAAAGAGTAACCGACGAATATGTTGAAAATAAAAATCTTACCGATTACTTTTGAAATAGTAACCAACGAATATGCTGAAAATAAAGTCTTGCCCATTACTTTTGAAATAGTAACCGACGAATATGTGCTGAAAATAAATCTTGCCGATTACTTTTGAAATAGTAACCGACGAATGTGCTGAAAATAAATCATGCCGATTACTTTTGAAATAGTAAGTGACGAATATGTTGAAAATAAAAATCTTACCGATTACTTTTGAAATAGTAACCAACGAATATGCTGAAGGTAAAGTCTTGCCGATTACTTTTGAAATAGTAACCGATGAATATGTTGAAAATAAAAATCTTGTAGATTACTTTTAAAACAGTAACCGACAAATATGCTGAAAATAAAAATCTTGCCGATTACTTTTGAAATAGTCACCGAAGAATATGCTGAAAATAAAAATCTTGCCGATTACTTTTGAAATAGTAACCTACGAATGTGCTGAAAATAAATCATGCTGATAACTTTTGAAATAGTAAGCGATGAATATGTTGGAAATAAAAATCTTACCGATTACTTTTAAAAAAGTAACCCGATGAATGTGCTGAAAATAAAGTCTTGCCGATTACTTTTGAAATAGTAACCGACGAATATGTTGAAAATAAAAATCCTGCCGATTACTTTTGAAATAGTAACCGACGAATGTGCTGAAAATAAAGTCTTGCCGATTACTTTTAAAATAGTAACCGACAAATATGCTGAAAATAAAAATCTTGCCGATTACTTTTGAAATAGTAACCGACGTACATGCTGAAAATAAAAATCTTGCCGATTACTATTGAAATAGTAACCGACGAATGTGCTGAAAATAAAGTCTTGCTGATTACTTTTGAAATAGTAACCGACGAATGTGCTGAAAATATAGTCTAGCCGATTAATTCTAAAATAGTAACAGACAAATATGCTAAAAATAAAAATCTTGCCGATTACTTTTGAAATAGTAACCGACGAATGTGCTGAAAATAAATCTTGCCGATTACCTTTGAAATAGTAACCGACGAATATGCTGAATATAAAAATTTTGCTGATTACTTTTGAAATAGTAACCGACGAATGTGCAGAAAATAGATCATGTCGATTACTTTTGAAATAGTAACCGACGAATGTGTTGAATATAAAGCCTTGCCGATTACTTTTGAAATAGTAACCGACAAATGTGCTGAAAATAAATCATGCCAATTACTATTGAAATAGTAACCGACAAATGTGCTGAAAATAAAAATCTTGCCGATTAGTTTTGAAATAGTAACCGACGAATGTGCTGAAAATAAAGTCTTGTCGATTACTTTTAAAATAGTAACCGACAAATATGCTGAAAATAAAGTCTTGCCGATTACTTTTGAAATAGTAACCGACGAATATGTTGAAAATAAAAATCTTGTCGATTACTTTTAAAATAGTAACCGACAAATATGCTAAAAATAAAAATCTTGCCGATTACTTTTGAAATAGGAACCGACGAATATGTTGAAAATAAAAATCTTGTCGATTACTTTTGAAATACTAACCGACGAATATGCTGAAAATAAAAATCTTGCCGATTACTTTTGAAATAGTAACCGACGAATGTGCTGAAAATAAAGTCTTGCCGATTACTTTTGAAATAGTAACCGACGAATATGTTGAAAATAAAAATCTTGTCGATTACTTTTAAAATAGTAATCGACAAATATGCTAAAAATAAAAATCTTGCCGATTACTTTTGAAATAGGAACCGATCAATATGTTGAAAATAAAAATCTTGTCGATTACTTTTAAAATAGTAACCGACAAATAAGCTGAAAATAAAAAATCTTGCCGATTACTTTTGAAATAGTAACCGACGAATATGTTGAAAATAAAAATCTTGTCGATTACTTTTAAAATAGTAACCGACAAATATGCTAAAAATAAAAATCTTGCCGATTACTTTTGAAATAGGAACCGATGAATATGTTGAAAATAAAAATCTTGTCGATTACTTTTAAAATAGTAACCGACAAATAAGCTGAAAATAAAAAATCTTGCCGATTACTTTTGAAATAGTAACCGACGTACATGCTGAAAATAAAAATCTTGCCGATTACTATTGAAATAGTAACCGACGAATGTGCTGAAAATAAAGTCTTGCCGATTACTTTTGAAATAGTAACCGACGAATGTGCTGAAAATATAGTCTTGCCGATTAATTCTAAAATAGTAACAGACAAATATGCTAAAAATAAAAATCTTGCCAATTACTTTTGAAATAGTAACCGACGAATGTGCTGAAAATAAATCTTGCCGATTACCTTTGAAATAGTAACCGACGAATATGCTGAATATAAAAATTTTGCTGATTACTTTTGAAATAGTAACAGACGAATGTGCAGAAAATAGATCATGTCGATTACTTTTGAAATAGTAACCGACGAATGTGTTGAATATAAAGTCTTGCCGATTACTTTTGAAATAGTAACCGACAAATGTGCTGAAAATATATCATGCCAATTACTATTGAAATAGTAACCGACAAATGTGCTGAAAATAAAAGTCTTGCCGATTACTTTTGAAATAGTAACCTGACGAATGTGCTGAAAATAAATCATGCCGATTACTTTTGAAATAGTCACCGACGAATATGCTGAAAATAAAAATCTTGCCGATTACTTTTGAAATAGTAACCGACGAATGTGCTGAAAATAAATCATGCCGATTACTTTCGAAATAGTAAGCGACGAATATGTTGAAAATAAAAATCTTACCGATTACTTTTAAAATAGTAACCAACGAATGTACTGAAAATAAATCTTGCCGATTACTTTTGAAATAGTAACCGACGAATGTGCTGAAAATAAATCATGCCGATTACTTTGGAAATAGTAAGTGACGAATATGTTGAAAATAAAAATCTTACCGATTACTTTTGAAATAGTAACCAACGAATGTGCTGAAAATAAAGTCTTGCCGATAACTTTTGAAATAGTAACCGAATAATATGTGCTGAAAATAAATCTTGTCGATTAGTTTTGAAATAGTAACCGACGAATGTGCTGAAAATAAATCATGCTGATTACTTTTGAAATAGTAACCGACGAATGTGCTGAAAATAAAGTCTTGTCGATTACTTTTAAAATAGTAACCGACAAATATGCTGAAAATAAAGTCTTGCCGATTACTTTTGAAATAGTAACCGACGAATATGTTGAAAATAAAAATCTTGTCGATTACTTTTAAAATAGTAACCGACAAATATGCTAAAAATAAAAATCTTGCCGATTACTTTTGAAATAGGAACCGACGAATATGTTGAAAATAAAAATCTTGTCGATTACTTTTGAAATACTAACCGACGAATATGCTGAAAATAAAAATCTTGCCGATTACTTTTGAAATAGTAACCGACGAATGTGCTGAAAATAAAGTCTTGCTGATTACTTTTGAAATAGTAACCGACGAATATGTTGAAAATAAAAATCTTGTCGATTACTTTTAAAATAGTAACCGACAAATATGCTAAAAATAAAAATCTTGCCGATTACTTTTGAAATAGGAACCGATGAATATGTTGAAAATAAAAATCTTGTCGATTACTTTTAAAATAGTAACCGACAAATAAGCTGAAAATAAAAAATCTTGCCGATTACTTTTGAAATAGTAACCGACGAATATGTTGAAAATAAAAATCTTGTCGATTACTTTTAAAATAGTAACCGACAAATATGCTAAAAATAAAAATCTTGCCGATTACTTTTGCAATAGGAACCGATGAATATGTTGAAAATAAAAATCTTGTCGATTACTTTTAAAATAGTAACCGACAAATAAGCTGAAAATAAAAAATCTTGCCGATTACTTTCGAAATAGTAACCGACGTACATGCTGAAAATAAAAATCTTGCCGATTACTATTGAAATAGTAACCGACGAATGTGCTGAAAATAAAGTCTTGCCGATTACTTTTGAAATAGTAACCGACGAATGTGCTGAAAATATAGTCTTGCCGATTAATTCTAAAATAGTAACAGACAAATATGCTAAAAATAAAAATCTTGCCAATTACTTTTGAAATAGTAACCGACGAATGTGCTGAAAATAAATCTTGCCGATTACCTTTGAAATAGTAACCGACGAATATGCTGAATATAAAAATTTTGCTGATTACTTTTGAAATAGTAACAGACGAATGTGCAGAAAATAGATCATGTCGATTACTTTTGAAATAGTAACCGACGAATGTGTTGAATATAAAGTCTTGCCGATTACTTTTGAAATAGTAACCGACAAATGTGCTGAAAATATATCATGCCAATTACTATTGAAATAGTAACCGACAAATGTGCTGAAAATAAAAGTCTTGCCGATTACTTTTGAAATAGTAACCTGACGAATGTGCTGAAAATAAATCTTGCCGATTACCTTTGAAATAGTAACCGACGAATATGCTGAAAATAGATCATGTCGATTACTTTTGAAATAGTAACCGACGAATGTGTTGAATATAAAGTCTTGCCGATTACTTTTGAAATAGTAACCGACAAATGTGCTGAAAATATATCATGCCAATTACTATTGAAATAGTAACCGACAAATGTGCTGAAAATAAAAGTCTTGCCGATTACTTTTGAAATAGTAACCTGACGAATGTGCTGAAAATAAATCATGCCGATTACTTTTGAAATAGTCACCGACGAATATGCTGAAAATAAAAATCTTGCCGATTACTTTTGAAATAGTAACCGACGAATGTGCTGAAAATAAATCATGCCGATTACTTTCGAAATAGTAAGCGACGAATATGTTGAAAATAAAAATCTT
The DNA here is from genome assembly GCA_958299785.1 of Medicago lupulina. NCBI lineage: Eukaryota > Viridiplantae > Streptophyta > Magnoliopsida > Fabales > Fabaceae > Medicago > Medicago lupulina. Next base: position 37,907,620 of record OY283142.1, read on the forward strand.
ACCGATTACTTTTAAAATAGTAACCAACGAATGTACTGAAAATAAATCTTGCCGATTACTTTTGAAATAGTAACCGACGAATGTGCTGAAAATAAATCATGCCCATTACTTTGGAAATAGTAAGTGACGAATATGTTGAAAATAAAAATCTTACCGATTACTTTTGAAATAGTAACCAACGAATGTGCTGAAAATAAAGTCTTGCCGATAACTTTTGAAATAGTAACCGAATAATATGTGCTGAAAAAAAATCTTGTCGATTAGTTTTGAAATAGTAACCTACGAATGTGCTGAAAATAAATCATGCTGATTACTTTTGAAATAGTAACCGACGAATGTGCTGAAAATAAAGTCTTGTCGATTACTTTTAAAATAGTAACCGACAAATATGTTGAAAATAAAGTCTTGCCGATTACTTTTGAAATAGTAACCGACGAATATGTTGAAAATAAAAATCTTGTCGATTACTTTTAAAATAGTAACCGACAAATATGCTAAAAATAAAAATCTTGCCGATTACTTTTGAAATAGGAACCGACGAATATGTTGAAAATAAAAATCTTGTCGATTACTTTTGAAATACTAACCGACGAATATGCTGAAAATAAAAATCTTGCCGATTACTTTTGAAATAGTAACCGACGAATGTGCTGAAAATAAAGTCTTGCCGATTACTTTTGAAATAGTAACCGACGAATATGTTGAAAATAAAAATCTTGTCGATTACTTTTAAAATAGTAACCGACAAATATGCTAAAAATAAAAATCTTGCCGATTACTTTTGAAATAGGAACCGATGAATATGTTGAAAATAAAAATCTTGTCGATTACTTTTAAAATAGTAACCGACAAATAAGCTGAAAATAAAAAATCTTGCCGATTACTTTTGAAATAGTAACCGACGAATATGTTGAAAATAAAAATCTTGTCGATTACTTTTAAAATAGTAACCGACAAATATGCTAAAAATAAAAATCTTGCCGATTACTTTTGCAATAGGAACCGATGAATATGTTGAAAATAAAAATCTTGCCGATTACTTTTGCAATAGTCACCGACGAATATGCTGAAAATAAAAATCTTGCCGATTAGTTTTGAAATAGTAACCGACGAATGTGCTGAAAATAAATCATGCTGATTACTTTTGAAATAGTAAGCGACGAATATGTTGAAAATAAAAATCTTGCCGAATACTTTTGAAATAGTAACCGAGGAATGTGCTAAAAATAAAAATCTTGCCGATTACCTTTGAAATAGTAACCGATGAACATGCTGAAAATAAAAATCTTCCCGATTACTTTTGAAATAGTCACCGACCAATATGCTGAAAATAAAAATCATGCCGGTTACTTTTGAAATAGTAACCGACGAATGTGCTGAAAATAAATCATGCTGATTACTTTTGAAATAGTAAGCGATGAATATGTTGGAAATAAAAATCTTACCGATTACTTTTAAAAAAGTAACCAATGAATGTGCTGAAAATAAAGTCTTGCCGATTACTTTTGAAATAGTAACCGACGAATATGTTGAAAATAAAAATCTTGCCGATTACTTTTGAAATAGTAACCGACGAATGTCCTGAAAATAAAGTCTTGCCGATTACTTTTAAAATAGTAACCGACAAATATGCTGAAAATAAAAATCTTGCCGATTACTTTTGAAATAGTAACCGACGTACATGCTGAAAATAAAAATCTTGCCGATTACTATTGAAATAGTAACCGACGAATGTGCTGAAAATAAAGTCTTGCCGATTACTTTTGAAATAGTAACCGACGAATGTGCTGAAAATAAAGTCTTGCCGATTACTTTTGAAATAGTAACCGACGAATGTGCTGAAAATATAGTCTTGCCGATTAATTCTAAAATAGTAACAGACAAATATGCTAAAAATAAAAATCTTGCCGATTACTTTTGAAATAGTAACCGACGAATGTGCTGAAAATAAATCTTGCCGATTACCTTTGAAATAGGAACCGACGAATATGCTGAATATAAAAATTTTGCTGATTACTTTTGAAATAGTAACCGACGAATGTGCAGAAAATAGATCATGTCGATTACTTTTGAAATAGTAACCGTCGAATGTGTTGAATATAAAGTCTTGCCGATTACTTTTGAAATAGTAACCGACAAATGTGCTGAAAATATATCATGCCAATTACTATTGAAATAGTAACCGACAAATTTGTTGAAAATAAAAGTCTTGCCGATTACTTTTGAAATAGTAACCTGACGAATGTGCTGAAAATAAATCATGCCGATTACTTTTGAAATAGTCACCGACGAATATGCTGAAAATAAAAATCTTGCCGATTACTTTTGAAATAGTAACCGACGAATGTGCTGAAAATAAATCATGCCGATTACTTTCGAAATAGTAAGCGACGAATATGTTGAAAATAAAAATCTTACCGATTACTTTTAAAATAGTAACCAACGAATGTACTGAAAATAAATCTTGCCCATTACTTTTGAAATAGTAACCGACGAATGTGCTGAAAATAAATCATGCCGATTACTTTGGAAATAGTAAGTGACGAATATGTTGAAAATAAAAATCTTTCCGATTACTTTTGAAATAGTAACCAACGAATGTGCTGAAAATAAAGTCTTGCCGATAACTTTTGAAATAGTAACCGAATAATATGTGCTGAAAATAAATCTTGTCGATTAGTTTTGAAATAGTAACCGACGAATGTGCTGAAAATAAATCATGCTGATTACTTTTGAAATAGTAAGCGACGAATATGTTGAAAATAAAAATCTTGCCGAATACTTTTGAAATAGTAACCGAGGAATGTGCTAAAAATAAAAATCTTGCCGATTACCTTTGAAATAGTAACCGATGAACATGCTGAAAATAAAAATCTTCCCGATTACTTTTGAAATAGTCACCGACCAATATGCTGAAAATAAAAATCATGCCGATTACTTTTGAAATAGTAACCGACGAATGTGCTGAAAATAAATCATGCTGATTACTTTTGAAATAGTAAGCGATGAATATGTTGGAAATAAAAATCTTACCGATTACTTTTAAAAAAGTAACCAATGAATGTGCTGAAAATAAAGTCTTGCCGATTACTTTTGAAATAGTAACAGACGAATATGTTGAAAATAAAAATCTTGCCGATTACTTTTGAAATAGTAACCGACGAATGTGCTGAAAATAAAGTCTTGCCGATTACTTTTAAAATAGTAACCGACAAATATGCTGAAAATAAAAATCTTGCCGATTACTTTTGAAATAGTAACCGACGTACATGCTGAAAATAAAAATCTTGCCGATTACTATTGAAATAGTAACCGACGAATGTGCTGAAAATAAAGTCTTGCCGATTACTTTTGAAATAGTAACCGACGAATGTGCTGAAAATAAAGTCTTGCCGATTACTTTTAAAATAGTAACCGACGAATGTGCTGAAAATAAATCATGCTGATTACTTTTGAAATAGTAAGCGACGAATATGTTGAAAATAAAAATCTTGCCGAATACTTTTGAAATAGTAACCGAGGAATGTGCTAAAAATAAAAATCTTGCCGATTACCTTTGAAATAGTAACCGATGAACATGCTGAAAATAAAAATCTTCCCGATTACTTTTGAAATAGTCACCGACCAATATGCTGAAAATAAAAATCATGCCGATTACTTTTGAAATAGTAACCGACGAATGTGCTGAAAATAAATCATGCTGATTACTTTTGAAATAGTAAGCGATGAATATGTTGGAAATAAAAATCTTACCGATTACTTTTAAAAAAGTAACCAATGAATGTGCTGAAAATAAAGTCTTGCCGATTACTTTTGAAATAGTAACAGACGAATATGTTGAAAATAAAAATCTTGCCGATTACTTTTGAAATAGTAACCGACGAATGTGCTGAAAATAAAGTCTTGCCGATTACTTTTAAAATAGTAACCGACAAATATGCTGAAAATAAAAATCTTGCCGATTACTTTTGAAATAGTAACCGACGTACATGCTGAAAATAAAAATCTTGCCGATTACTATTGAAATAGTAACCGACGAATGTGCTGAAAATAAAGTCTTGCCGATTACTTTTGAAATAGTAACCGACGAATGTGCTGAAAATAAAGTCTTGCCGATTACTTTTGAAATAGTAACCGACGAATGTGCTGAAAATATAGTCTTGCCGATTAATTCTAAAATAGTAACAGACAAATATGCTAAAAATAAAAATCTTGCCGATTACTTTTGAAATAGTAACCGACGAATGTGCTGAAAATAAATCTTGCCGATTACCTTTGAAATAGGAACCGACGAATATGCTGAATATAAAAATTTTGTTGATTACTTTTGAAATAGTAACCGACGAATGTGCAGAAAATAGATCATGTGGATTACTTTTGAAATAGTAACCGACGAATGTGTTGAATATAAAGTCTTGCCGATTACTTTTGAAATAGTAACCGACAAATGTGCTGAAAATATATCATGCCAATTACTATTGAAATAGTAACCGACAAATGTGCTGAAAATAAAAGTCTTGCCGATTACTTTTGAAATAGTAACCTGACGAATGTGCTGAAAATAAATCATGCCGATTACTTTTGAAATAGTCACCGACGAATATGCTGAAAATAAAAATCTTGCCGATTACTTTTGAAATAGTAACCGACGAATGTGCTGAAAATAAATCATGCCGATTACTTTCGAAATAGTAAGCGAAGAATATGTTGAAAATAAAAATCTTACCGATTACTTTTAAAATAGTAACCAACGAATGTACTGGAAATAAATCTTGCCGATTACTTTTGAAATAGTAACCGACGAATGTGCTGAAAATAAATCATGCCGATTACTTTGGAAATAGTAAGTGACGAATATGTTGAAAATAAAAATCTTACCGATTACTTTTGAAATAGTAACCAACGAATGTGCTGAAAATAAAGTCTTGCCGATAACTTTTGAAATAGTAACCGAATAATATGTGCTGAAAATAAATCTTGTCGATTAGTTTTGAAATAGTAACCGACGAATGTGCTGAAAATAAATCATGCTGATTACTTTTGAAATAGTAAGCGACGAATATGTTGAAAATAAAAATCTTGCCGAATACTTTTGAAATAGTAATCGAGGAATGTGCTAAAAATAAAAATCTTGCCGATTACCTTTGAAATAGTAACCGATGAACATGCTGAAAATAAAAATCTTCCCGATTACTTTTGAAATAGTCACCGACCAATATGCTGAAAATAAAAATCATGCCGATTACTTTTGAAATAGTAACCGACGAATGTGCTGAAAATAAATCATGCTGATTACTTTTGAAATAGTAAGCGATGAATATGTTGGAAATAAAAATCTTACCGATTACTTTTAAAAAAGTAACCAATGAATGTGCTGAAAATAAAGTCTTGCCGATTACTTTTGAAATAGTAACAGACGAATATGTTGAAAATAAAAATCTTGCCGATTACTTTTGAAATAGTAACCGACGAATGTGCTGAAAATAAAGTCTTGCCGATTACTTTTAAAATAGTAACCGACAAATATGCTGAAAATAAAAATCTTGCCGATTACTTTTGAAATAGTAACCGACGTACATGCTGAAAATAAAAATCTTGCCGATTACTATTGAAATAGTAACCGACGAATGTGCTGAAAATAAAGTCTTGCCGATTACTTTTGAAATAGTAACCGACGAATGTGCTGAAAATAAAGTCTTGCCGATTACTTTTGAAATAGTAACCGACGAATGTGCTGAAAATATAGTCTTGCCGATTAATTCTAAAATAGTAACAGACAAATATGCTAAAAATAAAAATCTTGCCGATTACTTTTGAAATAGTAACCGACGAATGTGCTGAAAATAAATCTTGCCGATTACCTTTGAAATAGGAACCGACGAATATGCTGAATATAAAAATTTTGTTGATTACTTTTGAAATAGTAACCGACGAATGTGCAGAAAATAGATCATGTGGATTACTTTTGAAATAGTAACCGACGAATGTGTTGAATATAAAGTCTTGCCGATTACTTTTGAAATAGTAACCGACAAATGTGCTGAAAATATATCATGCCAATTACTATTGAAATAGTAACCGACAAATGTGCTGAAAATAAAAGTCTTGCCGATTACTTTTGAAATAGTAACCTGACGAATGTGCTGAAAATAAATCATGCCGATTACTTTTGAAATAGTCACCGACGAATATGCTGAAAATAAAAATCTTGCCGATTACTTTTGAAATAGTAACCGACGAATGTGCTGAAAATAAATCATGCCGATTACTTTCGAAATAGTAAGCGAAGAATATGTTGAAAATAAAAATCTTACCGATTACTTTTAAAATAGTAACCAACGAATGTACTGGAAATAAATCTTGCCGATTACTTTTGAAATAGTAACCGACGAATGTGCTGAAAATAAATCATGCCGATTACTTTGGAAATAGTAAGTGACGAATATGTTGAAAATAAAAATCTTACCGATTACTTTTGAAATAGTAACCAACGAATGTGCTGAAAATAAAGTCTTGCCGATAACTTTTGAAATAGTAACCGAATAATATGTGCTGAAAATAAATCTTGTCGATTAGTTTTGAAATAGTAACCGACGAATGTGCTGAAAATAAATCATGCTGATTACTTTTGAAATAGTAAGCGACGAATATGTTGAAAATAAAAATCTTGCCGAATACTTTTGAAATAGTAACCGAGGAATGTGCTAAAAATAAAAATCTTGCCGATTACTTTTGAAATAGTAACCGACGAATGTCCTGAAAATAAAGTCTTGCCGATTACTTTTAAAATAGTAACCGACAAATATGCTGAAAATAAAAATCTTGCCGATTAATTTTGAAATAGTAACCGACGTACATGCTGAAAATAAAAATCTTGCCGATTACTATTGAAATAGTAACCGACGAATGTGCTGAAAATAAAGTCTTGCCGATTACTTTTGAAATAGTAACCGACGAATGTGCTGAAAATAAAGTCTTGCCGATTACTTTTGAAATAGTAACCGACGAATGTGCTGAAAATATAGTCTTGCCGATTAATTCTAAAATAGTAACAGACAAATATGCTAAAAATAAAAATCTTGCCGATTACTTTTGAAATAGTAACCGACGAATGTGCTGAAAATAAATCATGCCGATTACTTTCGAAATAGTAAGCGACGAATATGTTGAAAATAAAAATCTTACCGATTACTTTTAAAATAGTAACCAACGAATGTACTGAAAATAAATCTTGCCGATTACTTTTGAAATAGTAACCGACGAATGTGCTGAAAATAAATCATGCCGATTACTTTGGAAATAGTAAGTGACGAATATGTTGAAAATAAAAATCTTTCCGATTACTTTTGAAATAGTAACCAACGAATGTGCTGAAAATAAAGTCTTGCCGATAACTTTTGAAATAGTAACCGAATAATATGTGCTGAAAATAAATCTTGTCGATTAGTTTTGAAATAGTAACCGACGAATGTGCTGAAAATAAATCATGCTGATTACTTTTGAAATAGTAAGCGACGAATATGTTGAAAATAAAAATCTTGCCGAATACTTTTGAAATAGTAACCGAGGAATGTGCTAAAAATAAAAATCTTGCCGATTACCTTTGAAATAGTAACCGATGAACATGCTGAAAATAAAAATCTTCCCGATTACTTTTGAAATAGTCACCGACCAATATGCTGAAAATAAAAATCATGCCGATTACTTTTGAAATAGTAACCGACGAATGTGCTGAAAATAAATCATGCTGATTACTTTTGAAATAGTAAGCGATGAATATGTTGGAAATAAAAATCTTACCGATTACTTTTAAAAAAGTAACCAATGAATGTGCTGAAAATAAAGTCTTGCCGATTACTTTTGAAATAGTAACCGACGAATATGTTGAAAATACAAATCTTGCCGATTACTTTTGAAATAGTAACCGACGAATGTGCTGAAAATAAAGTCTTGCCGATTACTTTTAAAATAGTAACCGACAAATATGCTGAAAATAAAAATCTTGCCGATTACTTTTGAAATAGTAACCGACGTACATGCTGAAAATAAAAATCTTGCCGATTACTATTGAAATAGTAACCGACGAATGTGCTGAAAATAAAGTCTTGCCGATTACTTTTGAAATAGTAACCGACGAATGTGCAGAAAATAGATCATGTCGATTACTTTTGAAATAGTAACCGACGAATGTGTTGAATATAAAGTCTTGCCGATTACTTTTGAAATAGTAACCGACAAATGTGCTGAAAATATATCATGCCAATTACTATTGAAATAGTAACCGACAAATGTGCTGAAAATAAAAGTCTTGCCGATTACTTTTGAAATAGTTACCTGACGAATGTGCTGAAAATAAATCATGCCGATTACTTTTGAAATAGTTACCGACGAATATGCTGAAAATAAAAATCTTGCCGATTACTTTTGAAATAGTAACCGACGAATGTGCTGAAAATAAATCATGCCGATTACTTTCGAAATAGTTAGCGACGAATATGTTGAAAATAAAAATCTTCCCGATTACTTTTAAAATAGTAACCAACGAATGTACTGAAAATAAATCTTGCCGATTACTTTTGAAATAGTAACCGACGAATGTGCTGAAAATAAATCATGCCGATTACTTTGGAAATAGTAAGTGACGAATATGTTGAAAATAAAAATCTTACTGATTACTTTTGAAATAGTAACCAACGAATGTGCTGAAAATAAAGTCTTGCTGATAACTTTTGAAATAGTAACCGAATAATATGTGCTGAAAATAAATCTTGTCGATTAGTTTTGAAATAGTAACCGACGAATGCGCTGAAAATAAATCATGCTGATTACTTTTGAAATAGTAAGCGACGAATATGTTGAAAATAAAAATCTTGCCGAATACTTTTGAAATAGTAACCGAGGAATGTGCTAAAAATAAAAATCTTGCCGATTACCTTTGAAATAGTAACCGATGAACATGCTGAAAATAAAAATCTTCCCGATTACTTTTGAAATAGTCACCGACCAATATGCTGAAAATAAAAATCATGCCGATTACTTTTGAAATAGTAACCGACGAATGTGCTGAAAATAAATCATGCTGATTACTTTTGAAATAGTAAGCGATGAATATGTTGGAAATAAAAATCTTACCGATTACTTTTAAAAAAGTAACCAATGAATGTGCTGAAAATAAAGTCTTGCCGATTACTTTTGAAATAGTAACCGACGAATATGTTGAAAATAAAAATCTTGCCGATTACTTTTGAAATAGTAACCGACGAATGTGCTGAAAATAAAGTCTTGCCGATTACTTTTAAAATAGTAACCGACAAATATGCTGAAAATAAAAATCTTGCCGATTACTTTTGAAATAGTAACCGACGTACATGCTGAAAATAAAAATCTTGCCGATTACTATTGAAATAGTAACCGACGAATGTGCTGAAAATAAAGTCTTGCCGATTACTTTTGAAATAGTAACCGACGAATGTGCAGAAAATAGATCATGTCGATTACTTTTGAAATAGTAACCGACGAATGTGTTGAATATAAAGTCTTGCCGATTACTTTTGCAATAGTAACCGACAAATGTGCTGAAAATATATCATGCCAATTACTATTGAAATAGTAACCGACAAATGTGCTGAAAATAAAAGTCTTGCCGATTACTTTTGAAATAGTAACCTGACGAATGTGCTGAAAATAAATCATGCCGATTACTTTTGAAATAGTCACCGACGAATATGCTGAAAATAAAAATCTTGCCGATTACTTTTGAAATAGTAACCGACGAATGTGCTGAAAATAAATCATGCCGATTACTTTCGAAATAGTAAGCGACGAATATGTTGAAAATAAAAATCTTACCGATTACTTTTAAAATAGTAACCAACGAATGTACTGAAAATAAATCTTGCCGATTACTTTTGAAATAGTAACCGACGAATGTGCTGAAAATAAATCATGCCGATTACTTTGGAAATAGTAAGTGACGAATATGTTGAAAATAAAAATCTTACCGATTACTTTTGAAATAGTAACCAACGAATGTGCTGAAAATAAAGTCTTGCCGATAACTTTTGAAATAGTAACCGAATAATATGTGCTGAAAATAAATCTTGTCGATTAGTTTTGAAATAGTAACCGACGAATGTGCTGAAAATAAATCATGCTGATTACTTTTGAAATAGTAAGCGACGAATATGTTGAAAATAAAAATCTTGCCGAATACTTTTGAAATAGTAACCGAGGAATGTGCTAAAAATAAAAATCTTGCCGATTACCTTTGAAATAGTAACCGATGAACATGCTGAAAATAAAAATCTTCCCGATTACTTTTGAAATAGTCACCGACCAATATGCTGAAAATAAAAATCATGCCGATTACTTTTGAAATAGTAACCGACGAATGTGCTGAAAATAAATCATGCTGATTACTTTTGAAATAGTAAGCGATGAATATGTTGGAAATAAAAATCTTACCGATTACTTTTAAAAAAGTAACCAATGAATGTGCTGAAAATAAAGTCTTGCCGATTACTTTTGAAATAGTAACCGACGAATATGTTGAAAATAAAAATCTTGCCGATTACTTTTGAAATAGTAACCGACGAATGTGCTGAAAATAAAGTCTTGCCGATTACTTTTAAAATAGTAACCGACAAATATGCTGAAAATAAAAATCTTGCCGATTACTTTTGAAATAGTAACCGACGTACATGCTGAAAATAAAAATCTTGCCGATTACTATTGAAATAGTAACCGACGAATGTGCTGAAAATAAAGTCTTGCCGATTACTTTTGAAATAGTAACCGACGAATGTGCAGAAAATAGATCATGTCGATTACTTTTGAAATAGTAACCGACGAATGTGTTGAATATAAAGTCTTGCCGATTACTTTTGCAATAGTAACCGACAAATGTGCTGAAAATATATCATGCCAATTACTATTGAAATAGTAACCGACAAATGTGCTGAAAATAAAAGTCTTGCCGATTACTTTTGAAATAGTAACCTGACGAATGTGCTGAAAATAAATCATGCCGATTACTTTTGAAATAGTCACCGACGAATATGCTGAAAATAAAAATCTTGCCGATTACTTTTGAAATAGTAACCGACGAATGTGCTGAAAATAAATCATGCCGATTACTTTCGAAATAGTAAGCGACGAATATGTTGAAAATAAAAATCTTACCGATTACTTTTAAAATAGTAACCAACGAATGTACTGAAAATAAATCTTGCCGATTACTTTTGAAATAGTAACCGACGAATGTGCTGAAAATAAATCATGCCGATTACTTTGGAAATAGTAAGTGACGAATATGTTGAAAATAAAAATCTTACCGATTACTTTTGAAATAGTAACCAACGAATGTGCTGAAAATAAAGTCTTGCCGATAACTTTTGAAATAGTAACCGAATAATATGTGCTGAAAATAAATCTTGTCGATTAGTTTTGAAATAGTAACCGACGAATGTGCTGAAAATAAATCATGCTGATTACTTTTGAAATAGTAAGCGACGAATATGTTGAAAATAAAAATCTTGCCGAATACTTTTGAAATAGTAACCGAGGAATGTGCTAAAAATAAAAATCTTGCCGATTACCTTTGAAATAGTAACCGATGAACATGCTGAAAATAAAAATCTTCCCGATTACTTTTGAAATAGTCACCGACCAATATGCTGAAAATAAAAATCATGCCGATTACTTTTGAAATAGTAACCGACGAATGTGCTGAAAATAAATCATGCTGATTACTTTTGAAATAGTAAGCGATGAATATGTTGGAAATAAAAATCTTACCGATTACTTTTAAAAAAGTAACCAATGAATGTGCTGAAAATAAAGTCTTGCCGATTACTTTTGAAATAGTAACCGACGAATATGTTGAAAATAAAAATCTTGCCGATTACTTTTGAAATAGTAACCGACGAATGTGCTGAAAATAAAGTCTTGCCGATTACTTTTAAAATAGTAACCGACAAATATGCTGAAAATAAAAATCTTGCCGATTACTTTTGAAATAGTAACCGACGTACATGCTGAAAATAAAAATCTTGCCGATTACTATTGAAATAGTAACCGACGAATGTGCTGAAAATAAAGTCTTGCCGATTACTTTTGAAATAGTAACCGACGAATGTGCAGAAAATAGATCATGTCGATTACTTTTGAAATAGTAACCGACGAATGTGTTGAATATAAAGTCTTGCCGATTACTTTTGCAATAGTAACCGACAAATGTGCTGAAAATATATCATGCCAATTACTATTGAAATAGTAACCGACAAATGTGCTGAAAATAAAAGTCTTGCCGATTACTTTTGAAATAGTAACCTGACGAATGTGCTGAAAATAAATCATGCCGATTACTTTTGAAATAGTCACCGACGAATATGCTGAAAATAAAAATCTTGCCGATTACTTTTGAAATAGTAACCGACGAATGTGCTGAAAATAAATCATGCCGATTACTTTCGAAATAGTAAGCGACGAATATGTTGAAAATAAAAATCTTACCGATTACTTTTAAAATAGTAACCAACGAATGTACTGAAAATAAATCTTGCCGATTACTTTTGAAATAGTAACCGACGAATGTGCTGAAAATAAATCATGCCGATTACTTTGGAAATAGTAAGTGACGAATATGTTGAAAATAAAAATCTTACCGATTACTTTTGAAATAGTAACCAACGAATGTGCTGAAAATAAAGTCTTGCCGATAACTTTTGAAATAGTAACCGAATAATATGTGCTGAAAATAAATCTTGTCGATTAGTTTTGAAATAGTAACCGACGAATGTGCTGAAAATAAATCATGCTGATTACTTTTGAAATAGTAAGCGACGAATATGTTGAAAATAAAAATCTTGCCGAATACTTTTGAAATAGTAACCGAGGAATGTGCTAAAAATAAAAATCTTGCCGATTACCTTTGAAATAGTAACCGATGAACATGCTGAAAATAAAAATCTTCCCGATTACTTTTGAAATAGTCACCGACCAATATGCTGAAAATAAAAATCATGCCGATTACTTTTGAAATAGTAACCGACGAATGTGCTGAAAATAAATCATGCTGATTACTTTTGAAATAGTAAGCGATGAATATGTTGGAAATAAAAATCTTACCGATTACTTTTAAAAAAGTAACCAATGAATGTGCTGAAAATAAAGTCTTGCCGATTACTTTTGAAATAGTAACCGACGAATATGTTGAAAATAAAAATCTTGCCGATTACTTTTGAAATAGTAACCGACGAATGTGCTGAAAATAAAGTCTTGCCGATTACTTTTAAAATAGTAACCGACAAATATGCTGAAAATAAAAATCTTGCCGATTACTTTTGAAATAGTAACCGACGTACATGCTGAAAATAAAAATCTTGCCGATTACTATTGAAATAGTAACCGACGAATGTGCTGAAAATAAAGTCTTGCCGATTACTTTTGAAATAGTAACCGACGAATGTGCAGAAAATAGATCATGTCGATTACTTTTGAAATAGTAACCGACGAATGTGTTGAATATAAAGTCTTGCCGATTACTTTTGCAATAGTAACCGACAAATGTGCTGAAAATATATCATGCCAATTACTATTGAAATAGTAACCGACAAATGTGCTGAAAATAAAAGTCTTGCCGATTACTTTTGAAATAGTAACCTGACGAATGTGCTGAAAATAAATCATGCCGATTACTTTTGAAATAGTCACCGACGAATATGCTGAAAATAAAAATCTTGCCGATTACTTTTGAAATAGTAACCGACGAATGTGCTGAAAATAAATCATGCCGATTACTTTCGAAATAGTAAGCGACGAATATGTTGAAAATAAAAATCTTACCGATTACTTTTAAAATAGTAACCAACGAATGTACTGAAAATAAATCTTGCCGATTACTTTTGAAATAGTAACCGACGAATGTGCTGAAAATAAATCATGCCGATTACTTTGGAAATAGTAAGTGACGAATATGTTGAAAATAAAAATCTTACCGATTACTTTTGAAATAGTAACCAACGAATGTGCTGAAAATAAAGTCTTGCCGATAACTTTTGAAATAGTAACCGAATAATATGTGCTGAAAATAAATCTTGTCGATTAATTTTGAAATAGTAACCGACGAATGTGCTGAAAATAAATCATGCTGATTACTTTTGAAATAGTAAGCGACGAATATGTTGAAAATAAAAATCTTGCCGAATACTTTTGAAATAGTAACCGAGGAATGTGCTAAAAATAAAAATCTTGCCGATTACCTTTGAAATAGTAACCGATGAACATGCTGAAAATAAAAATCTTCCCGATTACTTTTGAAATAGTCACCGACCAATATGCTGAAAATAAAAATCATGCCGATTACTTTTGAAATAGTAACCGACGAATATGCTGAAAATAAATCATGCTGATTACTTTTGAAATAGTAAGCGATGAATATGTTGGAAATAAAAATCTTACCGATTACTTTTAAAAAAGTAACCAATGAATGTGCTGAAAATAAAGTCTTGCCGATTACTTTTGAAATAGTAACCGACGAATATGTTGAAAATAAAAATCTTGCCGATTACTTTTGAAATAGTAACCGACGAATGTGCTGAAAATAAAGTCTTGCCGATTACTTTTAAAATAGTAACCGACAAATATGCTGAAAATAAAAATCTTGCCGATTACTTTTGAAATAGTAACCGACGTACATGCTGAAAATAAAAATCTTGCCGATTACTATTGAAATAGTAACCGACGAATGTGCTGAAAATAAAGTCTTGCCGATTACTTTTGAAATAGTAACCGACGAATGTGCAGAAAATAGATCATGTCGATTACTTTTGAAATAGTAACCGACGAATGTGTTGAATATAAAGTCTTGCCGATTACTTTTGAAATAGTAACCGACAAATGTGCTGAAAATATATCATGCCAATTACTATTGAAATAGTAACCGACAAATGTGCTGAAAATAAAAGTCTTGCCGATTACTTTTGAAATAGTAACCTGACGAATGTGCTGAAAATAAATCATGCCGATTACTTTTGAAATAGTCACCGACGAATATGCTGAAAATAAAAATCTTGCCGATTACTTTTGAAATAGTAACCGACGAATGTGCTGAAAATAAATCATGCCGATTACTTTCGAAATAGTTAGCGACGAATATGTTGAAAATAAAAATCTTCCCGATTACTTTTAAAATAGTAACCAACGAATGTACTGAAAATAAATCTTGCCGATTACTTTTGAAATAGTAACCGACGAATGTGCTGAAAATAAATCATGCCGATTACTTTGGAAATAGTAAGTGACGAATATGTTGAAAATAAAAATCTTACCGATTACTTTTGAAATAGTAACCAACGTATGTGCTGAAAATAAAGTCTTGCCGATAACTTTTGAAATAGTAACCGAATAATATGTGCTGAAAATAAATCTTGTCGATTAGTTTTGAAATAGTAACCGACGAATGTGCTGAAAATAAATCATGCTGATTACTTTTGAAATAGTAAGCGACGAATATGTTGAAAATAAAAATCTTGCCGAATACTTTTGAAATAGTAACCGAGGAATGTGCTAAAAATAAAAATCTTGCCGATTACCTTTGAAATAGTAACCGATGAACATGCTGAAAATAAAAATCTTCCCGATTACTTTTGAAATAGTCACCGACCAATATGCTGAAAATAAAAATCATGCCGATTACTTTTGAAATAGTAACCGACGAATGTCCTGAAAATAAATCATGCTGATTACTTTTGAAATAGTAAGCGATGAATATGTTGGAAATAAAAATCTTACCGATTACTTTTAAAAAAGTAACCAATGAATGTGCTGAAAATAAAGTCTTGCCGATTACTTTTGAAATAGTAACCGACGAATATGTTGAAAATATAAATCTTGCCGATTACTTTTGAAATAGTAACCGACGAATGTGCTGAAAATAAAGTCTTGCCGATTACTTTTAAAATAGTAACCGACAAATATGCTGAAAATAAAAATCTTGCCGATTACTTTTGAAATAGTAACCGACGTACATGCTGAAAATAAAAATCTTGCCGATTACTATTGAAATAGTAACCGACGAATGTGCTGAAAATAAAGTCTTGCCGATTACTTTTGAAATAGTAACCGACGAATGTGCAGAAAATAGATCATGTCGATTACTTTTGAAATAGTAACCGACAAATGTGTTGAATATAAAGTCTTGCCGATTACTTTTGAAATAGTAACCGACAAATGTGCTGAAAATATATCATGCCAATTACTATTGAAATAGTAACCGACAAATGTGCTGAAAATAAAAGTCTTGCCGATTACTTTTGAAATAGTAACCTGACGAATGTGCTGAAAATAAATCATGCCGATTACTTTTGAAATAGTCACCGACGAATATGCTGAAAATAAAAATCTTGCCGATTACTTTTGAAATAGTAACCGACGAATGTGCTGAAAATAAATCATGCCGATTACTTTCGAAATAGTAAGCGACGAATATGTTGAAAATAAAAATCTTACCGATTACTTTTAAAATAGTAACCAACGAATGTACTGAAAATAAATCTTGCCGATTACTTTTGAAATAGTAACCGACGAATGTGCTGAAAATAAATCATGCCGATTACTTTGGAAATAGTAAGTGACGAATATGTTGAAAATAAAAATCTTACCGATTACTTTTGAAATAGTAACCAACGAATGTGCTGAAAATAAAGTCTTGCCGATAACTTTTGAAATAGTAACCGAATAATATGTGCTGAAAATAAATCTTGTCGATTAGTTTTGAAATAGTAACCGACGAATGTGCTGAAAATAAATCATGCCGATTACTTTTGAAATAGGAACCGACGAATATGTTGAAAATAAAAATCTTGCCGATTACTTTTGAAATAGTAACCGACGAATGTGCTGAAAATAAAGTCTTGTCGATTACTTTTAAAATAGTAACCGACAAATATGCTGAAAATAAAGTCTTGCCGATTACTTTTGAAATAGTAAGCGACGAATATGTTGAAAATAAAAATCTTGCCGAATACTTTTGAAATAGTAACCGAGGAATGTGCTAAAAATAAAAATCTTGCCGATTACCTTTGAAATAGTAACCGATGAACATGCTGAAAATAAAAATCTTCCCGATTACTTTTGAAATAGTCACCGACCAATATGCTGAAAATAAAAATCATGCCGATTACTTTTGAAATAGTAACCGACGAATGTCCTGAAAATAAATCATGCTGATTACTTTTGAAATAGTAAGCGATGAATATGTTGGAAATAAAAATCTTACCGATTACTTTTAAAAAAGTAACCAATGAATGTGCTGAAAATAAAGTCTTGCCGATTACTTTTGAAATAGTAACCGACGAATATGTTGAAAATAAAAATCTTTCCGATTACTTTTGAAATAGTAACCGACGAATGTGCTGAAAATAAAGTCTTGCCGATTACTTTTAAAATAGTAACCGACAAATATGCTGAAAATAAAAATCTTGCCGATTACTTTTGAAATAGTAACCGACGTACATGCTGAAAATAAAAATCTTGCCGATTACTATTGTAATAGTAACCGACGAATGTGCTGAAAATAAAGTCTTGCCGATTACTTTTGAAATAGTAACCGACGAATGTGCTGAAAATATAGTCTTGCCGATTAATTCTAAAATAGTAACAGACAAATATGCTAAAAATAAAAATCTTGCCGATTACTTTTGAAATAGTAACCAACGAATGTGCTGAAAATAAATCTTGCCGATTACCTTTGAAATAGTAACCGACGAATATGCTGAATATAAAAATTTTGCTGATTACTTTTGAAATAGTAACAGACGAATGTGCAGAAAATAGATCATGTCGATTACTTTTGAAATAGTAACCGACGAATGTGTTGAATATAAAGTCTTGCCGATTACTTTTGAAATAGTAACCGACAAATGTGCTGAAAATAAATCATGCCAATTACTATTGAAATAGTAACCGACAAATGTGCTGAAAATAAAAATCTTGCCGATTAGTTTTGAAATAGTAACCGACGAATGTGCTGAAAATAAAGTCTTGTCGATTACTTTTAAAATAGTAACCGACAAATATGCTGAAAATAAAGTCTTGCCGATTACTTTTGAAATAGTAACCGACGAATATGTTGAAAATAAAAATCTTGTCGATTACTTTTAAAATAGTAACCGACAAATATGCTAAAAATAAAAATCTTGCCGATTACTTTTGAAATAGGAACCGACGAATATGTTGAAAATATAAATCTTACCGATTAGTTTTAAAAAAGTAACCAATGAATGTGCTGAAAATAAAGTCTTGCCGATTACTTTTGAAATAGTAACCGACGAATATGTTGAAAATAAAAATCTTGTCGATTACTTTTAAAATAGTAACTGACAAATATGCTAAAAATAAAAATCTTGCCGATTACTTTTGAAATAGGAACCGATGAATATGTTGAAAATAAAAATCTTGTCGATTACTTTTAAAATAGTAACCGACAAATAAGCTGAAAATAAAAAATCTTGCCAATTACTTTTGAAATAGTAACCGACGAATGTGCAGAAAATAGATCATGCCGATTACTTTTGAAATAGTAACCGACGAACGTGTTGAAAATAAATCATGCCGATTACCTTTGAAAGAGTAACCGACGAATATGTTGAAAATAAAAATCTTACCGATTACTTTTGAAATAGTAACCAACGAATATGCTTAAAATAAAGTCTTGCCCATTACTTTTGAAATAGTAACCGACGAATATGTGCTGAAAATAAATCTTGCCGATTATTTTTGAAATAGTAACCGACGAATGTGCTGAAAATAAATCATGCTGATTACTTTTGAAATAGTAAGCGACGAATATGTTGAAAATAAAAATCTTGCCGAATACTTTTGAAATAGTAACCGAGGAATGTGCTAAAAATAAAAATCTTGCCGATTACCTTTGAAATAGTAACCGATGAACATGCTGAAAATAAAAATCTTCCCGATTACTTTTGAAATAGTCACCGACCAATATGCTGAAAATAAAAATCATGCCGATTACTTTTGAAATAGTAACCGACGAATGTGCTGAAAATAAATCATGCTGATTACTTTTGAAATAGTAAGCGATGAATATGTTGGAAATAAAAATCTTACCGATTACTTTTAAAAAAGTAACCAATGAATGTGCTGAAAATAAAGTCTTGCCGATTACTTTTGAAATAGTAACCGACGAATATGTTGAAAATAAAAATCTTGCCGATTACTTTTGAAATAGTAACCGACGAATGTGCTGAAAATAAAGTCTTGCCGATTACTTTTAAAATAGTAACCGACAAATATGCTGAAAATAAAAATCTTGCCGATTACTTTTGAAATAGTAACCGACGTACATGCTGAAAATAAAAATCTTGCCGATTACTATTGAAATAGTAACCGACGAATGTGCTGAAAATAAAGTCTTGCCGATTACTTTTGAAATAGTAACCGACGAATGTGCTGAAAATATAGTCTTGCCGATTAATTCTAAAATAGTAACAGACAAATATGCTAAAAATAAAAATCTTGCCGATTACTTTTGAAATAGTAACCGACGAATGTGCTGAAAATAAATCTTGCCGATTACCTTTGAAATAGGAACCGACGAATATGCTGAATATAAAAATTTTGCTGATTACTTTTGAAATAGTAACCGACGAATGTGCTGAAAATAAATCATGCCAATTACTATTGAAATAGTAACCGACAAATGTGCTGAAAATAAAAATCTTGCCGATTAGTTTTGAAATAGTAACCGACGAATGTGCTGAAAATAAAGTCTTGTCGATTACTTTTAAAATAGTAACCGACAAATATGCTGAAAATAAAGTCTTGCCGATTACTTTTGAAATAGTAACCGACGAATATGTTGAAAATAAAAATCTTGTCGATTACTTTTAAAATAGTAACCGACAAATATGCTAAAAATAAAAATCTTGCCGATTACTTTTGAAATAGGAACCGACGAATATGTTGAAAATAAAAATCTTGCCGATTACTTTTGAAATAGTAACCGACGAATGTGCTGAAAATAAAGTCTTGTCGATTACTTTTAAAATAGTAACCGACAAATATGCTGAAAATAAAGTCTTGCCGATTACTTTTGAAATAGTAACCGACGAATATGTTGAAAATAAAAATCTTGTCGATTACTTTTAAAATAGTAACCGACAAATATGCTAAAAATAAAAATCTTGCCGATTACTTTTGAAATAGGAACCGACGAATATGTTGAAAATATAAATCTTACCGATTACTTTTAAAAAAGTAACCAATGAATGTGCTGAAAATAAAGTCTTGCCGATTACTTTTGAAATAGTAACCGACGAATATGTTGAAAATAAAAATCTTGTCGATTACTTTTGAAATACTAACCGACGAATATGCTGAAAATAAAAATCTTTGCCGATTACTTTTGAAATAGTAACCGACGAATGTGGTGAAAATAAAGTCTTGCCGATTACTTTTGAAATAGTAACCGACGAATATGTTGAAAATAAAAATCTTGTCGATTACTTTTAAAATAGTAACTGACAAATATGCTAAAAAGAAAATCTTGCCGATTACTTTTGAAATAGGAACCGATGAATATGTTGAAAATAAAAATCTTGTCGATTACTTTTAAAATAGTAACCGACAAATAAGCTGAAAATAAAAAATCTTGCCAATTACTTTTGAAATAGTAACCGACGAATGTGCAGAAAATTGATCATGTCGATTACTTTTGAAATAGTAACCGACAAATGTGTTGAATATAAAGTCTTGCCGATTACTTTTGAAATAGTAACCGACAAATGTGCTGAAAATATATCATGCCAATTACTATTGAAATAGTAACCGACAAATGTGCTGAAAATAAAAGTCTTGCCGATTACTTTTGAAATAGTAACCTGACGAATGTGCTGAAAATAAATCATGCCGATTACTTTTGAAATAGTCACCGACGAATATGCTGAAAATAAAAATCTTGCCGATTACTTTTGAAATAGTAACCGACGAATGTGCTGAAAATAAATCATGCCGATTACTTTCGAAATAGTACGCGACGAATATGTTGAAAATAAAAATCTTACCGATTACTTTTAAAATAGTAACCAACGAATGTACTTAAAATAAATCTTGCCGATTACTTTTGAAATAGTAACCGACGAATGTGCTGAAAATAAATCATGCCGATTACTTTGGAAATAGTAAGTGACGAATATGTTGAAAATAAAAATCTTACCGATTACTTTTGAAATAGTAACCAACGAATGTGCTGAAAATAAAGTCTTGCCGATAACTTTTGAAATAGTAACCGAATAGTATGTGCTGAAAATAAATCTTGTCGATTAGTTTTGAAATAGTAACCGACGAATGTGCTGAAAATAAATCATGCTGATTACTTTTGAAATAGTAAGCGACGAATATGTTGAAAATAAAAATCTTGCCGAATACTTTTGAAATAGTAACCGAGGAATGTGCTAAAAATAAAAATCTTGCCGATTACCTTTGAAATAGTAACCGATGAACATGCTGAAAATAAAAATCTTCCCGATTACTTTTGAAATAGTCACCGACCAATATGCTGAAAATAAAAATCATGCCGATTACTTTTGAAATAGTAACCGACGAATATGCTGAAAATAAATCATGCTGATTACTTTTGAAATAGTAAGCGATGAATATGTTGGAAATAAAAATCTTACCGATTACTTTTAAAAAAGTAACCAATGAATGTGCTGAAAATAAAGTCTTGCCGATTACTTTTGAAATAGTAACCGACAAATATGTTGAAAATAAAAATCTTGTCGATTACTTTTAAAATAGTAACCGACAAATATGCTAAAAATAAAAATCTTGCCGATTACTTTTGAAATAGGAACCGACGAATATGTTGAAAATAAAAATCTTGTCGATTACTTTTGAAATACTAACCGACGAATATGCTGAAAATAAAAATCTTGCCGATTACTTTTGAAATAGTAACCGACGAATGTGCTGAAAATAAAGTCTTGCCGATTACTTTAAAAATAGTAACCGACAAATATGCTGAAAATAAAAATCTTGCCGATTACTTTTGAAATAGTAACCGACGTACATGCTGAAAATAAAAATCTTGCCGATTACTATTGAAATAGTAACCGACGAATGTGCTGAAAATAAAGTCTTGCCGATTACTTTTGAAATAGTAACCGACGAATGTGCTGAAAATATAGTCTTGCCGATTAATTCTAAAATTGTAACAGACAAATATGCTAAAAATAAAAATCTTGCCGATTACTTTTGAAATAGTAACCGACGAATGTGCTGAAAATAAATCTTGCCGATTACCTTTGAAATAGTAACCGACAAATATGCTGAATATAAAAATTTTGCTGATTACTTTTGAAATAGTAACCGACGAATGTGCAGAAAATAGATCATGTCGATTACTTTTGAAATAGTAACCGACGAATGTGTTGAATATAAAGTCTTGCCGATTACTTTTGAAATAGTAACCGACAAATGTGCTGAAAATAAATCATGCCAATTACTATTGAAATAGTAACCGACAAATGTGCTGAAAATAAAAATCTTGCCGATTAGTTTTGAAATAGTAACCGACGAATGTGCTGAAAATAAAGTCTTGTCGATTACTTTTAAAATAGTAACCGACAAATATGCTGAAAAAAAAGTCTTGCCGATTACTTTTGAAATAGTAACCGACGAATATGTTGAAAATAAAAATCTTGTCGATTACTTTTAAAATAGTAACCGACAAATATGCTAAAAATAAAAATCTTGCCGATTACTTTTGAAATAGGAACCGACGAATATGTTGAAAATAAAAATCTTGTCGATTACTTTTGAAATACTAACCGACGAATATGCTGAAAATAAAAATCTTGCCGATTACTTTTGAAATAGTAACCGACGAATGTGCTGAAAATAAAGTCTTGCCGATTACTTTTGAAATAGTAACCGACGAATATGTTGAAAATAAAAATCTTGTCGATTACATTTAAAATAGTAACCGACAAATATGCTAAAAATAAAAATCTTGCCGATTACTTTTGAAATAGGAACCGATGAATATGTTGAAAATAAAAATCTTGTTGATTACTTTTAAAATAGTAACCGACAAATAAGCTGAAAATAAAAAATCTTGCCGATTACTTTTGAAATAGTAACCGACGAATGTGCAGAAAATAGATCATGCCGATTACTTTTGAAATAGTAACCGACGAACGTGTTGAAAATAAATCATGCCGATTACCTTTGAAAGAGTAACCGACGAATATGTTGAAAATAAAAATCTTACCGATTACTTTTGAAATAGTAACCAACGAATATGCTGAAAATAAAGTCTTGCCCATTACTTTTGAAATAGTAACCGACGAATATGTGCTGAAAATAAATCTTGCCGATTACTTTTGAAATAGTAACCGACGAATGTGCTGAAAATAAATCATGCCGATTACTTTTGAAATAGTAAGTGACGAATATGTTGAAAATAAAAATCTTACCGATTACATTTGAAATAGTAACCAACGAATATGCTGAAAATAAAGTCTTGCCGATTACTTTTGAAATTGTAACCGATGAATATGTTGAAAATAAAAATCTTGTAGATTACTTTTAAAACAGTAACTGACAAATATGCTGAAAATAAAAATCGTGCCGATTACTTTTGAAATAGTCACCGACGAATATGCTGAAAATAAAAATCTTGCCGATTACTTTTAAAATAGTAACCGACGAATGTGCTGATAATAAATCATGCTGATTACTTTTGAAATAGTAAGCGACGAATATGTTGGAAATAAAAATCTTACCGATTACTTTTAAAAAAGTAACCAATGAATGTGCTGAAAATAAAGTCTTGCCGATTACTTTTGAAATAGTAACCGACGAATATGTTGAAAATAAAAATCTTGCCGAATACTTTTGAAATAGTAACCGACGAATGTGCTAAAAATAAAAATCTTGCTGATTACCTTTGAAATAGTAACCGATGAACATGCTGAAAATAAAAATCTTCCCGATTACTTTTGAAAAAGTAACCGACAAATATGCTGAAAATAAAAATCTTGCCGATTACTTTTGAAATAGTCACCGACCAATATGCTGAAAATAAAAATCATGCCGATTACTTTTGAAATAGTAACCGACGAATGTGCTGAAAATAAATCATGCGGATTACTTTTGAAATAGTAAGCGATGAATATGTTGGAAATAAAAATCTTACCGATTACTTTTAAAAAAGTAACCAATGAATGTGCTGAAAATAAAGACTTGCCGATTACTTTTGAAATAGTAACCGACGAATATGTTGAAAATAAAAATCTTGCCGATTACTTTTGAAATAGTAACCGACGAATGTGCTGAAAATAAAGTCTTGCCGATTACTTTTAAAATAGTAACCGACAAATATGCTGAAAATAAAAATCTTGCCGATTACTTTTGAAATAGTAACCGACGTACATGCTGAAAATAAAAATCTTGCCGATTACTATTGAAATAGTAACCGACGAATGTGCTGAAAATAAAGTCTTGCCGATTACTTTTGAAATAGTAATCGACGAATGTGCTGAAAATATAGTCTT
The DNA here is from genome assembly GCA_958299785.1 of Medicago lupulina. Taxonomy (NCBI): domain Eukaryota; kingdom Viridiplantae; phylum Streptophyta; class Magnoliopsida; order Fabales; family Fabaceae; genus Medicago; species Medicago lupulina. Next base: position 37,932,198 of record OY283142.1, read on the forward strand.
GCCGATTAATTCTAAAATAGTAACAGACAAATATGCTAAAAATAAAAATCTTGCCGATTACTTTTGAAATAGTAACCGACGAATGTGCTGAAAATAAATTTTGCCGATTACCTTTGAAATAGGAACCGACGAATATGCTGAATATAAAAATTTTGCTGATTACTTTTGAAATAGTAACCGACGAATGTGCAGAAAATAGATCATGTCGATTACTTTTGAAATAGTAACCGACGAATGTGTTGAATATAAAGTCTTGCCGATTACTTTTGAAATAGTAACCGACAAATGTGCTGAAAATAAATCATGCCAATTACTATTGAAATAGTAACCGACAAATGTGCTGAACATAAAAGTCTTGCCGATTACTTTTGAAATAGTAACCGACGAATGTGCTGAAAATAAATCATGCCGATTAATTTCGAAATAGTAAGCGACGAATATGTTGAAAATAAAAATCTTACCGATTACTTTTAAAATAGTAACCAACGAATATACTGAAAATAAATCTTGCCGATTACTTTTGAAATAGTAACCGACGAATGTGCTGAAAATAAAGTCTTGCCAATAACTTTTGAAATAGTAACCGAATAATATGTGCTGAAAATAAATATTGTCGATTACTTTTGAAATAGTAACCGACGAATGTGCTGAAAATAAATCATGCTGATTACTTTTGAAATAGTAAGCGACGAATATGTTGAAAATAAAAATCTTGCCGAATACTTTTGAAATAGTAATCGAGGAATGTGCTAAAAATAAAAATCTTGCCGATTACTTTTGAAATAGTAACCGACGAATGTCCTGAAAATAAAGTCTTGCCGATTACTTTTAAAATAGTAACCGACAAATATGCTGAAAATAAAAATCTTGCCGATTACTTTTGAAATAGTAACCGACGTACATGCTGAAAATAAAAATCTTGCCGATTACTATTGAAATAGTAACCGACGAATGTGCTGAAAATAAAGTCTTGCCGATTACTTTTGAAATAGTAACCGACGAATATGTTGAAAATAAAAATCTTGTCGATTACTTTTAAAATAGTAACCGACAAATATGCTAAAAATAAAAATCTTGCCGATTACTTTTGAAATAGGAACCGATGAATATGTTGAAAATAAAAATCTTGTCGATTACTTTTAAAATAGTAACCGACAAATAAGCTGAAAATAAAAAATCTTGCTGATTACTTTTGAAATAGTAACCGACGAATGTGCAGAAAATAGATCATGCCGATTACTTTTGAAATAGTAACCGACGAACGTGTTGAAAATAAATCATGCCGATTACCTTTGAAAGAGTAACCGACGAATATGTTGAAAATAAAAATCTTACCGATTACTTTTGAAATAGTAACCAACGAATATGCTGAAAATAAAGTCTTGCCCATTACTTTTGAAATAGTAACCGACGAATATGTGCTGAAAATAAATCTTGCCGATTACTTTTGAAATAGTAACCGACGAATGTGCTGAAAATAAATCTTGCCGATTAGTTTTGAAATAGTAAGTGACGAATATGTTGAAAATAAAAATCTTACCGATTACTTTTGAAATAGTAACCAACGAATATGCTGAAAATAAAGTCTTGCCGATTACTTTTGAAATTGTAACCGATAAATATGTTGAAAATAAAAATCTTGTAGATTACTTTTAAAACAGTAACTGACAAATATGCTGAAAATAAAAATCGTGCCGATTACTTTTGAAATAGTCACCGACGAATATGCTGAAAATAAAAATCTTGCCGATTACTTTTAAAATAGTAACCGACGAATGTGCTGATAATAAATCATGCTGATTACTTTTGAAATAGTAAGCGACGAATATGTTGGAAATAAAAATCTTACCGATTACTTTTAAAAAAGTAACCAATGAATGTGCTGAAAATAAAGTCTTGCCGATTACTTTTGAAATAGTAACCGACGAATATGTTGAAAATAAAAATCTTGCCGAATACTTTTGAAATAGTAACCGACGAATGTGCTAAAAATAAAAATCTTGCTGATTACCTATGAAATAGTAACCGATGAACATGCTGAAAATAAAAATCTTCCCGATTACTTTTGAAAAAGTAACCGACAAATATGCTGAAAATAAAAATCTTGCCGATTACTTTTGAAATAGTCACCGACCAATATGCTGAAAATAAAAATCATGCCGATTACTTTTGAAATAGTAACCGACGAATGTGCTGAAAATAAATCATGCTGATTACTTTTGAAATAGTAAGCGATGAATATGTTGGAAATAAAAATCTTACCGATTACTTTTAAAAAAGTAACCAATGAATGTGCTGAAAATAAAGTCTTGCCGATTACTTTTGAAATAGTAACCGACGAATGTGCTGAAAATAAAGTCTTGCCGATTACTTTTAAAATAGTAACCGACAAATATGCTGAAAATAAAAATCTTGCCGATTACTTTTGAAATAGTAACCGACGTACATGCTGAAAATAAAAATCTTGCCGATTACTATTGAAATAGTAACCGACGAATGTGCTGAAAATAAAGTCTTGCCGATTACTTTTGAAATAGTAACCGACGAATGTGCTGAAAATATAGTCTTGCCGATTAATTCTAAAATAGTAACAGACAAATATGCTAAAAATAAAAATCTTGCCGATTACTTTTGAAATAGTAACCGACGAATGTGCTGAAAATAAATTTTGCCGATTACCTTTGAAATAGGAACCGACGAATATGCTGAATATAAAAATTTTGCTGATTACTTTTGAAATAGTAACCGACGAATGTGCTGAAAATAGATCATGTCGATTACTTTTGAAATAGTAACCGACGAATGTGTTGAATATAAAGTCTTGCCGATTACTTTTGAAATAGTAACCGACAAATGTGCTGAAAATAAATCATGCCAATTACTATTGAAATAGTAACCGACAAATGTGCTGAACATAAAAGTCTTGCCGATTACTTTTGAAATAGTAACCGACGAATGTGCTGAAAATAAATCATGCCGTTTAATTTCGAAATAGTAAGCGACGAATATGTTGAAAATAAAAATCTTACCGATTACTTTTAAAATAGTAACCAACGAATGTACTGAAAATAAATCTTGCCGATTACTTTTGAAACAGTAACCGACGAATGTGCTGAAAATAAAGTCTTGCCAATAACTTTTGAAATAGTAACCGAATAATATGTGCTGAAAATAAATATTGTCGATTACTTTTGAAATAGTAACCGACGAATGTGCTGAAAATAAATCATGCTGATTACTTTTGAAATAGTAAGCGACGAATATGTTGAAAATAAAAATCTTGCCGAATACTTTTGAAATAGTAACCGAGGAATGTGCTAAAAATAAAAATCTTGCCGATTACTTTTGAAATAGTAACCGACGAATGTCCTGAAAATAAAGTCTTGCCGATTACTTTTAAAATAGTAACCGACAAATATGCTGAAAATAAAAATCTTGCCGATTACTTTTGAAATAGTAACCGACGTACATGCTGAAAATAAAAATCTTGCCGATTACTATTGAAATAGTAACCGACGAATGTGCTGAAAATAAAGTCTTGCCGATTACTTTTGAAATAGTAACCGACGAATATGTTGAAAATAAAAATCTTGTCGATTACTTTTAAAATAGTAACCGACAAATATGCTAAAAATAAAAATCTTGCCGATTACTTTTGAAATAGGAACCGATGAATATGTTGAAAATAAAAATCTTGTCGATTACTTTTAAAATAGTAACCGACAAATAAGCTGAAAATAAAAAATCTTGCTGATTACTTTTGAAATAGTAACCGACGAATGTGCAGAAAATAGATCATGCCGATTACTTTTGAAATAGTAACCGACGAACGTGTTGAAAATAAATCATGCCGATTACCTTTGAAAGAGTAACCGACGAATATGTTGAAAATAAAAATCTTACCGATTACTTTTGAAATAGTAACCAACGAATATGCTGAAAATAAAGTCTTGCCCATTACTTTTGAAATAGTAACCGACGAATATGTGCTGAAAATAAATCTTGCCGATTACTTTTGAAATAGTAACCGACGAATGTGCTGAAAATAAATCATGCCGATTAGTTTTGAAATAGTAAGTGACGAATATGTTGAAAATAAAAATCTTACCGATTACTTTTGAAATAGTAACCAACGAATATGCTGAAAATAAAGTCTTGCCGATTACTTTTGAAATTGTAACCGATAAATATGTTGAAAATAAAAATCTTGTAGATTACTTTTAAAACAGTAACTGACAAATATGCTGAAAATAAAAATCGTGCCGATTACTTTTGAAATAGTCACCGACGAATATGCTGAAAATAAAAATCTTGCCGATTACTTTTAAAATAGTAACCGACGAATGTGCTGATAATAAATCATGCTGATTACTTTTGAAATAGTAAGCGACGAATATGTTGGAAATAAAAATCTTACCGATTACTTTTAAAAAAGTAACCAATGAATGTGCTGAAAATAAAGTCTTGCCGATTACTTTTGAAATAGTAACCGACGAATATGTTGAAAATAAAAATCTTGCCGAATACTTTTGAAATAGTAACCGACGAATGTGCTAAAAATAAAAATCTTGCTGATTACCTTTGAAATAGTAACCGATGAACATGCTGAAAATAAAAATCTTCCCGATTACTTTTGAAAAAGTAACCGACAAATATGCTGAAAATAAAAATCTTGCCGATTACTTTTGAAATAGTCACCGACCAATATGCTGAAAATAAAAATCATGCCGATTACTTTTGAAATAGTAACCGACGAATGTGCTGAAAATAAATCATGCTGATTACTTTTGAAATAGTAAGCGATGAATATGTTGGAAATAAAAATCTTACCGATTACTTTTAAAAAAGTAACCAATGAATGTGCTGAAAATAAAGTCTTGCCGATTACTTTTGAAATAGTAACCGACGAATATGTTGAAAATAAAAATCTTGCCGAATACTTTTGAAATAGTAACCGACGAATGTGCTAAAAATAAAAATCTTGCTGATTACCTTTGAAATAGTAACCGATGTACATGCTGAAAATAAAAATCTTGCCGATTACTATTGAAATAGTAACCGACGAATGTGCTGAAAATAAAGTCTTGCCGATTACTTTTGAAATAGTAACCGACGAATGTGCTGAAAATATAGTCTTGCCGATTAATTCTAAAATAGTAACAGACAAATATGCTAAAAATAAAAATCTTGCCGATTACTTTTGAAATAGTAACCGACGAATGTGCTGAAAATAAATCTTGCCGATTACCTTTGAAATAGGAACCGACGAATATGCTGAATATAAAAATTTTGCTGATTACTTTTGAAATAGTAACCGACGAATGTGCAGAAAATAGATCATGTCGATTACTTTTGAAATAGTAACCGACGAATGTGTTGAATATAAAGTCTTGCCGATTACTTTTGAAATAGTAACCGACAAATGTGCTGAAAATAAATCATGCCAATTACTATTGAAATAGTAACCGACAAATGTGCTGAACATAAAAGTCTTGCCGATTACTTTTGAAATAGTAACCGACGAATGTGCTGAAAATAAATCATGCCGATTAATTTCGAAATAGTAAGCGACGAATATGTTGAAAATAAAAATCTTACCGATTACTTTTAAAATAGTAACCAACGAATGTACTGAAAATAAATCTTGCCGATTACTTTTGAAATAGTAACCGACGAATGTGCTGAAAATAAAGTCTTGCCAATAACTTTTGAAATAGTAACCGAATAATATGTGCTGAAAATAAATATTGTCGATTACTTTTGAAATAGTAACCGACGAATGTGCTGAAAATAAATCATGCTGATTACTTTTGAAATAGTAAGCGACGAATATGTTGAAAATAAAAATCTTGCCGAATACTTTTGAAATAGTAACCGAGGAATGTGCTAAAAATAAAAATCTTGCCGATTACTTTTGAAATAGTAACCGACGAATGTCCTGAAAATAAAGTCTTGCCGATTACTTTTAAAATAGTAACCGACAAATATGCTGAAAATAAAAATCTTGCCGATTACTTTTGAAATAGAAACCGACGTACATGCTGAAAATAAAAATCTTGCCGATTACTATTGAAATAGTAACCGACGAATGTGCTGAAAATAAAGTCTTGCCGATTACTTTTGAAATAGTAACCGACGAATATGTTGAAAATAAAAATCTTGTCGATTACTTTTAAAATAGTAACCGACAAATATGCTAAAAATAAAAATCATGCCGATTACTTTTAAAATAGTAACCGAGAAATAAGCTGAAAATAAAAAATCTTGCTGATTACTTTTGAAATAGTAACCGACGAATGTGCAGAAAATAGATCATGCCGATTACTTTTGAAATAGTAACCGACGAACGTGTTGAAAATAAATCATGCCGATTACCTTTGAAAGAGTAACCGACGAATATGTTGAAAATAAAAATCTTACCGATTACTTTTGAAATAGTAACCAACGAATATGCTGAAAATAAAGTCTTGCCCATTACTTTTGAAATAGTAACCGACGAATATGTGCTGAAAATAAATCTTGCCGATTACTTTTGAAATAGTAACCGACGAATGTGCTGAAAATAAATCATGCCGATTAGTTTTGAAATAGTAAGTGACGAATATGTTGAAAATAAAAATCTTACCGATTACTTTTGAAATAGTAACCAACGAATATGCTGAAAATAAAGTCTTGCCGATTACTTTTGAAATTGTAACCGATAAATATGTTGAAAATAAAAATCTTGTAGATTACTTTTAAAACAGTAACTGACAAATATGCTGAAAATAAAAATCGTGCCGATTACTTTTGAAATAGTCACCGACGAATATGCTGAAAATAAAAATCTTGCCGATTACTTTTAAAATAGTAACCGACGAATGTGCTGATAATAAATCATGCTGATTACTTTTGAAATAGTAAGCGACGAATATGTTGGAAATAAAAATCTTACCGATTACTTTTAAAAAAGTAACCAATGAATGTGCTGAAAATAAAGTCTTGCCGATTACTTTTGAAATAGTAACCGACGAATATGTTGAAAATAAAAATCTTGCCGAATACTTTTGAAATAGTAACCGACGAATGTGCTAAAAATAAAAATCTTGCTGATTACCTTTGAAATAGTAACCGATGAACATGCTGAAAATAAAAATCTTCCCGATTACTTTTGAAAAAGTAACCGACAAATATGCTGAAAATAAAAATCTTGCCGATTACTTTTGAAATAGTCACCGACCAATATGCTGAAAATAAAAATCATGCCGATTACTTTTGAAATAGTAACCGACGAATGTGCTGAAAATAAATCATGCTGATTACTTTTGAAATAGTAAGCGATGAATATGTTGGAAATAAAAATCTTACCGATTACTTTTAAAAAAGTAACCAATGAATGTGCTGAAAATAAAGTCTTGCCGATTACTTTTAAAATAGTAACCGACGAATATGTTGAAAATAAAAATCTTGCCGAATACTTTTGAAATAGTAACCGACGAATGTGCTAAAAATAAAAATCTTGCTGATTACCTTTGAAATAGTAACCGATGTACATGCTGAAAATAAAAATCTTGCCGATTACTATTGAAATAGTAACCGACGAATGTGCTGAAAATAAAGTCTTGCCGATTACTTTTGAAATAGTAACCGACGAATGTGCTGAAAATATAGTCTTGCCGATTAATTCTAAAATAGTAACAGACAAATATGCTAAAAATAAAAATCTTGCCGATTACTTTTGAAATAGTAACCGACGAATGTGCTGAAAATAAATCTTGCCGATTACCTTTGAAATAGGAACCGACGAATATGCTGAATATAAAAATTTTGCTGATTACTTTTGAAATAGTAACCGACGAATGTGCAGAAAATAGATCATCTCGATTACTTTTGAAATAGTAACCGACGAATGTGTTGAATATAAAGTCTTGCCGATTACTTTTGAAATAGTAACCGACAAATGTGCTGAAAATAAATCATGCCAATTACTATTGAAATAGTAACCGACAAATGTGCTGAACATAAAAGTCTTGCCGATTACTTTTGAAATAGTAACCGACGAATGTGCTGAAAATAAATCATGCCGATTAATTTCGAAATAGTAAGCGACGAATATGTTGAAAATAAAAATCTTACCGATTACTTTTAAAATAGTAACCAACGAATGTACTGAAAATAAATCTTGCCGATTACTTTTGAAATAGTAACCGACGAATGTGCTGAAAATAAAGTCTTGCCAATAACTTTTGAAATAGTAACCGAATAATATGTGCTGAAAATAAATATTGTCGATTACTTTTGAAATAGTAACCGACGAATGTGCTGAAAATAAATCATGCTGATTACTTTTGAAATAGTAAGCGACGAATATGTTGAAAATAAAAATCTTGCCGAATAATTTTGAAATAGTAACCGAGGAATGTGCTAAAAATAAAAATCTTGCCGATTACTTTTGAAATAGTAACCGACGAATGTCCTGAAAATAAAGTCTTGCCGATTACTTTTAAAATAGTAACCGACAAATATGCTGAAAATAAAAATCTTGCCGATTACTTTTGAAATAGTAACCGACGTACATGCTGAAAATAAAAATCTTGCCGATTACTATTGAAATAGTAACCGACGAATGTGCTGAAAATAAAGTCTTGCCGATTACTTTTGAAATAGTAACCGACGAATATGTTGAAAATAAAAATCTTGTCGATTACTTTTAAAATAGTAACCGACAAATATGCTAAAAATAAAAATCTTACCGATTACTTTTGAAATAGGAACCGATGAATATGTTGAAAATAAAAATCTTGTCGATTACTTTTAAAATAGTAACCGACAAATAAGCTGAAAATAAAAAATCTTGCTGATTACTTTTGAAATAGTAACCGACGAATGTGCAGAAAATAGATCATGCCCATTACTTTTGAAATAGTAACCGACGAACGTGTTGAAAATAAATCATGCCGATTACCTTTGAAAGAGTAACCGACGAATATGTTGAAAATAAAAATCTTACCGATTACTTTTGAAGTAGTAACCAACGAATATGCTGAAAATAAAGTCTTGCCCATTACTTTTGAAATAGTAACCGACGAATATGTGCTGAAAATAAATCTTGCCGATTACTTTTGAAATAGTAACCGACGAATGTGCTGAAAATAAATCATGCCGATTAGTTTTGAAATAGTAAGTGACGAATATGTTGAAAATAAAAATCTTACCGATTACTTTTGAAATAGTAACCAACGAATATGCTGAAAATAAAGTCTTGCCGATTACTTTTGAAATTGTAACCGATAAATATGTTGAAAATAAAAATCTTGTAGATTACTTTTAAAACAGTAACTGACAAATATGCTGAAAATAAAAATCGTGCCGATTACTTTTGAAATAGTCACCGACGAATATGCTGAAAATAAAAATCTTGCCGATTACTTTTAAAATAGTAACCGACGAATGTGCTGATAATAAATCATGCTGATTACTTTTGAAATAGTAAGCGACGAATATGTTGGAAATAAAAATCTTACCGATTACTTTTAAAAAAGTAACCAATGAATGTGCTGAAAATAAAGTCTTGCCGATTACTTTTGAAATAGTAACCGACGAATATGTTGAAAATAAAAATCTTGCCGAATACTTTTGAAATAGTAACCGACGAATGTGCTAAAAATAAAAATCTTGCTGATTACCTTTGAAATAGTAACCGATGAACATGCTGAAAATAAAAATCTTCCCGATTACTTTTGAAAAAGTAACCGACAAATATGCTGAAAATAAAAATCTTGCCGATTACTTTTGAAATAGTCACCGACCAATATGCTGAAAATAAAAATCATGCCGATTACTTTTGAAATAGTAACCGACGAATGTGCTGAAAATAAATCATGCTGATTACTTTTGAAATAGTAAGCGATGAATATGTTGGAAATAAAAATCTTACCGATTACTTTTAAAAAAGTAACCAATGAATGTGCTGAAAATAAATCATGCTGATTACTTTTGAAATAGTAAGCGACGAATATGTTGAAAATAAAAATCTTGCCGAATACTTTTGAAATAGTAACCGAGGAATGTGCTAAAAATAAAAATCTTGCCGATTACTTTTGAAATAGTAATCGACGAATGTGCTGATAATAAATCATGCTGATTACTTTTGAAATAGTAAGCGACGAATATGTTGGAAATAAAAATCTTACCGATTACTTTTAAAAAAGTAACCAATAAACGTGTTGAAAATAAATCATGCCGATTACCTTTGAAAGAGTAACCGACGAATATGTTGAAAATAAAAATCTTGCCGATTACTTTTGAAATAGTAACCGACGAATATGTGCTGAAAATAAATCTTGCCGATTACTTTTGAAATAGTAACCGACGAATGTGCTGAAAATAAATCATGCCGATTACTTTTGAAATAGTAAGTGACGAATATGTTGAAAATAAAAATCTTACCGATTACTTTTGAAATAGTAACCGATGAATATGTTGAAAATAAAAATCTTGTAGATTACTTTTAAAACAGTAACCGACAAATATGTTGAAAATAAAAATCTTGCCGAATACTTTTGAAATAGTAACCGAGGAATGTGCTAAAAATAAAAATCTTGCCGATTACTTTTGAAATAGTAACCGACGAATGTGCTGAAAATAAATCATGCTGATTACTTTTGAAATAGTAAGCGACGAATATGTTGAAAATAAAAATCTTGCCGAATACTTTTGAAATAGTAACCGACGAATGTGCTAAAGATAAAAATATTGCCGATTACCTTTGAAATAGTAACCGATGAACATGCTGAAAATAAAAATCTTCCCGATTACTTTTGAAAAAGTAACCGACAAATATGCTGAAAATAAAAATCTTGCCGATTACTTTTGAAATAGTCACCGACCAATATGCTGAAAATAAAAATCATGCCGATTACTTTTGAAATAGTAACCGACGAATGTGCTGAAAATAAATCATGCTGATTACTTTTGAAATAGTAAGCGATGAATATGTTGGAAAAAAAATCTTACCGATTACTTTTAAAAAAGTAACCAATGAATGTGCTGAAAATAAAGTCTTGCCGATTACTTTTGAAATAGTAACCGACGAATATGTTGAAAATAAAAATCTTGCCGATTACTTTTGAAATAGTAACCGACGAATGTGCTGAAAATAAAGTCTTGCCGATTACTTTTAAAATAGTAACCGACAAATATGCTGAAAATAAAAATCTTGCCGATTACTTTTGAAATAGTAACCGACGTACATGCTGAAAATAAAAATCTTGCCGATTACTATTGAAATAGTAACCGACGAATGTGCTGAAAATAAAGTCTTGCCGATTACTTTTGAAATAGTAACCGACGAATGTGCTGAAAATATAGTCTTGCCGATTAATTCTAAAATAGTAACAGACAAATATGCTAAAAATAAAAATCTTGCCGATTACTTTTGAAATAGTAACCGACGAATGTGCTGAAAATAAATCTTGCCGATTACCTTTGAAATAGGAACCGACGAATATGCTGAATATAAAAATTTTGCTGATTACTTTTGAAATAGTAACCGACGAATGTGCAGAAAATAGATCATGTCGATTACTTTTGAAATAGTAACCGACAAATGTGTTGAATATAAAGTCTTGCCGATTACTTTTGAAATAGTAACCAACAAATGTGCTGAAAATAAATCATGCCAATTACTATTGAAATAGTAACCGACAAATGTGCTGAACATAAAAGTCTTGCCGATTACATTTGAAATAGTAACCGATGAATGTGCTGAAAATAAGTCATGCCGATTAATTTCGAAATAGTAAGCGACGAATATGTTGAAAATAAAAATCTTACCGATTACTTTTAAAATAGTAACCAACGAATGTACTGAAAATAAATCTTGCCGATTACTTTTGAAATAGTAACCGACGAATGTGCTGAAAATAAATCATGCCGATTACTTTGGAAATAGTAAGTGACGAATATGTTGAAAATAAAAATCTTACCGATTACTTTTGAAATAGTAACCAACGAATGTGCTGAAAATAAAGTCTTGCCAATAACTTTTGAAATAGTAACCGAATAATATGTGCTGAAAATAAATATTGTCGATTAGTTTTGAAATAGTAACCGACGAATGTGCTGAAAATAAATCATGCTGATTACTTTTGAAATAGTAAGCGACGAATATGTTGAAAATAAAAATCTTGCCGAATACTTTTGAAATAGTAACCGAGGAATGTGCTAAAAATAAAAATCTTGCCGATTACTTTTGAAATAGTAATCGACGAATGTGCTGATAATAAATCATGCTGATTACTTTTGAAATAGTAAGCGACGAATATGTTGGAAATAAAAATCTTACCGATTACTTTTAAAAAAGTAACCAATGAATGTGCTGAAAATAAAGTCTTGCCGATTACTTTTGAAATAGTAGCCGACGAATATGTTGAAAATAAAAATCTTGCCGAATACTTTTGAAATAGTAACCGACGAATGTGCTAAAAATAAAAATCTTGCCGATTACCTTTGAAATAGTAACCGATGAACATGCTGAAAATAAAAATCTTCCCGATTACTTTTGAAAAAGTAACCGACAAATATGCTGAAAATAAAAATCTTGCCGATTACTTTTGAAATAGTCACCGACCAATATGCTGAAAATAAAAATCATGCCGATTACTTTTGAAATAGTAACCGACGAATGTGCTGAAATTAAATCATGCTGATTACTTTTGAAATAGTAACCGACGAATATGTTGAAAATAAAAATCTTGCCGATTACTTTTGAAATAGTAACCGACGAATGTGCTGAAAATAAAGTCTTGCCGATTACTTTTAAAATAGTTACCGACAAATATGCTGAAAATAAAAATCTTGCCGATTACTTTTGAAATAGTAACCGACGTACATGCTGAAAATAAAAATCTTGCCGATTACTATTGAAATAGTAACCGACGAATGTGCTGAAAATAAAGTCTTGCCGATTACTTTTGAAATAGTAACCGACGAATGTGCTGAAAATATAGTCTTGCCGATTAATTCTAAAATTGTAACAGACAAATATGCTAAAAATAAAAATCTTGCCGATTACTTTTGAAATAGTAACCGACGAATGTGCTGAAAATAAATCTTGCCGATTACCTTTGAAATAGGAACCGACGAATATGCTGAATATAAAAATTTTGCTGATTACTTTTGAAATAGTAACCGACGAATGTGCAGAAAATAGATCATGTCGATTACTTTTGAAATAGTAACCGACGAATGTGTTGAATATAAAGTCTTGCCGATTACTTTTGAAATAGTAACCGACAAATGTGCTGAAAATAAATCATGCCAATTACTATTGAAATAGTAACCGACGAATGTGCTGAAAATAAAGTCTTGCCGATTACTTTTGAAATAGTAACTGACGAATATGTTGAAAATAAAAATCTTGTCGATTACTTTTAAAATAGTAACCGACAAATATGCTAAAAATAAAAATCTTGCCGATTACTTTTGAAATAGGAACCGATGAATATGTTGAAAATAAAAATCTTGTCGATTACTTTTAAAATAGTAACCGACAAATAAGCTGAAAATAAAAAATCTTGCCGATTACTTTTGAAATAGTAACCGACGAATGTGCAGAAAATAGATCATGCCGATTACTTTTGAAATAGTAACCGACAAACGTGTTGAAAATAAATCATGCCGATTACCTTTGAAAGAGTAACCGACGAATATGTTGAAAATAAAAATCTTACCGATTACTTTTGAAATAGTAACCAACGAATGTGCTGAAAATAAAGTCTTGCCAATAACTTTTGAAATAGTAACCGAATAATATGTGCTGAAAATAAATATTGTCGATTAGTTTTGAAATAGTAACCGACGAATGTGCTGAAAATAAATCATGTTGATTACTTTTGAAATAGTAAGCGACGAATATGTTGAAAATAAAAATCTTGCCGAATACTTTTGAAATAGTAACCGAGGAATGTGCTAAAAATAAAAATCTTGCCGATTACCTTTGAAATAGTAACCGATGAACATGCTGAAAATAAAAATCTTCCCGATTACTTTTGAAAAAGTAACCGACAAATATGCTGAAAATAAAAATCTTGCCGATTACTTTTGAAATAGTCACCGACCAATATCATGAAAATAAAAATCATGCCGATTACTTTTGAAATAGTAACCGACGAATGTGCTGAAAATAAATCATGCTGATAACTTTTGAAATAGTAAGCGATGAATATGTTGGAAATAAAAATCTTACCGATTACTTTTAAAAAAGAAACCAATGAATGTGCTGAAAATAAAGTCTTGCCGATTACTTTTGAAATAGTAACCGACGAATATGTTGAAAATAAAAATCATGCCGATTACTTTTGAAATAGTAAGCGACGAATGTGCTGAAAATAAAGTCTTGCCGATTACTTTTAAAATAGTAACCGACAAATATGCTGAAAATAAAAATCTTGCCGATTACTTTTGAAATAGTAACCGACGTACATGCTGAAAATAAAAATCTTGCCGATTACTATTGAAATAGTAACCGACGAATGTGCTGAAAATAAAGTCTTGCCGATTACTTTTGAAATAGTAACCGACGAATGTGCTGAAAATATAGTCTAGCCGATTAATTCTAAAATAGTAACAGACAAATATGCTAAAAATAAAAATCTTGCCGATTACTTTTGAAATAGTAACCGACGAATGTGCTGAAAATAAATCTTGCCGATTACCTTTGAAATAGTAACCGACGAATATGCTGAATATAAAATTTTTGCTGATTACTTTTGAAATAGTAACCGACGAATGTGCAGAAAATAGATCATGTCGATTACTTTTGAAATAGTAACCGACGAATGTGTTGAATATAAAGTCTTGCCGATTACTTTTGAAATAGTAACCGACAAATGTGCTGAAAATAAATCATGCCAATTACTATTGAAATAGTAACCGACAAATGTGCTGAAAATAAAAATCTTGCCGATTAGTTTTGAAATAGTAACCGAAGAATTGCTGAAAATAAAAATCTTGTCGATTACTTTTAAAATAGTAACCGACAAATATGCTAAAAATAAAAATCTTGCCGATTACTTTTGAAATAGGAACCGACGAATATGTTGAAAATAAAAATCTTGTCGATTACTTTTGAAATACTAACCGACGAATATGCTGAAAATAAAAATCTTGCCGATTACTTTTGAAATAGTAACCGACGAATGTGCTGAAAATAAAGTCTTGCCGATTACTTTTGAAATAGTAACCGAATAATATGTGCTGAAAATAAATATTGTCGATTAGTTTTGAAATAGTAACCGACGAATGTGCTGAAAATAAATCATGTTGATTACTTTTGAAATAGTAAGCGACGAATATGTTGAAAATAAAAATCTTGCCGAATACTTTTGAAATAGTAACCGAGGAATGTGCTAAAAATAAAAATCTTGCCGATTACCTTTGAAATAGTAACCGATGAACATGCTGAAAATAAAAATCTTCCCGATTACTTTTGAAAAAGTAACCGACAAATATGCTGAAAATAAAAATCTTGCCGATTACTTTTGAAATAGTCACCGACCAATATCATGAAAATAAAAATCATGCCGATTACTTTTGAAATAGTAACCGACGAATGTGCTGAAAATAAATCATGCTGATAACTTTTGAAATAGTAAGCGATGAATATGTTGGAAATAAAAATCTTACCGATTACTTTTAAAAAAGAAACCAATGAATGTGCTGAAAATAAAGTCTTGCCGATTACTTTTGAAATAGTAACCGACGAATATGTTGAAAATAAAAATCATGCCGATTACTTTTGAAATAGTAAGCGACGAATGTGCTGAAAATAAAGTCTTGCCGATTACTTTTAAAATAGTAACCGACAAATATGCTGAAAATAAAAATCTTGCCGATTACTTTTGAAATAGTAACCGACGTACATGCTGAAAATAAAAATCTTGCCGATTACTATTGAAATAGTAACCGACGAATGTGCTGAAAATAAAGTCTTGCCGATTACTTTTGAAATAGTAACCGACGAATGTGCTGAAAATATAGTCTAGCCGATTAATTCTAAAATAGTAACAGACAAATATGCTAAAAATAAAAATCTTGCCGATTACTTTTGAAATAGTAACCGACGAATGTGCTGAAAATAAATCTTGCCGATTACCTTTGAAATAGTAACCGACGAATATGCTGAATATAAAATTTTTGCTGATTACTTTTGAAATAGTAACCGACGAATGTGCAGAAAATAGATCATGTCGATTACTTTTGAAATAGTAACCGACGAATGTGTTGAATATAAAGTCTTGCCGATTACTTTTGAAATAGTAACCGACAAATGTGCTGAAAATAAATCATGCCAATTACTATTGAAATAGTAACCGACAAATGTGCTGAAAATAAAAATCTTGCCGATTAGTTTTGAAATAGTAACCGAAGAATTGCTGAAAATAAAAATCTTGTCGATTACTTTTAAAATAGTAACCGACAAATATGCTAAAAATAAAAATCTTGCCGATTACTTTTGAAATAGGAACCGACGAATATGTTGAAAATAAAAATCTTGTCGATTACTTTTGAAATACTAACCGACGAATATGCTGAAAATAAAAATCTTGCCGATTACTTTTGAAATAGTAACCGACGAATGTGCTGAAAATAAAGTCTTGCCGATTACTTTTGAAATAGTAACCGACGAATATGTTGAAAATAAAAATCTTGTCGATTACTTTTAAAATAGTAACCGACAAATATGCTAAAAATAAAAATCTTGCCGATTACTTTTGAAATAGGAACCGATGAATATGTTGAAAATAAAAATCTTGTCGATTACTTTTAAAATAGTAACCGACAAATAAGCTGAAAATAAAAAATCTTGCCGATTACTTTTGAAATAGTAACCGACGAATGTGCAGAAAATAGATCATGCCGATTACTTTTGAAATAGTAACCGACAAACGTGTTGAAAATAAATCATGCCGATTACCTTTGAAAGAGTAACCGACGAATATGTTGAAAATAAAAATCTTACCGATTACTTTTGAAATAGTAACCGACGTACATGCTGAAAATAAAAATCTTGCCGATTACTATTGAAATAGTAACCGACGAATGTGCTGAAAATAAAGTCTTGCCGATTACTTTTGAAATAGTAACCGACGAATGTGCTGAAAATATAGTCTAGCCGATTAATTCTAAAATAGTAGCAGACAAATATGCTAAAAATAAAAATCTTGCCGATTACTTTTGAAATAGTAACCGACGAATGTGCTGAAAATAAATCTTGCCGATTACCTTTGAAATAGTAACCGACGAATATGCTGAATATAAAATTTTTGCTGATTACTTTTGAAATAGTAACCGACGAATGTGCAGAAAATAGATCATGTCGATTACTTTTGAAATAGTAACCGACGAATGTGCTGAAAATAAAGTCTTGCCGATTACTTTTGAAATAGTAACCGACGAATATGTTGAAAATAAAAATCTTGTCGATTACTTTTAAAATAGTAACCGACAAATATGCTAAAAATAAAAATCTTGCCGATTACTTTTGAAATAGGAACCGATGAATATGTTGAAAATAAAAATCTTGTCGATTACTTTTAAAATAGTAACCGACAAATAAGCTGAAAATAAAAAATCTTGCCGATTACTTTTGAAATAGTAACCGACGAATGTGCAGAAAATAGATCATGCCGATTACTTTTGAAATAGTAACCGACAAACGTGTTGAAAATAAATCATGCCGATTACCTTTGAAAGAGTAACCGACGAATATGTTGAAAATAAAAATCTTACCGATTACTTTTGAAATAGTAACCGACGTACATGCTGAAAATAAAAATCTTGCCGATTACTATTGAAATAGTAACCGACGAATGTGCTGAAAATAAATCTTGCCGATTACCTTTGAAATAGTAACCGACGAATATGCTGAATATAAAATTTTTGCTGATTACTTTTGAAATAGTAACCGACGAATGTGCAGAAAATAGATCATGTCGATTACTTTTGAAATAGTAACCGACGAATGTGTTGAATATAAAGTCTTGCCGATTACTTTTGAAATAGTAACCGACAAATGTGCTGAAAATAAATCATGCCAATTACTATTGAAATAGTAACCGACAAATGTGCTGAAAATAAAAATCTTGCCGATTAGTTTTGAAATAGTAACCGACGAATGTGCTGAAAATAAAAATCTTGTCGATTACTTTTAAAATAGTAACCGACAAATATGCTAAAAATAAAAATCTTGCCGATTACTTTTGAAATAGGAACCGACGAATATGTTGAAAATAAAAATCTTGTCGATTACTTTTGAAATACTAACCGACGAATATGCTGAAAATAAAAATCTTGCCGATTACTTTTGAAATAGTAACCGACGAATGTGCTGAAAATAAAGTCTTGCCGATTACTTTTGAAATAGTAACCGACGAATATGTTGAAAATAAAAATCTTGTCGATTACTTTTAAAATAGTAACCGACAAATATGCTAAAAATAAAAATCTTGCCGATTACTTTTGAAATAGGAACCGATGAATATGTTGAAAATAAAAATCTTGTCGATTACTTTTAAAATAGTAACCGACAAATAAGCTGAAAATAAAAAATCTTGCCGATTACTTTTGAAATAGTAACCGACGAATGTGCAGAAAATAGATCATGCCGATTACTTTTGAAATAGTAACCGACAAACGTGTTGAAAATAAATCATGCCGATTACCTTTGAAAGAGTAACCGACGAATATGTTGAAAATAAAAATCTTACCGATTACTTTTGAAATAGTAACCAACGAATATGCTGAAAATAAAGTCTTGCCCATTACTTTTGAAATAGTAACCGACGAATATGTGCTGAAAATAAATCTTGCCGATTACTTTTGAAATAGTAACCGACGAATGTGCTGAAAATAAATCATGCCGATTAATTTTGAAATAGTAAGCGACGAATATGTTGAAAATAAAAATCTTACCGATTACTTTTAAAATAGTAACCAACGAATGTACTGAAAATAAATCTTGCCGATTACTTTTGAAATAGTAACCGACGAATGTGCTGAAAATAAATCATGCCGATTACTTTGGAAATAGTAAGTGACGAATATGTTGAAAATAAAAATCTTACCGATTACTTTTGAAATAGTAACCAACGAATGTGCTGAAAATAAAGTCTTGCCAATAACTTTTGAAATAGTAACCGAATAATATGTGCTGAAAATAAATATTGTCGATTAGTTTTGAAATAGTAACCGACGAATGTGCTGAAAATAAATCATGCTGATTACTTTTGAAATAGTAAGCGACGAATATGTTGAAAATAAAAATCTTGCCGAATACTTTTGAAATAGTAACCGAGGAATGTGCTAAAAATAAAAATCTTGCCGATTACCTTTGAAATAGTAACCGATGAACATGCTGAAAATAAAAATCTTCCCGATTACTTTTGAAAAAGTAACCGACCAATATGCTGAAAATAAAAATCTTGCCGATTACTTTTGAAATAGTCACCGACCAATATGCTGAAAATAAAAATCATGCCGATTACTTTTGAAATAGTAACCGACGAATGTGCTGAAAATAAATCATGCTGATAACTTTTGAAATAGTAAGCGATGAATATGTTGGAAATAAAAATCTTACCGATTACTTTTAAAAAAGTAACCAATGAATGTGCTGAAAATAAAGTCTTGCCGATTACTTTTGAAATAGTAACCGACGAATATGTTGAAAATAAAAATCATGCCGATTACTTTTGAAATAGTAACCGACGAATGTGCTGAAAATAAAGTCTTGCCGATTACTTTTAAAATAGTAACCGACAAATATGCTGAAAATAAAAATCTTGCCTATTACTTTTGAAATAGTAACCGACGTACATGCTGAAAATAAAAATCTTGCCGATTACTATTGAAATAGTAACCGACGAATGTGCTGAAAATAAAGTCTTGCCGATTACTTTTGAAATAGTAACCGACGAATGTGCTGAAAATATAGTCTAGCCGATTAATTCTAAAATAGTAACAGACAAATATGCTAAAAATAAAAATCTTGCCGATTACTTTTGAAATAGTAACCGACGAATGTGCTGAAAATAAATCTTGTCGATTACCTTTGAAATAGTAACCGACGAATATGCTGAATATAAAATTTTTGCTGATTACTTTTGAAATAGTAACCGACGAATGTGCAGAAAATAGATCATGTCGATTACTTTTGAAATAGTAACCGACGAATGTGTTGAATATAAAGTCTTGCCGATTACTTTTGAAATAGTAACCGACAAATGTGCTGAAAATAAATCATGCCAATTACTATTGAAATAGTAACCGACAAATGTGCTGAAAATAAAAATCTTGCCGATTAGTTTTGAAATAGTAACCGACGAATGTGCTGAAAATAAAGTCTTGCCGATTACTTTTGAAATAGTAACCGACGAATATGTTGAAAATAAAAATCTTGTCGATTACTTTTAAAATAGTAACCGACAAATATGCTAAAAATAAAAATCTTGCCGATTACTTTTGAAATAGGAACCGACGAATATGTTGAAAATAAAAATCTTGTCGATTACTTTTGAAATACTAACCGACGAATATGCTGAAAATAAAAATCTTGCCGATTACTTTTGAAATAGTAACCGACGAATGTGCTGAAAATAAAGTCTTGCCGATTACTTTTGAAATAGTAACCGACGAATATGTTGAAAATAAAAATCTTGTCGATTACTTTTAAAATAGTAACCGACAAATATGCTAAAAATAAAAATCTTGCCGATTACTTTTGAAATAGGAACCGATGAATATGTTGAAAATAAAAATCTTGTCGATTACTTTTAAAATAGTAACCGACAAATATGCTAAAAATAAAAATCTTGCCGATTACTTTTGAAATAGGAACCGATGAATATGTTGAAAATAAAAATCTTGTCGATTACTTTTAAAATAGTAACCGACAAATATGCTAAAAATAAAAATCTTGCCGATTACTTTTGAAATAGGAACCGATGAATATGTTGAAAATAAAAATCTTGTCGATTACTTTTAAAATAGTAACCGACAAATAAGCTGAAAATAAAAAATCTTGCCGATTACTTTTGAAATAGTAACCGACGAATGTGCAGAAAATAGATCATGCCGATTACTTTTGAAATAGTAACCGACAAACGTGTTGAAAATAAATCATGCCGATTACCTTTGAAAGAGTAACCGACGAATATGTTGAAAATAAAAATCTTACCGATTACTTTTGAAATAGTAACCAACGAATATGCTGAAAATAAAGTCTTGCCCATTACTTTTGAAATAGTAACCGACGAATATGTGCTGAAAATAAATCTTGCCGATTACTTTTGAAATAGTAACCGACGAATGTGCTGAAAATAAATCATGCCGATTAATTTTGAAATAGTAAGCGACGAATATGTTGAAAATAAAAATCTTACCGATTACTTTTAAAATAGTAACCAACGAATGTACTGAAAATAAATCTTGCCGATTACTTTTGAAATAGTAACCGACGAATGTGCTGAAAATAAATCATGCCGATTACTTTGGAAATAGTAAGTGACGAATATGTTGAAAATAAAAATCTTACCGATTACTTTTGAAATAGTAACCAACGAATGTGCTGAAAATAAAGTCTTGCCAATAACTTTTGAAATAGTAACCGAATAATATGTGCTGAAAATAAATATTGTCGATTAGTTTTGAAATAGTAACCGACGAATGTGCTGAAAATAAATCATGTTGATTACTTTTGAAATAGTAAGCGACGAATATGTTGAAAATAAAAATCTTGCCGAATACTTTTGAAATAGTAACCGAGGAATGTGCTAAAAATAAAAATCTTGCCGATTACCTTTGAAATAGTAACCGATGAACATGCTGAAAATAAAAATCTTCCCGATTACTTTTGAAAAAGTAACCGACCAATATGCTGAAAATAAAAATCTTGCCGATTACTTTTGAAATAGTCACCGACCAATATGCTGAAAATAAAAATCATGCCGATTACTTTTGAAATAGTAACCGACGAATGTGCTGAAAATAAATCATGCTGATAACTTTTGAAATAGTAAGCGATGAATATGTTGGAAATAAAAATCTTACCGATTACTTTTAAAAAAGTAACCAATGAATGTGCTGAAAATAAAGTCATGCCGATTACTTTTGAAATAGTAACCGACGAATGTGCTGAAAATATAGTCTTGCCGATTACTTTTAAAATAGTAACCGACAAATATGCTGAAAATAAAAATCTTGCCTATTACTTTTGAAATAGTAACCGACGTACATGCTGAAAATAAAAATCTTGCCGATTACTATTGAAATAGTAACCGACGAATGTGCTGAAAATAAAGTCTTGCAGATTACTTTTGAAATAGTAACCGACGAATGTGCTGAAAATATAGTCTAGCCGATTAATTCTAAAATAGTAACAGACAAATATGCTAAAAATAAAAATCTTGCCGATTACTTTTGAAATAGTAACCGACGAATGTGCTGAAAATAAATCTTGTCGATTACCTTTGAAATAGTAACCGACGAATATGCTGAATATAAAATTTTTGCTGATTACTTTTGAAATAGTAACCGACGAATGTGCAGAAAATAGATCATGTCGATTACTTTTGAAATAGTAACCGACGAATGTGTTGAATATAAAGTCTTGCCGATTACTTTTGAAATAGTAACCGACAAATGTGCTGAAAATAAATCATGCCAATTACTATTGAAATAGTAACCGACAAATGTGCTGAAAATAAAAATCTTGCCGATTAGTTTTGAAATAGTAACCGACGAATGTGCTGAAAATAAAGTCTTGCCGATTACTTTTGAAATAGTAACCGACGAATATGTTGAAAATAAAAATCTTGTCGATTACTTTTAAAATAGTAACCGACAAATATGCTAAAAATAAAAATCTTGCCGATTACTTTTGAAATAGGAACCGACGAATATGTTGAAAATAAAAATCTTGTCGATTACTTTTGAAATACTAACCGACGAATATGCTGAAAATAAAAATCTTGCCGATTACTTTTGAAATAGTAACCGACGAATGTGCTGAAAATAAATCATGCTGATAACTTTTGAAATAGTAAGCGATGAATATGTTGGAAATAAAAATCTTACCGATTACTTTTAAAAAAGTAACCAATGAATGTGCTGAAAATAAAGTCTTGCCGATTACTTTTGAAATAGTAACCGACGAATATGTTGAAAATAAAAATCATGCCGATTACTTTTGAAATAGTAACCGACGAATGTGCTGAAAATAAAGTCTTGCCGATTACTTTTAAAATAGTAACCGACAAATATGCTGAAAATAAAAATCTTGCCTATTACTTTTGAAATAGTAACCGACGTACATGCTGAAAATAAAAATCTTGCCGATTACTATTGAAATAGTAACCGACGAATGTGCTGAAAATAAAGTCTTGCCGATTACTTTTGAAATAGTAACCGACGAATGTGCTGAAAATATAGTCTAGCCGATTAATTCTAAAATAGTAACAGACAAATATGCTAAAAATAAAAATCTTGCCGATTACTTTTGAAATAGTAACCGACGAATGTGCTGAAAATAAATCTTGTCGATTACCTTTGAAATAGTAACCGACGAATATGCTGAATATAAAATTTTTGCTGATTACTTTTGAAATAGTAACCGACGAATGTGCAGAAAATAGATCATGTCGATTACTTTTGAAATAGTAACCGACGAATGTGTTGAATATAAAGTCTTGCCGATTACTTTTGAAATAGTAACCGACAAATGTGCTGAAAATAAATCATGCCAATTACTATTGAAATAGTAACCGACAAATGTGCTGAAAATAAAAATCTTGCCGATTAGTTTTGAAATAGTAACCGACGAATGTGCTGAAAATAAAGTCTTGCCGATTACTTTTGAAATAGTAACCGACGAATATGTTGAAAATAAAAATCTTGTCGATTACTTTTAAAATAGTAACCGACAAATATGCTAAAAATAAAAATCTTGCCGATTACTTTTGAAATAGGAACCGACGAATATGTTGAAAATAAAAATCTTGTCGATTACTTTTGAAATACTAACCGACGAATATGCTGAAAATAAAAATCTTGCCGATTACTTTTGAAATAGTAACCGACGAATGTGCTGAAAATAAAGTCTTGCCGATTACTTTTGAAATAGTAACCGACGAATATGTTGAAAATAAAAATCTTGTCGATTACTTTTAAAATAGTAACCGACAAATATGCTAAAAATAAAAATCTTGCCGATTACTTTTGAAATAGGAACCGATGAATATGTTGAAAATAAAAATCTTGTCGATTACTTTTAAAATAGTAACCGACAAATATGCTAAAAATAAAAATCTTGCCGATTACTTTTGAAATAGGAACCGATGAATATGTTGAAAATAAAAATCTTGTCGATTACTTTTAAAATAGTAACCGACAAATAAGCTGAAAATAAAAAATCTTGCCGATTACTTTTGAAATAGTAACCGACGAATGTGCAGAAAATAGATCATGCCGATTACTTTTGAAATAGTAACCGACAAACGTGTTGAAAATAAATCATGCCGATTACCTTTGAAAGAGTAACCGACGAATATGTTGAAAATAAAAATCTTACCGATTACTTTTGAAATAGTAACCAACGAATATGCTGAAAATAAAGTCTTGCCCATTACTTTTGAAATAGTAACCGACGAATATGTGCTGAAAATAAATCTTGCCGATTACTTTTGAAATAGTAACCGACGAATGTGCTGAAAATAAATCATGCCGATTACTTTTGAAATAGTAAGTGATGAATATGTTGAAAATAAAAATCTTACCGATTACTTTTGAAATAGTAACCAACGAATATGCTGAAAGTAAAGTCTTGCCGATTACTTTTGAAATAGTAACCGATGAATATGTTGAAAATAAAAATCTTGTAGATTACTTTTAAAACAGTAACCGACAAATATGCTGAAAATAAAAATCTTGCCGATTACTTTTGAAATAGTCACCGACGAATATGCTGAAAATAAAAATCTTGCCGATTACTTTTGAAATAGTAACCGACGAATGTGCTGAAAATAAATCATGCTGATAACTTTTGAAATAGTAAGCGATGAATATGTTGGAAATAAAAATCTTACCGATTACTTTTAAAAAAGTAACCCGATGAATGTGCTGAAAATAAAGTCTTGCCGATTACTTTTGAAATAGTAACCGACGAATATGTTGAAAATAAAAATCTTGCCGATTACTTTTGAAATAGTAACCGACGAATGTGCTGAAAATAAAGTCTTGCCGATTACTTTTAAAATAGTAACCGACAAATATGCTGAAAATAAAAATCTTGCCGATTACTTTTGAAATAGTAACCGACGTACATGCTGAAAATAAAAATCTTGCCGATTACTATTGAAATAGTAACCGACGAATGTGCTGAAAATAAAGTCTTGCCGATTACTTTTGAAATAGTAACCGACGAATGTGCTGAAAATATAGTCTAGCCGATTAATTCTAAAATAGTAACAGGCAAATATGGCTTGGTCCATGGTTTGCAAGCCTAGAGAGGAAGGAGGACTTTCAGTTAGAGACCCCTCCAGAATTAACCAAGCTTCTTTACTCTATCTGACCTGGAAACTTTTAAATTCCAATGAGCAATGGGCTCACATCTGCAGGGAGAGATTCCTCAAGCATGGGAAGCCCAAAAATCATTATGTGGTCACTTCAATCTGGCCTGGTATGAAACAGCACCTGCAAATGGTGGTGGAGCGCTCTACTTGGTCAGTGGGCAATGGTAAGTCTATTCAATTCTGGTCTGATAAGTGGCTGGACACACCCATTGTGCAACGTTGGCGTGTGCCTCAATCCTTAGTTCCTTCTCTGCACATGCTCGTCTCGGATTGTATTGTGGCTGGGAGTTGGTGCCTTCCTGATTACCTTGTCCGCAAGGATGCTGCGCTAAGCTGTGCTGGACATCAGCCCCTGATGGTGAGCTCACTAGCAAGGTGGCTTATAACACTCTCACAGGAGCTGGTGCTCACGTTCTATGGGCAAAACTTCTGTGGAATTCTTACATCCCTCCGTCTAGATCCTTCATCACATGGAGGTTGCTTCACAACAAGCTTCCCACAGATGAGAACCTTAGAAAAAGAGGGTGTTTTATTGTCTCTATCTGTTGCTTCTGCTTGCAAGCTGCTGAATCTTCTCACCACATTTTCTTTGACTGCCCTGTAACTTTCAAACTCTGGGAATGGCTGGGAAAGGGCACTGAACAGACTTTGGACTGCAGTAGTTGCTTACAGCTGATTTTGGGGATCCTAGGAATACATAGCAAACTGGTTCAACAAGTCTTAAACTCGGCAGTTGTTCATACTATCTGGGCCATTTGGATAGAAAGAAATCAAAGATTTTTTCAAAACAAAAAACAGCCAATGTCCACTATCTTTAACACAATTCTTGCTGAGGTTAAATTGAGCTATGGCCTTTGTTTGGTTAAAGGTAAATCAGCAATGCAGGACCACAAAGTTGCTAAACTCTTTAGTATCCCTTTCAAAGTCAAGAGATTCACCCCTGCTCATGAGATTGCCTGGAGCCCTCCTGCTGATGGCATTATAAAAATCAACTGTGATGGCTCTTCTGTTGGGAGCCATCCTTGTGGATCTGTGGGATTGGTAATCAGGGATTCTAATTCGACTTTTTTAGGGGCGGCTGCTAGTAACCTTGGGCGTGCAACACCTTTAGAGGCTGAATTCTGTGCAGCAATGATGGCTATGGAAAAGGCTCAAGCCATGCACCTTTTGAATATATGTTTGGAAACTGACTCCTTACAAGTGGTCAATGCTTTTAACAAAGGTCTGGGCATCCCTTGGAAAATGCGGGTAAGATGGCATAACTGTCTAAGTTTCTGCCAAGCTATCTCATGTTCTTATGTTCACATTCTTCGAGAAGGAAATATGGTTGCGGACTCCCTAGCTAAGCATGGTCAAGGGTTATCGTTACATTCCACTCAGTGGTGGTCTTCCCCACCATCTTTCATTGCCAATCTTCTCCATAGGGATAGGCTTGGGTTACCATTTACTAGAGCTATGACTTGATTGCTTTCCTGTTGTTTTTGTTGTTTTGTTTTGTTTGTTTGAACTGACATGTAATAGGTTCAGGCCTCTCCTGGTTTTAAATTGAATATCTAGCTTTATCAAAAAAAAAAATATGCTAAAAATAAAAATCTTAGCCGATTACTTTTGAAATAGTAACCGACGAATGTGCTGAAAATAAATCTTGCCGATTACCTTTGAAATAGTAACCGACGAATATGCTGAATATAAAAATTTTGCTGATTACTTTTGAAATAGTAACCGACGAATGTGCAGAAAATAGATCATGTCGATTACTTTTGAAATAGTAACCGACGAATGTGTTGAATATAAAGTCTTGCCGATTACTTTTGAAATAGTAACCGACAAATGTGCTGAAAATAAATCATGCCAATTACTATTGAAATAGTAACCGACAAATGTGCTGAAAATAAAAATCTTGCCGATTAGTTTTCAAATAGTAACCGACGAATGTGCTGAAAATAAAGTCTTGTCGATTACTTTTAAAATAGTAACCGACAAATATGCTGAAAATAAAGTCTTGCCGATTACTTTTGAAATAGTAACCGACGAATATGTTGAAAATAAAAATCTTGTCGATTACTTTTAAAATAGTAACCGACAAATATGCTAAAAATAAAAATCTTGCCGATTACTTTTGAAATAGGAACCGACGAATATGTTGAAAATAAAAATCTTGTCGATTACTTTTGAAATAGTAACCGACAAATATGCTAAAAATAAAAATCTTGCCGATTACTTTTGAAATAGGAACCGATGAATATGTTGAAAATAAAAATCTTGTCGATTACTTTTAAAATAGTAACCGACAAATAAGCTGAAAATAAAAAATCTTGCCGATTACTTTTGAAATAGTAACCGACGTACATGCTGAAAATAAAAATCTTGCCGATTACTATTGAAATAGTAACCGACGAATGTGCTGAAAATAAAGTCTTGCCGATTACTTTTGAAATAGTAACCGACGAATGTGCTGAAAATATAGTCTTGCCGATTAATTCTAAAATAGTAACAGACAAATATGCTAAAAATAAAAATCTTGCCAATTACTTTTGAAATAGTAACCGACGAATGTGCTAAAAATAAATCTTGCCGATTACCTTTGAAATAGTAACCGACGAATATGCTGAATATAAAAATTTTGCTGATTACTTTTGAAATAGTAACCGACGAATGTGCAGAAAATAGATCATGTCGATTACTTTTGAAATAGTAACCGACGAATGTGTTGAATATAAAGTCTTGCCGATTACTTTTGAAATAGTAACCGACAAATGTGCTGAAAATATATCATGCCAATTACTATTGAAATAGTAACCGACAAATGTGCTGAAAATAAAAGTCTTGCCGATTACTTTTGAAATAGTAACCTGACGAATGTGCTGAAAATAAATCATGCCGATTACTTTTGAAATAGTCACCGACGAATATGCTGAAAATAAAAATCTTGCCGATTACTTTTGAAATAGTAACCGACAAATGTGCTGAAAATAAATCATGCCGATTACTTTCGAAATAGTAAGCGACGAATATGTTGAAAATAAAAATCTTACCGATTACTTTTAAAATAGTAACCAACGAATGTACTGAAAATAAATCTTGCCGATTACTTTTGAAATAGTAACCGACGAATGTGCTGAAAATAAATCATGCCGATTACTTTGGAAATAGTAAGTGACGAATATGTTGAAAATAAAAATCTTACCGATTACTTTTGAAATAGTAACCAACGAATGTGCTGAAAATAAAGTCTTGCCGATAACTTTTGAAATAGTAACCGAATAATATGTGCTGAAAATAAATCTTGTCGATTAGTTTTGAAATAGTAACCGACGAATGTGCTGAAAATAAATCATGCTGATTACTTTTGAAATAGTAAGCGACGAATATGTTGAAAATAAAAATCTTGCCGAATACTTTTGAAATAGTAACCGAGGAATGTGCTAAAAATAAAAATCTTGCCGATTACCTTTGAAATAGTAACCGATGAACATGCTGAAAATAAAAATCTTCCCGATTACTTTTGAAATAGTCACCGACCAATATGCTGAAAATAAAAAACATGCCGATTACTTTTGAAATAGTAACCGACGAATGTGTTGAAAATAAATCATGCTGATTACTTTTGAAATAGTAAGCGATGAATATGTTGGAAATAAAAATCTTACCGATTACTTTTAAAAAAGTAACCAATGAATGTGCTGAAAATAAAGTCTTGCCGATTACTTTTGAAATAGTAACCGACGAATATGTTGAAAATAAAAATCTTGCCGATTACTTTTGAAATAGTAACCGACGAATGTGCTGAAAATAAAGTCTTGCCGATTACTTTTAAAATAGTAACCGACAAATATGCTGAAAATACAAATCTTGCCGATTACTTTTGAAATAGTAACCGACGTACATGCTGAAAATAAAAATCTTGCCGATTACTATTGAAATAGTAACCGACGAATGTGCTGAAAATAAAGTCTTGCCAATTACTTTTGAAATAGTAACCGACGAATGTGCTGAAAATAAAGTCTTGCCGATTACTTTTGAAATAGTAACCGACGAATGTGCTGAAAATATAGTCTTGCCGATTAATTCTAAAATAGTAACAGACAAATATGCTAAAAATAAAAATCTTGCCGATTACTTTTGAAATAGTAACCGACGAATGTGCTGAAAATAAATCTTGCCGATTACCTTTGAAATAGGAACCGACGAATATTCTGAATATAAAAATTTTGCTGATTACTTTTGAAATAGTAACCGACGAATGTGCAGAAAATAGATCATGTCGATTACTTTTGAAATAGTAACCGACGAATGTGTTGAATATAAAGTCTTGCCGATTACTTTTGAAATAGTAACCGACAAATGTGCTGAAAATATATCATGCCAATTACTATTGAAATAGTAACCGACAAATGTGCTGAAAATAAAAGTCTTGCCGATTACTTTTGAAATAGTAACCTGACGAATGTGCTGAAAATAAATCATGCCGATTACTTTTGAAATAGTCACCGACGAATATGCTGAAAATAAAAATCTTGCCGATTACTTTTGAAATAGTAACCGACAAATGTGCTGAAAATAAATCATGCCGATTACTTTCGAAATAGTAAGCGACGAATATGTTGAAAATAAAAATCTTACCGATTACTTTTAAAATAGTAACCAACGAATGTACTGAAAATAAATCTTGCCGATTACTTTTGAAATAGTAACCGACGAATGTGCTGAAAATAAATCATGCCGATTACTTTGGAAATAGTAAGTGACGAATATGTTGAAAATAAAAATCTTACCGATTACTTTTGAAATAGTAACCAACGAATGTGCTGAAAATAAAGTCTTGCCGATAACTTTTGAAATAGTAACCGAATAATATGTGCTGAAAATAAATCTTGTCGATTAGTTTTGAAATAGTAACCGACGAATGTGCTAAAAATAAATCATGCTGATTACTTTTGAAATAGTAAGCGACGAATATGTTGAAAATAAAAATCTTGCCGAATACTTTTGAAATAGTAACCGAGGAATGTGCTAAAAATAAAAATCTTGCCGATTACCTTTGAAATAGTAACCGATGAACATGCTGAAAATAAAAATCTTCCCGATTACTTTTGAAATAGTCACCGACCAATATGCTGAAAATAAAAATCATGCCGATTACTTTTGAAATAGTAACCGACGAATGTGCTGAAAATAAATCATGCTGATTACTTTTGAAATAGTAAGCGATGAATATGTTGGAAATAAAAATCTTACCGATTACTTTTAAAAAAGTAACCAATGAATGTGCTGAAAATAAAGTCTTGCCGATTACTTTTGAAATAGTAACCGACGAATATGTTGAAAATAAAAATCTTGCCGATTACTTTTGAAATAGTAACCGACGAATGTGCTGAAAATAAAGTCTTGCCGATTACTTTTAAAATAGTAACCGACAAATATGCTGAAAATAAAAATCTTGCCGATTACTTTTGAAATAGTAACCGACGTACATGCTGAAAATAAAAATCTTGCCGATTACTATTGAAATAGTAACCGACGAATGTGCTGAAAATAAAGTGTTGCCGATTACTTTTGAAATAGTAACCGACGAATGTGCTGAAAATAAAGTCTTGCCGATTACTTTTGAAATAGTAACCGACGAATGTGCTGAAAATAAATCTTGCCGATTACCTTTGAAATAGGAACCGACGAATATGCTGAATATAAAAATTTTGCTGATTACTTTCGAAATAGTAACCGACGAATGTGCAGAAAATAGATCATGTCGATTACTTTTGAAATAGTAACCGACGAATGTGTTGAATATAAAGTCTTGCCGATTACTTTTGAAATAGTAACCGACAAATGTGCTGAAAATATATCATGCCAATTACTATTGAAATAGTAACCGACAAATGTGCTGAAAATAAAAGTCTTGCCGATTACTTTTGAAATAGTAACCTGACGAATGTGCTGAAAATAAATCATGCTAATTACTTTTGAAATAGTCACCGACGAATATGCTGAAAATAAAAATCTTGCCGATTACTTTTGAAATAGTAACCGTCGAATGTGCTGAAAATAAATCATGCCGATTACTTTCGAAATAGTAAGCGACGAATATGTTGAAAATAAAAATCTTACCGATTACTTTTAAAATAGTAACCAACGAATGTACTGAAAATAAATCTTGCCGATTACTTTTGAAATAGTAACCGACGAATGTGCTGAAAATAAATCATGCCGATTACTTTGGAAATAGTAAGTGACGAATATGTTGAAAATAAAAATCTTTCCGATTACTTTTGAAATAGTAACCAACGAATGTGCTGAAAATAAAGTCTTGCCGATAACTTTTGAAATAGTAACCGAATAATATGTGCTGAAAATAAATCTTGTCGATTAGTTTTGAAATAGAAACCGACGAATGTGCTGAAAATAAATCATGCTGATTACTTTTGAAATAGTAAGCGACGAATATGTTGAAAATAAAAATCTTGCCGAATACTTTTGAAATAGTAACCGAGGAATGTGCTAAAAATAAAAATCTTGCCGATTACCTTTGAAATAGTAACCGATGAACATGCTGAAAATAAAAATCTTCCCGATTACTTTTGAAATAGTCACCGACCAATATGCTGAAAATAAAAATCATGCCGATTACTTTTGAAATAGTAACCGACGAATGTGCTGAAAATAAATCATGCTGATTACTTTTGAAATAGTAAGCGATGAATATGTTGGAAATAAAAATCTTACCGATTACTTTTAAAAAAGTAACCAATGAATGTGCTGAAAATAAAGTCTTGCCGATTACTTTTGAAATAGTAACCGACGAATATGTTGAAAATAAAAATCTTGCCGATTACTTTTGAAATAGTAACCGACGAATGTGCTGAAAATAAAGTCTTGCCGATTACTTTTAAAATAGTAACCGACAAATATGCTGAAAATAAAAATCTTGCCGATTACTTTTGAAATAGTAACCGACGTACATGCTGAAAATAAAAATCTTGCCGATTACTATTGAAATAGTAACCGACGAATGTGCTGAAAATAAAGTGTTGCCGATTACTTTTGAAATAGTAACCGACGAATGTGCTGAAAATAAAGTCTTGCCGATTACTTTTGAAATAGTAACCGACGAATGTGCTGAAAATATAGGCTTGCCGATTAATTCTAAAATAGTAACAGACAAATATGCTAAAAATAAAAATCTTGCCGATTACTTTTGAAATAGTAACCGACGAATGTGCTGAAAATAAATCTTGCCGATTACCTTTGAAATAGGAACCGACGAATATGCTGAATATAAAAATTTTGCTGATTACTTTTGAAATAGTAACCGACGAATGTGCAGAAAATAGATCATGTCGATTACTTTTGAAATAGTAACCGACGAATGTGTTGAATATAAAGTCTTGCCGATTACTTTTGAAATAGTAACCGACAAATGTGCTGAAAATATATCATGCCAATTACTATTGAAATAGTAACCGACAAATGTGCTGAAAATAAAAGTCTTGCCGATTACTTTTGAAATAGTAACCTGACGAATGTGCTGAAAATAAATCATGCCGATTACTTTTGAAATAGTCACCGACGAATATGCTGAAAATAAAAATCTTGCCGATTACTTTTGAAATAGTAACCGTCGAATGTGCTGAAAATAAATCATGCCGATTACTTTCGAAATAGTAAGCGACGAATATGTTGAAAATAAAAATCTTACCGATTACTTTTAAAATAGTAACCAACGAATGTACTGAAAATAAATCTTGCCGATTACTTTTGAAATAGTAACCGACGAATGTGCTGAAAATAAATCATGCCGATTACTTTGGAAATAGTAAGTGACGAATATGTTGAAAATAAAAATCTTTCCGATTACTTTTGAAATAGTAACCAACGAATGTGCTGAAAATAAAGTCTTGCCGATAACTTTTGAAATAGTAACCGAATAATATGTGCTGAAAATAAATCTTGTCGATTAGTTTTGAAATAGAAACCGACGAATGTGCTGAAAATAAATCATGCTGATTACTTTTGAAATAGTAAGCGACGAATATGTTGAAAATAAAAATCTTGCCGAATACTTTTGAAATAGTAACCGAGGAATGTGCTAAAAATAAAAATCTTGCCGATTACCTTTGAAATAGTAACCGATGAACATGCTGAAAATAAAAATCTTCCCGATTACTTTTGAAATAGTCACCGACCAATATGCTGAAAATAAAAATCATGCCGATTACTTTTGAAATAGTAACCGACGAATGTGCTGAAAATAAATCATGCTGATTACTTTTGAAATAGTAAGCGATGAATATGTTGGAAATAAAAATCTTACCGATTACTTTTAAAAAAGTAACCAATGAATGTGCTGAAAATAAAGTCTTGCCGATTACTTTTGAAATAGTAACCGACGAATATGTTGAAAATAAAAATCTTGCCGATTACTTTTGAAATAGTAACCGACGAATGTGCTGAAAATAAAGTCTTGCCGATTACTTTTAAAATAGTAACCGACAAATATGCTGAAAATAAAAATCTTGCCGATTACTTTTGAAATAGTAACCGACGTACATGCTGAAAATAAAAATCTTGCCAATTACTATTGAAATAGTAACCGACGAATGTGCTGAAAATAAAGTCTTGCCGATTACTTTTGAAATAGTAACCGACGAATGTGCTGAAAATAAAGTCTTGCCGATTACTTTTGAAATAGTAACCGACGAATGTGCTGAAAATATAGTCTTGCCGATTAATTCTAAAATAGTAACAGACAAATATGCTAAAAATAAAAATCTTGCCGATTACTTTTGAAATAGTAACCGACGAATGTGTTGAAAATAAATCTTGCCGATTACCTTTGAAATAGGAACCGACGAATATGCTGAATATAAAAATTTTGCTGATTACTTTTGAAATAGTAATCGACGAATGTGCAGAAAATAGATCATGTCGATTACTTTTGAAATAGTAACCGACGAATGTGTTGAATATAAAGTCTTGCCGATTACTTTTGAAATAGTAACCGACAAATGTGCTGAAAATATATCATGCCAATTACTATTGAAATAGTAACCGACAAATGTGCTGAAAATAAAAGTCTTGCCGATTACTTTTGAAATAGTAACCTGACGAATGTGCTGAAAATAAATCATGCCGATTACTTTTGAAATAGTCACCGACGAATATGCTGAAAATAAAAATCTTGCCGATTACTTTTGAAATAGTAACCGACGAATGTGCTGAAAATAAATCATGCCGATTACTTTCGAAATAGTAAGCGACGAATATGTTGAAAATAAAAATCTTACCGATTACTTTTAAAATAGTAACCAACGAATGTACTGAAAATAAATCTTGCCGATTACTTTTGAAATAGTAACCGACGAATGTGCTGAAAATAAATCATGCCGATTACTTTGGAAATAGTAAGTGACGAATATGTTGAAAATAAAAATCTTGCCGATTACTTTTGAAATAGTAACCGACGAATGTGCTGAAAATTAAAGTCTTGCCGATTACTTTTAAAATAGTAACCGACAAATATGCTGAAAATAAAAATCTTGCCGATTACTTTTGAAATAGTAACCGACGTACATGCTGAAAATAAAAATCTTGCCAATTACTATTGAAATAGTAACCGACGAATGTGCTGAAAATAAAGTCTTGCCGATTACTTTTGAAATAGTAACCGACGAATGTGCTGAAAATAAAGTCTTGCCGATTACTTTTGAAATAGTAACCGACGAATGTGCTGAAAATATAGTCTTGCCGATTAATTCTAAAATAGTAACAGACAAATATGCTAAAAATAAAAATCTTGCCGATTACTTTTGAAATATTAACCGACGAATGTGCTGAAAATAAATCTTGCCGATTACCTTTGAAATAGGAACCGACGAATATCCTGAATATAAAAATTTTGCTGATTACTTTTGAAATAGTAACCGACGAATGTGCAGAAAATAGATCATGTCGATTACTTTTGAAATAGTAACCGACGAATGTGTTGAATATAAAGTCTTGCCGATTACTTTTGAAATAGTAACCGACAAATGTGCTGAAAATATATCATGCCAATTACTATTGAAATAGTAACCGACAAATGTGCTGAAAATAAAAGTCTTGCCGATTACTTTTGAAATAGTAACCTGACGAATGTGCTGAAAATAAATCATGCCGATTACTTTTGAAATAGTCACCGACGAATATGCTGAAAATAAAAATCTTTCCGATTACTTTTGAAATAGTAACCGACGAATGTGCTGAAAATAAATCATGCCGATTACTTTCGAAATAGTAAGCGACGAATATGTTGAAAATAAAAATCTTACCGATTACTTTTAAAATAGTAACCAACGAATGTACTGAAAATAAATCTTGCCGATTACTTTTGAAATAGTAACCGACGAATGTGCTGAAAATAAATCATGCCGATTACTTTGGAAATAGTAAGTGACGAATATGTTGAAAATAAAAATCTTTCCGATTACTTTTGAAATAGTAACCAACGAATGTGCTGAAAATAAAGTCTTGCCGATAACTTTTGAAATAGTAACCGAATAATATGTGCTGAAAATAAATCTTGTCGATTAGTTTTGAAATAGTAACCGACGAATGTGCTGAAAATAAATCATGCTGATTACTTTTGAAATAGTAAGCGACGAATATGTTGAAAATAAAAATCTTGCCGAATACTTTTGAAATAGTAACCGAGGAATGTGCTAAAAATAAAAATCTTGCCGATTACCTTTGAAATAGTAACCGATGAACATGCTGAAAATAAAAATCTTCCCGATTACTTTTGAAATAGTCACCGACCAATATGCTGAAAATAAAAATCATGCCGATTACTTTTGAAATAGTAACCGACGAATGTGCTGAAAATAAATCATGCTGATTACTTTTGAAATAGTAAGCGATGAATATGTTGGAAATAAAAATCTTACCGATTACTTTTAAAAAAGTAACCAATGAATGTGCTGAAAATAAAGTCTTGCCGATTACTTTTGAAATAGTAACCGACGAATATGTTGAAAATAAAAATATTGCCGATTACTTTTGAAATAGTAACCGACGAATGTGCTGAAAATAAAGTCTTGCCGATTACTTTTAAAATAGTAACCGACAAATATGCTGAAAATAAAAATCTTGCCGATTACTTTTGAAATAGTAACCGACGTACATGCTGAAAATAAAAATCTTGCCGATTACTATTGAAATAGTAACCGACGAATGTGCTGAAAATAAAGTCTTGCCGATTACTTTTGAAATAGTAACCGACGAATGTGCTGAAAATAAAGTCTTGCCGATTACTTTTGAAATAGTAACCGACGAATGTGCTGAAAATATAGTCTTGCCGATTAATTCTAAAATAGTAACAGACAAATATGCTAAAAATAAAAATCTTGCCGATTACTTTTGAAATAGTAACCGACGAATGTGCTGAAAATAAATCTTGCCGATTACCTTTGAAATAGGAACCGACAAATATGCTGAATATAAAAATTTTGCTGATTACTTTTGAAATAGTAACCGACGAATGTGCAGAAAATAGATCATGTCGATTACTTTTGAAATAGTAACCGACGAATGTGCTGAAAATAAATCATGCCGATTACTTTGGAAATAGTAAGTGACGAATATGTTGAAAATAAAAATCTTACCGATTACTTTTAAAATAGTAACCAACGAATGTACTGAAAATAAATCTTGCCGATTACTTTTGAAATAGTAACCGACGAATGTGCTGAAAATAAATCATGCCGATTACTTTGGAAATAGTAACCTGACGAATGTGCTGAAAATAAATCATGCCGATTACTTTTGAAATAGTCACCGACGAATATGCTGAAAATAAAAATCTTGCCGATTACTTTTGAAATAGTAACCGACGAATGTGCTGAAAATAAATCATGCCGATTACTTTCGAAATAGTAAGCGACGAATATGTTGAAAATAAAAATCTTACCGATTACTTTTAAAATAGTAACCAACGAATGTACTGAAAATAAATCTTGCCGATTACTTTTGAAATAGTAACCGACGAATGTGCTGAAAATAAATCATGCCGATTACTTTGGAAATAGTAACCTGACGAATGTGCTGAAAATAAATCATGCCGATTACTTTTGAAATAGTCACCGACGAATATGCTGAAAATAAAAATCTTGCCGATTACTTTTGAAATAGTAACCGACGAATGTGCTGAAAATAAATCATGCCGATTACTTTCGAAATAGTAAGCGACGAATATGTTGAAAATAAAAATCTTACCGATTACTTTTAAAATAGTAACCAACGAATGTACTGAAAATAAATCTTGCCGATTACTTTTGAAATAGTAACCGACGAATGTGCTGAAAATAAATCATGCCGATTACTTTGGAAATAGTAAGTGACGAATATGTTGAAAATAAAAATCTTACCGATTACTTTTGAAATAGTAACCAACGAATGTGCTGAAAATAAAGTCTTGCCGATAACTTTTGAAATAGTAACCGAATAATATGTGCTGAAAATAAATCTTGTCGATTAGTTTTGAAATAGTAACCGACGAATGTGCTGAAAATAAATCATGCTGATTACTTTTGAAATAGTAAGCGACGAATATGTTGAAAATAAAAATCTTGCCGAATACTTTTGAAATAGTAACCGAGGAATGTGCTAAAAATAAAAATCTTGCCGATTACCTTTGAAATAGTAACCGATGAACATGCTGAAAATAAAAATCTTCCCGATTACTTTTGAAATAGTCACCGACCAATATGCTGAAAATAAAAATCATGCCGATTACTTTTGAAATAGTAACCGACGAATGTGCTGAAAATAAATCATGCTGATTACTTTTGAAATAGTAAGCGAGGAATATGTTGGAAATAAAAATCTTACCGATTACTTTTAAAATAGTAACCAACGAATGTACTGTAAATAAATCTTGCCGATTACTTTTGAAATAGTAACCGACGAATGTGCTGAAAATAAATCATGCCGATTACTTTGGAAATAGTAAGTGACGAATATGTTGAAAATAAAAATCTTACCGATTACTTTTGAAATAGTAACCAACGAATGTGCTGAAAATAAAGTCTTGCCGATAA
Organism: Medicago lupulina; assembly: GCA_958299785.1. Taxonomy (NCBI): domain Eukaryota; kingdom Viridiplantae; phylum Streptophyta; class Magnoliopsida; order Fabales; family Fabaceae; genus Medicago; species Medicago lupulina. Next base: position 37,970,878 of record OY283142.1, read on the forward strand.
CTTTTGAAATAGTAAACGAATAATATGTGCTGAAAATAAATCTTGTCGATTAGTTTTGAAATAGTAACCGACGAATGTGCTGAAAATAAATCATGCTGATTACTTTTGAAATAGTAAGCGACGAATATGTTGAAAATAAAAATCTTGCCGAATACTTTTGAAATAGTAACCGAGGAATGTGCTAAAAATAAAAATCTTGCCGATTACCTTTGAAATAGTAACCGATGAACATGCTGAAAATAAAAATCTTCCCGATTACTTTTGAAATAGTCACCGACCAATATGCTGAAAATAAAAATCATGCCGATTACTTTTGAAATAGTAACCGACGAATGTGCTGAAAATAAATCATGCTGATTACTTTTGAAATAGTAAGCGATGAATATGTTGGAAATAAAAATCTTACCGATTACTTTTAAAAAAGTAACCAATGAATGTGCTGAAAATAAAGTCTTGCCGATTACTTTTGAAATAGTAACCGACGAATATGTTGAAAATAAAAATCTTGCCGATTACTTTTGAAATAGTAACCGACGAATGTGCTGAAAATAAAGTCTTGCCGATTACTTTTAAAATAGTAACCGACAAATATGCTGAAAATAAAAATCTTGCCGATTACTTTTGAAATAGTAACCGACGTACATGCTGAAAATAAAAATCTTGCCGATTACTATTGAAATAGTAACCGACGAATGTGCTGAAAATAAAGTCTTGCCGATTACTTTTGAAATAGTAACCGACGAATGTGCTGAAAATAAAGTCTTGCCGATTACTTTTGAAATAGTAACCGACGAATGTGCTGAAAATATAGTCTTGCCGATTAATTCTAAAATAGTAACAGACAAATATGCTAAAAATAAAAATCTTGCCGATTACTTTTGAAATAGTAACCGACGAATGTGCTGAAAATAAATCTTGCCGATTACCTTTGAAATAGGAACCGACGAATATGCTGAATATAAAAATTTTGCTGATTACTTTTGAAATAGTAACCGACGAATGTGCAGAAAATAGATCATGTCGATTACTTTTGAAATAGTAACCGACGAATGTGTTGAATATAAAGTCTTGCCGATTACTTTTGAAATAGTAACCGACAAATGTGCTGAAAATATATCATGCCAATTACTATTGAAATAGTAACCGACAAATGTGCTGAAAATAAAAGTCTTGCCGATTACTTTTGAAATAGTAACCTGACGAATGTGCAGAAAATAAATCATGCCGATTACTTTTGAAATAGTCACCGACGAATATGCTGAAAATAAAAATCTTGCCGATTACTTTTGAAATAGTAACCGACGAATGTGCTGAAAATAAATCATGCCGATTACTTTGGAAATAGTAAGTGACGAATATGTTGAAAATAAAAATCTTACCGATTACTTTTGAAATAGTAACCAACGAATGTGCTGAAAATAAAGTCTTGCCGATAACTTTTGAAATAGTAACCGAATAATATGTGCTGAAAATAAATCTTGTCGATTAGTTTTGAAATAGTAACCGACGAATGTGCTGAAAATAAATCATGCTGATTACTTTTGAAATAGTAAGCGACGAATATGTTGAAAATAAAAATCTTGCCGAATACTTTTGAAATAGTAACCGAGGAATGTGCTAAAAATAAAAATCTTGCCGATTACCTTTGAAATAGTAACCGATGAACATGCTGAAAATAAAAATCTTCCCGATTACTTTTGAAATAGTCACCGACCAATATGCTGAAAATAAAAATCATGCCGATTACTTTTGAAATAGTAACCGACGAATGTGCTGAAAATAAATCATGCTGATTACTTTTGAAATAGTAAGCGATGAATATGTTGGAAATAAAAATCTTACCGATTACTTTTAAAAAAGTAACCAATGAATGTGCTGAAAATAAAAGTCTTGCCGATTACTTTTGAAATAGTAACCGGACGAATGTGCTGAAAATAAATCATGCCGATTACTTTTGAAATAGTCACCGACGAATATGCTGAAAATAAAAATCTTGCCGATTACTTTTGAAATAGTAACCGACGAATGTGCTGAAAATAAATCATGCCGATTACTTTCGAAATAGTAAGCGACGAATATGTTGAAAATAAAAATCTTACCGATTACTTTTAAAATAGTAACCAACGAATGTACTGAAAATAAATCTTGCCGATTACTTTTGAAATAGTAACCGACGAATGTGCTGAAAATAAATCATGCCGATTACTTTGGAAATAGTAACCTGACGAATGTGCTGAAAATAAATCATGCCGATTACTTTTGAAATAGTCACCGACGAATATGCTGAAAATAAAAATCTTGCCGATTACTTTTGAAATAGTAACCGACGAATGTGCTGAAAATAAATCATGCCGATTACTTTCGAAATAGTAAGCGACGAATATGTTGAAAATAAAAATCTTACCGATTACTTTTAAAATAGTAACCAACGAATGTACTGAAAATAAATCTTGCCGATTACTTTTGAAATAGTAACCGACGAATGTGCTGAAAATAAATCATGCCGATTACTTTGGAAATAGTAAGTGACGAATATGTTGAAAATAAAAATCTTACCGATTACTTTTGAAATAGTAACCAACGAATGTGCTGAAAATAAAGTCTTGCCGATAACTTTTGAAATAGTAACCGAATAATATGTGCTGAAAATAAATCTTGTCGATTAGTTTTGAAATAGTAACCGACGAATGTGCTGAAAATAAATCATGCTGATTACTTTTGAAATAGTAAGCGACGAATATGTTGAAAATAAAAATCTTGCCGAATACTTTTGAAATAGTAACCGAGGAATGTGCTAAAAATAAAAATCTTGCCGATTACCTTTGAAATAGTAACCGATGAACATGCTGAAAATAAAAATCTTCCCGATTACTTTTGAAATAGTCACCGACCAATATGCTGAAAATAAAAATCATGCCGATTACTTTTGAAATAGTAACCGACGAATGTGCTGAAAATAAATCATGCTGATTACTTTTGAAATAGTAAGCGATGAATATGTTGGAAATAAAAATCTTACCGATTACTTTTAAAAAAGTAACCAATGATTGTGCTGAAAATAAAGTCTTGCCGATTACTTTTGAAATAGTAACCGACGAATGTGCTGAAAATAAAGTCTTGCCGATTACTTTTGAAATAGTAACCGACGAATGTGCTGAAAATATAGTCTTGCCGATTAATTCTAAAATAGTAACAGACAAATATGCTAAAAATAAAAATCTTGCCGATTACTTTTGAAATAGTAACCGACGAATGTGCTGAAAATAAATCTTGCCGATTACCTTTGAAATAGGAACCGACGAATATGCTGAATATAAAAATTTTGCTGATTACTTTTGAAATAGTAACCGACGAATGTGCAGAAAATAGATCATGTCGATTACTTTTGAAATAGTAACCGACGAATGTGTTGAATATAAAGTCTTGCCGATTACTTTTGAAATAGTAACCGACAAATGTGCTGAAAATATATCATGCCAATTACTATTGAAATAGTAACCGACAAATGTGCTGAAAATAAAAGTCTTGCCGATTACTTTTGAAATAGTAACCTGACGAATGTGCTGAAAATAAATCATGCCGATTACTTTTGAAATAGTCACCGACGAATATGCTGAAAATAAAAATCTTGCCGATTACTTTTGAAATAGTAACCGACGAATGTGCTGAAAATAAATCATGCCGATTACTTTCGAAATAGTAAGCGACGAATATGTTGAAAATAAAAATCTTACCGATTACTTTTAAAATAGTAACCAACGAATGTACTGAAAATAAATGTTGCCGATTACTTTTGAAATAGTAACCGACGAATGTGCTGAAAATAAATCATGCCGATTACTTTGGAAATAGTAACCTGACGAATGTGCTGAAAATAAATCATGCCGATTACTTTTGAAATAGTCACCGACGAATATGCTGAAAATAAAAATCTTGCCGATTACTTTTGAAATAGTAACCGACGAATGTGCTGAAAATAAATCATGCCGATTACTTTCGAAATAGTAAGCGACGAATATGTTGAAAATAAAAATCTTACCGATTACTTTTAAAATAGTAACCAACGAATGTACTGAAAATAAATCTTGCCGATTACTTTTGAAATAGTAACCGACGAATGTGCTGAAAATAAATCATGCCGATTACTTTGGAAATAGTAAGTGACGAATATGTTGAAAATAAAAATCTTACCGATTACTTTTGAAATAGTAACCAACGAATGTGCTGAAAATAAAGTCTTGCCGATAACTTTTGAAATAGTAACCGAATAATATGTGCTGAAAATAAATCTTGTCGATTAGTTTTGAAATAGTAACCGACGAATGTGCTGAAAATAAATCATGCTGATTACTTTTGAAATAGTAAGCGACGAATATGTTGAAAATAAAAATCTTGCCGAATACTTTTGAAATAGTAACCGAGGAATGTGCTAAAAATAAAAATCTTGCCGATTACCTTTGAAATAGTAACCGATGAACATGCTGAAAATAAAAATCTTCCCGATTACTTTTGAAATAGTCACCGACCAATATGCTGAAAATAAAAATCATGCCGATTACTTTTGAAATAGTAACCGACGAATGTGCTGAAAATAAATCATGCTGATTGCTTTTGAAATAGTAAGCGATGAATATGTTGGAAATAAAAATCTTACCGATTACTTTTAAAAAAGTAACCAATGAATGTGCTGAAAATAAAGTCTTGCCGATTACTTTTGAAATAGTAACCGACGAATGTGCTGAAAATAAAGTCTTGCCGATTACTTTTGAAATAGTAACCGACGAATGTGCTGAAAATATAGTCTTGCCGATTAATTCTAAAATAGTAACAGACAAATATGCTAAAAATAAAAATCTTGCCGATTACTTTTGAAATAGTAACCGACGAATGTGCTGAAAATAAATCTTGCCGATTACCTTTGAAATAGGAACCGACAAATATGCTGAATATAAAAATTTTGCTGATTACTTTTGAAATAGTAACCGACGAATGTGCAGAAAATAGATCATGTCGATTACTTTTGAAATAGTAACCGACGAATGTGCTGAAAATAAATCATGCCGATTACTTTGGAAATAGTAAGTGACGAATATGTTGAAAATAAAAATCTTACCGATTACTTTTGAAATAGTAACCAACGAATGTGCTGAAAATAAAGTCTTGCCGATAACTTTTGAAATAGTAACCGAATAATATGTGCTGAAAATAAATCTTGTCGATTAGTTTTGAAATAGTAACCGACGAATGTGCTGAAAATAAATCATGCTGATTACTTTTGAAATAGTAAGCGACGAATATGTTGAAAATAAAAATCTTGCCGAATACTTTTGAAATAGTAACCGAGGAATGTGCTAAAAATAAAAATCTTGCCGATTACCTTTGAAATAGTAACCGATGAACATGCTGAAAATAAAAATCTTCCCGATTACTTTTGAAATAGTCACCGACCAATATGCTGAAAATAAAAATCATGCCGATTACTTTTGAAATAGTAACCGACGAATGTGCTGAAAATAAATCATGCTGATTACTTTTGAAATAGTAAGCGAGGAATATGTTGGAAATAAAAATCTTACCGATTACTTTTAAAATAGTAACCAACGAATGTACTGTAAATAAATCTTGCCGATTACTTTTGAAATAGTAACCGACGAATGTGCTGAAAATAAATCATGCCGATTACTTTGGAAATAGTAAGTGACGAATATGTTGAAAATAAAAATCTTACCGATTACTTTTGAAATAGTAACCAACGAATGTGCTGAAAATAAAGTCTTGCCGATAACTTTTGAAATAGTAAACGAATAATATGTGCTGAAAATAAATCTTGTCGATTAGTTTTGAAATAGTAACCGACGAATGTGCTGAAAATAAATCATGCTGATTACTTTTGAAATAGTAAGCGACGAATATGTTGAAAATAAAAATCTTGCCGAATACTTTTGAAATAGTAACCGAGGAATGTGCTAAAAATAAAAATCTTGCCGATTACCTTTGAAATAGTAACCGATGAACATGCTGAAAATAAAAATCTTCCCGATTACTTTTGAAATAGTCACCGACCAATATGCTGAAAATAAAAATCATGCCGATTACTTTTGAAATAGTAACCGACGAATGTGCTGAAAATAAATCATGCTGATTACTTTTGAAATAGTAAGCGATGAATATGTTGGAAATAAAAATCTTACCGATTACTTTTAAAAAAGTAACCAATGAATGTGCTGAAAATAAAGTCTTGCCGATTACTTTTGAAATAGTAACCGACGAATATGTTGAAAATAAAAATCTTGCCGATTACTTTTGAAATAGTAACCGACGAATGTGCTGAAAATAAAGTCTTGCCGATTACTTTTAAAATAGTAACCGACAAATATGCTGAAAATAAAAATCTTGCCGATTACTTTTGAAATAGTAACCGACGTACATGCTGAAAATAAAAATCTTGCCGATTACTATTGAAATAGTAATCGACGAATGTGCTGAAAATAAAGTCTTGCCGATTACTTTTGAAATAGTAACCGACGAATGTGCTGAAAATAAAGTCTTGCCGATTACTTTTGAAATAGTAACCGACGAATGTGCTGAAAATATAGTCTTGCCGATTAATTCTAAAATAGTAACAGACAAATATGCTAAAAATAAAAATCTTGCCGATTACTTTTGAAATAGTAACCGACGAATGTGCTGAAAATAAATCTTGCCGATTACCTTTGAAATAGGAACCGACGAATATGCTGAATATAAAAATTTTGCTGATTACTTTTGAAATAGTAACCGACGAATGTGCAGAAAATAGATCATGTCGATTACTTTTGAAATAGTAACCGACGAATGTGTTGAATATAAAGTCTTGCCGATTACTTTTGAAATAGTAACCGACAAATGTGCTGAAAATATATCATGCCAATTACTATTGAAATAGTAACCGACAAATGTGCTGAAAATAAAAGTCTTGCCGATTACTTTTGAAATAGTAACCTGACGAATGTGCAGAAAATAAATCATGCCGATTACTTTTGAAATAGTCACCGACGAATATGCTGAAAATAAAAATCTTGCCGATTACTTTTGAAATAGTAACCGACGAATGTGCTGAAAATAAATCATGCCGATTACTTTGGAAATAGTAAGTGACGAATATGTTGAAAATAAAAATCTTACCGATTACTTTTGAAATAGTAACCAACGAATGTGCTGAAAATAAAGTCTTGCCGATAACTTTTGAAATAGTAACCGAATAATATGTGCTGAAAATAAATCTTGTCGATTAGTTTTGAAATAGTAACCGACGAATGTGCTGAAAATAAATCATGCTGATTACTTTTGAAATAGTAAGCGACGAATATGTTGAAAATAAAAATCTTGCCGAATACTTTTGAAATAGTAACCGAGGAATGTGCTAAAAATAAAAATCTTGCCGATTACCTTTGAAATAGTAACCGATGAACATGCTGAAAATAAAAATCTTCCCGATTACTTTTGAAATAGTCACCGACCAATATGCTGAAAATAAAAATCATGCCGATTACTTTTGAAATAGTAACCGACGAATGTGCTGAAAATAAATCATGCTGATTACTTTTGAAATAGTAAGCGATGAATATGTTGGAAATAAAAATCTTACCGATTACTTTTAAAAAAGTAACCAATGAATGTGCTGAAAATAAAAGTCTTGCCGATTACTTTTGAAATAGTAACCTGACGAATGTGCTGAAAATAAATCATGCCGATTACTTTTGAAATAGTCACCGACGAATATGCTGAAAATAAAAATCTTGCCGATTACTTTTGAAATAGTAACCGACGAATGTGCTGAAAATAAATCATGCCGATTACTTTCGAAATAGTAAGCGACGAATATGTTGAAAATAAAAATCTTACCGATTACTTTTAAAATAGTAACCAACGAATGTACTGAAAATAAATCTTGCCGATTACTTTTGAAATAGTAACCGACGAATGTGCTGAAAATAAATCATGCCGATTACTTTGGAAATAGTAACCTGACGAATGTGCTGAAAATAAATCATGCCGATTACTTTTGAAATAGTCACCGACGAATATGCTGAAAATAAAAATCTTGCCGATTACTTTTGAAATAGTAACCGACGAATGTGCTGAAAATAAATCATGCCGATTACTTTCGAAATAGTAAGCGACGAATATGTTGAAAATAAAAATCTTACCGATTACTTTTAAAATAGTAACCAACGAATGTACTGAAAATAAATCTTGCCGATTACTTTTGAAATAGTAACCGACGAATGTGCTGAAAATAAATCATGCCGATTACTTTGGAAATAGTAAGTGACGAATATGTTGAAAATAAAAATCTTACCGATTACTTTTGAAATAGTAACCAACGAATGTGCTGAAAATAAAGTCTTGCCGATAACTTTTGAAATAGTAACCGAATAATATGTGCTGAAAATAAATCTTGTCGATTAGTTTTGAAATAGTAACCGACGAATGTGCTGAAAATAAATCATGCTGATTACTTTTGAAATAGTAAGCGACGAATATGTTGAAAATAAAAATCTTGCCGAATACTTTTGAAATAGTAACCGAGGAATGTGCTAAAAATAAAAATCTTGCCGATTACCTTTGAAATAGTAACCGATGAACATGCTGAAAATAAAAATCTTCCCGATTACTTTTGAAATAGTCACCGACCAATATGCTGAAAATAAAAATCATGCCGATTACTTTTGAAATAGTAACCGACGAATGTGCTGAAAATAAATCATGCTGATTACTTTTGAAATAGTAAGCGATGAATATGTTGGAAATAAAAATCTTACCGATTACTTTTAAAAAAGTAACCAATGATTGTGCTGAAAATAAAGTCTTGCCGATTACTTTTGAAATAGTAACCGACGAATGTGCTGAAAATAAAGTCTTGCCGATTACTTTTGAAATAGTAACCGACGAATGTGCTGAAAATATAGTCTTGCCGATTAACTCTAAAATAGTAACAGACAAATATGCTAAAAATAAAAATCTTGCCGATTACTTTTGAAATAGTAACCGACGAATGTGCTGAAAATAAATCTTGCCGATTACCTTTGAAATAGGAACCGACGAATATGCTGAATATAAAAATTTTGCTGATTACTTTTGAAATAGTAACCGACGAATGTGCAGAAAATAGATCATGTCGATTACTTTTGAAATAGTAACCGACGAATGTGTTGAATATAAAGTCTTGCCGATTACTTTTGAAATAGTAACCGACAAATGTGCTGAAAATATATCATGCCAATTACTATTGAAATAGTAACCGACAAATGTGCTGAAAATAAAAGTCTTGCCGATTACTTTTGAAATAGTAACCTGACGAATGTGCTGAAAATAAATCATGCCGATTACTTTTGAAATAGTCACCGACGAATATGCTGAAAATAAAAATCTTGCCGATTACTTTTGAAATAGTAACCGACGAATGTGCTGAAAATAAATCATGCCGATTACTTTCGAAATAGTAAGCGACGAATATGTTGAAAATAAAAATCTTACCGATTACTTTTAAAATAGTAACCAACGAATGTACTGAAAATAAATGTTGCCGATTACTTTTGAAATAGTAACCGACGAATGTGCTGAAAATAAATCATGCCGATTACTTTGGAAATAGTAACCTGACGAATGTGCTGAAAATAAATCATGCCGATTACTTTTGAAATAGTCACCGACGAATATGCTGAAAATAAAAATCTTGCCGATTACTTTTGAAATAGTAACCGACGAATGTGCTGAAAATAAATCATGCCGATTACTTTCGAAATAGTAAGCGACGAATATGTTGAAAATAAAAATCTTACCGATTACTTTTAAAATAGTAACCAACGAATGTACTGAAAATAAATCTTGCCGATTACTTTTGAAATAGTAACCGACGAATGTGCTGAAAATAAATCATGCCGATTACTTTGGAAATAGTAAGTGACGAATATGTTGAAAATAAAAATCTTACCGATTACTTTTGAAATAGTAACCAACGAATGTGCTGAAAATAAAGTCTTGCCGATAACTTTTGAAATAGTAACCGAATAATATGTGCTGAAAATAAATCTTGTCGATTAGTTTTGAAATAGTAACCGACGAATGTGCTGAAAATAAATCATGCTGATTACTTTTGAAATAGTAAGCGACGAATATGTTGAAAATAAAAATCTTGCCGAATACTTTTGAAATAGTAACCGAGGAATGTGCTAAAAATAAAAATCTTGCCGATTACCTTTGAAATAGTAACCGATGAACATGCTGAAAATAAAAATCTTCCCGATTACTTTTGAAATAGTCACCGACCAATATGCTGAAAATAAAAATCATGCCGATTACTTTTGAAATAGTAACCGACGAATGTGCTGAAAATAAATCATGCTGATTGCTTTTGAAATAGTAAGCGATGAATATGTTGGAAATAAAAATCTTACCGATTACTTTTAAAAAAGTAACCAATGAATGTGCTGAAAATAAAGTCTTGCCGATTACTTTTGAAATAGTAACCGACGAATGTGCTGAAAATAAAGTCTTGCCGATTACTTTTGAAATAGTAACCGACGAATGTGCTGAAAATATAGTCTTGCCGATTAATTCTAAAATAGTAACAGACAAATATGCTAAAAATAAAAATCTTGCCGATTACTTTTGAAATAGTAACCGACGAATGTGCTGAAAATAAATCTTGCCGATTACCTTTGAAATTGGAACCGACGAATATGCTGAATATAAAAATTTTGCTGATTACTTTTGAAATAGTAACCGACGAATGTGCAGAAAATAGATCATGTCGATTACTTTTGAAATAGTAACCGACGAATGTGTTGAATATAAAGTCTTGCCGATTACTTTTGAAATAGTAACCGACAAATGTGCTAAAAATATATCATGCCAATTACTATTGAAATAGTAACCGACAAATGTGCTGAAAATAAAAGTCTTGCCGATTACTTTTGAAATAGTAACCTGACGAATGTGCTGAAAATAAATCATGCCGATTACTTTTGAAATAGTCACCGACGAATATGCTGAAAATAAAAATCTTGCCGATTACTTTTGAAATAGTAACCGACGAATGTGCTGAAAATAAATCATGCCGATTACTTTCGAAATAGTAAGCGACGAATATGTTGAAAATAAAAATCTTACCGATTACTTTTAAAATAGTAACCAACGAATGTACTGAAAATAAATCTTGCCGATTACTTTTGAAATAGTAACCGACGAATGTGCTGAAAATAAATCATGCCGATTACTTTGGAAATAGTAACCTGACGAATGTGCTGAAAATAAATCATGCCGATTACTTTTGAAATAGTCACCGACGAATATGCTGAAAATAAAAATCTTGCCGATTACTTTTGAAATAGTAACCGACGAATGTGCTGAAAATAAATCATGCCGATTACTTTCGAAATAGTAAGCGACGAATATGTTGAAAATAAAAATCTTACCGATTACTTTTAAAATAGTAACCAACGAATGTACTGAAAATAAATCTTGCCGATTACTTTTGAAATAGTAACCGACGAATGTGCTGAAAATAAATCATGCCGATTACTTTGGAAATAGTAAGTGACGAATATGTTGAAAATAAAAATCTTGCCGATTACTTTTGAAATAGTAACCGACGTACATGCTGAAAATAAAAATCTTGCCAATTACTATTGAAATAGTAACCGACGAATGTGCTGAAAATAAAGTCTTGCCGATTACTTTTGAAATAGTAACCGACGAATGTGCTGAAAATAAAGTCTTGCCGATTACTTTTGAAATAGTAACCGACGAATGTGCTGAAAATATAGTCTTGCCGATTAATTCTAAAATAGTAACAGACAAATATGCTAAAAATAAAAATCTTGCCGATTACTTTTGAAATATTAACCGACGAATGTGCTGAAAATAAATCTTGCCGATTACCTTTGAAATAGGAACCGACGAATATGCTGAATATAAAAATTTTGCTGATTACTTTTGAAATAGTAACCGACGAATGTGCAGAAAATAGATCATGTCGATTACTTTTGAAATAGTAACCGACGAATGTGTTGAATATAAAGTCTTGCCGATTACTTTTGAAATAGTAACCGACAAATGTGCTGAAAATATATCATGCCAATTACTATTGAAATAGTAACCGACAAATGTGCTGAAAATAAAAGTCTTGCCGATTACTTTTGAAATAGTAACCTGACGAATGTGCTGAAAATAAATCATGCCGATTACTTTTGAAATAGTCACCGACGAATATGCTGAAAATAAAAATCTTTCTGATTACTTTTGAAATAGTAACCGACGAATGTGCTGAAAATAAATCATGCCGATTACTTTCGAAATAGTAAGCGACGAATATGTTGAAAATAAAAATCTTACCGATTACTTTTAAAATAGTAACCAACGAATGTACTGAAAATAAATCTTGCCGATTACTTTTGAAATAGTAACCGACGAATGTGCTGAAAATAAATCATGCCGATTACTTTGGAAATAGTAAGTGACGAATATGTTGAAAATAAAAATCTTTCCGATTACTTTTGAAATAGTAACCAACAAATGTGCTGAAAATAAAGTCTTGCCGATAACTTTTGAAATAGTAACCGAATAATATGTGCTGAAAATAAATCTTGTCGATTAGTTTTGAAATAGTAACCGACGAATGTGCTGAAAATAAATCATGCTGATTACTTTTGAAATAGTAAGCGACGAATATGTTGAAAATAAAAATCTTGCCGAATACTTTTGAAATAGTAACCGAGGAATGTGCTAAAAATAAAAATCTTGCCGATTACCTTTGAAATAGTAACCGACGAATGTGCTGAAAATAAATCTTGCCGATTACCTTTGAAATAGGAACCGACAAATTTGCTGAATATAAAAATTTTGCTGATTACTTTTGAAATAGTAACCGACGAATGTGCAGAAAATAGATCATGTCGATTACTTTTGAAATAGTAACCGACGAATGTGCTGAAAATAAATCATGCCGATTACTTTGGAAATAGTAAGTGACGAATATGTTGAAAATAAAAATCTTACCGATTACTTTTGAAATAGTAACCAACGAATGTGATGAAAATAAAGTCTTGCCGATAACTTTTGAAATAGTAACCGAATAATATGTGCTGAAAATAAATCTTGTCGATTAGTTTTGAAATAGTAACCGACGAATGTGCTGAAAATAAATCATGCTGATTACTTTTGAAATAGTAAGCGACGAATATGTTGAAAATAAAAATCTTGCCGAATACTTTTGAAATAGTAACCGAGGAATGTGCTAAAAATAAAAATCTTGCCGATTACCTTTGAAATAGTAACCGATGAACATGCTGAAAATAAAAATCTTCCCGATTACTTTTGAAATAGTCACCGACCAATATGCTGAAAATAAAAATCATGCCGATTACTTTTGAAATAGTAACCGACGAATGTGCTGAAAATAAATCATGCTGATTACTTTTGAAATAGTAAGCGAGGAATATGTTGGAAATAAAAATCTTACCGATTACTTTTAAAATAGTAACCAACGAATGTACTGTAAATAAATCTTGCCGATTACTTTTGAAATAGTAACCGACGAATGTGCTGAAAATAAATCATGCCGATTACTTTGGAAATAGTAAGTGACGAATATGTTGAAAATAAAAATCTTACCATTACTTTTGAAATAGTAACCAACGAATGTGCTGAAAATAAAGTCTTGCCGATAACTTTTGAAATAGTAACCGAATAATATGTGCTGAAAATAAATCTTGTCGATTAGTTTTGAAATAGTAACCGACGAATGTGCTGAAAATAAATCATGCTGATTACTTTTGAAATAGTAAGCGACGAATATGTTGAAAATAAAAATCTTGCCGAATACTTTTGAAATAGTAACCGAGGAATGTGCTAAAAATAAAAATCTTGCCGATTACCTTTGAAATAGTAACCGATGAACATGCTGAAAATAAAAATCTTCCCGATTACTTTTGAAATAGTCACCGACCAATATGCTGAAAATAAAAATCATGCCGATTACTTTTGAAATAGTAACCGACGAATGTGCTGAAAATAAATCATGCTGATTACTTTTGAAATAGTAAGCGATGAATATGTTGGAAATAAAAATCTTACCGATTACTTTTAAAAAAGTAACCAATGAATGTGCTGAAAATAAAGTCTTGCCGATTACTTTTGAAATAGTAACCGACGAATATGTTGAAAATAAAAATCTTGCCGATTACTTTTGAAATAGTAACCGACGAATGTGCTGAAAATAAAGTCTTGCCGATTACTTTTAAAATAGTAACCGACAAATATGCTGAAAATAAAAATCTTGCCGATTACTTTTGAAATAGTAACCGACGTACATGCTGAAAATAAAAATCTTGCCGATTACTATTGAAATAGTAACCGACGAATGTGCTGAAAATAAAGTCTTGCCGATTACTTTTGAAATAGTAACCGACGAATGTGCTGAAAATAAAGTCTTGCCGATTACTTTTGAAATAGTAACCGACGAATGTGCTGAAAATATAGTCTTGCCGATTAATTCTAAAATAGTAACAGACAAATATGCTGAAAATAAAAATCTTGCCGATTACTTTTGAAATAGTAACCGACGAATGTGCTGAAAATAAATCTTGCCGATTACCTTTGAAATAGGAACCGACGAATATGCTGAATATAAAAATTTTGCTGATTACTTTTGAAATAGTAACCGACGAATGTGCAGAAAATAGATCATGTCGATTACTTTTGAAATAGTAACCGACGAATGTGTTGAATATAAAGTCTTGCCGATTACTTTTGAAATAGTAACCGACAAATGTGCTGAAAATATATCATGCCAATTACTATTGAAATAGTAACCGACAAATGTGCTGAAAATAAAAGTCTTGCCGATTACTTTTGAAATAGTAACCTGACGAATGTGCTGAAAATAAATCATGCCGATTACTTTTGAAATAGTCACCGACGAATATGCTGAAAATAAAAATCTTGCCGATTACTTTTCAAATAGTAACCGACGAATGTGCTGAAAATAAATCATGCCGATTACTTTGGAAATAGTAAGTGACGAATATGTTGAAAATAAAAATCTTACCGATTACTTTTGAAATAGTAACCAACGAATGTGCTGAAAATAAAGTCTTGCCGATAACTTTTGAAATAGTAACCGAATAATATGTGCTGAAAATAAATCTTGTCGATTAGTTTTGAAATAGTAACCGACGAATGTGCTGAAAATAAATCATGCTGATTACTTTTGAAATAGTAAGCGACGAATATGTTGAAAATAAAAATCTTGCCGAATACTTTTGAAATAGTAACCGAGGAATGTGCTAAAAATAAAAATCTTGCCGATTACCTTTGAAATAGTAACCGATGAACATGCTGAAAATAAAAATCTTCCCGATTACTTTTGAAATAGTCACCGACCAATATGCTGAAAATAAAAATCATGCCGATTACTTTTGAAATAGTAACCGACGAATGTGCTGAAAATAAATCATGCTGATTACTTTTGAAATAGTAAGCGATGAATATGTTGGAAATAAAAATCTTACCGATTACTTTTAAAAAAGTAACCAATGAATGTGCTGAAAATAAAAGTCTTGCCGATTACTTTTGAAATAGTAACCTGACGAATGTGCTGAAAATAAATCATGCCGATTACTTTTGAAATAGTCACCGACGAATATGCTGAAAATAAAAATCTTGCCGATTACTTTTGAAATAGTAACCGACGAATGTGCTGAAAATAAATCATGCCGATTACTTTCGAAATAGTAAGCGACGAATATGTTGAAAATAAAAATCTTACCGATTACTTTTAAAATAGTAACCAACGAATGTACTGAAAATAAATCTTGCCGATTACTTTTGAAATAGTAACCGACGAATGTGCTGAAAATAAATCATGCCGATTACTTTGGAAATAGTAACCTGACGAATGTGCTGAAAATAAATCATGCCGATTACTTTTGAAATAGTCACCGACGAATATGCTGAAAATAAAAATCTTGCCGATTACTTTTGAAATAGTAACCGACGAATGTGCTGAAAATAAATCATGCCGATTACTTTCGAAATAGTAAGCGACGAATATGTTGAAAATAAAAATCTTACCGATTACTTTTAAAATAGTAACCAACGAATGTACTGAAAATAAATCTTGCCGATTACTTTTGAAATAGTAACCGACGAATGTGCTGAAAATAAATCATGCCGATTACTTTGGAAATAGTAAGTGACGAATATGTTGAAAATAAAAATCTTACCGATTACTTTTGAAATAGTAACCGAATAATATGTGCTGAAAGCAAATCTTGTCGATTAGTTTTGAAATAGTAACCGACGAATGTGCTGAAAATAAATCATGCTGATTACTTTTGAAATAGTAAGCGACGAATATGTTGAAAATAAAAATCTTGCCGAATACTTTTGAAATAGTAACAGAGGAATGTGCTAAAAATAAAAATCTTGCCGATTACCTTTGAAATAGTAACCGATGAACATGCTGAAAATAAAAATCTTCCCGATTACTTTTGAAATAGTCACCGACCAATATGCTGAAAATAAAAATCATGCCGATTACTTTTGAAATAGTAACCGACGAATGTGCTGAAAATAAATCATGCTGATTACTTTTGAAATAGTAAGCGATGAATATGTTGGAAATAAAAATCTTACCGATTACTTTTAAAAAAGTAACCAATGAATGTGCTGAAAATAAAGTCTTGCCGATTACTTTTGAAATAGTAACCGACGAATGTGCTGAAAATAAAGTCTTGCCGATTACTTTTGAAATAGTAACCGACGAATGTGCTGAAAATATAGTCTTGCCGATTAATTCTAAAATAGTAACAGACAAATATGCTAAAAATAAAAATCTTGCCGATTACTTTTGAAATAGTAACCGACGAATGTGCTGAAAATAAATCTTGCCGATTACCTTTGAAATAGGAACCGACGAATATGCTGAATATAAAAATTTTGCTGATTACTTTTGAAATAGTAACCGACGAATGTGCAGAAAATAGATCATGTCGATTACTTTTGAAATAGTAACCGACGAATGTGTTGAATATAAAGTCTTGCCGATTACTTTTGAAATAGTAACCGACAAATGTGCTGAAAATATATCATGCCAATTACTATTGAAATAGTAACCGACAAATGTGCTGAAAATAAAAGTCTTGCCGATTACTTTTGAAATAGTAACCTGACGAATGTGCTGAAAATAAATCATGCCGATTACTTTTGAAATAGTCACCGACGAATATGCTGAAAATAAAAATCTTGCCGATTACTTTTGAAATAGTAACCGACGAATGTGCAGAAAATAGATCATGTCGATTACTTTTGAAATAGTAACCGACGAATGTGTTGAATATAAAGTCTTGCCGATTACTTTTGAAATAGTAACCGACAAATGTGCTGAAAATATATCATGCCAATTACTATTGAAATAGTAACCGACAAATGTGCTGAAAATAAAAGTCTTGCCGATTACTTTTGAAATAGTAACCTGACGAATGTGCTGAAAATAAATCATGCCGATTACTTTTGAAATAGTCACCGACGAATATGCTGAAAATAAAAATCTTGCCGATTACTTTTGAAATAGTAACCGACGAATGTGCTGAAAATAAATCATGCCGATTACTTTGGAAATAGTAAGTGACGAATATGTTGAAAATAAAAATCTTACCGATTACTTTTGAAATAGTAACCAACGAATGTGCTGAAAATAAAGTCTTGCCGATAACTTTTGAAATAGTAACCGAATAATATGTGCTGAAAATAAATCTTGTCGATTAGTTTTGAAATAGTAACCGACGAATGTGCTGAAAATAAATCATGCTGATTACTTTTGAAATAGTAAGCGACGAATATGTTGAAAATAAAAATCTTGCCGAATACTTTTGAAATAGTAACCGAGGAATGTGCTAAAAATAAAAATCTTGCCGATTACCTTTGAAATAGTAACCGATGAACATGCTGAAAATAAAAATCTTCCCGATTACTTTTGAAATAGTCACCGACCAATATGCTGAAAATAAAAATCATGCCGATTACTTTTGAAATAGTAACCGACGAATGTGCTGAAAATAAATCATGCTGATTACTTTTGAAATAGTAAGCGATGAATATGTTGGAAATAAAAATCTTACCGATTACTTTTAAAAAAGTAACCAATGAATGTGCTGAAAATAAAAGTCTTGCCGATTACTTTTGAAATAGTAACCTGACGAATGTGCTGAAAATAAATCATGCCGATTACTTTTGAAATAGTCACCGACGAATATGCTGAAAATAAAAATCTTGCCGATTACTTTTGAAATAGTAACCGACGAATGTGCTGAAAATAAATCATGCCGATTACTTTCGAAATAGTAAGCGACGAATATGTTGAAAATAAAAATCTTACCGATTACTTTTAAAATAGTAACCAACGAATGTACTGAAAATAAATCTTGCCGATTACTTTTGAAATAGTAACCGACGAATGTGCTGAAAATAAATCATGCCGATTACTTTGGAAATAGTAACCTGACGAATGTGCTGAAAATAAATCATGCCGATTACTTTTGAAATAGTCACCGACGAATATGCTGAAAATAAAAATCTTGCCGATTACTTTTGAAATAGTAACCGACGAATGTGCTGAAAATAAATCATGCCGATTACTTTCGAAATAGTAAGCGACGAATATGTTGAAAATAAAAATCTTACCGATTACTTTTAAAATAGTAACCAACGAATGTACTGAAAATAAATCTTGCCGATTACTTTTGAAATAGTAACCGACGAATGTGCTGAAAATAAATCATGCTGATTACTTTGGAAATAGTAAGTGACGAATATGTTGAAAATAAAAATCTTACCGATTACTTTTGAAATAGTAACCAACGAATGTGCTGAAAATAAAGTCTTGCCGATAACTTTTGAAATAGTAACCGAATAATATGTGCTGAAAATAAATCTTGTCGATTAGTTTTGAAATAGTAACCGACGAATGTGCTGAAAATAAATCATGCTGATTACTTTTGAAATAGTAAGCGACGAATATGTTGAAAATAAAAATCTTGCCGAATACTTTTGAAATAGTAACAGAGGAATGTGCTAAAAATAAAAATCTTGCCGATTACCTTTGAAATAGTAACCGATGAACATGCTGAAAATAAAAATCTTCCCGATTACTTTTGAAATAGTCACCGACCAATATGCTGAAAATAAAAATCATGCCGATTACTTTTGAAATAGTAACCGACGAATGTGCTGAAAATAAATCATGCTGATTACTTTTGAAATAGTAAGCGATGAATATGTTGGAAATAAAAATCTTACCGATTACTTTTAAAAAAGTAACCAATGAATGTGCTGAAAATAAAGTCTTGCCGATTACTTTTGAAATAGTAACCGACGAATGTGCTGAAAATAAAGTCTTGCCGATTACTTTTGAAATAGTAACCGACGAATGTGCTGAAAATATAGTCTTGCCGATTAATTCTAAAATAGTAACAGACAAATATGCTAAAAATAAAAATCTTGCCGATTACTTTTGAAATAGTAACCGACGAATGTGCTGAAAATAAATCTTGCCGATTACCTTTGAAATAGGAACCGACGAATATGCTGAATATAAAAATTTTGCTGATTACTTTTGAAATAGTAACCGACGAATGTGCAGAAAATAGATCATGTCGATTACTTTTGAAATAGTAACCGACGAATGTGTTGAATATAAAGTCTTGCCGATTACTTTTGAAATAGTAACCGACAAATGTGCTGAAAATATATCATGCCAATTACTATTGAAATAGTAACCGACAAATGTGCTGAAAATAAAAGTCTTGCCGATTACTTTTGAAATAGTAACCTGACAAATGTGCTGAAAATAAATCATGCCGATTACTTTTGAAATAGTCACCGACGAATATGCTGAAAATAAAAATCTTGCCGATTACTTTTGAAATAGTAACCGACGAATGTGCTGAAAATAAATCATGCCGATTACTTTCGAAATAGTAAGCGACGAATATGTTGAAAATAAAAATCTTACCGATTACTTTTAAAATAGTAACCAACGAATGTACTGAAAATAAATCTTGCCGATTACTTTTGAAATAGTAACCGACGAATGTGCTGAAAATAAATCATGCCGATTACTTTGGAAATAGTAAGTGACGAATATGTTGAAAATAAAAATCTTGCCGATTACTTTTGAAATAGTAACCGACGTACATGCTGAAAATAAAAATCTTGCCAATTACTATTGAAATAGTAACCGACGAATGTGCTGAAAATAAAGTCTTGCCGATTACTTTTGAAATAGTAACCGACGAATGTGCTGAAAATAAAGTCTTGCCGATTACTTTTGAAATAGTAACCGACGAATGTGCTGAAAATATAGTCTTGCCGATTAATTCTAAAATAGTAACAGACAAATATGCTAAAAATAAAAATCTTGCCGATTACTTTTGAAATATTAACCGACGAATGTGCTGAAAATAAATCTTGCCGATTACCTTTGAAATAGGAACCGACGAATATGCTGAATATAAAAATTTTGCTGATTACTTTTGAAATAGTAACCGACGAATGTGCAGAAAATAGATCATGTCGATTACTTTTGAAATAGTAACCGACGAATGTGTTGAATATAAAGTCTTGCCGATTACTTTTGAAATAGTAACCGACAAATGTGCTGAAAATATATCATGCCAATTACTATTGAAATAGTAACCGACAAATGTGCTGAAAATAAAAGTCTTGCCGATTACTTTTGAAATAGTAACCGACGAATGTGCTGAAAATAAATCTTGCCGATTACCTTTGAAATAGGAACCGACGAATATGCTGAATATAAAAATTTTGCTGATTACTTTTGAAATAGTAACCGACGAATGTGCAGAAAATAGATCATGTCGATTACTTTTGAAATAGTAACCGACGAATGTGTTGAATATAAAGTCTTGCCGATTACTTTTGAAATAGTAACCGACAAATGTGCTGAAAATATATCATGCCAATTACTATTGAAATAGTAACCGACAAATGTGCTGAAAATAAAAGTCTTGCCGATTAATTCTAAAATAGTAACAGACAAATATGCTAAAAATAAAAATCTTGCCGATTACTTTTGAAATAGTAACCGACGAATGTGCTGAAAATAAATCTTGCCGATTACCTTTGAAATAGGAACCGACGAATATGCTGAATATAAAAATTTTGCTGATTACTTTTGAAATAGTAACCGACGAATGTGCAGAAAATAGATCATGTCGATTACTTTTGAAATAGTAACCGACGAATGTGTTGAATATAAAGTCTTGCCGATTACTTTTGAAATAGTAACCGACAAATGTGCTGAAAATATATCATGCCAATTACTATTGAAATAGTAACCGACAAATGTGCTGAAAATAAAAGTCTTGCCGATTACTTTTGAAATAGTAACCTGACAAATGTGCTGAAAATAAATCATGCCGATTACTTTTGAAATAGTCACCGACGAATATGCTGAAAATAAAAATCTTGCCGATTACTTTTGAAATAGTAACCGACGAATGTGCTGAAAATAAATCATGCCGATTACTTTCGAAATAGTAAGCGACGAATATGTTGAAAATAAAAATCTTACCGATTACTTTTAAAATAGTAACCAACGAATGTACTGAAAATAAATCTTGCCGATTACTTTTGAAATAGTAACCGACGAATGTGCTGAAAATAAATCATGCCGATTACTTTGGAAATAGTAAGTGACGAATATGTTGAAAATAAAAATCTTGCCGATTACTTTTGAAATAGTAACCGACGTACATGCTGAAAATAAAAATCTTGCCAATTACTATTGAAATAGTAACCGACGAATGTGCTGAAAATAAAGTCTTGCCGATTACTTTTGAAATAGTAACCGACGAATGTGCTGAAAATAAAGTCTTGCCGATTACTTTTGAAATAGTAACCGACGAATGTGCTGAAAATATAGTCTTGCCGATTAATTCTAAAATAGTAACAGACAAATATGCTAAAAATAAAAATCTTGCCGATTACTTTTGAAATATTAACCGACGAATGTGCTGAAAATAAATCTTGCCGATTACCTTTGAAATAGGAACCGACGAATATGCTGAATATAAAAATTTTGCTGATTACTTTTGAAATAGTAACCGACGAATGTGCAGAAAATAGATCATGTCGATTACTTTTGAAATAGTAACCGACGAATGTGTTGAATATAAAGTCTTGCCGATTACTTTTGAAATAGTAACCGACAAATGTGCTGAAAATATATCATGCCAATTACTATTGAAATAGTAACCGACAAATGTGCTGAAAATAAAAGTCTTGCCGATTACTTTTGAAATAGTAACCTGACGAATGTGCTGAAAATAAATCATGCCGATTACTTTTGAAATAGTCACCGACGAATATGCTGAAAATAAAAATCTTTCCGATTACTTTTGAAATAGTAACCGACGAATGTGCTGAAAATAAATCATGCCGATTACTTTCGAAATAGTAAGCGACGAATATGTTGAAAATAAAAATCTTACCGATTACTTTTAAAATAGTAACCAACGAATGTACTGAAAATAAATCTTGCCGATTACTTTTGAAATAGTAACCGACGAATGTGCTGAAAATAAATCATGCCGATTACTTTGGAAATAGTAAGTGACGAATATGTTGAAAATAAAAATCTTTCCGATTACTTTTGAAATAGTAACCAACGAATGTGCTGAAAATAAAGTCTTGCCGATAACTTTTGAAATAGTAACCGAATAATATGTGCTGAAAATAAATCTTGTCGATTAGTTTTGAAATAGTAACCGACGAATGTGCTGAAAATAAATCATGCTGATTACTTTTGAAATAGTAAGCGACGAATATGTTGAAAATAAAAATCTTGCCGAATACTTTTGAAATAGTAACCGAGGAATGTGCTAAAAATAAAAATCTTGCCGATTACCTTTGAAATAGTAACCGATGAACATGCTGAAAATAAAAATCTTCCCGATTACTTTTGAAATAGTCACCGACCAATATGCTGAAAATAAAAATCATGCCGATTACTTTTGAAATAGTAACCGACGAATGTGCTGAAAATAAATCATGCTGATTACTTTTGAAATAGTAAGCGATGAATATGTTGGAAATAAAAATCTTACCGATTACTTTTAAAAAAGTAACCAATGAATGTGCTGAAAATAAAGTCTTGCCGATTACTTTTGAAATAGTAACCGACGAATATGTTGAAAATAAAAATCTTGCCGATTACTTTTGAAATAGTAACCGACGAATGTGCTGAAAATAAAGTCTTGCCGATTACTTTTAAAATAGTAACCGACAAATATGCTGAAAATAAAAATCTTGCCGATTACTTTTGAAATAGTAACCGACATACATGCTGAAAATAAAAATCTTGCCGATTACTATTGAAATAGTAACCGACGAATGTGCTGAAAATAAAGTCTTGCCGATTACTTTTGAAATAGTAACCGACGAATGTGCTGAAAATAAAGTCTTGCCGATTACTTTTGAAATAGTAACCGACGAATGTGCTGAAAATATAGTCTTGCCGATTAATTCTAAAATAGTAACAGACAAATATGCTAAAAATAAAAATCTTGCCGATTACTTTTGAAATAGTAACCGACGAATGTGCTGAAAATAAATCTTGCCGATTACCTTTGAAATAGGAACCGACAAATATGCTGAATATAAAAATTTTGCTGATTACTTTTGAAATAGTAACCGACGAATGTGCAGAAAATAGATCATGTCGATTACTTTTGAAATAGTAACCGACGAATGTGCTGAAAATAAATCATGCCGATTACTTTGGAAATAGTAAGTGACGAATATGTTGAAAATAAAAATCTTACCGATTACTTTTGAAATAGTAACCAACGAATGTGCTGAAAATAAAGTCTTGCCGATAACTTTTGAAATAGTAACCGAATAATATGTGCTGAAAATAAATCTTGTCGATTAGTTTTGAAATAGTAACCGACGAATGTGCTGAAAATAAATCATGCTGATTACTTTTGAAATAGTAAGCGACGAATATGTTGAAAATAAAAATCTTGCCGAATACTTTTGAAATAGTAACCGAGGAATGTGCTAAAAATAAAAATCTTGCCGATTACCTTTGAAATAGTAACCGATGAACATGCTGAAAATAAAAATCTTCCCGATTACTTTTGAAATAGTCACCGACCAATATGCTGAAAATAAAAATCATGCCGATTACTTTTGAAATAGTAACCGACGAATGTGCTGAAAATAAATCATGCTGATTACTTTTGAAATAGTAAGCGAGGAATATGTTGGAAATAAAAATCTTACCGATTACTTTTAAAATAGTAACCAACGAATGTACTGTAAATAAATCTTGCCGATTACTTTTGAAATAGTAACCGACGAATGTGCTGAAAATAAATCATGCCGATTACTTTGGAAATAGTAAGTGACGAATATGTTGAAAATAAAAATCTTACCATTACTTTTGAAATAGTAACCAACGAATGTGCTGAAAATAAAGTCTTGCCGATAACTTTTGAAATAGTAACCGAATAATATGTGCTGAAAATAAATCTTGTCGATTAGTTTTGAAATAGTAACCGACGAATGTGCTGAAAATAAATCATGCTGATTACTTTTGAAATAGTAAGCGACGAATATGTTGAAAATAAAAATCTTGCCGAATACTTTTGAAATAGTAACCGAGGAATGTGCTAAAAATAAAAATCTTGCCGATTACCTTTGAAATAGTAACCGATGAACATGCTGAAAATAAAAATCTTCCCGATTACTTTTGAAATAGTCACCGACCAATATGCTGAAAATAAAAATCATGCCGATTACTTTTGAAATAGTAACCGACGAATGTGCTGAAAATAAATCATGCTGATTACTTTTGAAATAGTAAGCGATGAATATGTTGGAAATAAAAATCTTACCGATTACTTTTAAAAAAGTAACCAATGAATGTGCTGAAAATAAAGTCTTGCCGATTACTTTTGAAATAGTAACCGACGAATATGTTGAAAATAAAAATCTTGCCGATTACTTTTGAAATAGTAACCGACGAATGTGCTGAAAATAAAGTCTTGCCGATTACTTTTAAAATAGTAACCGACAAATATGCTGAAAATAAAAATCTTGCCGATTACTTTTGAAATAGTAACCGACGTACATGCTGAAAATAAAAATCTTGCCGATTACTATTGAAATAGTAACCGACGAATGTGCTGAAAATAAAGTCTTGCCGATTACTTTTGAAATAGTAACCGACGAATGTGCTGAAAATAAAGTCTTGCCGATTACTTTTGAAATAGTAACCGACGAATGTACTGAAAATATAGTCTTGCCGATTAATTCTAAAATAGTAACAGACAAATATGCTAAAAATAAAAATCTTGCCGATTACTTTTGAAATAGTAACCGACGAATGTGCTGAAAATAAATCTTGCCGATTACCTTTGAAATAGGAACCGACGAATATGCTGAATATAAAAATTTTGCTGATTACTTTTGAAATAGTAACCGACGAATGTGCAGAAAATAGATCATGTCGATTACTTTTGAAATAGTAACCGACGAATGTGTTGAATATAAAGTCTTGCCGATTACTTTTGAAATAGTAACCGACAAATGTGCTGAAAATATATCATGCCAATTACTATTGAAATAGTAACCGACAAATGTGCTGAAAATAAAAGTCTTGCCGATTACTTTTGAAATAGTAACCTGACGAATGTGCTGAAAATAAATCATGCCGATTACTTTTGAAATAGTCACCGACGAATATGCTGAAAATAAAAATCTTGCCGATTACTTTTGAAATAGTAACCGACGAATGTGCTGAAAATAAATCATGCCGATTACTTTGGAAATAGTAAGTGACGAATATGTTGAAAATAAAAATCTTACCGATTACTTTTGAAATAGTAACCAACGAATGTGCTGAAAATAAAGTCTTGCCGATAACTTTTGAAATAGTAACCGAATAATATGTGCTGAAAATAAATCTTGTCGATTAGTTTTGAAATAGTAACCGACGAATGTGCTGAAAATAAATCATGCTGATTACTTTTGAAATAGTAAGCGACGAATATGTTGAAAATAAAAATCTTGCCGAATACTTTTGAAATAGTAACCGAGGAATGTGCTAAAAATAAAAATCTTGCCGATTACCTTTGAAATAGTAACCGATGAACATGCTGAAAATAAAAATCTTCCCGATTACTTTTGAAATAGTCACCGACCAATATGCTGAAAATAAAAATCATGCCGATTACTTTTGAAATAGTAACCGACGAATGTGCTGAAAATAAATCATGCTGATTACTTTTGAAATAGTAAGCGATGAATATGTTGGAAATAAAAATCTTACCGATTACTTTTAAAAAAGTAACCAATGAATGTGCTGAAAATAAAAGTCTTGCCGATTACTTTTGAAATAGTAACCTAACGAATGTGCTGAAAATAAATCATGCCGATTACTTTTGAAATAGTCACCGACGAATATGCTGAAAATAAAAATCTTGCCGATTACTTTTGAAATAGTAACCGACGAATGTGCTGAAAATAAATCATGCCGATTACTTTCGAAATAGTAAGCGACGAATATGTTGAAAATAAAAATCTTACCGATTACTTTTAAAATAGTAACCAACGAATGTACTGAAAATAAATCTTGCCGATTACTTTTGAAATAGTAACCGACGAATGTGCTGAAAATAAATCATGCCGATTACTTTGGAAATAGTAACCTGACGAATGTGCTGAAAATAAATCATGCCGATTACTTTTGAAATAGTCACCGACGAATATGCTGAAAATAAAAATCTTGCCGATTACTTTTGAAATAGTAACCGACGAATGTGCTGAAAATAAATCATGCCGATTACTTTCGAAATAGTAAGCGACGAATATGTTGAAAATAAAAATCTTACCGATTACTTTTAAAATAGTAACCAACGAATGTACTGAAAATAAATCTTGCCGATTACTTTTGAAATAGTAACCGACGAATGTGCTGAAAATAAATCATGCCGATTACTTTGGAAATAGTAAGTGACGAATATGTTGAAAATAAAAATCTTACCGATTACTTTTGAAATAGTAACCAACGAATGTGCTGAAAATAAAGTCTTGCCGATAACTTTTGAAATAGTAACCGAATAATATGTGCTGAAAATAAATCTTGTCGATTAGTTTTGAAATAGTAACCGACGAATGTGCTGAAAATAAATCATGCTGATTACTTTTGAAATAGTAAGCGACGAATATGTTGAAAATAAAAATCTTGCCGAATACTTTTGAAATAGTAACAGAGGAATGTGCTAAAAATAAAAATCTTGCCGATTACCTTTGAAATAGTAACCGATGAACATGCTGAAAATAAAAATCTTCCCGATTACTTTTGAAATAGTCACCGACCAATATGCTGAAAATAAAAATCATGCCGATTACTTTTGAAATAGTAACCGACGAATGTGCTGAAAATAAATCATGCTGATTACTTTTGAAATAGTAAGCGATGAATATGTTGGAAATAAAAATCTTACCGATTACTTTTAAAAAAGTAACCAATGAATGTGCTGAAAATAAAGTCTTGCCGATTACTTTTGAAATAGTAACCGACGAATGTGCTGAAAATAAAGTCTTGCCGATTACTTTTGAAATAGTAACCGACGAATGTGCTGAAAATATAGTCTTGCCGATTAATTCTAAAATAGTAACAGACAAATATGCTAAAAATAAAAATCTTGCCGATTACTTTTGAAATAGTAACCGACGAATGTGCTGAAAATAAATCTTGCCGATTACCTTTGAAATAGGAACCGACGAATATGCTGAATATAAAAATTTTGCTGATTACTTTTGAAATAGTAACCGACGAATGTGCAGAAAATAGATCATGTCGATTACTTTTGAAATAGTAACCGACGAATGTGTTGAATATAAAGTCTTGCCGATTACTTTTGAAATAGTAACCGACAAATGTGCTGAAAATATATCATGCCAATTACTATTGAAATAGTAACCGACAAATGTGCTGAAAATAAAAGTCTTGCCGATTACTTTTGAAATAGTAACCTGACGAATGTGCTGAAAATAAATCATGCCGATTACTTTTGAAATAGTCACCGACGAATATGCTGAAAATAAAAATCTTGCCGATTACTTTTGAAATAGTAACCGACGAATGTGCTGAAAATAAATCATGCCGATTACTTTCGAAATAGTAAGCGACGAATATGTTGAAAATAAAAATCTTACCGATTACTTTTAAAATAGTAACCAACGAATGTACTGAAAATAAATCTTGCCGATTACTTTTGAAATAGTAACCGACGAATGTGCTGAAAATAAATCATGCCGATTACTTTGGAAATAGTAACCTGACGAATGTGCTGAAAATAAATCATGCCGATTACTTTTGAAATAGTCACCGACGAATATGCTGAAAATAAAAATCTTGCCGATTACTTTTGAAATAGTAACCGACGAATGTGCTGAAAATAAATCATGCCGATTACTTTCGAAATAGTAAGCGACGAATATGTTGAAAATAAAAATCTTACCGATTACTTTTAAAATAGTAACCAACGAATGTACTGAAAATAAATCTTGCCGATTACTTTTGAAATAGTAACCGACGAATGTGCTGAAAATAAATCATGCCGATTACTTTGGAAATAGTAAGTGACGAATATGTTGAAAATAAAAATCTTACCGATTACTTTTGAAATAGTAACCAACGAATGTGCTGAAAATAAAGTCTTGCCGATAACTTTTGAAATAGTAACC
This sequence comes from Medicago lupulina, assembly GCA_958299785.1. Lineage (NCBI taxonomy): Eukaryota > Viridiplantae > Streptophyta > Magnoliopsida > Fabales > Fabaceae > Medicago > Medicago lupulina. The sequence continues at coordinate 37,999,702 of OY283142.1, forward strand.
GAATAATATGTGCTGAAAATAAATCTTGTCGATTAGTTTTGAAATAGTAACCGACGAATGTGCTGAAAATAAATCATGCTGATTACTTTTGAAATAGTAAGCGACGAATATGTTGAATATAAAAATCTTGCCGAATACTTTTGAAATAGTAACCGAGGAATGTGCTAAAAATAAAAATCTTGCCGATTACCTTTGAAATAGTAACCGATGAACATGCTGAAAATAAAAATCTTCCCGATTACTTTTGAAATAGTCACCGACCAATATGCTGAAAATAAAAATCATGCCGATTACTTTTGAAATAGTAACCGACGAATGTGCTGAAAATAAATCATGCTGATTACTTTTGAAATAGTAAGCGATGAATATGTTGGAAATAAAAATCTTACCGATTACTTTTAAAAAAGTAACCAATGATTGTGCTGAAAATAAAGTCTTGCCGATTACTTTTGAAATAGTAACCGACGAATGTGCTGAAAATAAAGTCTTGCCGATTACTTTTGAAATAGTAACCGACGAATGTGCTGAAAATATAGTCTTGCCGATTAATTCTAAAATAGTAACAGACAAATATGCTAAAAATAAAAATCTTGCCGATTACTTTTGAAATAGTAACCGACGAATGTGCTGAAAATAAATCTTGCCGATTACCTTTGAAATAGGAACCGACGAATATGCTGAATATAAAAATTTTGCTGATTACTTTTGAAATAGTAACCGACGAATGTGCAGAAAATAGATCATGTCGATTACTTTTGAAATAGTAACCGACGAATGTGTTGAATATAAAGTCTTGCCGATTACTTTTGAAATAGTAACCGACAAATGTGCTGAAAATATATCATGCCAATTACTATTGAAATAGTAACCGACAAATGTGCTGAAAATAAAAGTCTTGCCGATTACTTTTGAAATAGTAACCTGACGAATGTGCTGAAAATAAATCATGCCGATTACTTTTGAAATAGTCACCGACGAATATGCTGAAAATAAAAATCTTGCCGATTACTTTTGAAATAGTAACCGACGAATGTGCTGAAAATAAATCATGCCGATTACTTTCGAAATAGTAAGCGACGAATATGTTGAAAATAAAAATCTTACCGATTACTTTTAAAATAGTAACCAACGAATGTACTGAAAATAAATCTTGCCGATTACTTTTGAAATAGTAACCGACGAATGTGCTGAAAATAAATCATGCCGATTACTTTGGAAATAGTAACCTGACGAATGTGCTGAAAATAAATCATGCCGATTACTTTTGAAATAGTCACCGACGAATATGCTGAAAATAAAAATCTTGCCGATTACTTTTGAAATAGTAACCGACGAATGTGCTGAAAATAAATCATGCCGATTACTTTCGAAATAGTAAGCGACGAATATGTTGAAAATAAAAATCTTACCGATTACTTTTAAAATAGTAACCAACGAATGTACTGAAAATAAATCTTGCCGATTACTTTTGAAATAGTAACCGACGAATGTGCTGAAAATAAATCATGCCGATTACTTTGGAAATAGTAAGTGACGAATATGTTGAAAATAAAAATCTTACCGATTACTTTTGAAATAGTAACCAACGAATGTGCTGAAAATAAAGTCTTGCCGATAACTTTTGAAATAGTAACCGAATAATATGTGCTGAAAATAAATCTTGTCGATTAGTTTTGAAATAGTAACCGACGAATGTGCTGAAAATAAATCATGCTGATTACTTTTGAAATAGTAAGCGACGAATATGTTGAAAATAAAAATCTTGCCGAATACTTTTGAAATAGTAACCGAGGAATGTGCTAAAAATAAAAATCTTGCCGATTACCTTTGAAATAGTAACCGATGAACATGCTGAAAATAAAAATCTTCCCGATTACTTTTGAAATAGTCACCGACCAATATGCTGAAAATAAAAATCATGCCGATTACTTTTGAAATAGTAACCGACGAATGTGCTGAAAATAAATCATGCTGATTACTTTTGAAATAGTAAGCGATGAATATGTTGGAAATAAAAATCTTACCGATTACTTTTAAAAAAGTAACCAATGAATGTGCTGAAAATAAAGTCTTGCCGATTACTTTTGAAATAGTAACCGACGAATGTGCTGAAAATAAAGTCTTGCCGATTACTTTTGAAATAGTAACCGACGAATGTGCTGAAAATATAGTCTTGCCGATTAATTCTAAAATAGTAACAGACAAATATGCTAAAAATAAAAATCTTGCCGATTACTTTTGAAATAGTAACCGACGAATGTGCTGAAAATAAATCTTGCCGATTACCTTTGAAATAGGAACCGACGAATATGCTGAATATAAAAATTTTGCTGATTACTTTTGAAATAGTAACCGACGAATGTGCAGAAAATAGATCATGTCGATTACTTTTGAAATAGTAACCGACGAATGTGTTGAATATAAAGTCTTGCCGATTACTTTTGAAATAGTAACCGACAAATGTGCTAAAAATATATCATGCCAATTACTATTGAAATAGTAACCGACAAATGTGCTGAAAATAAAAGTCTTGCCGATTACTTTTGAAATAGTAACCTGACGAATGTGCTGAAAATAAATCATGCCGATTACTTTTGAAATAGTCACCGACGAATATGCTGAAAATAAAAATCTTGCCGATTACTTTTGAAATAGTAACCGACGAATGTGCTGAAAATAAATCATGCCGATTACTTTCGAAATAGTAAGCGACGAATATGTTGAAAATAAAAATCTTACCGATTACTTTTAAAATAGTAACCAACGAATGTACTGAAAATAAATCTTGCCGATTACTTTTGAAATAGTAACCGACGAATGTGCTGAAAATAAATCATGCCGATTACTTTGGAAATAGTAACCTGACGAATGTGCTGAAAATAAATCATGCCGATTACTTTTGAAATAGTCACCGACGAATATGCTGAAAATAAAAATCTTGCCGATTACTTTTGAAATAGTAACCGACGAATGTGCTGAAAATAAATCATGCCGATTACTTTCGAAATAGTAAGCGACGAATATGTTGAAAATAAAAATCTTACCGATTACTTTTAAAATAGTAACCAACGAATGTACTGAAAATAAATCTTGCCGATTACTTTTGAAATAGTAACCGACGAATGTGCTGAAAATAAATCATGCTGATTACTTTTGAAATAGTAAGCGACGAATATGTTGAAAATAAAAATCTTGCCGAATACTTTTGAAATAGTAACCGAGGAATGTGCTAAAAATAAAAATCTTGCCGATTACCTTTGAAATAGTAACCGATGAACATGCTGAAAATAAAAATCTTCCCGATTACTTTTGAAATAGTCACCGACCAATATGCTGAAAATAAAAATCATGCCGATTACTTTTGAAATAGTAACCGACGAATGTGCTGAAAATAAATCATGCTGATTACTTTTGAAATAGTAAGCGATGAATATGTTGGAAATAAAAATCTTACCGATTACTTTTAAAAAAGTAACCAATGAATGTGCTGAAAATAAAGTCTTGCCGATTACTTTTGAAATAGTAACCGACGAATGTGCTGAAAATAAAGTCTTGCCGATTACTTTTGAAATAGTAACCGACGAATGTGCTGAAAATATAGTCTTGCCGATTAATTCTAAAATAGTAACAGACAAATATGCTAAAAATAAAAATCTTGCCGATTACTTTTGAAATAGTAACCGACGAATGTGCTGAAAATAAATCTTGCCGATTACCTTTGAAATAGGAACCGACGAATATGCTGAATATAAAAATTTTGCTGATTACTTTTGAAATAGTAACCGACGAATGTGCAGAAAATAGATCATGTCGATTACTTTTGAAATAGTAACCGACGAATGTGTTGAATATAAAGTCTTGCCGATTACTTTTGAAATAGTAACCGACAAATGTGCTAAAAATATATCATGCCAATTACTATTGAAATAGTAACCGACAAATGTGCTGAAAATAAAAGTCTTGCCGATTACTTTTGAAATAGTAACCTGACGAATGTGCTGAAAATAAATCATGCCGATTACTTTTGAAATAGTCACCGACGAATATGCTGAAAATAAAAATCTTGCCGATTACTTTTGAAATAGTAACCGACGAATGTGCTGAAAATAAATCATGCCGATTACTTTCGAAATAGTAAGCGACGAATATGTTGAAAATAAAAATCTTACCGATTACTTTTAAAATAGTAACCAACGAATGTACTGAAAATAAATCTTGCCGATTACTTTTGAAATAGTAACCGACGAATGTGCTGAAAATAAATCATGCCGATTACTTTGGAAATAGTAACCTGACGAATGTGCTGAAAATAAATCATGCCGATTACTTTTGAAATAGTCACCGACGAATATGCTGAAAATAAAAATCTTGCCGATTACTTTTGAAATAGTAACCGACGAATGTGCTGAAAATAAATCATGCCGATTACTTTCGAAATAGTAAGCGACGAATATGTTGAAAATAAAAATCTTACCGATTACTTTTAAAATAGTAACCAACGAATGTACTGAAAATAAATCTTGCCGATTACTTTTGAAATAGTAACCGACGAATGTGCTGAAAATAAATCATGCCGATTACTTTGGAAATAGTAAGTGACGAATATGTTGAAAATAAAAATCTTACCGATTACTTTTGAAATAGTAACCAATGAATGTGCTGAAAATAAAGTCTTGCCGATAACTTTTGAAATAGTAACCGAATAATATGTGCTGAAAATAAATCTTGTCGATTAGTTTTGAAATAGTAACCGACGAATGTGCTGAAAATAAATCATGCTGATTACTTTTGAAATAGTAAGCGACGAATATGTTGAAAATAAAAATCTTGCCGAATACTTTTGAAATAGTAACCGAGGAATGTGCTAAAAATAAAAATCTTGCCGATTACTTTTGAAATAGTCACCGACCAATATGCTGAAAATAAAAATCATGCCGATTACTTTTGAAATAGTAACCGACGAATGTGCTGAAAATAAATCATGCTGATTACTTTTGAAATAGTAAGCGATGAATATGTTGGAAATAAAAATCTTACCGATTACTTTTAAAAAAGTAACCAATGAATGTGCTGAAAATAAAGTCTTGCCGATTACTTTTGAAATAGTAACCGACGAATGTGCTGAAAATAAAGTCTTGCCGATTACTTTTGAAATAGTAACCGACGAATGTGCTGAAAATATAGTCTTGCCGATTAATTCTAAAATAGTAACAGACAAATATGCTAAAAATAAAAATCTTGCCGATTACTTTTGAAATAGTAACCGACGAATGTGCTGAAAATAAATCTTGTCGATTACCTTTGAAATAGGAACCGACGAATATGCTGAATATAAAAATTTTGCTGATTACTTTTGAAATAGTAACCGACGAATGTGCAGAAAATAGATCATGTCGATTACTTTTGAAATAGTAACCGACGAATGTGTTGAATATAAAGTCTTGCCGATTACTTTTGAAATAGTAACCGACAAATGTGCTGAAAATATATCATGCCAATTACTATTGAAATAGTAACCGACAAATGTGCTGAAAATAAAAGTCTTGCTGATTACTTTTGAAATAGTAACCTGACGAATGTGCTGAAAATAAATCATGCCGATTACTTTTGAAATAGTCACCGACGAATATGCTGAAAATAAAAATCTTGCCGATTACTTTTGAAATAGTAACCGACGAATGTGCTGAAAATAAATCATGCCGATTACTTTCGAAATAGTAAGCGACGAATATGTTGAAAATAAAAATCTTACCGATTACTTTTAAAATAGTAACCAACGAATGTACTGAAAATAAATCTTGCCGATTACTTTTGAAATAGTAACCGACGAATGTGCTGAAAATAAATCATGCCGATTACTTTGGAAATAGTAACCTGACGAATGTGCTGAAAATAAATCATGCCGATTACTTTTGAAATAGTCACCGACGAATATGCTGAAAATAAAAATCTTGCCGATTACTTTTGAAATAGTAACCGACGAATGTGCTGAAAATAAATCTTGCCGATTACCTTTGAAATAGGAACCGACAAATATGCTGAATATAAAAATTTTGCTGATTACTTTTGAAATAGTAACCGACGAATGTGCAGAAAATAGATCATGTCGATTACTTTTGAAATAGTAACCGACGAATGTGCTGAAAATAAATCATGCCGATTACTTTGGAAATAGTAAGTGACGAATATGTTGAAAATAAAAATCTTACCGATTACTTTTGAAATAGTAACCAACGAATGTGCTGAAAATAAAGTCTTGCCGATAACTTTTGAAATAGTAACCGAATAATATGTGCTGAAAATAAATCTTGTCGATTAGTTTTGAAATAGTAACCGACGAATGTGCTGAAAATAAATCATGCTGATTACTTTTGAAATAGTAAGCGACGAATATGTTGAAAATAAAAATCTTGCCGAATACTTTTGAAATAGTAACCGAGGAATGTGCTAAAAATAAAAATCTTGCCGATTACCTTTGAAATAGTAACCGATGAACATGCTGAAAATAAAAATCTTCCCGATTACTTTTGAAATAGTCACCGACCAATATGCTGAAAATAAAAATCATGCCGATTACTTTTGAAATAGTAACCGACGAATGTGCTGAAAATAAATCATGCCGATTACTTTTGAAATAGTAAGCGAGGAATATGTTGGAAATAAAAATCTTACCGATTACTTTTAAAATAGTAACCAACGAATGTACTGTAAATAAATCTTGCCGATTACTTTTGAAATAGTAACCGACGAATGTGCTGAAAATAAATCATGCCGATTACTTTGGAAATAGTAAGTGACGAATATGTTGAAAATAAAAATCTTACCATTACTTTTGAAATAGTAACCAACGAATGTGCTGAAAATAAAGTCTTGCCGATAACTTTTGAAATAGTAACCGAATAATATGTGCTGAAAATAAATCTTGTCGATTAGTTTTGAAATAGTAACCGACGAATGTGCTGAAAATAAATCATGCTGATTACTTTTGAAATAGTAAGCGACGAATATGTTGAAAATAAAAATCTTGCCGAATACTTTTGAAATAGTAACAGAGGAATGTGCTAAAAATAAAAATCTTGCCGATTACCTTTGAAATAGTAACCGATGAACATGCTGAAAATAAAAATCTTCCCGATTACTTTTGAAATAGTCACCGACCAATATGCTGAAAATAAAAATCATGCCGATTACTTTTGAAATAGTAACCGACGAATGTGCTGAAAATAAATCATGCTGATTACTTTTGAAATAGTAAGCGATGAATATGTTGGAAATAAAAATCTTACCGATTACTTTTAAAAAAGTAACCAATGAATGTGCTGAAAATAAAGTCTTGCCGATTACTTTTGAAATAGTAACCGACGAATGTGCTGAAAATAAAGTCTTGCCGATTACTTTTGAAATAGTAACCGACGAATGTGCTGAAAATATAGTCTTGCCGATTAATTCTAAAATAGTAACAGACAAATATGCTAAAAATAAAAATCTTGCCGATTACTTTTGAAATAGTAACCGACGAATGTGCTGAAAATAAATCTTGCCGATTACCTTTGAAATAGGAACCGACGAATATGCTGAATATAAAAATTTTGCTGATTACTTTTGAAATAGTAACAATAGATCATGTCGATTACTTTTGAAATAGTAACCGACGAATGTGTTGAATATAAAGTCTTGCCGATTACTTTTGAAATAGTAACCGACAAATGTGCTGAAAATATATCATGCCAATTACTATTGAAATAGTAACCGACAAATGTGCTGAAAATAAAAGTCTTGCCGATTACTTTTGAAATAGTAACCTGACGAATGTGCTGAAAATAAATCATGCCGATTACTTTTGAAATAGTCACCGACGAATATGCTGAAAATAAAAATCTTGCCGATTACTTTTGAAATAGTAACCGACGAATGTGCTGAAAATAAATCATGCCGATTACTTTCGAAATAGTAAGCGACGAATATGTTGAAAATAAAAATCTTACCGATTACTTTTAAAATAGTAACCAACGAATGTACTGAAAATAAATCTTGCCGATTACTTTTGAAATAGTAACCGACGAATGTGCTGAAAATAAATCATGCCGATTACTTTGGAAATAGTAACCTGACGAATGTGCTGAAAATAAATCATGCCGATTACTTTTGAAATAGTCACCGACGAATATGCTGAAAATAAAAATCTTGCCGATTACTTTTGAAATAGTAACCGACGAATGTGCTGAAAATAAATCATGCCGATTACTTTCGAAATAGTAAGCGACGAATATGTTGAAAATAAAAATCTTACCGATTACTTTTAAAATAGTAACCAACGAATGTACTGAAAATAAATCTTGCCGATTACTTTTGAAATAGTAACCGACGAATGTGCTGAAAATAAATCATGCCGATTACTTTCGAAATAGTAAGCGACGAATATGTTGAAAATAAAAATCTTACCGATTACTTTTAAAATAGTAACCAACGAATGTACTGAAAATAAATCTTGCCGATTACTTTTGAAATAGTAACCGACGAATGTGCTGAAAATAAATCATGCCGATTACTTTGGAAATAGTAACCTGACGAATGTGCTGAAAATAAATCATGCCGATTACTTTTGAAATAGTCACCGACGAATATGCTGAAAATAAAAATCTTGCCGATTACTTTTGAAATAGTAACCGACGAATGTGCTGAAAATAAATCATGCCGATTACTTTCGAAATAGTAAGCGACGAATATGTTGAAAATAAAAATCTTACCGATTACTTTTAAAATAGTAACCAACGAATGTACTGAAAATAAATCTTGCCGATTACTTTTGAAATAGTAACCGACGAATGTGCTGAAAATAAATCATGCTGATTACTTTTGAAATAGTAAGCGACGAATATGTTGAAAATAAAAATCTTGCCGAATACTTTTGAAATAGTAACCGAGGAATGTGCTAAAAATAAAAATCTTGCCGATTACCTTTGAAATAGTAACCGATGAACATGCTGAAAATAAAAATCTTCCCGATTACTTTTGAAATAGTCACCGACCAATATGCTGAAAATAAAAATCATATCGATTACTTTTGAAATAGTAACCGACGAATGTGCTGAAAATAAATCATGCTGATTACTTTTGAAATAGTAAGCGATGAATATGTTGGAAATAAAAATCTTACCGATTACTTTTAAAAAAGTAACCAATGAATGTGCTGAAAATAAAGTCTTGCCGATTACTTTTGAAATAGTAACCGACGAATGTGCTGAAAATAAAGTCTTGCCGATTACTTTTGAAATAGTAACCGACGAATGTGCTGAAAATATAGTCTTGCCGATTAATTCTAAAATAGTAACAGACAAATATGCTAAAAATAAAAATCTTGCCGATTACTTTTGAAATAGTAACCGACGAATGTGCTGAAAATAAATCTTGCCGATTACCTTTGAAATAGGAACCGACGAATATGCTGAATATAAAAATTTTGCTGATTACTTTTGAAATAGTAACCGACGAATGTGCAGAAAATAGATCATGTCGATTACTTTTGAAATAGTAACCGACGAATGTGTTGAATATAAAGTCTTGCCGATTACTTTTGAAATAGTAACCGACAAATGTGCTGAAAATATATCATGCCAATTACTATTGAAATAGTAACCGACAAATGTGCTGAAAATAAAAGTCTTGCCGATTACTTTTGAAATAGTAACCTGACGAATGTGCTGAAAATAAATCATGCCAATTACTTTTGAAATAGTCACCGACGAATATGCTGAAAATAAAAATCTTGCCGATTACTTTTGAAATAGTAACCGACGAATGTGCTGAAAATAAATCATGCCGATTACTTTCGAAATAGTAAGCGACGAATATGTTGAAAATAAAAATCTTACCGATTACTTTTAAAATAGTAACCAACGAATGTACTGAAAATAAATCTTGCCGATTACTTTTGAAATAGTAACCGACGAATGTGCTGAAAATAAATCATGCCGATTACTTTGGAAATAGTAACCTGACGAATGTGCTGAAAATAAATCATGCCGATTACTTTTGAAATAGTCACCGACGAATATGCTGAAAATAAAAATCTTGCCGATTACTTTTGAAATAGTAACCGACGAATGTGCTGAAAATAAATCATGCCGATTACTTTCGAAATAGTAAGCGACGAATATGTTGAAAATAAAAATCTTACCGATTACTTTTAAAATAGTAACCAACGAATGTACTGAAAATAAATCTTGCCGATTACTTTTGAAATAGTAACCGACGAATGTGCTGAAAATAAATCATGCTGATTACTTTGGAAATAGTAAGTGACGAATATGTTGAAAATAAAAATCTTACCGATTACTTTTGAAATAGTAACCAACGAATGTGCTGAAAATAAAGACTTGCCGATAACTTTTGAAATAGTAACCGAATAATATGTGCTGAAAATAAATCTTGTCGATTAGTTTTGAAATAGTAACCGACGAATGTGCTGAAAATAAATCATGCTGATTACTTTTGAAATAGTAAGCGACGAATATGTTGAAAATAAAAATCTTGCCGAATACTTTTGAAATAGTAACCGAGGAATGTGCTAAAAATAAAAATCTTGCCGATTACTTTTGAAATAGTCACCGACCAATATGCTGAAAATAAAAATCATGCCGATTACTTTTGAAATAGTAACCGACGAATGTGCTGAAAATAAATCATGCTGATTACTTTTGAAATAGTAAGCGATGAATATGTTGGAAATAAAAATCTTACCGATTACTTTTAAAAAAGTAACCAATGAATGTGCTGAAAATAAAGTCTTGCCGATTACTTTTGAAATAGTAACCGACGAATGTGCTGAAAATAAAGTCTTGCCGATTACTTTTGAAATAGTAACCGACGAATGTGCTGAAAATATAGTCTTGCCGATTAATTCTAAAATAGTAACAGACAAATATGCTAAAAATAAAAATCTTGCCGATTACTTTTGAAATAGTAACCGACGAATGTGCTGAAAATAAATCTTGCCGATTACCTTTGAAATAGGAACCGACGAATATGCTGAATATAAAAATTTTGCTGATTACTTTTGAAATAGTAACCGACGAATGTGCAGAAAATAGATCATGTCGATTACTTTTGAAATAGTAACCGACGAATGTGTTGAATATAAAGTCTTGCCGATTACTTTTGAAATAGTAACCGACAAATGTGCTGAAAATATATCATGCCAATTACTATTGAAATAGTAACCGACAAATGTGCTGAAAATAAAAGTCTTGCCGATTACTTTTGAAATAGTAACCTGACGAATGTGCTGAAAATAAATCATGCCGATTACTTTTGAAATAGTCACCGACGAATATGCTGAAAATAAAAATCTTGCCGATTACTTTTGAAATAGTAACCGACGAATGTGCTGAAAATAAATCATGCCGATTACTTTCGAAATAGTAAGCGACGAATATGTTGAAAATAAAAATCTTACCGATTACTTTTAAAATAGTAACCAACGAATGTACTGAAAATAAATCTTGCCGATTACTTTTGAAATAGTAACCGACGAATGTGCTGAAAATAAATCATGCCGATTACTTTGGAAATAGTAACCTGACGAATGTGCTGAAAATAAATCATGCCGATTACTTTTGAAATAGTCACCGACGAATATGCTGAAAATAAAAATCTTGCCGATTACTTTTGAAATAGTAACCGACGAATGTGCTGAAAATAAATCATGCCGATTACTTTCGAAATAGTAAGCGACGAATATGTTGAAAATAAAAATCTTACCGATTACTTTTAAAATAGTAACCAACGAATGTACTGAAAATAAATCTTGCCGATTACTTTTGAAATAGTAACCGACGAATGTGCTGAAAATAAATCATGCTGATTACTTTTGAAATAGTAAGCGACGAATATGTTGAAAATAAAAATCTTGCCGAATACTTTTGAAATAGTAACCGAGGAATGTGCTAAAAATAAAAATCTTGCCGATTACCTTTGAAATAGTAACCGATGAACATGCTGAAAATAAAAATCTTCCCGATTACTTTTGAAATAGTCACCGACCAATATGCTGAAAATAAAAATCATATCGATTACTTTTGAAATAGTAACCGACGAATGTGCTGAAAATAAATCATGCTGATTACTTTTGAAATAGTAAGCGATGAATATGTTGGAAATAAAAATCTTACCGATTACTTTTAAAAAAGTAACCAATGAATGTGCTGAAAATAAAGTCTTGCCGATTACTTTTGAAATAGTAACCGACGAATGTGCTGAAAATAAAGTCTTGCCGATTACTTTTGAAATAGTAACCGACGAATGTGCTGAAAATATAGTCTTGCCGATTAATTCTAAAATAGTAACAGACAAATATGCTAAAAATAAAAATCTTGCCGATTACTTTTGAAATAGTAACCGACGAATGTGCTGAAAATAAATCTTGCCGATTACCTTTGAAATAGGAACCGACGAATATGCTGAATATAAAAATTTTGCTGATTACTTTTGAAATAGTAACCGACGAATGTGCAGAAAATAGATCATGTCGATTACTTTTGAAATAGTAACCGACGAATGTGTTGAATATAAAGTCTTGCCGATTACTTTTGAAATAGTAACCGACAAATGTGCTGAAAATATATCATGCCAATTACTATTGAAATAGTAACCGACAAATGTGCTGAAAATAAAAGTCTTGCCGATTACTTTTGAAATAGTAACCTGACGAATGTGCTGAAAATAAATCATGCCAATTACTTTTGAAATAGTCACCGACGAATATGCTGAAAATAAAAATCTTGCCGATTACTTTTGAAATAGTAACCGACGAATGTGCTGAAAATAAATCATGCCGATTACTTTCGAAATAGTAAGCGACGAATATGTTGAAAATAAAAATCTTACCGATTACTTTTAAAATAGTAACCAACGAATGTACTGAAAATAAATCTTGCCGATTACTTTTGAAATAGTAACCGACGAATGTGCTGAAAATAAATCATGCCGATTACTTTGGAAATAGTAACCTGACGAATGTGCTGAAAATAAATCATGCCGATTACTTTTGAAATAGTCACCGACGAATATGCTGAAAATAAAAATCTTGCCGATTACTTTTGAAATAGTAACCGACGAATGTGCTGAAAATAAATCATGCCGATTACTTTCGAAATAGTAAGCGACGAATATGTTGAAAATAAAAATCTTACCGATTACTTTTAAAATAGTAACCAACGAATGTACTGAAAATAAATCTTGCCGATTACTTTTGAAATAGTAACCGACGAATGTGCTGAAAATAAATCATGCTGATTACTTTGGAAATAGTAAGTGACGAATATGTTGAAAATAAAAATCTTACCGATTACTTTTGAAATAGTAACCAACGAATGTGCTGAAAATAAAGACTTGCCGATAACTTTTGAAATAGTAACCGAATAATATGTGCTGAAAATAAATCTTGTCGATTAGTTTTGAAATAGTAACCGACGAATGTGCTGAAAATAAATCATGCTGATTACTTTTGAAATAGTAAGCGACGAATATGTTGAAAATAAAAATCTTGCCGAATACTTTTGAAATAGTAACCGAGGAATGTGCTAAAAATAAAAATCTTGCCGATTACTTTTGAAATAGTCACCGACCAATATGCTGAAAATAAAAATCATGCCGATTACTTTTGAAATAGTAACCGACGAATGTGCTGAAAATAAATCATGCTGATTACTTTTGAAATAGTAAGCGATGAATATGTTGGAAATAAAAATCTTACCGATTACTTTTAAAAAAGTAACCAATGAATGTGCTGAAAATAAAGTCTTGCCGATTACTTTTGAAATAGTAACCGACGAATGTGCTGAAAATAAAGTCTTGCCGATTACTTTTGAAATAGTAACCGACGAATGTGCTGAAAATATAGTCTTGCCGATTAATTCTAAAATAGTAACAGACAAATATGCTAAAAATAAAAATCTTGCCGATTACTTTTGAAATAGTAACCGACGAATGTGCTGAAAATAAATCTTGCCGATTACCTTTGAAATAGGAACCGACGAATATGCTGAATATAAAAATTTTGCTGATTACTTTTGAAATAGTAACCGACGAATGTGCAGAAAATAGATCATGTCGATTACTTTTGAAATAGTAACCGACGAATGTGTTGAATATAAAGTCTTGCCGATTACTTTTGAAATAGTAACCGACAAATGTGCTGAAAATATATCATGCCAATTACTATTGAAATAGTAACCGACAAATGTGCTGAAAATAAAAGTCTTGCCGATTACTTTTGAAATAGTAACCTGACGAATGTGCTGAAAATAAATCATGCCGATTACTTTTGAAATAGTCACCGACGAATATGCTGAAAATAAAAATCTTGCCGATTACTTTTGAAATAGTAACCGACGAATGTGCTGAAAATAAATCATGCCGATTACTTTCGAAATAGTAAGCGACGAATATGTTGAAAATAAAAATCTTACCGATTACTTTTAAAATAGTAACCAACGAATGTACTGAAAATAAATCTTGCCGATTACTTTTGAAATAGTAACCGACGAATGTGCTGAAAATAAATCATGCCGATTACTTTGGAAATAGTAACCTGACGAATGTGCTGAAAATAAATCATGCCGATTACTTTTGAAATAGTCACCGACGAATATGCTGAAAATAAAAATCTTGCCGATTACTTTTGAAATAGTAACCGACGAATGTGCTGAAAATAAATCATGCCGATTACTTTCGAAATAGTAAGCGACGAATATGTTGAAAATAAAAATCTTACCGATTACTTTTAAAATAGTAACCAACGAATGTACTGAAAATAAATCTTGCCGATTACTTTTGAAATAGTAACCGACGAATGTGCTGAAAATAAATCATGCCGATTACTTTGGAAATAGTAAGTGACGAATATGTTGAAAATAAAAATCTTACCGATTACTTTTGAAATAGTAACCAACGAATGTGCTGAAAATAAAGTCTTGCCGATAACTTTTGAAATAGTAACCGAATAATATGTGCTGAAAATAAATCTTGTCGATTAGTTTTGAAATAGTAACCGACGAATGTGCTGAAAATAAATCATGCTGATTACTTTTGAAATAGTAAGCGACGAATATGTTGAAAATAAAAATCTTGCCGAATACTTTTGAAATAGTAACCGAGGAATGTGCTAAAAATAAAAATCTTGCCGATTACCTTTGAAATAGTAACCGATGAACATGCTGAAAATAAAAATCTTCCCGATTACTTTTGAAATAGTCACCGACCAATATGCTGAAAATAAAAATCATGCCGATTACTTTTGAAATAGTAACCGACGAATGTGCTGAAAATAAATCATGCTGATTACTTTTGAAATAGTAAGCGATGAATATGTTGGAAATAAAAATCTTACCGATTACTTTTAAAAAAGTAACCAATGAATGTGCTGAAAATAAAAGTCCTGCCGATTACTTTTGAAATAGTAACCTGACGAATGTGCTGAAAATAAATCATGCCGATTACTTTTGAAATAGTCACCGACGAATATGCTGAAAATAAAAATCTTGCCGATTACTTTTGAAATAGTAACCGACGAATGTGCTGAAAATAAATCATGCCGATTACTTTCGAAATAGTGAGCGACGAATATGTTGAAATTAAAAATCTTACCGATTACTTTTAAAATAGTAACCAACGAATGTAGGGAAAATAAATCTTGCCGATTACTTTTGAAATAGTAACCGACGAATGTGCTGAAAATAAATCATGCCGATTACTTTGGAAATAGTAACCTGACGAATGTGCTGAAAATAAATCATGCCGATTACTTTTGAAATAGTCACCGGCGAATATGCTGAAAATAAAAATCTTGCCGATTACTTTTGAAATAGTAACCGACGAATGTGCTGAAAATAAATCATGCCGATTACTTTCGAAATAGTAAGCGACGAATATGTTGAAAATAAAAATCTTACCGATTACTTTTAAAATAGTAACCAACGAATGTACTGAAAATAAATCTTGCCGATTACTTTTGAAATAGTAACCGACGAATGTGCTGAAAATAAATCATGCCGATTACTTTGGAAATAGTAAGTGACGAATATGTTGAAAATAAAAATCTTACCGATTACTTTTGAAATAGTAACCAACGAATGTGCTGAAAATAAAGTCTTGCCGATAACTTTTGAAATAGTAACCGAATAATATGTGCTGAAAATAAATCTTGTCGATTAGTTTTGAAATAGTAACCGACGAATGTGCTGAAAATAAATCATGCTGATTACTTTTGAAATAGTAAGCGACGAATATGTTGAAAATAAAAATCTTGCCGAATACTTTTGAAATAGTAACCGAGGAATGTGCTAAAAATAAAAATCTTGCCGATTACCTTTGAAATAGTAACCGATGAACATGCTGAAAATAAAAATCTTCCCGATTACTTTTGAAATAGTCACCGACCAATATGCTGAAAATAAAAATCATGCCGATTACTTTTGAAATAGTAACCGACGAATGTGCTGAAAATAAATCATGCTGATTACTTTTGAAATAGTAAGCGATGAATATGTTGGAAATAAAAATCTTACCGATTACTTTTAAAAAAGTAACCAATGAATGTGCTGAAAATAAAGTCTTGCCGATTACTTTTGAAATAGTAACCGACGAATGTGCTGAAAATAAAGTCTTGCCGATTACTTTTGAAATAGTAACCGACGAATGTGCTGAAAATATAGTCTTGCCGATTAATTCTAAAATAGTAACAGACAAATATGCTAAAAATAAAAATCTTGCCGATTACTTTTGAAATAGTAACCGACGAATGTGCTGAAAATAAATCTTGCCGATTACCTTTGAAATAGGAACCGACGAATATGCTGAATATAAAAATTTTGCTGATTACTTTTGAAATAGTAACCGACGAATGTGCAGAAAATAGATCATGTCGATTACTTTTGAAATAGTAACCGACGAATGTGTTGAATATAAAGTCTTGCCGATTACTTTTGAAATAGTAACCGACAAATGTGCTGAAAATATATCATGCCAATTACTATTGAAATAGTAACCGACAAATGTGCTGAAAATAAAAGTCTTGCCGATTACTTTTGAAATAGTAACCTGACGAATGTGCTGAAAATAAATCATGCCGATTACTTTTGAAATAGTCACCGACGAATATGCTGAAAATAAAAATCTTGCCGATTACTTTTGAAATAGTAACCGACGAATGTGCTGAAAATAAATCATGCCGATTACTTTCGAAATAGTAAGCGACGAATATGTTGAAAATAAAAATCTTACCGATTACTTTTAAAATAGTAACCAACGAATGTACTGAAAATAAATCTTGCCGATTACTTTTGAAATAGTAACCGACGAATGTGCTGAAAATAAATCATGCCGATTACTTTGGAAATAGTAACCTGACGAATGTGCTGAAAATAAATCATGCCGATTACTTTTGAAATAGTCACCGACGAATATGCTGAAAATAAAAATCTTGCCGATTACTTTTGAAATAGTAACCGACGAATGTGCTGAAAATAAATCATGCCGATTACTTTCGAAATAGTAAGCGACGAATATGTTGAAAATAAAAATCTTACCGATTACTTTTAAAATAGTAACCAACGAATGTACTGAAAATAAATCTTGCCGATTACTTTTGAAATAGTAACCGACGAATGTGCTGAAAATAAATCATGCCGATTACTTTGGAAATAGTAAGTGACGAATATGTTGAAAATAAAAATCTTACCGATTACTTTTGAAATAGTAACCAACGAATGTGCTGAAAATAAAGTCTTGCCGATAACTTTTGAAATAGTAACCGAATAATATGTGCTGAAAATAAATCTTGTCGATTAGTTTTGAAATAGTAACCGACGAATGTGCTGAAAATAAATCATGCTGATTACTTTTGAAATAGTAAGCGACGAATATGTTGAAAATAAAAATCTTGCCGAATACTTTTGAAATAGTAACCGAGGAATGTGCTAAAAATAAAAATCTTGCCGATTACTTTTGAAATAGTCACCGACCAATATGCTGAAAATAAAAATCATGCCGATTACTTTTGAAATAGTAACCGACGAATGTGCTGAAAATAAATCATGCTGATTACTTTTGAAATAGTAAGCGATGAATATGTGGGAAATAAAAATCTTACCGATTACTTTTAAAAAAGTAACCAATGAATGTGCTGAAAATAAAGTCTTGCCGATTACTTTTGAAATAGTAACCGACGAATGTGCTGAAAATAAAGTCTTGCCGATTACTTTTGAAATAGTAACCGACGAATGTGCTGAAAATATAGTCTTGCCGATTAATTCTAAAATAGTAACAGACAAATATTCTAAAAATAAAAATCTTGCCGATTACTTTTGAAATAGTAACCGACGAATGTGCTGAAAATAAATCTTGCCGATTACCTTTGAAATAGGAACCGACGAATATGCTGAATATAAAAATTTTGCTGATTACTTTTGAAATAGTAACCGACGAATGTGCAGAAAATAGATCATGTCGATTACTTTTGAAATAGTAACCGACGAATGTGTTGAATATAAAGTCTTGCCGATTACTTTTGAAATAGTAACCGACAAATGTGTTGAAAATATATCATGCCAATTACTATTGAAATAGTAACCGACAAATGTGCTGAAAATAAAAGTCTTGCCGATTACTTTTGAAAAAGTAACCTGACGAATGTGCTGAAAATAAATCATGCCGATTACTTTCGAAATAGTAAGCGACGAATATGTTGAAAATAAAAATCTTACCGATTACTTTTAAAATAGTAACCAACGAATGTACTGAAAATAAATCTTGCCGATTACTTTTGAAATAGTAACCGACGAATGTGCTGAAAATAAATCATGCCGATTACTTTGGAAATAGTAACCTGACGAATGTGCTGAAAATAAATCATGCCGATTACTTTTGAAATAGTCACCGAGGAATATGCTGAAAATAAAAATCTTGCCGATTACCTTTGAAATAGTAACCGATGAACATGCTGAAAATAAAAATCTTCCCGATTACTTTTGAAATAGTCACCGACCAATATGCTGAAAATAAAAATCATGCCGATTACTTTTGAAATAGTAACCGACGAATGTGCTGAAAATAAATCATGCTGATTACTTTTGAAATAGTAAGCGATGAATATGTTGGAAATAAAAATCTTACCGATTACTTTTAAAAAAGTAACCAATGAATGTGCTGAAAATAAAAGTCTTGCCGATTACTTTTGAAATAGTAACCTGACGAATGTGCTGAAAATAAATCATGCCGATTACTTTTGAAATAGTCACCGACGAATATGCTGAAAATAAAAATCTTGCCGATTACTTTTGAAATAGTAACCGACGAATGTGCTGAAAATAAATCATGCCGATTACTTTCGAAATAGTAAGCGACGAATATGTTGAAAATAAAAATCTTACCGATTACTTTTAAAATAGTAACCAACGAATGTACTGAAAATAAATCTTGCCGATTACTTTTGAAATAGTAACCGACGAATGTGCTGAAAATAAATCATGCCGATTACTTTGGAAATAGTAACCTGACGAATGTGCTGAAAATAAATCATGCCGATTACTTTTGAAATAGTCACCGACGAATATGCTGAAAATAAAAATCTTGCCGATTACTTTTGAAATAGTAACCGACGAATGTGCTGAAAATAAATCATGTCGATTACTTTCGAAATAGTAAGCGACGAATATGTTGAAAATAAAAATCTTACCGATTACTTTTAAAATAGTAACCAACGAATGTACTGAAAATAAATCTTGCCGATTACTTTTGAAATAGTAACCGACGAATGTGCTGAAAATAAATCATGCCGATTACTTTGGAAATAGTAAGTGACGAATATGTTGAAAATAAAAATCTTACCGATTACTTTTGAAATAGTAACCAACGAATGTGCTGAAAATAAAGTCTTGCCGATAACTTTTGAAATAGTAACCGAATAATATGTGCTGAAAATAAATCTTGTCGATTAGTTTTGAAATAGTAACCGGCGAATGTGCTGAAAATAAATCATGCTGATTACTTTTGAAATAGTAAGCGACGAATATGTTGAAAATAAAAATCTTGCCGGATACTTTTGAAATAGTAACCGAGGAATGTGCTAAAAATAAAAATCTTGCCGATTACCTTTGAAATAGTAACCGATGAACATGCTGAAAATAAAAATCTTCCCGATTACTTTTGAAATAGTCACCGACCAATATGCTGAAAATAAAAATCATGCCGATTACTTTTGAAATAGTAACCGACGAATGTGCTGAAAATAAATCATGCTGATTACTTTTGAAATAGTAAGCGATGAATATGTTGGAAATAAAAATCTTACCGATTACTTTTAAAAAAGTAACCAATGAATGTGCTGAAAATAAAAGTCTTGCCGATTACTTTTGAAATAGTAACCTGACGAATGTGCTGAAAATAAATCATGCCGATTACTTTTGAAATAGTCACCGACGAATATGCTGAAAATAAAAATCTTGCCGATTACTTTTGAAATAGTAACCGACGAATGTGCTGAAAATAAATCATGCCGATTACTTTCGAAATAGTAAGCGACGAATATGTTGAAAATAAAAATCTTACCGATTACTTTTAAAATAGTAACCAACGAATGTACTGAAAATAAATCTTGCCGATTACTTTTGAAATAGTAACCGACGAATGTGCTGAAAATAAATCATGCCGATTACTTTGGAAATAGTAACCTGACGAATGTGCTGAAAATAAATCATGCCGATTACTTTTGAAATAGTCACCGACGAATATGCTGAAAATAAAAATCTTGCCGATTACTTTTGAAATAGTAACCGACGAATGTGCTGAAAATAAATCATGCCGATTACTTTCGAAATAGTAAGTGACGAATATGTTGAAAATAAAAATCTTACCGATTACTTTTGAAATAGTAACCAACGAATGTGCTGAAAATAAAGTCTTGCCGATAACTTTTGAAATAGTAACCGAATAATATGTGCTGAAAATAAATCTTGTCGATTAGTTTTGAAATAGTAACCGGCGAATGTGCTGAAAATAAATCATGCTGATTACTTTTGAAATAGTAAGCGACGAATATGTTGAAAATAAAAATCTTGCCGGATACTTTTGAAATAGTAACCGAGGAATGTGCTAAAAATAAATATCTTGCCGATTACCTTTGAAATAGTAACCGATGAACATGCTGAAAATAAAAATCTTCCCGATTACTTTTGAAATAGTCACCGACCAATATGCTGAAAATAAAAATCATGCCGATTACTTTTGAAATAGTAACCGACGAATGTGCTGAAAATAAATCATGCTGATTACTTTTGAAATAGTAAGCGATGAATATGTTGGAAATAAAAATCTTACCGATTACTTTTAAAAAAGTAACCAATGAATGTGCTGAAAATAAAAGTCTTGCCGATTACTTTTGAAATAGTAACCTGACGAATGTGCTGAAAATAAATCATGCCGATTACTTTTGAAATAGTCACCGACGAATATGCTGAAAATAAAAATCTTGCCGATTACTTTTGAAATAGTAACCGACGAATGTGCTGAAAATAAATCATGCCGATTACTTTCGAAATAGTAAGCGACGAATATGTTGAAAATAAAAATCTTACCGATTACTTTTAAAATAGTAACCAACGAATGTACTGAAAATAAATCTTGCCGATTACTTTTGAAATAGTAACCGACGAATGTGCTGAAAATAAATCATGCCGATTACTTTGGAAATAGTAACCTGACGAATGTGCTGAAAATAAATCATGCCGATTACTTTTGAAATAGTCACCGACGAATATGCTGAAAATAAAAATCTTGCCGATTACTTTTGAAATAGTAACCGACGAATGTGCTGAAAATAAATCATGCCGATTACTTTCGAAATAGTAAGCGACGAATATGTTGAAAATAAAAATCTTACCGATTACTTTTAAAATAGTAACCAACGAATGTACTGAAAATAAATCTTGCCGATTACTTTTGAAATAGTAACCGACGAATGTGCTGAAAATAAATCATGTCGATTACTTTGGAAATAGTAAGTGACGAATATGTTGAAAATAAAAATCTTACCGATTACTTTTGAAATAGTAACCAACGAATGTGCTGAAAATAAAGTCTTGCCGATAACTTTTGAAATAGTAACCGAATAATATGTGCTGAAAATAAATCTTGTCGATTAGTTTTGAAATAGTAACCGACGAATGTGCTGAAAATAAATCATGCTGATTACTTTTGAAATAGTAAGCGACGAATATGTTGAAAATAAAAATCTTGCCGAATACTTTTGAAATAGTAACCGAGGAATGTGCTAAAAATAAAAATCTTGCCGATTACCTTTGAAATAGTAACCGATGAACATGCTGAAAATAAAAATCTTCCCGATTACTTTTGAAATAGTCACCGACCAATATGCTGAAAATAAAAATCATGCCGATTACTTTTGAAATAGTAACCGACGAATGTGCTGAAAATAAATCATGCGGATTACTTTTGAAATAGTAAGCGAAGAATATGTTGGAAATAAAAATCTTACCGATTACTTTTAAAAAAGTAACCAATGAATGTGCTGAAAATAAAGTCTTGCCGATTACTTTTGAAATAGTAACCGACGAATGTGCTGAAAATAAAGTCTTGCCGATTACTTTTGAAATAGTAACCGACGAATGTGCTGAAAATATAGTCTTGCCGATTAATTCTAAAATAGTAACAGACAAATATGCTAAAAATAAAAATCTTGCCGATTACTTTTGAAATAGTAACCGACGAATGTGCTGAAAATAAATCTTGCCGATTACCTTTGAAATAGGAACCGACGAATATGCTGAATATAAAAATTTTGCTGATTACTTTTGAAATAGTAACCGACGAATGTGCAGAAAATAGATCATGTCGATTACTTTTGAAATAGTAACCGACGAATGTGTTGAATATAAAGTCTTGCCGATTACTTTTGAAATAGTAACCGACAAATGTGCTGAAAATATATCATGCCAATTACTATTGAAATAGTAACCGACAAATGTGCTGAAAATAAAAGTCTTGCCGATTACTTTTGAAATAGTAACCTGACGAATGTGCTGAAAATAAATCATGCCGATTACTTTTGAAATAGTCACCGACGAATATGCTGAAAATAAAATCTTGCCGATTACTTTTGAAATAGTAACCGACGAATGTGCTGAAAATAAATCATGCCGATTACTTTCGAAATAGTAAGCGACGAATATGTTGAAAATAAAAATCTTACCGATTACTTTTAAAATAGTAACCAACGAATGTACTGAAAATAAATCTTGCCGATTACTTTTGAAATAGTAACCGACGAATGTGCTGAAAATAAATCATGCCGATTACTTTGGAAATAGTAACCTGACGAATGTGCTGAAAATAAATCATGCCGATTACTTTTGAAATAGTCACCGACGAATATGCTGAAAATAAAAATCTTGCCGATTACTTTTGAAATAGTAACCGACGAATGTGCTGAAAATAAATCATGCCGATTACTTTCGAAATAGTAAGCGACGAATATGTTGAAAATAAAAATCTTACCGATTACTTTTAAAATAGTAACCAACGAATGTACTGAAAATAAATCTTGCCGATTACTTTTGAAATAGTAACCGACGAATGTGCTGAAAATAAATCATGCCGATTACTTTTGAAATAGTAAGCGATGAATATGTTGGAAATAAAAATCTTACCGATTACTTTTAAAAAAGTAACCAATGAATGTGCTGAAAATAAAAGTCTTGCCGATTACTTTTGAAATAGTAACCTGACGAATGTGCTGAAAATAAATCATGCCGATTACTTTTGAAATAGTCACCGACGAATATGCTGAAAATAAAAATCTTGCCGATTACTTTTGAAATAGTAACCGACGAATGTGCTGAAAATAAATCATGCCGATTACTTTCGAAATAGTAAGCGACGAATATGTTGAAAATAAAAATCTTACCGATTACTTTTAAAATAGTAACCAACGAATGTACTGAAAATAAATCTTGCCGATTACTTTTGAAATAGTAACCGACGAATGTGCTGAAAATAAATCATGCCGATTACTTTGGAAATAGTAACCTGACGAATGTGCTGAAAATAAATCATGCCGATTACTTTTGAAATAGTCACCGACGAATATGCTGAAAATAAAAATCTTGCCGATTACTTTTGAAATAGTAACCGACGAATGTGCTGAAAATAAATCATGCCGATTACTTTCGAAATAGTAAGCAACGAATATGTTGAAAATAAAAATCTTACCGATTACTTTTAAAATAGTAACCAACGAATGTACTGAAAATAAATCTTGCCGATTACTTTTGAAATAGTAACTGACGAATGTGCTGAAAATAAATCATGCCGATTACTTTGGAAATAGTAAGTGACGAATATGTTGAAAATAAAAATCTTACCGATTACTTTTGAAATAGTAACCAACGAATGTGCTGAAAATAAAGTCTTGCCGATAACTTTTGAAATAGTAACCGAATAATATGTGCTGAAAATAAATCTTGTCGATTAGTTTTGAAATAGTAACCGACGAATGTGCTGAAAATAAATCATGCTGATTACTTTTGAAATAGTAAGCGACGAATATGTTGAAAATAAAAATCTTGCCGAATACTTTTGAAATAGTAACCGAGGAATGTGCTAAAAATAAAAATCTTGCCGATTACCTTTGAAATAGTAACCGATGAACATGCTGAAAATAAAAATCTTCCCGATTACTTTTGAAATAGTCACCGACCAATATGCTGAAAATAAAAATCATGCCGATGACTTTTGAAATAGTAACCGACGAATGTGCTGAAAATAAATCATGCTGATTACTTTTGAAATAGTAAGCGATGAATATGTTGGAAATAAAAATCTTACCGATTACTTTTAAAAAAGTAACCAATGAATGTGCTGAAAATAAAGTCTTGCCGATTACTTTTGAAATAGTAACCGACGAATGTGCTGAAAATAAAGTCTTGCCGATTACTTTTGAAATAGTAACCGACGAATGTGCTGAAAATATAGTCTTGCCGATTAATTCTAAAATAGTAACAGACAAATATGCTAAAAATAAAAATCTTGCCGATTACTTTTGAAATAGTAACCGACGAATGTGCTGAAAATAAATCTTGCTGATTACCTTTGAAATAGGAACCGACGAATATGCTGAATATAAAAATTTTGCTGATTACTTTTGAAATAGTAACCGACGAATGTGCAGAAAATAGATCATGTCGATTACTTTTGAAATAGTAACCGACGAATGTGTTGAATATAAAGTCTTGCCGATTACTTTTGAAATAGTAACCGACAAATGTGCTGAAAATATATCATGCCAATTACTATTGAAATAGTAACCGACAAATGTGCTGAAAATAAAAGTCTTGCCGTTTACTTTTGAAATAGTAACCTGACGAATGTGCTGAAAATAAATCATGCCGATTACTTTTGAAATAGTCACCGACGAATATGCTGAAAATAAAAATCTTGCCGATTACTTTTGAAATAGTAACCGACGAATGTGCTGAAAATAAATCATGCCGATTACTTTCGAAATAGTAAGCGACGAATATGTTGAAAATAAAAATCTTACCGATTACTTTTAAAATAGTAACCAACGAATGTACTGAAAATAAATCTTGCCGATTACTTTTGAAATAGTAACCGACGAATGTGCTGAAAATAAATCATGCCGATTACTTTGGAAATAGTAACCTGACGAATGTGCTGAAAATAAATCATGCCGATTACTTTTGAAATAGTCACCGACGAATATGCTGAAAATAAAAATCTTGCCGATTACTTTTGAAATAGTAACCGACGAATGTGCTGAAAATAAATCATGCCGATTACTTTCGAAATAGTAAGCGACGAATATGTTGAAAATAAAAATCTTACCGATTACTTTTAAAATAGTAACCAACGAATGTACTGAAAATAAATCTTGCCGATTACTTTTGAAATAGTAACCGACGAATGTGCTGAAAATAAATCATGCCGATTACTTTTGAAATAGTAAGCGATGAATATGTTGGAAATAAAAATCTTACCGATTACTTTTAAAAAAGTAACCAATGAATGTGCTGAAAATAAAAGTCTTGCCGATTACTTTTGAAATAGTAACCTGACGAATGTGCTGAAAATAAATCATGCCGATTACTTTTGAAATAGTCACCGACGAATATGCTGAAAATAAAAATCTTGCCGATTACTTTTGAAATAGTAACCGACGAATGTGCTGAAAATAAATCATGCCGATTACTTTCGAAATAGTAAGCGACGAATATGTTGAAAATAAAAATCTTACCGATTACTTTTGAAATAGTAACCAACGAATGTACTTAAAATAAATCTTGCCGATTACTTTTGAAATAGTAACCGACGAATGTGCTGAAAATAAATCATGCCGATTACTTTTGAAATAGTAAGCGACGAATATGTTGAAAATAAAAATCTTGCCGAATACTTTTGAAATAGTAACCGAGGAATGTGCTAAAAATAAAAATCTTGCCGATTACCTTTGAAATATCAACCGATGAACATGCTGAAAATAAAATCTTCCCGATTACTTTTGAAATAGTCACCGACCAATATGCTGAAAATAAAAATCATGCCGATGACTTTTGAAATAGTAACCGACGAATGTGCTGAAAATAAATCATGCTGATTACTTTTGAAATAGTAAGCGATGAATATGTTGGAAATAAAAATCTTACCGATTACTTTTAAAAAAGTAACCAATGAATGTGCTGAAAATAAAAGTCTTGCCGATTACTTTTGAAATAGTAACCTGACGAATGTGCTGAAAATAAATCATGCCGATTACTTTTGAAATAGTCACCGACGAATATGCTGAAAATAAAAATCTTGCCGATTACTTTTGAAATAGTAACCGACGAATGTGCTGAAAATAAATCATGCCGATTACTTTCGAAATAGTAAGCGACGAATATGTTGAAAATAAAAATCTTACCGATTACTTTTGAAATAGTAACCAACGAATGTACTTAAAATAAATCTTGCCGATTACTTTTGAAATAGTAACCGACGAATGTGCTGAAAATAAATCATGCCGATTACTTTTGAAATAGTAAGCGACGAATATGTTGAAAATAAAAATCTTGCCGAATACTTTTGAAATAGTAACCGAGGAATGTGCTAAAAATAAAAATCTTGCCGATTACCTTTGAAATAGTAACCGATGAACATGCTGAAAATAAAAATCTTCCCGATTACTTTTGAAATAGTCACCGACCAATATGCTGAAAATAAAAATCATGCCGATGACTTTTGAAATAGTAACCGACGAATGTGCTGAAAATAAATCATGCTGATTACTTTTGAAATAGTAAGCGATGAATATGTTGGAAATAAAAATCTTACCGATTACTTTTAAAAAAGTAACCAATGAATGTGCTGAAAATAAAGTCTTGCCGATTACTTTTGAAATAGTAACCGACGAATGTGCTGAAAATAAAGTCTTGCCGATTACTTTTGAAATAGTAACCGACGAATGTGCTGAAAATATAGTCTTGCCGATTAATTCTAAAATAGTAACAGACAAATATGCTAAAAATAAAAATCTTGCCGATTACTTTTGAAATAGTAACCGACGAATGTGCTGAAAATAAATCTTGCTGATTACCTTTGAAATAGGAACCGACGAATATGCTGAATATAAAAATTTTGCTGATTACTTTTGAAATAGTAACCGACGAATGTGCAGAAAATAGATCATGTCGATTACTTTTGAAATAGTAACCAACGAATGTGTTGAATATAAAGTCTTGCCGATTACTTTTGAAATAGTAACCGACAAATGTGCTGAAAATATATCATGCCAATTACTATTGAAATAGTAACCGACAAATGTGCTGAAAATAAAAGTCTGGCCGATTACTTTTGAAATAGTAACCTGACGAATGTGCTGAAAATAAATCATGCCGATTACTTTTGAAATAGTCACCGACGAATATGCTGAAAATAAAAATCTTGCCGATTACTTTTGAAATAGTAACCGACGAATGTGCTGAAAATAAATCATGCCGATTACTTTCGAAATAGTAAGCGACGAATATGTTGAAAATAAAAATCTTACCGATTACTTTTAAAATAGTAACCAACGAATGTACTGAAAATAAATCTTGCCGATTACTTTTGAAATAGTAACCGACGAATGTGCTGAAAATAAATCATGCCGATTACTTTGGAAATAGTAACCTGACGAATGTGCTGAAAATAAATCATGCCGATTACTTTTGAAATAGTCACCGACAAATATGCTGAAAATAAAAATCTTGCCGATTACTTTTGAAATAGTAACCGACGAATGTGCTGAAAATAAATCATGCCGATTACTTTGGAAATAGTAAGTGACGAATATGTTG
Source organism: Medicago lupulina (assembly GCA_958299785.1). Taxonomy (NCBI): domain Eukaryota; kingdom Viridiplantae; phylum Streptophyta; class Magnoliopsida; order Fabales; family Fabaceae; genus Medicago; species Medicago lupulina. The sequence continues at coordinate 38,028,108 of OY283142.1, forward strand.
AAAATAAAAATCTTACCGATTACTTTTGAAATAGTAACCAACGAATGTGCTGAAAATAAAGTCTTGCCGATAACTTTTGAAATAGTAACCGAATAATATGTGCTGAAAATAAATCTTGTCGATTAGTTTTGAAATAGTAACCGACGAATGTGCTGAAAATAAATCATGCTGATTACTTTTGAAATAGTAAGCGACGAATATGTTGAAAATAAAAATCTTGCCGAATACTTTTGAAATAGTAACCGAGGAATGTGCTAAAAATAAAAATCTTGCCGATTACCTTTGAAATAGTAACCGATGAACATGCTGAAAATAAAAATCTTCCCGATTACTTTTGAAATAGTCACCGACCAATATGCTGAAAATAAAAATCATGCCGATGACTTTTGAAATAGTAACCGACGAATGTGCTGAAAATAAATCATGCTGATTACTTTTGAAATAGTAAGCGATGAATATGTTGGAAATAAAAATCTTACCGATTACTTTTAAAAAAGTAACCAATGAATGTGCTGAAAATAAAGTCTTGCCGATTACTTTTGAAATAGTAACCGACGAATGTGCTGAAAATAAAGTCTTGCCGATTACTTTTGAAATAGTAACCGACGAATGTGCTGAAAATATAGTCTTGCCGATTAATTCTAAAATAGTAACAGACAAATATGCTAAAAATAAAAATCTTGCCGATTACTTTTGAAATAGTAACCGACGAATGTGCTGAAAATAAATCTTGCTGATTACCTTTGAAATAGGAACCGACGAATATGCTGAATATAAAAATTTTGCTGATTACTTTTGAAATAGTAACCGACGAATGTGCAGAAAATAGATCATGTCGATTACTTTTGAAATAGTAACCGACGAATGTGTTGAATATAAAGTCTTGCCGATTACTTTTGAAATAGTAACCGACAAATGTGCTGAAAATATATCATGCCAATTACTATTGAAATAGTAACCGACAAATGTGCTGAAAATAAAAGTCTTGCCGATTACTTTTGAAATAGTAACCTGACGAATGTGCTGAAAATAAATCATGCCGATTACTTTTGAAATAGTCACCGACGAATATGCTGAAAATAAAAATCTTGCCGATTACTTTTGAAATAGTAACCGACGAATGTGCTGAAAATAAATCATGCCGATTACTTTCGAAATAGTAAGCGACGAATATGTTGAAAATAAAAATCTTACCGATTACTTTTAAAATAGTAACCAACGAATGTCCTGAAAATAAATCTTGCCGATTACTTTTGAAATAGTAACCGACGAATGTGCTGAAAATAAATCATGCCGATTACTTTGGAAATAGTAACCTGACGAATGTGCTGAAAATAAATCATGGCGATTACTTTTGAAATAGTCACCGACGAATATGCTGAAAATAAAAATCTTGCCGATTACTTTTGAAATAGTAACCGACGAATGTGCTGAAAATAAATCATGCCGATTACTTTCGAAATAGTAAGCGACGAATATGTTGAAAATAAAAATCTTACCGATTACTTTTAAAATAGTAACCAACGAATGTACTGAAAATAAATCTTGCCGATTACTTTTGAAATAGTAACCGACGAATGTGCTGAAAATAAATCATGCCGATTACTTTTGAAATAGTAAGCGATGAATATGTTGGAAATAAAAATCTTACCGATTACTTTTAAAAAAGTAACCAATGAATGTGCTGAAAATAAAAGTCTTGCCGATTACTTTTGAAATAGTAACCTGACGAATGTGCTGAAAATAAATCATGCCGATTACTTTTGAAATAGTCACCGACGAATATGCTGAAAATAAAAATCTTGCCGATTACTTTTGAAATAGTAACCGACGAATGTGCTGAAAATAAATCATGCCGATTACTTTCGAAATAGTAAGCGACGAATATGTTGAAAATAAAAATCTTACCGATTACTTTTGAAATAGTAACCAACGAATGTACTTAAAATAAATCTTGCCGATTACTTTTGAAATAGTAACCGACGAATGTGCTGAAAATAAATCATGCCGATTACTTTTGAAATAGTAAGCGACGAATATGTTGAAAATAAAAATCTTGCCGAATACTTTTGAAATAGTAACCGAGGAATGTGCTAAAAATAAAAATCTTGCCGATTACCTTTGAAATATCAACCGATGAACATGCTGAAAATAAAAATCTTCCCGATTACTTTTGAAATAGTCACCGACCAATATGCTGAAAATAAAAATCATGCCGATGACTTTTGAAATAGTAACCGACGAATGTGCTGAAAATAAATCATGCTGATTACTTTTGAAATAGTAAGCAATGAATATGTTGGAAATAAAAATCTTACCGATTACTTTTAAAAAAGTAACCAATGAATGTGCTGAAAATAAAAGTCTTGCCGATTACTTTTGAAATAGTAACCTGACGAATGTGCTGAAAATAAATCATGCCGATTACTTTTGAAATAGTCACCGACGAATATGCTGAAAATAAAAATCTTGCCGATTACTTTTGAAATAGTAACCGACGAATGTGCTGAAAATAAAAATCTTGCCGATTACCTTTGAAATATCAACCGATGAACATGCTGAAAATAAAAATCTTCCCGATTACTTTTGAAATAGTCACCGACCAATATGCTGAAAATAAAAATCATGCCGATGACTTTTGAAATAGTAACCGACGAATGTGCTGAAAATAAATCATGCTGATTACTTTTGAAATAGTAAGCGATGAATATGTTGGAAATAAAAATCTTACCGATTACTTTTAAAAAAGTAACCAATGAATGTGCTGAAAATAAAGTCTTGCCGATTACTTTTGAAATAGTAACCGACGAATGTGCTGAAAATAAAGTCTTGCCGATTACTTTTGAAATAGTAACCGACGAATGTGCTGAAAATATAGTCTTGCCGATTAATTCTAAAATAGTAACAGACAAATATGCTAAAAATAAAAATCTTGCCGATTACTTTTGAAATAGTAACCGACGAATGTGCTGAAAATAAATCTTGCTGATTACCTTTGAAATAGGAACCGACGAATATGCTGAATATAAAAATTTTGCTGATTACTTTTGAAATAGTAACCGACGAATGTGCAGAAAATAGATCATGTCGATTACTTTTGAAATAGTAACCAACGAATGTGTTGAATATAAAGTCTTGCCGATTACTTTTGAAATAGTAACCGACAAATGTGCTGAAAATATATCATGCCAATTACTATTGAAATAGTAACCGACAAATGTGCTGAAAATAAAAGTCTTGCCGATTACTTTTGAAATAGTAACCTGACGAATGTGCTGAAAATAAATCATGCCGATTACTTTTGAAATAGTCACCGACGAATATGCTGAAAATAAAAATCTTGCCGATTACTTTTGAAATAGTAACCGACGAATGTGCTGAAAATAAATCATGCCGATTACTTTCGAAATAGTAAGCGACGAATATGTTGAAAATAAAAATCTTACCGATTACTTTTAAAATAGTAACCAACGAATGTACTGAAAATAAATCTTGCCGATTACTTTTGAAATAGTAACCGACGAATGTGCTGAAAATAAATCATGCCGATTACTTTGGAAATAGTAACCTGACGAATGTGCTGAAAATAAATCATGCCGATTACTTTTGAAATAGTCACCGACGAATATGCTGAAAATAAAAATCTTGCCGATTACTTTTGAAATAGTAACCGACGAATGTGCTGAAAATAAATCATGCCGATTACTTTGGAAATAGTAAGTGACGAATATGTTGAAAATAAAAATCTTACCGATTACTTTTGAAATAGTAACCAACGAATGTGCTGAAAATAAAGTCTTGCCGATAACTTTTGAAATAGTAACCGAATAATATGTGCTGAAAATAAATCTTGTCGATTAGTTTTGAAATAGTAACCGACGAATGTGCTGAAAATAAATCATGCTGATTACTTTTGAAATAGTAAGCGACGAATATGTTGAAAATAAAAATCTTGCCGAATACTTTTGAAATAGTAACCGAGGAATGTGCTAAAAATAAAAATCTTGCCGATTACCTTTGAAATAGTAACCGATGAACATGCTGAAAATAAAAATCTTCCCGATTACTTTTGAAATAGTCACCGACCAATATGCTGAAAATAAAAATCATGCCGATGACTTTTGAAATAGTAACCGACGAATGTGCTGAAAATAAATCATGCTGATTACTTTTGAAATAGTAAGCGATGAATATGTTGGAAATAAAAATCTTACCGATTACTTTTAAAAAAGTAACCAATGAATGTGCTGAAAATAAAGTCTTGCCGATTACTTTTGAAATAGTAACCGACGAATGTGCTGAAAATAAAGTCTTGCCGATTACTTTTGAAATAGTAACCGACGAATGTGCTGAAAATATAGTCTTGCCGATTAATTCTAAAATAGTAACAGACAAATATGCTAAAAATAAAAATCTTGCCGATTACTTTTGAAATAGTAACCGACGAATGTGCTGAAAATAAATCTTGCTGATTACCTTTGAAATAGGAACCGACGAATATGCTGAATATAAAAATTTTGCTGATTACTTTTGAAATAGTAACCGACGAATGTGCAGAAAATAGATCATGTCGATTACTTTTGAAATAGTAACCGACGAATGTGTTGAATATAAAGTCTTGCCGATTACTTTTGAAATAGTAACCGACAAATGTGCTGAAAATATATCATGCCAATTACTATTGAAATAGTAACCGACAAATGTGCTGAAAATAAAAGTCTTGCCGATTACTTTTGAAATAGTAACCTGACGAATGTGCTGAAAATAAATCATGCCGATTACTTTTGAAATAGTCACCGACGAATATGCTGAAAATAAAAATCTTGCCGATTACTTTTGAAATAGTAACCGACGAATGTGCTGAAAATAAATCATGCCGATTACTTTCGAAATAGTAAGCGACGAATATGTTGAAAATAAAAATCTTACCGATTACTTTTAAAATAGTAACCAACGAATGTACTGAAAATAAATCTTGCCGATTACTTTTGAAATAGTAACCGACGAATGTGCTGAAAATAAATCATGCCGATTACTTTGGAAATAGTAACCTGACGAATGTGCTGAAAATAAATCATGGCGATTACTTTTGAAATAGTCACCGACGAATATGCTGAAAATAAAAATCTTGCCGATTACTTTTGAAATAGTAACCGACGAATGTGCTGAAAATAAATCATGCCGATTACTTTCGAAATAGTAAGCGACGAATATGTTGAAAATAAAAATCTTACCGATTACTTTTAAAATAGTAACCAACGAATGTACTGAAAATAAATCTTGCCGATTACTTTTGAAATAGTAACCGACGAATGTGCTGAAAATAAATCATGCCGATTACTTTTGAAATAGTAAGCGATGAATATGTTGGAAATAAAAATCTTACCGATTACTTTTAAAAAAGTAACCAATGAATGTGCTGAAAATAAAAGTCTTGCCGATTACTTTTGAAATAGTAACCTGACGAATGTGCTGAAAATAAATCATGCCGATTACTTTTGAAATAGTCACCGACGAATATGCTGAAAATAAAAATCTTGCCGATTACTTTTGAAATAGTAACCGACGAATGTGCTGAAAATAAATCATGCCGATTACTTTCGAAATAGTAAGCGACGAATATGTTGAAAATAAAAATCTTACCGATTACTTTTGAAATAGTAACCAACGAATGTACTTAAAATAAATCTTGCCGATTACTTTTGAAATAGTAACCGACGAATGTGCTGAAAATAAATCATGCCGATTACTTTTGAAATAGTAAGCGACGAATATGTTGAAAATAAAAATCTTGCCGAATACTTTTGAAATAGTAACCGAGGAATGTGCTAAAAATAAAAATCTTGCCGATTACCTTTGAAATATCAACCGATGAACATGCTGAAAATAAAAATCTTCCCGATTACTTTTGAAATAGTCACCGACCAATATGCTGAAAATAAAAATCATGCCGATGACTTTTGAAATAGTAACCGACGAATGTGCTGAAAATAAATCATGCTGATTACTTTTGAAATAGTAAGCGATGAATATGTTGGAAATAAAAATCTTACCGATTACTTTTAAAAAAGTAACCAATGAATGTGCTGAAAATAAAAGTCTTGCCGATTACTTTTGAAATAGTAACCTGACGAATGTGCTGAAAATAAATCATGCCGATTACTTTTGAAATAGTCACCGACGAATATGCTGAAAATAAAAATCTTGCCGATTACTTTTGAAATAGTAACCGACGAATGTGCTGAAAATAAATCATGCCAATTACTTTCGAAATAGTAAGCGACGAATATGTTGAAAATAAAAATCTTACCGATTACTTTTGAAATAGTAACCAACGAATGTACTTAAAATAAATCTTGCCGATTACTTTTGAAATAGTAACCGACGAATGTGCTGAAAATAAATCATGCCGATTACTTTGGAAATAGTAACCTGACGAATGTGCTGAAAATAAATCATGCCGATTACTTTTGAAATAGTCACCGACGAATATGCTGAAAATAAAAATCTTGCCGATTACTTTTGAAATAGTAACCGACGAATGTGCTGAAAATAAATCATGCCGATTACTTTGGAAATAGTAAGTGACGAATATGTTGAAAATAAAAATCTTACCGATTACTTTTGAAATAGTAACCAACGAATGTGCTGAAAATAAAGTCTTGCCGATAACTTTTGAAATAGTAACCGAATAATATGTGCTGAAAATAAATCTTGTCGATTAGTTTTGAAATAGTAACCGACGAATGTGCTGAAAATAAATCATGCTGATTACTTTTGAAATAGTAAGCGACGAATATGTTGAAAATAAAAATCTTGCCGAATACTTTTGAAATAGTAACCGAGGAATGTGCTAAAAATAAAAATCTTGCCGATTACCTTTGAAATAGTAACCGATGAACATGCTGAAAATAAAAATCTTCCCGATTACTTTTGAAATAGTCACCGACCAATATGCTGAAAATAAAAATCATGCCGATGACTTTTGAAATAGTAACCGACGAATGTGCTGAAAATAAATCATGCTGATTACTTTTGAAATAGTAAGCGATGAATATGTTGGAAATAAAAATCTTACCGATTACTTTTAAAAAAGTAACCAATGAATGTGCTGAAAATAAAGTCTTGCCGATTACTTTTGAAATAGTAACCGACGAATGTGCTGAAAATAAAGTCTTGCCGATTACTTTTGAAATAGTAACCGACGAATGTGCTGAAAATATAGTCTTGCCGATTAATTCTAAAATAGTAACAGACAAATATGCTAAAAATAAAAATCTTGCCGATTACTTTTGAAATAGTAACCGACGAATGTGCTGAAAATAAATCTTGCTGATTACCTTTGAAATAGGAACCGACGAATATGCTGAATATAAAAATTTTGCTGATTACTTTTGAAATAGTAACCGACGAATGTGCAGAAAATAGATCATGTCGATTACTTTTGAAATAGTAACCGACGAATGTGTTGAATATAAAGTCTTGCCGATTACTTTTGAAATAGTAACCGACAAATGTGCTGAAAATATATCATGCCAATTACTATTGAAATAGTAACCGACAAATGTGCTGAAAATAAAAGTCTTGCCGATTACTTTTGAAATAGTAACCTGACGAATGTGCTGAAAATAAATCATGCCGATTACTTTTGAAATAGTCACCGACGAATATGCTGAAAATAAAAATCTTGCCGATTACTTTTGAAATAGTAACCGACGAATGTGCTGAAAATAAATCATGCCGATTACTTTCGAAATAGTAAGCGACGAATATGTTGAAAATAAAAATCTTACCGATTACTTTTAAAATAGTAACCAACGAATGTACTGAAAATAAATCTTGCCGATTACTTTTGAAATAGTAACCGACGAATGTGCTGAAAATAAATCATGCCGATTACTTTGGAAATAGTAACCTGACGAATGTGCTGAAAATAAATCATGGCGATTACTTTTGAAATAGTCACCGACGAATATGCTGAAAATAAAAATCTTGCCGATTACTTTTGAAATAGTAACCGACGAATGTGCTGAAAATAAATCATGCCGATTACTTTCGAAATAGTAAGCGACGAATATGTTGAAAATAAAAATCTTACCGATTACTTTTAAAATAGTAACCAACGAATGTACTGAAAATAAATCTTGCCGATTACTTTTGAAATAGTAACCGACGAATGTGCTGAAAATAAATCATGCCGATTACTTTTGAAATAGTAAGCGATGAATATGTTGGAAATAAAAATCTTACCGATTACTTTTAAAAAAGTAACCAATGAATGTGCTGAAAATAAAAGTCTTGCCGATTACTTTTGAAATAGTAACCTGACGAATGTGCTGAAAATAAATCATGCCGATTACTTTTGAAATAGTCACCGACGAATATGCTGAAAATAAAAATCTTGCCGATTACTTTTGAAATAGTAACCGACGAATGTGCTGAAAATAAATCATGCCGATTACTTTCGAAATAGTAAGCGACGAATATGTTGAAAATAAAAATCTTACCGATTACTTTTGAAATAGTAACCAACGAATGTACTTAAAATAAATCTTGCCGATTACTTTTGAAATAGTAACCGACGAATGTGCTGAAAATAAATCATGCCGATTACTTTTGAAATAGTAAGCGACGAATATGTTGAAAATAAAAATCTTGCCGAATACTTTTGAAATAGTAACCGAGGAATGTGCTAAAAATAAAAATCTTGCCGATTACCTTTGAAATATCAACCGATGAACATGCTGAAAATAAAAATCTTCCCGATTACTTTTGAAATAGTCACCGACCAATATGCTGAAAATAAAAATCATGCCGATGACTTTTGAAATAGTAACCGACGAATGTGCTGAAAATAAATCATGCTGATTACTTTTGAAATAGTAAGCGATGAATATGTTGGAAATAAAAATCTTACCGATTACTTTTAAAAAAGTAACCAATGAATGTGCTGAAAATAAAAGTCTTGCCGATTACTTTTGAAATAGTAACCTGACGAATGTGCTGAAAATAAATCATGCCGATTACTTTTGAAATAGTCACCGACGAATATGCTGAAAATAAAAATCTTGCCGATTACTTTTGA